>JAWZYU010000025.1:60875890-62203223 GCA_038380435.1 Ryuthela nishihirai
TCGAAATTCTAATGCGGGAAAAATATTAGAAAATTTGATTTTAAGAAATGAATTTTTGCATGTAATAATTTGTTCCTAATTATTATTCAATTGCATGAAATCAAAAGGTTCACAAGAATAAATCGAGGAGGTCTATAACCCTCCCCCACCCTCTGTATATTGTTGTAAACCACTGGTTAACTCACGGCCAACTCTAGGGGGAAAGGGAGACATCCCCCACTCTTTAGAATGCTAGTAATATAAAACAGGCAAAATATTATTAAACTTCACAATTTTTCCCGCATTTTTCAAGAAATTGTTTAAAACGGAGGAGGAAATCTTATAATTGACATTCAGTCTCTTCCCCCTCCCCCTTTATTATCTTGTCCTCCCCCCTCCCTTAAATTTTTATAGGTCCGGAAATAGATTGGCCCTACTTCCAACATCCTTAATGACGTACATATACTACTCTATTAGGACCTATCTTCTTATTGTAGGTGATTACATCTTGCTTGAAGGCAGAAGAGCATCTGAGCTTCTGAGGATTTTGAGCATTGAGGGTCATGAGGATTTCGACTTGGTTTTACAGCACAATGGTCGACAATTCCTTTAAACGTGTCTTGTAAGTTTAATTGTTCATATATTTAGGTTTTGTTATTACAAAATCTATTCCATTTTATATACTGACATGCAAGGCCGGATGGAAATACTATTTCTTGACTCCCTCTTCTAAGTTTGCTTCTCCCTCCCACCCCCATTTACTTCTTATTGGATCCGGACCTGCTCATATGAATTGGAGAACAACCGAAGCATCTTTATTTACATTCAAACATTCCTCAACAGTTTATTCAACGTCAACGAAAACGCCTATGATGCCTTTATTTTATCCTTTTTAATTATCCTAATTCTGGAAACTTGAACGCCAGATAGGATCTCAAATTTCTTAATTTGCCCGAGATCTGTGACCCAAATTACTCCTAGACACCAATTCTCACGTAGATCATGATCATCTCGAAATCTGACCTCTGTTTGACCTTGAAGAACGCGTTAATCTCTAAATTTCTTTTTTTTTTTCGTCGAGATATACGGCTCAAATACACCATACATATTTATATTTTAGATCGTAGATCCCAGAAATGTGAAATTTTCGAAGCGATGGGTCTTTCCAGATCAAAGGCAAAATGTAGAGCTCTATCGGTACTGGAGGGCTAAAAGTTGCTGCTTGGGAGATATTTTGAGTCGTAAGCGTTAGAAATTTTGGATGCGATAGGTCTCTCCAGTATCAGTGCTGGAGAGCTAAAATTTGGTCAAAAGGGCTATTTGCAGCAACAGAACTCAGAAATAAGAGGACTCTTCAGGTACGGTGAATCAAATTCAAGGTCAATGATGGGTCAGAGCGACGGCACCTATTTCTTTTTATTTATTTATTTTTTTTTTTTTTTTGGGGGGGGGGGGGGAGTGTCGAAAATGTAGTTTCTTGGAGGGACCGAAAATTTTGCTTGGAGCAGAGGAGGGTCTGAAAATAAGACTTAAGCAGGTTTTCCAATTTCCAAAATATTCCACTGGACAGAAAAGGTTAAAATGATATTCTATATGAAAGAAAAAAATTATAGTTGTTTTTTAGATCTCTTTTTAGTGTCGGACATATACTCTGGGGCTAAAATAAAATTATACAAAGGCAAATGTTTTGGACTTCAAAACAAATAGGCAAGTTTAAGATTTCTTACAAGACGACCAGATTATCGGGGGGGCGGATCCAGACCCCCTAGTCCCCCCCCCCCTCGAATCCCTGGGTACGTTCCTGCACTTCTGTACACACAATCTGCTAAATGAACGAATCACAAGAACCCCAAAAACTCTGAACTGGATAGGTAAAGGGCATTGGACAACTGATAGGAGACAAATGGGAGAATCTCGTCAAGGCCATCAGTTATGCTCTTTAACGAGCGTAGGATACGGCGCTCTTGTACAAAGAGGAGCGGGAGTGGTACGAGCGTAGGATACGGCTCTCTTGTACAAAGAGGAGCGGGAGTCGTACAGTCTGTAACGTGCCTGGCTCGTAATCTGCAGCTCCAGAGGTTCGAGTCCCAGGTGGGTCAACGCTGAGATATATGTCCGCAAAACTTTCCGCCCTGCCCTAGGTGACAGTGATAGGCTTGGAAAGGCCGTCGTTCGTCGGATGGGGCGTTAAGCCGTGCTCCGTGTGCGGGAGAGTCATACCTTGTGCATGTTAAAGAACATGCTGGGTGACCTTGACTGGAGACTATCATGTGTCACCTCAGCCTGTCCAATGGGTCTACTCCCCACCCCCCAACCTCTTCTGAGCCCTTGGGTCCTGGCCATTTAGCCCATTGTGTGCAAAAAAAGTGCCGTTCTGAGGTAAAACAACCCAACATCCTATACAAAGAACCATTGTTAATCTCCCATTCAAGGGTCTTTCCCAGCTGTTGTTTGTATTTAAAGGTTCGTGTCTAATGGTATAAACCGTAAATGACAAGGACTAGGCGTTGACTAAGTCGGTAGCACACAAGGTTTGTAATCTGCAGTTTCCAGGTCCGATCCCCAACTGTGCCAGCGTTGCAATTTATCTCCCCCAATCCTTCCCTCGGTGAGAAAAAAAGACACTAATGAGCTTGGAAAGACCACTGTCCGTTGAATAACCCCCCCCCCCCCCCCAATAGGGGACCACCTTGACGTGGTGGGGGGGGTTCGGGCCCAGCAACCTTGTCGAAGGCTGTGCCGACCGGGGTGGCTCCATCGGTTGGACATAGCCAAGACCAACCGAGGCCGACGACATCGCCGACCGGTCGGATGACCAGTTGGCCGGTGACGGTGTCTTAGGCCTCAACCTCAGGGCTCTGGGTGAGCAAGTTAAGGGCTCGGCCGAATGGTTCCCTCCTGGCCAAGTAAGCACGAGCCCTATTAAAAGTCTGGGCCTTACTAAGAGTCTCCACCCCGGGAGCCGAGCGAACTTGGATCTATATATCCTTGTTCATGGCTAACCGGGGAACAGAGTAAAATTAGGTTTCTTCCGGTGGTTAGCTTTCCTTCTATAGGACTGCTGCCATGTGAGGCTGGGGTTGAGGTGCGCCTATGGGGCGTATTCCTTGCCCCCGGCTCTAGATAGCACGGCCTTTCATAACTGGTAGTGTCGTATAGGCGGAATCGGGAATTGCCGTGGTTGCTTAAGATCGCAACGCAAGAGAGGTGTCCGTTGAATAAATATTAAGCCATGACTTCTTGTGCAGGAGAACCACACCCTATGCAAGCTAAAAAACACTCTGAATGATCTTGACGGGAAACTTTCATTTTTCTCTGATGGCTGTCCCGTGGATCGTTTTCTCCGACCTTCTCTCGGGGCGGGGGTGACTCAGTCGGTAGCGCGTCAGGCTCGTACTCTGTAGCTCCCTGCTGGGTCAGCGTTGAGAGTTCTCTCCGTAAAACTCCCCGCGCTGCCCACAGTCAGTAGACCGATGGGCTTGGAAAGGCCACCGTCTGACGGATGGGACGTTAAGCCGTGGCTCAGTGTGCGGGAAGCCATACTCTGTGCATGTTAAAGAACACGCTTGATGGTCTTGACAGGAGGCTACCATCTGTCTCCGAACAGCTGTTCCAGTGGGTCCCCTCCCCAACCTTCTCTGAGCCTTCGGGGTCCATGTGACCTGGCCATTTAGCCCATGGTGTGCAAAAAAGTGCCGCTCAGAGGTAAAACAACCCAACCCAACCCTTATTTTGGTGTTTTTTAAGCAAAGCACTTGAATTCGTCACAGAATTTTCCAGACAACCATTTCCATTAAATTTCTTTGGATATAACAAGTGTCAGATTAAGGTATCTGAAGACTCGAGGCCAAAAAGTTGCGTAAGACCCTTAGCTGTCTAGTGGAAGGGGAGGAGAGGAAATCAATCAAAAGTTTTTTACAACTTAACTAATGGCAAAAAATGCATGGAGCAGGTTAAATAAATTGAACTACAGAAATGCATAAATACAAAATTTAATATGAATTGTATAAACTTGTACAAACCGAAAAAATAAAATATTATCGCTCAGAGGTAAAAGAAGTGCTTGATGGCCTTTTACCTCAAAATATCCGAACCATTAACAGCTTTTTTGTCCTCCACTTCATGAGCTCATAGCTCACAAACTGTGGTTGTTCATTATTGTTCATTTTACGGATGTCACACCAACTTTTATCTCGACACTGTATCACTATCTTTTACTTCCAGTTATGAAAATGGTTTGCGATAATAGAAATTAATATTATCTGTAATGAAAAGCGCATGTGCAGTTTCAAACCAATCTGGCACAAGCACATGGTCCTATGTTTTCATCGATATTAATTCTATGCCCTGGGTGGCCTTTACTGGAGAATTCACGGGTATGACGTTACAGAGTGACGTCATACCCGTGAATTTTATCTCGGCTCAAATTTACTTTAAAAGCAGATCGAAGATAAATTCCGCAATTGTGTTTCTGAGTTTTGAAGCTTCTTTCTTTTACTACCATTGGTTAAAAACTAACACTGCATTCATAAATTCGTAATGTTTTCCGTGTTTATAGAAAAACTAATTGTTCCAAGAAGTCAATTGGTATACAGATTGAAACTGAAAGATATAAGCGGTTTTTTTCAGTATAAAATAATCGCGATTGTTCAAAGAGAGGATGGATGTGAAATAACTTTTACAACAGAAGAAATTGCAAAATCGCTTATAAATCGGGGTTGGAAAGTGAGTTCTGGTACCCATAACATAATTGATGCTAGGGATGAAAACAGACACGTTACATTTGAAAACGTTCCATACGACATTGAAAATCAGGCGTTGATAGCGGTGCTAGATGGTTTCGGATGCCAGATAGTAGGCGACATCAGAAGAATACGGGAAGATGGGATTCAAACAGGAGAGAGAAGAGTAACTCTAAAGGGTCATCAGGCTTGCAATCTACCGAAGGTTGTTTCTATAACAGCTCCAAGTGGAAGACAGGAAATCATCAAACTGTGGTGGAGAAGCCAGATGTAAGGTAAGCAATGTGCTCAGTCAAAGTTGAGTTTTAAACTTTTTTCGATTCGTAATCTGCAGTTTTCAGGTTCGAGTCTCAGCTGGCCAGCGTTGAGATTTATCTCTGCAAAACTCCCGCCCTGCCCTCGGTTAGTAGGGGACCCCGATGGCTTGAAAAGTCTGCCGTCCTTCGGATGGAAGGAAAAACGTGTGCCGGAGAGCCATATCCTATGCACGTTATAGATCCATCTGTTTCTTAACAGCTGTCCAGTGAGTCCCCTTCCCCCATCCATCTCTGAACCTTTGGGGTCCTTGTGACCTGGCCATTTAGCCCACTCTGTACAAAAAAGTATTTCTCAGAGGAAAAACAATCCAAACAACCCAATGCAGGTAAAAAAATTGAACTTTTTTTGCAGTGTTCCAGTCGAGTCAGGACGATTCCCCTTTATTTCTTTAAATAACCAGGACTCATCACGGTTAATTTCTATTTTAATATTTAATTTTATTCTGTTTCATTTTTGTTTTTCAAATTTTTATTTTCCTATGTCATATGAGCCGTCCCGTGGCCGAGTGGTTAGCACGCTTGGCTACTGATCTAAGGGACCTGGGTTCGAGCCCCGGATTAGGCATGGATGTGTGTGTCGTTTTTCTGCTGAGATGATGCCATCCTCTCAGATCTCCTACTGTGGCATATAAACTGACAGGCTCCTGTCAGACCTCTGTGGCAAGCATGCTACTTGAGGGGGTATTTATTTTTATTTATGTCATATGTAGGAAATAAAATGTGTCAAGTGTTCCAAATTTTTCATCGATTTGATCCAAAAGTTCCTTAGCGCATTAAAAGCTTGTGTTTTTAATTTCATACTGATCTCTCTTTGGCTTTTTGAGATTTCAGAGGAATAAACGGACACAGGGAAATGAGTTATTGGTGAATTTAGGTTCAGGGATGCCTGTAATATGCATTTTCGTTGAATTAAAATCTTGGAAAAGTTTCATCAAAAAAATATGCAATATTTCTCTATATCGTTCCAATGAGAAAGTGAAAAGCATCAGGGTACTAATTTTTTTGGGAAAAACCACTGTTTATTTGTTTTAAGAGATAAATGAAAAATTATTTTCGCATTTTATAGGACTAATAAAATATTACTCTTTGCATTTCCCAATAATCTATTAGCTACAGTTTTCATTAATGTAAAAGTGAAAAAAGTCGGAAAATCAGAAACTTCATTTTTTAGGAAAACAAACATCCCATATTCGCCCAGAAGAACATAGATAATGAATTCTATATGTCGTCCCGTGGCCGAGTGGTTAGCGCGCTTGGCTACTGATCTAAGGGACTTGGACCATAAGCCTCTGCCCGTGACCAAATGGTTAGCGCGCTTGGCTACTGATCTAAGGGACCTGAGTTCGAGCCCCCGCCCGTGGCCAAATGCTTAGCACGGTTGGCTACTGATCTAAGGGACTTGGACCATAAGCCTCTGCCCGTGACCAAATGGTTAGCGCGCTTGGCTACTGATCTAAGGGACCTGGGTTCGAGCCCCCGCCCGTGGCCAAATGCTTAGCACGCTTGGCTACTGATCTAAGGGGCCTGAGTTCGAGCCTGGCCCGTGTGGTTAGCACGCTTGGCTACTGATCTAAGGGACCTGGGTTCGAGTCGCGGCCAGTGGCCGAGTGGTTAGCGCTCTTGTCTACTGATCTAAGGGACCTGGGTTTGAGCCCCGGCTCGTGGCTGAGTGGTTAGTGCACTTGGCTACCGATCTAAGGGACCTGGGTTCGAGCCCCGGCCCGTGGCAACACCACCTAGAGGAGAAGGCCGTAGCAGTCATTGTGACGTCAGCATTACTGGACTGGACTGCCGGCAGAATAGATTGAGAGATAGCTTATCCTTGTTAATAGAACTTCCCATTTAGATTTTGAATATTCACTAATAAATCATTAAAATAATTTGTTTTCATATAATTAAAAAAAAAAACCACCTTTTTTTTCTAATTTTTTTTTTAGAGATAACTTTTTTTTTTTGCTTTGATTAGTATCGATAAACCATTAATTACCGTTTCCGATTATACAGATAGCTTTAAATTATTATTTAGATAATAACACTCTTTAAATGTTCGGAAATTTCAAAACTTTTAACTAATTTTGCAAACGATCGATTAATGTATTGAACAAGTACTAAATTTTCACTCTTAAAGGATTCTAGAAGTGCGAAATATATTTAGAAAAAAACTACTTGTTACAAAATATCACAGATATCTATTTTTTTTTCACAAATATATGTATGTATATATATGAGGTTTAAAACATTATTTAATGAAAACAGTATGTTTCAATATTGCATATGTTAAGAAAAACAACCAACAAATTCCACATTGCAAAAAATAATTTTTTATTTACAGTATGAGAAAACAAATATATATATATAGGATACACATTACAATGAAACAAATATTTCATATCATTGTTTACTTTATTTTTAAGAAAATTGTGCAATTAAAACAGGAAAATTCACCAATCATATGGGAGAATTTTTAAGCAATATGAAGGAACTTAATATTGTGCAATTCTATTTAAATTGAAAAGAAAAATTTTATGATATTCCATTCATCCCAGTTGAACAATTGCTGATTTTTTTTTAAATAGTTTAATAATGAAAGCTGTTTTTAAAATGCATCACATTAATAAAAACTGTTTCTAGGACAACTATGACTTTTAAATAAAAAGAAAAGAAAAATTGCTTTCCCAAACTTTTTCACCCTAATGCATATTAAAACTGATTTCTTCACATAACATAGAAATTTTCATCCTTTTTGCTATCATAATAAACTTTAATAATAGAAAAAAAATTCTGTAGAAACATGAAAGCAACATCTAAATACATGTGGCCAAAAGGTTTGAACAGATTCAAAATACAACAGAAATATAAAATACAATGAGTATCATACAATGTAAAGGTCACATTGAAATATCCATATACACTCAGTGATTATGAAACCTAATTCCATGTTATGTCAATGGAAAGCTAATTTCAAACCTTTGTAACTTTTAAAATGAGCTTTTATGAAAAAAAATGAAATTAAGATCAATTAAAGATCTCAATCAAATTTATCTAAATCTATGTTCATTAAAATTTAAAGAATTATGGAAACTGGGATATTTAATATGAACAATGGCTGTTTAAAATATTGATCTGGGAAGTAGTTGAAATAAGTTAATCTCAAAACAGTATCCCCATATTAAATTTTATTAGCATAGTTTTAGCAGAAAATGTAACAAATATTTCAATTTTCACCAACTTTGCAGAATGCGCATTACTGTTTAAGATGTTGATATATATTAAAATATAAAAAACCTTCAAACAACTGCTTACCACAGAGGTCTGACATGAGCCTGTAAGTTTATACGCCATAGTAGGTCTGTGAGGATGGCGGAAACCCGGCAGAAAAACAACACGAACAACGATGCCTTACCTAGGGCTCGAACCCAGGTTAGTAACCAAGCGAAGCCTATTTAAATACTAAATGAATATTATTGGAATATAGAAAATTAAGATAGATTTTTAACTTATATATATTCAGTCATATTTTCCCATGAAATGTTTATTTTAGAAATTACAGAGCTTTGAAATTATCTTTCCATTGACATAACATGGGATTGGGTGGTCATAATTCACAGAGTGTATATGTGGTAATTTCATGGCAGCAAACACAGACTTTTATAACACGGAATTTAAAATATTTATGATAACCATAGTTTGAATTGTGAAATGAAAACAATACATTTGTACATATATGTAATAAGAAAAGATTTAACTTGCAAAATTTGCAGCTATATATATAATTAGTAGAATTGTAGCATCACCAGCAAGTTAGATTTAATGACATTGCAAAACTTGAATTAAGTAAAAATAAAGTACTACAAGCAATATATATCAGCTATTGAACATTTTACTAACATTGAATAGATAGAATTAGCATCTAAAATTTTCTTATATTTTTATAGAGAGGTCAAGCTGTTTCAAATGATTCAGTATACTCCAAATGTGCAAATCAAATTGAAGTATTTAAAAAATATCTAGATGTCATTTACATAAAGGTTGATGAAGTCACAAAAATAAACTACACCAGTAGGCTCTTAATAAGATTCCTTCCCAAAGGCAAGTCGATAAAGTAACTTTAAATTTTTATGGTGTCAAAAATATACAGAACAGAAAAAAAGTTTTGCTATTTTGTAAAGAGCATATACTTAACATGTATGGAAACATATTAAAAAAAACATTATTCTAATCTTGACCTTCTGCAGAGTTTTTTAAATTTAAGTCATTAACTATTATGCATATCTTAACTGCCATATTGGTGAAGATACTTTCAAATGCTAAGAGCAACAGGGTATATTTCCTTTATAAACAGATATCCTTACACTAAAATTTTAATATTACTTGAACTCACTATCAGTGTGAAACCAATTATTAACAAAGAACTTGGAAGAAGAAAATATGTATCAGAACCAGTACAAGGTTTCTAATAACATAGTCAATCATCTCCCTCCAAGCAGAAACTGACATCCCCAATGATACAGAAAACCTTATTGATCTGTTGACCAGGCTAGTTCATAGGCATATCAAACACCCATTGGCAATCACTATTAGAAATTTAAAAATCCTACATTTGCAAGACAGCAGAAGCCACAAGATATGCATATATATTAAAGAAAATCAAGGAATAAATTAACTTCCTAAATCTCCCATGGCTTTTACAAAAACCAAAGATTGACATTTAAGTTTTCTACTTATGTTCTCAATTTAAAGTAATGAAGGAAAAATAATATTCAGAAAATTCTATTTGCAGTTTAATGAGTTTCAGTTGATAATTTCATCCAGAAACTGGTGGTATATGTTCCTACAGAAAATTATAAATTTCAAACCCCCACTAAGTACATGCATAACAGAAGCAATGAAATGGACTGGAAAGAAAATCATATACTGTCACATACTGCATCCAGTACTGAATAGCTGTCCAAACAAAAGCATCCACTCCAATTATTTGATACATTGATAAAAAAAATTTAAAGACAACCAAGAATATAATTTATCTTCAGGAGTCCAACCATAGGAGTATAGTGGGAAGTGAAAATGTTGTGGAATTGGCAAAAGATCACTCAAAAGTAACACTAAACACAAAATTAAGAAAAGCCTACTGACAAGTGCAGGTAGAGATTTCCTTTGATTATAGGTTTAGCCACAAGAGACATCTTAAATCAATAAAATAAAAAGGAAATAAATCTAGTAGACCCTGTACAGTAGCAGAATATAGTTAAAGGAACTGAAAATAGCTATTACAGTTTGCATGAAATAAATTTTTCACTAAAATATTGCAAAATGTTTGACAATAAAGCTAACCAGCTTTTGCCTAAAAAACAATGGTTGAAACAATAGCACACCATTCCAAAGTGTTTTTCACCATTGTACTTATTGGGCTATAATTATTTAAAGATGGGTCTATGATGTTGTGGAGACTTTTCCATTACAGTGTATCATTACTTTCCAAAAGGCTTCATGCTGACTGATGAAAATGACAACCAGCTATTTTTACCTTCCTCCAAATTTGATATTTCTTAACCTTCTTTTTAACATTAGGTACTTTAAGGTACTTACAGACTACGTAAGTACACGAGCAGATGGACAATCCAAAGACTCGTGTAATATGAAAAATCAAAAAGCATGTTTCATAGAAGATCCATGTTCAATTTCTGGCTCAAAGCCTGTGGAAATTGTTTTCCAGATATTAAAGATGAATGAAGATAAATAAAGATAATTAAATAAAGAAATTATTAAACAGTTTAAAAGAAATTATCTGCATTGTGTGAAATTAAGACATTGGATTCAGGACTCAATAAAATATTTACTTAAAAATATCAACCACTGAATCAAATTTGTAACATGATTGAGATTACCAAACATAAATTTTTGAATTATATTAAATCTAAGAGTAATTTTTAAGGTGTGAAATTAGACAATCGGCATTTGACTTTAACACAATATCAAATTGTATAAAAATCTGAATATAATTTTTCTCAAAGTGAAAGTAACATACACAAATTAATCCACAGTACCTCATTGATTTACTAACATTTAATCACTATCAAACTCTTTAAGTATTATGATGATAATGAGTATAGTGGAAAAATTACCGTGAGCAAGGGGAGATCCAAACACATAACCACCAGACGTAGGGTTACTCGATGCCAGTGTTATAAAAGGAGGACAAAACAGCTAGAAATGGAGGACATGCTTTCTTTGTAAAATAAGTTTTTTGCCAAGTACTAACAGTTGAGTCAAAAAAAGAAACAATACTCATTAAATATACTATAAAATATATGGTGGTAATTTTTATTCCTATTTCAAAAGCAATCAAAGGTTATTTCTCCTAAAGTGTCATAATGATTAGTAACTATGCACTGTCATAAAAGGTAAACTTTCTGTTACTTCAAACTGACTGAGGTAGTGGTCAGCAATGATTTCAGTTTTGGCAGGGCATGCTCTTGTATGAGAAGGCTCCTATAAACTAGAAGTAGTTCCTTAATTACTGCAGTCTTTTATGTTGCAGAAAAAAAACTGCTATCAACTTTCACAGTTCCATCTATACGTGGGTGGAAGTAAAAGTTCTTTCAGTTTTCTAAAGTTCATATTTCTTCAATCTGACATGTAAATTGTACATATTGAGATTAGAGAGAATAGTAACTTTTACAATGTCAGTAGAGTTAATTTAGCATTCATGATTTAGCATTTACAATAAATTATTTCATGGTTAACAATAAATATTGTTATAGTCATGAGTTCAAGAAATTTAGAAAAGTACAAAAAATGAGTGCTTTAATTTTAGTTTGAAACATGTTATGAATTTACACAAAAAGGAGGACATTTTGTGCATTTTCAAAATTCTGAGAGGACATGAGGTGAAAAAGGAGGACTGTCTTCCTTTTGGGAGACATATGGTAACCCTAACCAGGAGGTCATGAGTTTCAGATCCCACCCGATAAATTTTTTTTTTCTTCTGCACCAATTAAAGTGTGTTTGTGGATGCTTTAAGGACATGTCTTAAAAGTAGTTGAACAGTATGTCCATTAACACACTGGTCATATAACAAACATTCCCTCTCCATCAGTATCTGGATACTTTAGAGGTCAGAAAGCTCTCTCCCAGTTTTCATGTCAAACATGCTGGTTTCTCTTTCAACATCAGATGCTGCAAAGTGGAGTTCAGACACCTATGTATGCAAAAGAAATATTGAGAATATGTACAAAAACCCACTGATGAATGATAAACATTAAAACAAAAATCCAAACACCAGGAATACTGTTCACCATACACTAAAAAATTTATTCAGAACTGAAGACTTTTTTCCTTCGAAAGTAAAAGCTATATTGTGTTCAAAACAATTCTATGATCAGTGTATTTTCTAAGATTTCAATAAAAATCCATGGTTAAAAGAATGAATTCTGCCAAGGAATGCACCTAGTTATTCTACCAGTAAGCTAGTTTTTCTCAATATTTCTGGCACTTCTTTTATCATATATAATTCACATTGAAAGCTAATGCTAACCATCTAATAGCATTCCACTGCTAGTACTAACCATAAAGTGTTTTTGGTAATGCCACTATAAGGTGATAATGTAAAATAAAATGCAGCTCAGTATGCGAAAAATCATACTGAGCTGAAAATCATTTAAAACAACACTCTTATGAATGAACGTTTATAGGTTTGAAATATTCCAGTCCAGGAATTGAGCCTGAAAGCAGCTCCAGTAATAAGTTTATTGTTTCAGACAATTTCCTCTTACTGTGATTTTCAGTTTATTAGCTATAAATTTGTTTATATAGACAGCACCTGGTATTATACTAGAGCACGTGATACTAACTCCAGGTCACCATAGCAGGGAGGGGGAGGGGGCGGGGGTGGCTCAGTCGGTAGCGCGCCATGCTCGTAATCTGTAGTTCCCAGGTTCGAGTCCCAGTTGGGTCAGCGTTGAGATTTATCTCCGCAAAATTCCTCGCCCTGCCCACGGTCAGTAGGGGGACACCAATGGGCTTGGAAAGGCCACCGTCCGTTGGATGGGACGTTAAGCCGTGGCCCCGTGTGCGGGAGAGACATACCCTGTGCACGTTAAAGAACACGCTGGATGGCCTTGACGGGGGGTCTACCATCTGTCTCCCAACAGCTGTTCCAGTGAGTCCGCTCCCCCAACCTTCTCTGAGCCTTCGGGGTCCATATGACCTGGCCATTTAGTCCATGGTGTGCAAAAAAGTGCCGCTCAGAGGTAAAACAACCCAACCCATAGCAAGGAAACTTAGAAAGTTTCTTAATGTTTTGGCTATTTTTGTTACTAATCAAAGGATTCGGTTGTTTTACCTCTGAGCGGCACTTTTTTGCACACCATGGCAAGGCTAATGGCAGGGCTAAATGGCCAGGTCATAAGGACCACGAAGGCTCAGAGAAGGTTGGGAGAGGGGACCCACTGGAACAGCTGTTGGGAGACAGATGGTAGCTTCCCGTCAAGGCCATCCAGTGTGTTCTTTAACGTGCACAGGGTATGGCTCTCCTGCACGCAGAGCCACGGCTTTACGTCCCATCTGATGGACGGCGGCCTTTCCAAGCCCATTGGTGTCCCCTACTGACCGTGGGCAGGGCGGGGAATTTTGCGGATATAAATCTCAACGCTGTCCCAGCTGGGACACGAACCTGGGAACTACAGATTACACTCTTGGCACATTACCAACTAAGCCACCCCCGCCCTATACTAATCAAAGGAGCCGTCTTTTGTAATCGAAGATAAACCTAAAAATAGGTTACCAGATTTACGGGAAAAGATTCGGGGACTTTGGAAGATTCTGTTTGAATTCAGTTGCGAGCTATCATCTAGGATGACCAGACTTTCCCGTTTTCCGGTGATGTCTGAACACCCTAGTTTGAGAATTCACATTTAACAAATTTCGTTTTAAGATTCTAGATTCAATTTTTTAGTCACTTATTCTCGAGGCCAATGCTTTACATCCAGGGACTGTTTCTGGAAAACATCAAAGTATGAGGTTGAACATTGAGTGTAAATATTTCTGAAATGGCTGCCTGACATGCTGTAGATAACTGCACATATTTGCGCAGTTATCTACAACGTGTGATCTTCCAGACTGTAAGTTGATAAAGCGAACTTTGGATATGAAATTGTATGATATCGTCAAATTACAATTGTCCCTTTATCGCTCAGTTTCTGTTCTTTGTGATTATTTCACCAGTCAGCACTTTGAATCGCACTACAAAAAGGTACACTTATCTGTAGACCTTGAAGATAAATTTATCTCTTAACTTTTCAGTCAATCAGTACTCGAACCGAAACCTTAGGCAACGATAACTTGTTTATTAAACCTTCGAGACATTTAAATCAATTGGTTCGCGTCAATTGAGCGATTGGTTAACGTTGACGGCATTTTATGTCATTCGTGAGTCACTAGTAATCCTTGAAGTTGATATTTTAAGTTGCCGAAGAAGTTTGGTAGATCTCGAAGTTATTTTAAGTCGCTCTGAAGCATTTTGTATACCTCGAAGATATTTTAACTAAGAAAGACAGTTTAACTCTTTCATTTTGTTAATACTGGCCATGAATGTTAAAATAAATTAATCTGGGGCGAAATTTGGAACACGACAAACTTCAAAACTTCCTTCTTTTTTTAAATATTCTTTTATCATGGTACAAACAATTTATATCCATTGCACCCAGTTCCCAACTAACATTAATTCTTCTTTGGTCCACATTCAAGTCCCACCTGGGAGAGCATTGATTTATCACGGAAAAACTCCCTGCCAGTAGGGGATACCGATGGGCTTGGAAAGGCCACCGTCTGTCGGATGAGATATGAAGCAGTGGTCCCATGTACAAGAGAGTCATACCCTGTGCTTTTTAAAGAACACGCTAGATGGCCTTGACAGGAGGTTACCATATGTCTCCTAACAGCTGTCCTACCCCCAAACTTCTCTGAACCTTTGGGGTCCTTGTGACTTGCCCTTTTAGCCCATTGTGTGCAAAAAAGCGTAAAAGAGGTAAAAGTAACCCCACATGATTGTATGGGTTAGATATGAACTAGAGTTCGTGCCAGAGAAATCTTGAGCACCGAATGTGAGAGAACCCACAAGGATCCATGGAGTTTTCACTTTGACAGGAGCCTAGAGCAGCCTGATGTTTCCCTATTGGCCCTTGTGTATGGAAAACTCACGTGACAGTTTGGTGAGTGAGGAAAAAGACTGTTTTTAGTCGTTCTACACTTTGCATCGGTATTGGACAGATGCTGAGTCAGACTCTGTCCTAGTTAAGATTTCATCTCAGAGAAGATCCCCAGCTGAGGCCAAGGTTCGACCAAAGTTCCCAGTTCGAGTTCTAGTGTAGATCTGGAATTGTATCTTATCTTTAAATTTATGCAAATAGACTACATAAAACATCACGTGCAGTGATTGGAAACATCCCCAGATCTAGAAAAAAATAGGGGGGGGGGGGAAAGGAACACAATCGAGCCAAGAAAATGTAAAGTGGGGCAAAACACTAGTTATCCAATGCAGTGTAACATTTCCCCCTGTTTTACGGGTTTTTAAAAATTTTCTTGAAATATGCATGCATATGAAAAATACATGCTCGCATTCTGGAAAGGAGGGAGGGAGGGAGGTGAAATCATTCCCTTCTTTCCCCATCCAAAATAATAATGCAATCCTTTTTCTTCTCCAGACTTCTACACAACAACAAAGCTTCGGATGGCAACACTAAAAATTTCCCGATATTTATCAAGTCCAGCTAAATTTTTACTGGCAAGAACCATTGTGTCAATGCAACTACAAGAAAACTGGATTTTTAAATTATATCAGCCAGAACTTTAGGTCGTCTGTACTATTTTGATCCTGAGACCAGAGGCGAATTTACCGATAAACTGATTAAGCAGTCACTTAGGGCCACATCTTATGCATGTTAAAAACATGCTAGATGGTTAAAAACACGTCCAGTGGTCTTCTCCCCCCCCCCCCCCCCCCCCAACTGTCTCTGAGGACTTGGGTACCCAAATCGTTCTGGGAATTGCTTTCCTAATTTTAGAGGTCATCCCATGGCCGAGTGGTTAGCATGCTTGGCTACTGAACTAAGGGACCTGGGTTCGAGCCCCAGGTAAGGCATGGATATATGTGTCGTTTTTCTGCAGAGGCCCTGCCATCCTCTCAGACCTCCTACTTTGGCATATAAACTGACAGACTCCTGTCAGACTTCTGTGGGAAGCAGCTGCTTGAGGGGGATTTATTTTTATTTTTTTTTATTTTTATCAAATACAATATCAGGGTCCCTAAATGTTATTCCACTTTGATCCTCTGGACCTCTAAATCTCCTACTACCTGAGATCACTTGAAATTTGTTAGACTTAGACTCATCCTGACAATTCACGTCTGCCTGAACTCATCTATACATTGCATCATATAAAAGGTTTATGTAAAGCGATTTCCTCTACTATAAACTTGGTGCATATATCAATGGAATGATTAACACAATCTGATCAAAAGTATCCGAGACTCCTAAGTAGTGGATTTTCCCATAACCCTTACTCGCATATATGCCACAGCCATAGTCCAAACAGGTATAAAAAGACGCACATGACCTGGCAAACCTTATAGACACGCATGAACAGGAGTATGGGTATTACTGCAAAGTTCAGTACTTTCAACATGGCACTGTCATAGGATGCCACCTAAGCAACAAGTCAGTTCGTGGCATTTCGGCCCTTCTGCAATCGTCCTGATCAACTGTAAGTGATGTTATTTTGAAGCGGAAACGCCTAGGAACAGCAACAGCACAATCGCGACCCAGTAGTTCCACTTAAAATGGCATCTTTTGCCATGTTCTTGTAATGTTTTTGTCAAGAATTAGCATTCGGATTTTATAACACAAATCAGAAATGTTATTTGAACTTCTTGGGACGAATTAGCCCTGTAACATGCATTTTCCAAATTCGCACAACGTTTTCGAACGTTTTCGTAGAACGAATTAAATTCGTTATGCGGGGTCCACTGCATTTGTTAACGATTACAGCACTTCCATATATCTGAGACTGCAACAATATTTCACATAAATGCTTGATGAATAATATTTGCAGCTGTCCATAATACACGCCAATGACTGATTCAAAAACTTTGAAAATTAATTTTCATAGTATCTTCAACTCTTCCTATTAGAGTCAGTGTAATTTTTGTTGCTCGGTTTCTTTTTTTTTGGTTAGTAGGTAACAGGAATTCAGATATACTGTAATTGTGATTCTAGCCTGCAGATAAAATTAGCGGCTGTCATTTCATCTGCGGATTCCGTTGAAACACTATGATAGCATCTCGCTTTCCAAGTAATTAAAATATTATTAATGATCAAAACTTAAGAATATTTTTTAATATTTTGATAAATCATTGATTCAAATATATAGTTCAAAATGAAATAATTTCCAGTTTTTTTTATTCAATTTCAAGAAGAAGGAAGAAAATATACTTTGAACCGTAACCTTGAGGGTAGTTTGTGTCATTCATTGGTGTCATTAGTAGCTCCATCAAAGAAGGTCTGAGTCTAAACCCTCCTTGGCTCCATCTTTGCAGTTGTTAAAGTGTAAAAGATATATTTATGATGTCTGCTGAAAATTTTAAAGTGCATGCTGCTGAAAATGAGGAAGAAGAGGAATTGGTTGATCCTATAGAAACGCTAAGAGAAAAATGTTCACAGGAAAAAAAATGTGCTGAGTTTCAAGAGAAACTGCAAGAGTGTAATAATAGAGTATCAAGCCGGAAAAATACTACTGAAACTTGCATAGAGGAGCTTTATGATTTTCTTCATTGTAGGGATCATTGTGTGTCTCACTCCATTTTCAAGCATTTAAAATAATATTTGGGTAAGCGTTTTTGAGGTTTATGTAAGACGAACAAGTTTTTATTGTATTTATATTAAGATCCTCGCTTATTTTGGTACCTGTACTGTAGAAGTGTGCTCAGAAAGTTCTGATTGGAGTATGGGAGGGGAATTTAACCATAGATAAATATAACTCATCATCATTAAGCAGCCATGAGCTGTAGAGGTCTAACTAGATCATGCAATTTAGTTCGAGCATATCTGTCCTGAGATACACTGTTGCATTTGGCCACTACACACCAATTCTAACATGGCCAAACCAATTTATCTCTGCACAATGTACTGCTCAAAGGAGGTTGATGACTCCTTTGCCTAATCTCATCATTACTTACAAAGTTGAACCACCTAATGTCCAAGATATTACGCAAACATCTAGAATGAAAAGCATCAAATTTCCTGCTACCTTATATGCAAAGCATCCAAGTTTCCCTACCATAACTAATCCTGGAAAGAACCAAACTATTATACAGTCTAATTTTAGTCTTTAGATGTATTTGCCTATTTCTCCATTCCATAGAATCTTAAAAGTCCCAGCAGGTATCCCTTTTCATATGTTAACCTCATGTCCCACATCAGCAGTATATTTTACATAGCTCCCAATATAAACTAAGACACCTACATAAAGATATAACAATAACGACTAACGAGAATGCTGTGGCCAAGGTGAAGGTCATGGTACAGAAATGGTGCTGTAGAAAGGTGAAGTCGTGGAATAGAATAAATGTAATGTATGACAGAATGGTTGGAGTATAGGTTGGAGGTTTTTACAGAATTGAGTGGAAAATATCGTCTGCTGCCGAGATTTGTGGTAGCCTGGGAATGCAACATTTCGATATTTTTTTAGGTTTATGAAGAGGCTGGGGTATGATCTGAAATGAATATGCATTTTTTTTTAAAACTGTCATGTGGGGATTTTAAGCATGAATTTTACAAATGCTGCAAATTAAAAAAAAATTTTAGCAATGCAGATTTTTTATTTATAAAACCCCCAACCAATGTTACTGGATATTTAGACATTTACAGGTAAGTGATTTTATGACATGGTATGGATATTTAGACATTTACAGGTAAGTGATATTATCCTTTGATTTTTTTTTTTTGTTAAATATGAAATGAAAGTATGCTGTTTAGCAATGTCCTATAGTAGAATATATTAATTATTTATTTTTAACTATGAATTTATATGTTTCTGTGTTTCTGTAACTTTTTAATTCTAAATAAAGTATGAGGTCTAGGACATAGTGGAGGAGACAGATCTGGCAACATCTTAGTAATATATTAAAGCCTTATACTTTATGTGCATTTTCAGGTGACTATATAATGAGTGAAATGCATTGTGGCCTTGTAAATGGTTTTTAATTTGATAAAACTAGCTTTTGTCCTTCCTTGTCATCAAATTTGCAACAAGAGATTTCACCAACTATCAGAAGTGCTAAAGGCTATTGCAACTCAGACTTCTTCAAGAGTGATTCAATCTTCAATTGCAGAAAATAAAGACTCATGTGCTATCACTTGTCAATATTATCAGTGCATTCTACTAGAACAGCACAGTGATATAAATAAAAATAAATACCCCCTTAAGCAGCTGCTTGCCACAGAGGTCTGACAGGAGCCTGTCAGTTTATATGCCACAGTAGATCTGAGAGGATGTCAGGACCTCAGCAGAAAAACAACACACACAACCATGCCTTACCCAAATCCCATAGATCAGTAACCAAGCGGACTAACCACTCTGCCACGGGACGGACCTATCACGACAGATTGGTAATTACTGCATTCTCTTATCATCAACTACCTTACAAAGGTCATCTTGTTATCAGGTGTCTTCAGCAAGTGAGCCAGCCATTTTTCACTTCTTTCTTATGGTGAACTGCTGCTCAATGAGTAGACAATAGTAATTTTTATCAACACTAGAAATTCTTACTGCAAATATCCAGCAAGATTGTGTTGTACTTCTGGAACTTTTTAATCAGAGTTAGCCATGATAGTAGTTAAAATGTCGTTACAGATCTTAGAATCTGCCTCTGCTGTATGCTAATATCTTAGAGTTTCCTACTTTGTAAATTTATGACAAGCAAGTGATTGATACATTTAGAAATTCTTAGTAAATTTTAATTATACAGTGAAATTGTTGATTTAACAGTTTTTACTTAGCACTGTGTTTTAACTGTTTAAACTAATTACTTATTTCTGCTTATATTATTCTGTGAATTGCAGTGATGATGTTAGTTTAACTATGCAATAAAACAAAGGTTACTTAAATTAAGGATTTTGTTTCAGTATTAGTCTACATTTGTATTGCTATTTATAAATTTATTCACTCAAGAATTGGGGATTTTTATTTGATAATGCATCCCAAAAGATATGAACATTTGCCACAGCTGCTATGTCATTATGGCAATGTACAGCAACTTAATTGTAAGAGTTGCAATATCTTTCGACTAGAAGGAGAACATTGGTAGTGCTGCTGAGTACCCAAATATATGGGACATTGAAGTGTGTTCGGCAGTGTACAGTCCTTACTGATAAATAGATAAAAGCTCAATATTTTCTTATCTAGAAAATGATCATACCTGAAATTTGTACAAAGGTTATATACACAATATAATAAATGTATTACCATTTCTTCGATTCTAAGATGCACCCCATTTTTAGAGATGTTTATATGGGGAATAAAGTGCATCTTAGAATCGAAGAAATACCCATATTTCTTCGATTCTAAGACATACCCCGTTTTTAGAGATGTTTATATGGGAAAAAAAGTGCATCTTAAAATTGAAGAAATATGGTAGTTTTAATTTGTTACCTGTAGGCCCTATTTTTTTTAACTATTTTTTTTTTTCTTTTTTCATTATTGAATTTTCAATAAAAATTTACATTAGAACATGTTTTTGTTGTCTGCCAAAGAAGCAAAACAAAATATGAACAACTTTAGTCACACTTCTCATTTCTGTTATTTTTCCCCTTAGTTTAAACAACTCCTTTAAAAATTTTTACTGATATTTTGGACAATTGTGCATCTTACGTATACTGACATTTATCCAAAAATATTATTAAAAGAGTAGCTTAGCAATATTACGGTTGCCCCTAGGATGAAAGGAGTGACCAACTTGAATCGCAATACTCAGAAACCTCCAGTAAGTGGGGAGGAGTGGATTTTGACACCTTGAATCTCAGATTTTCAGGGTTTTTTAGATAACATACAGTTTTCAGGAATTGAATGTGTCAGGTGGACTGTCACATGGAGTCAAGGAATAGCAGGACCTTATTTTTTTTAAGTAATTGTCACTGCCAATTCATATCTTGGAATGTTACCAAATGTCATAGTAGAGCAGTGTTTCCAACCTTTTTGGTGACACACTTCGAAATAATCCTTTTGCCATGACACAGCTATAGTAAAAATTCACCTTTTTTTTTTGCCTTATGATAGTAACTGAAATTTATTTGAACAAAAATTCTTATTAAACTCATAATTTCAATTAAAAATTATAATATAAAATTTTTAAAAGTACTAAGGTACAAATTATTATGAACTATTGTTTTTCGTGAATTTTTGTTCCATACCTGAACCTTTGATACGACACACTAGTTGGGAATCTCTGACTACAATAAGAAAAATAAGGGTAGTCTGGCCAGTGTGCAATCAAATAAATCTCTTCATGCAACAAAATTGCTATGCATATGTAATCAGTATCATATCCATCCAGTAATTGAATACTTCTCTAGATCATGATTTACAACATTATTTGTTTAATATTTGAAAGAGTTATTGAAGTTGGAAACATTTAGCAACAGCACTGCTAATGTTGCCCCAGATATAGTACAACTGTTTTGACAAATCCACAAACTGACAAAAGACAAGCAAAAAGCAATAGGAAGATAGGTAAAAAAAAGACAGTACTTAACACAATTCAGATACATATTTGTAGGACTTGACCCACAGGCTGTCATTTTCAAACCAAACCCTGCCAAAATCACTGCTATTTATTTTTCACATTGGCTGTCACGTCAACAAAAAAATTTGACTCTTTTCGTACATGTTCAGGTTTTTTTTTTACCTAATAATTTGGAAGCATTAAATACCTCCTCGAGCAGCTGTTTTTGCCACAGAGGTCTGACAGGGGCGGGGGTGGCTCAGTCGGTAGCGCGCCAGGCTCGTAATCTGCAGTTCCCAGGTTCGAGTCCCAGCTGGGTCAGCGTTGAGATTTATCTCTGCAAAATTCCCCGCCCTGCCCACGGTCAGTAGGGGACACCGATGGACTTGGAAATGCCGCCGTCCGTCGGATGAGACATTAAGCCGTGGTCCCGTGTGCGGGACTACAATAAGAAAAAAAACCCTGTGAATGTTAAAGAACACGCTGGATGGCCTTGTCTGTCTCCCAACAGCTGTTCCAGTGGGTCCCCTCCCCCAACCTTCTCTGAGCCTTCGGGGTCCCTGTGACCTGGCCATTTAGGCCATGGTGTGCAAAAAAGTGCTGCTCAGAGGTAAAACAACCCAACCCTGACAGGAGCCTGTCAGTTTATATGCCATAGTAGAAGGTCTGTGAGGATGGCGGGAACTCAGCAGAAAATAACACAAACATCCATGCCTTACTAGGGGCTCGAACCCAGGTCCCTTTGATCAGTAGCCAAGCATGCTAACCACTCATCCCCAGGACAGCATTAATATAGTTTTAGATCATAAAATATATGAAAATGAAGGAAAATCATATGCATGTAAAGGTATACTTTAAATCACTAAAATCCTGCAGTTAAAAAATTCCCAGCCCCCACCCTACTTCGTTGAGTTGAAAACAAATGAGCATACTTCCAGTAAACATCTCAAATTGCTAATAGTGCTTTCTGTCAGTAGTGGAGTGTGCTAAAAATAAATGCAGCTTGGGGGAGGGCGGTGTTCACCTCAGTGCTAATGGCTGATTAAACAAGAGCTTTTTATTTTCTGACACATCAAGTTAAAGAATGAATTGAAAATTTAACATTAAGTTCTGAAATGTATATTTTTAATAATATATATAAAAGCTCAAGATTTTATACTTTAAAAAAATTTGCATATCTTTTGTTATATTAATGATGCAGTTTAGTATCCATCGTCATATATACAAACTTCTTGACCTCAATTTTGCAGTCATGGCACCATAAGGTTTTTAAACATGCCACAATATTATGTAATCCAAAACCAAGGGAACAACACTGGATGTTCTGCACTCAAGGAGGTGGGGGGGGGGGGGTATTATCTCACTGGGTGCACTACCCTTAGAGGCAAAGATTTTCAGCTCTTTTGAATGTCTATTTTTTTTTTAAATAGTTCATTTTGTGAGTTTATATTACATTATATACTGTTTATTAATACTTAAATATTTATATTGCAGGTAGTGAAGATCCTACTAGTAAAGTGCAAGAATTGTCCATGCAGTATTCTATCATCAGGTTATTAATTAGCAAGAAATACTGTTTGAGAAATAGAATTTAATATTCTATGTTATTACCTATTAGAATTTTGTTTAGGAGTCTGTAACTTCAAATTAGATAAAGTAATGTGGAAATAAATAAATCAAAAAAATTCTTGGAAGTTAAATTTTTTCAATTTAAAGATGAATAGGTCTATAGTAGCCAGGCCCGTATTTCCCATTAGGCAGTATCCCAGAGGTGCCACAGTTTAAATTCTTTTAAAAAAATTCGATTCTTACAAAATAAATAGCCCCTCAAGTAGCTGCTTTCCATAAAGGTCTCTGAGGATGGCAGGACCTCAACAGAAAAGCAAGAACATCCATGCCTTACCTGGAGCTCAAATCCAAGTCACTTTGATCAGTAGCGAAGTGCAATAACCACTCGATTCTTAGAAGGATTAATAATAATATAAGTATACATGGAAATCGATTATTCTGTTAACTCTCTCCTGACAATCGAAAATGAATTGTGAGCAGGGGTGAAGCTGTGGGGGAGGAGGCCCCCCAAAGTAAATTGGAGTTGGTAAAATTCTAAGTGACTTGTTAAAATCCCAGCGAGTTGTAAAAATTGGGAATTTTTTTTGGCAGAGTTAAAGCCAATTAGCAAAATTCAAAACCACTTGGTCAAATACATTGAGTTATGAAAATTGGAATTGTTTTTGTGAAATAAGGAGAATTAGCAAAGTCTTAGGGAGTTGGCAGAATTCCAACTAATTTGGTAAAATTCAGGTGAGGTAAAAATTGGGATTTTTCTGTAAAATCTTGACAAGTTTGGATAATCGTGGCAACTTAGCAAAATCTAAGGCTGTTTGGAAAATTTGAAATCGCTTGGTAAAGTGCAGGTGAGTTGTGAAAATTGGGATTGTTTTTATAAATTTAAGGCAAAGTGGCATAATCTAGAACAGTTGGTAAAAATAGAGGAGTGGGAGGGGTGAAATTTGGGATTTTTTTGTAAAATTATACTAGGAAAATTTCCGATCTCTTCCCTCCCTCCCCCCCCCCCTCCCAACCACAGCCCCTTCTCTACGCCCCCGATTGTAAGGATATACAATATCAAACGTAAACGAATTCTCCCAAATTATGAAAAATAAGCTTTTTGCAGAAAATGTAGAAAATAAGTTATAAATCTCAATCAGATTTACCCAAATTTCGATTTTAAAAAGTGTTTGTTTAATATTTAAAGAATTATTGAGGTTGAAATATTTTATAGCAGTGCAATGTTATTCTTGTTGGAAAACTTTCATAATTGATGCAAAGTAAAAAACATTACCCAAACTTATGGTAAATTCTTACAAATTAGCAATACTGATATCAAATATTTTGGTGTCCAGAACTCAAAAATAATAAAATATTCCTGAATTGGGGATTTAAGGAATGTTTTTGAGATTTTTCATTTCTTGGGTCATTTTACTGCAGTTTTCCATTCACACAATAAGGAAATAACCCAATACATTTTATAATTGAGTGCAATTTGATCATTCCCAGAATTAAGAAAGTAAGAAAAATATTTAAATTTCCAATGAGTAATTTAATTTTTAAATGCAGTTGCATTAATTTTACTGTTTGGTAACAAAACTATTATTAAAATTCCTATATCCATTATCATTACATTTTTTCTTCATGGTGGTAAGAGCAAAAAAAGTAATATTTTTATACAAAATTTTAAAAAATTTTCAAAAGGGTGCACTACTACGTTTTGGGCCTAGGGGTACATGTGTAAATTCAGCCTCCTTAGTAAGGTAATTTAGCTTTAATGACGTTGATAGGTTTTTCTTAAATTTTTTAATTTCTAAAAATATCTCGTGCACCCTGAAAAGAAAATTAAAAGTATGTCGATTGTGCAATCAGTCGATGAATTCATATTCACTTCAAAGGAAGCTAGGGCGCCGGCAAACTTGGTTAGGTAAATCTGTTCCCTATCTTTTGAATACGAATTCAATGACAGATTGCACCATCGATATTCTTTAGTTTTCAAGTTTTTACGGCGCATATGGGAAGATGGATATTTTTATTTATATATATATTTTTTTTTTGTCACTGCGTGGCCGAGTGGTTAGCACGCTTGACTACTGATCTGCGGGACCTGGGTTCCAGCCCCGGGTAAGGCATGGATGTTCGTGTTGTTTTTTGCTGAGGTCCTGCCATCCTCTCAGATCTTCTACTGTGGCATATAAACTGACAGGCTCCTGTCAGACCTCTGTGGCAAGCAGCTGCTTGAGGGGGTATTTATTTTATTTTTAAAAACGCCCACCTTTAAAAGCAATGCATTTATTTATACCATGAATCATAAAGATCGACCACATTTTTCCTCTTTGGAATCTAGTTTAAGGTAGCCATGACATTGGAGACTTCACAAGCTTTGAGATGTAACTCGCTAAGGCCGTTCCTTTTGTACGAAGAGATTTGGGGGGTGGCAAAATTCGAAAGGCTACGATGGTCCTACGACCTTTAATTTGACTTTTCTCATAATTGTACACCCTTCTGTTCGGAAATATAAAGCTGTGAACAATCGTTTTCCCATTTTAGGGGTAGAATGTTTTGTTTTTTTTCTACAATAACGTGTCCTATGTCAAGCTTTCATTTGACACATAGTTACTTTTGGCACCTGCGTTCTGGAGATATAGAACATTAATTTTTATATTTAGCTTTTTTAGGGGGGAAGATTGCATTCGGATTCAATTTTTTAAAAGACAGTCTGCGCGATAAACTTACATTTCATACATAAGTCATTAAATCTGTCTCGTGTTCGAAAGTCTCGTTTGGCGCATCATGGCTTTGGCTGCCTGTGCACCATAAAACCCCAATGTGTTCGAAATGCGCAACCACTGACTAATGTCAAAGGAATAGGAAGATAGGTAATAAAGCAAAAGGTTGGGACAGTTAATGCCAGAGAGAAAGGATTACACGTTTCTTCATTTTGATAAAATCAAATCGTAGTACGGTAAACATGCTTATAAGCACATTACTCCTTTACATAAAGAATATTGAGCTGTCAGGTTCTTTCATTACACAATAAACGTTTTTTAATCGAGATTGTAAAAGGGAAAGCTTTTTTTTTTGCTGAAAGTTTCGATAAAAGGTTCAAAATATCTTGTGGTGTAAAAGGATATGGAGTCTGCACTGTTTATGGAATAATATTTAAAATCTTGCTAATGTGCATATCACGTTTCTGAAAAAAATTCGTAGCCAATTTCGTTGGAACCATCCAAAGTAAAAAAAAACTTATCAGCATTTGCATAGACATATAAAAAGATATTTTTGGTTTTAGTAATGAAACTGAAAAAGTCTACAGAATATTTTGGCTTGAAAGAGGGAGAGTTGCAATTCTCATGGCTCATCTTTCACAAAAAGATTTAAAGTAATCTGAATGTTCTATGACATATATGCAGACTAAAGGTTTTCCTATACTGCTCAAAAATATAGTCCAACCTGTGTATTTTTAATGTGAAATAAACATTAATTCGCCGAAATATTAGCTAATTCCGTTGTACCTATTCGCTAATTTCTGCCTTATTGTAAAAACAAATCCGCATCCAAAGCTACACTTCTGTTATTGAAAGAAAAACATTTATTTCCTTTTGTTAAAGTTGACAGTCAGATTAAAAGTAATTGTATAATGAAATTAAAATCAAAATTCGTTTGTTAAATATTAATCATTCAAATATTTTCCGTCGTAGAATTTCGGAGTGTGCGTTGTCTCTCACTCTGTACTCTGAATACATGTCTGTTTAGAGGCTTCGAAAGCTTAGGAGATGACGTAAAAGACCACCAGTTTTTTTTAAATAGCTAGGGAGTATGATATCCCTAGTTTTTTAAAATACATAGTAAATATTTCCTGTCGTAAAAGGAGTACTCATTACTGCTCCCCTACTGCAGGTCATTCAGAGGGAAGATTAAATGAATGGATATGGGCCGTGCCTCACAGTAAGTAGTGCCCGGAAATCGAGAGAAACAATGAAGGAAAATCACTTTCTTCTTATTTATGGAGGGCGTTCAAAAAATTCTTGATAGGTGTCTAAATTTGTATTCGTACCTCCGAAGTTGAATAGCTACGACTTCTTTGAAAGCTTGTCTAAACTAACTACGTGTTTAAAACAAAAGTTTTATTTCTTTCTTCGCTAGCGGTGCATAAAGTTCGGTCTGCGTAGAGGTCCTGTATAGTTAGAGTCTAACATCCTTCTTTAAAAACTGGACCATTTTGTAAAAGGGACCTTGACCCCTTTATCATCTGGTCCACAAGAAAAAGTTTTTTTGTGTGCGTCAAAAAGTAGGAACCAGTACAGTGAAGTGCTAGCGACCCTACATGTTGGCGATAGGCTTTTGGCTTGCTTGCTTGACAGATCACCAATTGAATACTCTTGCTACCATGAATCCACCCGGTAACAAACTCATTCAGAATTAACTAATCTAGACTTTTGGCCGCAGGCCGCCTAATAATGAAGAAGTGGTTGGAGTTTCGTGCCAAGGAAGTGCTGCGTCGTAGTTTTGTGGCAAGGGGGTGGTGAGGGGAGAGATTTGAAGTAAAATTCTTCTGGGAGTGAAAATTGTAGCGTGTGAGATCACTGTGTGACCCATATTGGCCAAAAGTTGGTAAGAAGGGTGGAAGGTAAATATTCAAAATCGCCCCTAATCTTTTACAATTAAGGATGGCCTAAAATGGTCTGCAGATCTAAAAATTTCTGATTTAGAATATGCTGATGATATAGCTCTTTTGGCAAATGATGTTCATGAGATGAACTCTTTCATTCGAGCTGTTGATGAGACTGGTAGTATAGTAGGTTTGGTTATAAACCGAGAGAAAACTAAAGTGATGAAAATTGGTCAGGCAGATGGTTTGCCACCACTAGTAATTATTTTTGAAAAAGGGTACTTTGGGAGTTGTAGTCTATTGTTATAGAGTATAATTATGTATGTTATATATATTTGAAAACATCAATGCAATTGCACTAATGAAATAAGGTGGTGCAGTAATGTGTCCAAAATGCTTCTTTTTTGTCCCTGTAATGGATCTTTTTGGCATCTGGATCTTTTGGTGTCCAATGGATCTTTTGAGTAGGAGGTGTCTGCAGGAAGGAGAGACATATTTCACATATTGAGATGGAAAGTCTGCAGGAAGTTGGAAGGTTAAAGGATTTTGCCAGTACTTTGTATGAAATGGGCCAGGGCCCTGAAATGTGATTTTGCCTTTGTGTGGGTGGGATTTAGGATGGTCTGTAGGGTGAATATGGTGACTCCAAGTGTAGCAAGTTTGTGATAGAGGGTGTGTCTTTGTGTGTTGTATATTTCACAGTGTAGTGGGGGATATCCTCTATCACTTAGGTAGTTAAGATGTAGTGTGTTTGGAGAGGGTGCTATTGTGGCTCTGAATGTGTTTTTATCTGTAGTGTATTGTACCCAATTCTGGGTCCATGTGTGATAAAACAATTTTGTGTATTCTCTTATGTGATGTTTGCATGTAGTGACAGTGTGGTAATTTGGGGTTGTGAGTGTGAGGCCTTGTTTAGCAAGTGAGTCAACAGTCTCATTATGGGTGATGTTGCAATGGGAGGGAATCCAGTAAAGTGTGGGGCGGGGGTCGCTCAGTCGGTAGTGTTTGCATGTGAGGAGGTGTCTTTTGATTGTTAGAGGTGGCATGTTAGCTTCTACCCAAGTGGCGAGGTTTGGGCAGCCAGCTTTAAAACCCAGGGCAAGTCTGATGGCGTGTGTTTGCATAGTTTCAATTTTATTGATTGTGTGTTTGAAGCAGTGTTGAGTGCTGGGAGGCCATACCCTAGTCTAGAGTTGATAAATGCTTTGATGAAAGTAAGCATTACTTTATCGCTGGCCTCCCATGACACTCTTGTGATGGAATTTAATATGTTGTATGCTCCAATGCATGTGAATTTTATGTTATTAATGTGTTGTTTCCCGGTAAGCTTACGGTTTATAGTTAGTTCGAATTTCCACTGTTAGAGGCTACTGAATGTGCAAAATAATTAGAGGAATACGTATCGCATCTGGCCCATATGAGAATCTCGTTTTCAAAGAGAATGACGTTCTTCCTTTGTTTAGTTTTTTACTCCTTAAGAGTTTTACTTATGGATGTTCGTGTTGTTTTTCAACTGAGGTCCCCCCATCCTCATGGACCTTCTACTATGGCGTACAAGCTGACAGGCTCCTTTCAAATCTCTGTGACAAGCAGCTGCTTGAAAGGTTTTTTTTTAATGTATGATGGAGAAAATGCACATAGTATTAATATATTAGTAATTATACACCATAAAAAGTATTTGTCTTTTAGTTCTTAAATTTAAAAGTTGCTTTTCTCCCACTCGTCTGAAAATAGTAGGCAGATCATTACTGTCAGTAGAATTTCTACCATAACAAAACTTTACAGTGGAAATTTCTACCATAAACAGACCACATGAAACATTCGTTAAAAGTTTTGCAGTTTGAATATTAAAACTATCTTTGAAAATGGAGATTATATTTCTTTACTACCAAATAAAAGAGAGATTTTCAATTATCTCTTAAAACAAAACCGTTCTGTTTCTTACCTACTTTGGGCGTAGGGGTCAACTCATTGTTGTCAGTGGAATCTTCAAGACTGTCACATTCCACGAATTTCCAGCATAACTACATCGTTTGCAAAATTAATTTTAAATTTTTTAATTTCTTGATTTATTTCCACCGTTAGCGGGTGCAATTATAGCTTTTGGGAGATTCAGAAAAGGCAAACTGCAATATTTCATCAATGCCTGTCGAACCCAAAAAGAATTTTTTATTTATTTCTAAAATCACACAATTTTATTTAACAAAAATTTGCATTCAGCCCCCCCCCCCCCCCCCCCCCCCGGGTCTAAAGGGTCAAGTGATTGTTGTGAATGGTAACTTCGTAACCTTCACATTTCAACATCAAAATTTTAAACTTCTAACATAACTGCATCGTTTGGAATTTTCAACTTTTTCTACCGTTAGAGGGTGTAGTAATAACTTTTGGGAGATTTGAAAAATGCAAATTGTAATATTTCATTAATACCTATTCAACACAAAAATATTTTTTTATTTATCTCTATAAACAAAAAAGTTCGATGTCTGCAGACTGACAGACAACGAAGCGAAATTATATCTCTTTTTTAAAAAACCAAGCCATAAAAATTTCTTTTCCTTTTAACCGTTCTCTAAAATGCTTACAATCGTGAGCAGCGAAATTTGTATCAAATATTACCCTACCCTTTTCCGGAATCCATAAGTATTCGTGCAATATCATTCAGCTGTGCACGCCAAACAATCTGAACGACGACAAAACATGGCGTCCAATTTTGAGATGGCCAACCTCTACCTATATAGGGCCTCTAGGTTTGCGAAAACAGTTGTTGCTACGAAGCCAACTAAAGACGGGAAGATTTTGCATTTATACTAGGATGCAGCCTGGCGACAACGCGAAAAAAATTCACTACGGTTTATCACAAATATTTGGGAATCGTGCCTATTCATATGACACTGTTAACCATTGGTAATTGATGCACAAATTCAGACAGCTTCAGAGCTTCGAAGACCGAAGGAGGCCGTGAACGAGAGAACCATCGCTGCTGTTCATAAACTCATTAAGGAAAATTCGTATTTCACCGTTCAAGTAATAAGATGTCAGTGTATCGATTGGTAGTGTGGAAACAACTTTTCATCGGCATTTAAAGTTCGAAAAAATCTGGGTCTAAAGGGTAACCCACAAACTGACAGAACAGCAAAAAAGGGCTAGAGTTGACTCGTGCAAGGATTTGACATTGTTTGAACTTGGTGGGTCACAAACGGTTAACATGCATTATCACAGCTAAGACGTGGTTTTATTACTCCCAGAAAGATCGACAGTTATGCTTTGGGCTGCGAAAAATGAATCTCATCCCAAAAACCGACAAGACTTCCTCAAGAAGAGGATTATCATATTTTTTTTAATTCCCAAGCTGTAGTAGCCGTAGACACCTTACCCGAAAAAATTACTATAACTAGCCAATACTACACCAACATTATTTTGCCCAGAGATGAAGGAGGGCGTCCAACAATAGGTGCATCAAAGGTTCTCCTTCGAAATAATATTAGTGCTCACAAAACTCAGCAAGCTACGGCCTATCTGGAACAGGAAAAAAACAGCTACCCCATTCTGCATATTCACCCGATCTTGCACCATGAGATTTTTGGTTGTTTCGGAATATTAAAAAGGAACTTGTTCGGAAGCCTTTTTCAAGTGTTCAAAACCTTGCAAAATGTGTTCATTCAGAGTTACAGAGCATTCGCCAACAAGAGTGCCACCAAGCGTTCCAGAATTGGTGTAGACGTCTGTGACATTTGCTGGAAGGGAATAGTTTGAAGGAGAGTAAAAATTTTGTTGAGGTAAGTGCAGTGATTTTGTTCTGAGATGCATGTCAAGAACTTTTTTAATGCCCTCGTATTATTTCTGTAAGGAAGACAAAACATGTCATTCACCGTAGCTATCAGAGCTCAGTTTTAATTACCAGCAGAGATAATGCTGGGAAAACTGTGATAAATCAGAGAGCAAATGCTCGGTTGAAAGAGCTTTAAGCAATAAAGGAAATCATTAACTGCACCACTACTGAAAAATGTTTTACGGGTAGTCAGTACCGGCAAATAATTTCTTGTCGGTATGGCATACCGTCTTGCTTTCACCACAGAATGTGGCTGATTTGAAAGTCACTCTTGGACGACAAAGATCTACCGGTCACAAAGGTTGTTTCATGACACGGGGGCTTTCAAAAAAAGTTCACATTTATCTGCAGAGCAAAAACCCTTGCACTTTACGAAACTTTTACTGGCCTTCAAAGTACATTTCAGCACCTGTGCAAAGTTTCAGACGTCTATGCCAATTCTCGGACATTTGGTGATATTCCTTTTTGGGAATACTCTACAATTATGAACGCATTTTCAAAGTATTGTAAGCTTGAAAAAGGCTTCCCAGCAAGTTCCTTTTTAATTTTTGGAAATAATGAAAAATCACACGGTGCAAGATCGACTGACTATACAGGATGGAGTAGCTGTTTGATTTTTTTCCTGCTTCAGATAGCCCATAATTTGTCGGGTTTTATAAGCACTCGCATTGTCATGAAGATGGATAATACTTGACAAGCCTTGTTGTTTGACACTGCTCCCAGGGACGGTCATAAGTCTCAATCCTAGAAGGGACTATTTAGGATATACGAAGGAGTTTGTAGTGAAAAGTGTGATTTCTGAAGTACAAATTCCTTTATATGTCCTTAAATTTGCCTTCATATGGTTCCATACTGAATTGCATATTTCATATTATTTGCATACATATTTGCCTTCATACTGAAGACGACAGGGATTGGTCTTAATTTGAAATGACTTAGTGTTGAAATGAAATATGCGGATCTCTTGGAGGGGGCCGTGGCACCCTCATTATAACCGCCACTGCTACTCCTTCATCTCTTTAACCATTTTGGGCAAAACAATGTTGATATAGTATTGCCCATTTATGGTCGTTTTTACCGGTAAGGTGTCCATGGTTACCACTCCTTGGGAAATGCAAAAAATTGTGAACATCTTTGAGTGGAGGAGGTCATGCAGGAGGATCTAGGGATGCTGTTCATCTTCCCCAATTCAAACATAGTTGTAGATCTCTCTGGGAGTTTAGTAGTAAAAAAATAACATCCCCTGTGATAATATCTGTTAACCATTTGGGGCTAGTAGGTTCAAACATTGCTAGCATCTCCTTAGACAATGTTGATATAGCATTGCCCATTTATGGTCATTTTATGTGCCCACAAATCTTTCATAATTTTAAATGTCGATAAATAATTTTTTTCCACACTGACAACTAAACGTATTACCTGAACGGCGATATGTGGGTTTTCCTTAATCAGTTCACCAACAGCAGCGATGATTCTATCGTTCACAGCCTTTTTCGGTCTTCCTGCACGAAAAAAGATCGAAGCTCTGCCGTCCTCTGAATTTGTGCATTCATCCCGTAACAATGCCATATGAACAGGCATGATCTCCCATATACTTGTGATAAATCGTCATGAATCTTTAGTAGGCTCCAAAGTCGAGGGAACTGTGCATCGAAGGAACTGTGAAGTCGAGGGAACTGTGCAGAACTCCATCGAGGGAACTGTGCATAGTGTAGGGCATTTAGCGATATTCCTACACTTTGGCACTTGGTAAAAAATACAGGTGAGTTGTGAGAACTGGGATTGGTTTCGTGAACATAAGTGTAGTTGGAAAAATTATGACTTTACTGTTTTGTAAAATCATGGCAAGATGGTAAATTGGAAGTACTTAGGTACTTTTCAAAAAACGATGTAAGCAGTCTCGCCTAACGACCACTGAACGAAACTTGATATGTTGGAAGAGTTGCTAAAAGAACTTTGTGTAAAATACTTATTTTCTCAGTTGGCAAAATTTAATTTCCGAGTTGAAAAATTTTCAGTCTCTCCCATAGAGGTAGGAAGAGGGGGAGGAGCCCTTACTATCTCTTAGAATAGGTCGCTAGTGTAGCCACGGAGAACGGTAATAGCCATGTTGTTCCTACTCAGAAAGACAAGCGCTGCACATCAGTTGCAATATATTCGAATATTTTATGCTAATACTGCTCAATAAAATCGCATTGTTTCATGTACGAAAAAAGATTCTTATTCAGCAGTTTAAGGTGATTGAACCCCTATGATCAAATTTGTATACTATCTCCACAATTATTGCTAAATAAAATCGATTTTAGTTTTAGAAGGTCAGTTATCTTTTTATAGTGATCAAAAAAATACTTTTTTCGGCTTCGGTTTTGCATTCACTTTTGTTTTTAAACACAGTTATTTAACACCACTTAAGTTTAGTCAACAAATTACATTCAAATGAAAGCTAAATAGGATTTGACTGTAGAATTATATCCAGCGCAGTAAGAAAGGGAAATAGGGACAAAAAAATTATTAAACTTATAAGAATCTTCAATAGAATGAAATAAAAATGTTTCATTTTTAAAGACCTATAAAACGGAGGAAAAAATGCTATATTGCATTGGAAATAATCTCTTGCTTCCCCTCCCCCTATATTTTTCACGTCGATTGTTTTTCTTTTGTTCCGCACCCTCTTCATCTCGATTCTTTTCCGGTCCTGATTCGACGGTACTTTGGGAAGTAAATTCTCCCCAGGAGAATACAAATTCTTGGAATATATCAAATGACACTTTATCTTTTATATAAACTTAATTATGTAAAATTAATTAAATATTTGTAATAAATACACCAATGAAAAAACGTGTGATGCATGATATAGGCAAAAAAAGTGCCGCTCAGGGGTAAAACAACCCAACACAACGCAATAAAAGTACCGATAGGTCATATCGATTAGTATCTGCTGAAAAAAAATATTCCTTTAATGTTACTTATATTTAATAGTTAACGTTGAAGATGTTATTTTTATACGTTATCTTTAACGTTATTTGGTATCAATAATGAATGACTTTTTCCTGGTTAAAAAAAACTTCATTCGGAGAGGGTGGGGGGGGGGGGGCTATTATCGGGAATTTTTTAAATTCCTGGCAAAACAATTCGGTATCAATATTGTTTCTCAAATTCCGTTTAGAATAAAAATAATACAAATCTTTAGGCATTCAGCAAAAATTTACTTTTTTTGCTTACAATAGCATATGCATTGCCAATGCTTCTTTTTTCTCTGACCGTTCCCATACTAAATTAGGCCTTGTTGTTTATCCAGTGGCATAGAAAATTAGGGAGACAATGGGACTGTGTGGTTGAAACCAACAGTTCTGGTCTATTATAGGTTGTCATATTTATTTTTTTTGGAATTACGGTGCTTTCCAATCGATGTTCATAACGATGAAAAAGTATAGTAGAATTAAATCTTGTTTTTATATTATACCCTTTTTCTAATCGTACTTGCCTTGATCATCGACTTGTTCTGACAATTTGCGAATGAAATGACAGAAATCTGAATTCTCTTTGAAAACTTTAATGTCACCAATCACCAGGTCTAAAAGACATCAAAAATCCACGAAATGACACATTCTACTGTGCAACAATACAAAGCGTCACATTTTCCACTGATTCAGTGGAACAGTGGATGATTTTGCACTCACATCAACTGGTTGATCACGAAAGTTGCTACAGTAAACCACAAAATGCCACAAAGAATAAGCTAAATAACAAACATACAAGAAACAATAAAATAAGTTAATAGGTTTTTCCTTCGACAGATTTTGTCTACTGATGTCAAATGAGTTACAATATATGATTTACATGAAAAATTGCATTACGAACAGATGTTGTACTGGTCCTAACGTCACATTAAAAAAATTACAACAATGTTGATGGTAGGCCAATGCTGCATAATTTACTGTCATGTAAATGTACACATATATTTCAAAAACATTCTGCTTGCACTTTAAAGTACTTTTAAAATCAAATATGAAAAAAATTAAATACCATACTTGCAGTAAGAAATGTTTACTATATACAGTACAACTACCAGCAGATAAATTTACTCTTGAAACTGGAGCACTCGAAAAATGATCATAACCGGCAGCTGTTAGATGCATGCTTGAATCAGAAGGCGGAGCTTGAGTATGTAGTGAATTAAGGCTCACTATTAAAGTTAGCGGTCCCATGGCTGAGTGGTTAGCGCGCTTGGCTACTGATCTAAGGGACCTGGGTTCAAGCCCCGGATAAGGCATGGTTGTATGTGTTGTTTTTCTGCTGAGGTCCTGCCATCCTCTCAGATCTACTTTGGCATATAAACTGACAGGCTCCTGTCAGACCTCTGTGGCAAGCAGCTGCTTGAGGGGGTATTTATTTTTATTATTATTATTATTAAAGTTAGAAATATTATTACTGATAGCTCCGAATGCATACAAAGGTAAGTTAAAGTTGTGATAACGGTAAGTTTTTTTTTATCAATATCTATTATAGTGCTCCAGTTCAAGGTTAATCTTGTTTTTTGTGCTCTTTGTCATCCAGATTTATTTAACTTTATCTCGCAATAATAATTTGGCTCACTGTAGACCACAGATTAGATCTTATCTAATCTTAATCTGTGTTTACAGACATGCTTAGAGCAGTTTCGATTAAAACTTATGTCGAAAGTGCAGAATTCAATTCTGTACTTGACATATGCTTGATTTGTCGACAATGATATCTGGTAAGGTAAAGGAAGTTTGCACACAGTAGGATAAATGGCTAGTTCACTAGAACTCGAGGGTTAAGTGAAAGTTGAGGGGAAGGGGGTGGGTCTACTGAATGCAGTTTATAGACAGGTAGAAGCTTCTACTTAGACCCAGTGTGTTCTTGGACATGCCCAGGGTATGGCTTTTCCTCATACTAGGCTATGACATAATGTCCTATCTAATGAATGGAGACCAAGTCCATTTAGTGTCGTGCACTTTAAAGTACTTTTAAAATCAAATATGAAAAAAAATTAAACTAAAATTAAATAAAAAAAATTAAAAATTTAAACTTAAACTAAAAAATTAAATACCATACTTGCAGTAAGAAGTATGGTATTAAATACCATACTTGTAGTAAGTAAGTAAAAGTTGTGTAAACGATAAGTTTTTTATCAGTATCTATATCAGCGGCATCATTGTGAAAGCTGAGTTGTTTGGAGAGATGGGAAAGGAATCAACATGTGATAAACAAGGACATTGGGAAATATTTCAAACATTGGGAATTGCAAAATTTTGCAAACTAAAGTTGTGTATTGGGAGGTGGGCTTATGTGGTCATTCCTTTAAATGTCTAACTCATATTCATTTACCACTTTTATCTGCCTTAAATTGTACCTACAGTCGAACTTAAAATTGAAACTTCCCATGAAAAAAATCTGGATGCAATTTTATATTTTAGTGCATATTATTTATTGCATGTTTACAACTAATATTTACAATTGTATTTCATATTGGAAGGAAGTGCTACAGCATTTAACAACTCTTTGACCCCATGAAATGTGTTCTGGCATGTTTTACCACATCAGGAGTGAAAACTGTTATACTTTTATCATGCCCAGGGAAATCTTTTATTAAATCTTTACTGATGCTCAAAGTTATGAACCCAAACTATCAAAATTTTTCTAAGTTGCATGAATAGGCTGGTTCCTAAATGGGTGCAATGGGCACCCATCTGAGGTCTCCTATAAAATCAATTATTCACAAATTGATTTGCCAATGTCTATTTATTTGTAGGTAATCCAAATTTAATCTGCATTAAGGCCCCCAATATGTATATTTGCATCTTGTTACATGAATATATTTTCATTTCCTCGGTGAATTAATGAAAAAATATATTTCCCAGCACTTGATTAAAAAATTTTACAGTGGAAGCAATGTGTGGAATGTTCTTTCCTTTTTTTTTCATTATCTCTAAATGAATAATGGAAAATTCCTTTTGGCTGGACCTCCCCCCCACCCACTTACTAGTATGAAACATTGTTCAGGTGGGTTAAAAACTAGCTTTTAATGAAGTTTTTTGACTGTGCAACACCCATGTTGCAATGCCCTATAGAATTAATTTTATGAAAAGATACATTTTAAAACTAGTTACTGTTTTCCAGATTTTACATTTAAATATATTGAACATAGATCATGATTCTTAATCAAAACTGTTTTAAATTAGAATAAACTTTTTCATTAAGTTTATTCTTTGAAATTGGATCTTTTGTAACAAATCACATTAAGAATATGAAAGTTCAATGGTAATAAGTAGGGTTGCACCAAAAATCAAAATGACCAAATATTCGACTTTCAGAATCAAGTGACATTCAGCAAATAATGTAATCTTTTCTTGAATTCTTATCAGCATTTTGAAATTATGCATTAAAATGCAATTATTTACACAATCATATAGATATAATGTACTTTGATTATTGCAAGTCCCCTCCTCCCCCATAAGTGCACTAAAAATATTTCAGAGACTGTATACCTTAGTCTATGCATCTTTCAAAGCCATTATGTCAAACTTGTCATGAATCAATTTCTACTCTTGGTGATCCTGAAGTAGGTAAACACTAATTTGGGCTTTGCTTTTTCACAATCAGTTTATTGTTTTAAATAACTGAATATAAGAATTTTTCTTTACCCACTATGTAACATTTTTACAAAATATTTAGCTTTTTGGAGATATATTTCTTGTTCTCATATTAAAACAGGGTTATTTTCTAATATATGGTAGGCACTGGTTATTAGAATGAGTCACTTTATAGAATCAAATTTCAGAGAAAGGATTCAAATAATCAGAATACACTATATTTTCATCATTTATTGGAATCACATTTTTGGTTATTAGAAGCAATATTGCAATGATTCTCATTGTTAAACAGGGTTGGTATTTGGAAAATTAGCTTTTACACATCCACACACATAACTGAAGTTTAACAAACAATTTTCAGTAGCATTTTGTGGCTTGCTAAATCAAGGTGCATTTAAGGCACATGCACTTTTTGCTCTCAGACCATTCCTTAAGTCCATCAGAAAAAAAATCCCTTCTTAGTGATGTCAAGTGAGTGATACACAGACAGAAAGAGCAAACGAATATTCTTTGGTCAAGCTGAGACAGTGTAGTATGTTCTTATTTCAGCAAGGTGAAATCATATTTTTATTTCTATATACATATAATTGCCGTCCCATGGCCGAGTGGTTAGCGTGCTTGGCTACTGATCTACGGGACCTGGGTTCGAGCCCCGGGTAAGGCATGGTTGTTTGTGTCATTTTTCTGCTGAGGGCCTGCCATCCTCTCAGACCTTCTACTATGGCAAATAAAACTGACAGGCTCCTGTCAGACCTCTGTGGCAAGCAGCTTGCTTGAGGAGGTATTTATTTTTATACATATAATATGAAATTTTCCATCCTGTAGATATTTTCCTACAATTTTCACTTATTAGAATCGCTACTAATAGCATCAAAATATGATTTCCTAAAGTGACCACAATAACTGGTGCCTACTGTATTTAAAACTTCTAATATCAAGTACATTCTTGTTGTTATAAGGGCTTAATTATTTCTCAGCAGCATAGAATGCATCTATGGTGAATATCAAGAATTTTGCTGCATTAAGTTGCCTTATCTGGGATATTCAGTGGCTATTCCTTTTATGTTTTATTTGCTCTAAAAAGTAGAATTCGGGTGTTTTAGCACTATCATAGTGGAGTATTGCATCTCTGGTAACAAGCTATTGATTATGGTAGAGGAGAACTTATTAATACTGTTTAGCTTTTAGTGTTGCATATGAATTTCACTTGATTCCATACATTATATTTCCTGTTCTTCTATAAATTTAGCTTCCAGTATTATTTGAAATGTAAAAAACTTTTTTGACATTATACTTTAAATCTAGAATTTTCATTACCTTATTAATGAGGTTAAGCTAAATACTTGTTTTTTTAACTTAATATTTGGCTGAATATTAAATGCTCAAAAAGTCTGAATAGGCCAAATTTTAAATAGTTGCTGAATATTAGTGCAGCCCTGTTAAAACTAAAGCTTTATCCCTACTTTTTAATATCAGTGTTTAAAATAAGTATTTTTCCATGTTGCTCTGCCTTTTATTTTTAGCTGACAAGCAGACCACTGATTTTTCCCAAACAGAATAAATGCCTTCACAACAATATGCTCTATAAAAGATACAACTTTTTCTCTACAGTCAAATGTATTAAAAGCTAAAATACCTTCTTTCACTTGCCCAAAGTATTTTTATTAAAACGTTTCGAATGATTTCTTTCCATTACTTTCATTTCAACATTATTTTTTTCATGCAAAATGCACAGACTTCTTAAATATAGAATATTTTCATCAAGGGGATAATACTGATCAACAACAAACATCTTAGAAATGTTAGATTTTTAACATGGTTGAGAGAGAAATGAAAGGAATCAAAAAAACATTTTAACAAATTCTGGGCCAAAGATGAAGTTGATTTGCACTACATGAAATTAATGTTGATATTAGCATTTGTACAGATTTCCTAGTCTGTATGCTAAACTACATTCTACTACATTATTAAATAATGAGAATATTTACAACATGAGATGATTTGATGCAAAAACATGTAACCACTTTCAAGACACTGACTGCACATAGTTTCAAAGGTTATATTACACAACAACAAATTTTATATAGCTAACATTATCACTTCTCACCATAATTATGGACAACAAGTGTAATCTCCATGCAGTGATTTCCCAGTGAACTACAAACTTTTATAATGTACTACAAGCAGAAGTCTCCTTTAACAAGTTATTTCTAAATTTTAAGAGTAAAAATGTAGATTTTACATAATTCCAAATCTATAATTATTTTACCTATAAAATGTTCTTTAAGTAAATTAAAGAATACTAATTAAAATATAGGGAGTAAAGGTAAGCAATAATTCAAGATCTTAAAAATATTCTTAGTCTATCAAATTTGCTATGTTTATGTGAAAGCACACACCTCATAATAATAATAAGAAGAATCTGAAAAAATGCCAATTGCTTGTGATAATAATTACTAAACTTTTGAATAAAAAATAGATATTCATGTGCATAAGTGAAATAATGAATCCAATGGTATTTCTGTCAGGATTAGGGCAACTCCAATACTGTAATCACCTAGTTCAAACTGTTCTCAAAAATTTCTTTTACAACAGGAAAGTTATTATATTCATATTGTTCAACCACCATCAAAATGTTGCTCTTATAATGAAATAATCGAGGGCAGGCTGCTTATTGTGATCAAAGCTGTGGTTTTCAAACATTGAGATCTAGTTCCTTCATGGGAGGTATGTGGTACAACACTTATGCTAATAAAATTTATATATAAAAGTGGTAAATATCACGTGTATAAAAATGTTTGAAACTAGTTAGAGTAGCCAACTTTAGAGAAGATGGGGTGGATTATTCTGCAATCACTGACTAAAAATTGCTCATAGACCGAAAATATTGTAAATTAAGGCCCCAAAATTACTATTTCCGTCTAGGCCCCCAAAAGTCAAGCCTCTTTAATAAAAAATATGCCAGATAATCTTGTGAGAAATTTAAAATTCAATTTTGAAAAACCCATCCTTTCGAGATCTAGCAATCGCATTTATACTGGAAAATGAAGTGGAAGACCACATGAATACTGTCATATATGAAGCTGAGACTTCAATGCTGGCATACAAGTGTGGATATAACTACTAGCAAATACAAGGATGAGTTGTGACTGCTGACAAATTGCAAATTGGGAGGTGAATATTGGCAGAGTTAGAGAGGCATAGAGGCCATCAAGCTTCATGAGAAAAGATAATCACTCAAATACAGGAGGGCTCACTGCTTTAAAAAATTTGGAGATACTCATTAAAGCAATTATAAAGCTAGTTGAGGAACTAATAAAAGAGCCAACAGTAGCATACTGAAAACAAATGGCAGTGCTATTTTCAATCCCTGGTCATATTATGTATTCCTGCTGCTGACTTTTATGAGAATAATACTAAAATGTAAAACCGTAATTTTCTTTCCCCTTACAAAAAATTTTCATTTGTTTATTGATTTATTTTTGCAGAATTTTATTATTTTTTTATTTCTTTATAAAGTGTGCTAGTGTAATGCCCAAGGTATATGCTTTTCTATCATTTGCATATGAAAGACATCTTTGCTTTTGCATCTTAATTGCAAAATGGAAATTGATTTTGATGGAATAAAAAATCTATATATTTTGCTTTATGAATAGACAAAAATAATATTTTGGTTTATAAATAGACTAATTATCCTCAAATACTCCTTTCAGGAACATTAATAAATTTCAAACTGGTAAAGAAATTTTTGAGGGTGTGTTAGACATTCAGTTCAAATACTTAAAATTTCTTAATCAGAATGTTTTTGCTTGCAGGCAATAACTGCTTGATTTTGTTGTGGAATAAGTGCATTCAGAAAAGCACGTAAAAAATGTATAATCATTATATTTGGTATACATTAAATAATATGAAAAAGTTTATATATTTTCTTCTAATTTGCAGATATTTTAACACAAATTTTCATAGCCATTTCAAAATTTGAAGCTTGAAATCTTTAAATTGGAATTTCAAGCTCAAATCTTTGAATTGAAATTTAGCCCTTTCAGTACCATACCAACCCAAAATGGCTTAAATTTTAAATGCACTCACATAATCATCGCTATTCATACCTCTTCATTATCACCTACCATTAGTTTGTGCTGTTTTGGTCTGGTATGGTGGTGAAATGTTAAAGCTGAAATTATAATGTGGAGTTAATACTTTCTATACTTTTATTATTTTGTAATCTTTTATTATGTTGCTATATAAAAAAAAAGCAATAGGCTTTCTGCTCTTTGTGTGTTTACACTGCTTTTTTAGTGCTCTTTCATACATTTTTCCAGTTGCATTTTTCTCTTTATTATCTTTTTTCCTGCACTAATAAGCATTTCATATTAAGCACAACTATCTCATCCCTTAATTTTTTACCTTCAATCATACTGGCTAAACAAAATGCATTTATGAAGACCAGCAGCAAAGGTTTGACATTTTCCTTTCAACCATAATGGAAAGCATGTTTTTAATGTAATTAATTATTTAACAAAATTCGTTTATATGTTAGCAAATTCCCCATGGAAATTCAACAGGTGCCATGATTTCCTCCCTCCCCCTTCACCCCAATAAAGTGTAAAAATAAAAGTGATTTTAAACTTGAATTCAATTTCTGTCACAGATAGAAATTTTAATATTTAGCACAATAGAAAGATGGACAAAGAAAGCCTATATGTAAAATTTGGGAAAGTATGGGGGAAGGATCAAATCTGTTAATAAAGGCAAAAACCTCTTCATCAGTGAATCAAGCATTGTGCACTTTTATGGCATGTCATTTAAGAAACTGCCAAGTTCTACATCAAAATTTTTGCCAATAACATTATAGTTATGGACATTGTCTATAAGACATTCAGAGGCTTCCCACTGGGAATGAATTACCATTATTATATACCTGATTCAAAATTCCTATATATTATGATGTACATGTGTTCATAAGAGTCAAAATGTAAACTGTTATTTTTATTGTTATTTTTGTAATGTAAATATTTTACTTTACTAATTTGCAATACCTTGAGTTGTAATGTCTTTAATTTTTGTGTTATTTATTATTTTTCTTAATGTAAATAAATATGAAACTAAAATTTCTTAGTTTCTTTTATGTGTTTTATACAGTTCCTAATAAATAATGATTGTGGTAATTTAGACTGTAATTACTATATTTTTATCATTTAAAAGTCACTTTAAGCAGTTTAGATAAAAGGTATTTATAATAAAAGGTACATATAATAAATTAATCATCAAACATATTTTTCAATTAAATAAACAGTATTTCACTTAAAATATCCATCCATATTACACTGCACATAATAATTACAAAAATAATTATTACAATTTGGTTAAAAAATATTGATAATAAATATTTGGTTAGTTTAACTATTCATTACTAAAATTCCTGAGTGTGGCATATTTTCTTAATTCAAGTAACAATTTTACATTCAGCCATTAAACTGAATGCTGATCTCTTCATCTCCTGCAGTTTGCGAGTTAGATGTCTAATAACATTGCAAAAAACAATACCAGCACTGAAAATTATATATAGCATAATTCAAGAATGGTTTATTGTTTGATTTGAATATTAATCTGTACAGGTGATAAAAGAAAAATTGAAGTGTGATTATACTAGGATTCAACTCAGAAACTCTGGTTCAAAAGCTGTCAATTACACCACAATCCCAAATTTTTCCCTAGCTCTGTTAGTTGTTTTCATTGGAAATTCTGTCTTTGGCTAACAAGCAAATATATTAGAACAGATGTTTATATAACTAGAGACTTCAATTTCCACTTAAATCACTAGTTATATGATTCCACTTTCGTGATGCTTTATATTATCAGAATATCCTGTATTTTTAAGATGTGAATTGAAACTTGTTAGTATTTGTACATGGTGCAATGTTTTTTTTATCTTTTGGTGACAAAAACAAGTGACACTTTTGAAGAAATCTTACCCGGTATTTAAAAAAATTTTAAAATATTTACATTGGAATTTTAAAGGTGTGAAACCACAGTTTTGTATATCGTACTTTATATTTTAGAAAAACTATTTTCATTCATTTTTTTTAAATCATTTATATTTGCATTCATGATAAATACACGTATCCCCTGATTTAAATAATAGTATAATATAAACATAATAAATGATTTCCAAGTGTGGTTGCTTAACTCGTTTTTGTTTGTTTTTTGCTTGCCTATAACATTATAAACAAATTGCCAACCTAAGAAATTTACCCAAATTCACTTTTTCTAAGTAAAATTATATTATTTTTTAATAATATTATTACTGTCTTGAACTTGCTGATTATATGGGAATAAATTTAGTAAAACAGACAGGTTTGTCTAATGCTTTATGTGTGACTCTGATACTCATTTAAATATCTTTGACATCCTATTCTAATAACATTTCAATTAGTAATTTGTTGAAAATTTTTATTTATTTTCAGTTATCTCTGTTATTTATTTGATTTCACTGCTTTAAAATTCATTGCAAAATATGTATTTAAAATAATTTTAATACCATTAATTTAGTCATTTACTTATTAATCCTAATTATTTGCTAATATACAAATAACTTCATTATTTTTCAGTCTTCATTAACATTTAACATGGAAAAATATGAGAGTGATGGCCTGACCACCTGTGTTTGATATAAACAAAGTCCATGAGAAATTGCATCAACACGAAATTCAAGTAAGTTGAAATAACCTAAGTTTGGGTATAACCTGTACATTCTATTTTTTGTATTAAATATCATAGGTGTAATTTCACTTGTGTATTTATGGAGTCTAAGTATGATGGCATTGATAGGGGTAAAATCATTCACAGCTCTTTTCTACTGAAACCTTTGGTAGGTGACTATGTTTGTATAACTCAACCTATGCTTAAAACATAATTAAACAATTTGAATATATTTCTGCTTTCAGAGCCAAGCCTAAACAATTTTTTAATGCGGTAAAAAAAAATTGTGACTTACTGAATAGTTAAGTTTTGTGCATAATAAAAATTTACTATGTAATAATTTCAAATTGTGTGCCAGGTTTGGTCATGCCTGAAGCAGATGTCTTACTTGGTTTGCCTTGGCAAAAGCCTTAGTGATGGGTCTTTTGGATGTAAACGCAAAAATTAAATTACCTAAAATTTAATAAAACAACTTTGAAATGAAATTAAGAACATAAAAAAATATCAAAGAATACCAAATATTTGCCTAAATATTATTGGGTTTAACATGTTGGTTTTTTTTTTTTTGCATTAAATATTTGTATATTTTTCAACTTAATTTTGTAAATTATTTTTTCACTGCTGTTTTGCATTATTAACCACCTTTTCCCCTCTAAAGCATTAAAAATAAAAATTTTAGTCATGTAAATATAACAGTCTGAATGTCCAGGATAATATTTCGGTTGTTAAGAGTATCTGAAGTGTTACTGGTTATAGATTAGAATCCCATTTCCCCCCAAAATTTCATGCACTTCCTGATTGACCTATATATAGTAATACATATATATATAGGTTAATCACCAACTATTTATACATATATAGGTTAATCACCAACTATTTATACATATATAGGTTAATCACCAACTATGTCAATCAAAAACTATGCTTAGCACTTTTTTTTTTTATCTTCTAAGTGAATTTCTGCTTTTGGTAAAAATGTTTACATTTTAAATATGCATCAGTAGTTTTTCTATCAACCTTTGATTCACAGATTTTATAAGGTTGAAAAACATGAATAACAACTACTATTGCTGATGTAAGTATTGTGTAGGTATATATCTATATTGCACCATGTTAAAATGGTCAATTAAATAAGAGTACTAAACTGACAAGCTCCTGTCACACCTCTGTGGCAAGCAGCTGCTTGACGTGATATTTATATTATATATATAAACTCTCATTATTGTAAGTACAGGACTGTTCAGAAAATGACAGCACTACGAAAGGTGATAGCTATGTTTAAAAAATGCAAACTTCTAGATGCATGCAGCTTTAATGTTTTCAAATATGTATACACAATTAGTCTGAAATAAGGGAAGTCAATAGCAATATATACTTTTACTTTTTACAAAATGTGCATTTGTTTACAGAGAAACAGAAAACTAGTAAAATATGTGTTTCATAAAATTTGTGTATACATGTTTAAAAATCTACAATTTTATTGTATGAATAAATTAGGAAACCTCTAGGTAAGATAGCTGTATACAGAAAAATGTGTATGAATATTTGTAGACAGAAATATGTACGAGTACTACACTGCAGAGATTAATAATGTCAATATTTTATATATTTTTAATGTATTTCAACAATTCCTAGCTCCCAAGCAGTAAATCACATAAATGATTTTACATAACACTTTTGCTCTTATATCAGAAATTATTGTGCAGTATGACAGCCCTAAATAACATCATAACTTCCTAGCTACCAGTGAAGAAGTCGTTATGATTTGTGTGATTACTGTCACACGCATAATTTCTTATGTTCATTGGTGTTAAAAACTTTAATCTTAGTTCTTCAAAACCTTTTAGGTATTATCACTATAATGATTTGTTTCCCTGTTGTCAATACAATTTAACTATTGATAATAAAGTTATATTTTCAGTGAAAACTTGCTGAAGCTATATGGTCATTTTTCTACCAAGATCATTTTTCTCCATTCATTTCAAAATTTTCAACAGTAGGAACATATATTCTCATAATAAATTGTCATTGCAATCAGAATTACAATATGGTTGTTAAAACTAACAAAACATATACATGCAAAACTGCAAAGTTTTTAATCTTTTTTATGTAATTGATTGCAACCAACTTCATTTAACTTGATTGGTGTAAACTTCAAAATAGATACAAAATAGAATTCTGTCTTAAATCAAAATTATAAAATGGAACAAAATGAAATCTCCACATGCAATCTTAATATAGCTGGGTATTCGATAATACTCTGTTGCTTTACAATTCTGCACGTAATAAAGTGCATTTAAATTCTGAAATTGTTCCTAAATTTGAGCATAAAAAAAAACAGTCTCAAATTATAACTGGATAATTTTTTATACTTAAATGCTTTCTAAAAATATTTTGACACCAGTGTTAAACTAGCATTGCTTTTAACAGTGCTGCAATTTTGTTCATTACTGCAGAGCTGATATAGCATAATGTATATGTATTATATATCAGTTCCCAGCTGTATGTTTTAAACCTTGTTATATATTTATAGTAAAAAGCATAAAAAGCAGCACTCAAGCCAATGAAAATAAGACTAGATAAGAAAAATACTACCAAACTGTGAGATTTTCTGAATGCACCAAACTGTGAACTAATCTTAGTGTACATCCAGAATAACAACATATTTGCTGGCATAAAACTACTTTTGGCAGCAAATTGATTCCCTTGAACCACAGTAAGTTGGAACGTTGTGTGTGCAGCAAATAAAAGTACCACCTGTGAACCTAAATTATCGCTTTCGACGACAGGTGCGCTTATGTTCTTTGTGCCAGTGTACTTGTTGACAGTCCACGCTACAGTAGGATGTGTTCCAACAACAGTGGTAAATAGCTTCTGCTTCACAATTGTAACACTAAAAAAAAAGCACATAATTAATAATGAAAATACAATCACACTGAATATGCAAACAACATATAAGTAATGAAATGAATAGGAAGGTGAGTTTTACAGTTAAATTGCAAAAATTTAAGCTTTGCAATCGCACTAACTAGTGAGCAAGACTAAATTACAAATAGAACTTGCTAATCAATATGCAACACATTATATATTAATACTGAAATATATGTATGAACTGAATGGGCAAATTATTATATAAACCCTAGTAACAAAATGCAAAACAGAAGTATGTCCAGTCATGTGGGACATTGAAACTGGCAATGTATAAATAGAGCAGGTCTCTATGCATTGGAAACCAGTCTCGCATGGGGGGGAAAAGTAATCGTGGGTAAAGGCAGTGGCGTAAGTGGGTTTGACCATGGCCAGATAGTAGGTGCGAGGAAGGCTGGTAGTTCAATCACCGCAACTGCTGAACTGTTGGGATTTCCACATCAGACCATCACACGTATAAGCAAAGACTTCATTAAATACAGCAAAACTTCCAACCAGTGGGAGAAACGTGGACATAAACATGCAGTTGACTCTCGAGGTGAGTATATTTTAGTGCAGACTGTTCCATATTGTTACAAGGAATTGCACGGCTACCATGAAGCAGACAACTTCAGAATCGAATGAGGGTGCATCCACAATCTTATGCACAAAGATTGTTGTACCATGGAAAAAACTGGCTACAGCAGTTGACATCCACATTTTGTCCCCTTGTTGTGACTGCAAGGCACCAAAAGATTAGGCTGCAGTTTGCAAAGGCCTATTGCAATTGGAGTGCAGAGGAATGGAAGCACATCATCTGATCTGACGAATATGGTTTCAACTCTAACATGCTAATGGGAGGGTACATGTGTTGCTTAAACCACGCAAAATGATGGACCCAACTTACCAATTTGGGGTCATACAGGCAGGTGGAGGCAGTGTAACAGTTTGGGGTGAATTTACATTCAGCTTCCTTGGGGTCTCTTGTACCCATCAAGACCTCCATCACCAGCACAAGGTATGTGAGCATCCTCACTGACCGTCTAATCTGTTCGTAATGATTCTCTTTTCGCACCATGACACCATCTTTCAACAGGACAATGCCACACCACATACTTCTCAAGTGGTAACCAATTGGCTCCAGGAGCATTCAAATGAGTTTGCCACACTCGAATGGTTCCCTTGATCACCAGACCTCAACACCATTGAAGAGTTGTGGGACAAATTGGAAAGATCTGTTCGAGCCCACCAACCCCCATTGGCAACTGTGGTTGCTAAAATGATAAGCGATCTTTGCTTCATAGGTGGCAATACCACCTCCATGTTTTCAACACTTCATTAAGTCCTTAACAAGATGTTTGACTGCTGCTGTGAAAGCAAAAGGTGGAGCAATGGGTTATTAGGTAAGTGTATATAATAATTTGTCCATTCAGTGTATATTCTATCTATATACAGTAAATTCTCAGTTATCCAATACTCAAGCATCCGTAATTCTCATGACCAGCATAAATTTAAATTTGAACTTGGCATGATAAATTTCAGTCTTCAAGAGTTCTTTTTGAAATCTGAGACTGATAAAAGCATAGAATGGGGTCATGCACTTCAGCTCTCTAAGCTTGAAGATTTGGATAGTGCAGGGTATAAATGGTTATCGTTAAAGAGGTTGGAAGGTGCGTGCATCTCAGGACTAATGTTAGTGGATGACCCTGATGAAATGCCATCTGAGTTTCTAGGATCTAGCCAGTACACTGCATGTGCACAGGAAATTTTTTTTTCCTTCTGAAATTAATGTGTAGCATAGTTTTACTGTTCTCATGTCTCCAATGGCATTCGTTTGTCTTGTATGCCGACTTTCATCATCCTCAAGCAGCCATGGGCTACGGAAGTCCAACCAGACAGTGCAATTTAGTTCTCCAAGCAAGTCTATCCTGAGCTACATCTACTGCATCTGGCCACTGCACACCAATTCTAACAAGGTCCTGTTTGACATTGTCTGCCCACCGCATCCTAGGTCTCTCCTTCTTTCTGAGGCCTTTAGGCACACTGTTCATAACCCTATTCGCCAATCTATAATTATTCATACGGGCAACATGGCCAAACCAACGGAGTCTCTCTCCACACAATATGCTGCTTAAAGGAGGTTGCAAACTCCTTTGCCTAACCTCATCATTAGTTACAAAGTTGAACCACCTAATGCCCAAGATACTACGTAAGCATCTGGAATCAAAAGCATCTAGTTTCCTGTTATCTTGTTTACAAAGTGTCCAAGTTTCACTACCATAACTAACCCTAGAAAGAACCAAACAATTATACAGTCTTAATTTTAGTCTTTATGTGTATACGCCTATTTCTCCACACTCTCCATAGATTCTTAAAAGTCCCGGCAGCAATCCCTATTCGTCCGTTAATCTCATGCCGCACATCACCATTATCTGTTACATAGCTCCCAAGATAATTAAACTGTGACACCTGCTCAAGACTGCAACCATTCAGAGTAACTGAATCACAGCCTGCCTGACCAATTTTCATCACTTTAGTTTTCTCTCTGTTTATAACCAAACCTACTCTACTACTCTACTACCAGATTCATCAACAGCTCAAATGAAAGAGTTCATCTTATCAACATCATTTGCCAAAAGGACTAAATCATCAGCATAATCTAAATCAGAAATTTTCGTATCTCCAGTCCATTTAAGGCCAAAATCTTTCCCTAGAAGTGAATTTCGCATAACATAATCAATAACCAAGTTAAAGAGAAAAGGAGACAAAATACACCCTTGTCGAACACCAGAAGTAATGCTAAACCAATTGCTACAAGCCTTACCAACTCTCACACACGACTCACTGTTATTATAGAGAGCTTTCATTATGTTAAGTAACTTGTCAGGTATACCATATGATCTCACAATCAACCACAAATTATGACGATCAACAGAGTCGAAAGCCTTTTTGAAATCAACGAAGCTAGCAACCAAAGGTTTCTGAAACTCTAAACATTTCTCAAGAATCTGCCTAAGTGAAAATATCTGATCCACACATCCTCTACCACTTCTGAATCCACATTGCTCATCACGCAATTGACTGTCAACCAGATTCTTAATTCTATTAAGCACAATCATGGAAAGAACTTTACCTGGAACAGAGAGTAGGCTGATACCCCTATAGTTATCACAAGGACTGATCACCGTTTTGGAAAATAGGGATAACAATAGCTCTGGTAAAATCCTTAGGAACCATGCCTTTATCATAAAAGATATTCAGAATTTCAGTCATCCAAATGGTAACCGAAACATTCCCAGCTCTAAGCATTTCCGTAGTAATTTCATCTACCCCTGGGGATTTATGAAGTTTAAGTTTAGAAACAGCCAAAATAACTTCAGATTGTGTTATAGGGCCAAAATTGAAGCCACCAATGCATCTATCATCATTGCAAACAATGGGAATAGAACTAACCGCATTGTTTAGAGTATCACTGAAATGCTCATCCCACCTAGCCATGACAGAATCCTCACCTTCTATAACCTTACCTTGTTTATCCTTCAATCCCTGTATACCTGTTCGTTTTTTACCACATAAAACATTAACTATCTGGTACAGCTCTCTGTTGTTGTGCTGTCTAACTGCTTCCTCAGCTTTGTCAGCCAAACCATCAAGCCAAAGATTCTTATCAGCAGCTAACTGATCTTTTACACGTTTATTAAGTTCTCTGTAATACTTTCTATTAGGACTAGTAGGGTATTGATTAAGGACATTCCTGCAGTTCTTTCTTTCCAAAATAAGCTCAAATGCCTTATCACTCAGATAATTCTGTCTCTTCTGCTCCTTTTTTCCTAAAAGAGTACTGTTAGTGTCCAAAATAGCCTGTTTAAAATGATCCCATTCTTCCTCAACTTCAGTAGTAAGCATACCATGATTGTCATAATGACTAATTAACCTATCATGGTAAGCTTTGTCTATAACTGGATCTTTCAGAGCTTCAGTATTAAAAGTAAATTTTTTAACCCTAAAACAACACTTTTTAAGTTGCAAGACACTTTTAACAAGGTAATGGTCAGATCCAATTTCAACTCCCCTATATGACCTGGTATTCCTAACAGGACTGGCCCATTTGCTGTTAATTAATATATAATCAATCATATTCTTATGCAGCCCATCGGGTGAAACCCATGTGTACTTATGTATGTCGCGGTGTTTGTAATAAGTGTTAGTTATTCTGAATCCATTGAGTTTACTTTCCTGTAGGAGACGTTGCCCATTGCAGCTACCAATACCAAAAGGGCCTATTATTCCTCCTCAAAGGTCAGAGTCAGTACCAACTTTGGCATTGAAAGTCACCAAGAACAAGGGTAATATCTCCTTTCTTGACAGAATTCAAAATATCCTGAAGTTGTCTATAAAACCTATCCTTCTCATCCTCAACGGCATCCTCAGTGGGGGCATAACAGCAGATAACATTCAAATCTTTAACGCTTGTCTGAAATTTTGCTCTAAGAAACCTTTCATTAATGCACTCGTATCCTAGAAGAGCATCACTAGTGTGTCTGCTGAGAAGCAGACCCACACTTTGGTGATGCTTATTGTCATCCCTCCCTGAAAAGAAAAATTTAAGATTATTTTTAAGAATATGACCTTTATCTGTCCATCTGGTCTCTTGCAAGCCGAGAATATCTAAACTATAATGGTGGAATTCTTGTGTGAGGACATCAAGAGAAAAAGCTCTGTGCAGAGTCCTCACATTTCAACTACCTATGGAGAGAAAATGGTTAGTAGGATGTTTAAAGAAACTATGTTTATTGAGAGAGGGAATGCCGACAATATCAAACAGCCCCCTAATCGCAGACATGTGGCAAAGACCCGTTCCTCCACCACTAAAGGCTGAAGCCATCTACACTGGAAGACTTCCTCCAATGTAGAATTTGACAATGCCAATAGAAGCAAAGAGTTCGGGTGCCTGCAATGACCTCTGCTCAGGATTATCCACCAGCTGATAAACATATCCTGTGAATCTATTCACTTGGGGCTGTCAACCCACAAAGAAACAGAAAACACAGCAGAAGATTTTCCATCCACAGAAGCCCACCAGTGCAGCAAAATCATGATCCATAATCAAGCTCAGAGCCATATATCTGTCCAGTGGGTTTATATGGTCAGCACCAGACCTTTCAAAAATTCTCTTGCACTTTTTATTATTAGGAAAATCCTAAAAATTCATCTGGACTAGTCTTCAATTACAGTCAACTACAATTCTAATGACTATTCTATGATATAATGCTTAAAGCCACTAGAGGATGATTGTTCGGCGGTAGTCAGAGCACATGACATGTTATCAGGAGGTCGTGGGTTCAGATCCCACCCAGCTAATGACAATTTTTCCTCTATATTCTGACAAACTACTACTACCAGGTGTATATCTGAGAAATTATATTAATGTACTACCTTTAGTCAGCATCATCTGACAGCCAACATTACAACCCTTTCCATTGTGTCTTTCAATGAAGCAGTTTCCAAAGTTTTTGATAAGTGCATGGATTTAGACATTAAGGGTAAAAATGCATATGAAACAATTATATTTCAGATATTTACATTTGTATTAAAGTCACTATGCATTTTTATTATCATTGTTTTTAACTGCATTTTTATTTCAAATAAGACTTTAATACAAGATTTTACCTACTGTATTTGGTTTCTATAAAAATATTTCTCCTGCAACTGGAAAATTCATCTAACCAGCAATCCCCATTTGCCGTAAATACCAGATAACCGGGAATTTACTGTATTCCTTTATCTGTAAATTTATGGTATATATATATATACTGCTGGCCATTAAAGGTGCAACACCAGGAAGAACTCATCAGATTGTCCCAAAATATGCAAGATGGGTAGCCCATGGGAGAACGTGTAAATGATTCAAAGCATAGCACATACGCACATCATGTGTGACACTAACACCCCCTGGAAGTGGTATGAGAGATTACAAAAAGCTGGTGCAAAGCACTGGAATTGTGTTTGCTCGCAGTTCTTGTGCACTAAAAGATCAAGTATGCCCTGTCGAAGTACATGCATTCATATATCCAGGTTTAGACTTTGATCAAGGGAGAATTATGGGAAGGCAGATTATCGTACCGAGACATTGGTGCTCGTGTTGGATGAAATTCTGCCACAGTGATGAGAATATGGCATCAGTAGGTAGAGGAGGAATGAATTTATCGACATGAGGGATCTCAACGGTCCTGTCACACAAACAAATGAGAGGACAGACATCTCGTGCACATGGCTTTGAATGATTGTACAGCCACATCAAATACCTTAGCTCAACAGTGAGGGTGTTTTGTACATCAACCAGTGTCCTCACGTATGGTTCGACATCGTCTGAAGCATCAGGGCATCTTCGCTATACAGCCATTGCTTCAGCTACCATTGATTCTACAACACAGATGTATGCGACTGCAATGGTGCCTAGAACGTCGTGCATGGATGTGCGAATGGCATTGCATTGTCTTTTCAGATGAATCCTGCTTCAGTATGCAGCACCATGATGGACGAATCCCAGGGGCAGATTAATCCGGCTGGGGGCCCTTGGCGGTAAAAAAATGTGTACCCGTAAAAAAACGTAATGCACACATAATATGAGATTTAATATTTTTATTTCAAAACATGCAATAAATTTTTCTTTATAATAACGTCAGGCATAAAATATATACAAAAATATAAAAATGAAAATTGATAAAATATTTTAAGAAAAAAAAAAGAAATATATTTATGTTCGAGTAAAAAGTTATAAATTTTTTCCTCAATTTTTCTCTAATAAATTCATCAATTATATTCGAAGTATCAATGTTATTTAATACTTCTTGTTCCATGTATAAGAGCACCATACTGTTTACTCTTTCTTCCGACATCACACTTCTTAGGTGCTCTCTTACCCTTTTTAAGACAGAGAAAGATCTCATCGGGAAAGAATCGTCAGGAGAAAACCCGATGAATTGGAAATAGGAATAGTCAAAAAAATTAAAAAAAAATTTTGGAATAATTTCTACATTTGGAAAAGTTGACATTTCTCTTGCAGCCTAGTACCATACTTGTGTGGCAGTATTGAATTTGTCTTTATCTTCTTTTAAAAATAGTAGAAACTGTTCCAATTCATCATCAAAATGCGTAATATCTAAATCATTCTTATAGTTCTCTTTTAATTTTTCTACGTAATTCTTTTTTTCTGGATTAGGCAAGCTTAAATCGAGGAATATTTTAAAATTTTCTATATTATCCTTATATGTTTTATTTCTATGAGCAAGTTCTGCTATCACACTGTAACAAATAACAATAAAAGAATTAAAAATGAAATTTTCTCGTGATGAAAACGAATGATTTTCTTTATTACTTTCATAAAAAAAAGCTTTTCTTTTTTTGTGTCCTAGGTATTTGATCCTGTTCTTCAAAAGTTAAAGATTACGTATCAGTTGCTTCTTTTTCTACATTAAAAAATTCATCACGGAATTGTTTAATGAAATTTTCTAACGATTTTAATAAACCAGATCCTTTAAATAGTGTACACTCAATTGATTACAGTGATTTGCTGGTAGCATTCACTCTCTGTAAAATAGTGTTCCAAATTGCTGTCATCAATGGTGTTTCACATTTGTTCATTTTCTTTAACAAAGATGTAGCTTCCACTACAGTTATTTTTTTTCCCCAAATTTGAAGCACAGATGTCGGATAAGGCCTCTTTTTTATGGTTATAACCAATTTTTAATGCCAGTACGGCATCTGCTCTCCCCGACCGTCTAGTGTCAGATAATTTTTTTTACTTTTAAAGAATTTTCGCACTTCTCCAACTTTCTACACAAAATTTGCCAGCGATGAGTGAATACAGAAAAAAAATAGGAGATAATTTTTGCACAAACATAAAATATTGAAGTGCAACGCTACAACTTTCTGCAGCAAAATTTCCGACTAAATTTAAAGAGTGACTAGCGCAAGGGATGTAGACCGCACTCGGACTGTAGTCTTTAATGTGTGCCTGTACTCCTGAGTACTTTCCCAACATGTTCCCAACATTATCATATGTTTGTCCTCGACAAAGTTTAATATCTATATCTAATTTTGTTAAAATGAGCAATACTTGTTCTTCCAAATATGATGATGTATGTTCTTCAATCGGTATGAATTCCAGAAATCTTTCTTTTATATCACCATTTGGCAATACATATCTTATAATAAGTGTCAGTTGATCCATATGTGAAACATCTGGTGTAGAGTCGAGTATAAGACTGTAATAATTTGTAGATATAATTTCTTCTATAAGTGCAGTTACATGTTTGCTAATTATGTCTATGAATTCATCGCAAATATTTTTTGACAAATAATTAATATTTCCTTGTCCTCGATTACCGTATTTTTGTAAGTGAAATTTAAAAAAATTCTCATATTCACTTAAATATTCCAAGCATGTCAAGTAGTTTCCTTTTCTATTTGAATTTTGACCTTCATCATGACCTCTAAATGCTAGTCCTAATCGCCTTTAATTTTATAGTTGATATTCTTCTCAACACTTCTTTCCAATATCTCTCTTCGTGTTCTCTCTGCTGCAATAAATTAGTATTGATTCTGTTTAAAGTTGAAGATCTTTTATATAAAATATACATCGATGACTTATGTTCTTTTGAAAGTTCATGGTCAGATAAAGTTGTACTAATAGTTTGCCAGTTTTCGAAATCATTAATTAATTTAGATTTCAATGTGGGAAAAATTTTGCAAGGGTAACAATATACACACTTGCTCGTTTCTGAAAATACAAGCCAATTTCTCTCTTCTTTAATTCCATTTGTTTTTGTACAGTAATAATGGTCGTACAAATGCCCTCTGTTATTAAGGGTGTTCCAAAAAGGACTCAATCCTAAATATAAGAGAGTAGAACTTACACACATGTAGATTTTATGCCATAATATTAGTCAGTTGGCATTACTGTAGTCAAAGTTAGCAGCCTATAGCAGTTGAAACGACCTTGTCACACACTAGTCTCACTCAAGCATTCATTCCTTTGTGTTGTGTCAGCAATGTCGTTTTCCAAAATGAACGTGTATTTATTGTTGGGACTTATTTTGCGTAAAAATCTTACAAATGTGTGAAAGAGGAGTTTCCTCAGTCTGCAGTTTCCAACAAATCGACAATATATCATCTGATTGATAAATTTCCTGACACTGGGTCTGTACAGGATCAAAAGACCCCAGGCCAGCCATCACTGTTAGCTGCTGAAGTTCTTGATGTGTCTCAGCGTTTAACTCGCTCGCCCAGAAAATCTCTTAGAAAGTTATCTTCAAAGATTGGACTGTCACCAGCTACTATTTTCAGGGCTACTAAGAAGTTAAAATTTCATGCCTACCGCATTGGTGTCGTTCATGAACTGAAAGAATCAGACCATGAAAAACGTTTATGGTACTGTCGTTGGTTTCATTCTTTTGTGGATGAAAATGGAATTGAGGTGTTGGACCATGTTTATTTCAATGACGAGGCTTGGTTTCACTTGGATGGGTATGTGAACAATCAAAACAGTCGAATATGGAGCAGTGAAAATCCTCGAACATTTCACGTGTGTGGGGCCTTTATTTTTTGACTCAACTGTAACTTGTGAAATTTATCGTCACCTTATCCAACTGTTGATTGCACTATTGGATGTGAATGAATGAGTGTTGGTTTCAGCAAGATGACGCGACTGCCCTTAGTGCAAGCTATAGTGACGGAGTCTATCAGAATAGTGACTGAAGCACTAGCCGTCATTGACTGCTTTTGTGTTTGTCGGCTAAAGACAAACAAAGTGTTTGTCCAGCCGTCAAACATAAAACATATTAAATTCTAAAGAAATAAAAAAGGAATTAAATTTCATTATATTCTTTTAAAGAATGTAACAAAATTTAATAGCGTAATCATTTCCATTCTCGATTTGTTATTTCTAAGCAAAATAAATTGACGGATAACATTGTTTTGTTTTTTTTTGCGTTACTTTAATAAACAATTGATTGATCGTCTTTCTTTAATAAGAGAAAAGCTTGCAGCTGCGAACGATTGCGGGGACCCCCTTCCAGTTTGGGGCCCCTGGCGACCGCCAGGTCCGACACCTGCTTGCTCCGCCTCTGACGAATCTATCTGGTGGTACCACGGCAACAGACTGAGGTAACATTGTTGCATGTGCTGGTGATTATTTTGACAAAGGTGCTTCTCTGTGAATTAATTTGTCTTGTTAATATATTCTGAATAGAGGTGCTTCTCTGCAGGTATGTTTATTTATGACAGGACAAAAGCACTGAAACTTTTTACATGACCTTATAGTTGCATTGGTTTACTGATAAGTAATTAAGAACTCAATCAACCAATAACCTGTAAAAACTGTTCATGCATCAGCTGTGTAGCCTCATTGTCCTGGTTGCTTCCGAAGTTACCATAGACACTTACCACTGATATTTGTAATATATCATTATGGATTATTCATTGCTAGCAGAACAGAATTATTTTAATATTTTCATAAGCTTTGGTAGAAAAATTCTGTATTTGATACGCTTTTCAAATGAACTGAAAATTTTGTGGAGTCTTTTGGTGATACCCAGGGAACTCATGTGAAAGCTACTGCTATAGAAGTATATTTAATGATTTATTATAGTAAACAGATTGGCAAACTATTCAATGATCAATCTGATGTTTTCCTACATGTTCTTAAGCTGGTGTACAATATGAATAGCAATTTTAAAAGAATGACCTCTGACATGTAGCATATCAAATTTACATGGAACAAACATGCTATATATGGTAGATCAACGGAAATCAATCTGAGCAATTATACATGATCTATTTAACACAGTAAGTCACTTAAATGTTAGACATGCATCACATTGTATTACCAAATAATGGATATCTTGCACATAAAACTACTTCAGTTATTCACAATTTGCTGCATTTTCACATCTGACTGGAATTGGCATCCCATGAATGCTTCAAAAATCTAAAGATATGAAACTAACTTTTGCCCTTTTCAGTAGTAGAGATTTCTACAGCTTAGATATCCACCTTCTCTACTGATGCAAAGCACAGGTGGTCATTCCATGGAACACCACAAAATGACCATCTGTGCTTTGCATCAGCAGAGATCTGTATTTGTAAAGATAACAGGCTATAGTCTTTTACTGTGGTTTTGGGCACAAGCATATCCTTATACACATTGCATCATAGTTTATGGTTCTATACCCCTAAAAACTAGGATTTCATTCTGACAAGCTCTTACAAGTCATACTGTCACCTAACATGCTGACTTACTGCTCTTCATTTCTTAAGAGTTTCATGCCATGGAATGACCCCACATTTACAACTCATGGATTATGCACGTTTCTATTGAACATCCCTTCTTCTCTGTAGTGTAATCAAACTGACAGGTTCCTGTCAAACCTCTGTGGCAAGTAGCTGCTAGAGGTGTATTTATTTTTTTATATTGGGGAAAAAAAAGTGTCCTTCTGATATATTTTACCATAACTGATATATTTTAATACTTTAAAACTGTAATTTATATCCCACTGCCTTTTACTTTTCAAACTTTTTACTTATATTTATTTATAACACCTGCTATGGTTTCATTTCTCATGAAACCATAGCAGGTGATATAAATTGTTATCTTGGTAAAAATATGAATTCACATCATTGTTGTACATTTTCAATTTATATATGTAGAAATATATATAGTTTGACAGGTATACTCACCCACTGTTTTTTCTTTGTTTCTGAGATCTCCATTCGATGACGATCCAAAACTTCTTTCATTTCCATCTGTTGAGATGCTCTTAATTGCTCTTCCGATTTTCTTTTTGCTTCTTCCACTTCTTGTTGCAGTTTTTCTAATGCTGCAGTAACTAATTTTTGTTTTTCTTCATCAAAATCTTGTCTCAGCTAAAGGTGTATAACAACAAAAAATAAATTTTAGATATATAAATCGCAATAAAGTAAGGAATAGTTTTAAAAAGCATTCATATTTTTTTTAGAACAAAAATGATAGGTTACTAATTAATATTGTCAGGTTTATAAAATAGTAAGATTGCCTAGGAACAAAAGCATTTCTATAAACAAGGTGTCATTGAAAGTATGTGAGAATGATTGTATCTAGAGAAAAGTTTCCTCATTAGTAAAAAAATATTTAGTCATCCATAACTGGAAAATCTTTATTCATGTTTAAGATATTAAGTTTTTAGGAGTTTAAAACACTTATATAGACAGGTCTGAAAAACTGAATTATACAAAGTGACCATTCCAAATAACCAATACTAAATTGCACAACATTTAATCCCAGATTTTATGAAAATAAAATATTTAGCAAAAATGAGGATAGTATTATTTTAATAAGACTTTTTTTTTCAGAGTAGTATAGCAGAAAAAAAAATTTGGCAGGGCAAATAAAAATTTACTTAATAAAAGAAAGTAATGAACCAAAATTTATCATAATTGATGCATGTTAATGCACAACATACTAGGAAGAAGGAAATTTCTTTCTGAATAAAAGAAAATACCCCCTCAAGCAGCTGCTTGCCACAGAGGTCTGATAATAGCCTGTCAGTTTATACACCATAGTTAGAAGATCTGTGAGGATAGTGGGACCTCAGCAGAAAGAACAAGAAAATAAATATTTACTTGAAACAATAAATTTATTCTTTTCTGTAATTTTTACATATCTTACCATTGCTTTTCACTCATCATTTCTTAGTTTGCCAGTTTATGGATTTCTCAAAACAGTTTTTCACCATATCTTTCAAATGTGACAGTCAAACTTAATGATTTATGTGTAAAATGAAAGCTTATGGCATGGGGAGTCGTGGGCTATAACATATATTTCTTCCTAAAAAAAGGGGAAATCTGAAAACAACTGTTCCTCTATATATCCAGAATTCAAGTGCCAAAAATAACAAGCCATATGTCAAATAAAAGATTGTGAGATGGGAAATGTTACAGGTTTTAAAAAAATCTTCAGTCGGTAGCGGTCCAGGCGCATAATCTGTTCTAAGGTTTGAGTCCCAGCTAGGCCAGCTTGATATTTATCTCTGTAAAACTCCCCACCCTGCCCTTGTGGTTGGTAGGGGACAGCGATGGGCGTGGAAAGGTTGCCATCTGTCAGATAGGATGTTAAGCCATGGCCAAGTGTGTGGGAGAGCCATAACCTGTGCACGTTAAAGAACATGTTGGATGGCATTGATGAGAGGCTATCATCTGTCTCCCAACAGCTGTTCCATTGGGTCCACTCTCCCAACCTTCTCTGAGCCTTCAGGGCCCTTGGGATCTGGCCATTTAGCCCATTGTGTGCAAAAAAGTGCCACTCAGAGGTAAAACAACCCAACAACCCAAACCTTTTTGTTAAATATTTTATTTTCAGAAAAATGCAGATTAATTGGATTATAACTTGCCATAAATTCTTTCATTAGTTATTTGGCAAAAAGTTCTAAATTTAATTTTTCTTTTGGCTGAGCATAGTGAAGAAATAGCTTGGCCCCTGAACATAACAAGTTTTTCAGACTGAGCCCTGGAAGGATTAAAGCTGTATTTATCTTATGTAATAGTCTACAAAATGTAAAATGATGAAATTGTTACTAAAAATGAGATAAAACACAGTTTTTACTAGCCTGAAAGAATTTGGTCTAAAAAGCTGGATCTTGTTGACAAACCAAAATGGGTTTATTTCATTAAGATGTTGGGAGACAGATTGCATTACAATGACAAGAATGCAGTTTTAGAAAAGGAATTTAAATATAACTTGTTATAGATGACGATTTTATTGATGTAGGAAATTTGTTATTATCTATTCTTGAAAATAAATTATATCAACTAAAATTTTTGTGGAAATCATTGAAATCAGAAATCCTCCAATAAAAAAATGTTCTCTCAATGTCTGACTTCATTTAACTGAAAGCATGCAATAATAGTTTAACATTTTGCACTCTAGTGCAGGGATTCTCAATCTGTGGTACATTATGTTGCTCCAGGTGGTACACAGAAATGTAACAAAAAGACAAATACATATACAGATATCCAGTGCATTACAAATTAGTAATTTTCTCTTGCTATAAAATGCGTTATTTGCACTTGGTTATCAATAGGTCCATGTCCATAATAATTAATCATTGTGCAGTTAAGTTATGATGTACTTAGTACATTTGATAATATTAGATTTTAAATGAATGACGTGTTTAAGATTGCATAAGACGAAAATGGACACAAATATCTACTTTAGTGATTAGTTACTTTAGTTGGTCCAATGTGCATGTCTTGCGTGCAAGCAGTAATCTGTTATAATAACTGAAAAAGTTCCAATAACCACCAGATATGTTTTGAGCATGGCCATATGTGAATGCCTATGTTTATGTTTCCATTTTCAATAACATTTAAAAAGTTCTAGGTAAGTTATGTTATACATTTTTTTTGTGTATGTTTATAAAATTGCATGCTGAAAAAGGTATTCATGATGTTAAAAAAATTTTAAATATTATTATAATAGTTTTTTTTTTTTAATGTAAAGAATTCTTTACAATTACATTCATCTGAGCTGACATTTTTTACTTGTTTACAGAAGTAAAGTTATTTGTTCAGTTCACCCTTACCTATAATGGACAAGTAGTTGAAAATTCTAAGAGGAAACAACCAGCAGATGACACTGCTAGTAGCTGCAGTTTTAGCCAGAGTCCCATAAAAATTCTGGGAAATCAAAAGGGATTAAAAGAAAATACAATGAAGAGTATTTGGTGTATGGATTTACTTAGTGTGGAGATGAAAATGAGCCCAAGCCACAAAATGCATTATTTGTTACGAACAATTCTCGAATCACTCAAAATCATCCTTTCTGAAACATCATTTCTACAACAAACACAAGCATTTCAAAGACAACCCTCACGATTTTTTTTTAAAGACAGCGAAGTGAATTGAAAAATATCAAAAAATCAGTTCATTCTTTCACTGCAACTAACACACAAGCTGTTGAAGAGATAAATTGGTTAGTCTGAGAATTATAGGTTTAGTCTGAGAATTGCTCAAACTGGGAAACCTCACACTATTGGGGAAACTTTAATCCTCCTCCTCCTCATCATCATCCTCAAGCAGCCATGGGCTACGGAGGTCCAACCAGACCGTGCAATTTAGTTCTCCAAGCAAATCTATCCTGAGCTACATCTACTGCATCAGGCCACTGCACACCAATTCTAACAAGGTCCTGTTTGACATTGTCTGCCCACCGCATCCTAGGTCTCCCCCTCCTTTTGAGGCCTTTAGGCACACTGTTCATAACCCTATTCGCCAATCTATAATTATTCATACGGGCAACATGGCCAAACCAACGGAGTCTCTCTCTGCGCAATATGCTGCTTAAAGGAGGTTGCAAACACCTTTGCCTAATCTCATCATTAGTTACAAAGTTGAACCACCTAATGCCCAAGATACTGCGTAAGCATCTGGAATCAAAAGCATCTAGTTTCCTGTTATCTTGTTTACAAAGTGTCCAAGTTTCACTACCATAACTAACCCTAGAAAGAACCAAACTATTATACAGTCTAATTTTAGTCTTTAGGTGTATACGCCTATTTCTCCACACTCTCCATAGGTTCTTAAAAGTCCCGGCAGCAATCCCTATTCGTCTGTTAATCTCATGCCGCACATCACCATTATCTTTTACATAGCTCCCAAGATAATTACACTGTGACACCTGCTCAAGACTGCAACCATTCAGAGTAACTGAATCACAGCCTGCCTGACCAATTTTCATCACTTTAGTTTTCTCTCTGTTTATAACCAAACCTACTCTACTACTCTACTACCAGATTCATCAACAGCTCGAATGAAAGAGTTCATCTTATCAACATCATTTGCCAAAAGGACTAAATCATCAGCATAATCTAAATCATAAATTTTCCCATCTCCAGCCCATTTAAGGCCAAAATCTTTCCCTTGAAGTGAATTTCGCATAACATAATCAATAACCAAACTAAAGAGAAAAGGGGACAAAATGCACCCTTGTCGAACACCAGAAGTAATGCTAAACCAATTGCTACAAGCCCTACCAACTCTCACACACGACTCAGTGTTATTATAGAGAGCTTTCATTATGTTAACTAACTTGTCTGGTATACCATATGATTTCACAATCAACCACAAATTATGACGATCAACAGAGTCGAAAGCCTTTTTGAAATCAACGAAGCTAGGAACCAAAGGTTTCTGAAACTCTAAACATTTCTCAAGAATCTGCCTAAGTGAAAATATCTGATCCACAGATCCCCTACCACTTCTGAATCCACATTGCTCATCACGCAATTGACTGTCAACCAGATTCTTAATTCTATTAAGCACAATCATGGAAAGAACTTTACCTGGAACAGAGAGTAGGCTAATACCCCTATAGTTATCACAAGAATTGCTATCACCTTTTTTGAAAATAGGGATAACAATAGCTTTGGTAAAATCCTTAGGAACCATGCCTTTATCATAAAAGATATTCAGAATTTCAGTCATCCAAGTGGTAACCGAAACATTCCCAGCTCTAAGCATTTCCGTAGTAATTTCATCTACCCCTGGGGATTTATGAAGTTTAAGTTTAGAAACAGCCAAAATAACTTCAGACTTTAATCCTACCTGCAGCAAAAGATATTGTAAAATCAATTCCAGGCCCAGCAGCAGCAACAAAATTGAATGTTGTTTCTCTATCAAACGACACCATTTTTCAGAGAATTAATGAAATGGCAGCTCAAGTAAAAACACTATTTCAGAATATAAAAAAAACCAGCAGTTTTTTTGTAATTCAGATAGATGAAAGTACTTGCACCGTTGATGACTTGCATATGATTTGAAAGAGAACAAGTCATAGATGAAGAATTTTTATTCTGCGAACCGCTTCCAAATAATACCACTGCAGATGAAATTTTTAAGGAAATCAATAAATTTTTCCCATTCATGATATCAATTGGAAAAACTGTGTTCTGATGCTGTTGTGATGAATTTTACCTTAGGACCACTGAGAAAGGTGAAGGATAATTCAATATCTGAATGGCATATTTTTATAGTCAAAACACACAGAGTTGTTTTACCTCTGAGCACCACTTTTGTCACACCATGTGCTAAATGGCCAGGCCACAAGGACCTCAAAGGTTCAGAGAAGGTTGGGGAAGGAAACCCAATGGACAGCTGTTAGGAGCCTCTCATCAAGGCAATCTAGCACATTCTGTAACATGTACAGGGTATGGCTCTCCTTAAATGGGCCAGTTTTACCATCTTATCTGTAGGACAACAGCTTTTCTGAGCCCCACAGGTGTCCCCATTCTAATTGAAAGCAGAATGAGTGTTTACCAGAGGTGCACGTGCAATGACAGGCAGTCATGGTGGTGTTCATGCTAAAATTAAAGAAGTTGCTCCAGATGCAAAGTTGACACATTGCAGCATACATTGTGAAGCACTGGCCACAAAAATCAATGCCAATGGAACTAAAGCCTGTGTTAACCAATCAGTAAAGATAACTTTATTAAATCCAGAGCTCATAATTCATGGCTATTTACAATTTTGTGTAATGAAATATGTAGCGACCACAATAAGCTTCTTCTGCATGCAGAAATTAGATGGTTATCAAGAGGAAGGGTTTTAACTCGACTCTCTTAGCTACGTTCAGAGGTACAGACCTTCCTAACAATATAAATTTTAACTCTCTCATTGTTTTACTAATGAACTCTGGTTAGGATGATTAACATATTTAGCTGATATTTTTGGATGCCTGAACAAACTGAATTCCAGCTTACAAGGTCCAAATATAACAGCTTTTATTATAATAGACAATATAAAGGCAGCTGTCACTAAACTGGAAACAATCAAGGATATAAGAAAGAACAAGATTGCTGCATTGCCCACATTAGAAGAGTTTATCTCTGAAAATGAAGTACTGATTGAAGATATAGAAAAACATTGCATGGGTCTTGTTAAGAATTTTCATTTACACTTTCCCAAAAATTTAGAAAATCTAAAGCTGGATAAGAAATCCCTTTTCATCTATTTTGGAAGCTGTGTTGGATAATTTTTCAGTTCAAGAGAGAGAACAGCTAATAGAAATTTCATCTAGTGGAAATCTAATAAATGAGTAAAAAAGACGGCTTGTGCAATTTTTGGTTAAAGATAAGAGCTGAATATGAAGTTATTTCAGACAAAGCATTAAAATTTTTAATGCCCTTCAACACATCGTATTTGTGTGAAATTGGGTTTTCTGCCATGTTGGGCATTAAAAATAAATGTAGGACACAATTGCAACTTGAGCCTGACATGTTTGAAGTTAATGAAAATAAAGCCTGATATATTGAAGATAGTTTCAATGAAACAAGCCCACCCATCACATTAGTATTGAATAAAAGTAAATAATAGTTTAGTGCAATAATCAATACTATAAAACTATGATTTTTTGATGATTGTTTATTTTTATTCTGTTTGTCCTCTGACCATAAACGCATACTCTTGACTTCACAAAGTCTGAATTATGAAATATGCACATGGTGGTGCGTGAATTTTTTAGAAGTTTATTTAAGTGGTACAACATTCCAAAACTTTGAGAACCCCTGCTCTAGTGCAGATGATTGCAGCTCATAGACAAAATTAGAGCATCCTTGACAGCAATAGCCTGATCTGGGTTGTGCTAATGGCAGTTTGAAGTGTATAGCAAAGGTTTATTACTTTCTAATGAGCTCAGAAATGTCTGGGGGGTTTTTTTTTGTGTGTGTATGTGTTTTTTTTTAATATATAAATTTTATATTTTTTCTAAAAAATTAAATTTCTTTATCATATTAATATGTCCCTTGTAACATTTTTGGCCATATATGTAGCCTTTGCAAACCAATTTTTACAGCTCTGGCAGCATAAGTTTAAAATTAATCAGTTAACTATAAGTATAGTATATTGTAGTATAGTGTAGGTTTGCTTGTCAGCCAACATGCCAGTGATGCTCTTCTAGGATATGGCTGCATTAATGAAAGATTTCTTACAGCTAAATTTAAAACATAACAGATGATATTCAAGTCTAATTTCTTACATCCCCACAGAGGACTCTGCTGGGAAGGAGAAGGATAAGATTTACAGATAGCTTCAGGATATTTTGAAATCTGTCAAGAAAGGAGATCTCTTGTGCTAGTGATTTCATTGCTCAAGTTAGTACTGACTCTGACCTTTGGGCAAGAGTTTTAGGTCCTTTTGGCATTGGTAGTTCCAATGGCAATGGGGAAGTCTCATACAAGTAAACTTAATGGTTTGAGAACAACTAACATACAACAAACACCGGGATATTTATAAATACACATGAATTTCACCTGATGGGTTGCCAAAGTATGATAGATTATATTTTAATTAACAGCAAATGGACTAGTTCAGTTAGTAATACCAGATCATACAGTAGAACCAAAAATAGGTCTGACCATTACCTCACCAAAAGTACCTTACAACTGAAGCTTAAGAAATGTTGTGCTAAGGTTAAGGGAATTAGTTTAAACACTTAAGGTCTGAAAGATCCCGATATAGTCACAGCATACCATTATAGGCTACTTAGTCATAATAACAATTGTGGTTTGCTTTCTACTGAAGGTGAGAAAGAATGGGATCAGTTTAAATAGGCTTTCTTCAAACCAACGGTACTGTTTTTGGTAAAAAGGAACAGAGGAAATAAAATTATTTGAGTGATAAAGTCATGGAACTTATTTCTGAAAGAAGGAAGTACAGGATTAATATAAATCATCACCCTACTAACAGTTGTTTAAATATAATAACTGTTACTCTATCTGAATTTAATTATATTTAGTCATGTCAAATGGGATATTAAGACTTAGCCCCAGATTAAAGTATATAGCTGATGCCTAAAACCTTTGGTCCATTATCAAGTTATAAAATATAACTTTCTATTCAGGCATGATAGATTGTGAAGTTTTTCATCGATAGTAATTCACAGGCATTTTACTTTATCATCCCTTTTGTGAACACCTGTATATATGGCATTGTATTACATAAAAAGAAACTTTATAGTTTACCCTTTCGGCTAGTTCTCTAAGTGAACGTTCTTTGTCATCCCTCTGATCAGTTTCTAATCTTTCTTTAAATTCTTTGAACATTTTACTATATTTGGTTTCACAATTGCAACTTGGACTAGTTTCTTTCTCTTCTGGTTTTACTGGTGGGGGTTTCTGAGGTATGAGTCCTGCTAGGAGCTGAAAAGATAATTTAATATTTTTTTTTAGATTATGTATTTTAATACTTAGTACATATTGATCAATAGATTTTTTTTTTGCATTTTGATGTACTAAACTGAACGAAATATGCTTTTGTGCATATAGGTGAAATATTGATATTTCAAACATGAATATTAAAATATTTTTTTATCTACTGATACAAGGACTAAACTACATAATGAATAAAACTGAACATAAGATATTTATTATTATGACCAAATTATTCTTAATACATTTCATGTAAATGAACATAATTACATTGTTACATTTTTAGCTAACTACAATAGCTGACAAAAATCAAAATTCAAGCACTTTCAAAATTTTTTACATAGTTTCATCAATGAATGTAAACTTTCCAGTGAGGAAAAAATAGTATGGGAGCATGAAACCTTATGAGTTTTTTTTTTTGCTCAATGGCAACACTAACTCCTAAATTTCATGGAATGCTCATATTCCTTGATTTTCATTAAAATCACATGTTCCATACGTCAAAGCTTATTTCACTATATGTGGACTAAATATGTATTCTTGCATTAAGTGCTTTCTTTTTCTGTGACTTAACCATGTTAGTACGGATTTTAGAATTTTTAAACTATGCTTAGGTAGTGAACTGATTTTCGATTTATGTTCTTAGTAAATACATCATTATGCAACAGAGTTATAACTTTTCCTTATCTTAAAATATTGCCACTTTATAAACAAATGATAAAAACTGACTCTCAGGAATAACCAATTTGATCTACTATCACAGTGAGATTGTCATGTTTAACTTATCAGTGTTATTCACAGTTTAATATTATAATAATATGCTTTTAAAAAAAACTGCTTTGATGTTACAGAAACAGCTCAAATAAATAAATAGTCTCTCTTACAGAAAGAGATATAATATTTTATTCCAAAAATGAAATATATCATTTTACCTTTTTATGTGTTTGTGTTGAGACTGTAACTTTAGCATTTGGAGATTCCTGACTTGATGAAGAAACAACATTATGATCTTCTGGAGTTGGAGCATCCTGAAAGAGCAAACAATCATATATAAATACTCTGCATTAATATGTCTCAAATTTTAGTCACCTATGTGATGAGTCTGTTAAACCTATTGGAGGCATCTAAACTGCCACTTATTTCCCCCCTCATATAATTAATAAAATGCCATCATTTCAAGTTTTTGTAACCACTTTTTGTTAGCTTTAAAATTTATAATATTTCATCTTAACATTAATCCATTCACTACTAATCCTTGGAGTCATATTTCTAGTAATCAATAAAATAATTATAATTCTTTTTTAAAATTGTAATTCTTTTGTAGTTACTACATTGTTCATATTAGTTTGTGAATGATTCTTTTCAAGCATCAATTTTTAGCATTAATTCTTGTAACCTGTTTATTTATTATTATTTAACATAATTTTTCAAGCAGTTTAATTTTTATCGAAATTGAGACAATTTCCCCATTTATAATGATGAATGCAGTGGTCAGTTGCAATGCAAGTAATGAAGCTGATCAAAATATCTTAACACCCAAAAATGAAAGCTGGGAACTTGTTTTAAAATTTTGAAAGATTTTAATGTCCCAAATAGAAATTTAAAAATGAGGGAATGCTTCAAAAATGTTTTAAATTCTTTCCTGTAGCAAAATGAAGCCAATTATATTCTCATCTACTGTGGACCAGTGACATCTCTTTCTAAGAAGTACTCCCTGAAACAGTTAGAAAAATAAGATATTTTGACAATAATAGTTATTCTCTCCCATTCAAAAATTATTTGTTTATTTGTGTAACACAAGAGAGATGAAGTCATGAGAAGATCGTTGGTTCAGATCCCACCTAGCTCAAGACAATTTTTCCTGTCATTTAAAAACAGCTTGATAGTGGATAAATATTCATTAAATCAATGATGAGCTGTAAATTTGTATGTCTAAATACAAGGTCTACTGATCAAACTATAGGTGAGGCAGATATAGATTTGCTCACAAAAAAATAACCAAGATGCCCTTGTCACTGATTGTGTGCACATGACTGAGATGGCTCTGAAGAAATTGTCCCCAAAACCACTAAAAAAAACAGTGATTGACCAGATGGAATATAACATAACATCACAGTAGAGGAGAGATTGATCAGCGGCTGGTAGCTCAGTGGTCAGAGCACCTGACATGTCATCAGGAGGTTGTGGGTTTAGATTCCACTCGGCTCAAGACAATTTTTCCTCTACACCCATCTTCCCTGTTACTTAAAAAACGGTTTGATAATGGATAAATATTCATTAAAAAAAAGAGATGAACTGCATTTTATGTTCTTAGTAAATACATCATATGTGACAAATATCCGATATGAACAGAAATCCCCCGTTTTTCACTCGGTGCACATTTCTAGTGTGCACTGATGTTTAGTACAGTTCATTATAAAGATGCATCAATTTAATTACTAAGTGGAAAAAATACAGGGCTGGCATTAGCGTCAACTGTTGATTACTCTGGCATGTTTATGGAGAGAGATGAAACTTGAATCCGCATGTCAGCAAAATTTTTTCCACCAAAACCTTTAGTGTATAATTATGCTGTGCACATAACTCTAGTGTCCATATACCACAATAAAGTAACTATTGATTGGATGGTGTCAGAATGAGGGCATGACCAAAAACCTGCTTTCAAAGTGATTCAATATGTAAGAAAAATTGAGTGTTAATTTGCAACCTATGATATCTATGGTTAATAGATATGTTTCAAACTTCTTCACAGAACCAGTTTAACTAATTGAATAAAGCTTTTTAAGAGAATGTAGGATGCTTTGAAAGTATAATAAACTGGAAACCACAGTTTGTTCAATATTTTAATTTTCTTCCGCAGACAAAAATTGGGCTGAATGCCATCAGTGTTGAAATACACTGGTTTCCATAAATTATGGAAAGCTCCGAAAATTATGATAAACAAAAAACTATATGAATGATTTTAATGAAATTTGACGAAAATTTGAATTACAATGCTAGTTTCAGAATGGCATAAAATATTTTACACTAGAAACATTTTTCATCAAAAAATAACACAGGAACTTGACCAAAAATGAGGTGTTCGAATGCAATGGGCAAAGTTCTTTAATAAGGAATGTGGTCACCCCTTACAGCAATGCAGGCACAACAGCAATGTTACATGCTGTTTATGATGTTGTGAATCAGCTCAGTAGGGAGTAATGATCATTGTTCCTTTAAATAATAAGCTCCCCTTTTGTTTCAAGTAGTGGGTTGAGGACAGCAACATGTCTCCCTAGAGCATTCCACACATGCTCAATTGGATTTAGGTCAGGAGATCAAACTGGCCACTCCATGCACATAATGGTCTCCTGTTGAAGGTATTGTTCCACTAGTCGAGCTCTGTGTGGATGAGCGTTATCGCCTTGAAAGATGAATGTTTCACCTTTTGCACCAGCGTAAGAATGTACATAAGGGTCCAGGATGTCATCTCTATACCTTTTGAGCACTGAAGTTCCCACTCGTCAACTCATAGAAGTCTGTGCGTCCACGTAAGGAAGTGCCACCCCGAACACACATACTACCTCCGCCATAACTGTCTCTTTGACGGATGTTACTGGGATGATAACGGGTACCTCATTCTCTCCATATCAAGCAATGTCCAGAATCACTCTGCAAGCAATATCTGGACTCATCTGTGAAGAATATGGACCTCCATTGCTCTTCTGTCCAGTTAACACTTGCGTGCCCATTTCAACCGCTCTCTCTTGTGATGTGACATGAGAGGTATACAAATTACTGTCCTTCTAGCATACAGACCTCCCTCATGCAGCCTTCTATGCACAGTAGAATCTGACACAACCCTCCCAATGACTGTTGCAAGAGAGGATCGTAGCTGAGAAGGAGTAGATGTCCTGCTCCTTCGTGCTGTTAATCACAGATATCGGTCTTGTACAGAGGTCATAACTCTAGCCCTTCCTCGGCTATACTTCCAAGACATGGAATCCATGCTAAGAAATTGATTCCACAGTCTATGGATCACAGAAGGACTGGCATTCAGCCATCATGCCATATCTGACTGACTTTGGCCTGCTTTGAGATAGCCAATAGCTCTACACCACAGTTCATTTGGCAAATGATGTCGCGAAGTCATTCCTACAAAATGGCTATTTTGTATTTCTTTACTCACATTTACAATACAAAATAGCAATCCACTTCAAAACCCCCTTTTTTATGCCGCTATCTGATTACACAAATTGAATGACTAATTTGCATAAGATATGCTCACTTGGCATTACTTGGTTACATGAACAAGTTTAGTGAGGATCGCACAATTTTTTGGTGAACTATCGCGATTTTTCCTTATTTTATGGAAACTAGCATTGTAAAAGAAAATGAGAATTACTTTCAGTTATAATTTTACTTATTGTTTTTAAAAAATTAGTCACACTACAGTATTAAACAAAATCAGTATGAAAGTAACTAGGGAAAGCATTAGATATTTGTTTTTATACTAAAATGATAATAGATTAATTTAACATATATAATGTAAGAAAGGTTTGGTGTAGTGGTTTTGTTTTTGATTTGTGTTAGAATAGTCTTTAGTTTAATACCAAACATGGCTGTGGTTTTTTCTTTTTTCTCTTAAATTTTGCTTAAATTAAATTACATTTTGCTTTTTATGTAATCATCTTTTTGATGTAGAATCATTCTCCAAATCTTTTTTTTAATAATAAAAAACATTACAAGCTAGTATTACATTTTAAAGGAAGTGTACAGTGCAGTTATTACACTTAGTTAGAAAATGTTACATTTTTAGGAATATGTATGCAGTTTAACTATCAAATGCATAAATTATTTCAATTTTCTATTATGTTTTATTATTTTATTAATATTTGAAATTTTTATAAAATGAAATGCATCTTTACAATTAATTTGTATTTTAAGTAATTAGCATTAACTCTATTAAATTAGCAAGAATTTTAAGTAATTAGTAATATCAGTCTAAAATTGATTAGTATTTTATATTGAGGGCAATATCACTCCTTCTATCTTTTTGGATTGTGAACCCCTACTGAGAGTAATCACAAGCTGCCACCACTATGAACAAGGCATTTTAATGCTATTAACCAAGAACAAAATCCAATTACCTACTCAGTAGTGGGAGTCAAAGATATACTCCCACAATCCCATTGTCTTATATGAACTCTCAACCTTGTCTATCTGCTTTGAAAACTGAAACAGACATCTTTATATAATTTATTCCCATGTTATATGCCCGAAACTGAAAATAGATTAAAAAAAAAACTGTAAAATTGTATTTCATGTAGAATATCATTTTAACCTTTCCTGTTGAGTATTTTAGTAGTAATTGGGAAACCCTACTCAAGTTTTTTTGCCTACTTCTTCCCTCCCCCAGAACTAGTTCCTGGCAAGAGCTGAATTCAGAACCAAGGATCTATCTTTGCATAGTAAGTAAAAAGCCAGGCAACTGAAAACTTAAATCTTATATGAAAACACTTTTCAAAAGTCTGTGATATCATAGAAGAGTTCACTACACTCCCAATATGCAAGAAAACATAATTAATAAAAAAAATCTTTCTTCCAAATTAATGGGAAATTTTTAAATATAATAAGAGTTCATTTTTTTGAGTATCATACGAGTAACTAAGTAATAAAAAAGTTAAGATAAGTAGATTCAATAAATTTTATTGAAAAAAATAATTTTTAAAAATTGATTTTAGTAGTTTAATAAGCTTTTTTCAGTGTTGTTTAAAAGGCTGACAAAAATTCATTATAACAGTGACGAGTTAATCTAAGAATAAAATTTCAATAAGTTAATGTCAGAAATTTTACTTAGGTAGTTTAAGTGTTAGCTAGCATTTTTAAATATTCTTATAATAAAATGAGTACCTGAAACCGAGCAACTTTGGGAGATGACGATGACGGGCATTCATCGTTTGACAGATTTCCATCTTCAGCCTCATTCTCTGATAGACTTCGATCGTCTTCTCCATCAGCACTTGAAACTGATCCTTTACGAGACCTGGATCTAGATCCTGAACCAGAGCGAGATGAACTTGATGAAGCTGGCCGAGAACGAGTCTTTTTAGAACCTTTGGCAGTTAGTTCTTTATTTGGAGCTTGCCCTAGAAGCTGTTGATGTCTCTTTAATTCCTCAAGAGCTCTGTTGAGTGATGCAGTGCGCTTTAACTGCAACTGTTGTAAGCTAGTTGTTATTGGTTTAATATACTCTTTTTCAATATTAGCTCTGAAATATTAAACATAGTATTCAGTTGTTACTTTTATAATAAAAAAATTCTAAAATATATAACTTAATCATAATTACAAAATATGCAACAAAAATTATGAAATTTCTTTAAGTGTAAAATATTTCACATTTTAAGAAGTGTGCTACAAGTTAATTATTCAAAAACAATAATTTGAAAAATTTGTGTAATAAGTTCCGATACAAATTCAGATGCAATAATCCCTAAAAAATAAGGAAAAGCTAGGTGAGTCAACTCTTGTGCCAATAGTTTTCTTCATATTTGGCTCACTAATGAAACACACTTCCACCTCAGTGGGCATGTCTTCCACCTCAGTAGTGATCTCTATAAAAAGATCTCGCACAATCATGAACATGCTATTACATTTGCAAAATGCATAGTGTGGGTGCTATTTTAATTGCTGGAATTATTGGATCAGTCTTCCTGGATGACACAGCGAATGCTACTTAAAATCGTTTAAAACCACTATGTTCCAACTCTTCAAGACTTGGGAGTGAATATGAAAAATACATTTTTATAACATGATATGGCAAGACCATATATGGCCAAATGCATTCTTAATGAGCTTTGCATGGCAAGGTCATCTCAAGGGTCAGATTTCCCAGAAGGCATATTAGGCACTTGCCTAGGGGTGCCAATATTGTAGCATTATGTTTTATTTATTCAATACAAAAAAATGCATCCCCTTCCACTTTTCAGAAGAGTTAAAAAATTACTTGTAATGATTCACAAGTTGTTAAATGCACTCGCTTCCTCTTTACAACTTGAAGTAAACTTTTAACAGATGTAGTGAATATAATTTGTGTTTCACAGATTAAAACTTTATAATGCTATATAACTAGGTAGAAAAAAATTAATATTGTGATTTATATATGTTACTGTCAGGGGCATAGTGAAGGGAGAAATCAAAAATTTTCCAATCGAATTTTGCCAACTGAGCAAATAATGTCTAGATTAGATTTTTTTCGCTCCTTGGCCTTGGGGGTTGTATTGTGGCATATTTTCACAACTCTCTTACATTTTGCCTTTTACTTCCAATTTTTGTCAACTATCATAATTTCACACAGAAATTATCCCAATATTTACATCTCATCTAAATTGTAGCAGTTCAGTGTGAATTTTCCCCAACTGTCCTTAGTTTCACAACACCAATCCAATCTTTACGTTTCTCCTTATTTGTAAAGTCACTTCAAAATTTTTTTCAAACTCCCCAATATTTTGCCAAGTTTTCTCGATTTTGTCAACTCTCTTTAATTTTACAAATCCAATCCTAATTATCACACCTCGCCTACATTTCACCAAGTGGATTCGAATTTTGTCAACTAACCTATATTTTACCCAGTGGATTCGAATTTTGCAAACTCACCATAACTTTGCGAAAAAAAAAAATTTTTATATTTTCCCTGAATTTGCCAAGTCACTTCGAATTTTATGAATTCTCCATAATTGCACAAGAAAGGCACAATTTTCACAACTCCCCTGTATTTTATCAAGTGGCTTCGAATTTTGCCAACTGCCCTACATTTTGTTAAGTTTCATCGATTTGTCCAACACTCCTTAATTTCACAAAATAAATCCCAATTTTCACGAATCGCCTATATTTTACCAAGTGGATTCGAATTTTGCCAAAAGTTCTCGGTTTTTCCAACTCTCCTTAATTTTCCAAAACCAATCCCAATTTTTGCAACTTGCCTGTACTTTACCAGGTGGTTTCCAGTTTCACCAACTTCCCTCGATTTTACCTCCTCTCCTCAATTCGCAAAACAATCCCAATTTTTACATCTCTCCTGAATTTGCCAAGTCACTTCAAATTTTTCAAACTTCCCAAAATTTTGCTAAGTTTTCTCGTTTTTGTCAACTCTCCTTAATTTCACAAAAACAATCCCAATTTTCACAAATTGCCTGTATTTTACCAAGTGGATTCGAATTTTGCCAACTGCCCTAGATTTTGCCAAGTTTCCTTGATCTCGCCACAATTTTACAGAAAAAAAAATCAAAATTTTTGCATCTCACCTGAATTTTGCCAACTTGCCATAATTTTACAGAAAAAAAATCCTAATTTTTACATCTCACCTGAATTTTGCCAAGTCACTTTGAATTTTGCCAACTCCCTAAGTTTTGCCAACTTGCCATAATTTTACAGAAAAAATCCCAATTTTTACATCTCACCTGAATTAAAAATTATATTATTGTAAAAATTTAAGTGAATATGAGAATTTTTTTAAATTACATTTACAAAAATACGGTAATCGTGGACAAGGAAATATTAATTATTTGTCACAAAATATTTGCGATGAATTCATAGGCATGATTAGCAAACATGTAACTGCACTTATGGGGGCGGGGGTGGCTCAGTCGGTAGCGCGCCAGGCTCGTAATCTGTAGTTCCCAGGTTCGAGTCCCAGCTGGGTCAGCGTTGAGATTTATCTCCGCAAAAATTCCCCGCCCTGCCCACGATCAGTAGGGGACACCGATGGGCTTGGAAAGGCCGCCGTCCGTCGGATGGGACGTTAAGCCGTGGCCCCGTGTGTGGGAGAACCATACCCTGTGCACGTTAAAGAACACGCTGGATGGCCTTGACGGGAGGCTACCATCTGTCTCCCAACAGCTGTTCCAGTGGGTCCCCTCCCCCAACCTTCTCTGAGCCTTCGGGGTCCATGTGACCTGGCCATTTAGCCCATGGTGTGCAAAAAAGTGCCGCTCAGAGGTAAAACAACCCAACCCACAACCCAACTGCACTTATAGAAGAAATTATATCTATAAATTATTAGTCTTATACCCGACTCTACACCTGATGTTTCACATATGGATCAACTGACACTTGTGGCCGAGTGGTTAGCACGCTTGGCTACTGATCTAAGGGACCTGGGTTCGAGCCCCGGGTAAGGCATGGATATGTGTGTCGTTTTTCTGCTGAGGTCCTGCCATCCTCATAGACCTTCTATTCTGGCATATAAACTGGCAGGCTCCTGTCAGACCTCTGTGGCAAGCAGCTGCTTGAGGGGGTATTTATTTATTTACTGAAGAACTTTGTCTCTAAGAATAATCTGCATACAATGGTAAAATTAAAGGCAAAAATCGCAAATATCGTGGAAAACATGACTAATGAAACACTGGCTACAGTTATGAGAAATTTCAATCACTGTACAAATGGTATTAGATGCATAGGTATCACATGTTGAAAATGTTTACATATGAATAAAATCTCATGCTTTATTAGTGTTGACACCAAAACCAGTGCTGTAAATATAGATATTTCAAGCTATTACATCTTTTTTTCTGATGACCCTATAGATTTCAATTAGAATTATTTATGGTTTATACATTACCTTTGGTGATAGCCACCAAAAAATCTGACATCATATAATCCATTATCAACTCGTATTATTTTAGCTGGCCAATATGGAAATCCTTTCTGTTTTGCAAATACAAGTTCATGTGGTGGATCCTAAAATTAATAAAAGCAAAATTAAAATGCTACTGCAAACAAGTGTGATCTTAAAATGTTGTATATTAATATATATTTAAATAATTTACAGTTCTCAATTTTTTTTGTCCGGTAACTATCAAAAAATTTTCATGTGATTGGACTTAGTGTTTTGGAAAATAGCAGCATACTAGATGGGGACACAAAAGCTTCAACTTGAAAATTTAATAACAGTTTACGTAACAACAATAACGATAGGGAATGCCATTACATAGTGCATTCTGAAAATTCCAAGTTTTAAGTCACTAGAGAAATTTTAAATATAGAAAATGATGGGGGGGGGGGAATATTACTGTATAATAAAATGCAACCTTGTGAATTGAAACAGCTCACCTTGAAATCAGTGCAATATGTACTTTGAAACTCATTAGAAAAATTATTGCTAATTCTGGTTCCAATTTCATTATAACATTGACTTAAATAATAAAAATTCTGAACTTCCAGGAGTAAAAATATAACTAACACAATGCTGACATAAGTGCAGGTTGTCAAATAAGAGATTTACCAAATCAGGTTTTTTTAAATTTGTTCAAAATCATAACACAGTTAATATCAAGCAATAACAAGTACAATTGTTGGGATATATTCACATCAGTATTTGCCATTTTCGATGCTTCTTGGGATTTACCCCTATTCAAATCACTTAGCATTCAATCAAGACAACTTTTCATTGATGGACATATTCTCGATGTTTATCAGGATATACACATCAACAGTTTGAAGTTCTCAGTGTGTATTAAATACAAATATCATGTCTATTGATGTCTAATCAATTTCAAGTTGTCTGACTGACAATACATTTTTTATGAGACTTTTCAATTACTGTCAAAACTCTAAATGACATACTCAGTGGTATAGTATTATTAGCTTTTAATAGAGACCTTACATGATAGCAAGTAACACAGTGGTAGAGCATCTGACATGTTATCAGAGTTGTGGGTTCGTATTGCATAAGATTAAAGAAAACGTTTTCTCTGAATGTATTGCACAAGATTAAATAAAATATTTCCTCTATATTTAAGACTGATGGACCAAATATAAAATTTGTGTTTCTACATTTATCATTGTTTTACCTGTTATTTATACACTTGTTGTTTTACATCTTGTCCTTTGTTGTTGTTTTAAAATTTGGTTGCGAGTTTTTCGTGTCTTTTATCGCCTGAGTTACCAATGTGTCATTAAACACCAACCAACCAAACATAAAAAAAAATATACAATAAGTTGGAATTTAGTAATTATCAAAAATGCTTTGTTAGCTATATACACCAAAGAGCCAAAACATTATGGCCAGTGCATTTTTATGCAAATTGAAGCAACTGCAGGTAAACATGGCGGTATATATGAAGGTCATGAAAGAGTATAAATAACACCTGATATTGAGTTCTGTTAATCAGTATTATTCTTGTTCTTCAGATGGGAAGGCAGGGGACTTCAGTGAGTTTGACAAAGGTCAAATTGTAATGGCCAGACAACTGCGTCAGAGCGTTTCTGAGACTGCATGGCTTATGGGGTGCTCATGGTCAGCCATAGTTAGTACCTTCAAAAAGTGGTCTGAGGAGGGAAAAACCACGAACCGCCGGCAAGGTATGGGCCAACCATGGCTCATCAATGCTAGAGGTGAGTGAAGACTATCCCATATGGTATGAGGCAACAGAAGGGATACTGTGGTGCAACTAACCTGTAATTTGAATGCTGGTGAAGAGAGTAATGTGTCGCAACACACAGTAAACCCTGCTGAAAATGGGGCTGCTTAGACCAGGCCACTCTGAGTGTTCATGCTAACCTTGATTCACCATTGAAAGTGCTTATAATGGGCATGTGAGCATCAAAACTGGACCTTGAATGATTAGAAGGTCATCTGGTCCAATGAATCTTGTTTCCTGTTGCACCATGTGGATGGCTGGGTATGAGTGTGTCATTTACCTGGGGAAGTGTTGGCATCAAGATGCACCATGGGACAAAAACAAGCCTGTGGAAGAAGGTAATGCTTTGGGCAATATTCTGCTGGGAAACCCTGACTCCAGTAATTCATCTGAAGGAAACTATGACATCTACCACTTACCTAAACATCATTGCAGACCAGGTACATCTTTTCATGGCAATGGTATACCCCTCTAGTAGTGCCTTCTTTCAGCAGATAATGTGCCATGCCATACTACCCGGATTATTCGAGAATGGTTCACAGAAACATGAAGACTTCCAGGTATTGCCCTGGCCTCCAAATTCCCCAGACATCAATCGAGCATCTGTGGTTTGTATTGGAACAGCATATCCAATCTGCGATGGCTCAACATGTAACTTACAAGAGTTATAGGATCTGCTGATAACGTGTTGGTACCAGATACCACAAGACACCCTTTAGAAATCTTGTACTCCATTCATCGTCAGGTAAGAGATGTTTTGGCAACACGTGGAGGACCAACATCATATTAGGCAGGTGGTCATAATATTTTGATTCTTTGGTGTGTTATCTATCTATGATCTAGGACAAAGGTGGGCACCTGTGGCACATGCAGCCCTTTTCATCAATGGAAGAGCAAAAAATTTAAAGGCATGCCTCCCAATTTTTTTTGCTCTTCCATGAGTCTTCTCCTGTCCTGCTGCTCTTTCCATTGGTTCACTTGTACATAGATGATCCTGGGAACTCTCATTCATTTCATCACTGAACACAGCCACCATTGTGGAGTACTCCTCAAATGATCAACATCCATGCTTAAAATTACTAATTATTAGTCAGGTTGGCAATTGCCAACCAATTCATTTTCATATTCCATATCTGCATAACACTTACAACATTTTAACACCAGACAATTGATATTTCAATAAATATTAACATTATCAATAATCCAATGGATGGGACATTACAACACTATTGATCACTTGCCTTTACACTGGGGGGCGGGGGTGGCTTAGTCGGTAGCGCGCCAGGCTTGTAATCTGTAGTTCCCAGGTTCGAGTCCCAGCTGGGTCAGCGTTGAGATTTATCTCCGCAAAATTTCCCCACCCTACCCACGGTCAGTAGGGGACACCGATGGGCTTAGAAAGGCCACCGTCCGTCAGATGGGATGTTAAGCCGTGGCCCCGTGTGAGGGAGAGCCATACCCTGTGCACGTTAAAGAACACGCTGGATGGCCTTGACGGGAGGCTACCATCTGTCTCCCAACAGCTGTTCCAGTGGGTCCCCTCCCCCAACCTTCTCTGAGCCTGCGGGGTCCATGTGACCTGGCCATTTAGCCCATGGTGTGCAAAAAAGTGCCGCTCAGAGGTAAAACAACCCAAACAACCCAAAGCCTTTACACTGGGGCTGGAGTGGCTCAGTTGGTAGTATGCCAAGTCTCATAATATATAGTTCCCAGAGTCCCAGCTGGGCCATCATTGAGATTTATCTCCACAAAACTCCCTTCATTACCCTCGATCAGTAGGGGACAGCAATTGTCTTGGAAAGGCTGCCATCCATTGGATAGTATGTTAAACCATGGCTTCCTTTGCAGGAGAGCCATACCCTGTGCATGTTGTTGTGGAAGCTGCCATCTGTCTCCTAACACCTTCTCTGAGCACTTGAGATCCTTGTGACTTGGCCATTTATCCCAATGTGTGCAAAAAAGTGCTGCTCAGAGGTAAAACACCTCAACTTGCCTTTACAAATTCTATTTAACTCCCTACCTTGCTGATAGTTGTTATTCAAGCCATGTTATAATTCTCTCTTCACTGACATATTCAAGCTCAATTCATTGGTTGATACCTGGGTTGCTATTAACCATTTCATTACTCAGCTGCAATCCAGACTGCATTTAAAGCCCAATATTTAATCAAACATGTATTGCAATTGGGCAGGCAAATATTCTAGCATGTCTAAGTTAGTGACCAGGAATTCTTTGAACCCCAGTAATAGGATATTTAGTTAACACTAACCAAATAGTTATCACCTACCAAAATATTAGAGAATTTCCATGTGGTGTCAGTAGGAGTCTGATTTTGAAGCTCTATAACATTGGAATATATTTAATGGAGGGGAGACTGAATATGGAATGAGGATCATGGTTAAATCTATTTAGGTATCGAATTTCAACCGATTCATTCAGTATTTAGTTTTGGAAGCTGGAATATTTAGCAAAAATTATTTTCTTTTATAAAAATCATAATTGTTTAATACTGAAATAATCATTATGTAAACTTCTAAAATGTATATTTTATTAAATGGTTTGAAATAATACTTGTTACTTAAGTTTAATTCTATCCTGAAGTAAATTCTTATGACACATTACTATTGTGAAATATTCTAGCTGCCATAACTCTTTGAATACTGAAAGAATATTGTTGGAGATCTATAATTTGAATGGATTTGATTATGATCTTTAATTTGTCTTCAGTCATATTTTTCCATTAATGCATATGTTGGAAGTTATAGAACTCCAAGGTTGGATTCCCATTGATATGGCACGGAATTTCTCTAATATCTTGGTAGGGCAATGCATATTAGCCTTACAGAAGCAGCATACATATGCAATCTGGCAGTAAGGGGTTTGTAGTTTCAATATATGTAGTAATAATTTACAGTCCCATTCAGCAATTCTTTCGCTTCCTAATATTGTGATGAATTCTTCCCAGTTTTCCAAATGATTCATTTAATAAAATTGTTTTATTTTTAAAATACATAACCCTTAATGATATAACAAGTTTGATTAATGTGCAGTATTTTTTTAATCCAGAAGTCTAATGATGTGTTGGAACTTTGCTCTAAAGTCATAAACAACTGTTAGCACTAATGCCCATAAGTGTGCCATAAAATGTGTACCTAATTTCAGTTTAGATGTTAAAGTGCTAAAGCATGGAGTGAGTCACCATTTCAGTTCTGCAATTGGAATGATCCAATATAATTGTGAATGGTGTTATGCAGCTACAGAAGAAATTATATAGGTAAAATAATTTTGTATATTAAGTGATAATTTTGTATGTAATTGTCTTCTTGGAAGAACTATAAAAAAATGAGAATTCAAAATATGTATCATGATAAATGTTAGAAAAGAGTATGAAATTAAGAAACATGGGTTTCTACACTGCTTTTTCTGAGGGACATAGAAAGTACTGACAATATTTTAGTACAATATTCTTAAAATGTAATTCCTTTATTGAAACAAAAAAAAAAATCAGTGTAACAGTTCTTTCTCTTTGTCAGTAATACCAGTCTCAGAAACAGATTTTGAAGAAATATAGATCCCAGCAACATTATGCATACAGTTAGTTCCTGAGATATTTGATTATCTCAAAATGTCAGCATTCTGGTTGTGCAAGACTCAAAACTCTCAAAGACTCATTCCACTGTCAATAATCATATAAGCTGCTGTCTTTGTAAGTCTGATCACAAATTGAAAAGGAAATGTCTTTTTTGCATGCCTTATTTTACTTTTATTAAATTATTTTTCAATATATAGTTTTTATAAGATTTTGCATTATTTACATAATAAATAAATGTATTTTTCCATGTTTTCCAAAAATTAATATATTGAAAGTAATTTTTTTTCAATGAAAGCAAACTGTCACCTTATTCCCCCCCCCCCCCCCCAAGAACAATGTAATGAATTTTAGAAAAGCATGAGAATACAACTTTAAATCTTTGAAGTGCATGCCTGAATTTTGATAGATCTTTTCTAATTTTGCACATTCTCCATGGGCCAGAGTTTCAGGTGCTGGATGAGACCCTTACCTAAAGTAATAAGCTTAATTCATCTGTTATGAGGCTTTAGGGAGAAATATATTCTTCATCCCTTGTTTAGTTCAGTCTGGTATAACAGTTTAAATAATTTGCAAGACAATTATTTATTTTTATAAATATATATATTTCAATATTTTTAAATTACATTGTCCAATATAGTGATAAACTTAAAATTTCAAATATATTCAACAGAAATAGGTCGAATATTCAAATAATTAGGTTTTTTTTTTGTTGCTTTCATCAATTTTTTAAAAATATATTTGAGAAACTTAGTACAATAATACTTACACATGGTTGGCAAAACCAAAATTTGTCTCTCTTTTCATTAGACATCCGATAGCAGTCTCTACACTGTCTAATTTCCCCTAAATCATAAATACAATCTCTCAACATTTGACGAGCCATGTCTGCCATTGTACTGTGAACTGTAAGAAATTGAATGCAAATTAATTTATAGAACTTTTTTTAACCAAGAAATATTTGCAGGTTTTAAATGTAAGCAATATGTAAAACTTGATTGCATATTTATTTTAATCCCCAACACTGCATATATTGGGAAGTAGGCTAATTTATTTATAGATAGTTGCTGTGAATATTTTAAAACTGTCATTTTAATCATTTTTCCTATGGTAACCTGATAATATATTTTTCTTCAACTGTAGACTATAATTATTAACTCTTTCAGTGCCCAGTCCAGCCTGAAAAACTAGAATGTAACTGCAGAGCAAGCTATTTTTTCCACTGTGATCATCCAAAAAAATTAACTCTAGAACTTTTTTTGCCAAATATCTAATTAAAAGGAATAATGGCATATTACATGCAAAATTAATTAACATTTAATTCTGGATATTATGAAAATAAAATATTTAACAAAATTGATGACAAGTTTAATTTTAATAGTTCAATTTTAGTCATGCAGTAAAAAAAATATGGCAATATAAATAAAAATTTATTTTAAAAACAACTAATAGATCAAAATAACTTATAACACATGTGAATAGATATAAAATTTCCTTCTTAATAAGAGGAAAATAAATTTTTACTTGAAATAAGAAACTTTCTTGGATTTTTTTGTAATTTTTTCCCCATACTATTCTTTAAGAAAAGTTTTAACTTTTCACCAAACAGCAGAGAAAGGAGAGTTATAATGCTCTTCATGAAATTGGCCTCCCAACATAGGAGGAGTGGTTTCCATATCAAAGAACTCGTTCATTCTCAGGAAATGATAAAAAAAATTAAGAAAATTTATTGAAAAAACCAAGAAATTTTATAAAGGATTAAGAAATAACTCACTCCAAAAGATTTAATAACAGTTTAAAAATATATGGAAATAAAATCAAAATATATCTGTAAAAATTAAAATGAAGGTTTAATTATAAAGGTATAAATAAAATACATACTGAAAGAATTGAAACTGTATCCAATGTTTGGAAATTCTGCTGATCTGTATGGAAGCACACATCACATATTTGTAATTATAGTGAGGCTACATCTTGCACTGTGCAATGACATAGTTGTGATGTAATTTTTGCAGTTAATTCCCAGAAGAAATGTTTTGGTTTCAATCCCAAGGAAAGTTATGCAATGAATGCTGGGATGAATGATAAAAATAATTCTAGAAACTGGGGAAAACGATATAGTAAAACGAAAAAAAGAAGTAGACATGCATACTTCGTAATGCTTACAAAATCCACTCATATAAATAAAAAACATTTTATTTAAATTTTTGAAAGATTTCAAAATTTTTAGAAAAAATGTTTTTAAAATGGAAAGAAGTAATTCCATCTATTGCCTCTATGGAATGGAATGAGAGTCTGAAAGAAATTATATCTTAATAAAATCCACATAAAATGGTATTATTTTAGAAGTATGATGAATTATCTACTTTTAGGAGATATATGTAAAAAACATTTTCAGATGGGAATATCTATTTTTAAAAGAACAAAGTTTCATTTGTTGTACTATTTTTACAGACCAGTGTCTATGATCTTGCATGCTTAATTTGACATGAACTACAGCATTGATGGCTCTGAAAGAATTAATAGCAAAAGCTGCAGACTTTTCTCAGCTAAAATAGTTTCTTTGATAAATCTCACTCTGTCTACACATAATGTGTGCACATATCTCTTGCACACATAATGTATATATCTCTGTGCACACATAATGTACATCTCTGTGTATAATATCTCTGTGCACACATAATGTGTGCACATATCTATTATCAATAGCTTTGTTCTTCTTCTGTATGCACATAATGTGTATTGCATATCTATCATCATCCTTTATTGCAAACCTTGTAAACAAGGTTTGCAATAAAGGATTTAATTTTCACAGTGAAATTTAGATCGAAATAAATTTTAATCAGTATAGTTCTTTTTTTAATACAGTGAGTTTTAATGCTGATTAATATCAATTTATATTACGGTTTGCAATGTCATTTTCAAATATCAAAGTGATATTTGGAATTGTTTCAATTAGAATTCTGAGTAAGTCATTTAAAGTTCGGCATATAGCCATTTACAATATCTGAAAGTAATTGGTGAAAGCTTTCCAAGTAGCAAACAGTTATTATTTATTTAAATAATTGAACTGTAAGGATAACTGCAGAAATGAATGTTTAATCAGCCTCATACACACATAAAACACGTTATATAGTGTCATACTTTCCATATTATACTTCTAAAATGCATTGACTGCTTAAATAACTGTCAAAAGCTTTTCATTTGTAATTGAATCTGAGTTTCAATCTGTGAAAAAGATCCCCAAAGGCACCAATACATCTTTTTTCAAAGTAGGAATTTGAAATACTTGTAATGAACATTAGCTACTTCTAAATACTACATATTTCATTAAAATGCTGCATATTTTTTCTTATTTTAATTAATGCTTGAAAAAGTCATCCTATCCAAATAATGATTTTCCACATAATATTGTATTTTGTTGAGTGCATGGTTCTCACCTCCATAATAGAGCACTACATTGTGTACTATGGTCTGGGCATCAGCTTGAAAGTCTTCCAAACGACGATAGGCATTATCTTGGGTCTTTTCTTCCATTGCTACTAAATCCATCTTCTCATAAATAAGATAATTATGCCTCCATTGTTCTTCTTCTGTATTGGGCATCTTATGTAGTTCTCGACTCTAAAAGGCAAATGTTATTAAAATGTATTTTATATACTTGTAATGAAAAGAAGTGCTCATTAAATTTGTCATTTTGTAAAGCAGAAAAACCTTTTGATGTTGTACTAACTTAGAACAGTTATTCAATGCTCACAAAACTGAATGTTAAATTTTAATTTAGTACAGATTGCACAGTGGTTAAAGTAAGCATAAAAATTACCTTCAATTGTAAAGATTTATTTTATTTTCATTTGAAATTTTTAAAACTTGTTTTATATTTATATCCATGTAGATATTCCTTTATATGTCTTTTGCTAAACCACTATCACTTTTTTTTCTTGAAATTAATTTTTATCAGTCTACATGTTTTTAACTTTTATGTGCAATATAAGATTGTCTATTCTTTATTATTGTTAGATCTACTAGGTTGATGTCAAGCATTTATTCTATCGTGCATTTAACAGTAACAGTTCAGTAAATACCTAATATAACTATGAGTACTTTATTTAGTGAAGTTAACTACATACCCATTGCAGAAAAAAATACATATTGCTTATTCTATGATTCCTATAGTAACCTCAAATATGACTGTATAGATGCTTGTATTTATTAATTACAATTCAAATATTTTTCATAAGCCTTACCACGATGTCGGATAATTCAACTACACAAAGCGGAAAAGGATATAAATATAAAACAAACATGGATATAAATATTAAACAAATTTATATCTACATGGATATAAATGTAAAACAAATTTAAAAATTTTCAAGCTATCTCTTTGGATACTAAGATCCAAATTTTAGATAGTCTTGCAACTGGAGAAGGTTCAACATCCATAGATAAATATTTTGATTTGAACGAAGCTACCATAAGAACCATCAAGAAAAATGATGCTATTAGAAAATCTGTGCTTTCTGGAACAAAATTGAGCACTAAGTCGTCATCATACATGAGAGATGTTATAAAAGTGAAGATGGAAAAGGCACAAGTAATGTGGATAGAAGATAACTTGCAAAAAAGACTATCTCTAGACAGAAATACCATCAAACAGATGGTATTACAAATATATAAGCAGATACAAGAAATGGAACCAACCACATCAGCTCAGTTAAACAAAAATTATGAATTTTCTGCAAGTACAGGTTGGCTTACAGGATTTCTTCAAAGACACGTGTTTCATAATGTAAAGATAAAAGGTGAAGTTGCATCTACAGATGAGCTAGCTGCTAAATAATTTTGTCCAAATTTGGCCCAAATCACTGAAGATGGTGGATACATTCCTGATCAAGTTTGGAATGCAAATGAAACTAGTCTTTTTCGGAAAAAAATGCCGAGTAGACCCTACGTAGCAAAATCACAAAAAACTGTTGGTGGCTTTAAAGCAGCTAAGAATCGTGTGACCTTTCTATTTTGCAGCAATGCTTCAGTTAAAACTTACTAACGTAAGATGAACATTCCAATACATTTTTGATAAATTAGATAAGGATAAAACACTAACAGTTATTGATGTGTGGAAAAAATTTTCCATTTTAGATTGTATCAAACAGAACCATCAACTTGAAATGCTTGCTGGAAAGCTATTTGGCCAGAATGTGTAAAAAGCAAAGATCCTGTACACCCAAATAAGACTGAATATCCTAATATCATCACTTTAGGCACATGCAGTTGGTGGAGAAGGATTTATTGATGAATTGCTGGTTGACAAAGCTCTTAGCGAAGATGAAATAAGAGTTGTCCTTGAGACTCCTGATGTAAAAGAAAAAAGTGACGGTGATGGAGAGGTTCCACTCACTGCAGGTTTTATTAAAGAAGGGCTTCAAATGGCTAGTAAATTTGAAAGTCATTTTCTTACACATGATCACATTGTCGAACGAGCTGAGCAGTTTAAACATGAACTGAAGTCATGTATGGTGTGTTATCAAGAATTATATAAAGATCTAGTCAAAGCAGGATCTCAGCGATTGATTACAGAGTTCATTATCAAAACTAATGAAACTTCTGAATCACTGGAAACAAGTGATAATTTGGTTCCCCATGTCACAGAGAGCATTTCACCATTGGAGTATGAACATGACAGCCAAAATGTTTCAAGCGATGAAAGTTCCAGTCTTAAAACAAACGAATGTGTCTGTTGTCAGAAAGTGACAATGAATAAAATCTATTAATAGATTCTGAAAAAAATTCATCGCCGCCACGGCGGGAATCGAACCCGCATCTCTCCAGATTCATGCTAGAGCGCGCTAACCATTGCACCACGCGTTGGACAACGAATATTTTCAGAATATGACCTTATAAATCTTCTTCCTGAGACGTGACTGAGACAGCGCCATCTATACTCAAGGAGATGCAATGTTTTCAGTCGTTGCATTTGATTATCAGATGTTAATGAGAAGGTCGCTAACTCTAACGCGTAACGCAGCGCGCTCTAGCATGAAAATATTCGTTGTCCGACGCGTGGTGCAATGGTTAGCACGCTCTGGCATGAATCTGGAGAGATGCGGGTTCGATTCCCGCCGTGGCGGCGATGAATTTTTTTCAGAATCTATTAATTAATGTTTCTTAACAGGGAATACTGTGCATTCACTTTGGATTGATTTTAAGAATAAAATCTAGTTAATAAGAATATGTAAGTCATATTTTTTTTGCACTTTTGTATTCTTGAATTAATGACATGTTATTTTCTTTATGTAGGATAATTTACTTTATATATGTGCACATAATTATCTTTATAAGTTTATAATATAAAAAATGTGTTTAAATGAATAAAAATCAAATACAGATTTAATTAAAGATTTTGATATGATTTGTTTGAAAACAAATTATTTGTACTGGGTTTTTACCTCTGGAACCAATCTTCTATTTTTTCATATGCACTGTATTTTTTTTTTACAGTTTTCTCGGGAACCTATCTACCGTGTAAAAACAGAATTGGGTGTATTTGTCAGTTTAGCATACTTATCATAAATATAATTGCCATCATTCCTGCAATGAAACTGATTAAACCTCTGATAGAAATTAATACAATCAGGTCCCTAATATGCATGTTTAAAGCTGACAGGCAATGGATCAGTAATTTAAAAAAAAAACTCCTTTTTTATTAACAAGTGTTTAACCATATAATTTAATCAGCATTTACTTACTCCAGTAACTTTATCCTTCAGTCTTAAACAAGTGTAGCTCAGCAGTGTGTTGAGATCATCCCTCTTGATTTTTAAAACCTCTTTTCCTTTTATCATCTGTGAATGAAATTGAAATGTGTCAAAAGGTGACCCTTTTATGTATAAGGTACAGTGGTGAAGCATAACTTTTCAGATTGGGAAGCAGTTACTAAACATAAATTGAAGTGCTTTTAAACTTTTTAGATGCCATATATAAGATAAAAGTTTTGAATTTTTAGCAAATTAAGCTTATGAAACCAAACTAATTTGAGAGAACCGAGAAGACAATTTGCACGTCAAAACTTGTTTAAGGGGTAAATTCATGAATTTGTGCAATAATATTTTGAACATAGTGGCAATCTATTTTTTTCTTCTATATCACTGTCTAAGAATCGGTCACAACCATTATCACTAAGCAAAATTGATTCCAGGGCAAGCAGATAGTCCTAATTACCCAAAGATAGATAAAAGTATTTGCAACTTATATATTCCACTACTCCTAAGTACCAAAGACAGATAAAAGTATTTGCAACTTATATATTCCACTACTCCCCACTTTGCCCTTGGTGAGAAAGGGAGCACTGATGGGCTTAAAAAGGCTGCTTCTGTCAGATAGTGCATTAAACTGTTGCCTCTTGTGCAGGAGAGTTATAATGTGCATGTTAAAGATCATTTGGAATGGGAGGCTTCTGTTTATCTCCTTACAGCTGTAAATGGATCCCCTAATCTACTCTGAGCCATTGGTATCCTTCTACACTGGCGATTTATCCCATTGTGTTAAAAAAATAGAACTTGTATACACTCTTGACATGGGGTAATGTACATTATACATATATAATGTATATATATATATATTTAATATAACTTGAAAATAGTGTTGTATATTAAAGTATATTGAGACATTCTTACAAAATTTGAAGAATAAAATATTGAATCTATAGCAAAATATAAACCTTAAAATTTCAGTCAACAATGGCTGCCATTGAAGAAGTAACATTAATAAATATTTCTTCCAGCTGAGCAAGCTCTATGACTGGCTGTATGTATGACATATAGTATTATTCTCTTGTACTGATGAGCAACAGCTCATTAACCATTAGACAGGCATTTCTGAATCGCTTCCCAATTGCACTAGTGGCCTGGTACTTTTGTTATCATGTACTGGTGTATAAGATCACAGGAAAAATAATTAGTCACCTATGTAATTTCTCATCTAATACTGTGTAATACTTCTCTTCACATGAATTATAGCAGCAATCCTGTTAGGTATGGACTCCACCAGTCATTGGATATAGTTTACATCATAGTCCACTTCCTACAATAGCACTTGTAGTTCAGATAGATTATTTGGATGCCTATTTTGGTGTTTCACCCTCTATTCCAGATAGTCTCAAATGTTTTCAATGGGATTTACATCTGGTGACTTTGTAGTCCAGTTAGTGTCCAGTGTTACCTCATGCTCCTCATTGCTAGTCACAAACAATTTTGGCCCTGTGCACCCTGCAGTTGTCATCCTGGAACACTGGAGTGTCTTCATTCCAGGTATTCCAGAAAGTGGGGTATTATAAAATGTTATGAAAGTGTGCTGGCTTTTACATCATTATTACCTTAATTTATGCCTTTGTGCTGTTTTTTTCTTCCTTTTTCTTTATTGTAAGTACTATAGTTTCCTGTGCTTCCAAGGAAATCAAATAATTTATATATCAAAATAATCCATAAAAAATAACCATTGGTAAAGTATAGCAGTAATCTACACTGTATATATTATCGCAATTACCTAATGTATGCAGCAGCCTAATAGTATTAGATACCAATATGGGGAACTTAATAATGTTTAAAGGAACAGTTAAAAATTTTTGATATCTTGGTTAAACAGGAAATGCAGATAGAAAAATGATAATAAAGAACTGCATAATATAACAAACATTTTGTGTGGATTGTTTTTTTTTACCTCTGAGCAGCACTTTTTTTTGCACATAGTGGGCTAAATGGTCATGTAACAAGACCTCAGAAAGTTGGGGGAAGAGAGCCATTGGACAGCTAGTAGGAAACTGGTAGTAGCCTCCCATCAAGGCTATCCTGCATGTTTTTTAATGTGCACAGGATATAGCTCTCCCACATATGGAGCCATGGCTTAACATCCCATCTGATGGATGGCAACCTTTCCAGGCCCATCAGTGTCCCCTATTGACAGAGGGCAGGGAGTCTTCTGAAGATAAATATCAATGCTGACCCAGGTAGAACTCAAACCTGGAAACTGCAGTTTACAAGTCTAGCATGCTACCGATTGAGCACCCCTGCCCATTTTGTGTGGATAAAAGATATGCTCGTGTGAAGTTTGAAGTGTAATGACAGGATAATCAAAATTGAGTTTTAAAAATGTTCTGAATGAACGGCTCTTTGCATTTATGATGTTTACAATAATGACAGCTCTGCTGCCATCATTTAGTGGCAAAAATCTATTTTTTACTTTAATACTTACCCCATAACACAATGTAAAAATGTTTTGATGTCTAAATTTTTTATGTGCATCATTTTATTTATAATATTATACTCAGTAAGAGCATATTAATCATACCATGCAAACAGACTTCTCAACTTCAGATTATGGAATTAAAAAGTATGTACCTTGCAGACATCACAAATTAATTTTTCGTTTTCCATCTGCTCATCCTTTATGCAAGAATTATGGTATACACGATGGCATGTAGAACAGTCAATAACCTCTCCTTCTTTATGGCATTCAAAGCAATACCAGTCATGATCATCTTTCTCCTGAAAATAAAAATGCATAACTTTCAGTTTTACACAAGGACACAAAATGGTAAACTGAAGAATCTGGCAGCAAGATATATCACTTTAAAGTAGCACTAGGTATACAGGCTAACCAGGCATTTGACTTTTACTGACTATAACAAGTCCAGCTAGTGATCCACTTTTAAGTCTAGAAAAGATAGATGATTATAGCTGACTGACTGCTCAAAAATTGAACTTTTCTTCAATATTTGTTATTAATTTTGCACTCATCATTTCATATTTGTTAACATCATATTGCAACCATCTTTTGCACTACACTAACTTATTTTAAGCATTATTGGTGAAATTTTCATTTATACACTGTGATTATTTCTCATTAATTAACATTAAATAATTACATAAAATTATTTTTTGTTTTAACAAAATGCAGATTGTTTGGCAAACATTTAACACTGGACTGAACTGCAGCACACCTGTTTATTGCTATAAGTTTTATATAAGACTTTCATCTGAATGGGCTCATAAATCGTCAATATCATAAAATTAAAAAATGCAGAACTTTAATATAAATTGAGTGCTAATTACTGATATAGTATTAATATTAGCATGTGCTAAATTAAATACTATAAATGCAAGCACAAGTAGAAAGGTTGCAATGCTTACTAAAAACAGGAACTTGAGCCTCTGAACTGAATTGTGGGCCACACAGAAATATGAACTTTGTATAGCGGCATTTAGTCAAATAGATTTCTCATCCCTGGCCTAAAGCATTTGAATTAACGTATTCTGCAAATATATTAAGGAAAAGGAAAACTGATTGAAATTGGGCATTTTATACACATATTTTCACCATGAATGTATTATGTAAAAATACAGTTGCATAAAAATAAGTTTAATATTTTAAAATTGCTTTGTTAGTGGTTTTGTATTGCAAACTTTTTTTCTTCTGTTCTAGTATTCTAAACATTCTTGCTTGGTGTGCTCATTTTACTATTGTAAAAGTTTTATTTCTTTAAAAACACTTGGTACAGCTGCATGATTTTTAAGTAAAACTAAAATTATCACTAAGAAAATTAATTCAAAAGAAGATAATCATACAGTCTAACCAACTGTGTTTACCATTGCGAAATGCCCATTGCCGATGGCCATTGCCGATAGAGTGAAAGAATTTTACAAAAATTTTCTGAAATGTTTGCTTCATATATAACTAAACGCAGAATCATACAATTCCATCTTGACACAACAATTGAGGACTATTATCTATCAGACTAATTTGTGGTCTTTGTGATGACTGGGTCTATATGGCTGAGGAAGAATCGTACAAAAATTATAGTCAAGTCAGAGTATAATTGGCAACATCACTAGTTGTGAAAAAAAGTGAGAACTGAGAAAGAACCTATACAAATTTAAAGCATCAGTTATAAAATTAAAGGATTACATCTCATTCAAAAGAGAATAAAGAATTTTTCATCAGTTAAAATTTTAAATACAAGCTGGGTTGCAAAAAATAAAGAAAGAACAACTTACAACATCTTGATCAGGAATTCGGTATGCCTCTTGTTCTACTCCAACTTTGGATCCTTTGCAACCCAATCGCTTCTTCATTTCTATTAGATTGTCTTGAACAGCATAATCAAGTTGCTTTTCCAAGTCACTGGGACTGATGTTATGCTTGCGACGCATGTAATTGGATATACGTTCAAAATTGGGTATCTGCTTTTGCTGTCTGATAGAAACAATTGCATCCCAGAGATGTTGAATTGTTTCAGTGCTTGATAACCTCCTTTTTGTGACTGTCATGGTTGCACTTTAGGTTCTAAATAAAATATTTTACATTAAGTTACTGAATTGCAAATTATTAATCTAAAAAAACTATATCTAAAAAATTTTTCACTAAAACTATGTAAAACTATGTTAAGTTTTTAACCTACATAAAATGTAGAGATGAGTCGGGCTCAATTTTTTGAGCACATGTTTTCCCAAGCCATTTTGATAATTGTTGAGGCCGAGTCTGATTTGAGAAAAAAAAAATTCTCTAATCATCAAAAGACCCGTATATAGAAATGCATGTCGCTAATCTTTTGTTCTTATTAATTGCAATCATTTTATGACAAAATTAAAACGTTAACACTATTTGGAATGAAAAATGTTAGAAATTCTAGTAGAAACTGAAAGTTCATGGGTAACAAACATCATTATAAATGCAAAGAGTCGTTCATTTATTTTTTTATGTATTCTCTATCTTTAATAATCAGAAGTTACATTATGCTTAATTTTAATTACGAAAGACTGATTAATAGATTGAAATCATAATAAAAATATTTTATGTTTTTACTTTACACAATTTTTATGTTACACAATTACAAGAATTGAAATTTAAATTATTAGGAACCTGAAGTTGTCCGTGCTATTTTGAGCCTGGGCAGATTCAAGCTCAGCCCAATAAAGTCCACTCCCAAACTCATCTCTAATAAAAAGAAACCATTTTATTTTTCATTTAAAGCAATTTTTTTTTTTCTATAACAGTGCATAGCAAATTAGTTGCAGTTAATTATATAGATTTTCTTAAGTAAACGAGCCGTCCCGTGGCCGATTGGTTAGCACGCTTGGCTACTGATCTAAGGGACCTGGGTTCGAGCCCCGGATTTAGGCTATGGATGTGTGTGTCGTTTTTCTGCTGAGGTCCTGCCATCCTCTCAGATCTCCTACTGTGGCATATAAACTGACAGGCTCCTGTCAGACCTCTGTGGCAAGCAGCTGCTTGAGGGGGCATTTATTTATTTATTTAAGTAAACGCTAATGCTGTCTGAATGTTACTAAATGATGATGCACCCAAGTACATTGTAGGGTATAGGAACAGAGATGTAATGCTGCAATTCTTAATAATCCACAGAATAATATGCACCTATTAATATATCTTAACAACCTTCATGTCAATAATCACCATTATTTTATTACTGATTATAGTTCCTGTATTTTAATTTAATACATTAGTCTTCTCTATTCTCTCAGTAATTTCCAGAAAATGTTTCAATTAATGGCACAAAAGGAAAATTAGGGAATAACATTAAATATAACTGCTTATGGGGTCCCAGGGCGCTGTAGCGCCCTGAGACTCCATAAGCAGTTATATTTAATGTTATTCCCTAATTTTCCTTTTGTGCCATTAATTAGGAGCAGGATTTTTTTTAATAATAATTATTATTTTACAGAACTTTGACAGAATTGGAGAAAACCTTTTCTAGGCTTCGCTATGAACCCTCAAAAGAATAAGTATTCAAATACTTTTGATTTTGTGCTGACTGGGAATAAAAAGAAACCGAATTTTTTATCGAACCCGAGCCTCCCTGCTATAGGTGCGACCCTGAAAAAAAGTGCCAGTCTGCCCCTGCTGGTTTGGGATTTATGGTGCACTAATATCTACATATATTAACATGATTGATATACTGTTCATTATCCTGATAAGTTATGCGAGATAAACTGCAACATGACTTTCATAGAGTTGCGCAAGAAAATAGAGTAGCAATTCTTACGGCGAACCAAGCAGATTGGAAAAAAAAATTCACCTGCACTATTTGTTTGACGAAACCTGCTAAACGGGTGCATAAAGGTCGATTAGCTAACGTAAAGTGATACCGACTCCTCCAAGAATCGTGATGAACCAAAGCAGATGCACAAGCGAAAGTCCTGCCATTAAATCAAAAAAAGAACCCTTACATTTGTTCACATTACAATTACATATTTAATCATCCAATAGTTCGAATTTCCACTGTTAAAATGTTCAGAAGTCGGGGGGGGGAACTCCATTCTTTTTAGCCTAATGTATCTCCATTGATCTTGTAGTTTATAAAAAACATGAATACCTTCACCGCATTGAAAAGCTGCCTAAGGCATCCTTCCTGAGAGCGCGGATTTTTTTTTATTTCTCCTAAGTTTTTTCGAACAGACTTCAGTAATTGCAATAAGAGAAAATGATTTTTTGTCTTTATACTACATTTTTCCTCCTGTAGCCTTTCTGCTAAGCTTTCGTCACAAATCTATAGAGAGTAGGTTCTAGTCAGATCTTCGTGGCGAACTGCGTCAGGAGTAATTTATATATTATTTACAGGGCACGAATAATGCTATAAATAGTATCTGCACACTCCTGCTAGCAAGCCTATATGAGTATGCTTATTCCCACTTGGTTATGGGCAGCTTATTACTGAAGTACCGATGATTAAAGGTATAGCCATTTGATATATAGTCAAACGGATCTGAAATGACAGATTCTGCAGTTTCCACACTAAGGTATCAATCTGGTACTTTTATTTCCAATGCATAGTTTCAGAATGGTCTCTTTATGTATAAATAAAAAGTTGCAATTTGAAAAATTATGTTTACCAATAGGTTAAAATAATCTAGGTGATATTTATGAAACATTTTTAATTAACCGATGCAAATTACGCTATTATGTAATAATTCCAGGAGTCTCATTTTCAATGGAGAGAATGGCGAGATTGAACAGCCCACTTTTATGCGACCGTATTTTTAATTAGCACAAATTTCAAGTATATTTGCATTAGCTCTCCAAAGTTCCTTTCAGTGAAGTAACCCAAGTCTCCCTAAAAAAACAGCACGCACCACCAGTGGTGTACCGGCCGAAAATTTACGGGCCTCTCCGCAGGAAATCTCTCTTTGGGGGGGGGGGGGATTAACTTCGATATTGAAATTTTGTAATCATTTCATTTTAATATTCTGTAATTTTTTATTTCAATTTTTAGAACCCACAGATATTTTACGTAAAACAATAATTACTACTTGACTGCATAAAATACAGGTCTGCCTTTTGATTCAAATGGTTATCTTATTTTTATACCTATACAACACTTTTCCAAAAGTTAATCGTATCGTGCAAATTTTATTCGTTAGAGAATTAGCTATATTTGAGAAATGAGTTCTCCCACAGGCAGCAAGGAATGGAATTTCTAGTAGGGAAAACTAAGCTGATTGTTCACGATCCATCTTTATTCACTGATAGCTCGCAATTCGTTATTCTTAAAACTGGACAAAAAACGTCTATTCCTTTAAAGAGTTTTATATTGAATATCCCCAAAAAAATTTTTATATTTAGCAAAGACCCCTCTAACCGTGACCCTCCTCCCCCCGCAGTTCGAGCGTTGGGAGGCCTATCATTATGCACACCACTTAAATTTGTGTTTTGACATTATGCTACAGTTTATATAGTATTGATAGTGGGGCCACCCAAAATGCATAAAAGCTAGAAAAAGATTGCTAATTATAGCGCAAGTGGTCGAGAGGCGAGACTATTATAATCGAACTCGGAAATTGCAAGTGGAAAAATTATTGAAGTTTTTAACACCTAATTATAGCAACCAACCACTCGTGGATCAGATAATTACAACCACCCTGTCTCCATGAGTGAATGTGCCCTAACAGTACATAGCAGTGATATGGCTGACTGGTGGTGAATATATATAGAGACAGCATGGGCAGTGCACGTTCAGTACGAAACCCATGCAATGGATGAAGGGAACGACTTGTTAGAGTTTGAATTGGAAAATGATTATCGGTGCAAGGAAGGTGGGGACCAGTATCTCAGTAACTACAAGCACTGTCTGCTGTTCGAAGGTTCCCATAGTTTCTCTCTCGCACTTAAAAAAAATGAGGGATTATTGGGAATATGATTTGATAAGAAAAAAGTTATCTCGTTTTGTATATGTTGGTTTGACCAAAATCTTGATTAAGCAACTTGCAACGATGTAAAGCAATAAGTTGGATTGTTTTACATCTGAACGACACTTTTTCGCACACATTAGGCCTAATGGCCAGGTCAAGGGCTCGGAGAAGGTTGCAGGGAGGGGACCCGCTGGACAGCTGTTAGGAGACAGATTTTCATGGGCTCTTTAACATGGGAGCACATGGGATGGTTGCATCCCATGTGTTCTTTAACATGCACAGAGTATGGGCTCTCCCACGCACAGAGCCACAAATTAAAGTCCCCACCCGACGAACATGGCTTTTCCAAGCTTATCAGTGTCCCCTATTGACTAAGGGCAAGACAGAGTTTTAAATCTACGCTGGCCCAGCTGAGACTCAAACTTGGAAACTGCAGGAACACGGGGTTTTTTACCTTTGAACAGCACTTTTTTGCACACTAAATGGCCAGGTCACAAGGGCCCCAAAGGCTCAGAGAAGGTTGGGACCCACTGGACAGCTGTTGGGAGACTAGCTTCCCATCAAGCCATCCAGCATTTAACGTGCACAGGGTATGGCTCTCCCGCACACGGGGCATGGTTTAATGACCCATACCTCTGCCCCCTTGCTAATACGAGCCTCGCAGGCTACCAACTGAGCAGCCTCCGCCCCATTAAAGCAATGGGTATTTTTAAATTTATATCTTCCTTTATGTGCCTTATGAAGTAGAAAATGAAACTAAAACATATCTATAAGGCAATCAGTCACTGAATTCATATTCGCTTCAAAGGAAAATAGGATGTCGATCTACCTACTGAACAAGATTCCGGCACACTATCTTCCTTTGGAGTGAATAAGAAGACACACAGTGACTGATAGCCCCACGGCATGCTTTAGTTTTATTTTCTTCTTTCTAGAGGTTATAAAAAAATTTGCATTTTTTAAAATTAAATCTTCAGAAAGTCTCATTTGTTATGTGACTCGTAATCATCGACCACATTTTTTGAGGGGGAGGATTCGTGATTTGAGGTAGCCCATGACATTGTAGACGCCACAAGCTTTAATTTGAGATATAGCTCATTAAGGTCGTTGTCCTCCTCTCCCCCCCCCCCAAGAAATTTTCACCCCTTTTGAAAGAGGACATAATTCGAAGTAGCCTACGACGGTTTTCACATTTTCTGTCATTTGATACCTAATTCTTAATTGGATCCTCACGTTTGGAACATAGAAGAATATAAGTTTCATATTGAGGGAAAAGAACGGAGAAGAACATTTTTATAGCCCATAGCACTCCCCACGTCATAAGCTTTCATTTAATATGCAACTTGTTATATTCAGCCCTCGCTTTCGAAAGATATATATAGTAGAACAATCTTTTGCATATTTTCCCCTTTTTTGTGGGGGAAGAAAGCAAGGGGGGATTTTTTTTTTTATAACCTGTGGCACTCTCCTTGTAACAAGCTTTCGTTTGACGTATAGATCGTTACTTTTGGCCCTAGCAATCTGAAAATATAGCGGAACAAACATTTTCAGAGGGAAGAAAACATGGTTGAAATATTTTGTAGCATATTAGTCCCCGCATCACAAGCTTTCATTTGACACATTGTACCTCGTGTTCGAACGATACGATGGAACAATTTTTGACAAATTCACAAACCGATAAACCAAACAATCGACAAATGTCGTCTGAAAAACGAAAGGAAGATAGGGGGAAAAAGCTTGCCAAAGAGACCCCTTCTTTATAGTGCACTGTTAAAATTCCAATATTGATTTTTAGGGACTCAAAATGCTGCTTTGTTACATAAAATCAATAAAGCTTTTAGGCCATTTGCGGGAAACTTTTGAGCTCCGCAAAGTCCACTAACTGTGACCCCTACCACTCCAGTTTTACCTAATTAGCCCACTTTTGAAAATTCTGCGACCGATTTACACTTAGCTGCATTGCCCACACTCTTACACTAGAATTGTAGAAAACGTCAAGCCCCTTCCCCATTTAAATGTATTTATCAGTTACATAGCGGACAGTGAATACGGCTTGTAACGTTTACTGGGAAAGTGGGTTTGTCTTGCTATATCTGATCTCTAAGCAGCACTGATTTAGCATATACTGATATAAATGGCCAGGCCACAAGAAACGCTCTTAAAACTGGGGGATCCACTGGACAACTAATAGGAGATGCGAGAAATGTTTTCCATCAAGTCCATCTAATGTATTTTTTAACGTACGCAAGGGTAAGGCCTATTCTGCGTCCAGGTCCACAGCGCAATGTTTCATCTTTTGGAAACTTTGGGGCTCACCCCTCTATTTTTGTGATGTTTCATCTGACTGACGGGGATTTTAAAGCCTATTAATCCCCTTCCCGGGGATAGAGTGGGGCTTAGAAGTATTAAAAAGAACTTGCTGGTTTGCTTTCATTCTGATTTTCTATTCCTTAAAATACCTTCCCGGTGATCAAGTGGTTAGCATGTATTGCTGCTGATTAAAGGGATCCGGCTTCAAGCCACAGATAAAAATATAGGTGTTCCTTTTCTCTGTTGTGTATCTGCTTAGGTCTCGGCTTCTTCACATATCTATGGTGTATTATACTAGCAGGATCCTGTCGTATCTCCTGTGGCAAGATGTTGCTTAAGGGTTACCAGTCGCAGTCAGTTATTTCCTCAAATCCCACAGTATAAGTATGGAGGGTTGGGTTGTTTTATCTCTGAGCGCACTTTTTTGCACACAATGGGCTAAATGGCCAGGTCACATGGACCCCAAAGACTCAGAGAAGGTTGGGGGAGGGGACCCACTGGAACAGCTGTTGGGAGACAGATGGTAGCCTCCCGTCAAGGCCATCCAGCGTGTTCTTTAACGTGCACAGGGTATGGCTCCCCGCACACGGGGCCACGGCTTAACGTCCCATCCGACGGACGGCGGCCTTTCCAAGCCCATCGGTGTCCCCTACTGACCGTGGGCAGGGCGGCGAATTTTGCGGAGATAAATCTCAACGCTGACCCAGCTGGGACTCGAACCTGGGAACTGCAGATTACGAGCCTGACGCGCTACCGACTGAGCCACCCCCACCCCTGTATGGAGGGTGGAGTGCCAAATTAATTAAAGTGTGAGCCTTTTTCTAATATACACCTAATCGAGCAAGACTAGTATTGTTTGCCTGATCAGTTCAAGTTTTCTCTATCGTAAACGCAAACCCATTTCACTGTCAACCTCGTCGAAAACTAATAAAGGATTTAATCTCTGAACATCATTAACTGGCAAGTCAGTTTCATCAGCCTAATCGAAGTCCGATATTTTAAAATCGTATCAGCCCCAGTCATCCTTCTCTAGAGCCTCTGATTGCATAATCAATTGTCAAATTCTATACCTCAGTAGCTGCTTTATTTAGAACGCACCATGCTATGTCAATATGGAGTTAGATTCCGAGCTTAGTTACTTCTTAAATAAGCTTTTTATAGAAAATTTTAGCAGGAGAAAATAAAGATCACAATCAAATTTATCTATATCTCGCTTTTCAACACTATTCTGTACTTAAAGGCTCTAATATTTCATAATTTGCGCGTTCTGCAAAAAAACATTCATAACTGAAATAATTATTACAGAAATTGTTGAAACTAAACTTATACATTTAGGGAAGCTTAACAGCTATTTCGTTTTAAATCTATTTGAATTAATTTTTCGAATCAATTGGTTCATTTTATTCAGGTATTTTCTTTTCTGTCTCCATGCTCGGGTCTGAAACTCTTTAGAATATAGAGTAGATGGCACGTCTCCCGTCGCAAGCTTTCATTTGGCATAAAAATCGTTACTATCCACCTCCTTTCCCTCCAGTTAAATTTTCTCCCTCTCTTTTAGGGGAGGAAAGAAATGAGCATAGTTCGACGTACCCATAATCCTCCCCACGTCAGATTTTTGTCTTTGTGTAAGAAGTTTCTAAACCAAAAAGCGGACTTTTCTCGCTCAGATAATTGAACTTTTCAAATCACTTCGTACCCACCAGAGTTCGGATACAATTTGTCAGGCATATACAACTTTATAGCAAAAGAAAATTAACTATGGTCTGAGGTGCATAAAAAATTTAAAGGTACTAAAAAAAATTATTATTAAACAAAATTATTTATTAACATAATAATTTAATAAATAAATAAATACCCACTCAAGCAGCTGCTTGCCACAGAGGTATGACAGGAGCCTGTCACTTTATATGCCATAGTAGAAGGTCTGTGATGATGGCAGGCCCTCAGCAGAAAAACGACACAAACAGCCATGCCTTACCCGGGGCTCGAACCCAGGTCCCTTAGATCAGTAGCCAAGCGCGCTAACCACTCGGTCATGGGACGGCTTAATAATTTAAACATTTATTAATTATCATATGAGATTTACGTTTGTTAACTTTTGCGTATTTTTCAAATTTAGTTAATGATTTTAATTTCCGATATGAATTTAGTCTTTGAAGCTTTCATTTTAACAAAGAATCTCATGTTCCGCTCGTGCTTAATTGGAACAACCTCAAAAGAAGCTCGCGCTCTTGACCCAACAAATTGAACAATGAGTTAATCACTCGAAATCAGAGAGAAATTAGTTTGATGCATTCACTACTTCAAATTTATTGATGGCAACAGTTATTTTGAATAACTTTCAATCGTTAATGATGTCTGTGGGGATTTGGGGAAAACCAGCGGGTTCACAAATAGCCTATGTTCTTCCCCTGGGTGAGGGGCGGGGGTGGCTCAGTCGGTAGCGCGCCAGGCTCGTAATCTGTAGTTCCCAGGTTCGAGTCCCAGCTGGGTCAGCGTTGAGATTTATCTCCGCAAAACTCCCCGCCCTGCCCACGGTCAGTAGGGGACACCGATGGGCTTGGAAAGGCCGCCGTCCGTCGGATGGGACGTTAAGCCGTGGCTCCGTGTGCGGGAGAGCCATACCCTGTGCACGTTAAAGAACACGCTGGATGGCCTTGACGGGAGACTACCATCTGTCTCCCAACAGCTGTTCCAGTGGGTCCCCTCCCCCAACCTTCTCTGAGCCTTCGGGGTCCATGTGACCTGGCCATTTAGCCCGTGGTGTGCAAAAAAGTGCCGCTTAGAGGTAAAACAACCCAACCCAACCCAAATCCCCTGGGTGAAGGGAACGTTCATGAAAAGTTTGGAGCCTCTAGCTCTTCTGAGGGCCGAGTGCATAAGCGAATAAACACCCAATCACAGTAACTTTCTTCTCTATGTATTAGATAAGCCCTAAATCTAACTCCCCTTTTATAGAGCATGGATTTGTTAACAAGTGTACACTGAGTGCACAAATCATTAAAACAGTTTTGCCTTTGTCCTCTTGTGTGGATGATCAGTGCTTTTTGACAACTTTTTAATATTCATTGCCAAATAAATTATATACTCCAGGAAACCAGTTGACTTCAATAATAGTATATTTCCTTTGCATTTACATGTGCAGAGTTGATGATAGCAAGCTCCGAGAATTTCACTAATAATAATGGTACGTACTCCTTACAAATAGCACGTAGAGTTAATAAACACTTTAAAATAAGGCTAATAAATTTCCTGCAAAGCTTGGTGTAGCTTATCCGTAGGAAAAGTCAAATATATGTAGTTACAACTAGTTGATATACATCGGTTATGTATTGGCATTCATACGTATGAAGTCCTGTAATATATAAATAACTACAAATGAGTTATACTCTTAACTTTTTAATAGCCAAATTTTGGTCTATTTAAGTTTCGCCACAAAGGTCAGTATAATGTGCCATAGAGAACCTATTAGGAAGGCGAAACCTCAACTGAAAGACTACCGGGGAATTATTTATGATATTCTTTATCTAATGAGGCCCTACCTCGTACCTCTTTCTAGAGTCTTTAAACCTTTGTCTGGCAGAACTTCATGAATATATTCTGAAATTCTATGTTTGCTGCTCCCTGTCGAGAAGCAAATATGACATTCTAGGAATTAGATCAAACTTGTCACCGCAAATCATAATAGTAATAAATCCCAAATATCTAGCCTTTTCAGATGAGTTTCTAGCCTTTTAAAGAATGTATTGATAGGCTCTGGGCCAATAGACTCCAACGTAACTTGTTTCCGTGACCTCAAAGCATAAAAGCAATGACTGACTATTCCGCATGTTCTCGGTGGAGCAGAAACATTAGCTGAACAGGAAGCAGCAATATTCATTTGGATCTTCGCAGCTGAGACAGCATCAGCCAGCAGCTACATTTACTGATGACATTTATATGGAATCCCCCTCTAGTGGGACGTAGTCATGACAACCAATGGACTAGTCGAGGAGCTAGTTGATGAGATGATTTGTAACCTCGTGCAAATACGTCAGGAGCGCACTTGTTAATTAGAGAATACGTGCATCGTCAGTGTGAGCAGGAGAGCTAATGGTTTTTTCATCTCATTGGCAATTTGAAGGCATCGTTTGAAGGCAACGTTGAGTATTTATGCATACCAGAGCAATAGTCAAATTGCAAACCTGTAGGGCTTTATTTTTGCGGTATGTGATTACATACTCTGATTAAAATTGTTTCCATTGTTCGTAACTTTTTTTTCTCCCAAGCACTAATTTCTCTTTTTTTCGGTAACCCATAATTTGATCACGGAAAATAAATACTAAATAATTGGTTGATTTTATAGTTTTATATATATATTGTGAGTGTAATTTTTATTTGTTCAAGTTTTATATTATTAATTTTAATTTTTATTTGTTCAAGTTTTATATTATTAAGGTAGCGCACCAGGCTCGTAATCTGCAGTTCGTAGGTTCGAGTTCCACCTGGGCCAACATTGAGATTTATTCCCATAAAACTCTCCGCCCTGCCCTTGGTCAGTACTGGATAATGATGGGTTTTAAAAGGCTGCCGTCCGTGGGATGGGATGCTAGGCCGTGGACCCATGTGATGGGAGAGCTGTACCCTGTGCGCCTGCTTTTGATTCCAGATGCTTACGCAGCATCTTGGGCATTAGGTGGTTCAACTTTGTAACTAATGATGAGGTTAGGCAAAGGAGTTTGCAACCTCCTTTAAGCAGCATATTGTGCAGAGAGAGACTCCGTTGGTTTGGCCATGTTGCCCGTATGGATAATTATAGATTGGCGAATAGGGTTATGAACAGTGTGCCTAGAGGCCTCAGAAGGAGGGGGAGACCTAGGATACGGTGGGCAGACAATATCAAACAGGACCTTGTTAGAATTGGTGTGCAGTGGCTAGATGCAGTTGATGTAGCTCAGGATAGACTTGCTTGGAGAACTAAATTGCACGGTCTGGTTGGACCTCCGTAGCCCATGGCTGCTTGAGGATGATGATGATGACGGCCTTGACGGGAGGCTACCATCTGTCTTCTAACAGTTGTTCAATGGGTTCCCTTCCCCCAATCTTCCCTTACCCCTCGAGATCCTTGTGACCTGATCATCAAGCCATTGTGTGCAAAAACGAGCCACTCAGAGGTAGGTTGGGTTGTGGTTTTTTTTTACCTCTGAGCGATACTCTTTTGCACACCTTGGGTTGGGTTGTTTTACCTCTGAGCGGCACTTTTTTGCACACCATGAGCTAAATGGCCAGGTCACATGGACTCCGAAGGCTCAGAGAAGGTTGGGGGAGGGGACTCACTGGAACAGCTGTTGGGAGACAGATGGTAGCCTCCCGTCAAGGCCATCCAGCGTGTTCTTTAACGTGCACAGGGTATGTCTCTCCCGCATACGGGGCCACGGCTTAATGTTCCATCCGACGGACGGCGGCCTTTCCAAGCCCATCGGTATCCCCTACTGACCGTGGGCAGGGCGGGGAATTTTGCGGAGATAAATCTCAACGCTGACCCAGCTGTGACTCGAACCTGGGAACTACAGATTACGAGCCTGGCGCGCTACCGACTGAGCCACCCCTACCCCGCTCAGAGGTAACCAACCATGATATTGCTATGTAGCATATTAATAGCAGTTCACAGTATTTTTCATTCACTAATAAAATTATTTGTAAAATAATAAATGAATTCGATTCTTATATCTTCTAAATTTTTATAGCGTCTTCCATTTTCGAAGGTGGAGGGAGGTGGTACTCTCGGCTAAAGGACCACCCCGCCCCCTTTGTTACTTAGTTGTCCATAATATCGGTTAGTTTCTTGAAATGACTGATGGAAAAAGATTGATATCGGTATTTTATATCCAATAAACAGATTTGAATAATCTAAAAAAAGCAGCATATTATTAAATACTCTTAATTGCAAGTTCAAATTTTCCTGATTGGTAACGATTACACTTCGTCACTAAGAGTGACAAGCACATGTGGAAGCCAGGGTTGTGGAAGTATTGCTTCTATCATGAATGAGAACAGTTGACCAACTACAGCTCTCATAAATGATTGGTCTCGTAGGTAATCACATTTAACCAATGATATCGTCGATTATTCGTTGATTGACAGCTCAATTAACGAGTGATTTATGAAAACCGTACATGCATCAGTGACAATGTCATTGTCTACAGGGCATCAAGATTGGGTAAACAAGTGAGGTTATTGTCTCAAAGTGACCTAAAAACTTGGACTGTGGAAGCATATTTTATTTCTCATAAACTTTTTTTAAGTTAATAAAATTTTTCGATGCTAATATGAATTTTATTTATTTTAATTTTTATTAAATGCTATAGTGGTTAGCGCGCTTGGCTACTGATCTAAGAGACCTGGGTTCGAGCCCCGGTTAAGGAATGGATATATGTGTCGTTTTTCTGCTGAGATCCTGCCATCATCTCAGACCTTCTACCAAAGAATGTGGAGGTAGAAGAAGTTCAGCTTCCATAGAGATTAATGTAAAATCGAGTATCGTGCATTTGGCGTAGGGGTGAAACGAACTTTACAGGGGACGAACACTTCTGTAATACCGTCAATTTCCATTCTCTTCGCTTTTCCTACGTAGAAATTACAAATTGATAAATTACAGAGTATATTAATATCAGTTCTGTTCCCTGTTTTGTATAGTACCTAGAGAGCTTCTAATTGTAACAATTTATTCTATAAATAGACTTCAGGCTTAATTGAAATATTCTCTATCCGTTCAATTTATTACTGTTGGTTCAACAAAAAATAATTCCAATGGGGAAAATAAACCTTTATTAAAATCACGATATTATTTTTTTTTAAATACAAAGTGCAGTTGCTTTTTTTTCCTCTTTTTAAATATAAATTTTTTGATGCATAGGTTCATTTGTCCCTTTAATGTTTGTTTCTCAGCTTAATCAAATGCACGACACGAATCGAAACACCGCTTGAGGTCGCCACTTACGCTTTGTCAAAGATGAACTTCTTTATCTTATACGTTCTTTGCCTTCTACTGTGGCATATAAACTGACAGGCTCCTGTCAGACCTCTGTGGCAAGCAGATGCTTGAGGGGGTATTTATTTTATTTTTTTTTATATCCGAACATCATTTTGTATATTATCTTTATTTTATATTAAGAATTATTCGATAACTAAGATGGGGATTCGGAAAAAGAGTTGGTTCAATTGTTTCCAGTCGAATTTCATCACTGATTATTGAAAAAACCGAATGCTGAATATATTACTTGGTATTTCTTGTAAGTGGGAGAACGTAATAATAAGATAGTTTGGCAAAACCTATATTTTCAAATTTATTCAAATCACTTGAAGGGTTGGGTTGTTTTACCTTTGAGCGGCACTTTTTTGCACACCATGGGCTAAATGGCCAGGTCACATGGACCCCGAAGGTTCAGAGAAGGTTGGGGGAGGGGACCCACTGGAACAGCTGTTGGGAGACAGATGGTAGCCTCCCGTCAAGGCCATCCAGCGTGTTCTTTAACGTGCACAGGGTATGTCTCTCCCGCTCACGGGGCCACGGCTTAACGTCCCATCCGACGGACGGCGGCCTTTCCAAGTCCATCGGTGTCCCCTACTAACCGTGGGCAGGGCGGGAAATTTTGCGGAGATAAATCTCAACGCTGACCCAGCTGGGACTCGAACCTGGGAACTACAGATTACGAGCCTGGCGCGCTACCGACTGAGCCACCCCGCCCCAATCACTTGAAGGATATTGACCGGTATTTTGATTCTGGAGTAGCAAGACTATAAAAGTATAAAGTACATACGTACTAGAAGTGCAGCATACATTGCATAAAAAAATACCCCCTCAAGCAGCTGCTTGCCACAGAGGTCTGACAGGAGCCTGTCAGTTTATATGCCATAGTAGAAGATCTGAGAGGATGGCAGGACCTCAACAGGAAAATGACACGAACATCCATGCCTTACCAGGGACTCGAACCCAGGTCCCTTAGATCAGTAGCCAAGCGCGCTAACCATTCGGCCACGGGATGGCTAAAACTTCTTTAATTTTTAGATCATTGACCAACACAAAAGACATTTTCTTAAAAAAAAATTCCTTTTAGTTTTACTTTTAAAATTTCTTTCATTTAAAAACTTCGTAATATAGGATTTGTAATCACTCGACGTGCAGACCCCTAAAATAGAAATTTATCAACAAATATGCTTTATTTTAATAGACATGTAAAACTACTTTTTATAACATACGGACTGTACACCAGGGACATACCCAAAGGGGGATGGGGAACAGGGGGCATCCCCTCAAAAAAATCCGATCGTCTTATACGAAATTTCAAGCTTGTCTATCTGCTTTGAAATCCGAAACAGATGTCTTTGTATAATTTTATTTTAGCCCTATAGTATAACTAAAAATAGATTTAAAAAGCAAGTATAAAATTTTATTCCATGTAGAATATTATTTTAGCCTTTCCGGTGTAACATTTTAGGAATTTGGAAACCCTACTCAAGTCTTACGAAATTAAATACTGGAACACGTGTCTGGACTGTACAGTAGTGTTTCGGACTTCACTCTTCACTTCCTTTAAACAGGCGAGCGGGACTTGGTCAGTTGGTAGTGCAGCAGGCTCGTAATCTAATGTTCCCAGGTTCCAGTCCCCAATATTGGGGGGGGGGGGGCTCAGTCGGTAGTGCACCAGGCTCGTAATCTGCAGTTCCCAGGTTCGAGTCCCAGCTGGGTTAGCGTTGAGATTTATCTCCGCGAAACTTCCCGCTCTTTCCACAGTCAGTAGGGAACACCGATGGGCTTGGAAAGGTCTCTGTCCGTCGGATGGGGCACGATGGTTAGCCTTGACGGAAGAACACGCTGGATGACCTGATGGGAGGCTACCATCTGTCTTCCAACAGCTGTACCAGTGGGTCCCCTCCCCTAACCTTCTGGAACGTGAAGAACACGCTGGATGGTCTTGACGGGAGGCTACCATCTGTCTTCCAACAGCTGTCCCAGTGGATCCCTTCCCCCAACCTTCTGGAACATGAAGATAACGCTAGATGGTCTTGACGGGAGGCTACCATCTGTCTTCCAACAGCTGTTCCAGTGTTCCAACCCTTTCAATCTTCTCTGAGCCTTCGAGGTCAGAGACCCCGAAGATCGACAGCTGTTTTGGATACTTTATACAAAAATACAAAGTATTTTTAAATCTATTTTTAGTTATACTATAGGGCTAAAATAAAATTATACAAAGACACCTGTTTTGGATTTTAATGGCCAGGCCACAAACTTCCTTTTCCTTTCCCCCATTTAATTTTATTTTATGTTGGTTCTTCAGATTTTACATCACATTAAAAATCTTGAATTTATCTCTAACGATTAATTGCTTTATTCACATTTTGGTCATCCGTGCTTTACTTTTGACGAGCAGTATAATAATTTAGTCACTTGTGCTGGTAATAAGGAACAAATTGTGCTGGTAATAAGGAACAATTGTGCTGGTAATAAGGAATGGCTCAGTCGATAGGAATAATCAGTAAATAGTAATAGTAAATAGAATCAGTAATAGGAATGGCTAGTCGATCCAAGTCAGGTTCGAGTCCCAGCTGGGTCAGCGTTGAGATTTATCTCCGCAAAATTCCCCGCCCTGCCCACGGTCAGTAGGGGACACCGATGGGCTTGGAAAGGCCGCCGTCCGTCGGATGGGACGTTAAGCCGTGGCCCCGTGTGCGGGAGAGCCATACCCTGTGCACGTTAAAGAACACGCTGGAAGGCCTTGACGGGAGGCTACTATCCAACAGCTGTTCCAGTGGGTCCCCTCCCCCAACCTTCTCTGAGCCTTCGGGGTCCTTGTGACCTGGCCATTTAGCCCATGGTGTGCAAAAAAGTGCCGCTCAGAGGTAAAACAACCCAACGCTATCTCCAAGCCTTTATGGTGTTCTTGTGTAATGGCCGTTTAGCCCGTTGTGTTGGGAAAAAACTCCGCTCAACAGCCAAACAGGTAATAGAGCGGTAGAAAAATGGGAAACCTAAATTCATAACTGATCAAATGAACATAAGTTATAAACAGAATTAGCTCAGTCAAAAAAAAATCTGAATTTAAAACAAAGTAGGATAAGTGTGATTTGTAGATTTATCATATATTTTTAAAAGAATAAAAAAAACCCTCAACTGAAAGGAAAACAATTTTAATTGTAAACATGCCTTTTACTTTAAGAAGTATTTGATCTGTAACTAACCTCATAAATAACCGGCTCTACTTTTCAAACCCGAAACTAGAATAAACTGTCACAATTAGGTGCCTTGTTATTGGTGGTATTCGTCAGTCCCTAGTTTCAAAATCTACTGTTTCACAGAACAGTTGGCTCGTCCTTGCTTTATACAGAACACTTGTACTTTTTTCCGAAGTAATGTTTGCTGCTACTTGAGAACTTCTCTACGAGAATTCCACATCTTTTCTGTATACAAGGCCAACCGCCACTTTCACTTCCGCCAACTGATCTCTGCTGTTGTTTCAATGTTGAATTACTAAGAGGCTGCATGTAGTTGCTACTGTGACGTCAAACTTCATTACGACAGAGAACGGACTGCAGGTGTATCATTTCATGCAAGAGATGACAGTCTTGTACCTTTATGTGGATTGGATTACAGTTTCATTCTTACGAGATGCAATAACATCCTATGTAGAAAAAAATAAGTGTGTATGCAGGAGGGAAGACAAGTAACAGAAATCAACCGAAATTTTCAGAAATTATTCTCTCTAAATAGTGCTGGGTTGGGTTGTTTTACCTCTGAGCGGCACTTTTTTGCACACCATGGGCTAAATGGCCAGGTCACATGGACCCCGAAGGCTCAGAAAAGGTTGGGGGAGGGGACCCACTGGAACAGCTGTTGGGAGACAGATGGTAGCCTCCCGTCAAGGCCATCCAGCGTGTTCTTTAACGTGCACAGGGTATGGCTCTCCCGCACACGGCGCCACGTCTTAACGTCCCATCCGACGGACGGCGGCCTTTCCAAGCCCATCGGTATCCCCTACTGACCGTGGGCAGGGCGAGGAATTTTGCGGAAATAAATCTCAACGCTGACCCAGCTGGGATTCGAACTTGGGAACTACAGATTACGAGCCTGGCGCGCTACCGACTGAGCCACCCCCGCCCCACTAAATAGTGCAATACGCAAGATTCAGTAATAGTAAAGCAATGAAATGTCCTGTGGCCAAGTAACAATTGAAGTGTTAGCTAAAAACTTGAGTTTCGCTGGGAGTGGGGGGCGGGGGTGGTTCAGTCGGTAGCGCGCCAGGCTCGTAATCTGCAGTTCCCAGGATCGAGTCCCAGCTGGGTCGGCGTTGAGATTTATCTCCGCAAAATTCCCTGCCCTGCCCACGGTCAGTGGGAGACACCGATGGGCTTGGAAAGGCCGCCGTCTGTCGGATGGGACGTTAAGCCGTGGCACCCGTGTACGGGAGAGTGACCTTGTGCACGTTAAAGAACACACTGGATGGCCTTGACGGGAGGCTACCATCTGTCTCCCAACAGTTGTTCCACTGGGTTCCCTCCCCCAACCTTCTTTGAGCCTTCGGGGTCCTTGTGACCTGGCCATTTAGTCCATGGTGTGCAAAAAAGTGCCGCTTAGAGGTAAAACAACCCAACCCAAATCGCCGGGAGTGGGATCCGAATCCACAACCTCCTAAAACCACCTGCTTCTGAGCTAAGTTTATAGTCTATAATGAGTTTTTGTTTTAGTTTGTCGATTATAAAGTCTTTAACATAATTATACTATAAAATTAATAGTAGGCAGTTACCTAGGATGGGCGAGGGTTGGCCCAGTCGATAGCGCCCCAAGCTCGTAATCTGTAGTTCCCAAGTTGGAGTCTTACCTTCTCTTGAACCCCTGGGCTCCTTGTGACCTGATCATTTAGCCTATTGTTTGAAAAAAAAAGTGCCGCTCAGCGGTACTTTTTTGGAATTGAACGAGCCTTGGGATAGCTCCGAGATAGCGCACCTGCCATATTTTCTGAAGGTCGTGGGTTCGATTCCCACTCCCAGAAAAACTTAGCTTTTTTTTTTCATCTAATATTTCAAGTGCAATACATATCCTCCCCCCTTCCGTTTTAGTAGTCTTATAAGAAATATTTTTGAAAAATATACATATGATACCCCTTCTCCTCTCCCTAGACTTCATTTGCTATTAGGGCTGTATTGAAGGATGTTCGAATTATTGCTGCTTTTTGGCCACGAATGGGGCGGGGGTGGCTCAGTCGGTAGCGCGCCAGGCTCGTAATCTGTAGTTCCCAGGTTCGAGTCCCAGCTGGGTCAGCGTTGAGATTTATCTCCGCAAAATTCACTGCCCTGCCCACGGTCAGTAGGGGACACCGATGGGCTTGGAAAGGCCGCCGTCCGTCGGATGGGACGTTAAGCCGTGGCCCCGTGTGCGAGAAAGACATACCCTGTGCACGTTAAAGAACACGCTGGATGGCCTTGACGGGGGGGCTACCATCTGTCTCCCAACAGCTGTCCCAGTGGGTCCCCTCCCCCAACTTCTCTGAGCCTTCGGGGTCCATGTGACCTGGCCATTTAGCCCATGGTGTGCAAAAAAGTCCCGCTCAGAGGTAAAACAACCCAACCCGGCCACGAATTGTTCATCAGTTTCAAAAGATTTAAGGATTTCTTTAAAAAAAATTATGTCCGGTCTTTATTTGTATGTAAATTCCTCTGGAAACAAAGTTTTACTTCTTTTGCGAAGAATCGTCGTTCGCTAAACATCAAGAGTGTACAACAATCTTTTTTTTATGTTTCGCATTGCTTTGGATCAATAAACTGGCTGAATTAGGCTTTGCTATAATTTCGATTTCTGTAACAAGCAAAGGATGTTTTTATATTAGAACATAAATTTTGTACTTAGAAAGGGAACCCACTGGGCAGCTGTTAGAAGACAGATGGGTTGTTGGGTTGGGTTGTATTACCTCTGGGCGGCCCTTTTTTGCACACCGTGAGCTAAATGGCCTGGTCACATGGACCCCGAAGGCTCAGAGAAAGTTGGGGGAGGAGACCCACTGGAACAGCTGTTGAGAGACAGATGGTAGCCTCCCGTCAAGGCCATCCACTGTGTTCTTTAACAGGCACAGGGTATGGCTCTCCCGCACACGGACCCATGGCTTAACATTCCATCCGATGGGCGGCGGCCTTTCCAAGCCGATCGGTGTCCCCTACTGACGGTGGGCAGGGCGAGGAATTTTGCGGAGATAACTCTCAACGCTGACCCAGCTGGAACTCGAACCTGGGAACTACAGATTACGAGCCTGGTGCGCTACCGACTTAGCCACCCCCGCCCCAAAAAAGACACATGGAAATTCCTGTCAAGGCCATCCGGAGTATTTTTTAACGTGTAAATAGCTCTCTCCCGCACACGGGGCCAAAGCTTAACGTCCCTGCCTATGGACGTCCTCTACTGGCTGAGGGCAGGACGGGGAGTTTTGCGGAGATTAATCTCAACGCTGGCCCAGGTGGAACTCGAACCTGGGAACTGCAGATTACGAACCTGGCGCGCTAACGACTGAGCTACCCCAAGACGACTCAAGGAGCACGTGACATGTGAACTTCGCATGGTAGTTATGGTAAATAGCTCATGGTTTTTAATTGTTTTGACCATGTAGTGTGTCAATATCTATTAATAATAAATACTTCAAAACATAAAAAGAAATATTTCTGAATATTAAAAGTAAAATAACATAAGTCCTTTTATTTCAAGTACTTGAATTCACAAGGTGAAACAGAAGCCAGCTACCGCCATGGCTGCTATCGATTTCTCCCTGTTTAGTTCCAAAATTCTGTTGGAAACGTCTCCGGTGGATCTCTTTATTTCCCTATTTATATCTCTATATATACGTATTAAATAGTCTGATTACACAAAAATTTAACGAAAAACCACAACAAAAAAAAACTGCTTCCTCCGTTAACATATGAGTAATGTCATTTCCTTGTTAATTCTCTGTGTGATTCTCTGCGTAGTGTGTATAAGGCGTTGCAACACAGACAAGAGAGAACTCTGCACATCTCTGACGCCATCGATTGTTGCCACCGCAGTCAGCTTGATGGAGGGCTGGTACTGGTTACAAGGCAGAAGCAATGTACGGCTCACTCAGCTGGATGAAGTGTGACCAAATATGGTACAGTTTCAAAGATGAACGATATTTCTAAAGCAAATAAAGCTAATGGATCGCGAACCAATATAATTCGAGTAATTTGAGTTGGGTAAATACCTTAATTTTTGAGGCTTTAGTGATGTTATTGCCTCATCAATCAGCCAACTTGAAGTACTCGGTAAAACTGTCTGAACAAATTATAATAATAATTTATTTCATGCAGGGGGTTATAGTAAAGCCGAGGTACAGGTAATATCAGTAGGATCCAAACAATATAATGAAACAAAAATATTTATGCTATTTCGCTCAATATACAGGATGTCTCAAAAGTCGCGCACCATACAGGTTGTTGTTTTGGGGTTGTTTTACCTCAGCACTTTTTTTGCGTGCAATGGGCAGATCACAAGAACCTCGAGGCTCAGAGAAGTTTGGAGGGAGGGGAACCACAGGGCAGCTGTTAGGAGACGGATGGTAGCCTCTCGTCAAGGCCACCGAGCATGTTCTTTAATGTGCCCAGAATATGGCATAATGCCACGGCTAAACGTCCCATCCGACGGACGGCGGCCTTTACAAGCCCATCGGTATGCCCTACTGACCGAGGGCAGGGAACTCACACTGAGGGACCCCCGCCCCTATATCATAGTGGAAAATAATAAAATGTTTATTATTTTAATTTTTCCTAGTAATAGGATTAATTGCAAGAGGAAAAATGTTTATTATTTTAATTTTTCCTAGTAATAGGATTAATTGCAAGAGGATAGCAGGATTTGCCATAAGTGTATTGGAAGAGAGATTCAGTATCTGTTCAGGATCTCATAAATTTGTTGCGGCGAAATTTAATCAACTACACCTGTCCTAAGATTCATTGACCATTTCAAAAGAACTATGTTTGCACAAATTGTAATGAGTTCAGAAACGTCCGTAAGGAACTGTCACGAACGTTGCGAAAACGATCGCATTATAACTAACAAATTCCGTCCTATAGCATTCACCTCATGATGTTTGACAACGAACCGTATGAAATAATTGTGTTAATGGTTTCTACAAGATCAATGTTGTTGGATATTCATATTCGCTCACAGTTATCTATTCTTACTTAACAGTTTTGATTCTTAATTGTAAAAACTAAAATAATAAATACCCCCTCAAGCAGCTGCTTGCCAAGAGGTCTGGAAGGAGCCTGTCAGTTTACATGCCAGAGTAGAAGAACTGAGAGGATGGCAAGACCTCAGTAGAAAAACGACACATACATCCATGCCTTACCCGGGGCTCGAACTCAGGTCCCTTAAATCAGTAGCCAAGCGCGCTAACCACTCGGCCACGGGAAGGAGGATCATTAAAATTTAATTTAAAATTCCGAAAGTTATTGACCTGTTGCGCAACTCCGTTCCAAGTGCGATCCTGTTGACAGCTCTCCGTGTAGCTCTCGCAGTGCTTCGGCAGTTACACTGAGTTTTCGCCGTCAGGTGGTACTTTAATTTTACTTTTAGTATAAAATAATACATTACAGGAAAAAATTTGCAACACCTGGAAGGATTAATGCCATTTTATTGAAATGCAGCTGTTAACATACACTGAGATGTGCGATTGATTACATTATCAAAAAAAAAAAATGGAAAATTACCACTTGCCCGGTAAAGTGGTATAATTAGTATGATGTTGAAACGCCCTGACTAGCAATGTATTCATGAACATGGCGGGGAAGGTTATCGTACAGCTCTATAATGTCCTCCTGAGGGATAGAACGCCAAACAGCGCGAAGTCGCTATTCCATTTCAGAGACAATGGTTGCCGCATCTCTTGGGTGTTATTGGAGCTATCGGCGGATGTCTCAGACGTGTCCAATAGATGAAAGATCCGGCGAGTGTGCTGGCCATGTTAGTACCTGAACGTTTTGCTCGTGTATATACTGCAGACTAATGCAGGCTGTGTGGGGACGGGTGTTATCTTGCTAGTAAAAGGTTCCGTGCTGTTGAACAAATGGGACAGCCACTGGCTGCAAAATGTTGGTAAATGTGATTGGGCAGTTAGAGATCTCTTTATGATGACCAGTTCTGACCGAGATGTCTGACTAATGGCACTCCACACCAGGTGCTAGAGCTGGGTTGGGTTGTTTTACCTCTGAGCGGCACTTTTTTGCACACCATGGGCTAAATGACCAGGTCACATGGACCCCGAAGGCTCAGAGAAGGTTGGGGGAGGGGACCCACTGGAACAGCTGTTGGGAGACAGATGGTAGCCTCCCGTCAAGGCCATCCAGCGTGTTCTTTAACGTGCACAGGGTATGGCTCTCCCGCACACGGGGTCACGGCTTAACGACCCATCCGACGGACGGCGGTCTTTCCAAGCCCATCAGTGTCCCCTACTGGGTCAGCGTTGAGATTTATCTCCGCAAAATTCCCCGCCCTGCCCACGGTCAGTAGGGGACACCAATGGGCTTGGAAAGGCCGCCGTCCGTCAGATGGGACGTTAAGCCGTGGCCCCGTGTGCGGGAGAGCCATACCCTGTGCATGTTAAAGAACACACTGTATGGCCTTGAAGGGAGGCTACATCTATTTCCCAACAGCTGTTCCAGTGGATCCCCTCCCCCAACCTTCTCTGAGCCTTCGGGGTCCATGTGACCTGGCCATTTAGCCCATGGTGTGCAAAAAAGTGCCGCTCAGAGGTAAAACAACCCAACCTTAACTGTTGGAACGCCTGTCGACGTCTGCATAAGGGCATCTTTGGCGGTTTAGAACAATTTTCACAATGTTTTGTCAACCAGGGAGCTTTGGTTGCCTTTATGTGTTTGACTGCTCCGCACCTGTGACGTCAGCTCGCGCCCGTCCAATCGTTTCGATAGTCCTGAAAACCTAATCATTTCCATGCATTACCATATACTACCACCTCCCTAAATTTCGTCACATTTGCATAACTTCTTGCAAGTGTTGCATTTTTTATTTCCTGTAGTGTATATTAATTTGACGGTGTGGAGATACGATTGTTACTTTACCTTAACGTGTTTCGACGAATAATTTTGTTACTTGTGGAACGTAATGTTTTTTGTGAAATGTGTTTCATGGAGTAAATCGATAAGAAGCTAAGAGAGGTATTTTTTATTTATTTATTTATTTATTTATTTATTTATATGAAATATATGCTTGAGGGGGTATTTTTTTATTATTTACCTTTGAGCGGCAATTTTGTGCACACAATAGGCTAAATGGCAAGATCACAAGGACCTCGAGGGCTCAGAGAAGTTTGGAGGAATGGGACTCACTGGACAGCTGTTAATAGACAGATGGTAGTCTCCTTCAAGGTCATCCAGCGTGTTCTTGAGCTTGCAGAGTATATAAATCTGTTGCACACGGGAACATGGCTTTTGTTCCTATCCGAATAACGACGGCCTTTCCAAGCCTATCAGTGTCCCCTTTATGACCGAGGGCAGGATGACAGTTTAGCGAAGATTAATCTTAACCCTGACACATTTGGGACTCGAACCTGAGAAGCAGATTACACGCCTGTCGCGCTACCCACCCAGCCACTCCCGCCCCAGCAGCTTTTGGAACACCCTGTATTAATACGAAAGTAGTACATCTGAGTGTGCTTAAAATTTTTCGGCACTCAGAAATTTGGGTTGGGTTGTTTTACCTCTGAGCGGCACTTTTTTGCACACCATGGGCTAAATGGCCAGGTCACATGGACCCCGAAGGCTCAGAGAAGGTTGGGGGAGGGGACCCACTGGAACAGCTGTTGGGAGACAGATGGTAGTCACCCATCAAGGTCATCCAGCATGTTCTTTAACGTGCACAGGGTATGGCTCTCCCGCACACGGGGCCACGGCTTAACGTCCCATCCGACGGACGGCGGCATTTCCAAGCCCATCGGTGTCCCCTACTGACCGTGGGCAGGGCGGGGAATTTTGTGGAGATAAATCTCAACGCTGACCCAGTTGAGACTCGAACCTGGGAACTACAGATTATGAGCCTGGCGCGCTACCGACTGAGCCACCCCCGCCCCACAGAAATTTGGAGTGCCTGCATTATGATCTGGCTACTAGACACTAAATATTAAAAATGACATCTGGTGCTTTTTTTTCCCCCCACTGTCTGCATTTCATTTCTGGTTCATGGTTTCATTCTACAGTGATCTTTCTGATTGTTGATTCTGTTCATGAATTTTCATGGTCTCTTCGACTTCGTCATTTTAACCGTTAATGGTATAAAAGTGCCATTCACCTTGCCGTAAATAAAACCCTGGTAAAAGAGATGAATGAAGTCTTTGCTAACACCGTGAGTAAATTTTTACACAGCGTGAATAACAACAACAACAAAAACTTTTATCAAACAAACAATAGCTCCCGAAAGACAAGGCCTAAAGCCAATCCTCGTACACATCCACTTTGACAAAGGCTGGTGATATGTTACGGACGACTTTAAAAGGTCGTTGACTGCCTGCGGAAGCAATTGATATAACTATTTGTTTTTGGCTTCTCGTTTTCCCCCAGCCGACACACCAATGTTGCATACGAGTCTTCCAACAGCGGTTGGCTAGCAGTGAATTGTCTTGTTTATTATTCTTCCTTTCAGATCATTACAAATCTGTCCCCTGTAGTTATATTTAATTAATTTGGCAAAAGAAATCTGCATACCAGTAGAAGGAAAATTGTCTCTACACATAATTCACGATTACAAAGAGAGTGTGTCCTCTATTTTATGTTACTGCATACTAGTAGAAAGTAATGACCAATCTGTGTTCCGAACTCACCTGACTAGAAAGCAAAACACTACCGTTAAATAGAATGTAATGATATTAGTTTAACTCTATTAATCAAAGAGAAAGATATAAACGAAACAGGGCTTCAAGTGCCCAGGAACTCTGTTCTTTTTTTTACAATGTCAGTGATGGAATTGAATTCTTATAGTTTTAATTTGCGTCCTTTTTTTTGTAATATTTTTGCAGTTTATTCTTATTTCCTGCCTTGTAGAAATTTACTTTTAACTATATTTTGTCTGACCTTAAATTTACATTTTTTTTTTTTGGAAAAATATACGATCGCACAAAAAATAAGCCATTGATTATAGCAATTAAACATATTTTTTCAGAAAAATTAGATCGTGTAATCTTTGAAACTGAAGGACAAATCGTTTTGCTTGAAACGTTATTATCAGATATGGACTTTGTAGGAATTCAAACACTGCTGACAGATGTGCGCAAGCCGTGGAGACAGATTTTGGGTTGGGTTGGGTTGTTTTACCTCTGAGCGGCACTTTTTTGCACACATGGGCTAAATGGTCAGGTCACATGGACCCCGAAGGCTCAGAGAAGTTGGGGGAGGGAACCCACTGGAACAGCTGTTGGGAGACAGATGGTAGTCTCCCGTCAAGGCCATCCAACGTGTTCTTTAACGTGCACAGGGTATGTCTCTCCCGCACACGGAGCCACGGCTTAACGTCCCCTCCGACGGACGGCGGCCTTTCCAAGCCCATCGGTGTCCCCTACTGACCGTGGGCAGGGCGGGGAATTTTGCGGAGATAAATCTCAACGCTGACCCAGCTGGGACTCGAACCTGGGAACTGCAGATTACGAGCCTGGTGCGCTACCGACTGAGCCACCCCCGCCCCCATGTGGAGACAGATGGAAGCAGGGAATAGACAAGGCGTAGAAGTAGAGAACTTAAAACTCCTACTGCACAAAAACCGCCTGAGTGTTATTTTTCGGTTATTCGCAGGTGTGAGGCAATGAAAGCGAAAGGAGGTTTCTCAAGTGTATCGGTAGCTGAATGGTTAGCGCTCTCTGCTCCTGATGCCAAGGTACCGGGTTCGAACCCAGAGCAAGGATGTTTGTGTTGTCTTTCTGCTGAGGTCTCACCTTCCTCATAAATTTTCTCTCTGGGGTATTTATTAAACTGGCAAGTTCTTTTCAGACCTCTGCGGCAAGCAGCTGCTTGAGGGGTAATATGTTTTTTTTCTTCACACAAAAAAATCCAAGTGAAAGTATGAATAAATTTAAAAAACTGTATCTTCCTATATGCACCGTAAAAAGTACAAATAAAACTAAAGCATATCGATGGTGCAATCAGTCACTGGATTCGTATTCACTTAAAAAAAAAATAGGGCACCGGCAATTGTTGAGTAGGTAAATCGGCGCCCTATCTTCCACTAAAGTGAATATGTATCCAGTGACTGATTGCACCACATTGATATTGTTACGACAGAAGGAATCTGGCAACCGAAAGCAAAAAGTTTCAGCCAACGAATAAGAACGTTGGGAGAATTTGGAGAAGAAGAGTGGAGCGTTAACGGTCGTTTTGTATTGTAACGGTCGTTGTGTATTGGAACGGTCGGAGAGTTCGAAAATGGACGGTGAGCTGTTCTGAGACAGTGCGCGTTAAGTATCAAGAAGTAACTTGATGTGTTGTGTATACACGGAAGGATAAAAGTGGGATCTTTTATCGTTAAGTATCAAGAAGTAACTTGATGTGTTGTGTATACGCGGAAGTATAAAAGTGGGAACTTTTATGGCTAACTTCGAATGTCTACACGACTGTCTTTTTTTGTTCGGCTAGTGTGTGAAAAGTTATTAGCACAGGACGAGAATTGGTTTACGAGTGAAGATCTTCGGGTGACCTGGTAAATCAAGTAAAAGGTAGTATTTAGTAAAATACACAGAGCTGATGTTGTGTGCTCACGCAGGAAGATTGATGACTTGTGCATGTTAATAGTTAGTTTGTTAATAAGATACTTCATCCATATTTCCTTTGTAACAATTTACCTTGTATTGAATTTGGTTTTGAAATATAGCTTTTAATACTCACGCTCAGTGGCTATCCATATTTTTGTGATCCGCAACATTTGGTGTCAGAAGCGGGATAATTTTTTGAATGCCGTTAACTAGAAGTATGGATGAATTAGTAAAGTTGATAAATAGCTTGAAAGTCGATATGGCTACGCAGATGACTGTTATGAAAGATATGAAAGCCGATATGACTACGCTGACGACTGATATGAAAGATATGAAAGCCGATATGACTACGCTGATGACTGATATGAAAGCCGATATGGCTACGCTGATGACTGATAGGAAAGCCGTTATTGCTACGCTGATGACTGATAGGAAAGCCGTTATTGCTACGCTGGTGACCGATATGAAAGCCGATATGGCTACGCAGATGACTGATATTAAAAGTGATCTAGCTGCCCAAAGCGATAAAATAGGTGACTTGAAAGCCGAAATGGCCGCACAAAATACTGAGATGAGAGATGAAGTGGCTCCTCAAGTTGGTAAGATTATTGATCAGTTCAAGGATAGTAAAACCGAACTCAATAGACAATTCAATAGTTTAAATGTTGAATTTGTCAGTGAAAAAGTTGATCTTGATAGTGTTAAGTTAGATTGTAAACATGGAAAAGAAAAAGAGAAAGGCAACGCATATAAAAATGTGGATCTGCTACTGGAAATCAAGAATCGTAGAGATAGCGCAGATAATGCCTTTGACCACGCAACTACTGGTGATGCATGGCAGAGAGTCTATGTCGCTGGTGACATGTCTAGGAACTGTGAAGAACAATCACACAGATCAGAGAGCTGTGAGACTATACAGTACGCTTTGCACTTCAAAATACCTAGGTATACAAGTCTGGCACGATCTGAAGAGAGATCCACACGAAAGGTATTCTATTCCTCGCCGTCAGCAAAATGCGTCATGGACAATTATCGCAAAGGCAGAGTAACGAGTGGTAATGAGGGGGAACGAAACAGAGTTTACGTTTCGCAGAGTGGTCCGAGTAAAGAAGAGGTGTCCATTCATCATAGATACAAAGTGCCCTTCGTCGTTACCGGGGAAGTCGGAGAGATTTTTCCGAAACACATAGCCACACTCGAATCGTTTATAGAAAGTGGGGATTTAAGAAAGAATTCCGAAGAATGGCTTAGAAGCGTAACAGGTGATGCTAGTAAAGGAGCTTCAGGCAGAGACAGTACTTCAAAGACTAACTTTCTGGATGAAACTAAGCCTCAGAGTTACGATCAGAGAGAAGTGAATCCCTCAGATAATTTCAACGTAGCCACGCTGAATTTCTTTTCTGAACAGTCAATGTGCAGATTTGGACATTATAACCATTTAGATTATAAGGATATGGAAAAGTTTTATCACGACTACAAGAGCTCTAAAGTGGACAATATCATGTTACAAAACTCGTCGCTGATCTCCAGAATGAACAATTTGGCAATCATGACTGATGTTTCCCTGGCTAATTACAATGAGAGCTCCAAGAAAGTGAATTCGGAAGAAACAGCAAATATGACCTCCTCGGGTCATGTGTTTTGCTGGAGACCCGAGTGGCGCCATCGGATGGTAGATAAAAACAGCACAGGAGGTGTCGGCAACAAAGTGAGTCTTGTCTTGGCTCCTGCACTTGCTGCTTTAGGTCTCAAGGTCCCTATGATCTCCGGTCGTGCTCTCCAATTGACGGGAGATACTCTGGACAAATTGGAATCCATCCCTGGCTTCACAGTCGACTACACTAAAGATAAAATCGAGCAGATGATGGAAGACGTCGGATGCTGCATCGTAGGACAGACAGAGGAGCTGGTGCCAACAGATAAGGAGATTTACCGCTGCAAGGATCTGACGGCTACCGTAGATAGCGTTCCTCTAAGGAGATGCTCAATTGTGTCCAAAAAGCTGGCTGAAGGAGTGTGCGCTTTGGTTCATGATGTTGAATTCGGAAAAGGAGCTATTGATCTTATCAGTACAGAAGATGTTGCTGTTGATTTAGTTAAGAAAGTGGTTGCAGCATCACAAGCTCGTGGAATGAAGAGTTTGAGTTGTTCAGCTGTTATCAGCAACATGGATTCACCTCTTGAAAACTCTGTTGACAACTCTCTGGAAGTGATGGAAGCTGTTCAGTGTTTCCTTGGTAACGGATCCTTAGAACTGCAAGAGCTCGTCGAAGAGTTAGGAGAACTTCTGCGTTTGGTGAACATTGTGGATAATAGGGTAGACGAAGCAATGCCTGTGTCCACTCCACAATACGTACAAGAATTGCAACAACGACTAGAAGAAATCCATCACTCCGTTAGACATAACATCGACATAACAAGTGACAGAACCAAAACAAGATATGACAGTAAAATAAATGGAACTATTTTCAATCAAGGAGATCTTGTCTGGCTATACAGTCCACATAGAAAGAAAGGACTATCTCCAAAACTTCAGAAACCTTGGGAAGGTCCATATACAATAGTTAACAGGATTAATGACGTGGTATATCGCATTCGTCGACGTCCAGCTACAAAGTGTAAGGTGGTTCACGTGGATCGTTTGGCCCCGTTTCATCGAAGAACTGAAGAAACTTTGGAATCCAGAATTGTTCGGGACGAACAAGACCTAGGAAGGGGGCAGTGTTACGACAGAAGGAATCTGGCAACCGAAAGCAAAAAGTTTCAGCCAACGAATAAGAACGTTGGGAGAATTTGGAGAAGAAGAGTGGAGCGTTAACGGTCGTTTTGTATTGTAACGGTCGTTGTGTATTGGAACGGTCGGAGAGTTCGAAAATGGACGGTGAGCTGTTCTGAGACAGTGCGCGTTAAGTATCAAGAAGTAACTTGATGTGTTGTGTATACACGGAAGGATAAAAGTGGGATCTTTTATCGTTAAGTATCAAGAAGTAACTTGATGTGTTGTGTATACGCGGAAGTATAAAAGTGGGAACTTTTATGGCTAACTTCGAATGTCTACACGACTGTCTTTTTGTTCGGCTAGTGTGTGAAAAGTTATTAGCACAGGACGAGAATTGGTTTACGAGTGAAGATCTTCGGGTGACCTGGTAAATCAAGTAAAAGGTAGTATTTAGTAAAATACACAGAGCTGATGTGTGCTCATGCAGGAAGATTGATGACTTGTGCATGTTAATAGTTGATTTGTTAATAAGATACTTCATCCATATTTCCTTTGTAACAATTTACCTAGTATTGAATTTGGTTTTGAAATATAGCTTTTAATACTCACGCTCAGTGGCTATCCATTTTTGTAATCCGCAACAATATAGTACTTATTATTAATTGCTAAATACTGTAATAATGTGATTAGGTTTATTTTGTACTTTTTAGGGAGCATATGGAAGATAGTTTTTTTTTTCTTCGTTATTAAAAACGCTTATTTTCAGGAACTTTCATTCGATATATGACTCATAACCATCGACCACTTTCCCCCCACCCCTCTTTTTTTTAGAGGGGAGGCGAGGAGAGATCGTGATTTGACGTAGCCAACGACATTATCGACGTCACAAAAAGTCGTCCCCCGTGAAATTTTCTCCCCTTTTGGGTGGTGGTGGTGGTGGTGGGGGGGGGTTATATTGGAACAAAAAATACTAGAATTAAAAGAAACTCAAAATTCTCGAGTAACATTATTTGAAACGTTAAAAAGGTTTAGTTAATATAAGGAGAATACCAAAAATATTAAAGGCTGAATAGTGCTTATTATTAATTGCTAAATACTGATTAAAAGGTTGAAACTACATTGGTGGAAATTGAAAAAGGAACACCATTAGCAATTGAAGCGTAATCTATGAGGTTTATTTAGTAGAAACAACTTGTTGAGAAAGGACAGTGATCACACGTTTGAAGTGGTTCAACGTTTGTTTTACCTTTTTATGACTATTACATTTTACAAAGGCACGTTTTAATGAGCTGTTGATCCTCCTCGAGCAGCAATACAAACTTCAATCTGTCATGCAATCGGTCGTACAACTGCTGGATATCATGCTGGGGGATACCATTCCATGCGCTTTCACCTTGGATGCGTCATTCAGCGATGGTCGTTGCCTGCCGCGGTCCGCGGAAGTCTTTGTCCGATCCAATCCCAGACATGCTCGATTGGAGACAAGTTCGGAGAGCGTGCTGCCCAAGGGAGTTGGTGCACTGCCTGAATTGCATATTGAGTTGTCCGGGCGGAGTGTGGGCGGGCGTTATCCTGCTGGAATATCGCATTTGAGATTACACTCAAATAATGCTGTACGATGTCGCTGACGTGCATGTTGCTATTCAGTGTACCCTGTACAAACACCAGGCACGTACGAGAGTGATAACTAATCGCTCCCTACACCATAATACCCGGCGTGGGCCCTGTGTGTTGCTGGTGGATGCACGATGGAAGAAGCCGCTCACCTTGTTGCCTTCGAACGCTTAAACGACCATCAGACGCTCCTAAGCAGAATCGGCTTTCATCACTGAAGACCACAGACTGCCATTCTTCCCTTCAATGAACTCGTTCTTGACACCACTGCAAACGTGCTCGACGTGACGAGGTGACAGTGGTAACCGTGTCAGCGGTACGCGTGCCCATAGTTCTGCTTCCAAAAGACGATTGAGTATCGTTCTTGTAGAAACCCTTGGTACGACAGAGGATCGAATTTGTGACGCCGTAGCCGTTCCGCTTTGCCACCGCCGCCCTCCGGATACGCCGATCCTCTCGGGCGTCCGTAATTCTGTGTTGCTCGGAACCAAGTCTACTCTTCTGACCATCGACGCCACCATCCAACCACTGCCGATACTTCTCGTTCAACGCGGTGTGAAATTTGACGAAAAGACCAACCTGCTTCCCGAAGACCTACTATACGACCTCACTCAAACTCCGCTAACTGAACAAATGTTGCGCGCCTGCGTCGTCCAGGCATGGTATCTTCTTCAAAAAGCACTGAACAACACGACATAAGACGAATAACTTCTTTCTTCACGCCCTAGTCCAGGCGTCGGCAACCTATGACCCGCGGGTCACCAAGTGACCCATTTAATAATTTCAAGTGACCCACTTGAGTTCTACAAATAAAGTATAATTTATTTTTACATATTATACATTATTTGCGGAACTCAAGTGGGTCACTTGAAATTATTAAATGGGTCACTTGGTGACCCGCGGGTCATAGGTTGCCGACGCCTGCCCTAATCCTTAAATACGAGCTGCGTACATTTGCATGTTGTCCTCAGTGACGTCATTATTTCATCCAATGACTTTCAATCTTGGATCACGGTTTCTGCTGCACTTAACTATTGATATAATATGACGTTTCTAAAGGAATTCCTTCTGGGTGTTCTTTTTTCAATTTCCGCCAGTGTATAATCAAAATAAATTATTTGTTTCACTTTTTTCCCAATTACAAGAAAAATTTGAAATTTAAGTTATGACTGAGCCCATTTCTAACGTATACATAGTGTTGATACTATTGTTCTCTCTCTGGTAGTGTGCATAAAGATAGAAAAAAAGGTTCTTTTAAAGTAAAACATGTAATAATTAGTTGGGTTGTTTTTCCTCTGAGCGGTACTTTTCTTGCACACAATGGACTAAATGGCCAGGTCACAAGGGCTCAGAGAAGGCCCAACCTTCTCTGAACCTTTGTGACTTGGTCATTTAGTAAAAGGAACCCATTGTACAACTGTTAGGAGACAGATGGTAGCCTCCCGTCATGGCATTCCAACGTGTTCTTTGATGTGCGCAGGGTATGGAACTCCCGCACACGGGGGCACCGCTTAACGTACCACAAGACGGACGGCGGCCTTTCCTAGACTATCGGTGTCCCCTACTGACCGAGGGCATGGCGTGGAGTTTTGCGGAGATGAATCTCAACGCTGGCCCAGGCGGGACTCGAACCTGAGAACTGGAGATTATGAGCAAGACTCGTTACCGACTGAGCCATCCCCGCCCCTATATAATAATTAGTTTTTCATAAACAGTTTTTATAGTGTCCAATGTATATTTTTAAATGCTTAAAAATGAATCATTGAAACAATGAGAAATATAGAAACTGCGACAGCTATTTAATTTCCAACCATTTCGAGCCAATCCAAGGATTATTATAACTGCAAAATAGCACATAACATTTTAAATCGGCAATTATTTTTTAATAAATTGTTCTTATTATATTTTTTTTATCTATTACCATTTTATGGTTTTTATTATTTGACCAAGCAAGCAACCAATTATTTGACCAAAAGAGTTATGACAGGAAGCTCAGTTTATCACGTCTTCGGATAAAAGGTATCCGACCTGTATAACAAAGGAACTTGGGTTCGAATCCGGGGTAAGACATGGATGTGTGTGTTGTTTTTCTGATGAGGTCTCGCCTTCGTAGACTGACAGGTTCCTGTCAAACCTCTGTTGCAAGCAGCTGCTTGAGGTGGGGGGAGGGAGTTCATTCATAGTTTTTTTTTTTTTATTTTAATATATATTTTTCCTTTCGGAAACCCACACGTCATGCAAAGATGTGACGAGGGGAAATAAAACCCAGCCTCAAATAAAATTTCCATTTTGTATTGTTTTAGGGTAAAAAAATAGAATTAAGAAACAAATATTTGTGTGCAATAATCTGATTTTGTTTTTAAATCTGGACCCTAGCTATGCTATTGGTAATTTAGTACAGTGGTGCTCAACCATCTTGCACACTTTAAAAAAACAGACATTCAACGCAAAACAAAATTGACATTTTTAATCTATATAACTGAAAAAGACATAATTTAAAATTTTAAAATGCTTCTACAAGCCTCTCTGTGAACAAATCTTTTCATCAATGAAACAAATCTTTAACAAACTGCTGTGGTAGGTGCACATAATGAGCAAAATGGACAGGTTACAAGGACTCCAACGACTCAGTTGAATAAGGGAACCCACTAAACTAGGGTTTCTCAACGTGGGGTACACGACAAAATATTTAGGGGTACGCCGTGAGAGCTCAAAAGTCGCTAAATCTAGTAACAAAGTAAAAATAACCATTGTTATATTATAACTATAGTTTCATCTATCTATATAAGAAGTACACCAGCTACATACACATTTCCAGGGGGTAGGCATGGCTGTTTGTGTCGTTTTTCTGCTGAGGACCTGCCATCCTCTCAGACCTTCTACTATGGCATATAAACTGGCAGGCTCCTGTCAGACCTCTGTGGCAAGCAGCTGCTTAAGGGGGTATTTATTTATTTTATTTTTTTTACGTGAAGCATGAAAGTTTGAGAACCACGAGACTAGACAACAGAAGACGGAAGCCTCTTGTCAAGGCAGTCGAGCGTGCTCTTTAACGTGCCTATCCTGAACACTGTTTAATGTCCCATCCGATGGGCGATAACCTTTCCAAGACATCGATGTCCTCTTTCTGACCGATAACAGAGTGGAGATTTAGAGCAGATTAAATCTCAACTATGCAATAATTAGAATTCAAACCTCGGAATTGCAAATTACGAAGGTGAGGTGGTACATGACATTTTTCCTTAAAAAATTGTATGTGAAAGAGATAATTTTGAGCACCACTTCTTTAAACACGGTATCTGTTTTCAGTTTTGTTTCTATTTCGTCTTTTTTCTTTACGTAAGCGTATCCAGGCCTCACGTTGGGTTGGGTTGTTTTATCTCTGAGCGGCTTTTTTGCACACCATGGGCTAAATGGCCAGGCTACAAAGACCCCGACGGCTCAGAGAAGGTTGGGGGAGGGGACCCACTGGAACAGCTGTTGGGAGACAGATGGTAGTCTCCCGTCAAAGCCATCCAGCGTGTTCTTTAACGTGCACAGGGTATGGCTCTCCCGCACACGGGGCCACGGCTTAACGTCCCATCCGACGGACGGCGGCCTTTCCAAGCCCATCGGTGTCCCCTACTGACCGTGGGCAGGGCGGGGAAATTTTGCGGAGGTATAAATCTCAACGCTGACCCAGCTGGGACTCGAACCTGGGAACTAGATTACGAGCCTGGCGCGCTACCGACTGAGCCACCCCCGCCCCATTGATTACAAGCTGCTCTCTTCATTTGCAATATTTACATTACTGATATTTTAAATAGGCAGCAATGCCAAACGCATTTAAGGGAAACACATTTTTAAAATCGCTAAAAAAAGGAGCAAAACAACAGTTCTCTTTATATAAGAATACTTCTTTATTAATAATTTCAGTTTGTTAATTTTTTTCGTATTTTTCAAAAACCCGTTTGGGAATTAATAATATGTGTAATAACCAATTCTACCGAACCGATGTGAAACCAGCTGGATGACAATAACTATACATAACCCACTTTACAAATCACCGGAAGCCACTCATAGATTGTGATCTGCATGTTGAAGAACCACTTAAATTCTAAGTGCTATTCAGCTATTTCAATATATCGAATTTTAAACTATTCTATATATTTCAGATATATCGAATACGTTTGGCTGAAGCGATCGGCCTGTATGTTTTCCACCCTCGTATATTTATTGTTAGCTTCCGTTTGGTCATCCAGCTGTTTCTGCGTATAAAACAGCTGCATATACCAGATGGCCTTAGTAAACAATTTCAAGAGCTGCTCATATTGTAAAGTAGTAGTTAAGTAATATCCTACACACTGCTTGTGTTTCGCATATTAACGAAAACAGGTGCGGGGTACAATCATCAGACCTGGCAACTTGCATTTTATCTTTTGCACTGTTCAAAACACTGCTTTGAGGGAACGCTTCAAAGGTTACACGGGGCCTCACTTCAGGTTATTAACACAAATATGTTGAATATAACGGGAAAAAATTACCCCAAAATTAGTATTTGTACCTGGATACCGAAAAGTGTCATGGCGGCGCTGGAAAGTATTGAAAAGAATCCCAAACGGTATACTCCAATCTGATGTAGAACATCGAATGAATTTTTGCCCATATCATATCAAGAGACAAGAGTATCTCTCTTCTGCAGATACCACGAACCCTGACCAACATAAACTATCATAAAGAACTGCGAGGAACATGAAGCATCAACATAATCCATTCTCTTGTACGTATAAGGCACTTCTCTGGCTGCACACCGGTCACAAAAATCCCAGATTAGAAAGGGAGAGTTCCGGAATCGAACTGTCATTTAGACCTCGTGTCAAGACCAATAGCGGATCAAGATAGCGGCGCAAAAGGTTACTATACGTAAGTAATAGATTATACTAAATAAAAAGTTGGGAGGTTTCACTGTTTTAAGGCGCCTCATAGTTAGTGTCGTAATTCACCACTCGTCAAGACCCTCAGTTTGTGTTCTAAATTCACAAAGAGCGTAGCTTAACGGGCCATTGACGGACGTAAAGCTTTCCCAGTTCAAAGATATCCCTATCATAAAGAGAAAAGGGTAGCGAAGAAATCTTCAACGTTGGAACTCAAGCCTGACTAGGTTACAAAATTGCATAGTGTGCTATAGACATCATCCCCTTTGGCCATCTGCTTCCCTTACGGAGTGTGGTCGGTAACATAAGTAGTGCGCCAGGCTCGTAATCAGTAGTTCCCAGGTTCGAGTCCCAACTGCCAGCATTGAAATTTATTTCCGTTAACTCCTTACTAAATATCTCCGGTGAGAAAAAAGACACCAGTGGTTTGGAAAAGGCCTCCGCCTTTCATTGGATGAGACGTTAAAATAGATATTTGTGCCTGTTTTCCAGTTATTAAAATGGGCATTGGAATTGAAGAATCTCCCATTTGGTTCCGCCTGCTTATGCCTTCTGTTCACTCCCTCCTTTTCTTGAGTGGAAAAAATAAGTCATTTAAATTCGTAATGATCCTATTATGAACAAAATTACTAAGTTTTATATATTCTGCTGTATAAACTGACAGACTTCTGTGGCAAGCAGGTGCTTGAGGGGGTATTTATAGAAGTTTAGGTGAGTTGTTAAGCCTTAGGGCTATTTTCCAGATAAAGCATTAATGTCTCACTATTTGGACAGAGGAAACCTTAGTGGGTCATTACTGCATAGATGGCCTTAATGGACACTATTTTATTAGATCAGGGGTTCTCGCGAGCAGCTTGGAAAGGAGAGGGGGGGGGGGGTGCAAAGTTCTGACAGCTTTATATTTGCTTGTATTTTTAGTGAAAATGTTTTTCAAATACGTAGGTCTACATTCGAGGAAATAGGTCGCATAATTTGACTGCAATTCTTGGGGGTCCCATTATCAAAAAACTTGAGAACACTGACTTAGATGAATCTTTAATGGATCATTATTTTGATGATGATTAAGTGGATTGCCATTTGCCTAAATGAAACTTATATGGGTATTTGGAACGATGATGCTTTAGTAAATAGCTATTTGCTCAGATGCGGTTTAGTGGGTTACTGTTTGCACTGATGAAGTCTTAGTGGTGTCGATATTTGAATAGATGAATATTTGAAGAATTGCTAATTGCGCAAATTTAGTTTCAGCTCATTGGTGTTTGCCCTGATGATAGTGGATCCCTATTTTCTAGATTCTGTATATTTTTCTACATACTAGCTGCTTTTATTTTCACAAAACCTGACATAATTTCAAAGCTGTAGTGAATCACTATTGGCACAGGTGAAGCTTTAACGTGTCGTGAATAGTGTTCAAAGTGGTTAAAATTTGCAGTTTAAATTCAACTAGTTCAACTTTGCGAAAGGAAGCTTGAATTAGCAAAAATGAAATATTCCTCTACAGAAAATTCCTTCCATTTTTCGACGCCGGTATTCGTCATTTCCTCCCGATGGAATTTGTGAGTAAATCAACCCTTCACTAACCGTGTCTACTCTCCGTAAAAACAAAAAAACCTTTATCATTTCTGGAGGGGGCGGGGGTGGCTCAGTCGGTAGCGCGCCAGGCCCGTAATCTGTAGTTCCCAGGTTCGAGTCCCAGCTGGGTCAGCGTTGAGATTTATCTCCGCAAAAATTCCCCGCCCTGCCCACGGTCAGTAGGGGACACCGATGGGCTTGGAAAGGCCGCCGTCCGTCGGATGGGACGTTAAGCCGTGGCCCCGTGTGCGGGTGAGCCATACCCTGTGCACGTTAAAGAACACACTGGATGGCCTTGAAGGGAAGCTACTATCTGTCTCCCAACAGCTGTTCCAGTGGTTCCCCTCCCCCAATCTTTTCTGAGCCTTCGGGGTCCATGTGACCTGGCCATTTAGCCCATGGTGTGCAAAAAAGTGCCGCTCATAGGTAAAACAACCCAACCCATTTCTGGAGAGAATCACACACGGACAGGAGGGTGCTTGATAGCAATACTTACCACCTACCTGTCTGTAATAGTCAGTGTAGAGTAAATGACAAGCTGCCAAGCACCGTTGCCATGGAGACATTCATCTGCCGAGTCATTCAGTGGACACGAAGGCGTCTGTTTGATCGATGCATATCGGAGACTGCCGTCAGAGAGAAAGCAAATTTATCTTGCGTTTTAACCCCTTGTCAGAATCTGTTTAGATTCTTGAAATTCCAGTTCATATAGCCTTTATTTAATCTTCAGTATAGCTGATTTGCTTTTTGTGTGAATGAATAAAATATATTTTTTCTGAATGTTTGACAGAGTCGAGGTCATTGCTTGTGCAAACAATTTGATGTTTCTAATAATGGCATATTTTATTTGCCTAATAATATTACATGACAGAATTTGAATGCGTCCATAGGGAAACTGGATAAATTTAATGATATGTGCTGTTATTTCACACGCAGTCAAAGAGATAAAATTATTTTTTGTCACTACGTACAGTCGCTCAAAAAAGTATCCGAACACTATGGTTGATTACAGAATTTAGAAAAAAATATCTGGCAACGAATTTTTTAGAAATTAGTGATCTGGCAACCTTCGTGTCACGTGATTACAGAATTCAGGAAAAATATCTGGAGCGTGTACAGCAACTGTACACGCTCCAGTTACCGTTCACAGCAAACTGGAGCATGTGCAGTTACTGCACACGCTCCAGTTTGCTGTGAACGGTAACTGCACACGCTCAATATTTCCGTGAGTGAGCCCACACGATCTAGTATCAAAATAATATGACCACCTACAGTCGCTCAAAAAAGTATCCGAACACCATGATTGATCACAGAATTCAGAAAAAATATCTGGCAACGATTTTTTTAGAAATTAGTGATCTGGCAACCTTCGTGTCACGTGACACGAAGATTGCCAGATCACTAATTTCGTATATTTTCGGATACCTTTTTGAGCGACTGTACACCTACTGCAAAACAAGCAGTACACCCTATCCTTAGTCACAAAGAGAACACTCTTGGCTTAAGAAAACTGCCGTTAATTGGGTGAGAGTCGCTAGCACGACAGGCAAGAAATCTACAGTTCCCAAGCTCGAATTCCAACTGTACCAGTGTTGAGATTTACTTCCACCAACCCTCACCCCGCTCTCTGGGAGAAGAAAAAAACTAATGGGCTTCGAAAGGTCGCCGTACTTCGGATGGACCGTGGCCCTGTATGTAGGAGAGCTATACTTTGTACACGTTAAAGAACACGCTGAATGGCCATGATGAGAGACTATCATCTGTCTCCTAACAGCTGTCCAGTGAGTCTCCTTCCCCTAACCTTCTCTGAATCTTTGGAGTCCTAATCTGGCCATTTGGCCCACTATATGAACAACCCAACTACTTTCTACCTGCATTCAATGTTTAATTTCGTCACCCAAACCAAATTTTTTTCTACTTTTTTGCACTTGACTAGATCACAGTTCCACAGATGCTCTTCTTAAAGCAACACTTTTCTAACCTTATAATTATGGATTGGATGGATCCCCAACCAAGTCGGTTTCGGTTGGTTGAGAATCAGACAGTCTAACTTGGCCACTTGTGATTCTGCATCCCTCAAGAACCGCATCCCAAAGACGATAGTGGTCGCTACTAAGCCATAAACGATTCATCACTTTCCAGGGGAATGTCCAATCCATGCTACAGCCATTGCTGTAGCATGGATTGGACATTCCCCTGGAAAGTGATGACTTCTCTAATCTTAATTTCAGTCCCTTTTTCTGCAAACACATAGTCTAAGCTCAATTAACACGTACAAAGTGACGTCATTCGTAGTCCGTACTCAGGTTCAGTGGGGGGACTTTTTCTTAGAGATTACATTTTTAAAGATTTTCTTAGAGATTTCATCAAGAAACATTTTTCGTAATGAAAATTGTTACGTGACCAGATGAAATTGGAGGGGAAGTTGTTAAAGAAAGGTGTATTCCTTGTACTTGCTCTTCCCTTATAATTTCTATTCACCATTTTTTTTCGTTAATTATTAACATAAAACATGATATTTTAAAAAGAGATAAGTAAGTTTTATTTTACTTTATGTGCAAATTTCATCCTCCCCTAATGAAAAATCTCATCAATTATTAAATTAAATCATCAGAAATTAAGGAATCATTTTTAGTAATTTGGTAAACAATTGAACAATATTCCTCTTTCTTTGACTTGGGTTGGGTTGTTTTATCTCTGAGCTGCACTTTTTTGCACACCATGAGCTAAATGGCCAGGTCACATGGACCCCGAAGGCTCAGAGAAGGTTGGGGGAGGGGACCCACTGGAACAGCTGTTGGGAAACAGATGGTAGTCTCCCATCAAAGCCATCCATCGTGTTCTTTAACGTGCACAGGGTATGGCTCTCCCGCACACGGGGCCACGGCTTAACGTTCAATCCGACGGACGGCGGCCTTTCCAAGCCCATCGGTGCCCCCTACTAATAGTGGGCAGGGCGAGGAATTTTGCGGAGATAAATCTCAGCGCTGACCCAGCGGGGACTCGAACCTGGGAACTACAGATTACGAGCCTGGCGCGCTACCGACTGAGCCACCCCCGCCCCTCTTTCTTTGACAAACAGATAGTTGAATTTATTGAAGAGAAGGGCACTGATATAAAAGAAATGTAAGCAAGGATACGATAGTGCTGCAGACATGAGAGGCTGTTATTCGGGAGCAGAACCCAGGATTTCCAAGAAAGAACCTTTAACTGAATATGTCCATTGTACTATAATTAAAGCTAACCAATTAATAACTTAACTAGCAATTTAAACCTCATCCTTAATGACTATTGAAAACGTTTCAAAACTAGAAACTTTCTATGAAATAATTTTAAAAACTTATGGGGTTTTTTTTACATTCTATAAAAAGATGGGCAATATTAGAGAAACTTACTGCAGTTTCTGATGTCCTCAGAAAAAGTAACATTACAAAAGATTTGCTCGACTCGATAGTCATCTAGATACGACAGTTTGATGCTATTCATTACCGATACGTAGATGTTTAAAAAGTACAGACAAAAATAATACTTTTTTTTTCTAATAAACATGAAGAACTAAGAGAAACAATGGCACTGAAAAATCAATTTAAAAAACTTAAATTTTTAATAATGCTTGTTTTTTAACAAAAAAATTTGAACTTATAAGTACTATTTCAAAACGTTTACAATGCAAAAATGCACTTGAAAAAGCAGTGAAATTACTTTAGAATTCAATCGAATGTGTAATACAAGTAAGAAACAATCTCGATGATGCTGTAAAAGTAACAACTGAAATAGCAATAAAATAAAATAAAAAAATAAAAAATAAATACCCCCTCAAGCAGCTGCTTGCCACAGAGGTCTTACAGAAGCCTGTCAGTTTATATGCCATAGTAGAAGGTCTGAGAGGATGGCAGGCCCTCAGCAGAAAAAAGACACAAACAGCCATGCCTTACCCGGGGCTCGAACCCAGGTCCCTTAGATCAGTAGCCAAGCGCGCTAACCACTCGGCCATGGGACGGCAGCAATAAAATAGGAGAATTAAAACAGAGGGAAAACTAGAAAAGAAGCAAAAGACATTGCGATGAATTGCGAGAAGATGAGTCTCTCTAATTGAGAAAAATATTTTAGTGTCACAGTCTTCTAGGCATCTTTAGATTACTAGGCTGAATGTAACTTTTCTAAGCTAAAATTAATTCAAAATTACATGAGAACAAGAGACTTCAAATGGACTGTTGTTAATATCAATTGAGAACGAAACGGTAAGAAACTTAGACGTGAAAGTGCTAATTTTGTGTTTTTGCGAAAGGAAAGCTAGAAGAGTTAGTTTTAAGTAAATAATAATAAATACCCCCCTCAAGCAGCTGCTTGCCACAGAGGTCTGACAGGAGCCTGTCAGTTTATATGCCACAGTAGAAGATCTGAGAGGATGGCAGGACCTCAGCAGAAAACAACACGAACATCCATGCCTTACCCGGGGCTCGAACCCAGGTCCCGTAGATCAGTAGCCAAGCGCGCTAACCACTCGGCCACGGGACGGCTAGTTTTAAGTACAATGAAGGAATAAATTTTTAATTCATACGTATCAAAATAATTAAGTATATAATATTAGATATTTTAATTAGGAAATAAATAACTGTTCTCTTTGTCGAATTTTTATTTTGTCTCAAGAAATTAAATCTATATATATATTCACTGTTGTTTTAAACATAAAACAAGTTTACGACGACAATGAACAACAAATTTATTTCAAACTTTCATAACTCATTAAATACTGAACGAATATTGTTAAAAATCGAGATATTGATATATTTGATTGAAATCTTTATCTGCTATCACATTTTTCAAAAAATGATTTTTTTGAAAGTTATACAGCTTCGACAATAGCTTCCCATTTACATAACATAGGTTCGTTCCTTAATTTTTGGAAATCACTGTGTGAACAGTCAATTCATGATAAAATTTTTAAATATTGATAATACATTGTGCTGGTCAAGAGATTTACATTGATAGCTACGACTAACCTACCAACCCTCACTCGAGGTCACTAAATTTTGAAAATGTCAAAATGTTTTGTCTTTGAAATTGAGCATTAATATTCCTGAGATGCAATTGAACATTCTAATTATTTGCACTTACCTTCCACATTACTCTTATATAAAAAAAATTAAGAATTTTAATGATTATTGTAGTGTTATTTATTTTAAATTAAATCTGGATTTGCAATCGTAGAAGACAGAAGCATTAACTCTTCTTTTTGTGTTGTATAGTAGTGTAGTAAATTCAGTTCTTTCTATGCAGCAGCATTTCAAATATATTATTAAATGATATAATTCCCACACACAGCACAAGGGATCGAAAGATTCCCAGTTCATCCAGCATTCAGGAAAGTTCAGTATAGGTCATAAAATGTAGTGACTGAAGGATTAATACCTCAATGCAAAAGTGGTAACCTATTTCTGACTGAAAATGGGAAATCGAAATGCAAAGTTTATCAATAATTATAAATCCAGTTTACTCCTGTTTAAATACCATATCAGTAAATGGCTATTAAATTATGCCTGTGCATATCTATCTATCTTGTATAATATAAGTAAGCAACGTTTGCTTGTTTGTCTGACTGCTTATGCACTCAACCCCCTAAAGAGCACCAAACTTTGCATGAACATTTTCTTCACCTAGGGGAAAAGACTGTAGGTTATGTGTGAACCCACTAGAATCAACAAAAACTAATTTGAACTGGACTAAATTCCTCTGCTCCTAAATGGTGCTCCTAAGACACCACATTCAGCATATAACTTCCTCTCATTGTGACTTAGAGCAACTCAATGGTTTGGACCAGAAATATTTACCCCTCCCCCAATAAAAAGTGGGAAGAGAAGTAAATATCACTTCTAAATAGTAAAAGTTAGGACCACCAACTTCAGTATACAGCTTCATCTAACTCTAACTTAAGTAACTGCATAACTTTTTGGCCCCTAATATCTCCCCCCCCCACTCCAGAAAAAACGGGGAGGGATTCAAATTATGACCCCTTTCTTTCCTTCCCCAAAAGGGGGAGGAAATTCTCCTGGGAGTCGATCGTAATGAGTTTAGGTCAAACGAAATTATGCAATGTAAGGTGTGTCATCTATATATTTTAGAGAGTGTATGATTCGAGCAAGCTGGGTCCATTGGACTTGTTATTCTTCATTTATTTATTATTATTTTTAATTGTTTGAACTAATTATTAACACAATTTGGGTTAGCTCACAGCTGCTGTAAACTACTTTATTTGTTACATGAACGGAAAATAAATGGCATATAACAATGTAGAGAAATATATTGTTTGTTTTCCATTGGTTTGTGAAAGTTGTGGGCATTTCCTTTTTATTCAAAAGATAGTTAGAGATGTCATGTACATAGACGAGAAATTTTTTAACACCTATCAATGACGACCCCAAGAAGAAAGAATAATTTTTGAACAAACTGGAATGCCTCCTTATTACTTTCTGTAAACAAGCGTTCATATAAATAAATTTCCAAGTCATGGTATTGGTCATAGTGCTCTCCTTGTGTCCTCCTCATTCATCAGACCTCACCCCACTCAATCTTTCCATAGCATTTCATCAAAATGCAGTTTATTACCCATCATCACCACAATTGTATGAATTGAAGGAAAGAATTACTAGAGATCAAGTAACTTCTGATATACTAATATATTGTGGGAGGAAAATAAACTTCGTTAGGATATCTGACCACATCACCTCCTGTGCATCTGTAGACGTATTTTTTTTCATTGAAATGTAATTTGCTTTCCTTCTGTTTAGAAACCTTTGAAGGTGTAAAGCTACTTTGTAATTACCTTATATTTGTAGCTCAGTTATTTTTAATTTTTTGTTTAAATTATTAATCTTGAAACAATTTTATAGATTTTCAGTAATATTAGTATTTGAAATATCCACTAATAATTTACAGAGTGGAAATTATTAGTGGATACTAATGAGTTGAGTTTAATAACAATTATTTGTAATATTTGAAAAAATTAGCTGAAAAAAATTTGGTTGACCTGAATGGTGTTTGAACCCATGTCTCCCAGAAGCATGCTGCTAAATCATCAGAATCTCTGATGATCTAGTGGATATGATGCCTGGCATGCTGCTAAATCATCAGAATCTCTGATGACCTAGTGGATATGATGCCTGGCATGCTGCTAAATCATCAGAATCTCTGATGATCTAGTGGATATGATACCTGGCATGCTGCTAAATCATCAGAATCTCTGATGATCTAGTGGATATGATGCCTGGCATGCTGCTAAATCATCAGAATCTCTGATGATCTAGTGGATATGATGCCTGGCATGCTGCTAAATCATCAGAATCTCTGATGATCTAGTGGATATGATGCCTGGCATGCTGCTAAATCATCAGAATCTCTGATGATCTAGTGGATATGATGCCTGGCATGCTGCTAAATCATCAGAATCTCTGATGATCTAGTGGATATGATGCCTGACATGCTGCTAAATCATCAGAATCTCTGATGATCTAGTGGATATGATGCCTGGCATGCTGCTAAATCATCAGAATCTCTGATGATCTAGTGGATATGATACCTGGCATGCTGCTAAATCATCAGAATCTCTGATGATCTAGTGGATATGATGCCTGGCATGCTGCTAAATCATCAGAATCTCTGATGATCTAGTGGATATGATGCCTGGCATGCTACTGGGAGATGAGTTAAAATCCCCCTCAGGGCAACCAATTTTTTTAAGCTAATTATTTCAAATGTTTCTTGTCTACAGGACATGTTTCTGTGATACCATATTTACTGAAATATTAGTATTACTTATATAAAATAATGGGTAAGTACATGTAAGTGACACATTTATGATTTTACCTTTTGAGGAATGGGGCAAATAAATCAAAAATAAAAGCACTCGTGTAATTTTTTTGAAAAATGAAATTTGTATTATGTTGCTTTTATAGATAAACTTACATTTTAAATCTCCAATGTCCATCATGTGTTCACATGGTTGAAGAATTTTTCTGATCATTTGTGATCTTGAGGTGTGATGGGCAAAAACATATACGAAAATTATGTTCTTTATACTTTTTGCTTGAAAATTTGCAACATTCTGATAACGCAGCACTTGATCTATCATTGAGCTTACCAGCTGCCAATCAAGAACTTCCAAATAAAGTGTGTTATCCCACCCAGCTACGTTCAGAGTTTACCACAAAAATTTATAATTTGATTATGATATGATTGCCTGTAAATTATTAATGATAATTGGTACTTTTAATGGAAAGAAATAAAATTAAATCATTAGTAGAGATAATTGTTTTTAGTCCAAGTAATTCGAATTACCTTCTTTATTAAAGTAAGTAAACAATGCCAATATATATATATAAACTATAGCTCATATTAAATGCATCCTTTTTGTCCTAATTCATTCATTTTTATACTAAATAAAAACCCATTGAAAAGATGGGATTTTTTTAAAAAATAGTACTCATTCTATTTAGTAAAATATAATAGTAAATTTAAGAGTATCTACTATAGAGTTTATTACTCATGTTAGAAATAAAAAATACCCCTGAAGCAGCTACTTGCCATGGAGGTCTGATAAGAGCCTGTCAGTGTAATATATCATAAGAAAAAAGGTCTGTGAAGAAGATGGAGACCTCAGCAAAAAGATACCACAAGAAAAGAAACATCGAATCCTTCTCCAGGACTTGAATGCAGCTCTCTCTGATCCGCATCCAAAATGAATAATTCTAATTATTCGAATGCAATTTCAAAATAATGATTTAATATAAGAGTTCTAAAATTATTCAGAAGACAATAAAATACACATTCTGTTAAAAACGTAATAAATCTCAAACAAGAAAAAGGTTATAGACACAATAGAAATATTTCTCTTATCTGAAAGTATTTTAACAATTCACCATTAAAATAATTTATTATAAAAGTTTGAGTTTTTAAATCTGAATCGTTCAATTATGGGTGAAAAAATTATTGCAATTTATGTCTTTATTTTGTACAGATGATTTGAGTTACTGGGTTTTTTTTTCTTTCAGAGTAATTGATATTTTTATGTTTTTGAACACATTAAAATATTTATTACTGGCGATAAAATTATGCTAAATAAATAGCCAAAATTTTATTCGTTTACGCACCACAACCTGAACCAATCTGAATATTCCGATATTTATTAATGGTTTCAAAGAAACGATTCAGAGAAAAAAGATTTAGAAATATTTGTAGTTGATATTTATTAAGTACTGATATATAGTTGTTTTTAAGTTGCTTTCAGTTTCATACATTTTGGAATATCTGATAACTTCCGCCTTAGCTAGAGGAATGCATAGCCTTTCTAATAAATATTATTTAATGAGCGCAGTCTTCGAGAAGCTCCATCCCTTTAATCTGTTTACATTCGCTTAAATTTCATACTGTACCATAAAGAATTAATTTACAGTTCTTACAACTTGAATTTTGGGATAAAATGAGCACCGCTGGAGTTCAATGCTTTTTCTGACGTCTACTGAACAACAAAGAATTGGCGGCATTGTTACGTATGTTCTCAACGTGTTGGTCATGCAGTTGTAGAGCATTATTGACAGCGAGCGCTCTAAGCTCGCACACTCCATTGTTGTAAGCAACGCTTCAGCAACATACCAACAAAAATGCCACAGGAAGTCCGTCATCGCCTTTGAGCGTGGCGAATGCAGCAGTTTATGTGCGATTTCTTTTCCAGATGTTTAAAAGTCTAAACGAAAATTAAACTTACCAGAAACGCACAGGGAGGGAATGTGTTTTCAGATAATCCTTAGGGTGCACAGTTTCTATATGAAGATGACAGTAGAGGTTGCCTTAACGACGCCACTGAAACCCCCACATAGACAGCTAACGAGACAATCTCGGGCATCATCAGACGCAAGCCGCCGTGCACGCAGAGGCGCCGGGAAATCGGCTGCTCGGAAAACCCGATGCAGTTGATGGAAAAGCGGCTGAAAACGGAATATTCGAAATGTGTTTTAGAAATATCGCTATCACTTTTTTAATCCGGTCGTATTAAAAGAGGTCACAATTTTTTAAAATCTTTTTCGCTTGAAAATATCTGCATTTGAGGATGAAATTAAAAATGATTTTAAAATTATTTCAGTTAGGTAAGTGGTCTAGTGGTTAGCACGCTTGGCTACTGATCTAAGGGACCTGGGTTCGAGCCCCGGTAAGGCATGAATGTGTGTGTTGTTTTTCTGCTGAGGTCCTGCCATCCTCTCAGACCTTCTACTCTGGCATGTAAACCGGCAGGCTCCTGTCAGACCTCTGTGGCAAGCAGCTGCTTGAGGGGGTATTTATTAATGGGAGGAATAGTTCTCAGAGATTCGATTCATTGTTTATTTGATATTCATGGATTTTTGACAATACCAAATTACAACCTGAACTTTACCGTTGCAAAATTAAAATAATAATGACTAATGTACAGTGGTATAATAATAAATAAATAAAAAAATAAAATAAATACCCCCTCAAGCAGCTGCTTGCCACAGAGGTCTGACAGGAGCCTGTCAGTTTATATGCCAGAGTAGAAGGTCTGAGAGGATGGCAAGACCTCAGCAGAAAAACAACACGAACATCCATGCCTTACCCGGGACTCGAACCCAGGTCCCGTAGATCAGTAGCCACTCGGCCACTTGACGGCTTAATGAATTAAATAAACTGATTCTCCCACGTCAGAGGTTTCTATATTTAGCTTGCATAATTGTCAGAACTCTGTGGTTAATTTCAGTGTAAACTCGTGAGAATAGTGTTCTCAGTCAAAATTTCGATTAAATTTATGGGAATATCTTCACCTGTTTTAAAAGCTAGGGATTAACCTAAACGTATGTTAAATGAAGTGTAAATATGTATATATTAACCAAAGTAGTTAATAAATAAAAATAATAGTACTGAAAAGTGCAATTTGAAACAGAGATTGGAACATATAAACAAGTCATTAACTGGTTTGGATTTAGATAATAAAAGATATTGTTGGGTTTTTTACCTCTGAGCGGCACTTTTTTGCACACAATGGGATAAATGACCAGGTCACAAGGATCCCGAGGGCTCAGAGAAGATTTGAGATTTTTGTTTTATCTCTGAGCGGCACATTTTTACACACGGTGGGTTAAATGGCCAGGTCACAAGGACCTCGGGAACTCAGAGAAGGTTTGGGGGAAGGGACCCACTGAACAGCTGTTTGGGAGACAGATGGTAGCCTGTCAAAGCCGTCTAGCATGTTCTTTAACGTGCACAGGTATGGCGCTCCCGCACACGGAGTCACGGCTTAACGTCCCATCTGATGGACGGCGACCTTTCCAATCCCATCGGTGTCCCCTACTGACCGAGGTCAGGGCGGTGCAGTGACCTAGTGCTTTGCGTATTCGTCTGTATAGCAAAGGAATCCCGGAAATAACGCATGAAAGGCATGGTTTTTATCTTTTTGCTGTAATCTAGCTTCCCCGGGGCGGGGGTGGCTCAGTCGGTAGCGCGCCAGGCTCGTAATCTGTAGTTCCCAGGTTCGAGTCCCAGCTGGGTCAGCGTTGAGATTTATCTCCGCAAAAATTCCCCGCCCTGCCCACGGTCAGTAGGGGACACCGATGGGCTTGGAAAGGCCGCCGTCCGTCGGATGGGACGTTAAGCCGTGGGCCCGTTTGCGGGAGAGAGATACCCTGTGCACGTTACAGAACACGCTGGATGGCCTTGACGGGAGGCTACCATCTGTCTCCCAACAGCTGTTCCAGTGGGTCCCCTCCCCCAACCTTCTCTGAGCCTTCGGGGTCCATGTGACCTGGCCATTTAGCCCATGGTGTGCAAAAAAGTGCCGCTCAGAGGTAAAACAACCCAACCCAATCTAGCTTCCCTCACAGATCTCTACTGACAAACACCTACCAGATTTCGATGGCAAATGGGCTATATGAGAAGTAATATTTTTAATAATATTTAGCTCGTTTTCTGAAAAAAAATGAGGTAATATTTTCACTTTGTCGTCTGTTCAACTGTTTTTTAGAATTTAATTAAAAAAAATTTTTCGTTTGGATAGTATTGATGAAATATTATGATTCACATTTTTCGAATCTTCTGATAACTCGAATAGCGCGCCCTCTAACAGTGAAAATGTTAGTACTGTACAGCAGTTGGGAAAATGCAAGAATTTTTAATGAACATTGCAAAACGATTTCTATCAGCTAGAAATCTCAGTTTTCAAGGTAGAGTGGGTTGTTGGGTTGTTTTACCTCTGAGCGGCACTTTTTTGCACACCATGGGCCCCCGAAGGCTCAGAGAAGGTTGGGGGAGGGGACCCATTGGAACAGCTGTTGGGAGACAGATGGTAGCCTCCCGTCAAGGCCATCCAGCGTGTTCTTTAACGTGCACAGGGTATGTCTCTCCCGCACACGGGCAACGGCTTAACGTCCCATCCGACGGACGGCGGCATTTCCAAGCCCATCGGTGTCCCCTACTGACCGTGGGCAGGGCGGGGAATTTTGCGGAGATAAATCTCAACGCTGACCCAGCTGGGACTCGAACCCGGGAACTAGAGATTACCTGCCCCCGGAAACTAGAGAAGCCTGGCGCGCTACCGACTGAGCCATCTACGCCCCAAGGTAGAGTGTGAATCTCAAGAGGTTTATATTGGTAGTAATGATTTGTCCCTATAGTTCCATGGAGATGAAAAAATGCAACTTTCTATTGTCTATCTATCACTATAAATACTAATAAAATACTATTTACATTTTTCCAATCATCTATTAATTAGAATTCATACTGTTAGAAAGTGCTAAAGATGAAAAATTAAAAACTTCATTCTCTTTGATGAGAACGAGGGAATATAGCGAAGAAATCTTTGAAGATTCTTACACCAATGGCGAAATTCATATTTCTCTTCCATCAATATTTAATATAGAATGTCTGGCCAAAATATTATGAACACTGCATCGTGCGCGAAGTACCATGAAACATGCCTATGTGTGCAACTTTCTTATTGAAGTTTGTATTCTACGTCACTACGAAGTCCCACAAAAGCCGTAAAGGCATGATGGAATGCAAAATCAAGTACGACTGGGTAATGGCTGATCTGACTGACTTCAAAAGGAAGCTCATCAATGGAGCACGAGGGACAGGAGCATCCGTAATTGGGGTGATGGAACTGAGTGGAAAAATCACAATTCTACAATATCCATAGTGTATGAAGAATGGCAACAGTCTCAAGAAACGTCCGCCAATGTTATTTGTAGAGTTGGCTTGTTTTACCTCTGAGCGGGGGGCGGGGGTGGCTCAGTCGGTAGCGCGCCAGGCTCGTAATCTGTAGTTCCCAGGTTCGAGTCCCAGCTGGGTCAGCGTTGAGATTTATCTCCGCAAAATTCCCCGCCCTGTCCACGGTCAGTAGGGGACACCGATGGGCTTGGAAAGGCCGCCGTCCGTCGGATGGGACGTTAAGCCGTGGCCCCGTGTGCGGGAGAGCCATACCCTGTGCACGTTAAAGAACACGCTGGATGGCCTTGACGGGAGGCTACCATCTGTCTCCCAACAGCTGTTCCAGTGGGTCCCCTCCCCCAACCTTCTCTGAGCCTTCGGGGCCCATGTGACCTGGCCATTTAGCCCATGGTGTGCAAAAAAGTGCCGCTCAGAGGTAAAACAACCCAACCTCTGAGCGGAACTTTTTTGCACACTATGGGCTAAATGGACAGGTGACATGGACCCCGAAGGCTCAGAGAAGGTTGGGGAAGGGGACCCACTGGAACAGCTGTTGGAAGACAGATGATAGCCTCCCGTCAAGGTCATCCAGTGTGTTCTTTAACGTGCACAGGGTATGGCTCTCCCGCACACGGGGCCACGGCTTAGCGTCCCATCCGACGGACGGCGGTCTTTCCAAGCTCATCGGTGTCCCCTACTGACCGTGGGCAGGACGGGGAAGTTATTTGTAGAGAAGCGAGTCCGAAATCTGCTGTATAGGTTTCATGTTTGATAATTAACTATATACGACCACTCAAATCAAGTTACATTTTATAAATTGATTTATGAAACGTTAAGTTCATTCATTACAGATCCCTTAAGTCTGCAGTTTTTCTTTCTGTTTCTGGAACTTCGAACAGTTGTGTATGTGAAATCTGACGAGTTTACAGTAATACTTCGTACATAGAATACAAATCGTCACAGTTACAATAAATTTGAACTTTTAAACGACGAAAGGGAGTTATTGTTTTGCGAAAGCAGATTATAGAGAAAGTTACACCTTGGCATATATTATTTTTATTTAGATGAACTTCCAACGAAATAAGCTGCACTTGCTGTCTTCTCCGCAAAATTCCCCGCCGTGCCCACGGTCAGTAAGGGTCACCGATGGGTTTGGAAAGACCGCCGTCCGTCGGATGGGACGTAAAGCCGTGGCCCCCGTGTGCGGGAGAGACATATCCTGTGCACGTTAAAGAACACACTGTATGGCCTTGACGGGTGGCTACCATCTGTCTCTCAAAAGCTGTTCCGGTGGGTCCCCTCCCCAAACCTTCTCTGAGCCTTCGGGGTCCTTGTAACCTGGCTGCCCATTGTGTGCAAAAAAGTGACGCTCAGAGGTAAAACAACCCTACCCAACTCGCTGTCTTCTCTACTATCGCAAGCTAATTCAGCTTGTAAACAGAACCTTTTCGGTTCATTATAAGACAACAGAGTTCTTTTAACACTCTGTATAGGCTGAATGGATACATTTATTCTGTTGAATTATATACTATGCTAAAGTCCAAGAAAAGAAGATAAGCTCTGCACACTTTCTGTTTCGCTGGTGATAGGCTGTTAGATTTTTTTAGCATTCTGCACTTTTGTGGTTATCGTGCCGCCGCATGATGCAGGAGAGGAAAGAAGGGGGTTATGCTAAGTCACGTGACAGTCTGGATGCCGAAGAGGACACTACGGGGGCAAACAAGTGTGGCGCTACCGTCTTCACACACAGGGAACGTGAGTGATTTATCTCTTGGAAAGTTTACAATATATTTTGTTTCTCTTGCAGAAACACTTGCTTTAGTCTGACTCTAAGCACAATTTCCGGTGATGTCATAAGAAGACTTCGTCCAGTTTGTGGCAACAGAGAGTACGTTTTTAATTTCAACGATAATTTTGGGTAACAAATGTTATATAGACTGCATCGTAGTTCTCAAAGTTGCACCCAGAATTTCTTTAAGTTGAGGATTTTTCCATTGATGGTATGATTTGGAGATGAGACGAACATCAAGCGGCCGAGTGAGTTAAAATGCAGTCGTCCAGTTGCTATAGAAATCAGTTTTGATATTCGGTGAAAGTAAAAGTTAAATCTTATCAAACTTGAATACCCGAATCGGATTCTTAGAGGCTTAGTCAATAGCATGCAAAGCTTGTTGAGATTTATCTCCGCAAAATTCCTCGCCCTGCCCACGGTCAGTAGGGGACACCGATGGGCTTGGAATGGGCGCCGTCCGTCGGATGGGACGTTAAGCCGTGGCCCCGTGTGCGGGAGAGCCATACCCTGTGCACGTTAAAGAACACGCTGGATGGCCTTGACGGGAGGCTACCATCTGTCTCCCAACAGCTGTTCCAGTGGGTCCCCTCCCCCAGCCTTCTCTGAGCCTTCGGGGTCCATGTGACCTGGCCATTTAGCCCATGGTGTGCAAAAAAGTACCGCTCAGAGGTAAAACAACGCAACCCAATGCAAAGCTTGTAAAGTAATGTGTAATGTTACCAGATTCGAATCCCCACTGGACATGCGTTGAGAATTTCTCCCTAACAATGCCCTCGTGAAAAAGGCTATATCGATGGGCTTGGAAATGTCACCGTCCGTCGGATGGTGAGCTAAGCCTTGATTCCGTGAGTGGGAAAGTCATACCCTCTGCACGCTAAAGAATCCTGGACAGGAGCTTTCCATCTGTCTTCTATTAGCTGTCTGGTAGATCCACTTCCTCAACTTTCTCTAAGCTTTTGGGGTCTTTGTTATCTGGCGCCATTTAGTCCATTGTGTGCAAAAAATGCTCAGCGAGAAAAGACCGGGTTCTTTAATTTATTTTGTGCACAAAAGCACTGCTTAAAGTTAAAAACAACCAAACTGGCTTTCTTAATGTTCATAAATTGTAATATTCTTCTGAAAGCTTGTTAAATATGCAATCTAGATTCATATGAGAACTTCTTAATATTTAAGCACTACTTAACATATGTCGAAAAATAGATAATAATAAGTGAATAAGAAAAGGAAAAAGAAAACGTTTTGTTATCTTATAAATAAAAAATAAATATCCCCTCAAGCAACTGCTTGCCACAGAGGTTTGACAGGAGCTTGTCCGTTTATAAGCCATAGTAGCAGGTCTGAGAGGATGGCGGGACCTCAGCAGAAACACGACACATATATCCATGCCTTATCCGGGCTCGAACAACGTTCCTTAAATCAGTAGCCAAGCGCGCTAACCTCTCGGTACTAAAAAACATTTGGCTATGAAGGTAGTTCAAACGCTTTTAAGTGTTACATTTTGTTGACAGCATTATGATCGATATCATAATAATTAATTTGGTGTTGATGGCCCATAACCCGTAATGTGGGGGCAGTCGGTAGCGCGCCAGGCTCGTAATCTGCAGTTCCCAGTTCGAGTCCCAGCTGGGTCAGCATTGAGACTTATCTCCGCAAAACTCCCCGCCCTGCCCACGGTCAGTAGAGGACTCCTATGGGCTTGGAAAGGCCACCGTCCGTCAGATGGGACATTAAGCCGTGACCCCGTGTGAGGGAGAACCATATCCTGTGCACGTTAAAGAACACACTGGATGGCCTTGACGGGAGACTACCATCTGTCTTCCAACAGCTGTTCCAGTGGGTCCCCTCCCCCAACCTTCTCTGAGCCTTCGGGGTCCATGTGACCTGGCCATTTAGCCCATGGTGTGCAAAAAAGTGCCGCTCAGAGGTAAAACAACCCAACTCGCAATGTGTAAAGATTTGCCTCTACTCATCTACGATGTACTGCAGCATTTTGCCGAATCTCATTTCTCTACCAATAACATATAGGAAAGAGCCAATTTTCATTTCTGAAATACTGTACTATATACAGGGTGATTCAAAACTTATCGTTCAAATTTCGTGGGGAGGTAGGGAATACGTCAGGAAACCGATTTCACATAGGAAAGTATGTCGGCAAACGTCATCTACATGAACAAAATGGACAAGTAAAGTGAACACAAGGAAACAGTACAGTTAAGTGGTAACGAATGTGACTTTTATTCCAACAAGGTTCACAGTAGGTGCTCAAAATTGCGACCATTTACACGGACACGGGATTCACAGCGCCGTTGCATTGACCGTAAAATGATTCATCTTATCACTAGTAAGTCAGCTCGTACACTGATGACAGCGGGAGTGGTCGGGCGAGCTGTACACTGGTTGGGTACATACAGAGCCCTCTACATACGCATGCGTACATTCTTTCCTATGTGAAATCGGTTTCCTGACGTATTCCCTACCTCTCCACGAAATTTGAACGATAAGTTTTGAATCACCCTGTATAATGCCCTAAGATAAAATACCAAACAAGAAACTAAAGCTACAGAAGAATTATTCCAGTTACAGGACAGAAAACTAAACATTGGAATCACATCTCAGCAAAGCATCATTATAGGTGGTTGTGCTTGACAGTAGAAACGAGCCCTCACCAAAAATATAAGTTCATCCATACAGAGGAGGCCATTAAAATCGATATTTGATCTACGAATGGTAAACTTCAGATAATGATCATATCTTTTGTGTGGATGCTCTCATTTTCCTTTCGTAAGATTATGTCTCTGGTAATAGATTATGTCTCTGGATATCAGTGGCATCTTGAAATATTAAAGAAGTAATGATATCACCTGAGATAAGGGCTGAAGTACATTCGTTACTTATAAGAAAAGGTTGGTTGGGTTGGGTTGTTTTACCTCTGAGCGGCACTTTTTTGCACACCATGGGCTAAATGGCTAGGTCACATGGACCCCGAAGGCTCAGAGAAGGTTGGGGGAGGGGACCCACTGGAATAGCTGTTGGGAGACAGATGGTAGCCTCCCGTCAAGGCCATCCAGCGTGTTCTTTAACGTGCACAGGGTATGGCTCTCCCGCACACGGGACCACGGCTTAACGTCCCATTCGACGGACGGCGGCCTTTCCAAGCCCATCGGTGTCCCCTACTGACCGTGGGCATGTCGGGGAATTTTTGTGGAGATAAATCTCAACGCTGACCCAGCTGGGACTCGAACCTGGGAACTGCAGATTATGAGCCTGGCGCGCTACCGACTGAGCCACTCCCGCCCCTATATAAGAAAAGGAACTATATATATAATTTTAGCCTAATTGAGAAATATAAGTTTTAACACAAACTGTGTGGTTAAAGTCTTCTGCAGGTTACGTTTTCCTCAATTCTTTCGTATACAGTTGATAAAAAATTGTTGATTTATGGCAGAACCATAATTGGATACTTAATCCATAATGTTGTCCACAATCGAACAGGAATTGATATACAATTATTTATATCCTGTATACACTAGTCGTTTTCAGCTTGGTTACTGTGCAACTGCAGCATTTAAAAATCTGTGTCTATAGAGTTGGGTTGTTTTACCTCTGAGCGGCACATTTTGCACATGGGCTAAATGGCCTGGTCACAAAGACCCCGATGGCTCAGAGAAAGTTGGGGGTGAGAGACACACTGGACATCTTATAGGAGACAGATGGTATCCTCGCATCAAGACCATTCAGCATGTTCTTTAACGTGCGCAGGGTATGGCTCTCCCGCACACGATGCCACGGCTTAATGTTCCATCCGATAGACGGCGGCCTTTCCAAGCCCATCGGGGGGCGGGGGGGGCTCAGTCGGTAGCGCGCCAGGCTCGTAATCTGTAGTTCCCAGGTTCGAGTCCCAGCTGGGTCAGCGTTGAGATTTATCTCCGCAAAACTCCCGCCCTGCCCACGGTCAGTAGCGGACACCGATGGGCTTGGGAAGGCCGCCGTCCGTCGGATGGGACGTTAAGCCGTGGCTCCGTGTACGGGAGAGCCATACCCTGTGCACGTTAAAGAACACGCTGGATGGCCTTGACGGGAGGCTACCATCTGTCTCCCAACAGCTGTTCCAGTGGGTCCCCTGCCCCAACCTTCTCTGAGCCTTCGGGGTCCATGTGACCTGGCCATTTAGCCCATGGTGTGCAAAAAAGTGCCGCTCAGAGGTAAAACAACCCAACCCAAGCCTATCGGTGTCCCTTACTGACAAGGCAGGGCGGGAAGTAATTATCCGCCGAAAGGGAGATGAAACTCATCTTCGGATGAAGTTCACTGACCGAGGGCAGGATGTTTTTCTTAGATAAATCTCAACGGTGGCGCAGGTAGGACTCGAACTTGTGAACTACACTTTACGAGCCTGGCGCTCTACTTAGAAAGGTCGCCGTCCGTCGGATGGGACGTTAAGCCGTGGTCCCGTATGCGGGAGAGCCATACCCTGTTCACGTTAAAGAACACGCTGGATGGCCTTGACGGGAGGCTACCATCTGTCTCCCAACAGCTGTCCCTCCCCCAACCTTCTCTGAGCCTTCGGGGTCCATGTGACCTGGCCATTTAGCCCATGGTGTGCAAAAAAGTGCCGCTCAGAGGTAAAACAACCCAACCCAGATGCTCTACCGGCTGAACCACTCCTACCCCAAACTGGAAAGAGAGTTCCTTTTTGCAAGGTTAGAATAACTACTCTGAGATTTGTAATTTATTCGACGTGTTAGAAGAATATATTTAAAAACCAGTAGAACTAATATTTTTGTAAAATCACTCCGGAAGCAGATATTAAGAATTTAACTATTTTCTTTTATGCATGATCATAGGAAGAGTTTATTTTTGCCTCTAAAAAGCGAAAGAGTAATTAGCATTTCGCAATAAACATTTTACTCTCTAAATGCAAAAACCGGAATTACTCCTACCGGAGGTAGCATGTTGGACTTGAACCATGCGATTTCCTTTTCTCCTCGTGATCAGTCCTACTTAAAAACTAACTGCTGATGACGAATGACAATGCAGCGAACCGTTACAACTCGAACAGAAATCCATTGGCTTGGCATTACCCACCAATGCCACGTAAAAACTGGCAGCTGTCCAATAAATTTTTAATACTTCGTCACCTCTTTGGATCCCCATCACAATAAGTATATGTAGTTTTGTAAACGAATGAATACTTGCTATTAAAAACAACTTATGGGAATAGTGAAAGCAAAGAATTGTTATTTTCCACATTTCCACGTACAGTCGCTCAAAAAAAGTATCCGAACACTATGGTTGATTACAGAATTCAGAAAAAAATATCTGGCAACGATTCTTTTTAGAAATTAGTGATCTGACAACCTTCGTGTCACGTGGTTACCAGATCACTAATTTTAACCTTCGTGTCACGTGACACGAAGGTTGCCAGATCACTAATTTCTAAAAAAAATCGTTGCCAGATTTTTTTCTGAATTCTGTAATCAACCATAGTGTTCGGATACTTTTTTGAGCGACTGTACTATTTTTAATATTATTCCTATAGATCCGAATTGCGTATTTACAAGTTTTTTGAGTGAATTTTGGCATTTATTCACATCTATGAAACCAATATATGTATCACAGAGCTGGTGATGTTATAGTTCTCATAAAAGGTTCGAGGAAGGTGACCCATTGGATAGCTTTAGGAAACAGGTGGTAGCCTTCCATCAAGGCTCTGGAGCTTGTTCTTTAACTTGCACAGGATATGACCCTCCCGTACACGGGACCACTGCTTAATTTCCAAACCGACTGACGGCAGCCTTTCCAAGCTCATCGGTATCACCTACTGACCGAGGGCGGGGTTTGACTCTACCCTGGGAACTACAGTTTACGAGCCTGGCATGCTACTGATCCATCCCGCCCCAGAGGTGAAGGGTCCTTGTGACCTGGTCATTAAATCCATTGTATGCATATAAGTACTAGTCGAAAATAAAACAACCCAATTCCTTGAGTAAATTAAATTTTGAATTTTTAAGTTAATTTGTGTTTTTTTTTTTGCGTTTGCTATTTTAAGTGATGATAAAATTGATTTATAAAGTGATTATAAAGATTTATCAGCAGTTGCATTAGCTTGTTTTTTACTGCTTGTAGGGGCGGGGTGGCTCAGTCAGTAGCGCGCCAGGCTCGTAATCTGTAGTTCCCAGGTTCGAGTCCCAGCTGGGTCAGCGTTGAGATTTATCTCCGCAAAATTCCCCGCCCTGCCCACGGTCAGTAGGGGACACCGATGGGCTTGGAAAGGCCGCTGTCCGTCGGATGGGTCGTTAAGCCGTGGCCCCGTGTGCGGGAGAGAGCCATACCCTGTGCACGTTAAAGAACACGCTGGATGGCCTTGACGGGAGGCTACCATCTGTCTCCCAACAGCTGTTCCAGTGGGTCCCCTCCCCCAACCTTCTCTGAGCCTTCGGGGTCCATGTGACCTGGCCATTTAGCCCATGGTGTGCAAAAAAGTGCCGCTCAGAGGTAAAACAACCCAAATTTACTGCTTGCACCTAGCAATAGTGATGATACTTTTCTGTTGATTTCTTTTGCACTCACCAGCTAGGCTCGCTATATAATTCCGGCGAAGGGGGCAATAATCAAACTTTGATAATTAGATTCGAAGGAATGTTAAGAACAAACATTTATTATCGGAAGAGCATGGAAGAAAGCGTAAAAATATTTCCTTTGGGGTGGAGTGTTACAATTCCGGTCTTATTGGAGGAGATAAATTTTGTTGTTCGTGTTGCGATTTTCCGGGGGGGGGGGGGGATAACCATATTTAACTCCATCATATGGGGCCTATTGGAAAGGCCCCATACGATGGAGGCCTTTCCAATAGGAGGAGGATATAAATTTCTGATTTAGAGGAAATCAGAAATTTTAAGCAAAAAGTTATTCTTAATCGTGAGCTTGATTAAGACAAAATTTAAAACTCTATATAAGGCATCTCGAAATATTTTTACTTTAATAGCCGACGCAATTTCAATTAGTCCATTCACGTTTCTGTATCTTCGGATAATAACAAGAAAAATTAATAATTTTAATATCCTCAAAGCAGGAAAAACTGGATTCGGCAAACTCCAAAAATGGAATTTTTCTTTTAAAATTATGGTTGATGGTTTTGTGTAGTACAATAAATTAATACTAAAAGAAAATTAAGACCAAACTAAAATATCAAATTTCTAGCCCAAATTGATCGTTTACGATATTCGTTTAAAATTTCGAAATTTTCAAAATTTACCATCGTTAGAAGGCGCAATTAAAGCTTTTGGGAGATTCTAAAAATGTGAATTATAATAGTTTATCAATATCTATCTAACTCAAAAAGGAATTTTTAATTTTTTTCTAAAAGCAAATATCTCTTAAAACACAAAAATTACATTTTCCGTGGCTAAAGGAGAAAATATCGTTGTCAATGCAAACTTCATAACATTCACATTTCACAACGAAAATTTCAAATTTCTAACGTAATTACATCGCTTGCAGCATTGATTTGAAATTTTCAAATTTTTTCACCGTTAGAGGACGCAATTATAGCCTTACGAAGGTTCCGAAAGTGCGAATCGTAATATTTCATCAATACCTATCCAATCCAAAAAGAATTTTTAATATATATCTAAAAACAAAAAAGTCCTATATCTACAGATACAGACATATAGACAAAGTGAAAACATTAGCTCGTTTTTTTTTTAAACGAGCTAAAAAGACAGAACAACCATCAATGTTAGAGTTGATCCTCCCGAAGATGAGCATTATGCTCACAAACAGTAGTTTTTGTGCGGAAAAGTATCAATGATTATCAACAGACACGTAGCGAGAAATGATTTCGTTGGGGGGAGGGCCATAGGGGCGGGGTGGCTCAGTCGGTAGTGCGCCAGGCCCGTAATCTGCAGTTCCCAGAGGTTCGAGTCCCAGCTGGGTCAGCGTTGAGATTTATTTCCGCAAAACTCCCCGCCCTGCCCACGGTCAGTAGGGAACATAATTTGTCTTGGAAAGGCCGCCGTCCATCGGATGGAACGTTAAGCCGTTGTTCCGTGTGCGGGAGAGCCATACCCTGTGCACGTTAAAGAACACGCTGGATGGCGTTGACAGAGGCCACCATCTGTTTCCTAACAGCTGTTCCATTGGGTCCCTCTCCCAACTTCTCTGAGCCTTCGGGGTCCTCGTGACCTAGCCATTTAACCCATGGTGTGCAAAAAAGTGCCGCTCAGAGGTAAAACAACCCAACCCGTTGCCAATAGTAGCTAGTGTCCCTTAAACGCTTTCTTTCTATATTTCGTAGAAATCAGTGCATTATTTTACTAAGCATTGAACACTTGAATAATAACATAAAATAAAGTATGTACGTTTACAATCAAATGATATTATTAAAAGAATTCCACTTGATTTTAAGACATTAATATCGGGAAAATTTTAAATACATTTTCGAAGTTCGGGTATATTTTGGAAGTAAAAATTATTGCTCGGAGGTTCAGAAACACTGGTTTAGACAAGACAATAAATGCTAAACCATTTCAGAGAACGAAAATGGATGTGTCTTTGTTCAGTTTAACTTTTCATTTGGAAAATGTTCATTGATAAATATGATCTGTATAAGTTAGCGCATAAGGTCTGAAACTATTCAACTTTTACCTTCCTATCAAAAATCACAAAACAGACTACACGAAAGTATTTATTAACTCTCTCAAATTTCAGTCCCTAAAAGAACCCCCAACTTGAGAGGAAGAGCTCACGGAGTTGTTTACATCTCTTCTGAAAGCCTTCAGCTTCCTGGGAGTGTGCAGTCGGTGGAGCACCCCCTACCTGGACCTCCTAACTTCCGGTGTCAAGTTTTTTAAGCACCTAACCGAAGGGAACTTAGGGAGCTGACGAGACGCCGCTGAGGATTTTGCAGAATGAAAGTGTTTAAGAAACACGTGATCTTCACCACGTGTTTCTTTAAATCAGTGTCTCACAAACTGTGTGCCGCGGCACAGTAGTATGCCGCGAGAGATTTTCAAATTGACACTAGATATTCCAAAGATTTCATTTTGACTTGACTTGTGTTATCGACGTGCTGTCGACGTGCTTTAATAAAAATCTTTCAGATTTTATCAACTGGGATCTTGTAAATATTTATCAAGCTTTTTCCAAATTTTGGTATTAATTTTTGATTATTTCAAGCCATAGAATGGACAAATATTTAAAACAAACACCGATTTATGATTAATTATATTTATTATTATATTTATTTTAAATAAAATGCATTTAACGAAACTTCAATTTTCCTCTTTTTACGTAACCATCAAAAATTCTTTTTTAGGTGTGCCGCGGGAAAAAAAATTAGATTCAGTGTGCCACAGAGTAAAAAAGTTTGCGAGACACTGCTTTAAATGTTACGAAAAAGAATGAAGGGTAAGTATCTCTCAATGGAGTGTTAGTAACACTAATGACATCAGCCCAGCAATATACGATGACAGTTCTGATGAATTAAAGATTTTTTCTGCATTGTATTCAAAAGAAAATTGTGTGATTAATTATAGCTTCTGAAGATTTACTGTTATTGCCGACAACATTCGTTTAATGTATATTGCGTTATTATAATTATATTTATTATGAATAATTATTAATAACACTTAATTTCTTAATTAGTAATTGTTATTACCGTAAATTATCGAATAGAAACTCGGCTACAATTTAAAATTTTCTTACTGGCTACAATTTGAGACCAAGCTACTATTTATGCCCTGGCGGTTGATATGTCATATATTGTGTATAGAGAGTTGGACTGAACAATGAAGGTCTGTATAGCGAAACACACCTAGACGTTTTAGCTCATTGTATAAGAAAGTATACCGACTCTAGGAATGAATTTCGTCTAGAATCTGAAGGTTTGGTGGAGACGCATGACATTTGATGCTCTGCGGGATAGTCACGCAGATTCCTGGACGTCTGGCATTCCTGTCTGAGACGCAGCCATTATTATAAATTATATGCTATTACCCCACTACAATTCAAGGATTGTTTGGATTGTTTTACCTCTGAGCGGCACTTTTTTTTGCACACCATGGGCTAAATGGCCAGGCCACAAGGACCCCGAAGGCTCAGAGAAGGTTGGGGGAGGGGACCCACTGGAACAGCTGTTGGGAGACAGATGGTAGTCTCCCGTCAAGGCCATCCAGCGTGTTCTTTAACGTGCACAGGGTATGGCTCTCCCGCACACGGAGCCACGGCTTAACGTCCCATCCGACGGACGGCGGCCTTTCCAAGCCCATCGGTGTTCCCTACTGACCGTGGGCAGGGCGGGGAATTTTGCGGAGATAAATCTCAACGCTGACCCAGCTGGGACTCGAACCTGGGAACTACAGATTACGAGCCTGGCGCGCTACCGACTGAGCCACCCCCGCCCTCACTACAATTCAAGCACAGGCTACTGTGTATGCTCCGACGTTTAATATGTCATATTCGGTATTATAAATATAAATTATTTTAAAATCACAAATACAGACTTATGCAACATATCTCTATGTTGTTGATGACTTGTATTTAATTAATAATTATAATTTCAAAGTAAGGACAGCTTAAGGTTTCAGGGGGCTCTTAGGAGGCCCGATGTTCTGTAACATTATTCTGATTTCCAAATGAATTGTTTCTCTTCCTCCTATAATATTATAAGTTCTCTACATTTTTACACTATAGAAAATGTTTGCTGTTATTCTAAAGTAAATCAGTCTGAACAGGTTTTAGAATTTAGGGCCTGAGCTGAAAAAAAAAAGGCAAAAGAATAACTAATCTATAGAGTTTGAGGGCACAAGGACCCCGAGGGTCAGAGGAGATTGGGAGAAGGGACTCCAATCTACTGGACAGCTGTTGGGAGACAGATGGTCGTCTCCCGTCAAGGTCATCCAGTATGCTTTAACCGGTACAAGGAGTGGCTCTCCCGCACATGGAACCACGACTTAACGTTCCATTCGACGAATGGTGACCTATCGTTGTCCTCTATTGGCCGAGAACAGGGCGTGGAGTTTTGCAGAGATAAATCTCAATGCTGATCCAGACGGACTCGAACCTGGGAACTGCAGATTACTTGCCTGGAGTTAAATTGAGAATAATTTTGTGACTTTAAAAAGCTTTACACCATGAATACCATATATTATGTCGATAAAAAGGTATGTGAATTATGTTTTATTACTATTTCGTTTACTGCTTCTACATTAGGGTTAAGGAAAGAAAAGTAAATAAAAGATTCGGTCGCCACCCGTAACGGTTGAATGAATGGTTCTTATTTGCAAAAAATAAATTTTTAAAGTTCTGAAGTTCAAAAATTAAGTAAATCGGTCTCTTGGAATAGAGTGGCAAATCCAGTTCCTCAGCGTTATAAAACAACCCATGATCTTGCACGTGTAGTAAACAAAATGATTTTTCTGAACTGTGTGTAGCCACGAAACTCTTATATCGACATTTTTATTTACCCGAATTCTTTTATTTACTTTTCTTTCCTTAACCCTAATGTAGAAAGCAGTAAACGAAATAGTAATAAAACATAATTCACATACATTTTTATCGACATAATATATGGTTATTCATGGTGTAAAGCTTTTTAAAGTCACAAAATTATTCTCAATTAAAAATAAAAATAAAAAAAAGTTAAATCTATTATGTATAGTTTTGCGAAGTGCCTAGATTTTCAACCATCCAAATCGCAACACCGAATATTTTTATATTATGAATTGTTTACAAAGACGTACAGAACGTCCAGAGCCATGGAATCCTTTTGCCTCTATGTTGATATATACTATATGTATCAGGGTTGGGTTGTTTTACCTCTGAGCGGCACTTTTTTGTACACCATGGGCTAAATGGCGAGGTCACATGGACCCGAAGACTCAGAGAAGGTTGGGGGAGGGGACCCACTGGAACAGATGGTAGCCTCCCGTCAAGGCCATCCAGCGTGTTCTTTAACGTGCATAGGGTATGTCTCTCCCGCACACGGAGCCACGGCTTAACGTCCCATCCGACGGACGGCGGCCTTTCCAAGCCCATCGGTGTCCCCTACTGACCGCGGGCAGGGCGGGGAATTTTGCGGAGATAAATCTCAACGCTGACCCAGCTGGGACTCGAACCTGGGAACTATAGATTACGAGCCTGGCGCGCTACCGACTGAGCCACCCCCGCCCCACATGTATCAGGACTAAGACATGTAGCAATTGCACCAGGCCCCACACTTGAAGAGGGAACTGTGTCGAAATACCCATGCACAATTTTACAGCATAGACCTCGAAGTGCTGAAGGTTTTTTCAGCGAAAGCATCATCATTTCATTAACTTTTAATAACATTAGAAACTCTATCTGAAGAAATTAAAGAGAAATTTGAGGTGAGAGTTTTAAGTGAAATAGCCTATATGTAGTTGTTTAACATTAAAATTCGCCATTTTCGAAAATCACTTTGTTTTCAAATAAACACTTTTTTTATGTTTATGGCAGATTTAATTTCTAATGACAAGAAGGACCCACGACAACAGACACCGACCTCCAAAAATGCGCGCTGGTTGTACATGTAGCAGTCATAAATTTGAAGATTTATACAAACCCCCAAATTAATATTAAGCTACTAGAGTCTCTAACAGAAGGGTTAAAAAAAATTTAAATTTTTTTCTCCCTTTCTGTTACAGACTACTGGCTTAATGTTTTTAAACTTCCAAACAGTAATCTACAATATTTATACAGTACGTACAATTTGAATTGTTTCAATTTCTATGTCTCCGCAAAATTCCCCGCCCTGCCCACGGTCAGTAGGGGACACCGATGGGCTTGAAAAGGCCGCCGTCCGTCGGATGGGACGTTAAGCCGCCGTGGCTGCGTGTGCGGGAGAGCCATACCCTGTGCACGTTAAGGAACACGCTGGATGGCTTTGACGGGAGGCTACTATGTGTCTCCTAACAGCTGTTCCAGTGGGTCCCCTCCCCCAACCTTCTCTGAGCCTTCGGGGTCCATGTGACCTGGCCATTTAGCCCATGGTGTGCAAAAAAGTGCCGCTCAGAGGTAAAACAACCCAACCCTTCAATTTCTATGTTGTAATTTTCCTCTCCAGGAATCATTCCTGCCTGGCTATGACCATCTGCAAAACCTGTATATGTATAAAGGTCATCCATAAACTATGTGAGAATGCGGGAGATTAGTTTGGTGAGCAGCGTGTTATGCAGTTTCCAGGATCGAGTCCCAACTTCGCCTACGTTGGAAACTTTATCCGTTAATTCCCGAACAGGGACAGCAATGAGTGTGGAGAGGCCGCCATCCATCTGATAGAACGTTAAACCGTTATTCCGTGGTTGGGTTGTTTTACCTTTGAGCAGCACTTTTTTGCACACCATGGGCTAAATGACCAGGTCACAAGGACCCCGAAGGCTCAGAGAAGGTTGGGGGAGGGGACCCACTGGAACAGCTGTTGGGAGACAGATGGTTGCCTCCCGTCAAGGCCATCCAGCATGTTCTTTAACGTGCACAGGGTATGACTCTCCCGCACACGGTTCCACGGCTTAACGTCCCATCCGACGGACGGCGGCCTTTCCAAGCCCATCGGTGTCCCTAGGTTTCAAGGTTCAATATTAATTTACGGAGGAATCGAAATTTCTTGTTCCAGGACTCGTGGCTTATTTTTTCTGTCACTGCTTGAAGACTCCTGAACTAGTAGATTGAATTTGGTATATTTCATTCCTTTAATAAAATTTTCGCACATAACTCGTTTTAGAAGTATAGTCCTTTGAATCTCATTGTTCATTGGCATGAGGATTTCATATTAATATTGATAAGATCAGAACGACCACCTTAGTGGTGGAGTGGTTTACGAGTGGTCTATCCTAATGCAGCGTGAATTGAGTCCCTTTGAGCGAAAATTTCAAAGAGAGGCCATTTTTATAAATGTAATAAAAAACCTTGAGTAAGATATAATGCAGATATATATATATAGTTTATGTCAGTAACGAACTATAGAAGTTCGTTATTTACTGTCATAATAGCATTATTTTGCACGTGTTTGAGTTGGGTTGGGTTGTTTTACCTCTGAGCGGCACTTTTTTGCACACCATGGGCTAAATGGCCAGGTCATATGGACCCCGAAGGCTCAGAGAAGGTTGGGGGAGGGGACCCACTGGAACAGCTGTTGGGAGACAGGTGGTAACCTCCCGTCAAGGCCATCCAGCGTGTTCTTTAACGTGCACAGGGTATGGCTCTCCCGCACACGGGGACACGGCTTAACGTCCCATCCGACGGACGGCGGCCTTTCCAAGCCCATCGGTGTCCCCTACTGACCATGGGCAGGGCGGGGAATTTTGCGGAGATAAATCTCAACGCTGACCCAGCTGGGACTCGAACTCCACGTGTTTGATAAACCGCCGAAAGATTAAGAATTGATGGAAATTTCAAGGGACGGGCCCTTCCACTCCCACTGAAATGATATAAAGCCTGATGTTTATGATCATTATAATGTGATTATTCTATTCCCTTTAGCCACGAAACGAAATGCATTTACCATCATAATGCATTCATTGCAAAACTAATTGCTATGACGAAGCTAAGCTTTAGTCGCAACATCAACGTATCATCAGTCTCTTGAATTATGAAAAGCTGCACCAGCTTTTACGACACACCGATATACAAAGGAACTGCCGCTATGTTCAGTTCGTTAAGCAAAACAATTTTACTGCATCTCTGCTTTTGTTGCAAACTGTTCCTCCACGATAATGGGATTATATGAAAGGTAAATAACTTTCATAATAGGTAAATAAATAATTCACACTGATTACACACTTCTTGGTGCTTAGGGGGGGAAGTTCCTTTAGCCAAAGTTTAGTTACATCATAAAACAAGTGTATAATTCATCTAACGGATCCTTATCAAAAGGGCAACACAAGGAAATGGTCTGGACCTCCCCTCACCTACTTTCTTGTGTGGAGCCCTTATAATTAAATGTGTTTTAAATACGAAACACTATTTGCTGTTATGTAACAATTAATATTTTGTTTTCGCTATTCATCTATTATTTTAGACGTGCGTTTAGTATTTTAATATAAGTTTATGAGTCTGAATTATGCAATTAGCAGGTTTCAAAAAAAAAATACCCCCTCAAGCTGCTGCTTGCCACAGAGGTCTGACAGAAGCCTGTCAGTTTATATGCCACAGCAGAAGGTCTGAGAGGATGGCAGGACCTCAGGTTTTAAGGGGAATATAATTTATGCACATATAAGAAACCGGTTTGTATTCGGGGTTTATAAAATTCAACTTTTAATTTTACAGGAGTACCTTTACTCCACTCCGGTACTTGAAATCAGTCGTGCCACGCTTCTGATCTGATGTTTCAAGGTTCGAATCCCACTGTGTCTAAGTTAAAATTTTCTTTGCTAACACCCACTCTGCCCTCTGTAAGAAATAAATCACCGATGGGCTTTGAAAGACGCCAGTAGTGAGTAAAGGAGAGTTCTGGACCAGAGGCGGGTCAATGTTAATCCTATGGGACCCGCCTCCTTGTGTTCTAAAGCGGAGGCGGGTCTTTCCTCCACACAAACAGGTCAATATTTCCCTCAATAATTTACATAATTTATTTTTTTTTTTTTAAATCAGAGATTTTCTTTTTTTTTTCTTCTTTTAATTAGTTTTTTTTACCCAATAGCATTGTTTCTTTTTTTGTTTCTGCGGGACAGTCTTTTAAATCAGTTTCTGCAGGATAGTCCTTCTTCTAGTATAAATACGACATCCATCAGTCAGATTCCTCATTCTGTTGTCAGACGTTGACAGTGACGGTTCTCTGCTGCTTCGTGATTTTTTTTTTTCAACTGTTAGAAGCCAATAGTGATAGTTTCTGACGTCCTCCAGTTTCTGCGAATAGTCCTTCTAGTATAAATACGACATCTATCAGTCGGAATCCTCATTCTGTTGTTAGACGTTGATAGTGACAGTTCTCCGCTGCTGCTTCGTGATTTTTTTTTTTCAACTTTTAGAAGGCAATAGTGATAGTTCTCCCTGTCCTCGTGCAGTATCAACTATTTTTCAACGCACTGTTTCATAATGTATCCATGCGATATATGTGAGAAGGTTTTCATTCATCAGACCCATCTCATCGTCATAAGAGAAATCATGATGGAAATAACCTCTTTAAGTGCTCTCAATGTGAATTGGCATTCTCAAGGAGAGATGATGTCCGACGTCATGAGTTAATCCACACCTCCAGAAAAACCTACAAATGTGAAGAATGCACCATGGAGTTTGGAAGAAAAGACAATCTTTTACGACATCAAAGAAAGCCCCACAATAATAAGCGAAAACGTTCTGAAGCTGAAAGGATTCCCCAGAAGAAACGAAAACCAGACCCTGAAGACCCCTGCCAGTTTACAGAAGAAATGAAAAGGACCCTTTCAACACATAAACTGATGGCAACGGAAGAAACATCTCTTGACCTCACCCTTTTCCTTGATTCCTCGCGGGAGTCACTCCTAACTCATCTGAAAGATGAATTGACCTCGAAAGGTAGTATTAAATGGTACCTTGTCGTGCAAGTGCGCTTCAGGCGAAAAGTCTCCCCTTCTACCTTCGAACACTGTACCCCGTTTTTCCGAAGTAACTGTGTTACAAGTCTTCCTACATCATCCCTAAACAGAGAACTAAATTCAGCGTGTAAGAAGATAAAGATCTCATTTGAAGAATTTGAAGGAGCACATAGTGGATGGACACTGGACGCCGTACTCCACGCTGAAATGAACATTGGAAAATATATCCCTCTTTCAGGATCTAGTTATATCCCTACTCCAAGAGAATTACTGTTAAAACACGCTATTGTCAATGTATGTAATTCTGACCAAAAATGTTTTATATGGTCTGTTTTAGCCTCTTTGTATCCTACCACAGATCATCCACAACGTCCTACCACCTACATTCATTTAGAAGAAAAATTAAACACATCTGACCTAATTTTCCCTGTTACAATAAATCAAATATCTAAATTCGAAAAAATGAACAATATTTCTGTTAATGTTTTTGGATATGAGAAAGAGGTGTTCCCACTCTACATCACACCATTCAGATTTAAAGCGCATGCAAATCTCCTTCTGTTATCGGATGATGAAAAGCAGCATTATTGCTCCATTAAGAATATGAGTAGACTTCTCAGTCCTCTCACCAAACATAACGGTGTACGTTTCTACTGTGATTACTGCCTTCACCGTTTCGCAAATGAATCCCTCTTGAAGGATCATGTTCCCTATTGTCGAGAACATGGACCTCAGAGAGTAGAACTCCCAACTGAAGAAGAGAAATGGTTGAAATTCACAAATTTTAAGTTTCAGCAGCTCGTTCCATACGTGATTTATGCCGACTTTGAATCATTCCTAGTGAAAGTGGACACTTGTATGCCTAACCCTGAAAAATCTCACACCACTATCACGGCAAATCATGAACCCTGTGGATTTGCATATCTTGTTGTTGGACATGATGGCTGCAGCTATAAGCCTCCAGTAGTTTATAGAGGTCCTAATGTAGTAGAAGAATTTTTAGAATGTCTGCTTAAAGAAGAAGAAAACATTAAAAATTTACTGTCGATGATAAAGCCAATGCAGCTCTCGAATCATGAAGAGGAATCATTTCACAACGCTACTGACTGTCATATTTGTAAGCATGCCCTAGGAGCAGATCGTGTGAGAGATCACGATCATATAACAGGTAAATTCCGAGGAGCTGCCCATAATTCCTGTAATCTGAACTTTAAGTTAACCAATAGGATTCCAGTTATCTTTCACAACCTAAAGGGATATGACAGCCACCTTATTATGCAGGGAATCGGCAGAATCAAAAATAAGAAGATTAATTGCATTCCCAATAACATGGAAACATACATAACCTTCTCCTTAGGGACATTACATTTTATAGACTCCTATCAGTTTTTAAGCACATCCCTTGAGAAGCTAGTAAATAATTTATCACCAGATGAGTTCCATATTTTAAAGGAACATGTTGAAACTGAACGGTTACACCTGGTTTTGAGAAAAGGAGTTTACCCCTATGATTATATTGACAACAGTGAAAAGTTTGAACAAATAGTATTACCACCACGTGAAGCATTTTACAACCAACTCACAGAAGAAGCACTAGGGGAAGAAGACTACACCCATGCAATAAGAGTATGGAATACATTCAACATAAAAAATCTAGGCCAGTATCATGACTTGTACCTGAAGACAGACGTGCTCCTCTTAGCTGATGTTTTCGAAAGTTTCAGAAAACTATGCATCAGATACTATGAAATCGATCCCTGCCATGTTTACACAGCTCCTGGATTAGCCTGGCAAGCATGCTTAAAAATGACAAATGTAAATCTTGAGTTGATAACTGACCCTACAATGTACCTTTTCCTGGAAAAAGGCATACGAGGGGGAATTTCTGTGATATGCAATCGTCTTAGTACAGCAAACAACAAGTATTTGGACACCTATGATCCTCAGTTACCCTCTAAATACATTATGTACTATGATGCCAACAATCTTTATGGATGGGCAATGTCACAATGCCTCCCTCAAAGCGATTTTCGATGGCTTAATAAAGAAGAAATAGCAGATCTAAATATTACGACAATTGCTGACGATGCGAATAAAGGATACATATTGGAAGTTGATTTAGATTATCCAGTTTCTCTACACGACAAGCATAATGATTATCCACTAGCCCCTGAGAAACTTCAGATTACCAGCAGCATGCTATCCCCATATTGTCAAGAGGTTGCCCAAAGCCTTGGAATAAATACAAACCAATCAGTCGTGAAATTAGCCCCAAATCTAAATTCTAAGGAAAAATATGTCCTTCATTATCGAAATCTCAAACAATATTTAACCTTCGGTATGCAGCTGAAGAACATACATCTCGTTTTAGAATTTAATCAGTCTTGCTGGCTAAAACCATATATAGAATTTAATACAGATCAGCGGAAGAAAGCTAGAAACGACTTCGAGAAGGACTTCTTCAAACTGATGAATAATGCTGTGTTTGGAAAAACGATGGAAAATTTGAGAAATCGAGTGAAAATTGAATTGACTCAGAGCCCGAAGAGAGTATGTAAGCTCGTAGCATCCCCTGCTTTTCACGCTTTTCGTGTTTTTGACAACGACCTTGCATGTGTGCAATCAAAGCTAACTAAATTGAAACTCAACAGGCCTATTTATGCTGGTTTCAGTATTCTAGATATTAGTAAACTATTGATGTATAGCTTTCATTATGACTATATTAGTCCGAAATATGGAGAAAAAGCTAAATTATTGTTTACTGATACAGATTCACTGTGCTACGAGCTTCAAACCGAGGACGTGTATGCTGATATGAAAGACGTTATAGATCATTTTGACACGTCCGACTATCACATTGATCATGTTTTGCATAGTACACATAATAAAAAGGTACTAGGTAAAATGAAAGATGAACTTTCGGGAGTACCTATCAAACAATTTGCAGGGCTTCGTTCTAAAATGTATTCCCTTCAGAGTTTACATGAGGAGAAGAAGACGGGGAAAGGAGTCCCCAAATACATCGTAAAAAGAACCCTTCGTCACAAGGATTACAGAGACTGCTTAATAAACAAATCACCTTGTCGAGTAGATTTGACAAGGATTCAAAGTAGCAGCCACCATCTTCATACAGTGAAAGGTGTAAAGCTTGGTTTGTCACCATTTGACGATAAAAGATATATTTTAGAAAATGGTTATGACACCCTTTCGTACGGTCACTACAAAACATTGAAAAAATAACATAGCAGAAAAAACGAATATTTCACTGTGATTTTTAATATGCTTGAGCTATTTATGTATAAAAAATATGATAATTTTATCCAAATGTGTGCATATAACCCCCTATATATGTAAAAATAATACATGTTATTATTATATGTAGATAGCTGTATGTAAAAACCATTTCCTCTGTTAACCTGCATTTTTTTTTTTGTAAGCAGGCTGTAAAGTATAATCAATGTGAAAAAGCATCATTGTGAAATGTATAAAATTGTAAACCAATGGAAATCATTACATGTGCACGCATTGTCATTGTTTCACCTAATACTTTGAAATCAATAAAAATTTTTAAATGAAATATATGTGTCGTCTGAGTCTTATCCTTGGCAAGTGGAGCGATAAACAAGCGTTAGCCGCTTCTCACGTGACTTACTCCGCATGCACCTGTGATGCTGACTCACTTCCAACCTCTCATATCCTGTTGGAAGGTCAGACCTCACTCACTGCGAGAAAGCTCTTCTAGGATCCATTTCTGGGATTACACTTATAATAAAAGGTGAGTAATTCTCTAAATTTTCATGGTTTATCAAACATTACTTATAATTTCGTGATGTAGTGACGTTCTCAAGTATTAAGAAGTGATGAAAACATAAGATTTCCTTTCAAAGTTATCGTAACTCGCTTGCTTGCTTGTTACCGGAACAAGCCTCCTAGAAATCAACGTCTTTTTTTTTTAAAGCAATCACCTCTCAAAAGCACCGGGACTTCAATAAATGCTCTGAGTGCTGTGTTTATGAAAAATATATCAGTACGGGATGAAATTCTAATTTTTACTTTGCAGAGACGAGAACTTTACGTAGATTTTTACAGAGAAATAATCGAAATTATTGCATCAGCCATTTAGCGATAAAGTATTTTAGAGCAGATTTTTACTGAATATTAATACTTTAGAATAAAGGATAATTTCCTGTATATAATACAGAGGTGTACAGACGAATTTTATTTCCTACGAATAAAAAACAAAAATAGGATTTTCATATTGTTATTCGAATTACTCACTTACCACTTATTTCAACTGTTTAGTAAAAAAAAAATACATTTAATTCCCAGTTTTTTAACGACTGAGATAAAAAAAATATGCTTACCTACATTAAATACAATGTAAAATAGCGAAATTCACCACTTATTTCAACTGTTTAGTAAAAAAAATACATTTAATTCCCAGATTTTTAACGACTGAGATAAAAAAAAATATGCTTACCTACATTAAATACAATGTAAAATAGCGAAATTCACCACTAATTTCAGCTGCTTAATATCAAGAAATACAGGCGATTTCCTGTTTTTTTTTTAGCATTGCACATAAGAGAAAAAAAAAGACTAGCGAACGTATTAACATGTATACCTCTGGTACTTAAATATGACATGCTCTGTGTTTCAATATTACACATTTTTTCAGTAGTTTACACATTAATTACTAATTTTTTTTTCATTCAACAGTTAAGTATCACAATTGGAAGTAATGTGCGCAATATTTCCTGTTTAAATGCATCTCTCTACAAAAAAAAAGATTTCCTTTCAAAATTATCGTAACTCGCTTGCTTGCTAGTACATTACATGGCCCGAATCGAGCCACCTCGAAATCAACGTTTTTTTTTTTTGAAGCGATCACTTCTCAGAAGTGGAAGACTTCAATAAATGCACCGAGTGCTGTGTTTATGAGAAAATTATCAGCACGGAATGAAAATCTAATTTTTTTTACTTGCAGAGACGAGAACTTTACGTAGATTTTTACAGAGAAATAATCGAAATTATTGCATCAGCCATTTAGCGATAAAGTGTTTTACTGAATATTAATACTTTAGAATAAAGGATAATTTCCGGTGTATAATACCGAGGTGTACAGACGAATTTTATTTCCTATGAATAAAAAAATAGGATTTTCATACCGTTATTCGAATTACTCAGTTAATTCACCACTTATTTCAACTGTAAAAAAAATATACATTTAATTCCCAGATTTTTTAACGACTGAGATAAAAAAAATAATATGCTTACCTACATTAAATACAATGTAAAATAGCGAAAATTCACCACTAATTTCAGCTGCTTAATATCAAGAAATACAGACGATTTCCTGTTTCTTTTTTTTAGCATTGCACATAAGAAAAAAAGACTAGCGAACGTATCAACATGTACCTCTGAGACTTAAATATGACATGCTCTGTGTTTCAATATTACACATTTTTTCAGTATTTTACACATTAATTACTTCTTTTTTTCATTCAACAGTTAAGTACCCAATTGGAAGTAATGTTAGCAATATTTCCTGTTTAAATACATCTCCAGAAATCCGCTTTAAAACATTTTCTTATAATTTAAGGGGAAAATAAAGAATTTTAATTGAATTTCTTTTAACACTATATACTTAATATATTGTAATCAACGTATTCTATATACAAAACGAATTAATACAGCCTAGTTACTGGAAATTAACATAATGTTGAAGTGCTTTCTACCTAAAGATTTAAAAAAAAAACCTGAAGACTTTAATTTTAATTACATTTTCAGCCACTAGATGGCGACACAGTTACTATTAGACCTTGGGACAGACGAGAGAAACTTGAAGCCTTTGCTCAGAGCGCCACCTAGCGGGATTTTCAGTAGTTTCATCACACCATACCGATTCCCCTTGGGTCAAAGTCCAGGTGGTGACGTCAGAGGGGAAAGCACTGTGCAAAGGGGGTTCGGTATGGTGTGATGAAACTACTGAAAATCCCGCTAGGTGGCGCTCTGAGCAAAGGCTTCAAGTTTCTCTCGTCTGTCCCAAGGTCTAATAGTAACTGTGTCGCCATCTAGTGGCTGAAAATGTAATTAAAATTAAAGTCTTCAGGTTTTTTTTTTAAATCTTTAGGTAGAAAGCACTTCAACATTATGTTAATTTCCAGTAACTAGGCTGTATTAATTCGTTTTGTATATAGAATACGTTGATTACAATATATTAAGTATATAGTGTTAAAAGAAATTCAATTAAAATTCTTTATTTTCCCCTTAAATTATAAGAAAATGTTTTAAAGCGGATTTCTGGAGATGTATTTAAACAGGAAATATTGCTAACATTACTTCCAATTGGGTACTTAACTGTTGAATGAAAAAAAGAAGTAATTAATGTGTAAAATACTGAAAAAATGTGTAATATTGAAACACAGAGCATGTCATATTTAAGTCTCAGAGGTACATGTTGATACGTTCGCTAGTCTTTTTTTCTTATGTGCAATGCTAAAAAAAAGAAACAGGAAATCGTCTGTATTTCTTGATATTAAGCAGCTGAAATTAGTGGTGAATTTTCGCTATTTTACATTGTATTTAATGTAGGTAAGCATATTATTTTTTTTATCTCAGTCGTTAAAAAATCTGGGAATTAAATGTATATTTTTTTTACAGTTGAAATAAGTGGTGAATTAACTGAGTAATTCGAATAACGGTATGAAAATCCTATTTTTTTATTCATAGGAAATAAAATTCGTCTGTACACCTCGGTATTATACACCGGAAATTATCCTTTATTCTAAAGTATTAATATTCAGTAAAACACTTTATCGCTAAATGGCTGATGCAATAATTTCGATTATTTCTCTGTAAAAATCTACGTAAAGTTCTCGTCTCTGCAAGTAAAAAAAATTAGATTTTCATTCCGTGCTGATAATTTTCTCATAAACACAGCACTCGGTGCATTTATTGAAGTCTTCCACTTCTGAGAAGTGATCGCTTCAAAAAAAAAAAACGTTGATTTCGAGGTGGCTCGATTCGGGCCATGTAATGTACTAGCAAGCAAGCGAGTTACGATAATTTTGAAAGGAAATCTTTTTTTTTGTAGAGAGATGCATTTAAACAGGAAATATTGCGCACATTACTTCCAATTGTGATACTTAACTGTTGAATGAAAAAAAAATTAGTAATTAATGTGTAAACTACTGAAAAAATGTGTAATATTGAAACACAGAGCATGTCATATTTAAGTACCAGAGGTATACATGTTAATACGTTCGCTAGTCTTTTTTTTTCTCTTATGTGCAATGCTAAAAAAAAAACAGGAAATCGCCTGTATTTCTTGATATTAAGCAGCTGAAATTAGTGGTGAATTTCGCTATTTTACATTGTATTTAATGTAGGTAAGCATATTTTTTTTTATCTCAGTCGTTAAAAATCTGGGAATTAAATGTATTTTTTTTACTAAACAGTTGAAATAAGTGGTGAATTTCGCTATTTTACATTGTATTTAATGTAGGTAAGCATATTTTTTTTATCTCAGTCGTTAAAAAACTGGGAATTAAATGTATTTTTTTTTTACTAAACAGTTGAAATAAGTGGTAAGTGAGTAATTCGAATAACAATATGAAAATCCTATTTTTGTTTTTTATTCGTAGGAAATAAAATTCGTCTGTACACCTCTGTATTATATACAGGAAATTATCCTTTATTCTAAAGTATTAATATTCAGTAAAAATCTGCTCTAAAATACTTTATCGCTAAATGGCTGATGCAATAATTTCGATTATTTCTCTGTAAAAATCTACGTAAAGTTCTCGTCTCTGCAAAGTAAAAATTAGAATTTCATCCCGTACTGATATATTTTTCATAAACACAGCACTCAGAGCATTTATTGAAGTCCCGGTGCTTTTGAGAGGTGATTGCTTTAAAAAAAAAAGACGTTGATTTCTAGGAGGCTTGTTCCGGTAACAAGCAAGCAAGCGAGTTACGATAACTTTGAAAGGAAATCTTATGTTTTCATCACTTCTTAATACTTGAGAACGTCACTACATCACGAAATTATAAGTAATGTTTGATAAACCATGAAAATTTAGAGAATTACTCACCTTTTATTATAAGTGTAATCCCAGAAATGGATCCTAGAAGAGCTTTCTCGCAGTGAGTGAGGTCTGACCTTCCAACAGGATATGAGAGGTTGGAAGTGAGTCAGCATCACAGGTGCATGCGGAGTAAGTCACGTGAGAAGCGGCTAACGCTTGTTTATCGCTCCACTTGCCAAGGATAAGACTCAGACGACACATATATTTCATTTAAAAATTTTTATTGATTTCAAAGTATTAGGTGAAACAATGACAATGCGTGCACATGTAATGATTTCCATTGGTTTACAATTTTATACATTTCACAATGATGCTTTTTCACATTGATTATACTTTACAGCCTGCTTACAAAAAAAAAAATGCAGGTTAACAGAGGAAATGGTTTTTACATACAGCTATCTACATATAATAATAACATGTATTATTTTTACATATATAGGGGGTTATATGCACACATTTGGATAAAATTATCATATTTTTTATACATAAATAGCTCAAGCATATTAAAAATCACAGTGAAATATTCGTTTTTTCTGCTATGTTATTTTTTCAATGTTTTGTAGTGACCGTACGAAAGGGTGTCATAACCATTTTCTAAAATATATCTTTTATCGTCAAATGGTGACAAACCAAGCTTTACACCTTTCACTGTATGAAGATGGTGGCTGCTACTTTGAATCCTTGTCAAATCTACTCGACAAGGTGATTTGTTTATTAAGCAGTCTCTGTAATCCTTGTGACGAAGGGTTCTTTTTACGATGTATTTGGGGACTCCTTTCCCCGTCTTCTTCTCCTCATGTAAACTCTGAAGGGAATACATTTTAGAACGAAGCCCTGCAAATTGTTTGATAGGTACTCCCGAAAGTTCATCTTTCATTTTACCTAGTACCTTTTTATTATGTGTACTATGCAAAACATGATCAATGTGATAGTCGGACGTGTCAAAATGATCTATAACGTCTTTCATATCAGCATACACGTCCTCGGTTTGAAGCTCGTAGCACAGTGAATCTGTATCAGTAAACAATAATTTAGCTTTTTCTCCCATATTTCGGACTAATATAGTCATAATGAAAGCTATACATCAATAGTTTACTAATATCTAGAATACTGAAACCAGCATAAATAGGCCTGTTGAGTTTCAATTTAGTTAGCTTTGATTGCACACATGCAAGGTCGTTGTCAAAAACACGAAAAGCGTGAAAAGCAGGGGATGCTACGAGCTTACATACTCTCTTCGGGCTCTGAGTCAATTCAATTTTCACTCGATTTCTCAAATTTTCCATCGTTTTTCCAAACACAGCATTATTCATCAGTTTGAAGAAGTCCTTCTCGAAGTCGTTTCTAGCTTTCTTCCGCTGATCTGTATTAAATTCTATATATGGTTTTAGCCAGCAAGACTGATTAAATTCTAAAACGAGATGTATGTTCTTCAGCTGCATACCGAAGGTTAAATATTGTTTGAGATTTCGATAATGAAGGACATATTTTTCCTTAGAATTTAGATTTGGGGCTAATTTCACGACTGATTGGTTTGTATTTATTCCAAGGCTTTGGGCAACCTCTTGACAATATGGGGATAGCATGCTGCTGGTAATCTGAAGTTTCTCAGGGGCTAGTGGATAATCATTATGCTTGTCGTGTAGAGAAACTGGATAATCTAAATCAACTTCCAATATGTATCCTTTAATCGCATCGTCAGCAATTGTCGTAATATTTAGATCTGCTATTTCTTCTTTATTAAGCCATCGAAAATCGCTTTGAGGGAGGCATTGTGACATTGCCCATCCATAAAGATTGTTGGCATCATAGTACATAATGTATTTAGAGGGTAACTGAGGATCATAGGTGTCCAAATACTTGTTGTTTGCTGTACTAAGACGATTGCATATCACAGAAATTCCCCCTCGTATGCCTTTTTCCAGGAAAAGGTACATTGTAGGGTCAGTTATCAACTCAAGATTTACATTTGTCATTTTTAAGCATGCTTGCCAGGCTAATCCAGGAGCTGTGTAAACATGGCAGGGATCGATTTCATAGTATCTGATGCATAGTTTTCTGAAACTTTCGAAAACATCAGCTAAGAGGAGCACGTCTGTCTTCAGGTACAAGTCATGATACTGGCCTAGATTTTTTATGTTGAATGTATTCCATACTCTTATTGCATGGGTGTAGTCTTCTTCCCCTAGTGCTTCTTCTGTGAGTTGGTTGTAAAATGCTTCACGTGGTGGTAATACTATTTGTTCAAACTTTTCACTGTTGTCAATATAATCATAGGGGTAAACTCCTTTTCTCAAAACCAGGTGTAACCGTTCAGTTTCAACATGTTCCTTTAAAATATGGAACTCATCTGGTGATAAATTATTTACTAGCTTCTCAAGGGATGTGCTTAAAAACTGATAGGAGTCTATAAAATGTAATGTCCCTAAGGAGAAGGTTATGTATGTTTCCATGTTATTGGGAATGCAATTAATCTTCTTATTTTTGATTCTGCCGATTCCCTGCATAATAAGGTGGCTGTCATATCCCTTTAGGTTGTGAAAGATAACTGGAATCCTATTGGTTAACTTAAAGTTCAGATTACAGGAATTATGGGCAGCTCCTCGGAATTTACCTGTTATATGATCGTGATCTCTCACACGATCTGCTCCTAGGGCATGCTTACAAATATGACAGTCAGTAGCGTTGTGAAATGATTCCTCTTCATGATTCGAGAGCTGCATTGGCTTTATCATCGACAGTAAATTTTTAATGTTTTCTTCTTCTTTAAGCAGACATTCTAAAAATTCTTCTACTACATTAGGACCTCTATAAACTACTGGAGGCTTATAGCTGCAGCCATCATGTGCAACAACAAGATATGCAAATCCACAGGGTTCATGATTTGCCGTGATAGTGGTGTGAGATTTTTCAGGGTTAGGCATACAAGTGTCCACTTTCACTAGGAATGATTCAAAGTCGGCATAAATCACGTATGGAACGAGCTGCTGAAACTTAAAATTTGTGAATTTCAACCATTTCTCTTCTTCAGTTGGGAGTTCTACTCTCTGAGGTCCATGTTCTCGACAATAGGGAACATGATCCTTCAAGAGGGATTCATTTGCGAAACGGTGAAGGCAGTAATCACAGTAGAAACGTACACCGTTATGTTTGGTGAGAGGACTGAGAAGTCTACTCATATTCTTAATGGAGCAATAATGCTGCTTTTCATCATCCGATAACAGAAGGAGATTTGCATGCGCTTTAAATCTGAATGGTGTGATGTAGAGTGGGAACACCTCTTTCTCATATCCAAAAACATTAACAGAAATATTGTTCATTTTTTCGAATTTAGATATTTGATTTATTGTAACAGGGAAAATTAGGTCAGATGTGTTTAATTTTTCTTCTAAATGAATGTAGGTGGTAGGACGTTGTGGATGATCTGTGGTAGGATACAAAGAGGCTAAAACAGACCATATAAAACATTTTTGGTCAGAATTACATACATTGACAATAGCGTGTTTTAACAGTAATTCTCTTGGAGTAGGGATATAACTAGATCCTGAAAGAGGGATATATTTTCCAATGTTCATTTCAGCGTGGAGTACGGCGTCCAGTGTCCATCCACTATGTGCTCCTTCAAATTCTTCAAATGAGATCTTTATCTTCTTACACGCTGAATCTAGTTCTCTGTTTAGGGATGATGTAGGAAGACTTGTAACACAGTTACTTCGGAAAAACGGGGTACAGTGTTCGAAGGTAGAAGGGGAGACTTTTCGCCTGAAGCGCACTTGCACGACAAGGTACCATTTAATACTACCTTTCGAGGTCAATTCATCTTTCAGATGAGTTAGGAGTGACTCCCGCGAGGAATCAAGGAAAAGGGTGAGATCAAGAGATGTTTCTTCCGTTGCCATCAGTTTATGTGTTGAAAGGGTCCTTTTCATTTCTTCTGTAAACTGGCAGGGGTCTTCAGGGTCTGGTTTTCGTTTCTTCTGGGGAATCCTTTCAGCTTCAGAACGTTTTCGCTTATTATTGTGGGGCTTTCTTTGATGTCGTAAAAGATTGTCTTTTCTTCCAAACTCCATGGTGCATTCTTCACATTTGTAGGTTTTTCTGGAGGTGTGGATTAACTCATGACGTCGGACATCATCTCTCCTTGAGAATGCCAATTCACATTGAGAGCACTTAAAGAGGTTATTTCCATCATGATTTCTCTTATGACGATGAGATGGGTCTGATGAATGAAAACCTTCTCACATATATCGCATGGATACATTATGAAACAGTGCGTTGAAAAATAGTTGATACTGCACGAGGACAGGGAGAACTATCACTATTGCCTTCTAAAAGTTGAAAAAAAAAAATCACGAAGCAGCAGCGGAGAACTGTCACTATCAACGTCTAACAACAGAATGAGGATTCCGACTGATAGATGTCGTATTTATACTAGAAGGACTATTCGCAGAAACTGGAGGACGTCAGAAACTATCACTATTGGCTTCTAACAGTTGAAAAAAAAAAATCACGAAGCAGCAGAGAACCGTCACTGTCAACGTCTGACAACAGAATGAGGAATCTGACTGATGGATGTCGTATTTATACTAGAAGAAGGACTATCCTGCAGAAACTGATTTAAAAGACTGTCCCGCAGAAACAAAAAAAAGAAACAATGCTATTGGGTAAAAAAAACTAATTAAAAGAAGAAAAAAAAAAGAAAATCTCTGATTTAAAAAAAAAAAAATAAATTATGTAAATTATTGAGGGAAATATTGACCTGTTTGTGTGGAGGAAAGACCCGCCTCCGCTTTAGAACACAAGGAGGCGGGTCCCATAGGATTAACATTGACCCGCCTCTGGTCCAGAACTCTCCTTTACTCACTACTGACGCCGTCCGTCGGATGTTAAGCCGTGGCTCCTGTGAAGGAGAGCAGTACTCGGAATGCTAGATTGCCTTAACGGGAAGCTTCCATTGATCTAGTAATAGCTGTTCATTGTATCCTCTTGCCCCAATCTTCTCTAAGCCCTTGGATTCATTGTAACCTCGCTATTTAGCCCATTGTGTGGAGTAAAAAAAGTGCAGATCAAAGGTGGAATAGCTTAACTCAACTATCCCCCCGATACGGGACCACCTTGTCGAGGTGGGGGGGCTTGAGGGCCCATTGAAGTCGAAGGCTCTGCTGACCGGTTTGAAACCCCGGTTGGACAGGCTAAGACTTCCATCTCAGAAGTTGAGGGCCCTGCTGACTGACTTGGTCCGGTCATGTTGGACAGGGCCCCGACAGTAGGGCCCGACTAAGAGTCTCAGTCACGGGAACCGAGGCAACTTGGATTCTATATCCTTGTTTGTGGCTAACCAGGGCGCAGATTAAATTTAGGTATTGACCGATGGATGAGCTTTACTCCTATAGTACTGTTCGCCATTAGGTAGTCGAGGATGAGCTGTATCTATATGGTACTGTCTTGTCCCTGACCGTAATTAGTGGTGAATATGGCATTTCCCTATACTGGTAGTGCTTCAGGCGGAACTAGTGGGTCTTGTCTCATATTTATATTTATCCCCTTTAAACCCACGCGGTCATTAGGATAGAACATTCCTGATCACTGTACCAGGGGAATTAAATTTCAACAACTAAATAAATACATAATATACTTAATCTTGCCTTATATATTTACATCATTCGGACGTGCCCATTTAATTTATATTTCAAGAACTTTAACAATTTCGAATTATTTTTAGCCTAATTTTAGACTTTTTTCGTTCGTATGAGTTGTGTTGTTTTACCTCTGAGCGGCACTTTTTTGCACACCATGGGATAAATGGCCAGGTCACATGGACCCCGAAGGCTCAGAGAAGGTTGGGGGAGGGGACCCACTGGCAAGCTGTTGGGAGACAGATGGTAGTCTCCCGTCAAGGCCATCCAGCGTGTTCTTTAACGTGCACAGGGTATGGCTCTCCCGCACACGGGGCCACGGCTTAACGTCCCATCCGACGGACGGCGGCCTTTCCAAGCCCATCGGTGTCCCCTACTGACCGTGGGCAGGGCGGGGAATTTTGCGGAGATAAATCTCAACGCTGACCCAGCTGGGACTCGAACCTGGGAACTAAAGATTACGAGCCTGGCGCGCTACCGACTGAGCCACCCCCGCCCCTTGTTCATATGAACACCTCGGCACACTTAGCACAGGCTCGCGGCACAGTGGTTTTTGACTGGCATTATAAATCGAAAAACTAGTTTAGAGAACCACTGCTTTAAATAGTAAACTGCCAGGGTCGTCCGCAGAGGGGGGCAAACGGGGCCCCCCTGGGATCCAATAAAAATTTCATAAATTATAATCGTAACAATTTAAAGGTAATTAATTTATATACATTTTGTATGTGTTTTTGTATTGATGCAATACTGTATTCTATAATCTACTTGTAAAAAAAAAACCCTAAAAAATTAAATAATTAAATAAAAATTTATGGATGTAATTATTTGTCTCCAAGCTTTGCCCCTCCCCCCTGGAAAATTTTCTGCGGACGCCTATGTAAACTGCTCTTTCTTTTGAAAAAGCTCGAAAATATATATCCAGTTCTCCCTTTCATACATATTTCAAACGTTTAGTGACTATTTTATAATTTTCATTTCGAAAAGTGTGATGTATAATTCACAAAATTTACAGTTCGAAAAGGAAGTTAATTGAAAATACCCGTTCTTCGTCTTTTTGAAGTAAAATGCAAAGCCGAATGAGCGACGTTCAGTCCCCCACTGGCAATAGCTCCGACAGCAGTGCATTCACCTCTCTGCCCGCTGATAAGAAAGCTGCATTTCAAGGAAGAGAACTCCCATTAAACCTCCATAGTGCCATTTGTTTACAAACACGTCGAGTCACGTCTTTAAATGTTGGGACCGAGGATGTTTTTCTTTGTGTCGTTTGTCTCCTGCTCCTCACAGTCACGTATCGAAGCAGACTGTTTTCGTTAATGAAAATCACACTTAACCCTTTCACGACTAAGGGAAACATTTTTCCCAATTTTAAAATTGGTGATTGTCGTATTTAATTATAACCTTATCTGCATTTTTTATACAGAATGTCAAAATAGAACGTATGCCGAACGCAATTACGTAAACGGGAACGTTTAGTCCATGTCCATCTTTGCTTCACAACCAAAAGAAATTGCTTCGCAGAATATCATAATTAGCACATCATTTTGTATAGTAATTTTATTTCATAATTTTGTATTATTTTAGTTAACATTTTGTTCTAATAAACCAATAAATAAAAGACATTGCATAATAAGCCTAACTATAAAATGTGTTACCTTTATAGTCCATTGGGAAAAATATTTCCCATAAAATTTAAAAAAAAACTACACATTGTTATGTATTTTTCTTATGATTTTTATTTATTTTACGTCTAAACAAACTAAAATAAACAGTTACATACTAATATTTACTCTTAGAAACCTTATGGTCCTGAAAGGGTTAAACAAATACACAAACCACACTGCCCAACAAGAAAACAATGAAAGCGTCTGAAATTTTACCCACGAAATCAGTAGCGTAAGCCAGAAGTTCTCGAACATTTTGACACCGCTCTCTTCCTCACAATATAGGACCTACGTAATTGGAAAAACATTTTCACTAAAAATACTAGCAAATATAAAACTATCAGAACTTTACGACCACTTCCAATGTTGGAAGTGGGTCGCAAAGTTCTGATACCTCCCTGAGAGTCCCCCCTCGCTTGCTACCTCCCTAAGGCTCGCGACCCACAGTTAATTCGTTGCCAGATATTTTTTCTGAATTCTGTAATCAATCATAGTGTTCGGATATTTTTTAATATATATAATGCAATGAATATGGAGCGTGTGCAGTTACCGTTCACAGCAAACTGGAGCGGTTGCGGTTAATGTTCACAGCACATTGGATCGTGTGAGCTCACAAAGACCTAGATCGTGTGGGCTCACTCACGGAAATATTGAGCGTGTGCAGTTACCGTTCACAGCAAACTGGAGCGTGTGCAGTTACTGCACTCGCTCCAAGTTGCTATGAACAGTAACTGGAGCGTGTACAGTTGCTGTACACGCTCCAGATATTTTTCCTGAATTCTGTAATCACGTGACACGAAGGTTGCCAGATCACTAATTTCTAAAAAGAATCGTTTCCAGATACTTTTTCTGAATTCTGTAATCAATCGTAGTGTTCCGATACTTTTTTGAGCGACTGTACTATCCTGTATAGTGGAACATCGGATGGCATCACTTAACCATATTCCACTTCAGGACCAGTAGCGATGTGCAGTATTATTTAGACGGGCCAAAATTTAAAGTACCGTAATTTTTTTTTAAAGCACAAATTATTTATTTATTATTATTATTCTAGTCACGCTAAGGATACAAAGATTTAAACTTAATACGAACTAAATATTTATTAATAAAAATAATAAAAAAAAATTTATATTTTTATTGGGTTCACAAAATACGTCGCGAGCTCCATTAACGCTATTAGAGCCCTAGTTAACCCATCACTATTCTATACGACCGGTATAAAATAAATCGGTATAAAAACATTAACAATCATTATGATTATTATACTTCGGAATTTATTCGTCATTTTACAAAAAGTATTCAGTAGAGTCAATACATATAAACTTTTATCAATTGAATACCAGTTCCCAACCACCCGAAAATATTAATACCTACCTAAAGGACCTGGGTTCGAGCTACGGGTATGTATATGTGCATGGATGTTTGTGGTGTTTTTCTGCTGAGGTTCTGCCATCCTCACAGATATTATATTATGGCATATATAAACTGACTATTAGACTTCTGTGGCAAGCAGCTGCTTAAGGGAGTATTTATTTTTATTTTTACATTCACTCACTTCTCTCCTTCTCTAAATATTCAATGATTCACTGCAAAAGTTATGTCTAATTTCTTACCATCATTTCTGGTCTTAGTGGTTGAGAAAAACTCTTTGGTACAGATCTGCGATTTTAAAGCTGTTTGATTTTGTTTGTTCCTACCTCTCACAGTAAAGGTAATATTTTTAGATATCCTAAGAAATATCTTCTTTCTACGGGTAACTGTAATATATGGAAACTTAATCAACATACTCTCTTGATGTCATCACTCAGAAATATAACACGGACATTCTGCGCTTGTAAGAGTTGCTGAACTCACAATATTTCAATTCTGGCAAATACCACTGAGCTGATCCTTAAATGAAACATAGGGCCGATCCTTCAGCGAATCGGTGAGCTTGTCCTTCGGTGCTTCTACGGATCATAAATAAAAAAATAAATACCCCCTCAAGCAGCTGCTTGCCACAGAGGTCTGACAGGAGCCTGTCAGTTTATATGCCATAGTAGAAGATCTGTGAGGATGTCAGGACCTCAGCGTGATTGAAATACCAGAGTCGATTCATAATCCCAGTCCATCCTGGATACAGGTATAATCAAAAACAACCTAGACTTCTCTTTTCGGATAGTGATGACGAGCTTTGGCAAAGTGTAGAGCAGGTACAGTCGCTCATAAAAATATCCGAACGCTATGGTTGATTACAGAATTCAGAAAAAATATCTGGCAACGATTTTTTTCAGAAAATAGTGATCTGGCAACCTTCGTGTCACGTGATTACAGAATTCAGGAAAAATATCTGGAGCGTGTACAGCAACTGTACACGTTCCAGTTACCGTTCACAGAAACTGGAGCGTGTGCAGTTACTGCACACGCTTCAGTTTGCTGTGAACGGTAACTGCACACGCTCAATATTTCCGTGAGTGAGCCCACACGATCTAGGTCTTTGTGAGCTCACACGATCCAATGTGTTGTGAACATTAACCGCAACCGCTCCAGTTTGCTGTGAACGGTAACTGCACACGCTCCATATTCATTGCATTATATATATTAAAAAGTATCCGAACGCTATAATTGATTACAGAATTCAGAAAAAATATCTGGCAACGATTTTTTTAGAAATTAGTGATCTGGCAACCGCCGTGTCACGTGGAACACGTAAACCACGTTTCCTGGAGACGTGGGTTCGAATCCCACTCATGGCAAAAACAATTTTTTTTCAGCTCATCATTTCATGAGTTCCATGTCTACAGGACTTAATCCTGTGATTATTAACTACTAAACATAGGTCATTCAGCCACAAAAATGGTGTACATCAAATAAATCCACAAAACACATAATAATCAACTAAATAGAAAATCCCAAATAATTTTTTAATTCCATTTTCAGTCTTTTAAAAGAATCGAATTTATCTCCGCTAAACACCGACCCTGCCCTCGGTGACAATGGGAACACCTATGGACTTGGAAAGGTCGCAGTCCATCGGAAGAAAACCCTAAGTCGAAGTTTCATGTGCAAAGAACCCACACCATGTGCACATTAAATAAATCGGGGCGGGGGTGGCTCAGTCGGTAGCGCGCCAAGCTCGTAATCTGTAGTTCCCAGGTTCGAGTCCCAGCTGGGTCAGCGTTGAGATTTATCTCCGCAAAAATTCCCTGACCTGCCCACGGTCAGTAGGGGACACCGATGGGCTTGGAAAGGCCGCCGTCCGTCGGATGGGACGTTAAGCCGTGGCCCGTGTATGGGAGAGCCATACCCTGTGCACGTTAAAGAACACGCTGGATGGTTTTGAAGGGAGGTTACCATCTGTCTCCCAACAGCTGTTCCAGTGGGTCCCCTCCCCCAACCTTCTCTGAGCCTTCGGGGTCCTTGTGATCTGGCCATTTAGCCCTTAGTGTGCAAAAAAGTGCCGCTCAGAGGTAAAACAACCCAACCCATTAAATAAATAAAATAAATAAAAAAATAAATACCCCCTCAAGCAGCTGCTTGCCACAGAGGTCTGACAGGAACCTGTCAGTTTATATGCCAGTGTAGAAGGTCTGAGAGGATGGCAGGACCTCAGCAGAAAACAACACGAACTTCCATGCCTTACCCGGGGCTCGAACCCAGGTCCCGTAGATCAATAGCCAAGCGCGCTAACCACTCGGCCACGGGACGGCTGTGCACATTAAAGAACACGCTAAATTGCCTTGACTGGAAACTTACCATCTGTGACCTCACAGCTGTCCAATGAGTTCCCTTTCTCTACCAAACTCTGAACCCTTGGGTGGAAAGGCCGCCGTCCACCGGATGGGACGTTAAGCTGTGGCCTCGTGTGCGGGAGAGACATACCCTGTGCATGTTAAAGAACACGCTGGATGACCTTAACGGGAGATTAGCATCTGTCTCCCAACAGCTGTTCCAGTGGGTCCCTTCCCCCAACCTTCTCTGAGCCTTTGGGTCCTTGTGACCTGGCCGTTTAGCCCTTTGTGTGCAAAAAAGTGCCGCTCAGAGGTAAAACAACCCAATTGAACCCTTGGGGTTCTTTGAGACCTGGCTATTTAGTCTATAGAATGCACAGAATGCCGCTCTGAGGCACAATAATGCAACAGCACCAAAGTTCTCTAAATTTCGATTTTCAACAATATTTGTTTAATATTTAAGGGTTTATGGAAGCCGGAATATATAACAGCGGCGTTGCTAGTCATAAATAATTCATTTGAAAAAATAATTCACAATAACCGTTTAGCATTGGTTACTAAAATAAATATAATTCTAGAAGTTTGTATAACGATTCTTTCACTTTTCATCAGTTTGGGAGAAACGTATTTAGAACGAGCGTCTTGTTAAATATTTCAGCTTCAATAACTCGAATACGTTAAAAATTGAGATTTGAATGTGATCTCCAATATATCTTCATTGGTATTTTTGCGTAAAAAGCTTATTTTCGCAGCATGGAGAGCTCTGAAACGACTTTCCACTTAGAGGAAACGTTCCAATACATATTTGAAGATAGTTTGTACTGACAAGCCTTTTATCAGACCTCCATGTCGAATATGTTCCCTGATAAAAAAAAATTTTTTGATGAGACTAAAAACTTTCAAACTTTGCAAGTGGTTTGCGGAACAATAAATTGAAGAAACTTCCTAAATATGCCCAGGAGTAATCTTTCTCCCCAACACGCTTATCAGTCTTATTCTTTAAACATTTCACAATGATCATTAGCAGCGCCAAATCACCAAACAAGAGAAAAAGGTCGATTTAATACATATAAATTAAAACGATTTTTTTTTTCGACCTGGTCAATAACCTGAAAAATGCGAGAAACAACATTTTAACGAGCCTGTTAGCAGTCATCTGTTTCTGTGCATAGAAGTGTGCTGAGCCTGGCGGAAAGTGGTGCCCATAGCTCTGGTAGCAACAACCATCCATCAGGTGCCGCTATGGTGTGCCGCGAGGTGCTGTGCAGCAGAAGCGCCCGCGCAGAAGGCCCACCAATCAATATCCTCTCTCTCCAGAGCCCTACGTTGCACTTGGCGTTAGCTGGCTCCTTGTGTGGCATCACTGCAGGGACCGACAACAAATTGCACTTTTCCTTAAAGACATCTTCACTCGGAATATTTACGAGTGGAAATTTTTCGTGGTTATCTTTGAGATAGCTAAGTGATACAAAATCTAATGATTCGTATAAATATTTAAGAAGAAAAGAACTATTTGTTTCGTTGTAAGGAATTTTCTTTAGACAAGAACTCAGTGAATGATTCAACTGGGTTCATTTCTGATTATTCACCAATGCCACTGCACTGAATATCTCCTATAACTTACACTGATACGGAAAGGCAACGTGATTCTAGATAATAAGGTATCACTAAATCTCATTTGAAAGTTATCAGATTCAGTGTGGCGCTAAGAGTTCTGCAGCCCTTTCTTTTCGATATCATCATCATCATCCTCAAGCAGCCATGGGCTACGGAGGTCCAACCAGACCGTGCAATTTAGTTCTCCAAGCAAGTCTGTCCTGAGCTACATCTACTGCATCTGGCCACTGCACACCAATTCTAACAAGGTCCTGTTTGACATTGTCTGCCTACCGCATCCTAGGTCTCCCCTTCTTTCTGAGGCCTTTAGGCACACTGTTCATAACCCTATTCGCCAATCTATAATTATTCATACGGGCAACATGGCCAAATCAACGGAGTCTCTCTCTGCACAATATGCTGCTTAAAGGAGGTTGCAAACTCCTTTGCCTAACCTCATCATTAGTTAGAAAGTTGAAATCACTTGTATATTATTCATATCAAATAAAATTACAATTTTCTTGATAGCAGTTGAGCATTTTTGAACGTTTCTAACGAATTAAAATTATGATTACAATTGATCTCTTTCAATTCGATTTTTGATGCCTTCTTGTATTTGTTGTCTCTACAGACCGTAGACCTTGATTCAGATATAGTGAGACCTTACTCAGATGAGGATTCAAGTATCGTGTAGTCCTGATTAGAGGCAAAATCAGATATCGCATGCGCTTAATACGTGGCAAACTCAAGTATCATACAGTCCTGATCAGAGGTGGATTCAGACAGGCCCGAATCTAGAAAAAAAAAACAGGAGGCAAGAAATTCAGTCGAGCCAGAAAAAATGTAAAAGGAGGGTTGGGTTGTTTTACTTCTGAGTGGCACTTTTTTGCACACCGTAGGGTAAATTGCCAGTCACAAGGACCCCGAAGGCTCAGAGAAGGTTGGGGGGAAGGGACCCACTGGAAGAGCTGTTAGGAGACAGATGGTAGCCTCCCCGTCAAGGCCATCCAGCGTGTTCTTTAAGGTGCACAGGTTATGGCTCTCCCGCACACGGAGCCACGGCTTAACGTCCCATCCGACAGACGGCAGCCTTTCCAAGTCCATCGGTGTCCCCTACTGACCGTGGACAGGGCGGGGAATTTTGCGGAGATAAATCTCAACGCTGACCCAGCTGGGACTCGAACCTGGGAACTACAGATTAGAACCTGGAGCGCTACCGACTGAGCAACCCCCGCCCCAGTAAAAGGAGGAGCTAAGAGACTGGATTTCCATTGCAGTATAGCATCCACCTCCCGGGTTTTAATGGTCTTTAAAAGTTTCTTGGAAAATGCAATGAAATATATATAAGTTTAACAATTTTTTGCCTGGCCGGGGGGCATATCAACCTTGCTAACCGTCTCCCTTAGATCCGGGATTATAGATAGATGTGAGGTTTTAAGCGCAATTCAAATTTCAGTCAACGTACAGTCGCTCAAAAAAGTATCCGAACACTATGGTTGATTACAAAATTCAGAAAAAATATCTGGCAACGATTTTTTTAGAAATTATTGATCTGGCAACCTTCGTGTCATGTGACACGAAAGTTGCCAGCTCACTAATTTCTAAAAAAAATGTTGCCAGATATTTTATTCTGAATTTTGTAATCAACCATAGTGTGTGACACGAAGGTTGCCAGATCACTAATTTATAAAAAAAAAATCGTTATCAAATATTTTTTCTGAATTTTGTAATCAACCATAGTGTTCGGATACTTTTTTGAGCAACTATACAAGTGCATCCCACATCATCCGTCATAGAGCGCGTAACACATGCGTAGCCGACAGCATTAAGCTCCCGACATAGAACCCACCTTATCCAAACAACTGTATAATACCACTGTCTTAATTACAACCTAACGGAGGAAGTGGGGGGAGACACTCGGTAGCGCGCCAGGTTGTAATCTGTAGTTCCCAGCTGAGCAAGCGTTTAGATTTATCTCCGCAAAACTCTCCGCCCTGCCCTCAGTCAATAGGGAACACCGATGGGCTTGGAAAGACGCCGTCTGTTGGATGGGACGATAAGCCGTGGCTCTATGTGCAGGGAAAACTCTGTGTGCACGTTAAAGAACATGCTGGATGGCCTTGTCGGGTAACTACCATGTGTCTCCTAACAGCTGTCCAGTGGGTCCCCTCCCGCCAGCCTTCTCTGAACCATCGGGGTCCTTGTGACCTGGCCATTTAGCCCATAGTGGTCAGTAACCCCTCCTGTCACGCGGGAGACCGGGGTTCGATTCCCCGCCCGGTAGTGTTCTTTTGCCGTCCGTGGCCGAGTGGTTAGCGCGCTTGGCTACTGATCTACGGGAACTGGGTTCGAGCACCGGATAACGCATGGATGTATGTGTCGTTTTTCTGCTGAGGTCCTGCCATCCTCTCAGATCTTCTACTGTGGCATATAAACTGACAGGCTCCTGTCAGACCTCTGTGGCAAGCAGCTGCTTGAGGGGGTATTTATTTTATTTTTATATGCAAAAAAGTGCAGCTCAGAGGTAAAACAGCCCAATCCCGTGAATGAGGGGGGGGGGGTTGAAATCCGATTAAAACAACCATCTATAATTTATTAAATATCCCCTTTTCAGTTTCCGGGGTTTTTTTTTAAACTTGAAATTATGAATTTTTTAACTTTGCGAGCAGAGTAATTTTAAACCTTGTTACTAATGGTTTAGCTGGGTTGGGTTGTTTTACCTCTGAGCGGCACTTTTTTGCACACCATGGGCTAAATGGCCAGGTCACATGGACCCCGAAGGCTCAGAGAAGGTTGGGGAAGGAGACCCACTGGAACAGCTGTTGGGAGACAGATGGCAGCCTCCCGTCAAGGCCATCCAGCGTGTTCTTTAACGTGCACAAGGTATGGCTCTTCCGCACACGGGGCCACGGCTTAACGTCCCATCCGACTGACGGCGGCCTTTCCAAGCCCATCGGTGTTCCCTACTGACCGTGGGCAGGGCGGGGAATTTTTGCGGAGATAAATCTCAACGCTGACGCAGCTGGGACTCGAACCTGGGAACTACAGATTACGAGCCTGGCGCGCTACCGACTGCGCCACCCCCGCCCCAGGTTTAGCTGGCATTTTGTTTCAAATGTGGAGACAGAAAAATATATTCAAAGCTCCAAAAATGAAAAGATCGACTGAGATATCAAAATTAGTACGATCGCTTAACGAGATAAAATATAAAATCAATTGTGACCGCAAATAAGTATATTCACTTGACATGGCAAAACAATTTTTGGGGGGCAGCAAAAATAGAGTTGCTTGGAGCGACAAAAAGTGAGTTTGCTTGGGACAGCAAATTGTTTTGAATCGGTGCTGCTCTTACAAACGCACATTTGCTCTGCGCTGCCCTTTTCGTTACAGCATCATCGGCGAATGAATCCAAAAATTAAACGAAAGTTTTTTTTTCCTCCTGAATTTTAAACCTATTTTTTCGCAATCTCCTTTCATCACTTCACGGATTCTGTTGTGTTCCAGTCTAGGAAGATCGCGGTCCAGAGCAAAGTTGGGTTGTTTTACCTCTGAACGGCACTTTTTTGCACACCATGGGCGAAATGGCCGAGTCACATGGACCCCGAAGGCTCAGAGAAGGTTGGGGGAGGGGACCCACTGGAACAGCTGTTGAGAGACAGATGGTAGCCTCCCGTCAAGGCCATCCAGCGTGTTCTTTAACGTACACAGGGTATGGCTCTCCCACACACGGGGCTACGGCTTAACATTCCATCCGACGGACGGCGGTCTTTCCAAGCCCAGCGGTCCAGTGCAAAATGTTTCGGTTCAAATCACATGAAATTCTAATGACAATTTTCCTTCTCTTTTTGCAGAAAGTGGGGCGGGGGTGGCTCAGTCGGTAGCGAGCCAGGCTCGTAATCTGTAGTTTCCAGGTTCGAGTCCCAGCTGGGTCAGCGTTGAGATTTATCTCCGCAAAATTCCCCGCCGTGCCCACGGTCAGTAGGGGACACCGATGGGCTTGGAAAGGCCGCCGCCCGTCGGATGGGACGTTAAGCCGTGGTCCCGTGTGCGGGAGAGCCATACCCTGTGCACGTTAAAGAACACGCTGGATGGCCTTGACGGGAGGCTACCATCTGTCTACCAATAGCTGTTCCAGTGGGTCCCCTCCCCCAACCTTCTCTGAGCCTTCGGGGGTCCATGTGACCTGGCCATTTAGCCCATGGTGTGCAAAAAAGTGCCGCTCAGAGGTAAAACAACCCAACCCAAAATTTGCAGAAAGCTCTTAAAAATCATCATAAAACAGCTTTTTTTGCAATTATCATTTCAAAATTATATTTCCGTCATGACGTATAAAAAAAATTATCTTGCCAGACAACGAATTATGTGTAAATATAATAATTATAGTTCCGTTGTAGGAAATCTTACATTAAAAAAAGGTGCCAGTGTTACTTTTTTTTCCCGAAATTGTTTTCAAAATTTTAATATTTCACACGTCTAGCAAATTTTTTTATAGAGCTCGGAATCGGTGCAGTCATACAGATAGCATTGCCATCAAGCAGGCACGCCTCACAAGCATCAAAGTCCTACGCCCAACACAACGTTACATATCACTTTCTAAGATATCATTGATATCGTATCGTTATTGTAAAGTCACAAAAGCTTTATTCTACTATACTAATCTTAGAATGGCGTGCTTGCTTCTCATAAACAGATAGATGAAGGTTGAAAAATATTTATAGATTTAAGAATAATGCAGTGTTTTATATATCTTCATACTCATAACTCTGTTTTCGAAAGATTTAAAAGTCAGGACTCCCAATTCTCAAAAAAAAAATTGTTTTTAATGGATTAAATTTTATTTTTCTCAGCTATATAAAGATACATCAGATAATAAAGACAAACTATTTTATTTTTCTCAGATAAAATAGCTGATATTCTCTAAATAAATTTTGGATTTTATACAACAGAAAATTTGTTTACGGAACTGATTTCGAGAGCTTTGTCAATTTTAATTCCATTTGCAATTTCTAATTTAAACTATAAATTGTAATTTAATTGTACAAGTAATAATATATAATATGCAATTATATTAGAGTACTGTTTCAAGATTGAATAGGGCTTTTTTTCTCCTGAGTGGCCCCCTTTTGTGCACACAACAGACTAAATAGCCAGGTTACAAGGGTTAATAAATGGGTAGGGAAAGGAATGGATGGAAAGCCTCTCGTCAAAGCCATCCAGCGGGTTCTTTAACGTGCACAGGTATGGCTCTCCTGAAGCTGTTTAGCGTCCCGGACATTCGACGGACAGCGTCTTTCTTAACTCATCGGTGCCCCTTTCTCGCACAGAGCCCACGGTCAGTAGGGGACACCGATGGGCTTGGAAAGACCGCCGTCCGTCGGATGGGACGTTAAGCCGTGGCCCCGTGTGCGGGAGAGCCATACCCTGTACACGTTAAAGAACATGCTGGATGGCCTTGATGGGAGGCTAACATCTGTCTCCCAACAACCGTTCCAGTGGGTCCCCTCCCCCAACCTTCTCTGAGCCTTCGGGGTCCATGTGACCTGGCCATTTAGCCCATGGTGTGCAAAAAAAAAGTGCCGCTCAGAGGTAAAACAACCCAACAACTCGCACAGAGCAGCAGAGAGAGCGTTTTAGTAGAGAAAATCTCAATGCAGCAAAGCGAAGACTCAAATTTGGTAGCATTATGTTGCAAGCCTGACGCTGTAAAGACTGAAACAACAATCCTGCCGCACTTACTTAAGGGCCACCCTGTATATAAGCACGCTACTAGAAATTTCATGCAGGGGTCTTCTTGAATTTTTGTGAGGGGGAACAGGGGAAGGGAGTAGTAATGCCTCTATACCTGTGGACATTTGGCTCTTTTTCCTGATTTCCTGATCTCCTTGTCAGTAGGGGACACCGATGGGCTTGGAAAGGCCGCCGTCCGTCGGATGGGACGTTAAGCCGTGGCCCCGTGTGCGGGAGAGCCATACCCTGTACACGTTAAAGAACACCCTGGATGGCCTTGATGGGAGGCTAACATCTGTCTCCCAACAACCGTTCCAGTGGGTTCCCTCCCCCAACCTTCTCTGAGCCTTCGGGGTCCATATGACCTGGCCATTTAGCCCATGGTGTGCAAAAAAGTGCCGCTCAGAGGTAAAACAACCCAACCCAAATCCTGATCTCTTTGAGTTTCGTACTTAAAGGACGACATTACTGGAAATAACTCAGGTATCAGAAAACGCCAAAGGCAGTTTTCTGATACCTGACTAGCTTGGTCGATAACGATGGCTGAAGCTCTCCCACCACCTGCAGTGACAGCAAAAGCTCCTCCTGTGGCCGGAAACTAAATGTAGAGGCCGAGGTGCACAGCTTCCGCTCGATAACGCGTATTCATCAAGTCATCGGGTTGCTGCAGATCTCTATGATAGAGAAATGGGAAATTTCAAAGCGCGGAAGAATGTACAGGTTAAAGTGGAGTGGTAAATTGGATTTAAAAGCTAAGTTCCTAACTAAGGTAAAGCTTAAAAGTAAAGCTTACATTATTTATGTAAGAGTAATTGAAAGGAAATGCCAACAATACTTTCGCGGGGGATCTAGTAATGGAGACCCAACGATCAGATGATGAAAATGCGTGATATATTATTTTTCAAAATATTAAAATCTTTAGAAGTATTTTTATACGCTCTAAAAATGAATAAATTTTAGGATTTGGAATCTATTGATTTTTCAACCTTTTTTAAGAATTGCAAAATTCTGAGTAACTTCAACAATCACCATTCATGAAATTCATCTTTTTTTTAAAAAAATAAATATCCCCTCAAGCAGCTGCTTGCCACAGAGGCCTGTCAGTTTGCACTGTATCAAAAAAAAAAGTAAAAAAAAACTATGAAAAAAGGGTTTTCCACTTCATATCATCGGAAAGAGCAAAAAAAATGCTTTCAAAATCTCTGGAAACAGTTGCACCAATTCAGGAACATTAAATTCAATTCAATTAATTAAATTCAATTCAAGACATTTAAATTAATCTCGAAAATGCACAGTTTTTAAACGAAAATTTACAGTTTTCAATCCCCCCCCCCAAATTTAGGAGTAAAAAAAGGATTTTATTTAATTAAACGTAGCCGCCCCGTGGCCGAGTGGTTAGCGCAGTTAGCTACTGATCAAAGGAACCTGGGTTCGAGCCCTGGGCAAGGCATAGATGTTTGAGTTGTTTTTCTGCTGAGGTCCCGCCATCTTCACAGACCTTCCACTATGGCGTATAAACTTAGAGGCTCCTGTCAGACCCCTGTGGCAGGCAGCTGCTTGAGGGGGTATTTATTTATTTTTTATTAATAACTTGTCAACTGCACGATAGCTTGGAAGGAACAGAACAGCAGGTGTAACTTTTACCTTATCTTTATAAAATTACTAATAGTTAGGTTGGGTTGTTTTACTTCTGAGCGGCACTTTTTTGCACACAATGGGCTAAATGGCCAGGTCACATGGACCCTGAAGGCTCAGAGAAGGTTGGGGAAGGGACCCACTGGAACAGCTGTTGGAAGACAGATGGTAGCCTCCCGTCAAGGCCATCCAGCGTGTTCTTTAACGTGCACAGGGTATGGCTCTCCCGCACACGGGGCCACGGCTTAATGTCCCATCCGACGGATTGAGGCCTTTCCAAGCCCATCGTTGTCCCCTACTGACCGTGGGCAGGGCGGGGAATTTTGCGGAGTAAATCTCAACGCTGATCCAGCTGGGACTCGAACCTGGGAACTACAGATTACGAGCCTGACGCGCTACCGACTGAGCCACCCCCGCCCCAAATTACTAATAGATTTACCCGTCGTTGCTCGAATGAAACTCTTTAGAATAGATGGTACTCCCATAATAATAATATAATTAGCGACTTGCATTTCTGTAATGATGCGTCAGAGAAATATTTTCCCCAGAGCTCAACAATTGCCGAAATTGCTCAGTAACTCCGCGCACGAAAAATTGAGCCCGAACTCGTCTCTAGTTAGGACCACCAAATTTGATATTTACTTTCTCTCATCATAACTTAAAGCAATAAGAGTTCCCCACATATACACCAAATTTTTCTTCCTCTCCCTCCCCCGAAAAAAAAAGGGAGGGGATATTTTCTCTTAAACGTTAGTAGTTAATATCATCAAAGTTAGAGCTTCTCATGGTAGCTTAAAGTAACATAAAGAATTGGTCCCCCCCCCCCCAAAAAAAAACCACATACACACATTTATGTTTGTTCCGAAAAACGAAAAGAATTTCTCTCAAAAGGGATAAGCGCTAGATCACTAAATTCGGTATACAGCTGCCTCTTCTCATAATTCAAAGCAACCTAAGTGTTTGCCCCCCTCCCCCAATCCGCCACCAAAAAAATTATGATGTCAGCCATTAAAAATAGTTCATAAAGAGTGCGCAAAGCAACTAAACAAATATGTTTATGCACACATTTGAAAAATAACTGAATTCTGTGTACAGTCGCTCAAAAAAGTATCCGAACACTATGGTCGATTACAAAATTCAGAAAAATATCTAGCAACGATTTTTTTTTCTGAATTTTGTAATCAACCAGTGTTCAGATACTTTTTTGAGCGACTGTACTTCTAATACTTTTAATGGAAAATATTTTAAAAAAATACCTTATAAGATATGGCACGAATAAAGGAAGGTGTGTTTCCAGATACGGCACAAACATAAATTCCACCAACAAAGGTTTTTGACAAAAATTTTACCAAAAAAACCTCAAGTTCTTCAACGAAAGGAAACACTCAAAAATTGCAAACTAAGGAGGTTTTGCTTATTGCACAGAATATAAACAGAAGTTGAATGTTAGAAAAAATCTCTCAGGGTTGGTTGGTTTACCTCTGAGCAGCACTTTTTTGCACACAGTGGGCTAAATGGCCAGGTCACAAGGACCCCGAAGGCTCAGAGAAGGTTGGGGGAGGGAACCCCTGGAACGGTTGTTGGGAGACAGATGTTAGCCTCCCATCAAGGCCATCCAGCGTGTTCTTTAACGTGTACAGGGTATGGCTCTCCCGCACACGGGGCCACGGCTTAACGTCCCATCCGACGGATGGCGGCCTTTCCAATCCCATCGGTGTCCTCTACTGACCGTGGGCTGGGCGGGGAATTTTGCGGAGATAAATCTCGACGCTGACCCAGCTGGGACTCGAACCTGGGAACTGCAGATTACGAGCCTGGCGCGACCGACTGAGCCACCCCCGCCCCCATCTCTCAGGGAAATGTTTCATACCGGCTGACTATAAAAAGTGCCAAATTACACCAAAGGTAAAATATTTCAAAGCAATTTTTCATAGAGAATTATGATTGTCAATTTTTTTTAAAAACGTATTTCTATGCATTTCCTTTTATTGCAGCAAAGGGAGTTTTCTAGGAAGAAAAATTGTATTCATATATTTAACTAAAAGACCAATCGCCTCTAGGGAATATAGAATGTTAGCTTCCAAAGTCTGTAAATGGTAGCTAGGTAGTCACTGGAAGGAGAGCTATGCACCAGTCCCCTGTGATGATGAATAGAACCTGCCAGGCCTAGCACCTAATGTCCGACCCCGCCTTCTCGTGGTGCAGACCGTTAGTACCTTTCAAAAGAGATACTCTCTTGTGGAAGTGAACGGAAGGGGAGGGCTGCCAGATTAGTGTGGCCTACTGATCTGGACAACTATGGCTACTTTTCTTTTTTTTTCTACCCTGCTGAGGAGTGGTCAACCACACAGGGTCCTGGTGCTGACCATATAAACCTACTGGACTGGACAGATATATGGCTCTGAGCTTGATTATGGATCCTGATTTTGCTGCACTGGTGGGCTTCTGTGGAGGGAAAATCTACCGCTGTGTTTTCTGTTTGTTTGTGGGTTGACAGCCCCAAGTGAATAGATTCACAGGATATGTTTATCAGCTGGTGGATTATCCTGAGCAGAGGTCATCGCAGGCACCTGAACTCTTTGCTTCTATTGGCATCGTCAAATTCTACATTGGAGGAAGTCTTCCAGTGTAGATGGCTTCAGCCTTTAGTGGTGGGGGAACGGGTCTTTGCCCCATATCTGCGATTAGGGGGCTGTTTGATATTGTCGGCATTCCCTCTCTCAATAAACATAGTTTCTTTAAACATCCTACTAACCATTTTCTCTCCATAGGTAGTTGGAATGTGAGGACTCTGCACAGAGCTTTTTCTCTTGATGTCCTCACACAAGAATTCCACCATTATAATTTAGATATTTTCGGCTTGCAAGAGACAGATGGACAGATAAAGGTCAGATTCTTAAAAATAATCTTAAATTTCTCTTTTCAGGGAGGGACGACAATAATCATCACCAAGGCGTGGGTCTGCTTCTCAGCAGACACGCTAGTGATGCTCTTCTAGGATATGAGTGCATTAATGAAAGGTTTCTTACAGCAAATTTGCAGACAAGCATTAAAGACTTGAATGTTATCTGCTGTTATGCCCCCACTGAGGATGCCGATGAGGATGAGAAGGATAGGTTTTATGAACAACTTCAGGATATTTTGAATTCTGTCAAGAAAGGAGATATTACCCTTGTTCTAGGTGACTTTAATGCCAAAGTTGGTACTGACTCTGACCTTTGGGAAGGAGTGATAGGCCCTTTTGGTATTGGTAGCTGCAATGGCAATGAGCAACGTCTCCTACAGGTAAGTAAACTCAATGGATTCAGAATAACTGACACTTATTACAAACACCGCGACATACATAGATACACATGGGTGTCACCTGATGGGCTGCATAAGAATATGATTCATTATATATTGATTAACATTTCTGTTAGAAATATCAGGGCATATAGGGGAGCTGAAATTGGATCTGACCATTACCTTGTTAAAAGTGTGTTGCAACTTAAACTTAAAAAGTGTTGTGCTAGGGTTAAAAAATTTGCTTTTAATACTGAAGCTCTGAAAGACCCAGTTATAGCCAAAGCTTACCATGATAGGTTAGTTAGTCATTATGACAGTCATGGTTTGCTTACTACTGAAGTTGAGGAAGAATGGGATCATTTTAAACAGGCTTTTTTGGACACTAACAGTACTCTTTTAGGAAAAAAGGAGCAGAAGTGGCAAAATTATCTGAGTGATAAGGCACTTGAGCTTATTTCAGAAAGAAAGAACTGCAGGATTGCCCTTAATCAATACCCTACTAGTCCTAATAGAAGGCATTACAGAGAACTTAATAAATGTGTAAAAGATCAGTTAGCTGCCGATAAGAATCTTTGGCTAGATGTTTTGGCTGACAAAGCCGAGGAAGCAGTTAGACAGCACAACAGCAGAGAGCTGTGCCAGATAGTTAATGTTTTGTGTGGTAGAAAACGGACAGGTATACAGGGATTGAAGGATAAACAAGGTAAGGTTATAGAAGGTGAGGATTCTGTCATGGCTAGGTGGGCTGAGCATTTCAGTGATATTCTAAACAATGCGGTTAGTTCTATTCCCATTGTTTGCAATGATGATAGATGCATTGTTGGCTTTAATGTTGGTCCTATAACACAATCTGAAGTTATTTTGGCTGTTTCTAAACTTAAACTTCATAAATCCCCAGGTGTAGATGAAATTACTACAGAAATGCTTAGAGCTGGGAATGTTTTGGTTACCACTTGGATGACTGAAATTCTGAATCTCTTTTATGATAAAGGCATGGTTCCTAAGGATTTTACCAGAGCTATTGTTATCTCTATTTTCAAAAAAGGTGATCGCAGTTCTTGTGATAACTATAGGGGTATCAGCCTACTCTCTGTTCCAGGTAAAGTTCTTTCCATGATTGTGCTTAATAGAATTAAGAATCTGGTTGACAGTCAATTGCGTGATGAGCAATGTGGATTCAGAAGTGGTAGGGGATGTGTGGATCAGATATTTTCACTTAGGCAGATTCTTGAGAAATGTTTAGAGTTTCGGAAACCTTTGGTTGCTAGCTTTGTTGATTTCAAAAAGGCTTTCGACTCTGTTGATCGTCATAGTTTGTGGTTGATTGTGAGATCATATGGTATACCACACAAGTTAGTTAACCTAGTGAAAGCTCTCTATAATAACACAGTCGTGTGTGAGAGTTGGAAAGGCTTGTAGCAATTGGTTTAGCATTACTTCTGGTGTTCGACAAGGGTGCATTTTGTCTCCTTTTCTCTTTAGCTTGGTTATTGATTATGTTATGCGAAATTTACTTCAAGGGAAAGATTTTGGCCTTAAATGGGCTGGAGATGGGAAAATTTCTGATTTGGATTATGCTGATGATTTAGCCCTTTTGGCAAATGATGTTGATGAGATGAACTCTTTCATTCGAGCTCTTGATGAGACTGGTAGTAGAGTAGGTTTGGTTATAAACAGAGAGAAAACTAAAGTGATGAAAATTGGTCAGGCAGGCTGTGATTCAGTTCATCTGAATGGTTGCAGTCTTGAGCAGGTGTCACAGTTTAATTATCTTGGGAGCTATGTAACAGATACTGGTGATGTGCGGCATGAGATTAACAGACGAATAGGGATTGCTGCTGGGACTTTTAAGAACCTATGGAGAGTGTGGAGAAATAGGCGTATACACCTGAAATTCTTTTTTGAAGACTAAAATCAGACTGTATAATAGTTTGGTTCTTTCTAGGGTTAGTTATGATAGTGAAACTTGGACACTTTGTAAACAAGATAACAGGAAACTAGATGCTTTTGATTCCAGATGCTTACGCAGTATCTTGGGCATTAGATGGTTTAACTTTGTAACTAATGATGAGGTTAGGCAAAGGAGTTTGCAACCTCCTTTAAGCAGCATATTGTGCAGAGAGAGACTCCGTTGGTTTGGCCATGTTGCCCGTATGAATAATTATAGATTGGCGAATAGGGTTATGAACAGTGTGCCTAAAGGCCTCAGAAAGAAGGGGAGACCTAGGATGCGGTGGGCAGACAATGTCAAACAGGACCTTGTTAGAATTGGTGTGCAGTGGCCAGATGCAGTAGATGTAGCTCAGGATAGACTTGCTTGGAGAACTAAATTGCACACCTCCGTAGCCCATGGCTGCTTGAGGATGATGATGATGATGAGCTTCCAAAGAGAATAAAGTATCCATTTTTCTTCCTCTAACGGTGGAAATTCTAACTAATGGAATATTTGGAAAAGGTTCATTGACCTATGCTCAAGTCTCGCCTTCATCACAGATCTCCCCTATGTGTATTAAACTGACAAGCTCCTGTCAGATCTCTCTGGCAAGCAGCTGCTTGAGGAGTAATTTTTTTTTGCAATCCGAATATAATTTTCATTTACCGTATAAAAGACGTATTAAACGCCGGGATCTAAATAGTACTTGAATTTTAGCCGGATAATATCGCAGAATTTGTAAACAGTGGCCGGATCTTAGACAGGGATGCCCGGATTCCCTTTTCGTTAAAAAGGAATTGTACAGTTACTTTACAAAAACTTTTATTTTGACTTGGAAAGATTTCTAAAATTTTATATAAAATATTGGAACAGTTTTGTGTGTGTGTTTATATTATGTAATCGCATGTTTAAAAATTCATAGAAAAAACTTCACGAAGCAATTGTGCGGGTCTCATCCTCAAGCAGCCATGGGCTACGGAGGTCCGACCAGACCATGCAGTTTAGTTCTCCAAGCAAGTCTATCCTGAGCTACATTTGCTGCATCCTGCCACTGCACACCAATTCTAATAAGGTCCCGTTCGACATTGTCTGCGCACCGCATCCTAGGTCTCCCCTTCTTTCTGAGGCCTTTAGGCACACTATTCATAACCCTATTCACCAATCTATAATTATCCATACGGGCAACATGGCCAAACCAACGGAGTCTCTCTCTGCACAATATGCTGCTTAAAGGAGGTTGCCGACTCCTTTGCCTAACCTCATCATTAGTTACAAAGTTGAACCACCTAATGCCCAAGATACTGCGTAAGCATCTGGAATCAAAAGCATCTAATTTCCTGTTATCTTGTTTACAAAGTGTCCAAGTTTCACTGCCATAACTAACCCTAGAAAGAACCAAACTATTATACAGTCTAATTTTAGTCTTCAGGTGTATACGCCTATTTCTCCACACTCTCCATAAAAAAAATAATAAATAAATACCCCCTCAAGCAGCTGCTTGCCACAGAGGTCTTGACAGGAGCCTGTCAGTTTATATGCCACAGTAGGAGACCTGAGAGGATGGCAGGACCTCAGCAGAAAAACGACACACATCCATGCCTAAATCCGGGGCTCGAACCCAGAGTCCCTTAGATCAGTAGCCAAGCGTGCTAACCACTCGGCCACGGGACGGCTTTATAGATTCTTAAAAGTCCCGGCAGCAATCCCTATTCGTCTGCTAATCTCATGCCGCACATCACCATTATCTGTTACATAGCTCCCAAGAAAATACTTCAATTGATAAAATACAACTCTTGTAACAATTTGTTCACTGACATAAATTAAATATCTGAAGTCTGTATGACGATTTTTTAAGATTTTATCAATTTGGAGGCAATGTGAAAGTGTCGTCTGTTGTTAAATGGTCCCGCTTTAATGACTCTTTAAATATTGATCGAAGATTATTGAAAATTGACACTGTCACATTGCCTCCAAATTGATGAAATCTTAAAAAATCATCATACAAACTTCAGATATTTAATTTATGTTAGTGAACAAATTGCTACAACAGTTGTGTTTTATCTATTGAAGTATTTTTTCACAAGTGTGAAAAGTTGAAAATAAATGCTTCAGCTTCCATTCATTCTTTAAAATTAAACGAATATTGCCTGAAATAAATTTAGAGAGATTTGAGTGACATCTACAATTTATTGCCAATAACAGTTTTTGCGTAAAAGGTTTATTTTCAATGTTAGGGAGCTTTGAAAGTGGCTTTCCATTCACATAACATGGAAGTGTCAGGACACTTTTTCCAACATAGTGTATATGAAACAATAATGAACTCATAAGAATGGATAACGCCTTTTTTCCGGTTAGATTTATTTACACAAGTACTGCAATGTGCTATTTACATGCTTATAGGAGCGGGGGTGGCTCAGTCGGTAGCGCGCCAGGCTCGTAATCTGTAGATCCCATGTTCGAGTCCCAGCTGGGTCAGCGTTGAGATTATCTCCGCAAAATTCCCCGCCCTGCCCACGGTCAGTAGAGGACACCGATGGGCTTGGAAAGGCCGCCGTCCGTCGGATGGGACGTTAAGCCGTGGCCCCGTGTGTGGGAGAGCACATACCCTGTGCACGTTAAAGAACACGCTGGATGGCCTTGACGGGAGGCTACCATCTGTCTCCCAACAGCTGTTCCAGTGGGTCCCCTCCCCCAACCTTCTCTGAGCATTCGGGATCCTTGTGACCTGGCCAGTTAGCCCATGGTGTGCAAAAAAGTGTCGCTCAGAGGTAAAACAACCCAACATGCTTATAGGTGCCGAGCGCTTTCCACTTGTACTCAGCAGTCATCTTCATGGCGACGTACAGTTAGTTCCTTGAAGAGACGGATTGTTGTGACAGGTTAGGTTAAGCAAAAATAATACCCTTTTTTTAGATTTTTCACATGAGTATTCATTGAATTCTATATCTACAGGTAATCTCTGTAATTACTATGGATACACAAATTCTCTATTTCATAAATGAGGATCTTGATACAATGCTCAAGTCTTAAGTATAAGGCCGTAATGAAGAGGTTATGGTTAGGTGGGAGAAACAAGTGTTTTCCATGCAAAAATCAAAGGTGGTGTTGACTCAGTACAGTCGAAAGTTCTCGGTTCCTATAAGCATGTAAATAGCACATTGCAGTACAGTCGCTCAAAAAAGTTGCCAGATATTTCTTCTGAATTTTGTAATCAACCGTAGTGTTCGGATACTTTTTTGAGCGACTGTAGGTGGTCAAATTATTTTGATACTAGATCGTGTGGGCTCACTCACGGAAATATTGAGCGTGTGCAGTTACCGTTCACAGCAAACTGGATCGTGTGCAGTAACTGCACACGCTCCAGTTTGCTGTGAACGGTAACTGGAGCGTGTACAGTTGCTGTACACGCTCCAGATATTTTTCCTGAATTCTGTAATCACGTGACACGAAGGTTGCCAGATCACTAATTTCTAAAAAAAAAATCGTTGCCAGATATTTTTTCTGAATTCTGTAATCAACCATAGTGTTCGGATACTTTTATGAGCGACTGTACTTGTGTAAATAAATCTAACCGGCAAAAAAAAAAAGCGTTATGCATTATTATGAGTTGATAATGATGACGTTATATCGTTTATCGATTTATCACTACATTCTCTACAATAATGAACGTTTAAGAATTTAAAACTTATCGCTTGTAAAGTAAAAACCTTTGTAAATGTAGTTAAGTCATTTTCATTATTCGACAAAAAAAAATTTACAGCAATCAATTTCTCATTTTCAATCTTCAGTATTCGAAATGTAAAAGAAAATTAATATTTGTTAAAATATTTATCAATGTTTTTTTCTTTGTTTCTACCTTTATTATTGTTTCTTTTCTGTGAAAATGGGTTGGGTTGTTTTACCTCTGAGCGGCACTTTTTTTGCACACAATTAAATGGTCAGGACACAAGGGTTCAGAGAAGGTTGGGGGAGACCCCACTGGACAGCTGTTGGAAGACAGATGGTGGCCTCCCATCAAGGCCATCCAGCGTGTTCTTTAATATCTATAGGATATGGCACCCCCGCCCACGGAGCCAAGGCATAACATCCCATTCGACGGACGGCCCATCAGGTTCTCTACTGACCGAGTGCAAGGTGGAGAGTTTTGCGGAGATAAATCTCAACGCTGGCCGAAGCTGGACTCGAACCTGGGAACTACAGATTACGAGCCTGGCGCGATACCGACTATGCCACCCTTTCCCCTTGCTGTGAAAATGAGTTACGTGTATCAGATATTACTAACGAAATAAGAAACAAATACAAAGCAATAATTAGTCATAACAAAGGAATAAAATTAAAATTTTTTCCTTTGTTATGACTATACTTTGGTTGGATTCTTGAACGTTTTTCTAATTGGATTCTTAAATGTTTTTCAGGTTGGGATTCTTGAACGCAGAACCGGACTTATTCATAAACTAAGCTATAGCTTAAGGCCTCACGATTTGAGGAACCTCAAAAAAAGTATTTCAAGTTTTATTATGTAACAGTTGCGAAGTTGTATTAGTAGTTGTAAAGTGATTAATTATAATATACAATAAAAGTTTTCATTAGTTTTATGTTTATTTTGTAGCGCTTCAGTCAGAATAAACATGTAAATTCTGACTTTCGAATTTTTGGGGACTCTTAAACTTGACACATAAAGCTTCAGAAGGTCAAAGTCCTGCCCTGCTTCAACGTATCGCCCCCCCCCCCCCCCTCCCATTTACATTATTACAACAAAATCGTGTCCGACCAACACGATTTCACCTTACTCTTAGAGGGTTCAGATTTTGATTGATATAATCAGGGACATTTCAGTAAATGAAATATCCCGGATTTTCCAGCATGACGGACAATTTACCGTATGTGAGACGAGCAATAATCCACCCACACTAAACGCGTCGACCGCCGTTGCATAATTATCCTGCATAAATTGATGGTAAGCCTGTCTCACAGAGGTGTGACTTTTCTCATGGCACGGTAATTTGAAGTCGTCACGTGCGATGCTTATGATAAAGCTTGTACCTCGCCGACAACACTGAACTTAATTCGCCAATGGGTACGCACCGACTGCTATTCCGCAAAATGCATAAATACAGTGACCGAGTTATTCCAAAAACGTTAAATTAAATCCAAGTAAATCGAGAGCCAACTGCATATTGTCGCAAAAAACCCGAACATTTGGACGCCCAGAAAGTTTTTTCGGGAGACAGGGACAGTTCTCTAAATTCCGGGACTGAGGAGCTCTAATTGGCTCTGAGGAGAGCTCTGATTCAGAAATCTGAGCTCTGAGGAGCTCTGATTTGGCTGAGAACCTCTAATTGGCTCTGAGCGCTGTAACGTTCCGGGCCCTTAGTGTCGCAGGCCCCTGGGATTTCATAGAAACAGGATTTTGTAATAATTATTTTTTATAGTTTTTACCTAAAATTGGGGGAAACCTATTTTATGGTTCACGTATGAACTCTTAAAAGAATAAGTATCGAAATCTTAAAGAAAAAACGAATTTTTTATCACAGCTGGCCCCTGATATTGCTGCGTCCCTGAAAAAAAAAAGTGCCTGTCACTCCTGCTTATAAACACCCTACTTACAAAATTCGTTTAAGAATGCATCTATTATGTTAATCGGGGACTTGGTGTAGTCATCTTTATTTTCATTAATTTTTATTTATAAATATTGTAACATCATATATTATTAATATGTGAAAATAACTAATATGCATGTAGCTAGTGCTATTTTCAACTGGGTTTATGAGCGCAAGATTTCTTAAAATATTAGATGTTGTGACCACTGAGCTATCATCGCCGATTTAAATCAAAACTGGGTTATTATAAAGTCTCACTTAACCCTTTCACGACTAAGGGAAACATTTTTCCCATTTTAAAATTGGTGATTGTCGTATTTAATTATAACCTTATCTGCATTTTTTATACAGAATGTCAAAATAGAACGTATGCCGAACGCAATTACGTAAACGGGAACGTTTAGTCCATGTCCATCTTTGCAATAATGTTGCATCTGTGCAATGTCCATCTTTGCTTCACAACCAAAAGAAATTGCTTCGCAGAATATCATAATTAGCACATCATTTTGTATAGTAATTTTATTTCATAATTTTGTATTATTTTAGTTAACATTTTGTTCTAATAAACCAATAAATAAAAGACATTGCATAATAAGCCTAACTATAATTTGTGTTACCTTTATGGTCCATTGGAAAAAATATTTCCCATAAAATTCCAAAAAAAACTACACATTGTTATGTATTTTTCTTATGATTTTTATTTATTTTACGTCTAAACAAACTAAAATAAACAGTTACATACTAATATTTACTCTTAGAAACCTTATGGTCCTGAAAGGGTTAACTGGATATCAAATTCGCTTTATCCCATTCGTCTTACATATGTGCAGAAAGTTAGCAATGTTGAAAATGATTAATGGTAATTTGAATGTTAGTTATACTGACAGCTTTTGTCAGATTTCTGTGTCAAACAGCGGCTTGAGGAAGTAATTTTTTTTCGTTCATAAATAGATATTAATAAAAAACGTTAGCAAAAATTTTAACGCCTCTCTTCCAAAAATCCTGGTTACGCCACTAATATTATTTAATACTCAAAACAAATGTTCATAATAAAAAAGAAACACTTATAGTGCAAAATTTTTGAAAATAAAAAAAATGTTAGCAGTGCTTCTAGGGAACCAAATGAAATTAATGAAGAAATAAAATTTAATGCAATTGGTTGACACTAATAAAAACATATAAGACGATTAAGAAATTTGCCATATATGAAGATAAATTCAAAGTTTTTTCCCCACATCGGAAACTTTGAATAATAAAAAGAATAATATAATAATAGTACTACCAACAGAAGTGTGGCGTTTGGTTTTTGATAATTTAGCAAAAATATTCGAAAGATAAAAGTTTTGTTGTGAGATCAGTAGAATGCCAGAGAACAATGATAAAGAATGTACGAATGCAGATTGATGATGATTTGATTGAAAATATGATTAAAAATAAATAATCTGTTACAATAGAAAGTAAAATGACCAGAAATATTTGTACATGTACGTACATTTACTTCCATCAACAAACTGATTTCAAAGGTATTAATTTTAATGAAGTAATTATTACAAAAATGAAAAACAATAACGTATTATTAAATCATATGATCATTTATTATGTAAATTTTATAAATGAAAGAAAAAATGTAGGATGTTAATAAATATTCAAAGTATGAAATTATTTTAAAATAAATATATTTTGCAATTCCATTCTGAATGTGTGTAATAAACACTCTCAATTCATCAACATTCATGACTACGTATTAAAAATGATCAAATGGGCGAATATATGATCCACCGCGACATACTTATTACTAATGCATTTGTAACATACACTTACTTGCTATGAAGGAAGTTCCTCTGACGCTCTTGGATGGCGTGGTAGTTGCTCACACCTAAACTTGAACTCCTAGGTCAAAATTGGTGTTAGCGAAACAAGCAGCTTTCACCACTTCTCCCTCACGTACACAATGACACAATAAAACTGCAATGGTTAGACGCTGCTGAGCACGTCTGTCATGTCGGCTGCGGTGGCGTCCTCTATGGCGGGAAGAGGAAACAATGACCCAGTAGCTGTATCGAGTCCGACTGAGTGTATACTTGTGTGTGTTGGCATTTACGAGGCTTATCAACTAGGGTTGGGTTGTTTAACCTCTGAGCGGCACTTTTTTGCACACCATGGGCTAAATGGCCAGGTCACATGGACCCCGAAGGCTCAGAGAAGGTTGGGGGAGGGGACCCACTGGAACAGCTGTTGGGAGACAGATGGTAGCCTCCCGTCAAGGCCATCCAGCGTGTTCTTTAACGTTGGGTTGTTTAACCTCTGAGCGGCACTTTTTTGCACACCATGGGCTAAATGGCCAGGTCACATGGACCCCGAAGGCTCAGAGAAGGTTGGGGGAGGGGACCCACTGGAACAGCTGTTGAGAGACAGATGGTAGCCTCCCGTCAACGTCATCCAGCGTGTTCTTTAACGTGCACAGGGTATGGCTCTCCCGCACACGGGGCCACGGCTTAACGTCCCATCCGACGGACGGCGGCCTTTCCAAGCCCATCGGTGTCCCCTACTGACCGTGGGCAGGGCGGGGAATTTTGCGGAGATAAATCTCAACGCTGACCCAGCTGGGACTCGAACCTGGGAACTGCAGATTACGAGCACTTATCAACTAGGATTTAAATGTAGGGTATCGATGTTAGGTGAAATCAAACGGGGTCTCTTAAAACGGCATTAACTGCACTATTTCATTGAATTTTATTTTATTTGCAACAATAAATCTTGTTAGGAATACAAATCAAATTGAATTAATAATTTGCGATCGCTATCATAAATTGCACAAAGTTAATAATGTTAAAATATTCAGCCTGGGTGATGTAACCTGAGTGTCGTCGAGTACATAAAAATAAGTATTGATTACTTTTTATTTGAATGCATAATGTGAGAATAGTACAGCAATAATAATAGCTGATTATTATGATGATAGCATTATTTACAAATTCTGAAATTGCTGTCAAATTGATCTAAGGTACATTCTTATGAAAACATGATTTAGACCAGTGTTGCTAGTAAGTACGATAACTGTCGAGTTTGTATAACACGTTTAGAGCTGTGGAACTCATTTTTTTTTCAAGCGTAGCATTTTTTGAATTTCAAGTCTCTCAGAGATGAAAATAAAAAAACTAACACAAGCCAAAAGTGAAGATAAAAAAAGAAACTTATGTATGGCAGCCGGTAAACGAACGCACAACTATATTTATTTGTCTTATATTTTTTAGTGTTTCGTTTTTTCTTTCCTTATTCCATATGCAAAATCAAATATATCACTTGTTTTGTTTTTGTATTATTTTTATGCAATCTCCGCTGATCATAAGATATATTTTTCAGACCATATGTGGCCCACGGGCCGCCATTTCCTGTGGGTTAAAAATTAATATGATATACGAAAACCGATTTTGTATTATGTTTTTAAAAGAAAATAGAATCAGCAGGACACTCGGTTCTCTGGCATCAACTCAATGCATGTTAATGCATAGTTATTCAATGGGGATTAATCCCCTCCCCAAAAACAGAAAACAAAAAATAAAATATAGCTGTACAAAACAAAACACCGATATTTCAAGAACTGTAAATACAAATTAAACCTATCCCTCGATTTACACGGTACTCAGTTCACACAATTTTGGCTTTGCACGGTCAAAAAATGCAACCAGTTTCGATTTACACGGTACTGACTGAGATTTCCTTTCTGTGTGCGTCTCAGTCAGTACCGTGTAAATCGAAACTGGTTGCATTTTTTGACCGTGCAAAGCCAAAATTGTGTGAACTGAGTACCGTGTAAATTGAGGGATAGGTGTATTGTATTTAACACTGCAGTACTTTTCTGCCACAAGATAATTTCAAAATTAGTGAAAGTCGAAATAAAATCTAGTATTTTATAAAAAAAAAAATTTCGGTGTCCTAACACTTTCAGAGCGCTAAATAACCTGAAGTAATTGCTTTCATTTTTACCTTATTTGATTATGTATTCATTGTTAGGAAAAAATTTGACGCATGGAGAATGCAGTATCATATCACTTCTGAGCATTATATCTTATCTTCCTTCTAACACTTCAGATGCGTCTATCAAGACAAGAACCAGATATTCAGTTTCAAACTGAAATATTACTCTGCACACTCACACTAAACTGAAATATTACGGTCTACACTGCAGTTGTGCTAAATGACAGGGGCGGGGGTGGTCAGTCGGTAGCGCGCCAGGCTCGTAATCTGTAATTCCCAGGTTCAAGTCCCAGTTGGGTCAACGTTGAGATTTCTCTCCGCAAAATTCGGGCAGGGAATTTTGAATAAACTGGAAAGGCCGCCGTCCATCGGATGGGACGTTAAGCTGTGGCCCGTGTGTGGGAAGCCATACCCTGTGCACGTTAAAGAACACGCTGAATGGCCTTGACGGGAGTCTACCATCTGTCTCCCAACAGCTGTTCCAGTGGATTCCCTCCTCCAACCTTCTCTGAGCCTTCGGGGTCCATGTAACCTGGCCATTTAGCCCATGGTGTGCAAAAAAGTGCCGCAAAGAGGTAATACAACCCAATCCAAAGCCAAATGACTTTGGGTCCGAGATATGAAAAATATTCTGGAAAAGAAATTTCTCCTTAAGCATTTTTTACGGAGGTCTGACAAGAGGCTGTTAGTGTAATTTCCCATAGAGGAGCCCTGTAGAGGGAGACAAGACCCCAACGTATAATGTTTATCAGAAAAACAAAATCAAAATCTGGCCCTAAAGAAAAAAAATTAGGGCATAGGGGGAGGCAAGCAGCCAGATTGAATTGGGTTGGGTTGTTTTACCTCTGAGCGGCAGTTTTTTGCACACCATGGGCTAAATGGCCAGGTCACATGGACCCCGAAAACTCAGAGAAGGTTGGGGGAGGGGACCCACTGGAACAGCTGTTGGGCGACAGATGGTAGCCTCCCGTCAAGGCCATCCAGCGTGTTCTTTAACGTGCACAGGGTATGGCTCTCCCGCACACGGGGCCACGGCTTAACGTCCCATCCGACAGACGGCGGCCTTTCCAAGCCCATCGGTGTCCCCTACTGACCGTGGGTAGGGCGGGGAATTTTGCGGAGATAAATCTCAACGCTGACCCAGCTGGGACTCGAACCTGGGAACTAAAGATTACGAGTCTGGCGCGCTACCGACTGAGCCACCCCCGCCCCAGATTGAAATGGAACAGAATAAAAGACCATTCCAGTTTATGAATTTATTTCAGAAAATAGTGTGGTTATAAGTAGTCGGTTAATCGAAAATCTGGTAATAAATTTCAAATATAAGAGGTATGTGTATTTTGTGTATCAAAATTTTTATTGTGTATCAAAAAAAAGTATTACAACAAAAATATTTAATTAATTAAATTTTTGGTAAGTATACAAATAAAGTGAAAAATTATTAGGATGTCATTATAATGAAAAATTATAAGTCTGTGCATTGTATCGTCTACTTGAGAAAAGATTATGTACAATATAAATAATTAACCTTACTCATCGAAATATAAACCACCATTTTCAATAGTTTGTAGCCATTTGTCGTCAAGTTGTTAAATTTCTCTTCGATACTATGCTTAGTCCTTGGAGGTGAAAGATTCCCAACATCCGTTTTCGACTTCCTGAAATGTTTGAAACTGCCTACATTAAAAAAAATGGAGCGAAAAAGGACGGAAGGAACTATATCCGGTCTATACGCTGGGTGAGGAAGGAGCCCAAAGCCAGTTCTCGAAGTTTTCTTTTGGTCAGAAGTACGGTGGGTGATTTTGCATTGTAGTGGTTAGCGCGCTTGGCTACTGATCGACGGGACCTGGGTTCGAGCCCCGGGTAAGGCATGGATGCTTGTGTTGTTTTCTGCTGAGGTCCTGCCATCCTCTCAGATCTTCTACTGTGGCATATAAACTGACAGGCTCCTGTCAGACCTCTGTGGCAAGCAGCTGCTTGAGGGGGTATTTATTTATTTTATTTATTTGGAGCAAAAACTGATATCTGTTTACCAATGCTGGATAGGATTGAAGCATCACAGAGTGTATGCCCTCCAGTTTTGCTGAGTAAAAGTCGGCATTGATGGCACGTCCATCGGGAACCAGTTCGAAGTGTACGACTAAATTCCATCGGGAACCAGTTCGAAGTGTACGACTAAATTCCATCGGGAACCAGTTCGAAGTGTACGACTAAATTCCATCGGGAACCAGTTCGAAGTGTACGACTAAATTCCATCGGGAACCAGTTCGAAGTGTACGACTAAATTCCATCGGGAACCAGTTCGAAGTGTACGACTAAATTCCATCGGGAACCAGTTCGAAGTGTACGACTAAATTCCATCGGGAACCAGTTCGAAGTGTACGACTAAATTCCATCGGGAACCAGTTCGAAGTGTACGACTAAATTCCATCGGGAACCAGTTCGAAGTGTACGACTAAATTCCATCGGGAACCAGTTCGAAGTGTACGACTAAATTCCATCGGGAACCAGTTCGAAGTGTACGACTAAATTCCATCGGGAACCAGTTCGAAGTGTACGACTAAATTCCATCGGGAACCAGTTCGAAGTGTACGACTAAATTCCATCGGGAACCAGTTCGAAGTGTACGACTAAATTCCATCGGGAACCAGTTCGAAGTGTACGACTAAATTCCATCGGGAACCAGTTCGAAGTGTACGACTAAATTCCATCGGGAACCAGTTCGAAGTGTACGACTAAATTCCATCGGGAACCAGTTCGAAGTGTACGACTAAATTCCATCGGGAACCAGTTCGAAGTGTACGACTAAATTCCATCGGGAACCAGTTCGAAGTGTACGACTAAATTCCATCGGGAACCAGTTCGAAGTGTACGACTAAATTCCATCGGGAACCAGTTCGAAGTGTACGACTAAATTCCATCGGGAACCAGTTCGAAGTGTACGACTAAATTCCATCGGGAACCAGTTCGAAGTGTACGACTAAATTCCATCGGGAACCAGTTCGAAGTGTACGACTAAATTCCATCGGGAACCAGTTCGAAGTGTACGACTAAATTCCATCGGGAACCAGTTCGAAGTGTACGACTAAATTCCATCGGGAACCAGTTCGAAGTGTACGACTAAATTCCATCGGGAACCAGTTCGAAGTGTACGACTAAATTCCATCGGGAACCAGTTCGAAGTGTACGACTAAATTCCATCGGGAACCAGTTCGAAGTGTACGACTAAATTCCATCGGGAACCAGTTCGAAGTGTACGACTAAATTCCATCGGGAACCAGTTCGAAGTGTACGACTAAATTCCATCGGGAACCAGTTCGAAGTGTACGACTAAATTCCATCGGGAACCAGTTCGAAGTGTACGACTAAATTCCATCGGGAACCAGTTCGAAGTGTACGACTAAATTCCATCGGGAACCAGTTCGAAGTGTACGACTAAATTCCATCGGGAACCAGTTCGAAGTGTACGACTAAATTCCATCGGGAACCAGTTCGAAGTGTACGACTAAATTCCATCGGGAACCAGTTCGAAGTGTACGACTAAATTCCATCGGGAACCAGTTCGAAGTGTACGACTAAATTCCATCGGGAACCAGTTCGAAGTGTACGACTAAATTCCATCGGGAACCAGTTCGAAGTGTACGACTAAATTCCATCGGGAACCAGTTCGAAGTGTACGACTAAATTCCATCGGGAACCAGTTCGAAGTGTACGACTAAATTCCATCGGGAACCAGTTCGAAGTGTACGACTAAATTCCATCGGGAACCAGTTCGAAGTGTACGACTAAATTCCATCGGGAACCAGTTCGAAGTGTACGACTAAATTCCATCGGGAACCAGTTCGAAGTGTACGACTAAATTCCATCGGGAACCAGTTCGAAGTGTACGACTAAATTCCATCGGGAACCAGTTCGAAGTGTACGACTAAATTCCATCGGGAACCAGTTCGAAGTGTACGACTAAATTCCATCGGGAACCAGTTCGAAGTGTACGACTAAATTCCATCGGGAACCAGTTCGAAGTGTACGACTAAATTCCATCGGGAACCAGTTCGAAGTGTACGACTAAATTCCATCGGGAACCAGTTCGAAGTGTACGACTAAATTCCATCGGGAACCAGTTCGAAGTGTACGACTAAATTCCATCGGGAACCAGTTCGAAGTGTACGACTAAATTCCATCGGGAACCAGTTCGAAGTGTACGACTAAATTCCATCGGGAACCAGTTCGAAGTGTACGACTAAATTCCATCGGGAACCAGTTCGAAGTGTACGACTAAATTCCATCGGGAACCAGTTCGAAGTGTACGACTAAATTCCATCGGGAACCAGTTCGAAGTGTACGACTAAATTCCATCGGGAACCAGTTCGAAGTGTACGACTAAATTCCATCGGGAACCAGTTCGAAGTGTACGACTAAATTCCATCGGGAACCAGTTCGAAGTGTACGACTAAATTCCATCGGGAACCAGTTCGAAGTGTACGACTAAATTCCATCGGGAACCAGTTCGAAGTGTACGACTAAATTCCATCGGGAACCAGTTCGAAGTGTACGACTAAATTCCATCGGGAACCAGTTCGAAGTGTACGACTAAATTCCATCGGGAACCAGTTCGAAGTGTACGACTAAATTCCATCGGGAACCAGTTCGAAGTGTACGACTAAATTCCATCGGGAACCAGTTCGAAGTGTACGACTAAATTCCATCGGGAACCAGTTCGAAGTGTACGACTAAATTCCATCGGGAACCAGTTCGAAGTGTACGACTAAATTCCATCGGGAACCAGTTCGAAGTGTACGACTAAATTCCATCGGGAACCAGTTCGAAGTGTACGACTAAATTCCATCGGGAACCAGTTCGAAGTGTACGACTAAATTCCATCGGGAACCAGTTCGAAGTGTACGACTAAATTCCATCGGGAACCAGTTCGAAGTGTACGACTAAATTCCATCGGGAACCAGTTCGAAGTGTACGACTAAATTCCATCGGGAACCAGTTCGAAGTGTACGACTAAATTCCATCGGGAACCAGTTCGAAGTGTACGACTAAATTCCATCGGGAACCAGTTCGAAGTGTACGACTAAATTCCATCGGGAACCAGTTCGAAGTGTACGACTAAATTCCATCGGGAACCAGTTCGAAGTGTACGACTAAATTCCATCGGGAACCAGTTCGAAGTGTACGACTAAATTCCATCGGGAACCAGTTCGAAGTGTACGACTAAATTCCATCGGGAACCAGTTCGAAGTGTACGACTAAATTCCATCGGGAACCAGTTCGAAGTGTACGACTAAATTCCATCGGGAACCAGTTCGAAGTGTACGACTAAATTCCATCGGGAACCAGTTCGAAGTGTACGACTAAATTCCATCGGGAACCAGTTCGAAGTGTACGACTAAATTCCATCGGGAACCAGTTCGAAGTGTACGACTAAATTCCATCGGGAACCAGTTTGAAGTACCTACTAAATTCCACCAAACACACATTTCCTTCATTTCGAATCGTTCCCTCTTTGCGAGAGGAAGTGTGGGCTGGCCTGGTCAAGCCACTGCTTAGATGAGATGAAAAATATCCACTTTTCATCGCACCTAACAATTTGCATGATGAAATGGTCACGTGGATTAGCGAAAAGTTTCCTGCACACTTCGATACAACGCTTTTCTTGTTCAGTAGTCAATTCATGTGGGGGGGGGGGGGGGAAGTGGCTCAGTTGGTAGCGCATCAGTCTCATAATCTGCAGTTCCCAGGTTCGAATCCTAGCTGGGCCAGCATCGAGATTTATCTCCGCAACAATCCCCACCCTGTCCTTAGTCAGTAGAGGATACCGATGGGCTTGGAAAGGCACCGTCCGTCGGATGGGACCTAAAGCCGGGGGCCCGTGTGCGAGAGAACCATACTTTGTGCACGTTAAAGAACACGCTGAATGGCCTTGACGGGAGGCTACCATCTGTCTCCCAACAGCTGTTCCAGTGGGTCCCCTCCTCCAACTTTCTCTGAGCTTTCGGGGACCTTGTGACCTGCCATTTAGCCCATTGTGTGCAAAAAAAAGTGCCGCTCAGAGGTAAAACAACCCAACCCAACTCAGTGAAATATTGCTTAGGTCAAAATATTTCCAAAATTATTACATTGCCAGATTAGGTATGATATCTTCTGGATTTTTTCATGTGTGAAAATCTTCCCTGTCTCTTTCTTTGGTATTCCACCAAGAGACTGATTTGTGCCCTCCTTCAAACCTCTCCTCCCACTCTTCAATCGAGTCTCTTTACCCCAATTGGCATTCGTGAGACCTCCGTGACATTGCTGCAAAGAGATCTCCCACTAATTACCCACGGTAGCATCTTCCGAAACGAAGGCCATAAAAGTTTCCATTGTATACAAGTTACCTGTGTCCAGAGCCATTCACTGGTGATGCAACGATGATACCACTAATTGCGGACCACAATGCTAGCGTGTTCCCCGCAGCAAGTAGGCCGCCACTGCGGTGGACAGGAACAATAAAATGCCCGACGCGACCCTTGTCACATCGCTTGACCTCTCACAACGCCGACAAACCAGCTTCAGGGTAAATGGATGACCAGGAAAGAGGCAGGTTGAGGTATTTCTTTGTGGCTCGAAGAAAAAGGAAGAAACGAGGTGGATGCTGAAGCCAGTGCTGTGATGGGAGATAACAAAGACTTTTATGACAACCATTTCGTTAGTGGCTAATCGCAGCTTTTAAGCACCATGAGACTGGTCAGATCTAAGAAAACTGGAGCATTTCTCGATCATCGCCCATTTAGCAATGGCTTTGATACTATGCCGCCCCATGGCCGAGTGGTTAGCGCGCTTGGCTACTGATCTAAGGGACCTGGGTTCGAGCCCCGGGTAAGGCATGGCTGTTTGTGTCGTTTTTCTGCTGAGGGCATGCCATCTTCTCAGACTATGGCATATAAACTGACAGGCTCCTGTCAGACCTCTGGGTTGTTGTTGTTTTACCTCTGAGCGGCACTTTTTTGCACACCATGGGCTAAATGGCCAGGTCACATGGACCCCGAAGGCTCAGAGAAGGTTGGGGGAGGGGACCCACTGGAACAGCTGTTGGGAGACAGATGGTAGCCTCCCGTCAAGGCCATCCAGAGTGTTCTTTAACGTGCACAGGGTATGGCTCTCCCACACACGGGCCACGGCTTAACGTCCCATCCGACGGACGGTGGCCTTTCCAAGCCCATCGGTGTCCCCTACTGACCGTGGGCAGGGCGGGGAATTTTCGCGGAGATAAATCTCAACGCTGACCCAGCTGGGACTCGAACCTGGGAACTACAGTTACGAGCCTAGCGCGCTACCGACTGAGCCACCCCCGCCCCACGTCAGACCTCTGTGGCAAGCAGCTGCTTGAGAGGGTATTAATTAAAATTTAATTATAAAATTTTGATACTATTTAGATCATTGAAAGAGTGTGAATGTCCGTTTGCTTTTTTTCCCCCCTTGGGGAAGGTTGAAAAAATTTTTAAGAATAGATTGAGAGACAAAATTTTTAAGAATAGATTGAACTGAAAACTCGGAAGAGGGAAAAACCTTGGAACCGCGTTCCGAGGTTTTTCCCTCTTCTTTCTAGCGATCGTTCTCTAAAGTAAAATAATTTCTAAAATACATGCAATATATAAACATTAAAACCTCATTAATTCGGACTAATAGAGGGATGTAGTAGTCCAAATTATAGAATATTCACTTCAGTTATTCACTGAAACTTTAGGGGTAATGCTTAGGACAAGCCGCAAGATATCTCAGAGTTTGAAATTCGTAGCACAATAGTAATTCGCCACTATGGGGGAGAATTAAACTGCAGGAGAGCATAAATAATATTATGGGAGAGATAGAGTCGATACATAGTTGCTGACCTAGACCCCAGAGGGTCGATACATCCCCAGGCAGAAGGTAACAGGCTGTTGCAGAATATAATAGTAAATAAATACTCCCTCAAGCAGCTGCTTGCCACAGAGGTCTGACAGGAGCCTGTCAGTTTATATGCCAAAGTAAAAGATCTGAGAGGATGGCAGGACCTCAGCAGAAAAACGACACATACATCCATGACTTACCCGGGGCTCGAACCCAGGTCACTTAGATCAGTAGATAATATGTATTTTCAAGATTCGTAAAAACAAGGAAATTTATTTATAATTCAACGATAAATGTTATCTAGATGGTATTAGGATAAAAGTGACGAAAAGAAAATCAAATTTTATGTAAATATGTATATATATATATACAGTTATTATATTCAAAACAAAATTGAATAGAAGGAATTTAAATCAGATAGAACACAAAGAGCGTGTTTTGTTTTAAACAATAAATTTTAATTAATTCGTCAAACATTAATAAGAGCAAATTTAATTAGCTACAGGTGGTTCCTACCTAGCTATATAATATCTTTTGAAGAAATCTGAACTTTTCTGTTGAGTGATGATCCTTTGGTATTGCCGTTTCGTAACCTCGTTCTTCATTTCTCTTAGAGCTGAAAAATATTTTTCAAATTCCTCGCCAGATTTCGAAAATTTAATAAGAGTATCGAAGCAGCATCTGGCCTCGGGTAATTTAACTTTTAATTCTTTCTTCTTCACTTCTCGCTTCACCTAGAGAATTTTCCCGTTTGAGTTGGGTAGTTTTGCCTCTGAGCGACACTTTTTTGCACACCATGGGCTAAATGGCCAGGTCACATGGACCCCAATGGCTCAGAGAAGGTTGAGGGCGGGGACCCACTGGAACAGCTGTTGGGAGAGACAGATAGTAGCCTCCCGTCAAGGCCATCCAGCGTGTTCTTTAACGTGCACAGGGTATGGCTCTCCCGCACACGGGGCCACGACTTAACGTCCCATCCGACGGACGGCGGCCTTTCCAAGTCCATCGGTGTCCCCTACTGACCGTGGGCAGGGCGGGAATTTTGCGGAGATAAATCTCAACGCTGACCCAGCTGGGACTCGAACCTGGGAACTACAGATTACGAGCCTGGCGCGCTACCGACTGAGCCACCCCCGCCCCATTTCCCGTTTGAACTGCAGTTGCTATTTCATCTGTCACCACATGATATCCAGCCTCATCTTCATCTTCTAATCACGTTTTACATCCTCCAAATTAATATCCTTTTCGCCACTATTCAGTTACACAAGTATATGTATGTTTCTGCACATTTCACTCGCTTAATGTTTCCCACTTAAATCAGGCCCGTCCAACCCGCGGCTCATAAAGCAAATAATCAATATCTTGATTCTGGCTCATTTCTTCCAATTTTTTGACCAAATGTTTTTAGGTACAGTCGCTCAAAAGAATATCCGAACACTACGGTTGATTACAGAATTCAGAAAAAATATCTGGCAACGAATTTTTTTAGAAATTAGTGATCTGGTAACCTTCGTGTCACGTGACACGAAGGTTGCCAGATCACTAATTTCTAAAAAAAAATCGTTGCCAGATATTTTTTCTGAATTCTGTAATCAACCGTAGTGTTCGGATACTTTTTTGAGCGACTGTAGGTGGTCCTATTATTTTGATACTAGATCGTGTGGGCTCACTCACGGAAATATTGAGCGTGTGCAGTTATCGTTCACAGCAAACTGGAGCGTGTGCAGTAACTGCACACGCTCCAGTTTGCTGTGAACGGTAACTGGAGCGTGTACAGTTGCTGTACACGCTCCAGATATTTTTCCTGAATTCTGTAATCACGTGACACGAAGGTTGCCAGATCACTAATTTCTAAAAAAAAAAAAATCGTTGCCAGATATTTTTTCTGAATTCTGTAATCAACCATAGTGTTCGGATATTTTTTTGAGCGACTATATGCAAATAACGATTTTACCAATTCATAGGACTCATTAAAAATGTATGTTTTTGTTTTTTAATCAAGATAATTTTTTTGTTTCCAAATAAATATTTTTTCCCAATTCATTACTCATTAGAAATGTACGTTTTCGTTTTTAAGTAGAGAATTTTTCCTTCGGCTCTTTAAGAATAACTTTTTTTTCTAATGGCTCTTTACTAAGTTAAGGTAGGAAGGGCCTGCTTTGAAATCTATTAGGCAAAAATTTCTCGCATACATTTTTGCATGTCTCAAAAAAAAATATGGCAGAAAGGATGGAGTTAATGAACGTTTTAAAAGATATTACATTGATATAATCTTCCTTCTTTAGTTTCAAACAGCGCGAAAAAATTATCCATATTGAATCAGTAGAAGCCGAGATATGACGTTTAAGGTTGAAAAAAAAATAAATAAAATAAATACTCCCTCAAGCAGCTGCTTGCCACAGAGGTCGGACAGGAGCCTGTCAGTTTATATGCCATAGTAGAAGATCTGAGAGGATGGCAGGACCTCAGCAGAAAAGCAACACACACAGCCATGCCTTACCCGGGGCTCGAACCCAGATCCCTTAGATCATTAGCCAGAGAGAGAGAAAAAAAGAAATTAGATTTCAGAAATTAGTATTAGGAGTCCCGATTCTAGAGGAAACGAATTAGTGAGGGTTTTTATAATAAAATAAAAATAAATACCCCCTCAAGCAGCTGCTTGCCACAGAGGTCTGACAGGAGCCTGTCAGTTTATATACCATAGTAGAAGGTCTGAGAGGATGGCAGGGCCTCAGCAGAAAAACGACACACTTACTGTACAGTTTATTCTCGTTAAACACGGTATCTTTATCCGCAGTTTCATTTTAACATCGCATTAAAGCAGAAACCGGGAACCGGCGGCTCTTAGCACTTTAAAAAATTCTCTCTAAAACGCTAAAAATAGGCTCTTAACACTTTTTGGTTCAACATTCAACTCTGACATTTTTTTTTATGATTTTCATTAGGAACAACCACCAAAGCAGATTGGCAAATAATAGTTTGAAAGCACTGATACAATTCAAATGCTCTAATGGCGTGCTTGGCTAGTGATTTAAGGGACCTGGGTTCGAGCCCCGGGTAAGGCATGGAGGTATGTGTCGTTTTTTCTGCTGAAGTCCTGCCATCCTCTCAGACCTTCTACTATGGCATATAAACTGACAGGCTCCTGTCAGACCTCTGTGGCAAGCAGCTGCTTGAGGGGGTATTTAATTTAATTTAAAATACACTACAAATTTGAATAGAAAAAAGAAAGACAAACTCAAAAGCCACACTGATGAATGGCAGATTTTTTTAATAATTGTTTTCAATTCTTTTATTATATAGATTTCATACAGCTTCATACATCTGGATATTAAGGTTTTATTTTTGCTAATAAAATAATCTGCGATTTCTTTTTCCTGATTATGGCTGATGATGTTCCAGGGGTTTTTCGTTTTAAGTTTAGATGATTCAAGTATTTGTTTGCATTTGTGATAAAGTTGATAATTATAATCGGATTAAAAGTAATTTAATCCGTTGTGCATAAATTCCCGCTCTTTTTCATCGAATAGTCGATACCTATTGTCATTGCGTATTCTGCCAAAATTCTGATTGAAATAATCTATTTTGTAATGATATTCTCTACTGCAGAATACGTTTGAAAAATACTACAATAAGATTAATTAGAGCTTAAAATTTTTCCTTGTAGGGTATGACCTTGGTCTATTTTGTATATCTCTTGGCTACTGATCTAAGGGACCTGGGTTCGAGCCCCGGATTAGGCATGGATGTGTGTGTGTTGTTTTTCTGCCGAGGTCCTGCCATCCTCTCAGATCTCCTACTGTGGCATATAAACTGACAGGCTCCTGTCAGACCTCTGTGGCAAGCAGCTGCTTGAGGGGGTATTTATTTTTTTATATTTTTTAATAACGATCCCTTCTACACTGAGGCAACACCCTCAGAATTCTATTCTTACCCTTCTACATTGAGGCGGTGGAAAACCACGGTCAGTAGGGGACACTGATGGGCTTGGAAAGGACGCCGTCCGTCGAATGGGACGTTAAGCCGTGGCTCCGTGTGCGGGAGAGCCATACCCTGTGCACGTTAAAGAACACGCTGGATGTAGCGTTAACGAGCTAATTCGCCATCTGTCTACACTTCTCAGAACCATTCTACACTGAGGCGGGTGTGGCTCAGTCGGTAGCGCGTCAGGCTCGTAATCTGTAGTTACTAGGTTCGAGTCCCGCCTGGACTAGTGTTAAGACTTATTTTCGGAAAATTCCCCGCCCTGCTCCCGATCAGTAGCGGACACCGATGGGCTTGAAAAAGCCGCCGTCCGTCAGATGGGACGTTAAACCGTGGCTCCGTGTGCAAGAGAGCCATACCCTGTACATGTTAAAGAACACGCTGAATAGCTTTGACGGGAGGCTACCATGTGTCTCCCAACAGCTGCCCACTGGGTCCCTCCTCCCAACCTTCTCTGAGCCATAGGGGTCCTTGTGACCTGGCCATTTAGTCCATTCCGCTCAGAGGTCAAGAAACAACTTCACGGGTAATATTATTTTTACCAATGACTTACACCACTATTCGTCCCCCCCCCCTCCCCATTCTGATTAAGCCAGTGTGCATGACCTTCGACAGGAATTTTTTAAAGGTGAGGATGAAGGGTAGCAAAAAAGGGTTTCAAGCTGGAAATATTTAGATTGATCCGTTCATTAATGAGCATAGTTGCGAATACAGCAATCATGTATAATACATCATACTATAATACAGCTAAAGATCTGTAGTCCCCACAAAAAAAAACGAAACGAAGGGAAACTTATTATTGAAATACATGTAAAAATAGATTTTTCGTATTAATAAATAATAAATAAAAATAAATGATATGCTTCCGAAAATAAACTCAAAAAAATTTACATTGTCAAGATTATATTTCTTTAAGGTAAAAGCATTAGTTTATGGTACATCTAATATTATTCAGTATATATTAATTTTCTCGATCAATTTTTTTCAGGGAAAAGCATCCTTTTTGCCTCCCCTACCCACGCCCATGGCACTGCATGCCTGAAGACAAATCACTAAAAATGCATTCCTCCCACCTTCTCTACATTTAGATATGCCATTTTCTTAATTTTCTAGCATTTTGTTCTATGATAGAATTCTGAGGGTGTTGCCAATTCTCCTGGCTAAATTCCTATCCTCTAATATAGGAAATGACCTAGGACCGATGATAGCATTAGTAGAATAATCTGCTATTGTGATAAGAGAAAAACACATGGATCAGCAAAGGAGCAGCTGAGTCCAAATTTTGAAAGACGGCCAAACAGTTTCTGCACAACAAGCTGAGCACGCAAAAGCAGTTTGTTTTCAGCAGGGAAAATGCCCAATTTTAAAGGATGTTCTGGCGGAGTTTCAATAGCTTTCATGCCAAAGCAGTTGGTACATGCTTTCTGTACAATCTCTGCATGAGGAGTACCATTGATCAACAAGCGTCTGAGCTAGAAATGTCCGGAATGTTGAAACTTGAGATCTAATTACCTGTCTGCTGCTGTCGTCCTGGATTTGCCTCCTGGTGATCAACAGCGAATGAGTCATTATGCAATTCTTGAACATAACATCCTCCTGAGAGTTCAGCGATCTCTGCAGTAGGATCGAAAGAACTAATTTTTCAATTTAAAAGTTTCAACTTAAAAAAACTAAAATTACCCAACTTAGAAAATTAAATCCTTTTTTTTTCAACTTAAAAATTAAATTACACCAACTAGGAAAAAATAATGCATATTTTTTAATCAAAATCCATCACTAAAGTCTCTCAAATCCGGTCACTATAAATTGTCAATAACAGAGTTATAATAATAATAAATAAATACCCCCTCAAGCAGCTGCTTGCCACAGAGGTCTGACAGGAGCCTGTCAGTTTATATGCCAGAGTAGAAGGTCTGAGAGGATGGCAGGACCTCAGCAGAAAAACAACACAAGCATCCATGCCTTACCCGGGGCTCGAACCCAGGTCCCGCAGATCAAAAACCAAGCGCGCTAACCACTCGGCCACGGGACTTACCTGCGAAAAAAAAAGTTTCAGATCCCCACCTCCCCTCCCCCCAAAAATAGGAGGCTCCATTAAATGTCATGAATATGTCATAATGAACAGAGTACGTTGAACTTTAGCTAAAATATGCACAGTTCGCGATTCTAGTTGTTCTGTTAAGACAGAAAAGCTCATTAACATTTTTGTGTTACGGCCTCTATATGAATTCTGCCAAATGGAGCATCGCAGTGGTGTATCTAGAAATATACAATGAAGTGGTTTTTCGCATCTGTGAGTCTAATGGTAGTAGGGGATTGACGTGCTTGAGTCTAATTTTCGGGGACGTACTGAAAATATATACGTTACGAAATCCTCATTGACGGGTTATAACCCTAACCCCTTGAATACACTACTATATCAGCATGTATGCCATATTGCTTTGTGTTAAGCAATTGTTTCACTTCAGAGAGGTATTTTTTTTACACATAATGGGTTGTTGAGTTGGGTTGTTTTACCTCTGAGCTGCACTTTTTTGAACACCATGGTATAACTAGCCAGGTCACATGGACCCCGAAGGCTCAGAGAAGGTTGGGGGAGGAGACCCACTGGAACAGCTGTTGGGAGACAGATGGCAAGCCTCCCTTCAAGGCCATTCAGCGTGTTCTTTAACGTGCACAGGGTATGGCTCTCCCCCACACGGGGCCACTGCTTAACGTCCCATCCGACGGACGGCGGCCTTTCCAAACTCATCGATGTCCCCTACTAACCGTGAGCAGAGCGGGGAATTTTGCGGAAATAAATCTCAACGCTGACCCAGCTGGGACTCGAACCTGAGAACTGCAGATTACGAACCTGGCGCGTTACCGACTGAGCCACCCCCGCTCCCGCAGTGTACAGGAGAGCCATACACACCGTGTGCACTTGACTGGAGGTTATCATCTTCCCCCTAACAGCTATCCACTGGGTTCCCATCCTTCTCTGAGCGAGGGGCGGGGGTGGCTCAGCCGGTAGCGCGCCAGGCTCGTAATCTGTAGTTCCCAGGTTCGAGTCCCAGCTGGGTCAGCGTTGAGATTTATCTCCGCAAAAATTTCCCCGCCCTGCCCACGGTCAGTAGGGGACACCGATGGGCTTGGAAAGGCCGCCGTCCGTCGGATGGGACGTTAAGCCGTGGCCCCATGTGCGGGAGAGCCATACCCTGTGCACGCTAAAGAACAAGCTGGATGGCCTTGACGGGAGGCTACCATCTGTCTCCCAACAGCTGTTCCAGTGGGTCCCCTCCCCCAACCTTCTCTGAGCCTTCGGGGTCCATGTGACCTGGCCACTTAGCCCATGGTGTGCAAAAAAGTGCCGCTCAGAAGTAAAGCAACCCAACCCTTCTCTGAGCCTTGGGGTCCTTGTGATGTGGCCATTTAGCCCAATGTGCGTAAAAAAGTGTCGCTCTGAGGCAAAAACGACCCGACCCAACTGAAGGACATAACGTAAAAATGTTACTGGACTTTATTCATAATATTGCATACACAATAGCGTTGCATTCTGCTTAGTGGGGAGCAAATTTCGACTTATTCTTTGTGTAACGTGAAAATTAATGCCGCTCCAATTTTAAATCGTAATTCAACGACACTATTAACAACACCTGTGAAACAGCCGAGTCTCAGCCAAAAAGCGAGGCAAATAACCTTGCATTATCTTTGACTCGGTTCTTTCTGCTTTGCAATAAAAAATAAATGAAAAATCAAACACGAAAAGATTTTAGTCAGGACATTTTTGATTTTTTTTTGTATTAACTCCCTTAATTAATTTTTTTTTATTTGCGACATATAGGACAGAGAAGAATCCTAGCTTTTACAGGCCTTCTCATACAAGAATATGCCCTACTACGACCGAAGTCACTGCTAACCACTGCCTTAGTTAGAGCTAACACAATACACAAAGTTTGCGCTGCTGGAATAGTCACTAGCAGCCTGACCACTATGCCAGTTAAGGGTACTCTTAACTGGTAAGTACTCTTTCAAACTCGTAAAATAATGTGTTATAAAATGACTCTAAATATAGAAGTTCGTCCAGTTGTAAATTTAATTAAACTTATTTTTAACATCGATTAATAGCGAAAAAAATATTGTTTGTTGGGTATGAACATATCTGGATTTATTTATAGACCTGTGAGGATATGGCCTAGCTGTGCCGCAGAAATTTGAAATTGCAGATTTCTAAAAGGCTATTTGAAATTTCTTACAGTAGCATGTGCTCTAATTCGTAGGTAGTTAGGCATATAATTGTGGGAAACTAAATTTGGAGAAAAAAAAAATAGGCGACTGGAAGCCACCATCCTAGGGGCAACTGGAGTAGTAAATCCCCAACGGGTATTAGAGAAGGCCGTCCCATGGCCGAGTGGTTAGCGCGCTTGGCTACTGACCTAAGGGACCTGGGTTCGAGTCCCGGGTAAGGCATGGATGTATATGTCGTTTTTCTGCTGAGGTCTTGCCATCCTCTCAGACCTTCTACTGTGGCATATAAACTGACAGGCTCCTGTCAGACCTCTGTGGCAAGCAGCTGCTTGAGGGGGTATTTATTTATTTATTAGAGAAGCTTTTGCTTGAGCAATTACTCTACTTGTAACGAATATGAGGCAGGTGGTGTATATCAAAAAAACCAGGGCGCGTTTCATATTCCCCAATCGCTATGCTGCCTTCCGATTAAAATGGTCATCAGCAGTCTTTGCACATAGAAAAATCGCGTACGAAACCTTAATGAGTTGGGCTGTTTTACTTCTAAGCGGCCCTTTTTTTTTCACACAATGGAAGCCTCCTGCCATGGTCATCCAGGGTATTCTTTAATATCAACAGGGTATGGCCAAAGAATGTGTAGGGGACGACGGAGAAGCGGCCTTTACAAGCCCATCGGTGTATATGTTCCCTTTCTGACCGTGGGCAGCGTGGGAGTTATGAGATATGTAATAATATTTTTTGTATATACTAATGTTATAACATTTTATGTATGAAAAATAATTCTCATATATATTTCTTGCAGATAAGCTATTAGCTTTGCGGGTCAAATGTAAAAAATCTCTCTATATCTGTGTTTTGTGAGATGATGAAGATTACGAGCCTTGTGCTCTACCGACTGAGCCAACCCCCGCCCCAAATTTTAATTCTTTAACTTTGTTATTTGGACAATAAACATGAAAGGTATTACAAGTCACTATCTGAATTCGCACACACACAGTCCAAATATAGAAAAAGGGGAATTTCTATATTAAGACAGTTTGAAAACAAAATTTCGAGTTCAGTAGCGTCTAAAATAATCTTTTCCATTGCACGGAATTATTTTCATTTTTAATAAATGTATTCTTTAAAAGTACGTCTAAATTTCCACATGAACTAAAGTCGTCTCCTAGAATAATAAAAATAGCGCTGACAATCGCCCATGATCAGTCATTGATAAATTTTTTAAACAATTGTTACATTGTCGTTTGATGGCCTCGTATATAGAGTAACCCACAATTTATTTAAAGAGTGACTTATCCAGTGAGTTAAGGAGTCCATTCATTTTGCTGAGTGTTTTAAAGATAGAGGGGAGGTATCTATCGATAACAATCTTTCATATCTGGCAAAAAAAATCTAATTTTACCATCCCTGAAAGGGCCGGGGTATTTCAATCGGTAGCGCGCCAGGTTCGTAATCTGCAGTTCCCAGGTTCGAGTCCCACCTGGGCCAGCGTTGAGATTTATCTCCGCAAAGTTTCCCGGCCAGCGTTGAGATTTATCTCCGCAAAGTTTCCCGCCCAGCCCTCGATCAGTATGTGACACTGATGGGCTTGGAAAAGGCACCGTCCGTCGGATAGGACGTTAAGCCGTGGCTCCATGTGCGGGAATGCCATACCCTACACGTTAAGCACGTGGCTTTGATAGGAGGATACCATCTGTCTTCTAACAAATGTCCAGTGGGTCCCCTTCCTCCAACCTTCTCTGAGCCCTCAGGGTCCTTGTGACCTGGCCATATAGTCCATTGTGTGCAAAAGAAGTGACTCTCAGAGGTAAAACGATGTGTCGTTTTACCTCTGAGAGTCACTTCTTTTAAACGTCCCTGAAAACAATACCTTTTCCTGAAGACAGTACCTTTTTAACGTCCCTGAAAACAAATGCCAATTTCTTACATGTTAATAAATGATAGTATTCCTTTAAAAGCTTGCAATACTTTTCGAAAGTATGAAAATAAAATATAGGAATTGTGAAAGCAAAAAAACAGTAAAGTGCGATAAAAAAAAATTATCCAGTTAGTCATCATCAGAGCATCGTGTAGTATTTCAACGCTTGAAAACCTGAAGCAAACTTCAGAAAAGTTTTGCTGGAACATAGCTCCTGAAAGATGACGCTGTTTCCCGAGAATCATAAGCCATGCCCAACATCACTTCTTAGCACCTGTGAGTGCCTCTCGGTTTGTGGTCAGCCATCAGATGATGGCTCACAGGTGCAGTGTACAGCACACTCTATGTAGAGCCCCAGGAGAAGGGAGGAGGCACACTCTCTCCAGAAATGGGCGGTAAATACAGGTTAGTGGTGCCATCATTCTGTGGGGGCCAACGAAGGAAAACGGGGGCTCATCTTCTATTGCCTGCAGGAAGTAGAACCGAGTGGCCAATAAGAGCGAAAAACGCTTTCCTTGTCTCCAAAGAAATGATGGAGTTATAAACGATTGCATTAATTAACGTACAAAAGAAAGTTCATCCTTTTTTAGTTTGTCAGTGCTAGGATTATTGCTTTGGATCGGTGTTAAAATATTGCTAGTAATCAATGTAGTTCAGCGATTTACTTGATGGTTGCCATGCCAACCGCAGTTACATTAGGATCTGATCTTCGTCCGTTGCTAAGCTATGGCGCCCACTAAATATCTGATCTTTTCCTAGATTTTATAAGCTCTTTACACAGTAGCAAACCCAGATCAAGAATGAATTTAGGGAGGTGGAAAAAGGTGAATAATTTAAACAAGAAACAATCAGAATTCTTTCCGTTTTTTCTTTTTAAGAAATTATTCTTGACAAATTAATGCAGTATGTAATTTTTTCTGATGTAGTGGTAGATCTCGTCAATGACGAGGTTTGTTACTTGCAAACCTCGGAAAAATTAGCAGTAAAATATTTCCATGGGAGGTTGGGTTGTTTTACCTCTGAGCGGCACTTTTTTGTACACCATGGGCTAAATGGCCAAGTCACAAGGACCCCGAAGGCTCAGAGAAGGTTGGGAGTTGGGTTGTTTTACCTCTGAGCGGCACTTTTTTGCACACCATGGGCTAAATGGCCAGGTCACAAGGACCCCGAAGGCTCAGAGAAGGTTGGGGGTTGGGTTGTTTTACCTCTGAGCGGCACTTTTTTGCACACCATGGGCTAAATGGCCAAGTCACAAGGACTCCGAAGGCTCAGAGTAGGTTGGGGGAGGGGACCCACTGGAACAGCTGTTGGGAGACAGATGGTAGCCTCCCGTCAAGGCCATCCAGCGTGTTCTTTAACGTGCACAGAGTATGGTTCTCCCGCACACGGGGCCACGGCTTAACGTCCCATCCGACGGACGGCGGCCTTTCCAAGCACCATCAGTGTCCCCTACTGACCGTGGGCAGGGCGGGGAATTTTGCGGAGATAAATCTCAACGCTGACCCAGCTGGGACTCGAACCTGGGAACTACAGATTACGAGCCTGGCGCGCTACCGACTGAGGACCCCCGCCCCAGGGACGCGAGAAATCCTCTGTCAACTCTACTGATAAAAGGTAGTAGAAGCTCACAGTTCGTTGTCAGTTGTGTATTACAAATGTATGACATCTCGTCTCATGAGTCGCTTCTCGGCCCAAAGTTACCAGACTTCCCGATTTGTGCGGGACTGGCCTGTTTTGCATAGTAAAATCCCGAGTCCCGAATTGGAAGCCACAAATCTTACAGACCATGAACAAATTAAAATTTCGTTAGATTTCCTTCCGTTTTTTATTTCTTAGTAACGTTTTTTTTTTATCAAAGGTAGTTTTCTTATTTGAATTTGTGTGCGTTCGAAAGCAAAACCCTGGGATTTTCCGAGTAAGATGCATCTACTTCTTTATTAAATATTTTTTCTTATTGTATATTTATTTGTTTCAGATTTAAGTTTATTTTTCCTGTAAATTATTGTATAGTAATTCTGTATTACAATTTGAAACAGTCTATATAATGTCCAGTTCAACTTCATTGTTGGGCGGGGGTGGCTCAGTCGGTAGCGCGCCAGGCTCGTAATCTGTAGTTCCCAGGTTCGAGTCTCAGCTGGGTCAGCGTTGAGATTTATCTCCGCAAAATTCCCTGCCCACGGTCAGTAGGGGACACCGATGGGCTTGGAAAGGCCGCCGTCCGTCGGATGGGACGTTAAGCCGTGGCCCCGTGTGTGGGAGAGCCATACCCTGTGCACGTTAAAGAACACGCTGGATGGCCTTGACGGGAGGCTACCATCTGTCTCCCAACAGCTGTTCCAGTGGGTCCCCTCCCCCAACCTTCTCTGAGCCTTCGGGGTCTATGTTACCTGGCCATTTAGCCCATGGTGTGCAAAAAAGTGCCGCTCAGAGGTAAAACAACCCAACTTCATTGTTTGACCAGAAATCCCATCTTTATGTTCTCCCGAGCATTTTTTTTTACCAAACATACACTCGATGAATGCAACTAAATTATAAAAAAATTTATAAACGTTGATGTTATCGTGAGTTCACTGTGAATTCTGACAAACATTAAATTTCATCACATTTTTTTAAATAATATTTTATTAATTTTCTGCTTAATTATATACGGAAATGAATTAAATAAGTGTAGTCCGTAATATCCATAATTAGTTTTAAATAACCCTGTATTAGGTTTTGGAATGATGAATAAATTATTTTTGATTGCTGTTATATGAAGGACCGGATTTTCCTTAGATACGTTAGGCATTTGGTAGGGGGCGCCAACTTAATTGAAACGCCTGCATTCTGATGTTTTAATTTTTATATTCAGGTTATAAAACATTGTAACGGAGCCAAGGCTTAACGTACTCCGTTACGATATTTTATATTTATTTTATATTACGATTTTTTTATATTATCCATAAATCGTTTCCAATTCTCGTAAGAGTAAAAATCTATTTACAATGATCCATTGCTCAAGATTTGTTAAATGCGCTCTTACTCTTGATAATCGATTTTTTTTATATATGGAATAAATAAAATAAATACCCCCTCAAGCAGCTGCTTGCCACAGAGGTCTGACTAGGAGCCTGTCAGTTTATGAGCCACAGTAGGAGATCTGAGAGGATGGCAGGACCACAGCAGAAAAACGACACCACACATCCATGCCTAAATCCGGGGCTCGAACCCAGGTCCCTTAGATCATCAGCCAAGCGTGCTAACCATTCGGCCACGGGACGGCTTAATATGGAATGCAAGGATATAATTTGTTCATTCTCAGACAAAATAGGGGATAGATGTTTTTAAATATTTCCTCAAGCAGCTGCTTGCCACTGAGGTTTAACAGGAGCTGTCAGTTTATATGCCGTAGTAGAAGATCTGTGAGGATATGAGGTAGCTCGCCAGGATCGTAATCTGCAGTTCCCAGGTTCGAGTCCAAGCTGGGTGAGCGTTGAGACTTATCTCCGCAAAACTCCTCACCCTGCCCATGGTCAGTAGGAGACACCGATGGGCTTGGAAAGGCTGCCGTTCGTTGGATGGGACGTTAAGCCGTGGCCCCGTGTGCCATACCTTGTGCACATTAAGGGGGCTCGAACCCAGGTCCCTTAGGTCAGTAGCCTAGTATGCTAACCACTCGGCCACGGGATGGTTAAGGGATAAAGAATTCACCTATTTAGTATATATATGTATCGAATATTATAAATTCCATATTCTAACAAAAAAAATGGTAGCCGTCCCATGGCCGAGTGGTTAGCGCGCTTGGCTACTGATCTAAGGGACCTGGGTTCGAGTCCCGGTTAAGGCATGGCTGTTTGTGTCGTTTTTCTGCTGAGGGCCTGCCATCCTCACAGACCTTCTACTATGGCATATAAACTGACAGGCTCCTGTCAGACCTCTGTGGCAAGCAGCTGCTTGACGGGGTATTTATTTAATTTTTTTAACAAAATAAACTAATATTATTTGTCTTTAAAATTCTTACATCCATTTCTATTTGATTCAAAATATCATTAGTTGCTAGTAAACCAAACCAAAGATCAAACCCATTCGATTTCATTATTTCCTTTCTTTATGAATTTTTTTTTATATTTACCTTATTATTTCTTTTATAGGAAAAAAAAATCAGCGGTGTGTAAGGAGTCGCCCTCTTTGCTTATTCCTAAGGGCGCGCGTAAAATATAAATCTGAACCTCAGTAAATAGTATTGAAATATCAGAGATTCTCTATATTTTTCATTTGTTGGCATCGTACGATAAAAAAAAGTGGGTTGAGTTGGGTTGTTTTACCTCTGAGCGGCACTTTTTTCCACACCATGGGCTAAATGGCCAGGTCACATGGACCCCGAAGGCTCAGAGAAGGTTGGGGGAGGGGACCCACTGGAACAGCTGTTGGGAGACAGATGGTAGTCTCCCGTCAAGGCCATCCAGCGTGTTCTTTAACGTGCACAGGGTATGGCTCTCCCTCACACGGGCCACGGCTTAACGTCCCATCCGACGGGCGGCGGCCTTTCCAAGCCCATCGGTGTCCCCTACTGACCGTGGGCAGGGCGGGGAATTTTGCGGAGATAAATCTCAACGCTGACCCAGCAGGGACTCGAACCTGGGAACTACAGATTACGAGCCTGGCGCGCTACCGACTGAGCCACCTCCGCTCCAAAAAAAAAAAAAGCATTGATGTGCCATACGCATGGAATCTACTGAAAAAATTTTTATTTTCGGTTGTATTGCTTAGAATTTGCTTTTTTGCCAATAATAAATCTACGATATTTCGCAATGTTAAAGGGACCTGGGTTCGAACCCCGGGTAAGGCATGGATGTATGTGTCGTTTTTCTGCTGAGGTCCTGCCATCCTCTCAGATCTTCTACTGTGGCATATAAACTGACAGGCTCCTGTCAGACCTCTGTGGCAAGCAGCTGCTTGAGGGGGTATTTATTTATTATTATATTATTATAAACATTTATTACTGTATAAATTACCAGCAAATTTACCCGGCATTGCTCGGGTCCGAAATTCTCTAAAGTATACAGTAGATAGCAATCCTCACATTGCAAGCTTTCATTTGGCATAAAACTCGTTGCAATCGATTCCACGCCCCCCCCCCCCAAAAAAAAAAAAACCTCTTTTAGTGTTGAATTTGAAGTTGCGCATAATATTCCATACCTCAGAAACATCTAAACCGAAAAACGGTGTTTCCTCGCTCAGGAAAACAAACTTTTCAAATCATTTCGTACACAGCAGAGTTACTGAAATGTAATTTGTCAGTCATAAATAACTTTACAGCGAAAAAAATTAAATATGGGCAATTGTGTATGGCGAGTCTGATTTGTGAAAAAAGATGTGTACAGTCGCTCAAAAAAATTTCCGAACACTATGGTTGATTACAGAATTCAGAAAAAATATCTGGCATTGATCTTTTTTTAAATTAGTGATCTGGCAACCTTCGTGTGCGTACACGTTGGTTGCCAGATCACTAATTTCTAAAGAAATTGTTGCCAGATATTTTTTTTCTGAATACTGTAATCAACCACAGCGTTCGGATACTTTTTTGAGCGACTGAACGTACTAAGAATGTATTCTAAAGTTAAAAAGAAAACCACTCATTTAATAATAAATATAATTCTCAGAAACGTATTATATTAGGCATGAGTTTATTAATTTACGAAATATTTTAATAAAATACACATGATAAATGCATATTTTTCAAAATACTTTCATTATTCTAACTTCCGATAAGAATGCTTCTTAGTTCAAAACATTCATTACAACAAAGAATAGCGCGCCAGGCTCGTAGTCTGCAGTTCTCAGGTTCGAGTCCCAGCTGGGTCAGCGTTGAGATTTATCTCCGCAAAATTTCCCGCCCTGCCCACGGTCAGTAGGGGACACCGATGGGCTTGGAAGGCCGCCGTCCATCGGATGGGACGTTAAGCCGTGGCTCCGTGTGCGGGAGAGCCATACCCTGTGCACGTTAAAGAACACGCTGGATGGCCTTGATGGGAGACCACCGTCTGTCTCCCAACAGCTGTTCCAGTGGGTCCCCTCCCCCAACCTTCTCTGAGCCTTCGGGGTCCATGTGACCTGGCCATTTAGCCCATGGTGTGCAAAAAAGTGCCGCTCAGAGGTAAAACAACCCAAATATTGTGCACGTTAAAGAACACGCTGGATGGCCTTGACGGGAGGCTACCATCTGTCTCCCAACAGCTGTTCCAGAGGGTCCCCTCCCCCAACCTTCTCTGAGCCTTCGGGGTCCATGTGACCTGGCCATTTAGCCCATGGTGTGCAAAAAAGTGCCGCTCAGAGATAATACAAACCCAACCCAACTCAGCAAAGAATCTCTTCTACTGCTAGTGTTCTTTCGAACCGACTTCCATGTTCTCAAAAATGCTCACCCTATTTATCCATCCTGGAAGTTGCAGTAAGTCGCTAAGCCACTTGCTGCCCCCAGGGAAGGGGCAAGAGGGACATTTACCCCCTTTAGTTAAAAATTGTTTTACATTCATCGAAACAAAGTTCATGGAAAAATTCATTCATGTTGAATAACATCAGGTACATCAAAAATTGATTTTTTTCAAACGAAAGGAAAATTTTTTTTTATGCGTTTCATTGTGTTTTCGCAAGCGTATGATCTATTTTTTTATTATTGTGAAAAAGCATTATTTTTACTATATTCAATAATAAATTTTTGTTTTGTTTTCGGACATCTTTAGTTGTATTATGGTATGAAGGCTCGACCTAAATATTTCTATGCTGAAACACTGATTTGTTTTTTGTCCTCCCAGCCTGGAAAAAGTTCTGTCAACACCCCTGAGCGTGGGTGACTCTTGGAGAATTTTACGAGACTACGCAATTATAACAGATGGCCGTGCAACTAAGTCATGACGTCAGCAATCGTAAAGTCGTAGCAACGTAAGTCATGACGTCAGCAATCGTAAAGTCGTAGCAACGTAAGTCATGACGTCAGCAATCGTAAAGTCGTAGCAACGTAAGTCATGACGTCAGCAATCGTAAAGTCGTAGCAACGTAAGTCATGACGTCAGCATCGGTAGTCCGGAAATCTCAACATTTTTCCTCCTGTTATTATTACTTGTGTATTTTAATACTGATCTTTAGACTAATATTTATTAACAAATATACATTATTTTGAAGGAAAATTATTTGTGTTTATTAGCTTTGTCATTGCTGCCGGACTTTTAAGAATCTATGGAGATTGTGGAGAAATAGGCGTATACACCTAAAGACTAAGATTAGACTGTATAATAGTTTGGTTCTTTCTAGAGTTAGTTATGGTAGTGAAACTTGGAAACTTTGTAAACAAGATAACAGGAAAGTTGATGCTTTTGATTCTAGATGCTTACGCAGTATCTTGGGCATTAGGTGGTTCAACTTTGTAACTAATGATGAGGTTAGGCAAAGGAGTTTGCAACCTCCTTTAAGCAGCATATTGTGCAGAGAGAGACTCTGTTGATTTGGCCATGTTGCCCGTATGGATAATTATAGATAGAGTGTGCCTAAAGGCCTCAGAAAGAGGGGGAGACCTAGGATGCTGTGGGCAGACAATGTCAAACAGGACCTTGTTAGAATTGGTGTGCAGTGGCCGGATGCAGCAGATATTGCTCAGGACAGATATGCTTGGAGAATTAAACTGCACAGTCTTGTTGGACCTCGTAGCCCAGAGCTGCTTGAGGATGATGTTGATGATGATTACGCTAATAAATAAAAAAATAAAAAATAAATACCCCCTCAAGCAGCTGCTTGCCACACCTACGAATAATTTTTTTTTCTCTAAACAATGCATATTGGTAAATAAACATTAGTATAAAGATTAGGATTAAAATACACCAATAATAATGATAGAAATAATTATATAACAAATATGTATGTGTTAAGACTGTCTATGCTGACGCTATACTATATCTGTCTCGCGACATCTTAATAAAATAATCTATTTTGGACTGGATCGGCAGCGAGATCTGACTTTTTTCTAGACCGAATTTTTTCAGGCTAGTAAAAACCGTGCTTATATCATTTCTAGCATCAAGTTTGAGGTTGTAAACTATTAAGTAGGCTCAGCCCGGATCTAAAAAAATTAAGGGGGCAAGCGGCACAATCGAAGCGAAAAAAAGGTGAAAGAGGGTGAACCAAGAGACTAGATTTTCATTTTGCAGTATAACATTTTCCCCTTCATTTGAAATTTCTTAAAAAATATCTTGAAAAATGCTTGAAATAGGCACAAGTTTAATCGTTTTTGGCCTCCAGTACCAGTAGCTTTCTTAAGGGGAGGAGGGGCTGTCTGTTCCTAGGGTTGGGTTGGGTTGTTTTACCTCTGAGCGGCACTTTTTTGCACACCATGGGCTAAATGGCCAGGTCACATGGACCCCGAAGGCTCAGAGAAAGTTGGGGGAGGGGACCCACTGGAACAGCTGTTGGGAGACAGATGGTAGCCTCCCGTCAAGGTCATCCAGCGTGTTCTTTAACGTGCACAGGGTATAGCTCTCCCGCACACGGGGCCATGGCTTAACGTCCCATCCGACGGACGGCGGCCTTTCCAAGCCCATCGGTGTTCCCTACTGACCGTGGGCAGGGCGGGGAATTTTTGCGGAGATAAATCTCAACGCTGACCCAGCTGGGACTCGAACCTTGTAACTACAGATTACGAGCCTGGCGCGCTACCGACTGAGCCACCCCCGCCCCCTTAAGAGTCAGGTATTCTAGATAACTAAACTATCACCAGCTAATTCATTTCTCCGATAATTTCAATTTTAATTCTTCCCGACCTTGTTGGTATCTATCATTGGAAACAGCAAATTTCCGATATTGCTCAGAATAGCTGTTAATAGGGATGTCAGTCCATACGCTAAAGTGCTATTAATGTAAGAATTAATCAATAGTAAATACACAGAATTATCTGTCGATATAGAATAAAAGAAATACATTTCCCGAAACTATGATTTGCTGATGATTGAGACAGGAATCCAGTTCTCGCAGTTACATGCCAACGTTTGCCAACAATTTCAAACGTGAACGCTCACTATACAAGAGAGCGGAACCCTGACGAAAATCATCCAGCGTGTTCTTTAACGTGCACAGGGTATAGCTCTCCCGCACACGGGGCCACGGCTTAACGTCCCATCCGACGGACGGCGGCCTTTCCAAGCCCATCGGTGTCCCCTACTGACCGTGGGCAGGGCGGGGAATTTTTGCGGAGATAAATCTCAACGCTGACCCAGCTGGGACTCGAACCTGGGAACTACAGATTACGAGCCTGGCGCGCTACCGACTGAGCCACCCCCGCCCCCTGTTCCTAGGGGTTGTCAAGTTTAATTTATCCACAGCCCCCCCCCCCCCACAAGTAATGAAATATGCTTTTGGTTCGTTTCTGATATTGGGCTTTCGGCTTTTGAGAATTGAAGAGTGATGACAAACTCGAAGTTACAACAATAACAAAGGTTTAATTCTGAAGGTATTTACAGAAGTCTCCGTGAGAACTGACTTTGGCTACTGGCTATGTTCGTTGCAAGCAACAGTGTGCAGGTTGTGTTACGACAGATGAACGTGCTACAACGAATCCGTGATGTGATGACCCGTCTTGATGCTCACGTGACCCGTCTTGATGCTCACTTGATACAGCGTGAGAATTACGTCATTAACTACTTCGAGCGAACTTATCTTAAAGAAAAGTATACGAGATTTGTAATTACGAGGAATTGGAGTGTGAAGGAAAACGTAGTTTGACTTAGTCTGTTACGGTATAGTATAAAGAAAAAGCTTTTTTCTTTATTTGGTGTATTCGCGGTAGATTAAATAAATTTATTAGTGTTGATCCTGTAGAACTAACTCAACTTTTCTATAGGAAGAGTTCATAATTTGATTCATAGTTAGATTTAGTTTCTTTAGGGTTGGGTTGTTTTACCTCTGAGCGGCACTTTTTTGCACACCATGGGCTAAATGGCCAGGTCACATGGACCCCGAAGGCTCAGAGAAGGTTGGGGGAGGGACCCACTGAAACAGCTGTTGGGAGACAGATGGTAGCCTCCCGTCAAGGCCATCCAGCGTGTTCTTTAACTTGCACAGGGTATGTCTCTCCCGCACACGGGGCCACTGCTTAACGTCCCATTCGACGGACGGCGGCCTTTCCAAGCCCATCGGTGTTCCCTACTGATCGTGGGCAGGGGAGGGGGGAATTTTGCGGAGATAAATCTCAACGTTGACCCAGCTTGGGACTCGAACCTGAGAACTACAGATTACGAGCCTGGCGCGCTACCGACTGCGCCACCCCCGCCCCTCACAAATGTGATTGCGTCACTTATCAACTGATGTAAAAAGCTTTATTTATTGTTTTGAGTGTAGATAGTAAGAATTAAAAAGGAAACAACTTTTTATATGAATAGAATAAGGTGCTATGTTCTTCTTAAGATTTATTTTCATACTGATGTAGATTTATGTTAGTTGAGTTAAGTTTATATAAATGTTTTCATTCATACTTTTGTGATAAATTACATTATTTTAGAATTATAATTGTTAAATACTGTTGTCGTTTTTTTTAATTCACGCTCAGCCGTCATCCGTTTAATTCATAATATTTGTTGTCAGGAGCGGAATAATTTATTGAACGCCTTTCACTAGAAGTATGGATGAGTTAGCAAAACTGATAACTGATATAAGAAGTGAAATAGCTGCCAAAGCAGTAGAATTGGTGACATAAGAGCTGAGATAGTCTCTTAAAAAATGACTTAAAAGCTGAAATAGCCTCTCAAAATCATAAGAGCTGAAATAGCCAGTTAAAATAATGGCATAAACAGTAAAATTGGGGACTTGAAAGCCGAAATGGCTACACAAAGTAACGAATTGAGAGCTGAGTTGAGAGATCAAGTGGCTTCTCAAATTAGTAAGATTACCTTGGGTTGTTTTACCTCTGAGCGGCACTTTTTTGCACACCATGTGCTAAATGGCCAGGTCACATAGACCCCGAAGGCTCAGAGAAGGTTGGGGGAGGGGACCCACTGGAACAACTGTTGGGAGACAGATGGTAGCCTCCCGTCAAGGCCATCCAGCGTGTTCTTTAACGTGCACAGGGTATGGCTCTCCCGCGCACGGGGCCACGGCTTAACGTCCCATCCGACGGACGGCGGCCTTTCCAAGCCCATCGGTGTCCCCTACTGACCGTGGGCAGGGCGGGAAATTTTGCGGAGATAAATCTCAACGCTGACCCAGCTGGGACTCGAACCTGGGAACTAGCATATTACGAGCCTGGCGCGCTACCGACTGAGCCACACCCGCCCCAATAAGCGATCAAGTACAAAGACATTAAGGCCGAACTCAACAGACAATGTGATAGTCTAAAGTAGGGGTTCTCAAAACTCGGAAAATTTTTTGGGGTACGTTGTGAGAGCTCAAAAGTCGCTAGATATGTGTTATATAAATGTGTGTTTTATTTTATTCCCATTGTTATACTATAACTATAGTTTTTTCTATCTATACAAGGGGTAAGCCAGTTACATACATATTTCTAGGGGGTACGTGAAACATAAAAGGTTGAGAACCACTGGTCTAAAGGTTGAAATTGATAGTGTAAAGTGTAATGTAAATGAAATTACTTGTGATTTTAACATCAAACTTGATACTATTAAAACTAATTGTGAACTCCAGGTTCAGATTTTAAGAAATGAAATGTTACCTTCTTCTTGTGAAATGGTAATTTTAGTGACAATAATGTTTTTACACATGTCGCGAGAAATACAACTAAACCTTCCACATCTGATGGTCAGTCATCTTGGGCAGTATTTAAAATACAATTCCAAGTCATCACTAGAGCTGTTGAGTAGAATGAGTTTCAAAAGGCCAGTTTTCTTGCACTTCATTAAGAAATGCTGCTGCGGAAGTTTTACATTCTGTTCCAGAAGAAATACGACTTGATTATCAAGGTTTGGTATGGGGCGGGGGTGGCTCAGTCGGTAGCGCGCCAGGCTCGTAATCTGTAGTTCCCAGGTTCGATTCCCAGCTGGGTCAGCGTTAAGATTTATCTCCGCAAAATTCCCCGCCCTGCTCACGGTCAGTAGGGGACACCGATGGGCTTGGAAAGTCCGCCGTCCGTCGGATGGGACGTTAAGCCGTGGCCCCGTGTGTGGGAGAGCCATACCCTGTGCACGTTAAAGAACACGCTGGATGGCCTTGACGGGAGGCTACCATCTGTCTCCCAACAGCTGTTCCAGTGGGTCCTCTCCCCCAACCTTCTCTGAGCCTTCGGGGTCCATGTGACCTGGCCATTTAGCCCATGGTGTGCAAAAAAAGTGCCGCTCAGAGGTAAAACAACCGAACCCAAGGTTTGATATCTGCATTAGAACTCAGATTTGGTGATAGTTATTTAAAACTATACTATATGACTCAATTTAAACATCGCATGCAGAAAAGTGGTGAAACTTTACAAGAACTAGCCATTGATATTGAGCTCTTAGCTAAATTGGCTTATAAATAACTGCCCACCAGATATTCAAGATAACTTAGCTCAACTACGATTTACCGATGCTATTACCGACCCTGACACTCAACAATCCCTGAGGATGTTGGAAGGTGAATCCTTAAAGTCAGCTGTGGTACATGCCATGAAATACAGCAGTGCATGAAACAACTGGACAGACACCTTCCATGATGCTCTTTTTTGGAAGAGAATTACATCTTCCCTGTGACCTTTTATATGGTCGGCCCGAAACAATGCCTGTATTCACTCCACAATAAAATAGATAAAAATAAATACCCCCTCAAGCAGCTGCTTGCCACAGAGGTCTGACAGGAGCCTGCCAGTTTATATGCCATAGTAGAAGGTCTGAGAGGATGGCAGGACCTCAGCAGAAAAACGACACATACATCCATGCCTTACCCGGGGCTCGAACCCAGGTCCCGTAGATCAGTGGCCAAGCGTGCTAATCACTCGACCACAATACGTTAAAGAATTACAACAACGACTAGAATAAATCCACCACTCCGTCAGACATTACATCAACTTGGCAAGTGAGAGAACCAAAACGAGATACGACAGTAAAACAAATGAAACTGTTTTGAATCAAGGAGATCTTGTCTGGCTGTACAATCCACATAGAAAGAAGACTTTCTCCAAAACTTCAGAAACCTTGGGAAGGTCCGTATACGGTAGTTAACAGGATTAACGACGTATCGCATTCGTCGACGTCCAGCTACAAAGTGCAAGATGGCTCACGTGGATCGTTTGGCCCCGTTTCATCGAAGAACTGAAGAAGCTTCGGAATCCAGAATTGTTGAGGACGAACAAGACCTAAGGATGATGAAAGATAAACGTGCTACAATGAATCGTGATGTATCGTCTTGATGATCGCGTGAACTACAGAGTGAGAGTTATGTCACCAAGGACTTCGAACAAAGAACGTAACTGAAAAATGAGAAATAAGAGAATTGTATGAATAGGAGTTGGAGTGTGAAAAGAAACGTAGTTAGTCTCAGTTTGTGCACGATTTGATGGTATAAAGAAGTATTTTATGCGGTGTGTACGCGCGAGATTAAATAAGTTATTATAAGTTAGTGTAGATTCTACTAGTGGACTGACAAAAAACTAAGGATGTTTATTCACACTTAAAAGTGTGAATGAGGATATTTTATGTTAGTCGAACATACAGAACTGATTTCAAATGTTCTGTGTTCTGTAGTAAATGTTCATCAATTGGTGTATAATTGCCTTTAGTTTGTTTACAAGAATTGGTAAGGTTAATCTCGATAGGCTGCAGATTTGATTGTACTGCTCATCGACTGATATAGGCCTTATTTTATGATTTGAGTATAAATAGTAATAATATACTAAGTTCTTTTGAAGATTTATTTTTATACTGATATGAAAATGCTGTTGGTTGACTTTAGTTTATATAAATGATTTGATCCATACTTTTGTAATAAATTACATTGTTTTAGAATTATAATTTTTGTATACTATTTATTTGAACTCACGCTCAGTTTTCATCCATTTAATTCGTAACAGTATTTAATACTAATTAATCACATAACAATATCGCATTCAACCTTATAATAATTTAACTGTCCAAGATAGGCTGGATCATAGTCTCAAACTTTTGGGTTCGGTTGGGTTGTTTACCTCTGAATGGCACTTTTTTGCACACTGTAATCTAAATGGTCAGGTCACATGGACCCCGAAGACTCAGAGAAGGTTCGGGGAGGAGACCCACTGGAACAGCTGTTGGGAGACAGATGGTAGCCTCCCGTCAAGGCAATCCAGTGTGTTCTTTAACGTGCACAGGGTATGGCTCTCCCGCACACAGAGCCACGGCTTAACGTCCCATCCGACTGACGGCGGCCTTTTCAAACCCATCGGTGTCCCCTATTGACCGTGGACAGGGCGGGGAATTTTGCGGAAATAAATCTCAACGCTGACCCAGCTGCGACTCGAATCTGGGAACTACAGATTACGAGTCTGGCGCGCTACCGACTGAGCCATTCCCGCCCCTCTCAAACTTTTGTGTACAACTGAACACCTGATTTTACAAAGTACTCGCAGTTTACTCTGGGTATCAAATGCAACCATGATGTTTCCAGTAAAATATGTAACACCTCGAGAAAAAAAGATAGAAATAATTTATGCCCCGTTACAAAAGAAATTGGGGAGAGGATTAGGAGTGGATGTTATGAAACTCTAAAATGGTACTATTACCATAACACTCACTTGCTATGCTAATTACCTTAAAAACGTGAAAACTTTTTGCAAAAGGAAATGGTTATGTTTTGCTGAGGAAAGGAGGGGGTGGGGGGGAGTACGACGACGGATCCTGATGGTTGGTATATGAGTAAGTACTCCCCAACCATTTACAATGTTAAAATACAAAGAACTAATTTTCTGGTATTTTGATTTGCTAACTTTTTAGTGTTTTTTAAAAAAATCGTATTAAAAGAATTAGAGGCCCGCGAATTGTTTTGTACAATGCCTTTTGCCCCAATGCACAGATGCGCCGTGTAGTGCGCCATCAGTCAAATGCTCCAAAATTCGGTTACGAAATATCCGCTCATAGCCACTAAAAAGATTTGTTCCCTCTAACGTTTTTATTGCACTTTCATGGAAGTGTGTTATTGCTTCAAAACAAGCATATAACCACAGGTCAACTGCATCGAGCAAGAAAAGCAATCGTCTTTCCGTATCAGTGCGGAACTTCTGAACTCAGGGATCGGTGAAGAGGTCAGACGTCCGAAGCCATCTGATTTATAGCTGAAGCTCGGCTCTAAATCCCCTCCGACTTCCGCAGACTGCCCCACGGCCCGAATGTCAGCTGAACTTTTTCGCCCCCTCCGCTTAGCCAGACAGACAGCCCACACACAGAAAACACTAAGTGGCCAATTATTGCCTTGTTAGCGAATGGCTCTGTCGGTAGACGACCCCCCCCACCTCTCTCCCTTTTACTTTCTCTCCCACACTACAAAGTTCTCTCCCCCCCCCCTTCCAACCTGCAGTACACCTTGCACAGAATGCTTCAGTCTCTGCAACAATTACGTGACAAGTGTCTGGACCCATACCTTTATTGGACAATGTGAAGGCCCTGGAGGAGATGACCTTGGTTGGTGCGAGGCGGTTAAGGGACAAGTGGCAAATGACAATTAGGGGAGAGTCGTATAACAAACGCGACGGAGGAGTAACTGAAGAGGAGAGCAATAAAGGAGCTTCAACGAATGAAATCGGAGAGATCGGATTCAGTAGTTTCGATAAGGGGGCCGAGGCCCCCTTTACAAATAGGTCCAGCTTAGAAAGAAGGATGTATAAGAAGAAGAAGAAGACCATCAGGATGAAATTTACAATAATAGCGTAACGAGTAATGAGGAAACGAAGAAGATTAAAAGTAGATAGGAAGATTGACTTAAAGATATTTATAATATAACATTTCAAATAAAATGTCTACATGTCTAAGCATGTAAGAAAATAACTGACACATTCATTTGTTTGAAAATTTCAATGGGCAAGGTCTACTTTTGAAATTTTCAAAACTGCAGTGAAGTGAGGCCATCACACCCCCCTCCCCTCCCACAGCTCCCACAATTAGGGAGGCGGGCGGGAACGGGGGGCGGAAAAAGCGGCCACCAACACACTACAGTATTGCTCTATGCTGGTGTCTACTCATATGGCCAAATGCGACCACTGGGGGGCAGACACCTTGCAACCTGTTTACTCAAACTTGCAAAAACAAACCGAAAAGAGAAATTGTGAGGGGCCATGGGAATGCAAATTGCAAGAGAACCCCATGGCTGATTCCCACAAGTTAACACTCTATGAACTGTTAAAAATATGCATTGTCTTATAATAGGGTTAAAAGTGATAAAAAAATTGGTTACAATAAGAGGGGGGGGGCGCTAAAGTTCTGGTAATGTGTAATGGGTTTGAAACAAAAGGAGTTAATTGAAGCATATGGGTAAAGTAATGAGGCAAAGATAATTTGGGAGTGAGAATGAAAGGAAATATGAAAAAGGAGAGGTGGCAAGAGAAATAGAAGGGGGGAAAAGAATATAATAGGGGGGAGGGGACTGAGCGAAAGGTGAGAAGAGGAAAGAAGAAGGAAGAGAGGAAGAATAATACAAATGAGTGGAGCAAGAAGGAAGTGTGAACTGATTAAATATGTGGTAAACACCACAAAAGAATATATTTATCATGTGCAAGGACAGACTTGTCTCTCTTTCTATAAACTTTCGTAATCAATTTAGTTTTTTCCAAAATAGCCGTAGTGGAAATTTCAGTATGTTCGTGCTGCAGTTGGCATCTGGATAACCAAATTTTGGTATTTAACAATACTAATTACCAAATTGATGATGTAATGTTTCTTGTTGGGGTACTGTTGTAAATCATGGAATCTAACTGCTCTTAACAATGGTCTTGCTATCTGGAGACATTGGCTTACTTTTGTCCAGATCTTGATAGCATACCAGCAGTGGTAAACTAGATGATCAATGCTTTCTCTGGTAGGGCATCTAAAGCAATTATGAGAAGCAATGAAGCCACAATGTCTTCTTCTCGAATTTGTGTAAACAATATTATGAGCTACCTTCCAGTTAAAATTTCTCATAGTTTTCTCAATGTGTGTGCTGGCAATGTTGGGCCAGGCCTTAGGCCAATTGATATTTGGGTATAACTGTTGAAAGTTGGTAGGGTTGAAAGTCTGGATAGTTGTGTATAGCTGTGTTTTATTAATAGGGTTGGGGATTGGACCTTTTTTGTGTACTAGTGTAACTATGGAAGGTAGAAGTTTGTAATGTGTGTTGTGTTCTGTGTTTTTGGGCCCATTATAACTATTATGTGTGCATATGTGTTTGGTGTGAAAGAAGGCAAAGTAATTCAAGAGAAAGAAAGAGGAGACAGTAGGTGTGCTTAATATTCTTTGTATATGTTCTAAATAAATAATCTTTGACATTGTAGCAATATTTGGAATGGCAAGTCCACCCAGGTTGATTGGATTTTGTAATGTTTCACGTTTAATCAACTCTGGCTTGCCATTCCAAATAAAGTCATAGATAAGTTTGTTTCATTTGTTTATGTGTGTCTTGTCAGGAGGATTTACAATGGCTATGTAGGTGATTTTGGGAATTATGCTGGATTTTATGAGTTTAGCTCGGTTATACGTAGAAATTTCATAATCCTTCCATTTTGTAATTGTGTTTTCTATATTACTAAATAAATTTGTATAGGTTTGTTTACAAAATCCAAATCTATTATATTGTATTCCTAAAATTTTGATAGGGTCATCTGTACAACCAATCTTTGTCAGTAATGACCTGTCCCATGTGCCCCAACATAGGGAAGCTGTTTTACTGTTGTTAAGGGACAGGCCTGTAGTTTTAGAGAAAAGATCATAAATTTTAAAAACTCTATCTATGGAAAACTCATTTGTTGTAAAAAGAACCAGGTCATCAGCATAGGCTGAAACTTTTAGTCTGTTTCTGGTTCCTGGTATGGGGATTCCAGAAATCTGTGTATCATTTTGTATATGTCTAATGAAAAAGTCAATAACTACAACAAAAAGCAATGGGGACAGAGGGCATCCTTGCTTCACCCCTCTGTTCCCTGCTATTTTGTTAGAGAAATGTCCATTTAGATGAACAGTGTAGTGTATGTTCGAATAAAGTGGGGGCGGGGGTGGCTCAGTCGGTAGCGCGCCAGGCTCGTAATCTGTAGTTACAAGGTTCGAGTCCCAGCTGGGTCAGCGTTGAGATTTATCTCCGCAAAATTTCCCCGCCCTGCCCACGGTCAGTAGGGGACACCGATGGGCTTGAAAAGGCCGCCGTCCGTCGGATGGGACGTTAAGCCGTGGCCCCGTGTGCGGGAGAGCCATACCCTGTGCACGTTAAAGAACACACTGGATGGCCTTGACGGGAGGCTACCATCTGTCTCCCAACAGCTGTGCCAGTGGGTCCACTCCCCCAACCTTCTCTGAGCCTTCGGGGTCCTTGTGACCTGGTCATTTAGCACATGGTGTGCAAAACAGTGCCGCTCAGAGGTAAAACAACCCAACCTATAATAGTTACGTAGACGCATGCAGCCATGGATTAATTTGTTTGTGTCAAGCTTTATTATGCTGTCTGCTGGGGTTAGTAAAGCGATGTTTTGCCATGATTCTATGAAAGCAACTGTGTTCCGTCGTCAGGGTTCCGCTCTCTTGTATAGTGAGCGTTCACGTTTGAAACGCCTGGCATGTAACTGCGAGAACTGGATTCCTGTCTCAATCATCAGCAAATCATAGTTTCGGGAAATGTATTTCTTTTATTCTATATCGACAGATAATTCTGTGTATTTACTATTGATTAATTCTTACATTAATAGCACTTTAGCGTATGGACTGACATCCCTATTAACAGCTATTCTGAGCAATATCGGAAATTTGCTGTTTCCAATGATAGATACCAACAAGGTCGGGAAGAATTAAAATTGAAATTATCGGAGAAATGAATTAGCTGGTGATAGTTTAGTTATCTAGAATACCTGACTCTTAAGAGGGCGGGGGTGGCTCAGTCGGTAGCGCGTCAGGCTCGTAATCTGTAGTTACAAGGTTCGAGTCCCAGCTGGGTCAGCGTTGAGATTTATCTCCGCAAAATTTCCCCGCCCTGCCCACGGTCAGTAGGGGACACCGATGGGCTTGGAAAGACCGCCGTCCGTCGGATGGGACGTTAAGCCGTGGCCCCGTGTGCGGGAGAGCCATACCCTGTGCACGTTAAAGAACACACTGGATGGCCTTGACGGGAGGCTACCATCTGTCTCCCAACAGCTGTGCCAGTGGGTCCACTCCCCCAACCTTCTCTGAGCCTTCGGGGTCCTTGTGACCTGGTCATTTAGCACATGGTGTGCAAAACAGTGCCGCTCAGAGGTAAAACAACCCAACCTATAATAGTTACGTAGACGCATGCAGCCATGGATTGATTTGTTTGTGTCAAGCTTTATTATGCTGTCTGCTGGGGTTAGTAAAGCGATGTTTTGCCATGATTCTATGAAAGCAACTGTGTTCCGTCGTCAGGGTTCCGCTCTCTTGTATAGTGAGCGTTCACGTTTGAAACGCCTGGCATGTAACTGCGAGAACTGGATTCCTGTCTCAATCATCAGCAAATCATAGTTTCGGGAAATGTATTTCTTTTATTCTATATCGACAGATAATTCTGTGTATTTACTATTGATTAATTCTTACATTAATAGCACTTTAGCGTATGGACTGACATCCCTATTAACAGCTATTCTGAGCAATATCGGAAATTTGCTGTTTCCAATGATAGATACCAACAAGGTCGGGAAGAATTAAAATTGAAATTATCGGAGAAATGAATTAGCTGGTGATAGTTTAGTTATCTAGAATACCTGACTCTTAAGGGGGCGGGGGTGGCTCAGTCGGTAGCGCGCCAGGCTCGTAATCTGTAGTTACAAGGTTCGAGTCCCAGCTGGGTCAGCGTTGAGATTTATCTCCGCAAAATTTCCCCGCCCTGCCCACGGTCAGTAGGGGACACCGATGGGCTTGAAAAGGCCGCCGTCCGTCGGATGGGACGTTAAGCCGTGGCCCCGTGTGCGGGAGAGCCATACCCTGTGCACGTTAAAGAACACGCTGGATGGCCTTGACGGGAGGCTACCATCTGTCTCCCAACAGCTGTGCCAGTGGGTCCCCTCCCCCAACCTTCTCTGAGCCTTCGGGGGTCCTTGTGACCTGGTCATTTAGCACATGGTGTGCAAAACAGTGCCGCTCAGAGGTAAAACAATCCAATCCAATCCTGACTCTTAACTGTGAGGTATTGATTCCAATCACACTCTATACATTACTTAAAACATGTCCCTGAAGATTGATTTGATATTCCAAACAATGGGCATTACTAGGATTTTCTGGAACTTGCACAAAATTCACCCCCCACCCCTTCTAATTCTAGTGTTTTTTGTAATGTAAATACCATTGATTATCTAAAAAATGAAATTTGCCTAATGGAAGGTGGTTTTAATCCCCACCCTACTGGCTAAACTACTCCACAGACATTTGGTATCACTTGATTAAACTCAAGTAGAATGCTTACAACTAGTATTTTGTAACAATAGTAGTCTGTATTTAGTGATAAAAGAAATTTGAACTTATCCTTCTAATTATTATTTGAATCGTCTATGCAGAACTGCGTAAAGAAATCATTCGCATTGTTCAAACAATTCGCAAATTAAGCATAAGCAGTGTAATAAATCTTGTTAATTCGATACCAATATTGTTATTCATGCCTAGGTGCCACAGATATATTTTTAAGAGTTAGCAAAATGTTATTCTATTTCTTTTTAAACACGCACTCGCCTTTAGAAACGAATACAGTTGGGTTGGATTGGATTGTTTTACCTCTTAGCTGCACTTTTTTTGCACACCACGGACTAAATGGCCAGGTCACAAGGACCCGAAGGCTCAGAGAAGGTTGTGGGAGAGGACCCACTGGAACAGCTGTTGGGAGACAGATGGTAGCCTCCCGTCAAAGCCATCCAGCGTGTTCTTTAACGTGCGCAGGGTGTGGCTCTCCCACACACGGGGACACGGTTTAACGTCCCATCCGACGGACGGCGGTCTTTCCAAGCCCATCGGTGTCCCCTACTGACCGTGGGTAGGGCGGGGAATAACAAATACAGTAGTAGTAGTGTAGGGGTAAGAGGGGGAGATGCCTTACACTCTCTTACCACCATCTCTATTGATGAACTTATTATGTTCAGAACTAGACCTGGATCCCGAGAAGAAGAAAAAAAGGGGGGGGGGGGGAAGAGAGACTGGAATTTCAGTGGTCGAGTGATTAGTATGCTTGGCTTTCGATCAAAGGGAATTGGGTTCGAGCCCCGGGTAAGACATGGGTGTTTGTATTGTCTTTCTGCTGAGGGTCTCCATTCTCACAGATTTTCTACTATGGCACATAAACTGACAGGCTCCTATCAGACCTTTCTGGCAAGCAACAGCTTGAAGGGTGTTATTTTTGTCGTACGTGGCCGAGTGTTAGCGCCCTTAGCAACTGATCAAAGGGACCTGGGTTCGAGCTTCAGGCAAGATATGGATGCTTGTTCTCTCTTTCTGCTGAGGTCTGGCCTCCCTCATAGGCTTCTACTATGGCGTATAAACTGACAGGGTCCTCTCAGACATCTGTGGCAAGCAGCTGCTTGAGGAGGGATATTTATTAATTATTATTTTATTTTTATAACATTTCCCCCTCCGTTTTATATGTTTTTTTAAAAAAATTCTTGAAAAATGCATGAAATGTACATAAGTTTATAAATGGGGGAGTGGCTATTTTCATTACAGTATAATATTTCCCCTCCGTTTTAGAGCCACATATATAAATCAATTCTTGAAAAATGCGTGAAATATGCACCATTATTCTTTGCATTCCATTTTTGCCTCCATCACCCTTGCATTCGCAGAGGGCATATCCTCCTTGCCCCTCTTCCTGGATTCGGCTCTGCATAAGTTTAACATTTTTTGCCCCCATTACCCTTAATAGATTTATCAAAAGGGAGGGCCAAGGTATCCTTTCCCCACCCCATCAGATCGGTTCTGTTCAGAACTGTCAGTTTACTAATTTTCATCCCACATTTTACGTACTTAAAAATAAAAAAATTAAAACTTCTCAAATATCATATATATCTTGAAATTGAAATAACTTTCTCTAATCTCAATTTCTCCCGAAAATATTCGTTAGAAAAAAATGTTCAGAAAAGTTAGTTTTTTTTTCGTTACATTTCTAGTAGCAAAATAATCTATCTTATATATTTATTTACTAGTTTATCGTCAACTAATGATAATGGGATATATGGATATACATACACTCTATAAGGATATATGGATATATACACTCTATATTTATCATTCAGAGCTTTTTTTTTCCGAATACCCTCGGAGCAATCCAGGAAAATTCCTGCGACTTTATCAGCTGTTATTCGAGATGTGTTACATGATAAACATGTCTCAAATAACGACTCCCTTCGCACATCTACTGCTCAGTGAGATAGAATAATATAGAGTGATCAACCCTCTGTGTTGTAACAGCGCCCCTAGGCGAAAAACCTAAGAAAATTCATTTGAAGGAACATACTTCACATGACCATTTGATTTGCACAGTGAAGGGGGGTGTATTCATTTAGTTTTCTAGAATTCTACATATTTATAATATATAACTTAGAACAGTGCTGTCCAACTTCTCTAAGACCGCGGGCCATTTTTCCTTTCGCCAATATTTCGGGGGCCAAAAAAAAGAATAGGACAGATAGGTAATTGAAAAGTCCTTTCATGTCATCTCAAAAAATTATTTTATTTATACGAAAAATAATATATAATAATAAACCAATATAAATTTTCTAAACCTTATCAAATATTTAATAAATTTAATGGGAGCATTGTGGCCGTAGTTGTTAGGCAATAAGAATAGAATGAGTAAGTTGAAATAATGCAATAATAATTGCAAATAGAATGAGTAAGTTGAAGATTGCATATCAAGTAAAGTAATATAAGTTGACAAAAAATTATAAGGTGGATTATAGATATTTATTTAAAATTTCAAGTAAAAACTTGATTTTGTTCGCGGGCCACAAAAATTGAGTGATTCTAAGTCAGCGCTGACTTAGAATATTCAAAAATTGTGACAATTTTTTTGTATTTATGTATAAATAAAGGTAAAGTTTAAAATGAGACCAAGTTGTGATTAATATTTTCATGTATAGGATGCATCGTCACAAGAACATGTGATCAGAAAATATTTTTATTTGTAAATATACTGTGTCCCACATTCAGGCACCCGCACATTCTCTTCAGATAAATGTTCATCAAAAATCAGTCTGTGAGAGAAATCTTGACACGTATGTAAATTGAACAGTCACGTTCAAGTCACTGTTCCTGAGTGTCATGCACAGTTTACTAAAACCAAGGCAAAATATTTTGGTACCCCAAGCGAACTCACTTTTTGATGCCCTCAAATTAATTTTCTCTGACAGAACACCGAAAAAATTTTTGCCACCTCAAATAAATTTACTTTTTTTTTGCTAGATTGCTTCCAATTTTGTCATTTGAAATGATAATACCATTTTTATGGCTCTAATTGAGTATATTTTTCCGCCTCAACATTTGGAATAAAATGCCAGCTAGTTGATTAATAATAAAAAATATAAATAATAGGGTTTCAAATTTACTATGTTCACTTGGTTATGTAAAGCCTTTAGCACTGTGACTCAATTATTAGCTCCAAACGATTGCTTCGAATGCTTATGTTGCCAGTCTTGGCTAAAAGTGATTTGTGGCAGAAAAGGGGACACATACCACTAGTTGTCTTGCATAAAGTCACCTCTCCTCAAGCCTTCTAGAAACCATCCATTTTGAAATTCCCTTTCCTGCTGACGAAGCACTTTTAGGAACTATCGGTGCTCTATGACACCTGGCAGTTGAAGCCAGATACCAGTCATCTCAAGTTGTTGTGGTTATTGCAGCGAGGTTATTGGCGACTTTGTGCTATCTCGTAACATCACCTGTATTCTAAAATTGTCTTCAAAACTTAAAGACTACCATTCAAGACACTTTCAGCAATCTGGCTGCATTTGCTTCAGATTGGTCAACCTCCATTCTTTAAATGGAATGCCATCTTAACGAGTCATCTGAACAATGCCTTTGAGATATTTTTTAAGAAATGGCCAGTGTGGTTTTCTTTAAGTTTACCGGTATTATACGCTCACCGCCAAACCAAGGTTTTTATACCCTTTGAGCAAAAAAAAGGTAGGAAAGCGAACAGAGGGTTAACATTAACTTACCGGTTATAATCTAAAATGGAGAAGAGAACTGGTACGTTTAAGGCCAAAAAACAAGTCCTGGAAGTGGCAATCTCCAGTTTGCCATTCGTGGGTAAACAATGCACAGACTTAGAGAGCACCTTTTGTTCTTACAATTAATATGCAATTCTCAAGCGGTTTTACTGCTGATTTTAAGTATTCAGTTCATGATATCATAAAAATTGCTCAATCATTGGCATTTAATTCCATATATTTTAAAATATACTAAGGAAAACCGATATGTCACTTAATTTTTTTCCCACTCAACCTATTTACTAAAATCGGAAACAAGCTTATCAACTGCGTCTTCTTTGCTGCAGTTTTTTTTACACCTTTTGCATAAAGGTCAGTTAAAGGTAGTGTCTTAGACCATATATCTATAGTCGAAATGGGGACGTGGTTGAAGAGTAGTGCAGCTGTAAATATGAGTACTTTGATCCCCCCAATATGGCTACTTGCTTTTATGGTCTGAATACTAAAGGAAAAGAGGCGAAGGCGGCTCAGTCGATTGTGCACCAGGTTCATAATCTGCAGTTCCCAGGTGGGCCAGCAGTAAGCTTTATCTCCACGAAACTCCTTGCCTTGCTCTCTATCAGTAGGGGACACCGATGGGCTTAGGTAGGCCGTCAGATAGAATGTGGCCCCATATACGGGAGAGCCGTACCCTGCTCATGTTAAAGAACATGCTGGATAGCCTTGATCGGAGGCTACTATCTGTCTCCTAACATCTATCCAGTGGGTACCCCTCTGCCAACCTTATCTGAGCTCTCTTGGTCCATGTAACCTGGCCATTTAGCTCACTGTGGGCAAAAAGTGCCACTCAGAGGTAAACCAAATAACTAATGGAAAAAAAGTATTATTGAAAGTCAGCGCTCGTATTCGAAATAGAGGCTGGAGCGTACGATTGAAGTTCCGAAAGATGAAAAACGGAAGCTTTTTTTTTAGTTAGTAGCAGAGGCGGTTATAAGGAGGGGGCCACAGGGGCTGTGGCCCCCCTCCAAGAGACCCGCAAGTGTTTAATTTTTTCATTTCAACAGCCAGCCAATTTCTTTTCGAAGAAGGCAAACCTATGACGCCTTCAGTACCTAATATGAAGGCAAATGTAAAGAAATATAGAGGGTTATGTACTCCATTAATGAACTTTTCATACTAAATCCTTCGTATGTCACTAAATGGCCCCCTCCAGGATTGAGACTTATAACCGCCCCTGATTAGTAGCACTCTAAGCATTCCAAATAGAAATGCTATTAATTAAATAAAAACATTTTTAAACTTTCTGTACTCCATTCGTACCCTCAAACCTCTATCTCTGATCCGGCATTTAATTCTAATGTTTTTTTTTCCTTAGGTCTCTGCCTCAGACTCTTAAATAATTTGATGGAAAAGTAGACACCGGTTTTCTTTAGGTAGTTTTTTTCCCTTGGCATTGTTTTTAAAATTTATTTATAGTTATTGTACTGTGTTTGCTAATGCTGATAAACTTTTTATATTTTTAAATGTAATTGATGCTCCTAATATAAAGAAATAAATAACCCCTCAAGCACACTGCTTGCATAGAGGTCTGACAGGAGACTGTCAGTTTATATGCCATAGTAGAACCTACCTTAATGAATAGAACCCATGGCTCGAACCTAGAAGTCCTGTATAGTTAGAGCGGTTAGAGGCTGGCCATTTCGGTGATTCACTGCCATTGGTTGATTGAGTTAGTGGTTTATGTGCGCCATGTTTTGTCGTACCTTCAGACAAAAGCCTGTGAGTTAGTGTATGTACCAAGGTAAAACTTCTCAGTTGTTATACTTTTATATATTCCTACTTCTTTTTTTGTCTCTAAAAGCTGTCATATTTTATGAATGCCTCACTACGCTACATTTGGGTGTAAAAATTTCTCTCAAAGAAATAATGAATATTTTTTTTTCAAGAAACTTCGTCAGAAGACTGCAATCCGCTGCAAAAGTGAAACGAGCTAACTGAAAAGCAACAAAAATATTTCTTTTAAAGTTCGTTTGAAAAACGAGCTTATGTTTTCACTTTGTCTTCTGCCTATGCTTTGTCTTCTGCCTATGTCTGTCTGTCTCTCTGTTAACTGTTGTCTGTCCATCTGTCTTTCCACCTGTCTGTTCGTCTATAGACAATCAATTTTTTTACTTTTAGAGCTAAATGAAAAATTCTTTTTGGTTTGGATAGGTGTCGAAAAAATATTGCGATTAACAATTTTGAAAATATTCAATAGCTTTAATAGCGCCCTTTAGCGATGGGAAAAGATGGGAAAGGATAAAATTTTAAACAAATATTACAAACAGACCATTTACACTGGAAATCTGAAATTTTGGTAGTAGTGTTATGGTAGAAAGGTTTACAATGGCAACAAGGCGTTGCCGTCTTAGCCAAAAGTGGGGGAGCGAAAATGGAATTTTTTTTAAGAGATAAACGAAACAATATATATATATTTGTTTTACAGGCACTAACAAAATATTAATGATTTAAACAATATTTGATAATCTCAGCGTTACCTGTAGGCGTTTGCATTTTTCGAATCCCCATCAGTGGAATTTCCAGTGTTAAAAAATGCTAAAGGCGGTACATAAAAACTCGAAAGGCGACCTCTAGCGGCGGAAAAAATCTAGAAAATACCAAATCTTTAAATAAATATTGCAAAACGATCTATTTTTGCTACAAACTTGTATATAGAGTGTAATATAGTCATAGAGTGTAATGGTCAAATGGTTTACCCTAATAGTAATGATTTGTCCCGTTGGTAAAATGCAATTTCTCTGCTTTGAGATATAAATGAAAACTTTTTTTTGCACATTACAGATACTAATAAAATATCAATAGTTTATTTTCTCAATTATACAGTAGTCCAAATATCCATTGTCAGAGGGTACTGAAAGTGTAAAATAACCAGAAGAACGCATATCGCCTCTGGCGCATATGGTAATCTTATTTTTAGAGAGAATGAAGTTCTTCCTTTGCCTAATTTTTCACTCCTTAAAAGTTTTAATTATGGATGTTCGTGTTGTTTTTCTGCTGAGGTCCCGCCATCCTCATGGACCTTCTACTATGGTGTATAAACTGACAAGCTCCTGTCTGACCTCTGTACAAGCAGCTGCTTGAGGTGTTATTTATTTTTTAATGTATGATGGGAGAAATGCACATAGTAATATTTTATTAGTAATTATAAAACATAAAAAGTATTATTCTTTTAGTTCTTAAATTTAAAAAGTTGCTTTTCTCTCGCTCCTCTGAAAATAGTGGGCAGATAATTGCTGTCAGTGGAATTTCTACCATAACAGAACTCTACACGGCGAAATTTCTACCATAAACAGATAATTTGAAACATTCGTTAAAAGTTTTGCAGTTTCGATATTTAGTGATCTCTAATGATATATATTAAAACTACCTTTGCAAATCCGAATTGCATTTCATTAGTAACCAACTAAAAAAGAGATTTCCATTATCTCTTAAAAGAAAACCGTTCCGTTTCTTACCTACCTTGAGTTTAGGATCAACTCATTGTTGTCAATGGAATTTTCAAAACTCACATTCCACGACCAAAATTTCAAATTTGTAGCATAACTACATCGCTTGCAATATTCATTTTGAATTTTTGGTATTTTTCGAATTTTTCCACCGTTAGAGGGCGCAGTTATAGCTTTTGGGAAATTCGCAAAATTCAAATTGTAATATTTCATCAATACCTGTCCAACCCAAAAAGAATTTTTAATTTCTCTCTACATAAACATACACTTTTCTGTTGAAAGAAAAAAAGGTTGTATTCACCTCCCCTCTGGATCTAAAGGGTCAGTGATTGTTGCCAATGACCTTCACATTTCAATACCTAAATTTTAAACTTCTAACATAACTACTTCATTGGAATAGTCGTTTGGTATTTTGGAATTTTCAACTTTTTCCACCGTTAGAGGGCGCAGTTATAACTTTTGGGAGATTCCAAAAATTCAAATCGTAATATATCATTAATACCTATCTAACACAAAACGATTTTTTTATTTATCTGTATAAGCAAAAAAAGTTCGATGTCTACAGAAGGACAGACAACAAAGCGAAATTATATCTTTAAAAACAAGGATACATTTTCTGGATATATATAAAGCTTTGCACGCCAATCAATCCGAGCGACGACAAAACATGGCGTCCAATTTTGAAATGGCCAATGCCTCTACTCGAACCCACAGACTCGAACCCAGGTCCCTTTGCCCTGTAGCTAAGTACGTTGATCACTGGGCCACGGAACTCTAAATATAAAATAATATAGAAAAACAAAAAAATAAAGGTGGCGCTCCGCGCGAATTTTTGACAACAGGTTACTGTGGTCAATGTGTTGTTATCTTGCTAGTGTATAGGCCATAAATTGATTTGCAAAACATCTGATATTGTTGGTTTCTCCAGAAATTGCTTGCAGTCAGTCAGTCAGTTGGTTGGTAGAAAAAGAGCATTGCCCATCACGTATATTAAAATCTTAAAATGAAATCCAAAATCGTAGAATGCGTCCCAAATTTTTCCGAAGGGCAAAGTAAAGAGGTAAGTTTCATTTCCAAAAGCACAATTATAATTATCTTGAAAAAACTAAATGATTATAATTAAGTGGGTACGAAGAAATGTATCAGTTGAAAAGTATTTTCAACATCAGGAGCGCCTCATGCGTGGCTACTGAGTTACGACTTGAAAGTTGTGGCGATTTATAACGAAAGAAGTTCGCATTTTCAGCACTAAGTTATATTAATATTGCAGATCCTTCCTATGTTATGGCAAAGAATCTCGATACTAAGCGAAAAATTAATATTTAGCACTTGAACTTCATGGATCTTCCAACTTTTACATTTGAAATATGAGTAAGGGAAGGGTAGAAAGGAGAATATATTTAATATATGTCTGTGGTGACTGGATTCTCTGATTTTTCAGGACTTTTTATAGCCTTGCCTCTCTTTTGTATAGCTAGTTTTTTTTCCGGGGGGGGGGGAAATATAATTTTTTTTATAATGCAGAAGTCGTATTCATTGTTTAAAAACAATATTAAAATGATAAATACTGAAAGCAAATATTCCTACCTTATCGTGTATACTTAGCAACCTGAGTAATATCCTTTACAGTAGGGGTTCTCAATGTGGGGTATGCTGTGAGAGCTCAAAAGTCGCTAGATATATGTTATATATATATATGTTTTATTTTATTCCCATTGTTATACTCTAACTATAGTTTTATCTATCTATACAAGGGGTATGCCAGTTACATACACATTTCCAGAAGGTACGTGAAGCATAAAAGGTTGAGAACCACTGTTTTACTGCTATGAATCAATCTTTGATCACATCAGTTTAGGGAGTCAAACTGTGGTCAAATGAAGAAAAGTATAAAATCAGTTCTTACAGTTTCTCTATGATGATGTTTCCATATTCAAACCTAAAGGTCATGATTAACACCAGTAAAACTGCAAAGGATGTTATTCAACTTGCTTTCATGCATACACAATAATTATCAATATGGATTTTAACTATTTATCGTTTCATTAATTTTATGTGCTTTTTAACAATGAAAGAGTCAGGTGTTATAAATAAATCAGAATTAACTTTCCTAAAGGTTTACTACAGTGGTAATGCACTTTTTCTTTCTAACGTTACTAATACATTACATCAATGATTTATGTAGTTTCAATGGATTTTAATAATGAGAATGACTCATATCAAATTCTCCATAGAAGGAGTGTACAGATTTCCAGTCAACAAGTAATTGGACATTACTATTTGACCTATACATAAATATCCCCTCAAGCAGCTGCTTGCCACAGAGGTTTGATATGAGCCTGTCAGTTTAGTATGTCATAGAGAAGGTCTGTGAGGAAGGCAAAAATATACAACACAAACATAGAGCTTGAACCCAGGTTCCTTTTATTAGTAGCCAAGCATACTAACCACTCGTGCATCAGATAAAATGGTTGAACTTCTGGAAGCATTCCTATTTATCATTCCAATTTTTTTCAACACAATTTTTCTAATGTACTATTGTATTTTAAATTCTGTTCCATATTATTTTCCCTTAATGTTGACTATTATTATTATTATAATTATTACTTCTTAAGTATTTGACTTTATGATGCAGAATTTAGATTTGCCAAGAGTTTAAATTGGTTCTAGCATTATAGTGTCCCCTATCTCAGGTACTTAAATTATAACTTATGGGAAAGGTATGTCAAATTACACTGTTTCAGTCTGTGTATGATTTTTCAGTAACTTAAACCTTAAAGTGGAGAGGGGATGGCTCATAATCTGCAGTTCCCAGGTTTGAGTCCCACCTAGTCCATCATTGAGCTTTTTCTCCACAAAATTGCCCACCCTGCCCTTGGTCAGTAGGGGAGAGCCATGGGCCTGGAAAGGCCTTCCATCAGATGGGACATTAAGCCATGCCCTGTGTACAGGAGAGACACACTCTGTCCATGTTAAAGAACACACTGGATGGCCTTGACAGAAGGCTACCATCTGTCTCCTAATAGCTGTTCAGTGGATCCTCTTCCTACAGAATCTTTGAGCCTTAGGATCTTTGTGAACTGGCAATTTAATGCATTGTGTGCAAAAAAGTGCTACTCTGAGGGTAAACAACCCAAACAACAATATCAACAAACCAACATTAAAGAACGCACTATATGGCCATGACAGGAGGATACCATATGTCTCCTAACAACTCTCTTCAGTGGGTCCTTTACCCCCAACCTTCTCTGAGCCATTGAGATCCTCCTTACCTGGCCATTTAGCCCATTGTGTGCAAAAAGAAGTGTCTCTCATAGGTAAAATAAAAAGAAGTGTTTCTCAGAGGTAAAACAACCAGTCATTAAAGTGCTGGGAGACACTAGTTCCCAGAGTGAAATGGATATGCAGTCTCTCATCCATTGAGAACTCTAGTTCCCAAGTTAATATTCTCTGAGAGTTTATTTTTCCCCATAGAAATTGGCCATTTATAATGGCTTTTAAAATCAATCCTGAAAGTTTATGAACTAAATTTGATAATTAATATAAATCTGATGATTTATACATTCAAGAAAGTTACCAAAAATTAAAAAAAAAAACCATTACATTGTTGTGGCAACAATTACAGACTTTTTTTTTTTGCACGCCTGTGTATTTTGGTTGTTTTTTCCTTCTTTTAATGTTCCCAAGCAAACGTTTCATGGAGAGTATTCTTTGAACTCCTTCCATCATGCTTTTTTTTTTTATCTTTTGAAATTCCCTCAAAAATAATCTGTACAATGAGTTAATAATAAATGCTGATATCAACAGTGATAGTACACAATACATATAGGGAATCTGGTGAAACTTCCAGCAGTACTATACAAGAAAAAAAATATAGAACTACATAATCATCCTGTTTCAGGTAAATCTGTTTATATGTTATTATGTAGAATTAAATGCTCTTTTATGATACCATATGCCATGTTCTGTCCATTAGTTATTTCAGAATGAGGTTCAAATCCAATGAAATTACTATTTTTCTTTACTACATTGTTTTAAATAAGCTCTACTAAAATTAATATGCTTTCTATTTTTCTCAAATATTTTATTTGCTAAAAATTCACAGTTCTCTTTATTTTGGTATATATGACTTACTTCTATTAGTTATTTCAATATAAGATTTTAAAGTTGTTCTTTTTTTTTTCTACTGGAAGCATTTCAAAATTACCCTAGCCACCAGAGTGAGTTCTGCTCTATAAACCTGACATATTAAGGGTTAGCTGTAGCACAGAATTAGGTCAGGGTGTATTATGGTATTCTAGGGACCATCTTCATAAAGTGGTAGAAAATTTTAATTGTGTTCTTTGGGTAAGTAGCATGAAAGGTATCTGGTGATACCAATTACTTGCTGTTTACAAAGAATGAGGTACTTTAATTGATTAGCCCAAAAAAAAGTCATGCTATTTATTCTACTTTGGCAAGTCTCTGCATAGAGTACTAAAATCCACATGTTGGCTTCCAGTTTTTTTTAGCAAGTTCCCATGATTTACAAAAGATTTTCCAATCCTTACATTTTAATTTCCTTTCATATCAGACTATTAAATTACATTCTATAAAATAATGTAAAACAGGTTTTTCACCAAAAAAATTCTTTTAGCCAAAAGTTGTATATTTTTTTGGAAAAATCAAATACTATAGCAGTGCTGTTCATTCTATGATACAAGATAAAGGAGCAAACAAGTTGAAAGTCCAAGGTCAATAAGACTTCTGCTATCAGTATTAGTGCACAAAACTTGATAAGACTTGAATTCTAATCTTGATGCATCCCTAGGAAGTTCTAAGATTTGAATTAGCCACTTAAGGGGCAAATTTGACTGAAGCAAAACATGCCATTTATAATTGTTCATTCTATGAAACTAGAAAATAGTGACATTTCATTCACAAAGCTATATTCTTTTAGTGAGCCATTTTTATTCTTTCTTTGTTATAGAAATAATAGAGCCAAATGTTATAAATAGAAAAAAATTCTATTAATAGAAATAAAAGAGCCAAATGTTAAAAAAAAAACATTTTATTGCAGCAATTTCATGATCTTGGATTTAAATTGTAGTCCAGTATTTTGTTGGAACATCAGTTTTTTTTTTCAGCTGTAATAGCATAAAATGTTTTATTTTGGCATTTTAAGAAGCATTATATGGAGCAAAGATAGTCTTAAATCTCTTATTGCATATTTTTTTCCTATTTTGATGAAAAATGGAAAAAGGAAATTCAGAAATATGTAATATCCATATATAAATTCATAAATATATAATAAAATTGGGAAAATTATTTAAAAATTTCTAAATCATAAACAATTATGACATGTAATAAAATATAATTAATGTCAGAAATGGCACGCTAAAAGATTTGACAGCTTTCACAAAGTGTATGTAGTTGCTGTGTAAATGAATGCTTTAATATTTGTTACTTCTTACTGATTGAAAGCAGTTCTTATCACTTAAGTATATAATAATATTGAACAAACTTGGAAATAATAATATAACATATTAATGTCAAATGTAATTCTAAATATAGAGTGAAACAAGATATATATGATAATGGAACATATATTTATTCAATACAACAGACTCAACCTCACTTCATTAGTGTCTAGTGGGAGGAATTGCTACTGTCATACTTCCTCTTCCTCAAATGCCTCTTTAGACTATAGCACTCAGGAAGTCATTTCATACAGATGTTATTGAAAGACAGAATTCTCTCCTTCTGGAGATAGTCAGTAGTAAATATACAGATTGTGTTGACATAGAATTCAAGAAATACTTTTCTGGAAAAAATGAGTGTGACTTGAACCCATGCCTCCCAGTTATACCACTAAACTATCACCAGTTCTGTCATTTATCCACTGATTGTGACTTTTCCACAAAAGTATTTCTTGAATTCTATGTCAGCAGGTATTCTGTATATTTACTATTGCTTATTTCATTAACAATGCTTTAGCATGAATGAAATGCATGCATGATATCTATATAATATATGCATTTCATGCATGCATGAAATCTTATTTATGTCTACACTAAGCAATGCTAGAAAGTTGCCTTTCCTGATCAAAGATGGCACCATGAGCAATGAAGTTGGGAAGATTTAAAAGTCACAATTAGTGGATAAATGATGGAGCTCTTGATAGTTTAGTGGTTAGAACAATTGACATGTAACTAAGAGGTGTGGATTCGAGGCCTGCTCTTTAGTGAAATTAATTTTTTTCCACAAAAATCTTTTTTTATTTTTTCTCAAATATTTTACTATCTAAAATTTACAATTAAATTCTCTTTGTTTTAATACATAACATGGCTTACTTCTGTCCAACAGTTACTTTAGTATAAGATTGTAAAGCTGTTCTTTGTTCCTACTGTGGAAGCATTTCAAAATTAATCCATCCATCAGATTGAGTTCTGCTCAATAACTCCAGCATGTTAAGGGTTAAGCTAATGTTTTTGTCACGACTAAAAGGATTGAGTATTTCAGAGATGTCCTAAACAATGTAATGTAGTTAGTACTGCTCCTATTGTTTGTATAGATATATTTCTGGCTTTAATTTTAGTTCTATATCACAATCTGAAGTTATTTTGGCTGTCTCTAAATTAAAACTATGCAAGTCATCAAGGACAGGTGGAAGCCTGGCATAAGTTACTGCTGAAATGCTTTGGGCAGTGAATGCTTCTGTTGTCACATGACTGAGTGAAATTTTTAATAATTTTTATGATAAAGTTAGTGGATTTGTAACTAAGATTTTTGAAAGAGAGATAGTGCAGTTAAAATTCTGTTGATGTTTAAAATTAATGTAAATTGTTTAATTACCAAATGATCTCTTTAAAATTTCTTTCAGCAGGAGTTTGAATCTCTCAATCCCTTCTTTCCACTTGGTTATGCTATCAGTTATAAGAAGAAATTCTTCAAGCTAAAGAAGCACTTACTATTTATCATCAGGATCAACATTCAAAATAAATTATTTTCTTATGTTCTGAACATAGTGAATAAATAGTGATTAACCCTATCATTAAGTAAATAAATTAACCTTTAAGCAGTTGCTTGCCACAGAGGTCTGACAGGAACCTGTCAGTTTAATATGCCATAGAGGAGATCTGTGAGGAGGAGGAAGAGACCTCAGTAGAAAGACAACACAGAAACATTCATACCTTATCTGGGACCCCCTTTGATCAGTAGCCAAGCATTCTAAATTCTCGCTTTCATCATGACTTAAAATTAATAAATGAATCTAACAGGTTTATAAAGCACATGTGTGCAACACAAACATTATTAAACTATGTTGAAACTGATTTATACTGAACATTAATTAGCAAAACGAATTTGTAACCTAAAATAATAGCTGGAAAATGTTAATGCAATTCTAAAGTGTAACATCCCCCCAGTACTTTTTAAACAAGAGTTGGGACACTTATGTCATGAAAGGTTAAGAGTTATTGATATAAATAAGCCAATGCTAATAAACTGCTGAAATTCATCAACTTATATAATAATAAAGACAATAACTGCTTGCTTTATCATAAATATCAAATGCTTATTTTGAGTAAGTAAATTTCACAATGTACCTTTTAATATCTACTTTAGTGTGCTTATTATCCTATTAATTTGGGAGTAGTCATGACTCTTTTGGCTGCTCAGCATTATTAGATATGGTTGGTCTTTTGGCATCATTATGACTTGTTCTGTTTAAACACAAATTCTCTAAAACATTTTGTTTTAATTTTATTATTGCTTTGTGGGTGTCACTTTATTTTTGTATTGCTGCTCAATTTTATTACCTATATTATTTTGGTATTGTTCTGCTGCCAGACTAACAGGCATAGAACAAATCACAATATGAAAGCAGCAAGGTTACAGGTGAATTCATTCTCCCCTTTTTTTGTCTGTCCATGTTGAACCTTTTAACATCATACCCTCTGGAATATGTGACAGCAGAGGTACTGTTTTTAATTGCACACTTTAAATTAATATATAAATTAGTGTATAAAAATAGTAATATTTTTGATGGAAAATCTTAATATTTTATTAATATCTAGCCAAAAGTAATTTTTCACTTCGTTCATAACCCTTCCAATGTCCCATTACTGCAGATGTTGATAAATTATGCATTCACAGACCAGAAGTGGGCATGGTTTTTATTGCAACACATGAAACTTCTATTAAAAAAATTTAAATATCTAGTTTAAAATTCATATATTTATGCTGAAAGGGCAATTTATTATAAATAGCATGTGTATACACCTTTCACCCTCACAACAGCTGTGACATGTGGCATGGATTCTATCAGGTGTTGGAAATCTTTGGATGGTATTGCGGCCCATGATTCGAAGGCGGCCATCTGTCGAGTGGTGGGTTTCAGGCTCAAATTCATTGGTCCACTTTGTTCCACAGATGCTCAGTGGGGTTCAAATCCAGAGAGTGAAAGAACCATTCAAAGGTTTTGAACTCACTGTATGCTCCTCCAATGAGTCCTTTGCCAAATGGGAGTTATAAGATGGGGTGTTGTTTTGTTGAAAGAAGGCATTCTGCTGTGGGAACTGGATAGTCATGAATGGGTGTAGGAGTGGTTGCTAGTACATTAACATAGCCTTGTGCAGTGATGGTGGTCATATTTAGGTACAGAGCCCCCAAGATGGCCCACAAAAACATGCCCCAGAACATTGAGATAATGTTTCTGATCCAGTAGCATTTATGGAATGGAGGTAAAAAAACACTATTAATTTAAACTACACAACAATTTGGTTAAAAGTATTTAATTAATGATTATGTTGTAAAATTAAAAGCTCTTGAGCAACATTATTTTACATTAAGCTTAGTACTATTCACATAGACAAGCCGTGAGTATTTTTCACCACAGCATACTGCCACTTAAGGACACTTTTATCATTACAAAAGAGTTTCATGTTGACAAGCCGTGAGTAATTTTTGCCATGGTATACTCCCACTTAAAGACACTTTTATCGTTGCAAAAAGTTCCCAAGTAAAGAAATGGAAATTGTTACCATTTTCCGGTGTCTTCAAAACTTCTTGCTGGCCCAGCCCGGTCATGCTATTATCCTTTATGTTGTTCTTGCAAGAGCCCTGCATCAAGGATTTTATCTTGGTTGGCACTGATCTCTTATCAGCAGCTGTTGTTGATATGTAGCACTGATGTTTTTCACTTGATATTTAAGGTTGCCTTAAGGAATATGCAACACAATTAGCAGTGGTTGGTGATAAATGACTTCCTGAACAGTGTATACAGTGTAAAAACATGGACTGGTATCTGGAACTTAAATATCAAGTGAAAAACATTAGTGTTACATATCAACAATGGATGCCAATAAGAGATCAGTGGTAACCAAGATAAAATCCCTGACGCAGGGCCATTGCAAGAACAACATAAGGATAATTGCATGACCGCCTGCATGACCGGCTGAGCCAGGCAAGAAGTTTTGAAGACACTGGAAGATGGTAACAATTTCCATCTCTGTACTTGGGAGCTTTTTGTAATGATAAAAGTGTCCTTAAATAGCAGCATACCATGGTAAAAAATGCTCACAGCTTGTCTGTGTGAATAGTACTAAGCTTAATGTGGAATAATGTTGCTCAAGAGCTTTTAATTTTGCAACATAATCATGAATTAAATATTTTTAGATAAAAATACAATATGCTGAGTTAAAGATAGATTAAGTAACTCTATAAACACTAGGTGAGGACTAGTTACGTGTTATCGCAACAAGCAATTGGCTCATTGACATTAATGGGGTAACTGATCATAATAGATCAGTGCAGTGAAGTTTAGGTTAAATAGTCATACCTACATTTTCTTTGTTCTTCTAGAGATAGATTCGTCGGTTGTTCAAGGAGGATAATTCCAGGTTGTGTGCTGTTCTCGATAGCTGATGTTTTCACAGGTCCAGAATTATTGCTTCTGTACTTTTAGATTCACTGCACAGCCATTCAGCACATTCCATATTAAAATTTTGGCCATTCAGTGGTGTTACACTTTGATACCTCTATGGTATGAGTCACTGGATGTCATTCCAAATTTTGGGCTCCTATTAGTGCACTTAGCTGGTTGCCTATATGAGATATTGGTGACCAGGCATTGTGGCCTGTTTCATTCCATCTGCTTTGGCACATCATCAGGCAGGCACTGACACACTAATAGGAGTCTGAAGTTTGGAATGGCACCCAATGACTCCTACCACAGAGACAGCAAAGTGCAATACCACCACATGTAAGAACTTTATCACCAAGTGAGAGGCAACAATACTGGACCTGCAAAAACATTAGCTACTAAGAATAATGCACAGCCTGGAATTGTCCTCCTTGAACAACCAACCAGAGGTAGCTTCTACCTCTGGAAGAACAAAGAAAATGCCGATATGACTAACCTAAATTTCACCACACCATTCTACGACCATCAATTACCCTATTATTGTCAATGAGTGATTGTATGTCATGATAACATGTGACTAGTCCAACACCTACAGTGTTTATGGAATTAACTTAATCTATCTTTAGGGAATGGCATTGAGGTGCCTGAAGATTAGCATGCTTAGCTACTGATCAAAGGGTCTATGATCACAACGTCAAAGGGTCCATGGTCACACCACACACACAATGTCCCATGTTGTAGTGGAACCTTGATTCATTACACTAAGCTACCCAATTGCAGTCTTCAGTGGTCTATTGGCAATGTTCCATTGCCCACTGTAGCCTCATAGCCAAGTGACGTGCTAACAAGGATACCCAATGGGGTGTGGTTGCCACAGTCTGGTTATGCCATTGTACATCAAATAGTCTTGCAATTCATAATGTCAGCATTCAATGACAGGCAGCCTTCATTGCTGCCCTACATTAAATGTTGACATTATCTGTACTGTGGCCCTCCATTCTGATGTTATGATACAAGAAGAGGCTGTGCTCACCTCGAACATCAACAGCCAGTATTACAGCCCATTTTTTCCAGTGGCTAAAGCTTTTGCCTGTTTGAATGTAGTTCTAGTACGCACGTGCCACAGTCACTCACAGAAATCCCAGATATTCTGCAGTCACAAATATGGAACACCCCATCTTCGTCACATACCGACTCAATTCTTTTTAGCTGAAAAAACTAAAAAATTTTCAGCTATTCATGAGTAGGATTCATGTTTACAGGTATTTCCTATGCTACTCTGCTATTGAATAGTAGCTCAATCTGTCTGAGCCTGAATATATTACTTCCAAGCCTCTTGTAATAACTATAATATCCCAGTTAAAATTGTTATCTAACCAAATATAAGTTCATGTCAAGCTTAATAATTTATTTGAAATATATATTTTGGTCAAATGTATCATTTGATATGCAGGTAAATTCTAAATAGTTAATACAGTCAATAGTTAAATTATTCTCAAACTTTTATATCAAATTATACACCTACAAAAAATGTTAAAGGAAGCATAACAGAATACTAAGAAAATCTAAACAAAAATTGCTTTTTAAAATAATAAACATTTACAGTGCATAATCAACAGTGACAGTGGCAAAAGCTTAAAAAACATTGTCATTTGCAAGTTTAATTTTTTATATTTTTTGTAATATAGCATTGGAAGTAAATGAAATATCTTCTTAAAAAATTATTTGTACTTTTGCAATAAATCATTACTAACTTCATTGGTGCAGTAACAATATTTTAATTATTTCTTTTGTTATTTGCAGATAATCGATGCTATAGCTGAAGCTATTTCATTAACAGATGGTGTTTCTTTGCTTGATGTTGATCCTGGACCATCTACTAATAGAACAGTCTATACATTTGTTGGTTCACCAGATGCAGTTATTGAAGGAGCATTAAATGCAGCACGCAAAGCAAGCAAATTAATTGATATGTCTAAACATAAAGGTAGTATTGTGTCAAGATGTAGAATAAATGACTGTGGCTTTGAAAGACAAATGTAGATTTAAAAAATGAGTAATATGTGTCCAGTAACCTGGTAAAAACCCTGTCAGTGTTGCGAGATGCTGAATGTTTCGAGATATATATACAGAATGCTAATATACAGAAATAATGTTATATTTTGATAGTATTAAAATGTGATAAATAACTACATAGGTGTTATATTAATCTATAAAAAAATATAAAGTAAACAATTACATGTTAGTGAGTGCATTTTGAGCTTTGGATTTTCATTGAGTGAACCTAAATTCTTTAAGCTTTCTAATCCACAAGCAAAAACAATCATGATTTAACTCTCACTTGGAAACCATTGTCAAGGTTCAAGGTGTAAGATCATGGTGAAATTAGCCTCCAATGAAGGGCTCCCTACACCAGAAAACCATTGTCAGACCCACTTATCAGTGAAAGATTTCACATTCCTATTTCAATGCCAAATTTCCAAACCAAAACACACACATTGTGGTTTTCTGAGCACAAAATGCAATCTGACATTCATCATTTCTACCAACTGGTGAAAAACAAAAGTAATGCTTAATTGTCATGTTATTTGTTTTCCTTTTGTGTAACACATAAAATCTTTATATGTTTGAAGTTGTAAAGTAGCTTTCTAATTACTCTGTATATTCCTAAATATTTTACCCTTAATTTTTTTAAGGCATCATTAATTTTACTTTTCACAATTGCTTTCATGTGTGTATAAATTATTATGAAAATGTCATTTTTTTTAAGTATTATTTTCATGCAGTTGAAGTAAGTTATCTGTTAACTATTTTTTACAGTGCTAAAATCTCTGTTTATATTAAACATCAGTTCATTTATGCTCCTGTTCTGAAATATTACAACTTGTCAACTGCATATGAGGTAAGAGTCCCACTTAAGTTCAATGAGGAAAAAATATCATTAAAGTGATATTAAATTAAACATCATAAAAGTTAATCACTTGATCAATAAAAGGTACATATCTTGAAATAAATTGAGATAAATTTAATGAAATTTCACAGGAGGATACTAAGATAACATTATGATAAGTCATGAAAATTTTGACCAAAATGGTATACATATGCTACAAAAAAAATGATAGAAAGTACATGAAAATGGGGTAGCGGTTTTGAATATAAAATGCATAGTCACCCCATCTGGCACTAATGTAGGCCTGATGTTGATTCATGCTTTCAGTAAGATAATTCAGAGGATGGAAGGGTAATAGAGTCTACTGAGCAATAAGAGCAGTCCTGGAGGATTTTGGAAGGAGGAGGTTAAAGGGTATATATCTCTCCATGGCATCTCATAGATGTTCTATCAAGTTGAGATTCAGAGAGAATGCAGACCACTCATTAGATATCTTCTTCCTCAAGATATTGGTTGGTTGGTCTTGCTCTGTTTGAACAGGTGTTATTGTGCATTAGAAGAATGTTGTCATCTATTGCACTAGCATAGGGCTTGACATAGGATTCAAAGATCCATCCTGATATATCAGAACATTCACAGAACCTCCATCAAATTTGGTAGTCAGTACAACCACTCAATGTAAACCCAGCACCATACAGACTTCCACCACCAAATACACTTCTCTCAGTGATGTTGCAGGTTTCCACCTTTCTCCACATCAGTACACATCTTGCTGTCCAATTGTAGAGAAAATCTCGATTTGTCTGTAAACAAACAAATTTGTGTAGCCTGGACACAATACACCATTGTTCTTGGATCCAGGCTACACAATCGTGACATCATTCCAAGTGGGCCTATCTCTGTCTGGCGGTTAAAGGAATGCATACAATGGGTCAATGGACATAGTCCAAAACTGTGAAGCTTTCCAGTCACAGTTCAGACACATACCTGCCTTCCTGTGGCTACAGTAAGGTCTGAACACAGAAATGATGCTGTTTTCCCATTCCATTGGGACACTAGTTCAATACAGTGATCATCTTGAAGGGTTGTAACCCTAGGATGCCCTTAAACAGGTCTGATAACTGTTTTGGAATTGCTGTCATTGCCATGAAATAACATAATGGTAGTAGATACCAAAGAATATAAGCCATCTCTATGATTGTTTGACCAGCCTCCAACCTTCCAATGGCTCTTCATCATTTTGAGTCATCTAAATTTTTTCTTTAAGGCATCATGACACAAGTATTTCAGTTTAAAATGATTGAGCATGTATGAAAGGACTCCTTTTATGGTATCCATTTTATATGCATTTATATGGGATTTACAAGTTGAGTTTTCAGGATATAAGTTATACATTTGTTTGTCCAGACTATGCATTTGAAAATTCCAGTTCACTTGTGAGTTTTAAATATCTAGAACAAATTACTATTGGGTTGAACCAAAAATTCGGATTTTTCCCAAGAGATGTTACTGGACATGATCTGCACAACTACATACATTAGCAGCTAATAAATAGTGTGTGCTTTTGACAGGAGACAGTTGGTAGCATGTTCTGAAAAACAAATCATGCAGATTGAGTGATATTCACATAGGGTCAAATTCGAAAATGGAAGATACAAAGGTGTATTTTCACCATAATCTGCTCTTTTTTTTCTCATGTAAGTAAAAACACAACACAAACCTGAAAAAAAGATTTGTACAAGGTATGGAAATGATGCTGTAAATGACTGAACATGTCAGAAGAGGTTCGTGAAGTTCCGAACCAGGAATTTTTCTCAGGAAGATGCCCCACATTTAAGAAGGCCCTCCACAGTGACCAAATCGTCACATTAATCCTAATTAACCAGTGCAACACCACAAGAGAGGTTGCGGAGACACTAGAAATATTGCAAACATCAATTTTAAGGCATTTGGAGCAACTGGATATGTGAACTGGTACGATGTGTGGGTGCCACATCGATTGAGTGAAAAACATTCGATGGACCACATCACTGCTTGTGATTGCTCCTGCATTACAACGAAAACAACCAATCTTTGAAACTGTTAGTTTGTGATTAAAAGTGGATCGTTTGCAACAATGTCCACAGAAAAAAGGTCCTGGTGCAAGCAAGGTAAGCCTCCATTACTGCAACCCAAGCTGGCCTGCATTCAAAGTAGGTCATGCTCTGTGTCTGATGGGATTGGAAGAGAATCTTTCACTATGAGCTATTACCAAGTAATTAAGCAATTCATTCAGTATTGTTTGCAATTTGATCAGCTGAAGGCAGCTATCGATGAAAAATGTCTGGAATTGGTGAATCGCAAAGGAGTTGTGTTCCACCATGACAACATGAGACCACATGTTTTTGACCTCCCAGCAAAAATTATTGTAGTGAGGTTTGGATGTTTTGTGTCACCACCATATTCACCTGACATTACACCCTTGGACTGCCATTTATTCTGATTGCTGCAAAACTGTTTCAACAGTAAAAAGATTCAATCTTTGGAGATAAACAATAATTGATAATCTCAGTGTTACCTGCAGGCATTTAAATGTCTCTAAATCAATAATAAATGTTTTTGTGGAAAAAATATCACTGACATATGGGATTCAAACCCACATCTCTCCAGAGACATGCTAGAGTATTCCAACCTGTTGAATTAATGCCAGCTCAGTCTTTTTTCCACTAATAATGACTATCACTCTTCCCATGAATTTTGGGTGCTTCCTTTTAGGGCCATCTATGATCTTAGGGGCAACTATTTCTTTTTAGTGCTCTGTGTAAGATGGCAATAAATAATGAAGTCACATCACGCTATTTAGCATTATTAATGATTTAAACAATAATTGATAATCTCGGTTAGAATACTCTGGCATGTTTCTGGAGAGATGTGGGTTTGAATCCCATATATCAACGAAATTTTTTCCACAAAAACATTTATTGATTTATAGGCATTGAAATATCGACAGGTAATGCTGAGAATATCAATTATTGTTTAAATCATTAATAACACTAAATAGCATGATGTGACTTCATTATTTAGTATTATTACCATCTTACTCAGAGCTTGTATTCATTTTACTCCATTTTACTTGTAACCCTCCAAAGATTATTAACTTTTAAAGTTGGAATTTTTGTCTGATCCAAATTTATTCAAATTCCAGATAGCTGTATCGAGCGCCAGGCAATAATAACTTGCCAAATAAAGTTGAAATAAGGTTCGTTATGTATTTATCAAGCATTACTTATCGAGTAAGAATTCAAAAAGCATTGTCAAGTTTAATTTAAGTTTAAATATATTTAAAAATGAACATTGCATTTCTAATGGGAAATATTTCACCCCATTTTGAAAAATAATCTACTAACACCAGAATGTATTGGGATCCTGCTTGCATTTGTGGATATTGGCCCATTAAATCCATGCCTATTAATTCCATGGGTTCATTGGAGATCGTGCTTTTCATAAGACCACAAGGACAGCTCTGATCGAATTTTGTGGTTTGACAAATTAAGCATGTTTCTACACAGTTTTTACATAATTTTTCAAAGCTGGCCAATATATGATCTTTTGGCTACCTTCTGATATGTTTTTCGTGTTCCTAATGTCCTGCTGTAGGTACATCATGCAATTCTTGGGAGTGCGTACTCTCTTAAATTCTTGGGAATAAATGGGCGATAATTGCCTGTTTGACTTGGTGACTCAATGTTACCACTCTACTTCTCTCTTTCTGTCTGATTCTGTGACCTTAGTTATAACATGCGTACAAATCCGACACTTGTCTGTTACATACCAGGAAAGACATTTGCATAATATGACAATCATGCTAGCTATGACCCAAGAGGGGTTGTCAAAGCACTTTAGTGGTTGACAATCAAAAGGTCAGAGTTGTACATGCGCAACTCCTACAGCTCGGAAACAAGAATTGCGATCAGTCCAAAAAAATTGAAAATCCCCAAAATGATAAATATAATGTAAATAAAGTAAAACTGGTTAAGGAAAAGTAAAAGTGAATGGGTGGACTATCACAACTAAAAGGAAATAGTTGCCACCCAAGATTATAGATGGCCCAAAAAGGAGGTGCCCAAAATTCATGGGAAGAGAGATAGTCATTATTAGTGGAAAAAAGACAGCTGGCATTAGTTCAACAGATTAGAATACTCTGGCATGTTTCTGGAGAGATTCAAGTTCGAATCCCATATGTCAATGAAGTTTTTTCTACAAAAACATTTATCAATCTTAGAGGCCATCAAAAACCAACCAAGTTCTACACTGACAGAATAATGAAGCTGCCTAACAGATAGTTTAAGATAATCAAACAAAATGGTGAATGCATTATTGATTAAAGGTATTTATTACTATTTAATATTTGAGTTTGAATTTTTGCGTAAAATCCGAACTTTTGGTTCATCCCTATATTTAAAGAACTTGTATCTTGTGTATCATATTCTGTCACCAGATATTTCATTAACATTTGCAAAATATCCAAGTTAAAAATAAACTTTTTCATGTCAGAGTAAAGGTCCCTTCATTCCACATTAATGCTGTCACTGACAATCCAGATTGTTCAGGATGGCCTCTAATTGCAGTTACATGGAAATAAAAAGTTTGCCATAATATAAATGTATAATAAAAAAGTTTAAACAGGTAAAAATGTAAATTATATGATCAAAGAAATAAAAGTAAAATATTTAGCTTAAAAAATATAAATTAAAATTTTAAAAAAATACCTATCTTCCTATAGGGCCCTAAAAAGTAGAAAACAAATCTAAAGCATATCAATGATGTATTCTATCACTGAGTTCGTATTCACTTCAAAGAAAGATAGGGCACCGGCAATCTTGATGAGTGAGTAAATTTCCGCCCTATCTTCCTTTGAAGCAAATATGAACTCAGTTGACCGATTGCATCGATATGCTTTAGGTTTTCTACTTTTTAGGGCCCTACAGGAAGATAGGTATTTAGAAAAATTTTAATTTATATTTTTTTTGTTGTTACTAAAAACACTTTGGAAACTTTGATATACTACTCTTATTACTCTTATACATTGAGCACATTTACCACCCTTTTGGATTCAGGTTTGAGGTAGCCACAACATTGGAGACGTCACAAGCTTTAATTTGAGATATGACTCGTTAAAGTGAACCCCTACAAAAATCCCCCCCCCATTTTATCAGGTGGGATAGTGGGGGCAAAATTTCAAATAGTTTATGACAATCATATATGTGCTTTCATTTGACACCTAACTTGTAACTGTAGGCCCTCACATTCAGATGATATAGTAGAAAGACTTACATTTCCCATTTTTAGGGGAGAGGTGAGCACAGGAGGTCGTTTTTTTATAGCCTACGACACTCCTCACGCCATAGGCTTTCATTCAACACATAGCTCATTACTTTCTGCACTCACAATCAGATGATATAGAAGAACAATCATTTTCCTTTCTCCTTTTTTTTAGGGTGGAAGAAAACATGAGGGGGTCAATTTTTCATAGCCTACGACATTTCAGGCTTCAGAAGCTTTCATTTGATTTATAGCTTGTTACTTTTAGCATTTGTGTTATGGAGATATAGCGGAACAATTGTTTCACATTTCCCCTTTTCTAGGGGGAAGGAAGCATGGGGGGTCAATTTTTTTATAGTCTATGACAGTCCCCGCATCACAAGCTTTCATTAGACACATAGCTCATTATTTTTTCCACTCGCATTCAGGAGATACAGGGGAACAGTCATTTTCATTTCCCCCCTTTTTTAGGGGGAGAAGAAAGCATAGGGGGTCAATTTTTCAAAGCCTACAACATTACCTGCATCAGAATCTTTCCTTCGAAGTATAGCTTGTTACTTTCGGCCTTCACATTCTGAAGATAAAGTTTAAGAATAGTTTCACATTTCCTCTTTTTTGGGGGAAAGAAATCACAGGGGTCAATTTTTTTTTATAGCCTCTGACACTCCCTGCATCACAAGCTTCATTTGGCACATGAATCATTAAGTTTCTTCATCACATTCAAAAGATATGGTGGAACAACATTTTGTCAAATCCACCAACTGATAAATGTCAAAGCCAAAAGCAGTAGGAAGATAGGTAAAAAAGGGGAATTTCAGTGCATCAAACAGAGCTGTTCTAAACAAAAATAAAAGAGCTTGTTGGGTTTTTTGCAAAATATTGACCTTGTACAATATCAAGAGAAATGCTTACTATGCTTATGATGGAAGGTTTGCTGGTTCAAGTCCTAGCTGTGCCAGCCTTTAATAACTTTTTCTTTTCTAAAATCCAATGAATTTTTTCTGTTGCCCTTCTCTCAGTAAAAAAATACACTGGTAGGCTTGGAAAATCTGATATAATAGTTCTTAACAGAATTTGGATTTTTGTAACCTACTAATTAGCATATTATGAATTAAAAGATATTCAAAGGTAAAATCAGGGCATCAAACAAAGTTGTACTAAACAAAAAATCATTAAAGGATACTCAGAGATCATCATCAAAAGTAACACAGATCAAAATTTATGTTATCTGAAACATTTGTATCTAACATTGCAGTGATATTATTTAAACTTTTGAACATGCAAATTCCCCTTTGCATTAAATGTTTTTCTTTTACATTTAGGAGAACATCCCCGTTTAGGAGTTCTTGATGTGTGTCCCTTTATTCCTGTTCAAGGAGTAGAGATGGAAGAATGCATCTTTTGTGCCAGGAAGTTTGCAGAAAAATTATCTGCAGAGTTAAAAGTTCCAGGTAAAAATGTTCAGTTTTTAAATACTTTTAGGATTGTAACAATTGTTAATCTTCTTATTTTAATTAATTTCTGAGGAAGGTCTTTTTAATTGTGCCGAAACCAGCCGAAACCCATTGTGGGCATAGATCAGATACCTGCTATATAGCATATCTGTGACTGTTATTGTAGGTAAACATGGCAAACTGAGCGAGTCCAATCATGTGCAGATAGTCAGTGCTAGGAAGTTAGGGTGCCTTATATCCACTATTGTAGAACGGAATTTCGATATGCAACCATTGCATGTGTGTACCAGAACTGCATCAAAACCAACTAAACCTGCAACAGCTGGAGAAAATGTGGCTGTAACTGACCATTTAGGTTTGAGGTGAGCACCACTCTCCTGTATTGTAATGATGGAATGGAGGGCCACATTGCAGATGATAACACTGGCATTCAACAACAGGGCACCTATGAAGGTTTGTGCAAAGAGCATTTGATATACAATAGTACGATTGGGCTGTGGCAGCCAACTCTCACATCAAGTATCCTTGTTAACAGCATATCACTGGGCTATGGCTTCCAATAGACCATGGAAGACTGGAAATGGGTAGCTTGGTCCAATTAATCAAGGTTCCAACTACAATATGCCGATGGGAGGTTGAGTGTGTGATGTAGATCACACAAGGACATAGACCCCAGCTGTCAAATTGAGGTGTTACAGGCCAGTGGAGGCTATGTAATGTTCTGGGGCATGTTTATGTAAGCCACCTGGAACCCCTTGTACCTATTGAGACTACCATCATCACCCAAAGCTATGTTGACATACTCGCTGACCACCAACACCCATTCATGACTATTCATTTCCCACAGCAGGATGCCTTCTTTCAACGAAACAATACTCCATCTCATTGCTCCTATTCGACAAAGGACTGCTTGAAGGATCATTCCAGTAAATTCACAGCCCTCGAATGGACCTCTCACTCTCACAATTTGAACCCTATTAAGCATCTGTAGGACAAAGTGAAGTGATGCATTCTAGCCTGAAACCCACCAAGTGGCAACTCTCATCACTTGATGGATGGTTGTCCTGGAATCGGGCCGTAGTACCACCCAAACATTTCCAGCACCTGTAATGTCCATGCCATGATGTGTTTCTACTGTTGTGAGGGGAAAGATGGACCCACACATTATTAGGTAGGTATGTATAGTAAATTATCCTTTCAGTGTATGTATATCTGGTATTATTGTAGTATTTCACATGCATAATAAATCAGTGAAAATATAAAAGAGAACCAAATGTTCTAAAAGTCTAGAAGAAATACTTTGAATGAGTCAGAATAGAATTTGCTATTCTGGAAATATTCATGTTGAGTGAAGTTTGACTGACTGACTAGAAGAAATACAAGTATAATGGGTTTCATTATGTTCAAAGTGAAGTCAAGATAATGGGTTTCATTATGTAAATGATAAGGTTTTATGGGCATTAAGCCACGGAATCTCTGCATTTATTTTTTGACTCCAGAACCCATATATTCCTTGATTTTTTGGATTGTAATTGTTCTACCTCTGAGCTGCTCTTTTTTGTACACAATGGGTTAGATGACCGGTCACAAAGGCTCAGATAAGGTTGGGGGAAAGGGAACCCATTGGACAGCTGTTAGGAGACATGGTAGTCTCCCATCAAGGCCATTCAGCATGTTCTTTAACACACACATGTTGTCATGGCTTAATGTCCCATCTGACTGATAGCAACCTTTCCAAAACCATCGGTGTCCCCTATTGACTGAGCCACCTCACCTTTATTTCCTGGAATCTTAATCAAGAGGTATTGAGCCAAATCACCATATATTGGTATTTATGCTCAAATAATTAATAATTCCCTCAACATTCTCAATTGATATTGATTTATTTGATTATCATATTCAATTCATATTGATTATGATTATGATTCTCATTCTCAATTGATTAAATATCTGCATTATTTCAGTTATAATTAATAAACATTTGCAAATGCAACAAAATAATTGTGAAACCAGTTTAATATTTCTTAAAATGTGTGCAAATTGAACAAGTGTTGAGTTATTTTTAATGCCTTGCAGTCTGCTGAATCCCAAAAAGCTTTTGAAGAACTCAATGGTTCTGTAGAACAATTTTAAAAACCCATGCACTAAAGATGCACATCAGAAAGCTAAATAACAGTGTACTGGCTACTAAAAGAGTAACATCTGAATAGTTAATTCTATTAAATATTAACTGATGCTCTGATAAAATGATGTATATAAAATAGCAGAATATATTAGATTTATTGCTAATTTTAATATGTATAATTAAAATTGTCATCATATTTTTAAGGTAATATTAAATTCAGTTTTAGTTCTTTGCTATTCATATGAAATATGAGACTTACAAATGTTCATAAAGCATAACATGTTTCACAATATCCTCACTGACTGCTTCATCAGATGACATCTCCAACACTGACTCTTCCATTTAATAGAAATTCTAAATAAAAGTCAATGTGAATGCATTGCAATTCACATTAGTTGACTGTATTTGATATTACTTCAAAGTATATAGTTAGTATATGTAAACATATCCTTAACTATTCATATTAACATGTTTCTTAAATGTAATTAAAATAATTTGGCAAATAGTATGTAAAACTGGTGATTAGTGAAATCTTCAGTTAATATAATTATTGACCATCTGCAAATGTCATTTTACATAGAGTTGGCATAAAGGGATGATGGAAGCCAAGGTCAACTTAAACTTTAAATGTAACAAACAATTCAACTTTAATTTTTTCACAAAGAAATAACAAAGTAATAATCAATAAAATAAATGGCAGTTTGCCATTCATTCTCTGTAAATATTATCTAGGTGACTAAGACCTTATAAATATTATCTAGGTGCATAAAACCTAGTGAATAATTCATTCATGCATTAATTACTCACTTCATAATTAAACGTAATTCATTTTTCCTACCATAAAAATGTTACCATTTTCCTTAATAATCTTAGGATTTTAGCAAATTAAACTAATGTGAAGGATTAGCAAATTTAACACTAAAGACAAAAAGAGATTTAGCAAATTTTTATCAGATTTAGCAAATTTAACACTAAAGACAAAAATATGATTCTTATTTATAAACTAAGGTTTGAAAACTGGAAAGTAGTGTACAGTGTAATAAGAATCAATACTTCACAATTGCATATAGTTTATATACCAAGGATATCCAAGAATTCTAACACTTGGGGTTCAATATAGGATCCTTGAAGCCAAAGAGAGCAGCATTCAAAATTCTGGAAGTTGCTGGGTCACACGAAATCTTTAAGGTATCATTTTTATTATGATCATTTACCATCATATACATAGTCTTTTGTTACTTTTATTTTACGTTTGAAATAATTTTCATTTTTATTGTAGCTTGCAATTGCATTGAATAGAAATTATATTGATTTAAAGGAAATTTTTGTTTTGTGATTTAAAAAAATATTTTAAACTCAAACTGGAGTTTTATCAGAGTTAAACTCAAATTTTTTAATACAACACAGGTGGCAGGGCGTACCTACATGCTGAATATCTGGGATCAGGGGTCAAGTATTTTGGATATCATGGAAGGAGGAAGTCCATATCTGTTTAAAAATAATAAAACTCTTCAACAATACGTATGTGCATGTCCTGTTGGACAATGCTTCTGCTGCAAGGCATGTGACTATTAAGTCACATGCCTTGCAGCAGATGGTGGAAGACTAAGCTAACAACTGATTCTGAAATGACTTAACTATTATATACATTTAATACAATTAATGCAATAAACATATCAGTACAAAAACACAATTTGTGATTGTTATAAATCTCAGACATATCAAGATTCAGAAATTAAAATTCTGAAAAATTTCCTTTCCTCTTCTATAGTAAATGCATTTTCCAAGCTGTAAACATACTTCCCACAAGCTGCAATGCAGCTTGCAAGCCACAGTTTGACCACCTCTGTCATATACTAAGCTAATTTTTATCTTGAGCATTAAATTATGAAGGGCTCACATAATTGTATGTGAACATTAGTTCTCGATTTTTATACATAAAGATATTTCCTTTCAGTTTATTTATATGGATATGCTGCTCAACAAGAACACAGGAAAACTGTACCACAAATTAGAGCTGGAGAATACGAAGGGCTTCCAGAAAAGGTATTTGAATTCAATTACCTTTAGCTAATAATTGCAAAGCTTAGGTAAAAAGTCATGCAATTTAAGGTTCTGCTGAAATTTGTTTGTAATATATATATATAAATGTATTCACATATTCAGATGCTTAATTATGGGTTAATGAATTGTATATTGTAATTATTCGAAGTACAAGTTCTAGACCATATTTAATAAGGGTAACATTCAGAACTGCTTTTCTCTAGGAACTCACTGGTACCACATTGTAGTCCTAATTTCTTATTATGGGTGTAACTGAGTATAGGAAATTTATAAGAGAATTGCACAATCTTCTCAAAATAAAAAACCCTTGGTAACATTTATACTTAACACTTGAAAAGTTAGCTGAAAAATTTTCAGTTTCACCAGGGGTGGATCCAAACTCATAACTTCCTGAAGACATATCAGATGCTCTAACTGCTGAGCTATCCCAAAGCTAGTTGAACTCCAGCTAATGGGGGACTATAATTATTTTTTAATTTCCCAATTGGCAATAACTCATATCACCACCTAATGAGAGGGAAGGGAGGAAACTTGCTCCCACAGAGTTTTTGCAGCTAACTTTTCAAGTGTCTATAATTTCAAGACATTTCCTGTAATCATAGTATTGAATCTTGCACCAGTAATGCTATTTCTGCATGCCTGACTATAAAAATAATTATTATTACATCATGTCTCTGAGTAGTTGTCTCCTGCAAAAACCTCACCCTTCCCTCAGTCAGTAGGGGACACTGATGGGCTTGGGAAGGCCATCAGTGTCCTATCAGGATGTAAAGCCATGGTCCCATTTGAAAAAAAGGCATAACCATGTGCACGTTAAAAAGTGCACTGAATGACCATGATGGGAGGCTACCATTTGTCTTTGGCTATCCTGTGGGTTCCCTCCCTCAACCTTCTCTGAGCCATCTGAGTCATTTTGTGCAGAAAAGTGCCATTCAGGTAAAACAACACATCCCAATCAATAGATGTTGCAATGAAAAAATAAAAAAAATTAAAAGTTTATAGTTCTCATTAGCTGGAGTTGAGATAACTTTGGGGTAGCTCAGTGGTTAAAGCACGTGACTCATTTTCATGAAGTCATGGGTTCCGATCCCACTCCTGATTGAATGAAACATTATAAATGTGGTTTGGCAATTTTTCTAATCATACAATATATAGCAACAAGTCTATAATTTATTATATATGTAATTTTCTGTACAATATTTCTAAAGTTTTATTATTGAAATTTTAGCATTTTGGAATTGTATGTGTAATTAACATCAAACAGTAATCAGCATTCTGCTATTTATAGTTGTCAGTCTCTAATTTAAGTAATTTAACATTATTATTACATAAATTTTGATTATAACAAAACAAACTGGTTTGCAAGAAGTAATCGTTTACATAAAAAAGCAACTCACAGCTGCAAATGTAATTCATTGACAAAATATTAACTTGTAATTTTAAGTTGTTAGCCAAGATAAATTTCAGAATTAAAAACATTTGTATATTGGCAACTATGACAACCTTATGCATTTATTGGCCTTGCAATACTGTTTGGGCATACGTGGAAACTATGTTTAAAATAAATCTTATCAATGTTATATTGACTGGGACAATTCTTCAGATTCATCATCTGTTAGGATATGATAGCATATGGACAGTTAAAACAGAATCAGATAATAACCAACTGCAAACATACTGCACCATTCATCTGAAACCAAATAAGATATGCATTATGTAAAGCTATTGATTGTCATAACAATTTTAAGTTGATTTGGCATATTTTATAGTGTGATAGAGAATTTTAATTTTAGATTCTGCACTGTGATTAAAAGTAATGTACTGTTTTATTTCAACACATTCTGTAGATGTATCATTTTCCAGCAATAACTTGTGGTGTAGAAATTCCTGGAAAATTGGAGGCAGGTCCACTCAATTAGTACTGCACCAGGCTTGTATTCTGCATTTGCCAGGTTTGAATTCCAACTGTGTCTGTGTTAAGAATTTTCTCCCTAACTCCTATTTTGTTTTCAGTGAAAACGGGGACACCTATTGGCCTGGAAAGATCACTGTATGTCAGATGAGATATTAAGCCATGACTTTGTGTGCAGAAGAGCCATACCATACGTGTACATTAAAGAACATACTGGATGGTCTTGATGTGAATTTCCATGTTTATCTTAACACCTGTCCAATGGATTCCCTTCCCTAGCCTTCTTGGAGTCCTTGGGGCCTTTGTGACATGGCTATTTGCACAATGTGTGCACAAAAGTGGCACTTAGAGGTAAAACAACCAACCCTGGCAAATTATGGATTTTTTTTTTTACATTTATGAGAGGTGATCAGAAAGTAAATTTACAGGCACATAATTTGTAATTCAATAGTGGAGTATCATGGGAGATATCCTGTACACATTAGGACTCATGAATAATTAGCTGAAGAAAATTGAGTTTTACCATGAGCAAGAATTTGAACCCATGTCTTTCAGTTATGTTCTGTGTGTTCTAACATGGGTTCCCACTTATGCAAAATTCAATTTTTTTGATAACTATTCATGAGTCCCATGTATGCAGGGTATATTCTGTGATACTCTACTATTAAATTACTGATATAACTCCAAGAGCATGAGTGACTAAATATTAATTACCACAATATGAGTCAACTTGGCTATCATTCCCAACATAGATGGCACCACAAACAAATCAAATAATATTTGGGAAGGTTTGTAAGTTGCATTTGCTTAAGAAACAACTGCTGATAGTGTAGTGATCAGAACACTTGGCATGTAACTGGGAGGCAGGTTTGAGACCCACTCATGACAAAACTCAATTTTTTTCAGCTAACTATTCATGATTACAATTTGTAAAACAACAAAAGCTATAATGGTGTTATATATATAAGGGAAATTTCTGTATTGTGATTGACAACACTGCACCTTGGTTTGCATGCTAACTAGTTAATGTTGATGGTTAGAGCTACTGAAACAGGACAATCAGACTTGAAAAGTAGTCCAAGGAAGAAGTCTGCAGTCATCCACTTTTTGATCATGAGAAATATATCAATAGCAGAAACCTATTACAAACTGGTGGTAGTATATCAAAAAGATATCTTGATCCATCAGTGAGAATTAGAGGTCCTGTATAGTTAGAGGCTGGCCATTTCAGTGATTGACTGCCATTGGTTGATTGAGTCACATGGTTTATGGGTGCCATATTATGTCATATAGGAAGTCAAAAGCCCATGAGTTAGTGTGTATACCTAAATAAAGCTTCTCAGTTAGAGTTTTTTACATTACTACTGCTTATTTTTTTGCTTATAAAAGCTTCCATATTTTATTAATGCCTCACTGCACTGCATTTGGCAGAAAAATTCTCACAGAAATAATGAAGTTTTTTCGAAGAAATTCTGTCAGAAGACGGCTCATTTCACTTTTGCAGCCAATTGCTAACTGAAAACCAAGAAATAGTTTCTTTTTAGTTCGCTTGCAAAATGGGCTAATGTTTTCACTTTGTCATTTGCGCATGCAATGTTGTTCGTTCGTTTGTCTGTCTGTCTATCTGTCTGTCTCTATATAGAAAATCAACTCTTTTACTTTTAAAGATAAATGAAAAATTCTTTTCGTGTTGCATAGGCACCGATAAAGTATTACGATTAGCAATTTTGAAATCTCCTAATAGCTTTAATAGTGCCCTCTAGCAGTGGAAAAATGGAAAATGTTAAAATTTCAAACGAATGTTGCAAACGATCTACTTACATTGGAATTCTGAAATTTTGGAAGTAGAAAGTTATGGTCAGAAGGTTTACAATGGCAACAGGGCTTTGCCATCTTACTTCCAAAGGGGTGGGAAAATTAAGCTTTTTTATTTTAAGAGATAAATGAAAATTATTATATTTTTTACAGGTAATAACAAAATGTTAATATTTATATTTTTTGAATCACTCATGAGATGAAATTTCCATTGTTAGAGAGTGCTAAAGGTGGTAAATAAAAAACTTAAAAAGCAGCCTCTAGTGACAGAAGTAACTGGAAAATACCAAATATTTAAACGAAATTTCAAGCAATCTAGTTAATATATATATTTGTTAGAGATTTAAACTTTTGGATATTGCCTGTAATGGTCAAGTAGTTTACACTAATAGTAATGATTGCCCCTCCCCCCCTTATTCCAATTTGTTTTAAGAAATACACGAAAAATATTTTTTTGTGTTGTATAGGTATTAATAAAAGATTAATAATTTATTTTCCTAATCACCTTAGTTCAAATTTCCACTGTTAGAGGGTGCTGAATGTGTGAAATAACTAAAAGAACGCAACTTTCTACAATCACCTGTGGTGCATGTAGAAATCTTGTTTTCAAAGAGAAGGAAGTTTTTCATTAACCTACTTTTAAAATCCTTAAACGTTTTAATTCGAGCTAATGGATGATGGGGGGAGGGGGAATGCACACAGTAGTATTTGATTAGTAATTATACAACATAAAAGCATTTGCTTTCAGTTCTTAAAATTAAAATGTTGCTTTTCTAACACCTCTCTGAAAACAAAAGGGCAGATCATTGCTGTTAGTGGAATATCTCGACACTCTACAACCAAAGTTTGAAATTCTACCATAAACAGATCACTTGAACAATTCGTTAAAAGTTTTGCCATTTGCATATTTATTGATGTCTAATGATATAAATTAAAACTACCTTTGAAAATGTGAATTGTAATATATCATTATTACCAATGAAAAAAGTTTTCCAGTTATCTCTTAAAGCAGTTGCATTTTCTACCTACTCTGGGCATAAAGGGTCAACTCATTGTTATCAAAGAAATCTTCAAAACCATTACATTCCACCACCAAAATTTCAAATTTTAGCATAACTACATAGTTTGCAATATTTGTTTAAATTTTGGAATTTTTCGATTTTTTTTTTACCATTAGAGGGTGCAATTACAGCTTTTGGGAGATTTGGAAAGGGGAAATCATAATATTTCATCAATACCTGTCCAACACAAAAATAATTTTTAATTTATCTCTAAAAACATGCAATTTTCTGTTAAAACCAAAAAGTTGCCACCCCCCCCCCCCTCCTCCTGTCTAAAGAATCAACTCGTTGCTTCCAATGGGAACTTTGTAACCTTCACATTCCAACAACAAAATTTCAAATTTCTAACATAAATACATTTAAAATTTACGAATTTTTCCAATGCTAGAGGGCACAGTTATACTTTTTGGGAGATTCAGAAAGTGCAAATCGTAATATTTCATCAGTACCTATCCAGTACAAAGAGAATTTTTTTACCTGTATAAACAAACATGCTCGATGTCAACAGAAAGACAGATGACAAAGCAAAATTATCCACTTTTTTTTAAAAAAAGCCATAAAATCTACTTTTCTGTTTTAGCCATTTTCTAAAGTGCTTCCTACTGTGAGCACAGAAATCTGTATTAAATATTACCCTGCCTTTTTTGATAATTCATAATAAGTATTCCCTCAATACCATTCAACTTTGCACGCTAAACAATTCAAGTGACAACAAAACATGGCATCCAATTTTGAGATGGCCAACCTCTACCTATATAGGACCTCTAGATAGAATGACAGATTACACTCTGCAATTGCAGCCTAACAACGTTTGCTGCAATTCAAGTGAGAGATCTTGAAACATCAATCTTGTATCCTGATCTAGCATCAAGTTATTTATTATCTGTGTCCAGTGCTAAAGTGCAATCTGGGTGATGAAAGATTTTAGGCTGATGACAGTGTGAAAACAACAGCACTGAAATAATGGTTGAAAGAACAGAACATGGACTTCCTTTGACAGGGGAAAAAATATTTTGCCCTGGTATGATAAATGTTGCAATCTTTAAGTTGGCCATACATGATTGGGCTTGGAGTGAAGCAGGGCCCGCCAGCTCCCCCTTTCGGTCCAAGAAGCATATATATATATGGGGTGTGCAGTTCGAAGGTCAAGCCACGTCTGTCCAAGCGCAAAGAGTAAATTTTGCCCATCGGTCCTTTTTGGTCCTTTGCATGCCCAAAACTAAAATGACCATGTGTGGGGTGGCTTGCCTGACCCTAGCGCTATGTGCATGCGCTCTCACTTCCACTCACTACATTTACAACTAACACAAAGCTGTGCACTAAGAAGTGATCACTTGGCTCTATCAAGTTTATTACTCTGTTTTTTCAATTGTTCAGCAGTATCAATATTATTTTCAAACTATTGCATAAGAAAATAAACTTCTATAAATAATTTACGTGTGTACATATTTTCAAAGTATAACTGATATAAAGTTTTTTTTACATGAATGCGAAAAATTAGTACCCACATTTCTGAATGTGCATATTTTTGGGTTTATAGTGATGTAAAAATTATCAACTAACAATTGATACTTTTAAAATAAATATATACACTCTCCTACCAAAATATTGAATAATTTTTGTCATGAAATCTAACTTCAAAGCTCTATAACTACTAAAACATGCATTTAATGGGCAAATGTGACTGAAGATAAAATAAAGATCATGATAAAAATCTATTTAAATCTCGATTTTCAAAACTATTTATTAAGCATTTAAAGAATTATGGAAGCTTGTTTTATGAAAATCGATCATAATTCTCTAATATTGAAATAATCATTAAGCAAATTTTTAAAATGTATGTTTATTAATTGGTTTGAAACAATCCTTATTATATAAGTTTTAAATAATTTCTGTGGTAAATCTTATGACTTATTACTGTAGCTAAATATCCCATTTACAGAACATGGAAATTCTCCAATATTTTGGTAGGTCAGTGTACTGTTTATATTTCAGCAACAATGACTTACAAAATTTTTGCAACAACATTCTGTCTTGCCATGGTACTTTTCTGTACCTATTGAAATATTCCACATATCTCTGTCCACATTTTCTAGCCTTGTCAGCAACATTTCAATAATTATCCACCTCTAAATCGTTGATGGGCTCATCATATTTCCAGTCTCTGTGTTTTACATTTCTGGTTTCTGTATCCTCTCAATCCAATAAATTTGCAGGTGAATAGGTCAACCAATATTTTCTTCTTAAATAATTATGCAATATGCAGCAGACCATGAGTACGGAATCTATTTTTTCAGGATTTAAATTAATTGCAGTATGCAACACTTGGAATCTATTAGCTATATGTCAAATGCATTTTCTATAACAGTTCTTGCACATGATAGCCTGTAATTGAATACTTCATTTTATGTGCTTCATTTACTTTAGGTATTTCTTTCAATAAAAAAGGTTTAATAAAATGTTCATCTAGGGCAAAGGCTTCATCTGCAAAGAAAACGAAATTCATACCATCTATTGTTTTACTGCTATTTGACAAATTTAGCAGCAGCTTCCATTTTGAATTGAAACGATGGTTTTCAGTGATTCCACTATCTGATGATATCTGTGGATTATCTCTTATAATCTTCTAGGGGAATTCTCTTTTAGCTTTGTTAACAAAGCCATATAAAAAAATTTCTTAACAAAGCCATATATAAGCAAAATAGAAAAAAAAAAAATTTTTTTTTCTATTTTGGTTCTTCATTTTTGCAGAGCAATTATTAAGCAACTGCTTTTATCTTACTGAATAAAGACATGGCACCAATTTTATGAATGCACTGAAAAAATATAAGCAAAACTCGTAAACATGTGCAGAAACTGAACTGTTGCTCAAAAGAAAACCAACAGTAGATTGATATCTGCACCTTGGACCAATGGCTGAAAGCCGATTGTGTATGGGCAAGTTCAGGGCATGCTTGGCATGACAGCTGTCAATCAAGGGCCCGGTGTGACTTGACTCCAAGCCTGATTGTGTATGGCCAGCTTCATAGAAGCTATGTCAAAAAGTAGATTAAAAGTTATACAATGATGATTATTGTAGCTTAAATAAATCACTTTATGGTATATGAAAGTAGTGTCCAAACATTCTAAAACTGGGAGTATGCAATATTATTGAAGCAAGAGAGAACTGCATTCCAACTGCCAGGAGCTACGCATTAATTCTTGAGAATAATGTTTTACATAATTGTTTATTATCACACTTCTGATTTTGATTATTTTAAAGCTGTTTTTGTAGATCTTTTCCATTTTTATTGCTGTTTGTAATTACATTAAGATAATGATTGATTTAATAAGACATTGATTTAATAAAAACTGGGGAACTTTGTTATTTTAAGAAAATTTTCATTTAAAAATAAAGTAGGAAACAAAAATGTTATATACAACTTCACAGAAAATGCATACTATTAATAAAATAAAGATATAAATAAAACAATTTATGATGTTTGTGGATCTCAGACCTATCAAGGTTCAGAAAACAAAAATTATTTTTCAAATATTTTCTTTTCTCTTAATGGTAATAGCTTTTACATGCTGCAGGCCAACTTCATAGTAGCCACAATTTGATCATCCATGACATAGGTCTTTATACTTACTTTATGACTGCCCCCTTTTAATATTCTCATTAATCTTATAACTCTCAGGAAGTTGTTTTATACCATTACCAACTGTTGAGAGTAAAAGGGATATTCATTGCATGAACAAAATGTGTCTAACATTAGCAGGATTTCCTACACTGGATGAAAAGTTCCTAAAGAATAACATTCTGCAAAATAGTTCCATAAAGGAATGTATCTAATACATTATTTTAAATTTTGAAATTTCTATAAGATGTTAAGAATATAAAAGTACAATGTATCTCCTCGAAATATTCTAAATAAAGTGAATTTTTTTTATGAATCAACCTTTTTCCACTAAAAGTTCATTTGAGAATCAGTTATATTATTGTTTCTGTACATTTAATTTACATACTCAAATAATTCTTTATTGCACCTACAGTATTTTATATATTTATTAAATTTAAAGATTTTAAGTTTTTGAACATTGAATTGTCTCTTTACAATCAGAACTTCCACCCTATTGTTGTATTTAAAATTTTCTTTATTTATTTTATGTTTTAAAGTTTTATATGTGTCTGTTACTTCTGGCACTGAAATGTGCATTAATCTTATTCTAAATGTGTAACATATTCAGAACTTTTTTAAATGAATTTAGCTTTACAGATAATAATATATGTCTCCATTGGAATATCATGGACAATTCTAAAGACCAAAAAGGTTTTAAATTTTACACTTGAAGGCATTATTTATCAATAATTTAATAAAATATATAAAAATTATATAAATTGAAGAGATTTTTTTCAACATATTTGTTCAACTCTCAAGATAGATATCACTTTGAATTTAACTTCAATCAGTTTTAGACGAAAATTTGTCTTGAGCTGGGTGGGATACGAACCAAAATCTCCTGATAAAATGTCAGGTGCTCTGACCACTGAGCTACTTGACTGCCAATCAAGATCTTGTCTAATTGATGCCATGAAGTTTCTACCAAGTATACAATTCTTTGTGTCCTCATGAAACCAACAGGTGGCCCTTTTGGTAAAAAGTTCATGACATCACCTAGAGGAGATCTTGATCACCAGCTGGTAGTTCAATGGTCAGAGCACCTGATAAATTATCAGGAGATCACGGATTCATATCCCACCTGGCTCAATACAATTTTTCCTTTAAAATTGATCAATGTTAAATTCAGAGTGATGTCTACCTTGATATAAAAATTAATAGGAAAAATTGGGCATTAACAAGTTAATATTCCAAAAGTTCACATCTAAAACTAACCTTTAACTAAAAATTAAGTTATTTGTAAAATGTTGTCAGTATTTAAATGTTACCAGTGTGACATGATTTACTTTCCTGGGGAATTTGTTTGCTCTGTCAATAGTAAAAATTTTTAAATTTGAAATAAGGGGCAGTAGGTATTGACTCAGTCCAGGCTCATAATCTGTAGTTCCCAGGTTTTAGTCCCAACTGTTGTCAGCATTCAGGTTTATCTCCACTAAACCTCCATACTGCCCTTGATCAGAAAGGGGACACTGATGGGCTTGAAAAAACAGTCATCCATCAGATGGGACATTACAATATTGCTTTGTGTGCAGGACAGCCATACCCTGTGCACATTAAAGAACACTGTATTTCCATGTAACGATTAGTGGAGAGTGTAAATGTGTTTGCAGGAGAGCAGGCCTTGGCGGGAGGCTACCATCTGCTTCCTAACAGTTGTCCAGTGGATCCTCTTCCCTAACCTTCTCTGAGCCCTTGGAGTCCTTGTGACTTGCCATTTAGTGCATTGTGTGCAAAAATCTGGTGCCCAGAGGTAAAACAACCCAAAATTCAAAGTGTCAATTTTTATTTATTTTAAATATGGTTATACACTTGTGTGTATTTTTAAAAGAAAAGTTTTATTTGGTTAGTTTGTAGATATCTATTTCACCACTGTAGATGTATATAAGTAATACATGATCACTAAAGTTATAATTTTAGTATAATAAATAATAAATAAACTCGACATATCTTAGTTATAAATTACCACTTTGAAGTTGATTTAAATTTTAAATGAAAAATTGTCTTGAGCTGGGTGGGATGTGAACCCACGACCTACTGATAACATGTCGGGTGCTCTGGACCACTGAGCTACTGGCCGCCGATCAAGATCTCCTCTAATTGATGATATGAACCGAGGTTTATGTCATGAAGTTTCTACCAGCAGTACACAATTCTCTGTTTTCTCATGAAACCAACCAGAGTTCATATCATCAATTAGAGGAGATCTTGATCAGCAGCCGATAGCTCAGTGGTCCAGAGCACCTGACATATTATCAGGAGGTCATGGGTTCATATCCCACCCAGCTCAAGACAATTTTTCATCTAAAATTTAAATCGACTTCAAAGTGGTAATTTATAGGTTATTATAATTTTAGATAATGTTGTTACATTTCTTTTATTTTGTGTATTTTTAAGCAACTGTTTATAAGCTGAAAGGATTTTTTTTTTCTTTTTCATTAGATTACTCAATCAGAATGGAAACCAGATTTTGGACCTTCAGAGTTTGTTCCTCAGTGGGGAGCTACAATGTCTGGAGCACGGAAATTTTTGATTGCTTATAATGTCAACCTACTAGGAACAAAAGAACAGGCACATCGAATAGCTTTGAATATCAGAGAGCAAGGAAGGAGTAAAGAAGAGGTAGCTGTATAGTAGAGATACTCAGACTACAGCCCTAAGCCCAGTTTTTGGTTCCCCTTCCCCCAATCAATGATTGCATTGGATAAGCTTCATATTAAAAGGTTTTTTCAAACCTTAATAATTTTCGAAAGGTCTTTGGCAGCCTTGAGGAAATATGAGTGCCACTATTGTGTATAATTTCATTAAAAGTAAACAATTTATGAAGTTTCTTGCCTTTAAAATGACCAGGGTCTGATTCCATCCTAATGATAAAAATCTAACTGAATAAATATAATAGGATGATGAAGCAAGTTTAAAAAGGATGAAAAAATAAAAGAAAAAAAAAATGCTCTTTTCACATATGTAACATATTTTTGTTCATTAGTTGTTTTAGAACAAGATACAAAGATATTTTGTTGGGAAAAAAAATCTTGCAATAGGGAAGGTTCCTATGGGAAAGTGGAAAATTGTGAAAATTTATAGTAACACAAATGACAGTTATCCAGCAAGTAAAAGTTCAGAGTAAAATGATTAATAATTTTAAATTGACATTTAGAAACTTGGGTCACTGTTTACAACATTGGTGTACCTTGAGTAGTAGATTTCTCTCTTCTTTCAGCAAACTGTTGCTGAACATTTGCAACTTTTGAATTCTTGGCTTCCTTGTGGAAAGTAATACCATCATACTATTATCATTATATTTCATGTAATTTCACAAGATCCTAAATTGCAGCCCACCTAAATTTAGAATTTTGTGCCAAATTGTCTTTTGAATAATGAATGCAATGGCAGTTGCAGAACACTTCACTATTTGCTTGCATAAGAACAATTAAGAGTCAACATTTTTGCACTGTTACAGAAGGATGAAACTATGAACATTTACTTCAACTTGTTTCAGAGCTTAAATTTAACAAAGCATTAAACTTTTTTCAATATTGTGCAATGTGTTTCCTTTCATACAGTTCCAGTTAGTTACTTTGGTATTTATTGGATTTATTAAAAAATAAAATGATTGCTTTTCTATTTAAACAAACTGTTTTATTCTTATCAGATCGACATTGATTTTTCTACATTTTAATGATTTGCAATTTTTTTCATGTATGTTGAATGGTCGTAATTTGTAGTACAATAGAATGCCAATAATTCAAACATTACTAATTCAAAATTTGGATAATTCAAACATGAAACTTTAAAAACCTATCTTTTTTTTTTCTTTTTAACTGTAAAAAGTGCAAAAATCTTTTTAATGTTAACAAAATTAATTGAAAAAGAAGTTAAAAAGTTTACAGACCTAACAATGAAAACATAATGAATGTTTGCATAATGTATCAGTTCACATGCAGTGGGTGTCACTTTACTGAAATTTTGAAACTTTTTGTGACAAAGATACTGCTGCAAAGTCTCACCAGTGCTTCTTACACATGACATCTGTTACAGTGAATTAACTGCATTGTTCAATTGACTAGAGTACCCATTTTAAATGGCCGCACTTCTGTGTGTGATACAACTTCTGTCCCTACATTGGTCTCTTCATTTTTCACTTGTAGAGTTCTTTCCAACACTAATAGGGAAACTTTCATTTTCACTGCTTTTTCTTTCTGAGTAATTTGTTTGATCCTAAGTTGCAGCCCACCTAAATTTAGAATTTTGTGCCAAATTGTCTTTTGAATAATGAATGCAATGGCAGTTGCGGAACACTTCACTATTTGCTTGCATAAGAACAATTAAGAGTCAACATTTTTGCACTGTTACAGAAGGATGAAACTGAACATTTACTTCAACTTGTTTCAGAGACTCAGATGAATTCACTCAGATGAATTCAATCTCTCAGATGTAATCCACTCTTGAGCATCCTCGAATTCAGTTTTCTCACAACTGGGCAGTTATTTCTCAGATCCAAACTGCCTTTGGTTATTTTTTTTTTTTCACTTCATTTTTGAGCCCCAGTTTTATTTATAATCCGTTCCATGACAAATCAACAGATATTAAAAATAAAATGCATATGACAATATCTTGAATCACCAATTTCTTGTGACCTTCAGTGTTTCAATGTAAATGCAAATTTAAGTTTATTTTTTCTCCTGTAACTTCTGACATAACAAACCTTAAAAATATTCCCAGAAATTTAAAAATATGTGAAAAAAATATATAAATATTACCTATTGGGTTTTAATTTAGCTAGATTAATTATTCGGAATTTTTATTAACTGTTGCTTAACATTTATTCTATGTATATCTTATCCAGCGCTTGAACCCTGGTCACTTTTATCAGCAGTTAAGCATGGTCCACATAGCACGAACACAGAAAAATTTATATTATGCCAGAATTCATTCCATAAAATGAACAAAGTGCTGTTTTTGGATAATCATAGCTTCTCTAAGAATTGCAATATGAGCATTTCCTCTTTTGTTTTGTAATTAATCAAGCTTATCTTAGCTACATTCTCAAAGCATCACATTACACATGCAAAACAAAGAAAGCAAACAAATTTGCAAAAATATTAAACATTCAACTTTTTGTTTTTGTAAATGGAAAAAAATTCTTTTTGTGCTGGATAATTGCTAATATTTAAGATTCAAGTTTTCCAAATTTCTCAGTTTTTTAATTTCCACCAGCACAAAGAGCTAAAGTTGTAAATGGAAAAGCTGAAAAATACTATTCTAAATGATCTATTCATGCTGAATATTTGGATATATGGTGGTTTTGAATCATCCATTAGGTTGAATTCTACACCATTAGAAGGTACAAAAGTATGTGAATAGAAATTTAATTCCCTTTGAGAACAAACATTTCATATTTGCCAGAGACAATATGTTATTCTCTTAGTTGTGTTCCTTTTGTACCATGTAAATGAGATATCTGAGAAATGAAATTTGCCAATTGGTTTAAGCATGGGAAAAAGTTTTTGATTTAGATTTTTTTGTGTATGAAGTTTTGAATAGATAAAACTACCCAGTAAAGGAAACTAGATGTACTGAAACAATGTAAATCTTTATTCCATGAAACACTTTACATCATTGTGTTGTGTTTTGGCATGATGCTGGTTTTACTTGTGATACTTATTTTAGCTGTGAAATAACTGGAATTAAAGCTGTTGAACCTTTGATATCTGTAATGTTTACAGAATGTTCCTATCTGTTGGCAATTTTTTTTACACCTTGCTGTAACAAAAATTTTGATGTTATCTTATCATTTCAAAAAGCTTTAATTGCTGACTACTTTTAACAAATTTGAAACACTGCAATCCAGTTTTATTTTGCTTATCAGCAATTCTTGATAGACTAAATTTTTTTAATCTTTTAATAATTTTTCCCATGACTAGTAGCATAAAACTAGCATTCTGCATCGAACTATTGACATCTTGTGAGATTTGCAAAGTTCTTTTTTTTGTATCATCTGAAACAATTTTTTTTATGGTTTGGTTCAAGATGTGTGAAATACAGCACAATTTATTTCTGAAAAATAAATAATAGCTACCATGGAGAATCTGTCATTGATGAATGATCTCCTTTCATGAAAAGTAATGGACAACTGAATGATTGATTACCTGCTCATTGAGACAATAACATTAGGTTGCACCTTGAACTGTAAGATTATTGTTCTCAGAAAAATATCAGAAGAATGCCCTGGCCAGCTTGTGATCCAATAAATTTACTGGCTGCCACTTTGCAATGAAATGATGCTTTTCAAAAACATTTTTTAGGGAAGAATACCTAAAACTACTTGTAGTTTGTAAGGGCCTTCGCGCACACACCACACAATTTATCAAGCTTATGATTTCCCTGTGACAGTCAAATGGCTCCAAAAAATAAATCATCGGAGTTTATATTACCAACTCACAAAATTTCCATTTTATTTTTAGTGTCGCTCAAACAAAGCAAAGCAGACATTGGAATGGCCTATTCCTTCATATAATTTGCAAAAAAAAAATCATTAAATATTTCCCACCCTTGAGTCATGGAGTGTGAGGATGTCAGTATCTAAATAATGGGGCATGAATTATTATCTAATAAAAATTGCATGAGCATGGGCATAATGACTGGACCCCAAACCAATGGGTGCATGTGCTTTTCTCAAAATATTACTTTGTCTTCAGATTCATTCTAACATGTTTTAATATGGAGAGAGCAAGGAACTCCTTATCAACCTTCTTACAAAAACTGCTATATGGTAGCAGTTTGATGGTCTGGGGCAGAACTATGTCAAATGAACAGACACTGTTGCATGTTTCTGCCAGAGGCACTCTTAACTGATCAGAGGTCTATGGGGACCTTCAGACCCTTGTGAGGCTTTTCAGAGGTACTTATGATGATAATATACATTAGATACACTTCTAATAATAATAGTTTATTTTGAGGAACAATAATGCCTATCCTTTATAGGGTTCAGAAAATCAATGAATTCCTCAAAGTGGAGATATTCAGCAAATGGTGTGACCAGTCTATTCTCCTGACCTGAACCTTATAGAGCATGTGCAGATGTGGTGGTGAGATGAATTGGTGGATTTTAACTGCCATCCAAAGACCTTCCATGAGCTCTGGTCTCTGCTGTTTTAGAAGAGGGATGTACTGCCACCAAATCTCGTGACCAGCCTAGTAAACAATATGAAAAGTTGTGATGTTTGTGTAGCTGTTTGGAATCGTTATACTCCTTATTAATTTCTCTGTTCTGCTGAAACGGGTTCCTTAGTATGGATACTCCTACATTCATTAGCATAACCCATGGAAATCATTCAGTTGGTTTGTTCTACACTTCAATGTTTATTGCATTATATAATAATGCATTGTCACTCTAAATCTTACAACATTCACTGTCACATTTTTGTGATCTTTCAGAATTTGTATATTATGCTTAACTTTTGGATACCAGTATATGTTAGCAACAATGGTGGCTACAATCAAATCATTCTGAGCAAGGCAGCCTTAATTCTCAGCTACACCAGTGCTACAGAGTACAACTCAGTTAAATTTCAATTTGTCAGGCTAAATTAAAACATTTAACTATTGTTATTTAGTTCAAAGATTGCAGATTTCTTGCAATTGTTTTGGTCAAAAAAAATTAAATAGATTTGGAAAATTTAAATGTTAGAAATATTTAATTTGGGAAATGTTAATGTTGGAATATTTGGAAAAATTGGTTGGGTTATTTTACCTCTGAGCAGTACTTTTTTGTACACACAATGGGCTTAATGGTCAGGTCACAAGGGCTCAGAGTGGGTGGGGGGAGGAGCCTACTGGACAGCTGTTTTGAGACAGATACTACCCCCCCCCCCCCAATCAAGGCCATCCAGCATGTTCTTTAACATACACAGGGATGGCTCTCCCACACACAGGGTCACAGTTTAATGTCTCCTCCGACAAATATTGTCTTTCCAAGCCCATCAGTTTCCTCTACTGACTGAGAGTAGGGCCAGGATCTTTGCAGAGATAAATCTCAATGCTGGCCCAATTGGTGTTAGAATTGTGAATGATTTTTTCAGATCAAGTACAGAGACAAAGTAATAAGAGTATTAAGGATCAGATTAAATACTTCACAGACCAGATAAATGAATTATTTAAGATGTAGCCCACATGCCTGTCAGCCATCCTGCCCAATATAGAATATGTAATGAATATTATTAGGCACTCTTCATATCATTACTGACGTTAATTGATAAAAATAAGTGCAAAAATTGAAGTTTATATTAATGGGATAATAAAGAAGAAATGCTTTAAATAAAGTTTGCAGTTTATATAATGGCCCTAAAGAAGTGTGTTAAGCAATTTTACTGTTTTAAAGATGTACAAGCATGCCAATATTAGATTTAAAAAAAACTGATCTAAGTTTAAAATATTTGTAATACATATTCTTGTACTGCTATGACTTTATTGCTAAAAGTTCTGTGCCCTAATATAGATTTTTTTTTCTTTTGTAGCCAGGTACATTAAAAAGTTGCCAGGCTATTGGCTGGTGGCTGGAAGAAGCAAATATTGCTCAAGTATCTATTAATCTTACAGATCATGATGTAACACCTATTCATGTTGCTTATGAAGAGGTAAATATCCACGGTTTATTTCTAAAAGTACTGTAAAATAATCCGAAGTAAATATGATAATACAATTTACTACAACTTTTATTTTTTCTAACTATAATTCAACTATTTAGTACGAAAAAGTAATACATAGTTAGGAAGAAATTTCTTGGCGGATGGAAATTATGACTCCCAAAAAGGAATATCTTAGATACATATATATTCAAGACAACAGAGTGAAAAATTGTATTCTGGCAGTAGAATTACCTTAACTGAATGGCTTAGAAATCATCCAGACTTTAAGCCAAATTTATTTTTTAATCCTTACTGTTGGGTTTCGGAAATTGAACTCACTGTGGTGGCCAGATTTATTTTAAAATGTTTTCAGAAAATAAACAATTTTAGAACCTCATCCTGAAGTAACCTATAAATGGAAATATCTCGTGTTATATACCAAAATAAATAGCATTTAATTGTGATAAATAAACTGGCAAAAATTTGAAGCAAAAAGAAAGGTTAAATTTTCCAGGCATTTTTTTTAATATTGCAAAATTTTGCTTTTTTTTTTCACTTTACCTTTAGTAAAAATTTCAAAAATATATATATATATTTCCTTTTTTCTATGTTATTTTACTATTCTAATTAAATAATTCATAATATTTTTGTTATTCTTAAATCTTTTATTTTGCTTTTTTCTAAATTATTTAGTCATTTATGCATATTCTTAGACTTTTGATGATCAACAAACTCTAAGCTTAAGAAAAGCAGCATCATGAAAAATAATTTTGCTTTTAAAAACAAAATAATTTAAATAAATATAAAAAAATATCAAATTGCTAGAGTTATGAAAAAAAGTCAGTAAAATATTTCAAAGCATTTGAAGTTTAACTGAAGCATTGAATTTGAGAATGAGTCACTTTATTATGAAACTGCATAATGCTGTAAAAAAAGTTTAATTCTAAAATTCCAATTATAAAATTACTTAGTTTATTTGGTTGAAATGTAGTTAAAAATATTGATCAAGTCCTGCTGTTTAAAAATCGCTCTGAGTAATCCTAATGCTTGTTCTGATTGATACCTAGACTTATCTCCGCAAAACTTCCCGCCTTGCCCACGGTCAGTAGGGGACACCGATGGACTTGGAAAGGCCACCGCCCATTAGATGGAACATTAAGCCGTGGCCCCATGTGCAGGAGAGCCATACCCTGTGCACATTAAAGAACACGCTGGATGGTCTTGACGGGAGCCTACCATCTGTCTCCCAACAGCTGTTCCAGTGGGTCCCCTCCCCCAACCTTCTCTGAGCTTTCGGGGTCCTTGTGACCTTGCCATTTAGCCCATTGTGTGCAAAAACATGCCGCTCAGAGGTAAAACAACCCAACTGATTGATACCATTATAGATTGCTAGCAGTTTCACTTTCGATCATTTCTAATTAATTATTGTTTATAATCACAGTATCCATTTGAGAAGCAATAAAAAATAACTTTAGAAGCATTAAATAAAAAAAACCTTTAATATCGAAAGTCTGAAAATATTGATCAAAAGTCTATATGCCGTAGTTCCCAGATGATGCAATTTTCAGTAGTAATAAAATCAGTATCTTTACAGTAAAAGTTTAGAAAGCATTGCAACTTTAGTGGGGCTATAAATGGTACAAAATACAGGGAAATGCAACCAATCAATATTCTACGCACGGTAAAGCAGAATAAAGGCATAAACTAAATCATCGCTACTTGATGCTATTTACGGTGACTGAACATGCGCATGTGTTTCACTGCAGAGGTAAATAGATTTATTTTTAAAACTTTACAATAATTTTTTTCAACTGGAATCAACAGGTAAAAATTATCATAGATTTAAATGTTATTTTAGATATTTCATTAGCAACAGGTAAATTTTAGATTTCTATTTGTGAAAAAAATTTTTTACAACCTTGTACTCTACAGGATTGTGTAACAACTTGTGTCTTCAATCACTAGAAATCAAAAGATGAAAGCATTTTTTCAGGCTCCAACAGGGAAAGGGTTAATAAAGATCAGTATTTGGAACTGACAGACCCACAATCACTTTACCAAATACTGGTATTTACACACACACAAAGAAAAGGATATACAATTATATTTCCTATTAAGTAGGCTATTATTGATTTGTTACAAAAAAAATTTATTAATGAAAAGATTGCTATAATTCTCCTTTAAGATTTACAGGTTTAGAATTCTTTCCCTTGTTGAAATTTGATGGTATTTTCCAAAAAAATGTGATTTTAGTATTTCAAAATAAGCATTTCCTCATTGCCATTTGCCAGTTCCACATGATTAGACAATGATTTTTCCAGTGTGGTGTACTCTGAAAAGTGTCCCACCCATGTAAAACATGGATTGGGAGAAGTTTATTGTATGCTTATCAGTTATTTCATAACATTATAGTATTTGAAGCCAGTAAAAGTCATTTCTAGTGATTAATAATTCATAAATAGCATAATATTTTAACTACCTATTTATTCATATAGGATTCATGCCCAATCCACACAACTAATTGCATGAAGAAATTTATACTTTGTGATCACCACCAGAATTTTTAATTGCATTATTTTCACGACAAAATATTTTGAAATCTCCCTTCCTCCATTTATCACTGGAAACACATCAATTCAGAAAAGAATTGCTATTAAAACAAGTTTGTGTTTACAAAGATATATCTTTGAACTCTACTAAAGGTACACTATGATAGGCACTTACTACTGAACTGTTGCCTATATTCACATTGGTTCAGGTGATGCAGCAAATGCTGGAGTCTTGAGTCCCGGAATGGCATGGTTATCTGTTATGTCATAACATGCAGATAAGCTTTGCAGGTCTGATTACAAATTGAAAAAACCTAAAAGAATGCATAACCCGTCTGGTGCATAATGGAATCTTGTTTTAAAGGAGAATGAAGTTTTCCATTTGCCTACATTATTATCACTCCTTAAGAGTTTTAATGCATCTATCTAGATAGATAGATGCATTACTGGCTTTAATGTTGGCCCTATACTATAACACAGTCTGAAATTATTTTGACTGTTTCTAAACTTAAACTACGTAGATCCCCAGGGGTAGATGAAATTACTATGGGAATGCTTAGAGCTGGGAATGTTTCAGATACCACATGGATGACTGAAATTTTGAATATCTTTTATGATAAAGGCATGGTTTCCAAGGATTTTACCAGAGCTATTATTATCCCTATTTTTAAAAAAAGGTGATCATAGTTCATGTGAGAACTATAGGGGCATCAGCCTACTTTCTGTTCCAAGTAAAGTTCTTTGCATGATTTTGATTAATGAAATTAAGAATCTGTTAGACAAACAATTGCGTGATGAGCAATGTGAATTCAGAAGTGGTAGGGTATGTGTAGATCAGATATTTTCACTTAGGTAGGATTTTTGAGAAATGTTTAGAGTTTCAGAAACCTTTGGTTGCTAGCTTTGCTGATATCAAAAAGGCTTTTGACTCTGTTAATCACCATAATTTGTGGTTGATTGTGAGATCATATGGCATACCAGATAAGTTAGTTAACATAATGAAAGCTCTTTATAGTAAAACTGAGTCGTGTGAGAGTTGGTAAGGCTTGTAGGAATTAGTTTAGCATTGCTTTTGGTGGTGCATTTTGTCTCCTTTTCTCTTTAGTTTGGCTGTTGATTATGTTATACAAAATTCATTGCAAGGGAAAGATTTTGGCTGTAAATAGTCTGGAGAACTGAAAATTTCTGATTTAGATTATGCTGATGATTTAGTCCTTTCGGCAAATGATGTTGATGAAATGAACTCTTTCATTCGAGCTGTTGATGAAACTCATAGTAGAGTAGGTTTGGTTATAAACAGAGAGAAAACTAAAGTGATGAAAATTGGTCAGGCAGGTTGTAATTCAGTTAATCTGAATGGTTGCAGTATTGAGTAGGTGTCGCAGTTTAATTATCTTGGGAGCTATGTAACAGATACTGGTGATGTGTGACAAGAGATTAACAGATGAATAGGGATTGCTGCTGGGACTTTTAAGAATCTATGGAGAGTGTGGAGAAATAGGCATATACTACTAAAGACTAAAATTAGACTGTATAATAGTTTGTAGTATAAAGTAGTGAAACTTGGACGCTTTGTAAACAAGATAACAGGAAACTTGATGCTTTTGATTCTAGATGCTTACACAGTGTCTTGGACATTAGCTAGTTCAACTTTGTAAGTAATGATGAGGTTAGACAAAGAAGTCAGCAACCTCCTTTAAGTAGTGTATTGTGCAGAGAGAGACTCCATTTGTTTGGCCATGTTGCCCATATGGATAATTATAGATTAGTGAATTGGGTTATGAATAGCATGCCTAAAGGTCTCAGAAAGAGTAGACCTAGGATGCAGTCGGCAGACATTGTCAAACAGGACCTTGTTAGAGTTGATATACAGTGGCCAGATGCAGCAGATGTAGATCAGGACAGATATTCTACAGAGATCCAACCAGACCAGGCAATTTAGCAAGGTCTGGTCTATCACCAGCAGCAAAAAAATTTTTTTAACGTTAGTTCATGGATTTTTTAGTACAGTGAAAAAAATAGTTCTCCCTCAGAATATCGAATTTTTCAGACTGGACCCTGGAAGCATTACTGTATTTTTTAAAATAAATATTGTGACAAAATAGTTTTAGTAAATGATGATTTTTAAATGTAAACTACTGATGAAAATATTAACATTTAGTTTAATTTTTTTTAGGTGTGCAAACATGCCAAAGAAATGAAATTAGCTGTGACCGGTTCCCAAATTGTGGGATTGGTTCCATTAAAAGCTATGTTACAAGCAGCAGAGTTTTACATTCGCAAGGAGAATCTTTTTATTTTAGAGGAGGACCAAAAGCTGCATTTGGTAAGGTGATATGTAATACTCATATTTAAAGTGTGATCGTTTCAGTGGTAATGGAACAAATTGTTCTGTAGCAGAGTAAAGCTTAGTAAGAAAGTTATAAAGGGAAATTACCATTTTTTTTTTATTATCATGATTTTATACAGAATTATGCAGTTGGTAGGGCTATTTTGTATAGTGGCTGTACTCTTTACAGCAGGAATTCTTAATGGCTGGGTCACAAAGTGCCATCCATTTTGCCTTGATCTTTTTTTCAAATAACTATATTCAAATTCAAGGATAAATTATATTTATAATTTTTAGGATATTACTGCCTTAATAAATTTTATATATATGATCTGATTGCAAAAGTGCTCATTATATGCTATTCAATTTTATGAAGTGTTCAATGCTTAGTAAAATAATGCATTTATTTGTAGGAATTGTTGAAGCAAGGCCTGTTTTGTTTTTTCCAGAAAATGAGCTAATGATCTAGGTTTAGTTCAGTTTTATTGCAAGAGCCCTGCTCAAATGCACCTAAAATAATCTTGACAGCAAAGCACAGCATGATTTTTTTTTTAATTTGTGATCAGACCTACAACACCAGCAACTATCTGGAGGTGGTAACAAACAACCATTAAATTAATCCATCGTAATACTTGCACAAATGTACCTGAAATTGGTCTTAACAGCCAAGCTATGCAAAGCATGATGATTTTTTTTTATTTGTGATCAAACCTACAAAGCCAGCAGCTATCTGCAGGTTGTAACAAACAGCCATGCAATTAATCCATAGTAAATAACAGATTTCCTGTAGATATATAATTCAATAAATAATTTTTTCCAAATAGTAAACCATGCAATTAACCTCGGATCCAGACCCCAGTTATTGCAGTGTCACCATGAGTCAATGTGGGTTGGGTTGTTTTACCTCTGAGTGGCACTGTTTTGCACACCATGGGCTAAATGGCCAGGCCACAAAGACCCCGAAGGCTCAGAGAAGGTTGGGGGAGGGGACCCACTGGAACAGCTGTTGGGAGACAGATGGTAGCCTCCCTGTCAAGGCCATCCAGTGTGTTCTTTAACGTGCACAGGGTATGGCTCTCCTGCACATGGGGCTGCGGATTAACGTTCCATCCGATGAATGGCGGCCTTTTCAAGCCCATCGGTGTCCCCTACTGACTGTGGGCAGGGTGGGGAATTTTGCGGAGATAAATCTCAACACTTGACCCAACTAGGACTTGAACCTGGGAACTACAGATTACGAGTCTGGTGCACTACCAACTGAGATACCCCCGCCCCATGAGTCAATGTGATACCACTACATCGTAATGGACATAATGAAATCTGTATTTGGACATAGTGAAACAGATGCACCAATTTTTTTTCATTGCATCTTATTACGATAAGCTTTAAAATATCTAAATAGTTGTGCCATCCCATGGCCTAGTGGTTATCACTCTTGGCTACTGATCAACAGGACCTTGGTTTGAGCCCCAGGTAAGGCATGGATGTGTGTGTTATCTTTCTGCTGATGTCTTGTCATCCTCACAGACCCCCTACTGTGGCATATTAAACTAACAGGCTCCTGTTAGACCTCTGTGGCAAGCACCTGCTTGAGGGGATATATATATATTTGTGATTTTCATTTATATGTAAATATAATCAGTTGAGTTTTCTTTTAAATATTACCTTTATTTAACTGTTTGTATTGTTAAGATCTGCTGTGCCATGCAACTTGATAATTTCTTGCATTATTAGATACACAGTGAATGCAACAAATAGTATATGAACTAGAGTTTCGTAAAAGTGAGATTTTAAATTTTATCATAAAATGTAAAAATTTAGGGGTTATCTAACATTTTTTTTTTCCACGATAAATGCAGATGCTCTAGGAAAACAATAATTTTCCTACATTTTTTTCTAAGAAAATAAATTATGTATATTTCATTTTTTGTTCATGTGTTTGAATTGCACTTTCAGGTTATCAATAGGCTTGGTTTGAATTCTCTTGCATCTTTTGATCCTAAAGAACGTATAATAGAGTATATGCTCCCTGATCAGCAGGTTGGAACTTTAGCAAATAAAACGGTTCATGATTTTATTAAGACTGTAGCAGGAAGAACACCTGCTCCTGGTGGAGGATCTGTAGCTGCTGCAGTGGCTGCTATGGTAAATTATTGTTTCTGTTTAAAATATACATTGCCGAAAATGTAACATGCAGAATAGTTGTATATAACTGTGTAACAACATATTTGATATTAGTAGCTTTTTTTTTCTCTTTAAAATGACCTATTTCAGAACTGACCTATTATAAATTCTGTTTAATCAAAAGATTGTGTAACTCATTAATGTTAATCTAGGGTTTCTAAATCCTTAATCAACTCTGCCAGCTTTGAGATTTTTCTACTCACTTGTATACTTTCCTGATGAAGATGAAAATATTGTGCTTGGAAAGATAGATGCTTATCAGATGGAACTACTTTATATCATCTTGTGCAGGAGATCCATAGTCTGTTCACATTGAAAAGTATACTGAATAGTCTTAATTAGAGGTGCTTCCTATCAGCTCAATGAATGCATTTCACAGTTCTGAGTTTATGGAGTCCTTTTGCAGCACAAAAGTGTTGCTCAATGATAAAACTGTTTAACCAATCAAAATTTATTGACTCCCTTTAAAATTCTTCTGGATAGTCCCATTGTGCTCTAACTTTGGAGGGGATATATTATTTCTATCCACTATGTAGTTACATCTACTGATACATTCCTGAAAAGCTGACATTGATAATATTTAGTGAGGTGCTGCAAAATAGCATTAAAAATATGGACATAATGCAGAGGTCTCAAACTCCTGGACCCCCATGAGGCTGTCAAATCATTTTGTGCAGCCCACAACCAATTTCATTCATGGTTTTATCATAACTGTGGTGGTGAACTGTGATTTACTAGCTTGAGTTGACTCTGATGATCTCATGTTAGTATGGAGAATGGGTTACATTCAGACAAAAGATGAAGCCATTACAAATGAAATTTTGGTTCATGTTTTGATAATGAAGGTGTTTAACATTTAAGTAATAAAACAACAATATAAGTAATTATGCTTTGTTTATTATTTCTTAAAATAAAATATGGAATGCCATATATTGCGAATTAAGTGACTTGGTTCTTATATGATTGCTTAAAGTAAAATGTGGCCATCGCAAATTTAAATTGAAAAGAAACTGGTTTGGTCCTCCCCAATGCTCTAGGACTGCTACCTTTTCAGATCTACTGATCTGAAATGAGATATTTGAATCAGTTAAATTTGCTGACTGGAGGCTTATTAAGCACTGTCCCCAACAAATGTCCGTTTTAAAAAAACATTTTGGTTTATCTTAATAAATACGAAAAATATTCAAGTGCTTTAGAATTCAAATAATTAATACTAATAATCAAATATTTTTTGGTATTTGTTAATAAAATATGCCAAAGGATTAAAAAAAAAAATTACCATTCAGCTAATATTTATTTCTGTGCATATTTTGTGTTGTTCATTCTACTTTCAGCAGACTTATATGCATATGTAACCTGTACGTATAATCATTTGTAAATGGTAGCTAAACATACATTGGAAGAAAAGTTGTGTACCAATCCCCTGTGATGATGAACAGAACTGACCAGGTCTAGTACCTGAAGTCTGACTCTGGCTTCTCATGGTACAGGCTGTTAGTCTTCTGGAAGGGAATGAAAGGGGTTGGTCTGCCAGATCAATGTATCTACCTACTAATCTGGTCATCTATAGCCACATCTTTTTTTTTTCTGCCCTGCTGAGGCATAGTCAACTTCAAAGGATATTGATGCTGACTATTTAAACCCACTGGACTAATATTGCTTTCATCTTGATTACAGATCCTGGACTTAATGCACTGGTAGGCCTCTGCTGAGGGAATATCTACCACTGTGCTTTCTGCTTTCCTATAGATTGACAGCCCTAAGTGAATAAATGCACATGGTGTCTTATATTAGCTGGTGGATAATGCTAATCAAAGGCCATCACAAGTACTTCAACCCTTCTATGGGCATCATCAACCAACTTTGGAGTAATGCATCTCAGGCAGATCAGTTTCTATTTTGATTCTGGTTCTTGAAAAACTACAGTTATAAAGGTGGCACCTGAAGTTCCTACAAATATTAGTGTCTTAAGCCTTTAACGGTGAGGGAATGAGGCTTTGTCCCATGCCTGCAATTAGGGGCTGTTTGATATTGTTGACCCTACTTCTCTCAATAAACATAGTTTCTTTGAAAATCCTATTAATCATCTTCTTTCCACAAAAATACAGGGAACATCAGGACATTGCATAGAGATTATTCTCTTTAGGTCATCAGAAAAGAATTCCAACATTATAACCTTAGACATTCTGGGTTTGCAAGAGACTAGATATATATGTAAAGATAAGATACTTAAAAATAATCTTAAATTTCTCTGAATGCTGAAATGCTTAGAGCTGGGAATATTTGTGCTGTCCCATAGCTGACTGAAATTTGGAATATTTTTTATGATAAAGGTGTTTTCCTTAAGGATTTTGCTAGCTCTATTATTATCCCTATTTTTAAAAAAAGGTGATCATAATGAAGTCACATTAGCTAAAGAAAAGGTTAGCTGCTGATGGTGTAGTGGTCAGAATACCTGGCATATAACTGGGAAGCATGGGTTTGAATCCACTCACTGCAAAACCAAATTTTTTCAACTATTTCAAGAGTTCATTGTCTACAGGACATCTCCTCTGATACTTTACTACTGAATTGTTTTCTCATATTCAAATCAGTTGTATATTTGTAGCCAAAATTGTCATAGCTCTAAATTAATTTATTAAGACTCAGAATCATTCTTATGATAAAAATGATTGTTAATGAATAATTAGTCTTGGTAGAGATGTTTCTTTTTATTCATTCTATTATTTGTCATTCTTTTTTCATATCTCTGTTTTCAGTTTTCCTTTTCTTCTTAAAAATTTTTTATTTTAGAATGACAATAGATTTTTCTGATATATGCTTTACATCTGAGATAATTTCAGTTTTGGCATATATGTCTAACAGTGCTATGGTCACAAAGACCTCTCTCTCCAATTGCATGTTTGCCACATTATTAAACATATTAAGATGTAGACATACTCTTCTCTCACAAGTTCACTAATGGGACTGGATTTATTATTATGAAAGTGTATTTTTATATAGGATTTTTAAACTTAGTATGTATATTAATTTTTAAGTTTTCTAAAAACAAAAGATATTGTTATACATACAAATAATACTTTGTAATATATTGTATATGTCTTGCATACTCCTAATATATGACTGCTTTTTTACAATTTTTCATCTTAAGTTCGTCATTAAAAAATATTTTTTAGTTCAAATTAACCCAAAAACCAATTTAACCCCACATAACCTTTCAAGCTGGTTAATGTCTTGTGGTTTCTTTGTAAACTAAAAAAAAATTGTATTATAATAAATGTGAAATGCTTGTAAATATTGCAGTTCCCCTGCATCAGTAATTTTGTTACTTTATTTACAGTATTTAATATCTTAATATTGCATCCTTTGTTACAATAAGATCAGCTGAAAATAATAAATATGAAAGTCAAATTTAATTCCTATGTAAAATTTTATATGACATAATTTTTAACTCTAATTTTAAGGGTTTTCCCCTTTAGGGTTCAGCATTAGCCTCAATGGTAGGACAGATGACATATGGCAAGAGAAGATGGGAAATGTATGATTCTCAGATGCGAAGACTTATACCAATTATGCATAATACAATGAAGGAGCTGATTGCTGTCATTGATGCAGATACTACAGCTTTTAATGATTATGTGGTAAAATCGAAAATTTTTTTATCTGTTTAATTAACTGAATTTTTCTTCATGTCTTAACAATTCAGTCATCAAGGTCAAAATTTTTAGTCCTTCACTTTGGCTACTCAAATATAATTCCAGATAATAGCTAAAAAATTGGTGTTTATTGTTGCAGCTTTCGAGTTTCCTGTGTTAAATTTTAAATGAAATATGAATATATGCCTTGCAACTACTGGGGAATGCTCAGTTTTGCAAATTCTTATTTGTGAAGAGAGTTTCAAACTGAGATATTGGTTGCACTGTTTTTCACATTTTAGTACAATTTTTTTTATTCCTTAATTTTGCTATGTTTAATCATTATTAATGAAATAATAAGTATGTCATAAAATGAGTCTGATTTAACTTAAATTTATATATTTTTCTTATCAGAGCAGTAATTATTTTGGCACGAAAGGTTTGTAAATCAGAAAGTAGTGTTCTGCAAAGTGTTGAAATTCACAAGTTGAAATTTAAAAGCAATCGTGCAATTTAAAGTGCCAGAATTTGTTATGTTGAAGAATTCTTGAGTATAGAGAAAAATTTACCTTGAGCTGAATGGGATATGAACCCTCAACCAAAACAATAGCATGTCAAATGCTCTGGTTATTAAACATATAATAAAAATCATTACATTAGATTTTAGATTACAGGATTCACTTAATTAAAAATAAATAAAACATAATTATTATATTTAAGTTTTTAATAAAGTGAATCCAGTTTGAAATCTAATGTAGTGATATTCATTATTCTTTCAACAAATTCTAGGATTTTGCATGACTACTCTGTGATCTGTAAAATTTTTTGTGCTAAAATAATGATTTTATAAGAAAGGCTTTCCTCTTAGAAAAATACATCTGTTAAATATTTTTCATCTAAATTTCTAATATTTTAGCTTATGTTTTATTACATAGGATAAAACAACTTCAAATACGGGTGAGGGTGGCTCAGTCGGTAGCACGCCAGGCTCATAATCTGCAGTTCCCAGGTTCGAGTACCAGCTGGGTCATTGTTGATACTTATCTCTGCAAAATTCCCTGCCCTGCCCACAGTCAGTAGGGGACACCAATGGGCTTGGAAAGGCCGCTGTCCACCGGATGGGACATTAAGCCGTGGTCCCATGTGTGGGAGAGTCATACCATGTGCACGTTAAAGAACACTAGATGACCTTGACTGGAGGCTACCATCTGTCTCCCAACAGCTGTTCCAGTGGGTTCCCTCCTCCAACCTTCTCTGAGACTTTGGGTTCCTTCTAACCTGGCCATTTAGCCCATGGTGTGGAAAAAAGTGCCACTCAGAGGTAAAACAACCCAACTTCAAGATTCAATAGATTTTATTTTAAATTGAGCAGTTTTTCAACAGAGCTTTTAAGAAGTGGTTTTTAACCAGAGTTCCCCAGACCCTTCTAATGGTTCAGTTGGCATGTCTAAAAAACTATGCTACTTTTAATACATGTTGCTGCTCAAAGAGCTGTTTGCCATAAAGGTATGACAGGAGCCTGTCATTTAATATATCATAGAGAAGAGCTGTAGAGTAGGCAAGACCTCAGCAGTAATGCAATAATATTTTGTTAAAAAAATATATGTGGTATTTAAGGTGTATTCCAGTAGTTATATTTATTTTTGAGTTGGAGTTTCAAAATTTTTACAATGTAACTATAGGGTTCATTATCCAAATGTTTAAACCAGTGCCCTAGAGGGATTCATGAAGAAATGTTATTTGCCCATGACCACTTTCCATCAAATTCAGCACATAGCACAATATTTTGTTATACACTGAAGTGCCATTGAATTAGGGATAGTAACCTAGTGATAACCAGCTTGTTGGACCCCCTCTGGCCCTGATAACGGCCGCCACACGACGAGGCAAGGACTCCACAAGCTTGCATAAATGTTCCACAGGTATGACAACCCATGCATCCTCCAGAGCTGTCCACAATTCTCTCAAGGTCTCGCTGATGGGACACAGGCCTGAACACTCTGCTCAACTGTATCCCAAAGATTTTCAATGTGATTTAAATCTGGGCTTCTAGGTGACCAATTCATTATTTCAACATCAGCAGAGAATGCTCCTGCAACCATGGACCTGTAAGATGAACAGTTGTCTTGCTGGTCAACGCCATTTCCATTGGGGATTCATGATGGCCATAAATGGGGGTAAACGGTCAGCCATGAGTTCTACACATCGGGATACATTGAGAGTTATCGTTTACACGTACCAAATGTCCCACATACGCCCAACTGAAGACACCCCAGGCCATCACTGAGCCACCACCAGCTTGTTGGGTTGGGTTGTTTTACCTCCGAGTTTACGTTTTGCACACCATGGGCTAAGTGGCCAGGTCACATTAACCCCGAAGGCTCAGACAAGGTTGGGGGAGGGAACCCACTGGAACAGCTGTTGGGAGGCAGATGGTTGCCTTCCATCAAGGTCATCCAGCGTGTTCTTTAACGTGTACAGGGTATGGCTCTCCCACACACGAGACCACGGCTTAATGTCCCATCTGGTGGACAGCGGCTTTTCCAAGCCCATCGGTGTCCCCTACTGACTGTGGGCAGGGCAGGGAGTTTTGCAGAGATAAGTCTCAACAATGACCCAGCTGGGACTCGAACCTGAGAACTACAGATTATGAGCCTGGTGCACTACCGACTGAGCCACCCCCACCAGCTTGTATTGTTCTGACCTGACATGCAGGATCCATGGCTTCATGGGGTTGGCACCATACCCTCAGTCTCCCATCAGTGTGATAAAGTTTTTAAATCGGGATTCATCACTCCAGGCTATCCATTGCCAATTTTAGATGGTCCAGTTTCGATGTTCTTTAGCCCCAGGCAAGGCGTTGATCCCTGTGTCATGCTGGAAGAAGTGGGACTCTCATAGGTTGGCGGCTCGCAAAGTCGAGATGATAAAGTGAGCTTTGTGCGGTTTGTGCACTGACTACCTGGCTGGAAATCACATTCAGATGGGAGGTGATTTCAGATAATGTCTGGACCCTATCAGTCTGTACGATGTGGGTCAGACGGTGAAGCCCACGATTGTTCAAGGCTGGTTGTCCTTCGCAGGTTGTCCGGGTGCTTGTTTTTTTGCTGGAATTTTCATATTTTCACAGCACTCTTGAAACTGTCATACAAGAAAATCCAATTTCTTTGACAATTTCAGAGATCAAATATCGCATCCGTTGGGCACCTAGGTTCTGCCCTCTGTCAAATGCATCTAAATCCCATGCCTTTCCCATTTTGCTTCTCGCGACAAATGCTTGGAGAAGCCAAAGCTGACAGCTATATATGACCAGAGTTTCAGTCACATATGTGCGCAAATGTGGGACTTGCGGTATTAAATTTGAATAATGTCTCCTATCCCTAATTCAATGGCACTTCAGTGTATTTGAAATCCTATTGGAAAAGTGGGCCATATTTAAATCATATTTCACTATATCAACAATACAATATTCACATCTCAACTCTCACACTTTCCTGTCAGCTACCCTTTGTTTATCATTTTGTATTTTAAATTAGTGCTTTAATTTGGATGATCAGTATAATTTGTAGAAACAAAAAGTTAAAATCATATTGAAAAGTTGACCCTTCCAACTGAAATATCATTAATCTATACTGAACCGTCAGTATCACATCAGCGTATGTCAAGTGATGATGAGTACTATTTTACATATCATTTGCATACTTTCATGATAATACAAGTAGATATTATTATACTTGTGTATCCTTTGCTTACTCATGTTTTACTCATGCACTTATAGTAGTCATATGCTTGTGACTGCTTTTGTAGTTGTTTTGTTAAATTATTTAAGTTTTTGCAGTGATTGATTTTCAGTGATATATAATTCCAATATAAGTATTGCATTCAAATTTATAATAATCATAGGTTGTTGTATAAAGCTTGATAAAGATGTGTATTTTTTTTAAACTTAGAATAAATACTTTTTAGCTATTGAAGAAACAGTTTAGTGTAGTTTTTCCATACTTTAGAAATATTGCCTGCCTTAAATGCCTAAATTTATATAATATTTAAACAGGTTGCTCTGAAACTTCCCAAAGAAACACCAGAAGATGAAGCTGTGTAAGTTTTTATTTGTTTTTTCTTAAATTTTCATTAATTAGATCAAAATGATAAATATTCTGCCATAAGCAAACCTTCACAAGCTGAAAAAAAATTATCAAATCTAGCATGCCAGACTTATAATCTTCAGTTTCCAGGTTTGAATCCCACCTGGTCCAGCATTGAGATTTATCTCTGCAAAACTCCATTTTGCCTGTCAGTAGTGACACTTATGGGGTTGGATGGGATGTGAAGCTGTGGTCCTGTGCACAGGAGAGACATACCCTGTGCATGTTAAAGAACTTGTTTGATGGGAGGCTTACAGCTGTTCATTGGGTCCCCTACCCTTAACCTTCTCTGAGTCCTCGGGGTCCTTATGGCATGGCCATTTAGACTATTCTGTGCAATAAAAATGGTGCTCAGTGGAAAAAACAACCTAATCCTGCTCTAGTGGTTAGCATACCTGACTACTAAACCAGTGAGCATTCCCTGTGTTTGTTGTACAAAAAACCAGGATAAGCCCAATCGAGCTTCTAAGTTATCTCTGTCTTTTGTGTTGGAGAGTACCTTCACTTTTTTTTTAAAAAAGGTACATTTTACTGGAAGTTGATCTTTTAGAAAATGCAGTGTTTTTAAAAAAAATACTATTTTCTGTAAAATGACTGGTGAAAAAAGAAAAATGTGCATTCTACTAATGCAGATGCTTTCAAGAAAATCTAAATTGTTCACTTGAAAATTAATATGCTTGACATTAACTGGATTTTGATCTGTCATAGCCTGAAGAGGATATATGGTATACAATTAACTAGCATTGTCAGTAATAACAATTGTGCTAATGATTTTGCAGCACAATTCAGAATTTTGAAAAGAACATATTTAGATTGATTTTGACAGTTAAAAATATCAACTTTTTTTTTACATATTTTCACTTTAAGAAAATTGAAGAATTCAGTATTCCATTAATGCAATTACAATGGAAGGTGGGGGAGGGGGTGTTAGTCTATTTATGCTTCTCAAACTTGGTTCAAGAAGTTCAAAAGTAAGTTGTGATTGGGACAGCTAATATCGATAGATTGCAACATTCTGTGCCATGGTGAAGCTTATCCATGACAAGCACTCACAGGCTCTTGTCTGAACTTGGTTGCTCACAAACAATTATGGTGAAGCATCTCTGCAGTGCATCAATAAAGTAGCCAGGAGTTGCTGAAGGATTCCACTTAAACTGACTGCTGAACAAGAAAACCATCATATCAAAGTCTGCAGGAAACTCCTTTCTAATTCATGCAACCACTGTTTCCTCAAGTGAGTTATGTACGATGAAAAAATTGACCTTTTTCAACAATCCAAAAACCAAAAGGAGTGGCTTGACCCAGGCCAGCCTACACTTCCTGTCTGAAAGATAGGACAACTCGAAACAAAGACATTGTTGTGTATTTGGTGGAATTTTAAGGGTGTAGTGCACTTTGAACTGGTTCCCGATGCATGTGCCATCAGTGCTGACCTTGACTCAGCACAACTGGAGTGCATGCACTCTGTGACACTTCAGTGCTTCCCAGGATTGGTAAACTAACATCAGGTACTCTTCCAACAAGACAACACAAAACCATACACCACACTTTAGACCAAAGGAAATCTTTGAGAACTGGCATGTGACCTTTATCACCCAGCATATAGTCTGGACTTAACTCCTTCTGACTACAACCTCTTTCACTCCATGTCTCATTTTCTTCTAGGTAGGTGGTTTCAAACATTTCAGGAAGTCAAAAACTGAATATTGTCAGTTTTTCACCACCAAGGATCAAACATAGTATCAAAGATAAATCAAACAAATTGCCAACAGGTAACTATGAACTACGACCTATGTTTCACTGAGTAAGGTTCATTATTTATATTGTAATAATCATTTCTGAAGTAGACAATAAAATGCACAGACTTATGAATCACCCTAGTAGCTTGCCTTTGATTGATAGAAACAATTCTGAATTTTTTCCTGTTTATTATGATTTTTTTCATGCAGAAATCAAGTAAAATTCATATTAAACTTTTGCTATATATATTTTTAAATATAATTTATTTGTTTTTTTTTTTTTTGTAATAAAAATATTTTTGAAAAAGTTTTTTACTTTATTGGTTTTAACACTGTACTGACAACTAGGAGAATAAAGAAACTGTTGGTCTAACAAGTTCTCAATAGGATTTGATCCTGTTAAGAACTTGTTAGGTTGTAGTTATTTGTTGCATAGGATTTCGGACCAATTGTGAAGACAATTGATCTAATTCGCACAGTTGGTCCGAAATCCTGTGCAAAATGTAGGACAATCTTTCATAAGGACTACTCTTGCACATTACTCATAACTAAAGATTTAGAATAAAAAAGTAGCAAAATGATCTTGATGTACATAATATAAATTATATATAGTAATAACTATTGATACTATTATATTGTTGTTTATTAACACAAGGTTGCAACTATACAGAAATAATCATAAAAACCACTTTGCATGAAGGAATGATAATTTATAATTGTTTTTATCTATCAAGCAAGCACTCAAAAAAGTGTGTAATTAATTTTTTTATTGGCTGTATATTTAAAGAAATATTTGTACTTAAAAGTTTAACCTTTGCATTCCAATGTTCACCATAATCCAACTGCATCTCTTGACCTTTTTTATCATAGAATTTTATATTTTTACTTTGTTGGTGTGCCTTTATTAATCTTGCCTCTAAAATAGTAATGATTTTAGAGGGAAGATATATTTACTTAAATCTTAAAGAGTGTTGGTGTTTATAATCTGCTTCATGAATGAGGTATCATCTATATTAGAATATGCTAAACAGCAGGTGATGCAAAATCGGCATATGATGATTTATGATCATGTTCTGATCATCATATTTTGTAATTGCTATCTAAAACATTAATATATGTGGCTTTTTCTCATGTTTTCAAGAAAAAAAAAATGAGAAAATAATTTTACTTTGTCATCTGTCTGTGCATTTGTAGATAGAGTTTTTTCATTTATAGATATAAATTAAAAATTCTTTTTGTGTTGGATTGGTATTGAAGAAATATTATGATTACCATTTTCTGAATCTCCCAAAAGCTATCAGGTAGAAAATCTTATTTCTAGGCCTGCATTGAGAGAAATTCATTGATTAACAATTGTCAAACTATGTTATTTGAAAAATAGGCCTATGGATTTTCTTGTAATGAAATTGTAATGGAAAGAGTGAAACTGTACATTATTGTTTTTAAATAAGCTACATTATAATTAACTCTGACTGTACAATTACTTTTTATTCACTTTGCAAACTTTACATTCACTTGTATATTACTCAGACGAGAGGCGGCTATGGAAGCTGGTTTAAAAACTGCCATTTCTGTACCAATGAATTTGGCAAAGTCTGTCAGCAAAATATGGGATGCAGCAAAAGAATTAGCAACTATTGCTAATTTTGGAACTAAATCTGATTTACAGGTAAGATTTTTATAGGTTAAACAAAAAAAAATGTTAAATATTTCATAATGATTTTAGAGGCAAGATATATTTACTTAAATCTTAAAAAGTGTTGGCGTTTGTAATCTGCTTCAGTGAATGGGATGAGTTGCCTAGTATTAGAATATGCTGAACAGCAGGTGATGCGAAAACAACATATAATTTATGATAAAGTTCTAATCATCAAAACACTAATGAACTAAAGAATCATTTCAATACATTGTATGTATTAATTAAAATAGTTTCAAGTTCTCTGTTGTTGAGCAATAAAATTAAGTGTATCTTTCAAACTATTTGCACATTTTAAGTTTTTAGGAGAAATTCACAAGCTTTTCAGTGAAGTGACATTGTAGTGACATTAGGGCTGTTAAGAACTTCTTTTTACATGTCATGAAGGGTGATTCTAGTATCTCAGTTGCAAGTGGGGATGGGCAAGAACATTATTTCAATAGCTTTGTGGAAGATGGTTCCATAGTAAGCAGATACACATGCTAGCAGTGTGGCATGCTCCCAGTCTATGGTTGCTGTGTGTTGCACTGACATCTGTCTGATGCTCGTGAACCTCTCCTGTAGAGAATGTATGGTTTTTCCAATATAATAAACAATGGAATTATCTGACAAATGTAAGGGAAATCTGTATATGCCAGATTTTTTAAAGAGGCTACATTTTTCTCTCTCTCTCTCTCTTTTTTATAATTTTCTTCAGATTTGGAGCTGGTCTGAAAACAATATTGATTTTTTGGGCTCTGAGTAGTTTGCAGACTGATTTGTATAGGACAGGAAAGTAAGATATAGATCCAGCAAAGATTGCCTTCTCAGAGTCAGTGATTGGCAGGACTGCCAAATTTCTTTTATACTTGTAGAAGTATAGAAACAACAACAGAAGAGATATTCTGTACATGTACAAGTAGAAATGACAATAGACGAGATTCGGCTCTCCTCTCAATCATCGACTCAGAGTGGATCTATATCTTATCTTTGCTGGATCTATATCTTATGTTCTTGTCCTATTCGTATAGGTCGTATCAGTCCGCAAATTACTCAGATTCGTATCAGTCCACAAATTACTCGGAGCCCAAAACAAATCAGTATTGTTTTCAGCCCTGCTCCAAATATGAAGAAAATTATGAAAAGGGAGCAGAGGCAAATTTAGCCTCATTCAAAAATCAGCCATATACAAATTTCCCCATTTTCTGGATAATTCCCTTGTCTATTGTATCAGAAAAATCATACATTCTCTACAGGAGAGGTTCACAGAGCATCAGACAGTTATCAGCCAAAGCTAGCTAATGACTGGCAGAGTTGACAATGCAACACACAGCAACCATAGATTGGGAACACTTCTAGCATATACATCCACTTACTACAGAACCATCACTTGCGAGATTATTCAAAAATATTCTCGCCTGTCCCCCACCTGCAACCCAGACACTGACTGAGATCACCCTTCACCACATGTGTAAAGAAGTTCTTAAAAGCCCTTAACATCATCGCACAGTGTTACTTCACTGCAAGACTGATCTCTGTCCTTGCTCCGAAAAGCTTCCGAGTTTACTGCTAAAAACTTTTAATGTGCAAATAGTTTGAAGGATAAACTTTAAAAATTTTATTGCTCAATGACAGAGAACTTTAAGTAATTTTTATTAATTTCTGAGCAAAAAAAGGTCTTTTTAATTGTATGTATTAATTACGGAAATGTACAGCTGTTACATTCTCATTAAGATAGTACCTTATAGGTTTGGATCAATGAGTTGAGCATTGTAGGTTGCCCTTTAACGTCCTGAACCAGAGACAGAAACTTACCATTTGGTTATGAAAATCATAACTGTATATATATAACACTTGGTTGATTTTGGGGGAAATCAAAATTATAGGCTTATATTGCTTATATACAGGGGTTTATCAAAATAATGGAAACACATACTGTTTGTGAAGAGCATTTTATTAATAAGCTGTAGGCCCACCTTGGGCATTCAGAACAGATGCAATTTGATGTGGAATAGACTTATACAAGTCATGCACATATGGCAATGGAATGTGGGACCATTCTTCATATAAAATATGGCCCAACTGTGCCAGTGATGCTGGAGGTGGAAAGTGTGATCTGACCTTGCACTCCAGATATTCCCACAAATGTTCAATAATATTGAGGCCTGGAGATTGAGGTGGCCAGGGTAGCTGCTGTACCTCATCCTCTGTAAATCACAACTTGACACATTTTGCACAATTCATGGGTGCATTATCCTCTTGAAACATGGGATGGTCATTAGGGAACAATGCCCGCAACATTGGGTGCAGGTGGTCTCCAAGAATGGATTCATACGTTGCAGATGTGACACGACCCTGCAGAATAACTAATGGCCTTAAGGAATGCCATGATATGGCACCTCACAGCATCAAGGATCCTCCTTCATGATTCACAGTCAGAATCAAACAGTTGGGATGGTACACTTCTGCAGGTTTCCACCAGATGTATACTCTATCAGTAGTGGGAAACAATGTGTAGCACAGTTCATCAGAGCAGATGATGCATCCCAGTTTTTATGTGCTTTGCACCATCTTACACATTTTGTTGCATTGATGTTGGTAATCAGAGATTTGTGGATTGCAGCACAGCCATAAATACCAGCACAATGAAGTTCCCGATGAACAGTTATGATGGAAATGGGATCATTCTGACTGGTGCCCAACTCTGCTGCTATTTGCTGTGCTGTGGTCTTGTGCTTCTGTTGTACAATCTGTGCCAACATTCACATATCCCTATATGACAATTTCGTATGGCATCCAATTTGCACATTTGGAGGCAATGCCCTGTCCATTTTGATAGGTAATCAATTTAACATACAGTTCCTTGTGTTACACCTACTATTTCCACCGTTCTGGTTACTGAAGCTCCTGCAAGACGCCACCAATGATCGTGCCTTTTTGGATGTCACTGAGATCTGACATTGTCAACAATTACACCACAACAGCTGTTTCACCTGCACCTGTGGCACTGCTACATGATAGCCGGCATTGTACTTCTCCTCTTTATATACCTCACATCGCAGGTGACATCATCCCTGTGATATGCATACAACACATTGCGTGTACTCCAGTCACCATTGGTATTTCCATTATTTTGATAAACTCCTGTAGGATTTCATGTAGAGAGTGAAAACTATTGACATGTCTTGGATCTTTTTGCTATTTGGCAGTATTTGTTTTCTATTTTATGCGCTTTACTCATTATCGACAAATGTCAAATATTGTTAGGGCTTTGATTCATATGTGTATATGTTGGTTTATTACTTTCAAAATCAGTAATCATTAAATTAGTTTTAAAATTAATGAGATTTAATGTTAAAGGTTTTAATGTTAAGTCTACTGCAATTGCGAAATTTTACAAATTGTTCAAGATAAATCTATTTTTGTATTTATATCCCATTTTCCCAAACTTCACATCACTCTTTCAGGACCCCATTGCTTACAGCTGCTCAAAAAAAGAATATGTATCTATGTACCTCTGCAATAAGATTGTATTATTCGAATACAGGAACATCTCAAAAGTCAAAACATTCTCCCAATGTGGAGAAAATAATCTTTATTATAAATTGCAATTTATTTGCAAACACCTGTTAATTCTAATTATACATATATTCCAAAATTATTGAAATTGTGATATTAGTTGTTCAGACATTGTTTGCTTTGAAGCAAAAGTGTTTTGAAATAAATAGTGACATGTGAAATTCAATTGTAATTTAGCATTGAAATAGTAAACTGTAACATGTAAAAATTGTACTTTCCCTGTGGTCACAATGTTTCAGACATCCTATGCTTCAAACAAAGAGGAAATTTATAAAAATTAGCCATAATCTGAAAAGATTGATTACTACAATTATTACCATAATTTATGTGCTTTCATTTACACATGTATTTAAAAAATCACATCCAAAATTCTGTGATAAAAACTTGGAGCAAGCAATTTTTTCTTTTCATTTAGCTGCCTTGGTGATGCAGTGATATTACATTGGCTTGTGGTGATGCTGTGGCTGCTGGGGTCTATATTTTTTTATGAGAAACCATGAGCCTGGTGAAGCTTCTAAGTTATCTCGGTCCTTTGTGTTTTAAAAAATTCTTTATTTTTTACATTTGCTTTTATCTTAGTAAACTCTGCAAAATATTGCTAACTTCAGTAAATTTAACAAAAAATATTTCCTCGTTTAATATTTTTTATTAGTTTATTACATTTACTATTCATATCAGTAAGCTTCATTGTCAATAAGTAATTAAGCAATTCAATAAGTAACTATGCAAAATAGAATGAATAGCAGCCTAATTTTATTAGGTTACTTAAAAGTTCATAAAGCATACTTCATATTGTTTTCCAGTTAGAATTTACAGATTATCTGGTAATATATTGCTAGTTAATATTTGAAACTTAAGTCTAAAAATATAGTTTAATATTAAATTTAACTCTGTTAACTGCAATAACTATTTTTCACTCAAAGCATGGCACTCAAATAATACTGTATCTAATTCACTATGTTTTGTAAATGTAGGTCAACATTTATAGTTAGGTATACAGAATTGCTATATTAGTTATAAAAATTGGAAAGGATTTGTATTTACAGTTTTTCAGCCATCAGTCATTTGTATATTTAATTTTCAAAATTGTATAAATAATATTTTTTTTTATCAAAATCAGTTTATTTATTTCTTATAAACTATAATTCTTTCACTTTTTAATATTTCAGGTAGGGGTACGATGCTTAGAAACTGGTGTTTTGGGAGCTTATTATAATGTTACAATAAATGTTGAAGGTATTAAAGATGAAAAGTACAAATCCCAAGTAAGCATTCACTTGTTTTTAATACAAAAAACTTCATAGTTGCTTCCAGACATCGAATCCTATGTTACAAATGCATACAATATATGTACATGTACACACACAAATCACAGGAAATCAAAGTAAAAGCTATAGAAACTAAACCAGGCTTTGTAATTTAATTTCTAAAGTTTCAGTTCTGTGCAATGGCTCTTACACAACAGTGAAGGCCGATTCTAATAAAATCCTGTTTACCATGCATGTATCCATCCATTCATCATGAAAGCAAGCAAGCTAGGAAATGCACACACAATGCATGTGCTGTTAATAAATCATTCTTATTCATACTCATTCTGTATTGATCCCTTCTTCAATCCTTTAAGAATATACAATCGTGTTTGCTAATGTTTTCCTGCATGAGTACAGTAATGACCATCCAATTTTTATTTTTTATTTTCAATTTGTAATTGCTATCTAAAACATTAATATTTGTGGCTTTTTACAAAAAAAAAGAGATGATAATAATTTCACTTTGTCATCTGTCTGTCCATCTGTAGACAAAGACTTTTTCGTTTATAGATATAAATTAAAAATTATTTTTCTGTTAGATAGGTATTAAAGAAATATGATTACCACTTTGTGAATCCCCCAAAAGCTATAATTGCACCCTCTAATGGTGGAAAAAGTTGAAAGTCTCAAAATTTGAAACGAATATTGCGAACAATGTAGTTAAGCTAAAAAATAGAAATTTTGATGGTGGAATGTGTGAAGGTCACGAAGTTTTCAATGGCAGCAATGAGTTAACCCTTTAGAGTCGGGGGGGGGGGCAACTTTTTTGTTTTAAGAGGTCATTATTCATTTTTGAAGATAAATTAAAAATTCTTTTTAGGTTAGAAAGATTTTGATAACTGCACTTTCCAAATCTCCCAAAAGTTATAGTTGTGCCCTCTAACGATGGAAAAAAATTGAAATTTTCAAATGAATGTTGCAAACTATGTATTTATGCTAGAAATTTAAAATTTTGGTGCTGAAATGTGAAGTTAACAAAGTTCCCAATGGAACAATGAATTGTCCCTTTATCTCCAGGGGGATGGGAGTATGCAGCTTTCATTTTTTTAAGAGATGATTGTTCTCTGTTTCTTGTTGAGATGATTCTTCTTTGTTGTTATGAATATTTCAATGCAATGATATGAATATAACATAGTCTTTGATGTTACTTATTGAATAGCCCTTGTATTTCCCAACAAGAAAATTGCAGGAAAACCTGTAGTTTTTATTTTGCTGAAAAATTTGCGGCATGAAATAGCTCTCTTTAATATTCCTGTGATAAAATATTCTGGATCAAATGAAAACTGATACTTCTCTAAAAATCATCATTAAGTTAGCAGGTAGTTGGATGGTCTTAGCAACTTTGTTGTCATCTGGGCAGTCATATAATGCAAAGGAACCAATGAATTAGCCATAGAGCTGCATGTTCTTGATTTCATGGTTTCAGTTTTTGTAATATTTTCCTTATTATCATGTTCTCTTACTAAGGAACATAATAGGCAATAAGGAAGAACCAAAAATTGTTATATGGTATGATTTCTTTGGTATACAATTTCCTCATTCTTGTAAAAAATTGCAGTAATTAAACATGTGATTATGTTCCAAGGAAATCTCTTTTAGTTTCATAATAAAAAATTCTCACACATATCATAAATAAATTATCCCTCACTTGCCACAGAGGTCTCACAGGAGCCTGTCAGTTTAATATGCCATATATATATATTCTGAAGTACAAAAATTATTTTTAAAAAGAGAGAAATATATGCAAGTGGATTTAATTTTTAAACCTTTGTTTTTTTGCATAGGTACTACAAGAAATTGAGCAATATCGAATTAGTGCAGAAAAGAATTGTCAAGATGTTTTGAAAATATTACAAGATAGAAGAGCCTAAACAATAAATAATTATTTTGTCCAAACCCTGTTGTCCATTCTATGAACAATAATAAATTTTAAAATTTACGTTTATTATAAAATGTACAGATCATTGGCCTTTATTGGCAACCTGCACCACCTTAATTTGTGATATTTTCTGCATTTGAATGATGTTTTGAGATTTTCTCGTGTGTATCATGATGCAATTTTCCAAATTTCTACTGAACATTTTTAGCTAAATTTGTTAATTTAAATCATGCATTATTTTTTATTTGTAATCAACTTTCTTTGGCTTCTGTATATAGTTTTGCTAAATACTCTATTTTCTGTACTGAAAATTAAGTCTGCCAATGAAAGGAAATATTTATTTCCTAACAATCTGTTGAATCCATTTACATATTGAATAATATTTTTATGCATGTTGTGTTGCTGCTGAGAATTTCATAAGAAAGATGTACTTAAATTATAAACACACTTCATGGAAGATAATGAAATTATATAAATGTGAATTAATATTTTCTAACCATGATGCATGTCTTATATTACTATATCAATCTTTCCTTTACATTGGAAAAATCAATAATGTCGGATAAAAAATATTCCCGCACTATAGCAGCTTTCAGATATTTTTCATTAATATAATCTGTAAATTGCATTGAAATTTACTTGATTTAAAATTACTTACTAAAATTACTACAGAACATATGAATAGGAAAATACCATAATGCATTCTTTGTAGGATGTTAGGTTAATTGGCCAAATGATTTCACTGAACTTTTTGGCAGTTCTCATTTGCAGGTCAGAAATATAGAAACCCACAGTTCTGAAGCAATATTAAAAATGTGTTAAAAAAAACCACTGGCCACTTCTTGGACTTGGACCAGGTTATACTTCCGCTGTTCTGGCAGTTAAACTAAGCTGGTGGAGCTTCACACTTACTTAGATAAGGTTTATGCTTAATGTAGGTAGATAGGTGTTGGGATGTCGCATTCTACCACCTACTACCTTCCATCATAGCATTACCTAGGCAAATGTGAAATACCATTGCCTTTAACTAATAGGTCAATTGGCACATAACTAGGAGGCTCATTTATTCAAATACAGAAGGTGATTGGTGTGTTTTCTTTAACACCTGCATAATTCTTGATATATCATTTATTGGTGTTTGTTACATAATACCTCCCAATTGGTTGTATGGGTAATTTATAGTTTTGGTACGAAGATTATATAAAATCACACCTAAAGTTAAAAAATTAGATATACCACTTAGAACAAAATTGTTAGGGAGAAGTGACACAATGATCAGTAAATTAATAAACATTATGAATGCTGAAGCCAGTGGTAGGATTAATCTGAAAATTAGTACTTATATAGGTGGTTTTTAGGACAAGGAGTGATTCACAAGTCAACAAAATAAAATTTCATTAATACACAGAGGGTCTCATTAGACACTTTCCTAATGGTGCCTTACATTATGTGGTTGCCAGCATTCAAATGTTTTTTGGTTAAATACAAAATTATGCCCTTTTCAGTTCTTAGAAGGAATAAAAAAACTAGTTGCAGTTAGTTAATGTTATGCACAGTATATTAATTTATAATATTCTAATAAATAAATAAATAAATACCCCCTCAAGCAGCTGCTTGCCACAGAGATCTGACAGGAGCCTGTCAGTTTATATGCCACAGTAGGAGATCTGAGAGGATGGCAGAACCTCAGCAGAAAAACGACACAAACAGCCATGCCTTACCCGGGGCTTGAACCCAGGTCCCGTAGATCAGTAGCCAAGCGCGCTAACCACTCGGCCACGGGACGGCTATAATATTCTATAGTTAGTAAAATTTAAAAATCAAATGATTAATTTTGAAATTTAAACATATTTCTTCATAGTTTTTTTTTCTTTTCACTGGACTGCGAACTAACACAGTGTTTGCAATGTTCACAGCCCATCTTTTGCAAGTGATCGTATAATTATGCACCTTGATATTGGTTACCTCACAGCAGATACAGTGCTCCTATTCCACTGCAAGGCTCAGAGGATACATATATCAAAAACTGCAAAGTTACGATACATTTATTGAAGAAATACTAGCATTATTTTTGTTACATATAGCGGGAAATTAATGAACATCATAAATTGTCATTAGAATTGACTCATAAGCCTGAATAACTAATGCACACAAATATTCTTTAACGTAGTTGAGCTTATAACTCTTAAAACATAGCAGAAGTAAACAAATTTATAAGACTAAAATTAAACCCATCGGGTACCACTATTTTTATTTTGAGCTTTGGTATAGTATATCCAGTTCTAAACAGATCTCTTGTAATTATATTATGGAAGAATTATAAGAAAAGACTGGAATTAAATGACCAGATTATGGCTAATATATGTTGTTAAAACTTGTCACTAATGAATATTTTTAGAATTTTGGCCAGGGAAAAGAAGTCGGAAGAAGCTAAAAAAAAAAGTTTTTTTTTTTTTTGGGGGGGGGGGTTGGAAACACTATATAATAGGTCGCACCTACTTATTTTAACACTAGTAGTTCAAATACACTAGTCAGTGTTTTTTCATAAATTTTAAGAAAAAGTTTTTTAATAAGCAATTGAAGTGTAAATTATTTTTGGAATTCCAGTTCTGTGCCATGCATTACTAAAATTGTGTAAATGAATTTTTAGTTAACTTTTAATTCAAGTGTATATTACAAATGATCAAAAGAAACTAATTTGAATAAATGGAAATTTATATTGAATAAATGCGTTGTTAAATAAAATTTTGCAATAGCGTTCTTACCATTTCTATTTATGTAGTGGCATGCTCAGCAATGAGAAATCTGAGCTACCTTTTAAAATTTTGGAGCCCATGTTCTAATTGTTGAAGTTGACTCTCGACAAAAAATTTTAAACTATTTTTAATGTACTGAAATTTATCATTCAATATTAACTGCAAAAAAAAGTGAAGCTTTGGTCCATAATACCTCTTTTGTGCTATAACACAGCTGAATGGAAAAGAAAGTGTTCATCAATTGTGAAATTCAAAAGAAAGTTTGAATTTATCTTTAAATCTGCCACTTTTACCTGTACTTTATCCTCCACGAGATCCTAAAATGTGGAGCACTAAGTGATTTATTCAATTATTAAATATTAATACAATAATTTTTTAAATGTAAAATATGGCCTTTTAACTAAGATAGTAAATTAGGGTACTATATTATGTCTCAAAAAAACCTCCAGATTTACCATATTGAAAAATTCGCTTTCAAAATTACAAAACTAGTGAGAGCACTATATCGCTTTGAAACAGTTTAATTGAACATACAAGAAATAACAGTATTCAGTTATTGGTAATATATTTGAAATGTAGGTTGTAAAATTTGATTTCAAAGAGTTGATTTAGTTGCCACAATACTATTCGTGATCTGCATTGCCCTTAAATCTGTGATCAGGCTAGAATATTAGGGGTGGGGGAGGAGACCAGAACCTCTTGTAACACTTTTTTACCCTCTAAAAGAATTTTTTTTAATATTCCCTTTTTTCCCTCCCTTCTAATCAAATGCTGAAAGATGGGTGCCCACTCTCCCTGCACACACATTAAATTTGGTTCTAGTTTGTAACGCATGATGGTAATTTGGAATGCCATGTAAACACCTCAGCCGTTTCTTGGAGATTTTCCGGTATTCCATTGGATACAACTCGTTCTGCTAGCTGCTTCCTCTAATTTGTCAACCAAGCTATCAAGCCAGACATTCTTACCAGCTGTTAACTGATCCTTTACACGTTTATTCAGCCTTTTGTAATGCTGTCTGTTAGGACTAGTAGGGTGTTGATTCAAATTATTCTTGCACTTCCTTTCAGAAATAAGTTGCATAGTCTTATCACGCAAATAACTTTGCCTCCTCTGTACCTTTTTACCCAAAACAATACTATTAGTTTCAAGAAAAGCCTGTTTAAACTGATCCCATCCTTTCCCAACTTTATCAGTTGCAAACATCGACTGTCATAATGGTTGAGTAGCCTATCATGGTATACTTTGGTTATATCTGCATCTTTCAGTGTTAAAGGTAAATCTCTTGGGATTAAGAAATGTGCTAAAGCTCGGTTTAAGACACTTTTGGCCAGGTAATGGTCTGACCCAATTTCGTGTCACCTTTGGTTAGGAATATCACCTATATGATCTGGTATTCTTAACCAAACTAGCCTATATTTTGTTAATATACGGGGTGATCAAAATGGTCTACATTCCAAATGCATTCTGCGATGGCAGTCTTCAAACCATCAGTTGTGGGGATTGTCTGAATACACAGTTTTTCATTGCACTCCGGAGATAAAAATCTGGCAGGGAGAGATCCGGGGATTTTGGAGGCCAAATGTTTTTCGAAATCATTCTGTCCCCAAACGTCGTGCAAGAGTGCCATAGACATATGCGATGTGTGGGCCGTGGCGCCATCCTGCTGAAAGTAGGCCCTGTTAATTTCATCTGACAATGGTGCAAAGAAAAGGTAAAGAATATTGTCACAGTATTGGGAGTTGACAGTTTCAGAGAAAAAAAATGACAGGAGCTTGTCAGTATACATGAGGTCTGTGATGGTGGCAGGACTTAGCAGAAAAACAACTTGAGCATCCATGCCTTAACTGTGGTTCGAACCCAGGTTCCTTAGATCAGTAACCAGGCAAACCCAGCATAATTGCAAGTAATTATTGGTGTCATGGCGTCAAGAGAGATTTCGAAAGGACTATGATTGTTGGAGCACGTTTTGGCACGACTTCCATCATTATGGCAGCTGAACTCTAACGTTTCACGAGGAACGTTTTTCCAAGGTTATGTGTCTATGGAAATCTAAAGGGAAGACATCTGCAAAAGTGCATACTCTAGAATCAAAACGTTTGACTCTGTGCGATGTGCAAGCTACAGCTGTTCAGTAGTGCATGGATTTCTATGTGGAGGAATTAAGAGGTCAGTGTGTCAAGAATCCATAGAGGTGGATATCACTTCACAAGCCACTCATCACACCTGTGAATGCATTCCTTCGTGTCCAGTGGTGCAAAGATCCCAAGCAGTAGAAGAATGTGATTTGGTCTGACGAATCATCCTATACTTTGTTTCTGACAAATGGCGAGTGCAACTGTGACCCCAACCACTGGCGCCAGGTTTTTAAAATTCTTGTGGGGGGGGGGGGGATTACAATAACAGGATGTCAGATATATTTATTTTGTCTGTTATATATATAATAGAATTTTTTCAGGGGGCGAGCCTCGGCATCAATGGCTCTAACTGAAGGATGCCTAGAACTCTGGTTCTGTAATGGCGTGGTGTGTATGCACTCATTCCGTTAGAAGACATACCAATCGGTATTGAACAGTCTTGAATGATTGTCTTTCCAATGATGCAACACTTCTTTCATGAAGAAAGTGATGTCTTTAAGGATGACAATGATCCCATTCATAGAGTACATGTGGTCATCCAGTGGCTTCAGGAGCATAAGACTGAACTTTTTGCATACTATGGCCACACAGTTATCAGATATCAATCCAATGGAACGTCTCGTGCAGCGTTTTGTAGCTCAAACGAATAAGCGAATTTAATGTTTCTTGTCGACAAGTGGTGTATACCTTTTGCTAAATTTCCGACACTGGTAAACTCTATGCCACAACGTATACAGGCTGTACTGAAATCATGCCATACCGTATTAGTTACTTTACGTTGCAATTTCCATTTTTTGTCCATTACCTGTAGGTTATTACATTGGAATTCCTGTGTGAAAACGTCAAGAGAACAAATCTCTAAGCAATACCCTCACATTCCACTTACATGAGAGAAAATGATTTGTAGGATTTTAAAAGAAACTAGGTTTATTGTGAGAAGTTGGGCAAACAATATCAAACACCCTTCAAATCATAGGCATGGAGTAAAGATCTGTTCCCCCACCGCTAGAAACTTCAGGCACCACCTTTACAAATGGATCTTTTCAAGACTAAAATCTAAATAGAAACTGACCTGCCTGAGACGCATCAGTATAGGGTAGGCACTGTGTCTGCTATGGGGTCCAATCATGATTATCCGCCAAGTGATATAAGGCATTCATAACTAAAACGGATTAATACAGTTTTATTAACTGTATTAATCCATTGTAGATTATGGAGGGACATAATTCGGAATATTTCACCCAAGCACTAGACTACGTAGTTCTTACCCGACAATATAGTATGGACTAGAAATATAGTAGTTAAAGACAATGGGGTTGGTCTTTAGATTGTCTCACTAGTCCTTGATCTCAAGACATCTCACAGAATCACCAGAAGCTTTATGATCACCAGAAGCTCCATTGTCTATCCACCACCTATATACTCATATTTTGTTGGATGTCCAGCAAAGGCATACTGATGGGCTTCGCAAAAAAAAATTTTTTTTATGGGAAACTTGTTATACAATTATTTGAAGGAACAGATCGGAATTTTTAAAAAGCTTTGAACGAATAATAACAGACCATGAACAATCAGCTTCATTTTCCTATTAGAAATTCCTCACCTTGCTTCTGTGGCCGAGAAACTCGTCTAAAAGCCTAAACTTGTAGTGAACTTCTTTCACATCAAGGCCATGACAGTCATTTTTATTCCGTCAGACTTGAGATTCCGCGATAAGGCGAACTTCCTGTTTAACTCTTAAGACTAGAAATGTTTACAATATTGTCATTACTTTTTTCCTATTCCTTTGCTGTTATATCATTTTCTGCAATAGAACGGAAAATGAATCATGTTCGAAATAATTTAGTTGAAACCTCAGACTATGAAAGCATTTTTAATGCAATTTTGCTTATGCCCATCTGAAAATAAGTGAAGCAATATTTTTTGAAGAAAGTTGGGAGAATAATTGATTCCATATATCGAATTATGCATTAAAATCTAAAATATATGCCAGATATTTATTATGCACATTTTCAAAAATTTAAAATTCAAGTATATCAGCACAAATTAAATGAAACGAAAGGGTCCCTGATACATGGTGGGGGGAAGAGATTCCTATATGTCACCGGTGCCCAAATAGCAGAAAGAACATCAGTACCTTATTCAGGGCTCGAATATCTGGATTACCATTGCTTCAAGTCTATATGTGGATTTCCACTGCATTCGCATTTTTCTATATCCGCTATCTCCCCTTCTGTTGTGATTGGTGTAGGGAGCCTCGGAGGCTAATTTCACCAAAACTTACACCTTGAACCTTGCCTTAGTTGCTATTGCAGCACAAAACCCCTGGCAATCAACCAAACACATCAATACAGGAGTCAGAAAGTTACCTTAGACAGTTGCTTGGCTTTTCATGGAAACAATACTGACAGTGAGATCTACATCTTAAGTCAGTTTCTTATGCATTCAAGATCAAGTTGATTAAATATAAAACGTTAATATGTACTTCAGTCTATTATCCTCTACAAATGCATAGCATGCATTGCAAACGGTTATAATGCTAATTTATTTATTTACCTAATTTAAAAAACACACCTTTAAGAGTACGTCACGGGTCGGGGTGACGTTACCCCCAGTCCCCTGTTCCAGCCCACCAGCCCGGGGAAGGCATGGATGCTTGAGTTGATTTTCTGCTGGGGTCTCGCGCCTTTCTCACAAACAATCTACTATGGTGTACACACTGACAAGCTCCTGTCAGTCCTCTGTGGCAAGCAGCTGCTTGAAGGGGTATTTTTTTTGTTTTTTTTTTACATTGTCCAAGCTATTGGAAAACACAGACCTCGTTATTGTGAAACGCTTCTTCCACCTCGTTTTTTTTTTTTACCTTACGATAAGGCGGAAGTTGCCAGTTTCTGTCTTGTAATATTTTTCGTTGACATTGGCACATGGTAATCTTATACTTCCTTGTAAACATGAGAATAAAATGATACATAACAGTGTACCGCCTTTATATTTCAGATGTATCAAAGCAGTATTTGTTGGAGGTAAAAACTAGTTTCCATTACTAGACCAAAGCGGATGCGTCGACAGAATTATCGGTGGAGAAGTTATATAATTTAAGACCTAATAGCATTCAGGATTTAATAAAGACATTTTTATCCATAAAAATTTAATATCGGAATTTTTTGACAGTCTACTGTCGGAATGGGAGCAGAAGCTACTTCCTTTCAGATTAATTAGCCTCCTAAAGAGTATTCTCCAATAATACTTAACTTCGAGTCATATAACAAAGTAAGTTTTTCTGTGGTTGGATGGATACATGTGCATATGAAACGAATACTACTTGATCAGACGCGATACAGAAATCATAATCTGGTGCAATAATACTATATGATTATAACAGTTTTGTAATCGATGATTGGTTTGCGTGCTTGGCTGCAGATAAAAGGAACCCGAGTTAGAGCCCTGGATAAGAAATAGATAATAGATGTTTCTTGTCATGCTGATGTCTCGTAATAGATATGTGACGTATTATACAAACAAGTTCCTGTCAGAATTCTTGTGCAAGCAGCTACTAAATGGGATGTTATAAATAAAAAAAATAAATACTTTATTAGCTCATTTTCAACAAATGTGCAGTTATTTTCATTTGTCCACATGTCATAATGCTATAGGGTCAGACGTACAATGTTTGCAATATACGATGCTCTAATTGTTATTTGACGCAATATAGCGGTATCTGAAGACCCCAGGTGCTAAAGATTTGTAAGCCCCCCACCTGTCCAAGAGGGCATGGGATTCACTCTACAAACATTTTTACTACTGATGAAAAATTTTATGCAACAGGTTTAATAAATTGAAAGATACTCTAATCTGCTACAAATGCAAAGAATGCACTTCAAACCCTTTTAATGCTAATTTCAGTATTTATTTTTCTGGGACCCCCTAAATGTATATTTTAAAAAAAATACACATTTAGGGGGTCCCAGAAAAAGATTATTCAACAGCCCCAAGTATTCACCATTATCAGTATTACAAACCACTATTGGTTAACAATGCTGAAGCTATTGAAAACCAGCATGTTCCAGCATGACGGCGCTCCTGCACATTTCGCAACTGCTGTGCGTGCTTACCTACGCAGACAGTTTGGTGGTCAATGGATTGGCCGCGGTGGACCGGTTTCTTGGCCACCACGTTCACCAGATTTATCTCCAATCGATTTCTTTGTATGGGGTGCTATGAAAAACATGGTGTACGAGACCCCTGTTGATAGTGCTATGGATCTTGTAGCACGCATATCAGTTGCTGCCTCAAACATCCGGGAAATGCCAGGCATCTTCCACAGGGTCCGGCTGTCCATGCAACGCCGTTGTGAGTCATGCATTCTAGCACATGGTCGGCAGTTCGAGCACCTCTTGTAAGTCTGTACAACCAATGCAAAGAAATGTTACATGTAAGATAATAAATGTTTTTTCCTTACCACTTCCTTCTTATGTGTTCTCTCCATCATTGAACTGGGGTCATTTTGCCCTACTACATGGCATATGCGCCCATGCTTTCCTATGTGAAATCTCCTTCGTTTCTTATTACCTACCTCCCCACCAAATATTGATGATGAATTCTGAATCACCCTGTATGCATTGTATCAGGGTGGACTTATGTATAACCTAAGCTACAGCTTAGGGCCTCACAATATGATGGGCCTGAAAGAAATGTATTTCATATATTATTGTACCATACAAAAATATATTTAATCTATTGTTCAAACATTCATCTTAGCTTTACACAATTATTGTATACCAATGCTAGTATAATGTTTTTATGCATAAATGGAAAATTTGATATGTATTATATGAGCTTGCACATAGTGAAAAATAAACAAAAGGCTGTAAACAAAAATAATTATCTGTTGCTTGTAGTGTATTTAACAGAAATCAAAATTAAATCAATAAATTGGTATTAGCCAAAATAAAATCACTAGATGTGTAGATAAGTAGTAGATGATAAGCAGTATGTATATATTTTTTAGAACATTTTGTAAAATATTTCAATTGTGAAATATTTTACAATATGTTCCAAAAAAAGAAAAAGAGTTTTGAGGCCTCCATTAGTGTCAAATCCCTAGACAGTTGCCTCATGCACCTGTGTGGTAATCCACCACTGAATATAGCCTAATTTAGAGTGACCAGATTTAAAGAAAAAAAATATGGGACGTTTAAAAATTCAATGTAAAAGCTATACCAAATGCTCCTGAAAATTGGGGAGGGGGACATATTTTATTAGTAGTACCTATCCAATCCATATATCTCTGAAAGCAAAATTGCTGAATATCTACAGATGGACAACAAAGCTCATTTTAAGAAAATGAATGAGAAGCACTAAATAAATTTGCATGTTCTTTTCAGATATAAATCAATTTTATGCTTGTATTACTTAATATGCCTTCTGCATACATAGCTGATCAGAATAGAATGTACTTTAAAATTTCATCAACATCTTGAAGATGCAACAGAAAAAGTGAGCCAAAATGTATACCCCTGTTTTCCCCATGTATCAAGTATAATGAATTGCCAAAAGTGATGAAAAGGTTTTGCCATATGAGCAAAATCTTTTTATGCCTATATAGTGGGAATATTCAAAGTGAGATGAGTAAACACATGCAGATGCTGAAAAATTTGTAGTGATGCAAAAATGCATGTGGACTGAATAAAAGATCATAGTTCACCAATTCAAGGTTGACTATTTCTCCTACCAGCTATAAAGGAGAGGAATTGTTTCTACAATTCTAACTGTAAGAAAGAAAATATCTAAAGGTGAATGAAAGCCATTTCATGCATAGCAGCTGCTTTTTTTTTTAAATACTATTCTTAGTTTGTTTCAAATTCACTAACAATACTTATTAGTAGTACGCCCAGAAAGTTCCGATATATGTGTAGGGCAATGGTGTACATAAGAGTTTTGTGTGGAGGGGATCTAAAATTTAGAGAGTATGTCAAGAATTTAAAATCAACTTCAATCCAAGCAGAAAATATAGGGCAGTGTATTATTATTATTATAGCTTATTTTGTGGGTGGAGTGTTCAGACTCCATGTGACCCCCCCCCCCCCCCCTACATATGCCACTGGTGTAAGGATATTCCACTGAAATGTGCTGGTAATCAGTTAAGGATTCTCCTAAGAACACAGTGCTATTTCTAAGTAAATAATGAAATTGTAACTGAGTTACTTATAATATTAACTTCCCTGAAAATAGGTCCCAGTTAGCTCTATTTTTGAGGAAGATGACACATTCAGGATATTGCCCCTTCAGCTGTATTAAATTAATGGAAGGAGATTATGAAGATGTGACCTCATATTTGGTGTATTGAATTACAATTCCACAAATTCAGTCATGACTATTTGAAAGGATCAGTCTCTGTAGTGGTTCATGTGGCATTTTTGGCATTTGTGATTGCTCAAAATTCATTTTGTGGTAATGTGAAATGTGTCATATAAATACTGTATTAATATTATTTAACTTTTAACATATAAAGTAAAAGATAAAAATTTGCTGTTACGTCCTTTTTAGCAAAAACATTTTTTCCACAGAAAGTGCAAGAGATGGATTATGAGAGCCAAAGAATATTTTTTGTCACTACAATTTTTATTCAACTGCTTGGAGTTTTGAGTATTATCTTAATTACTGTTTGGACAACAAAATATTTAGGAGGGTTTGGTTGGCAAAATGATCCATTACATGAGTTCAACTATCATCCTTTATTTGCTGTCCTTGGACTTGTGGTTTTGTATGGAAATGGTAAGTAATCATGTGCAACTTCATTAATATATCTCCAATGTATTTTTAATATCTATTCATATAACTGTAACATGAATTCTTATCTGTTTACTGGTATGTACCAATTATTATGCATTGGTGTGCACAGTTACAACCTCATATTATGTCAATGGGAAACTAACTTCAGTGTTCCATAACATTTCAGTTTTTCATGGTAAATTGAAGATAATGATCTGAATTTGGCCCATCCAATCAAAACGTAGTGAAGAGCCACTAGGAAAAAACTTGACATTCTTAAAGAGCCACAGGAAAAATTCTCCATTCAAAATCAAAAAGATGTTTCTAATGAATAATGAATTGGAAAAAAAAATTTTTTTAAAGAATCAAGAAAATGCCTCAATTAAATACAAAAACGTAATTTTTAATGATTACTATGAATTGCAAAATCCTTTAGGTTAATGGACCTAAAATTGTTTGGGAAAAAATTGGAAGAAATGTGTCAAATTCAGTATATTGATTATTTGTTTTATGACCTGCAAGTTCTTTTGCAATGTGCTGCATAAAAAATATTTTTGTTTAATAGGTATTTAAAGAGTTATGGAAGCTGAATTGTTTAACAACAGCAATGCTACAGCTAAGAAACTTACACAAAATTGATGAATATTGAAACAATTGCTTACATAAATGGGGGCAGGGTGGCTCAGTCGGTAGCGCGCCAGGCTCGTAATCTGTAGTTCCCAGGTTCAAGTCCCAGCTGGGTCAGTGTTGAGATTTATCTCCACAAAACTTCCCGCCTTGCCCACGGTCAGTACAGGACACCGATGGGCTTGGAAAGGCCACTGTCCGTCGGATGGGACATTAAGCTGTGGCCCCATGTGAAGGAGAGCCATACCCTGTGCATGTTAAAGAACATACTGGATGGCCTTGACAAGAGGCTACCATCTGTCTCCCAACAGCTGTTCCAGTGGGTCCCCTCCCCCAACCTTCTCTGAAATTTCGGAGTCCTTGGGACCTGGCCATTTAGCCCATGGTGTGCAAAAAAGTGACGCTCAGAGGTAAAACAACCCAAAGCTTACACAAACTTCTAAAATATACACTATTTTATTAATGGCTTGAAATAATAACTATTAGTTAAGTTTTAATTAACTTTGGGGATAAATCATGAGATCCATAACTTTAAGTACCAAAACAATATTGTTGAAATTTAAGATTTAAGTAGATTTGATCGAGATCTTTACCTTTGATCACAATTTACTATGAAAAGTTTTTTTTTAGAAGTAATAGAACTTTGGAGTTACCTTCCCATTGATAAAACATATGGTTGTAACTTTTGCACACCATTGTAGCTCCCACAAGAGCTTTTAATTCATCATTTTATATTTGCTCCAGAATCTCTTGCACATGTCAGACTGTGATGCCATTGGCCCATTGGTTAGCTCACTTGGCTACTTATCAAAGGAGTTGGGTTTGAGCCCTAGATAAAGTCTGGATGTTTCTTTTTCATGTCTTTCTAAGATTTTGCCTCCTCACTTCTTATATGGTGTGTTATGGCATCTTCCAGGCTCTATCAGACACCTGTGGGAAGCAGCTTCTTGATTAAGCTTAATATACACTGCTGGCCATTAAAAGTGCAACACCAGGAAGAACTCATCAGATTGTCCCGAAATATGCAAAATGGATAGCCCATGGGGGAACATGTAAATGATTCAAAGCGCAGCACATATGCACATCATGTGTGACAGTAGTGCCCCTTAAAGTGGCATAAGAGGAGATTACAAAGAGCCGGTGTAAAGCACTAGAATTGTCTTTGCTCGTAGTTCTTTCCCATTAAAAGACCAAGTATGCCCTGTTGAAGAACACAGCATCCATACAACCAAGTTTCTGACTTTGAGCGAGGGAGAATTGTGGGATTATGGGTAGGTGGTTATCATACTGAGACATTGGTGTTCATGTTGGACGGAATGCTGCTACAGTGATGAGACTATGGTGTCATGGGTAGAGGAGGAATGAACTCGCCAACCTGAGGGATCATACAGCCACACTTTGAATGATCATACAGCCACATCAAACACTTAGCTCAACAGTTAGGGTTTGTTGCAGATCAACCAGTGTCTGCACATATGGTTCGATATTGTCTGCAGCATTGGGGCATCTTTTCTGGGCTGCCATTGCTTTGGCTACCATTGACTCTACAACACAGGTGTATGCAACTGCAATGGTACCAAGAACATCGCACATGGATGTACGAATGGCATCGCATCTTCTTTTCAGACAAATACCGCTTCAGTATACATCACCATGATGGACGAATTCGTATCTGGTAGTACTGTGGGGACAGGCTCAGTGAGATATGCATGATGCAGTGCCATACAGGTCTGTCCCCAGATGTTATGGATGGGGTGCCATTGGACTCCACTCATGCATGCACCTCATACGCATTACTGATACTTTGAACTGCCAGCATTATATCACTGAGGTGTTGGACCCTGTGATCATACCTTATCTTCAGGGGCTCTCTGGTGCCATTTACCAACAGGACAATGCCCAACCACATGTGGTATGCATCGTCCAATTCCTGGATAGCCACCATGTGACACTTCTGCCTTGGCCTGCACGTTCACTGGATCTGTCCCCAATTGAACATGTCTGGTCCATGGTCTCATGATGACTAGCACACCACACACTAACAACTGCTACAACAGATGAACTTTGGCTGCATATTGAAACTGCATGACTGACATTCCCCAAACACACATCTGACGTCATCTTCTCAATGCCGGACTATGTAGCAGGGTTATTGCTGCTCATGATAGCTACACAAGATACTGATTTCTTTGTATTCCACAAGTCTAACTGAATTGTATTTGTAATCATTTAATCATTGTAATATAAGCTATGTATTCACTAAATATGGCTTTGATATCTCATGTCTTTCCTGGTGTTGCACTTTTAACAGCCAGCAGTGTATATTATTTTTGTTTCAAATTTTAGTTCTTAATGTGGGAAGAATAGATCAGGTCACAAAGCATTTAAAATGTAAAGATAACACTGTTGAGACTTAACCAAATTGTTTCTTTGTCAAAGACATTCAGCAGAATTGTCTACATTCTTCCACTGAACACCAAATTTTATAGGAGTTCACGCTTAAGTGCTGAAAAACTTGCAAATAAATATAAAAATAATAAATTTTAGAAATAAAAAATTCCTGAGAAATAATTTTTTTTAAAGTTATGGTTGAAAAGTATTTTAAAATATTATTAAGCTAGTATTTTTTAAATTATGAATTTGTACAAATTTCACTCCATCCAATTTAAAACTTCCTTTTTATTTTATAGGTTTGCTAGTTTATCGTGCTATGAGAGAGAAGAAAAAAGTAGTATTGAAGGTTTTACATATTGTGATACTTACCTTATCATTTTTATTGACTGTTTTTTCACTAAAAACTGTATTTGATTCCCATGACTATAGACCTATTCCCATTGCAAATATGTACAGCCTACATAGTTGGATTGGTCTTGGAGCAGTTATATTGTTTGCTGTTCAGGTTAGTGGCAATTTAAAAAAATATAAAATAACCTTTAGGAACATTTGACAATTCCTTGCATCAGTTAAATTAATAGGGTGGCGAAAAATTAATTTGTACACTCAAAATATTTGCTATTCTCTTTTACCTTTTTGTATTGTAAACTAAAGGGATGATTAATGAAATATACACTGTACACACATTATAAAGGTAAACAAATTTCCACAGCACTATAGAATGCTTCTGATGTTTTTCTGCACCTTTTGCTCACAAGATGCCAATTCATGACCTCCAAGATGTGTGTGTTTTGCCATCTTTAAAGTGAACTAGAAAAAACAAAAGATTCAAGCACTAGCCAAAGCTTACCACAAATTACATGTGAATTACTGCAGTAAATTAAATTTTTCACATCAGTGCCAGTTGAAACAAAGGTGATATAATTTTTTTTAACAAAATTAACTTTTAGAAAAATACTACATTACAAATTTTCTTTCTGTTCTGATTAACAGGAAATTTTTATTCCCTTTGTCATCTTTTTTTTAATAACACCAGACAACGAATTTAAACTTTTTTTCTGTAACATTGGTCAAATAGGATGTTTTTAACTAATTTTGGGGTGCTGAATTCAAATATGGCTGTGAAAAATCTGCAACACGTGCAGTATTTTTTTAAATTATGGATTGATGTATTTAATTTCAATGAATGCACTTATCTGGGAAAATAAAATAAATGTGACTATTTTATTAAATTGCAACTTAAAACTCGTTAATTAATTATGTGGTTACAATGAAAAAAATTAGAACATCATAGTTATAGACCACTGAATATAAAGTAACAAGTGAAATAATATGGAAATGCAAAATAAGAAAACATGGGTAAGGATCTTTTATACTTACAAGAAGTTCATTTTTGCCTTTTATGTGTTGAGGTATCTTCCTTCTGCAAGAACCAGCAATAATCACCCATCATTGCTGGGTCCCTAAATCTATGATCTAGAAATATTTTATGCAATAAGCCAACCAAAATTTTGTAAACTTCTTAATACATTCAAACATAAATATGCAACCACTGTGCACAGAAACAAATGCATAAAATGAATGGTAACTTTTCTTTACAGCCAGTCTGATGACATTTAGGAACAGGAGTCTTAATGAATAATGCTCTGCAACTGACAAATCAAATGATATTATTTCTCAGTGTAAAATAATATTAAGATAGGAGTATGTACTAATCTAAAAAAAAGTTACAAAAACATAGAATTACAAAAGACATCAATGTTTTGTGGAACCCCTGAGATGTCTTCTTGGAACTGAATTTGAAAACCACTGATTTAGAAAATTATTCCCTTGTATTTGCTTGAACTTTTTTTCTTTGTGTTTATAACCTTTGTAACCACTTAAACCATAATCAAAAATTTTCACATTAGCTAACCAAAGCTTTGGTTCTGAAGTAGAAGCCCATGTCTCAAGTTCCATCAACATTAAATGTACATTGTTTCTGGAGAAAATGTGTAGTTTCTGTTTCCTTATCCTTAGTTCAGACCACTTTCGCCCTAATTTGGTTGCTTTAGTTTTTTATTGAATGACTTGAATAAAGCTGCAAAATTTGTTGTGATGTTTATTTTTTGATATGCGTATTCAATCTTGCATTTTTTAATTTTTTTTTTATAAGAATAATTTTTTTGCCTTTATTATAGCTTGTTTGTGGATTTATGGCATTTGTGCTTCCTGGTGTAAAAGTAACTCTCAGAAGAAACTTCATGCCTCTACATAAGTTCTTTGGCATCACTATATTTGCGCTTTCTGTGGCATCTTGCCAGTCTGGGATTACAGAAAAAGCTAAAGGATCTCTGTAAGTAAAAAAAAAAATTCTGACTTTCCTTTGATTATAAATTTGTGCAAAATGTGAAGTTGTTATTTTAATAGTAATATACAAATAAAACCAATTTATAATGAAGATGAAAGGACCATACTTCAAGTTATAAATTGTGGTTCTCCAATTTTACCAGTCTGGGGATCTCTTTATCATTGATGAAATTTTTCATGTCCCCATTTGCTCTAGGTGGCATACATACCCCCCATCCCATAAACACATACACTACCACTAACATTGATAGAATTTTCACCACATATTCTTTTACCATTGATAAAAGTAACTTGAAAAAAGAATATTCTCACAACAGAATGCTCTAGACAGGAGAATGTGCAGCACTAGAAAGTTCTAGTAAACTAAGAAATGGACTGGAAGGCTGGTGAAGGTTATATATTTTCTTACCTATAGTTGATAATGTCAATATAAATATCCCTAGTGAAACTGATGACACTAAAACTTCTGTCGATTCTGTGATTTCATAGCTCACTGGCAGCAGTGTCTCATAGTTTGAAAAGCACTGTTATAAACTATCTTTTTAATGAAAATTTACACTGCATAAAGTGCAGCATGCACATTATCATCGTTTTTTTAATCACTGTTCTATTTCATTTTACAAATTGTCAAACAGAAACATAAAGATGTTGGTAAATTTAAATCAAGATATATTTATGCAAATAGTAGCCCTTTTTAAAAATTAGACACTGTATTGCTAATATTATCCAATCCCAGTGAAAATTAGAATACATTCACAAATTGATTGCTAGTAGAGGTGTAAAATACAATATCACCTGCAGAGCAAGGTTGTCTAACTGGCAGTCCTGAAAGTTGTGCCATGCTGTATAAACTCTTACTATTGTAAACAATTGAGCATATAAAATTTTTATGTTCAATTGTTCTATACCCATGATATTGAGCGTAAAAATAGCATATTGTAAAAGAATTGAGCATAAAAATACAACTGAGCATATAAAGTTATTAGTGTACAAAATAATTCTCACAACATATTAGAAATGATTTCTTTTATATTACAAAGGCATTATTATTATTGTCCCACCATGGCATTAATTGCCAGTGCAGCATAACCCCAAAACAACAATATATTACTATTATGTTTTTGTCAGATTCTGTGCCACTTACTTTTCAGTATTTTGCATTTATTTTTATTTTGTAATATGTTCAGAAATTGCTAGGTGCTAAATGTCCCATTTACTGTATTTTATGGCATATAAGATATAACCCCATTTCAGCAAAAAATATTTAAGAAAATTTGTTTTCATGTATTTAAGTATTTAATATTTGCTTCTATTGCTTGAAGAGGTATTTACTATTTTTAATATGGAATATGGAGAGTCATCATCATCATCCTCAAGCAGCCATGGGCTATGGAGGTTCAACCACACTGTGCAATTTCGTTCTTCAAACATATCTGTCCTGAGCTGTATCTGCTGCATCTCTTCACTGCACACCAATTCTAACAAGGTCCTGTTTGACATTGTCTGCCCACTGCATCCTAGGTCTCCCCCTTTTTCTGAGGCCTTTAGGCACACTGTTCATAACCCTATTCGCCAATCTATAATTGTTCATATGGGCAACATGGCCAAACCAACAGAGTCTCTCTCTGCACAATATGCTGCTTAAAGGAGGTTGCAAACTCCTTTTCCTAACTTCATCATTAGTTACAAAGTTGAACCACCTAATGCCCAAGATACTACATGAGCATCTGGAATCAAAAGCATCTAGTTTCCTGTTATCTTGTTTACAAAGCGTCCAATTTTCACCAATTCTTGTTTACAAGCGTCCAATTTTCACTACTATAACTAACCCTAGAAAGAACCAAATTATTATACAGTCTAATTTTAGTCTTTAGTTGTATATGTCTATTTCTCCACACTCTCCGTAGATTCTTAAAAGTCCCAGCAGCAATCCATATTCATCTGTTAATCTCTTGTCGCACAAAACCAGTATCTGTTACATAGTTCCCAAGATAATTAAACTGTGACACCTACTCAAGACTGCAACCATTCAGAGCGACTGAAGCACCAACTGCCTGACCAATTTTCATCACATTAGTTTTATCTCTGTTTATCATCAAACCAACTCTATTACCAGTCTCATAAACAGCCCTAATGTAAGAATTCATCTCATCAACATAATTAGCCAACAAGGCCAAATCATCTGCATAATTAAATCAGAAATTTTGAAATCTCTAGATCATTTAAGGCCTAAAATCTTTCCCTTGCAAATAATTTCACATAACATAATCAATAACCAAACCAATTGCTACAACAAGCCTTACCAACTCTCACACATGACTCAGTGTTATTATAGAGAGCTTTCATTATGTTAACCAACTTGTCTGGTCATGGAACAGTAAGTTTGTATAAATGGAATAAATCTTCAGTGTTCATTCTGGTAGGTAAACTTATTAGCATATGACAGAAAATATTGTTTGTGAAACAGTAAAAAATGAAGAGAACTTTCCAAATATAGTACATAAAACATAAAAATCATACCTAAGTTTAGGAGCCCTTAATTCTTCACTTTCCTGGGAGAGTGCTTTTGTGATAAAATGTTAATCCATGATGTGCAGTAAAAAGATCACACCCTCTAGAAATGTTGTTTTTGTAATATTAAATTTTTTTATCTAAAATTAAGTTTATCCCAAATTTGTGAAAAATATATAATGTGAAAAATAAATTGATCAGCTGATCAAAAGATTTTATCAAATGTTTATTTATGTACTTAGCACAATGAAAACCCATCCTCATCATTGCTATGCAAAAATTGTTATGGCTTTATTCACATATTGGACACAAGCTGATTTTGGAGCCACTTTTTTTTTCCTTGGAAAAAAGTTCATCTTATATACCATAAAATATGATACTTTTTTATATTGGGCATTTTTTTTTCATATGGCTTATTACACTGAGACCATTTAATTCCTTTCAAAACTGGAAGAATTTGAATAAATTGAAGAAATTTCTCGACATTTTTGGTTCAACTGTCAAGGAAAGTATCACTCTTAGTTCAGTGTCGATATAATTTTTAGAAGAAAAATTGTCTTGAGGTGGGTGGGATATGAACTCATGACCACCTGGTGACATGTCAGGTGCTCTGACTGTTGAGCTACCAGCCACCAATCAAGATCTCTAATTGATATTATGAACCTTCTACCTACAGTACACAATGTTTTGTGTTTCATGAAAGCATCCCAGCTGCTCACTGCCTCAAGAAGCATATGTCATGAAGATGCTAAGTATATTCTGAGTATACGCTAAAGTATACATTGAGTATTATAGTATACTAGAGCAGCAGTTCCCAACCTTTTAAAAGCCCTATTTTAATTTGAAAAATACATTTTTTTTTAAATACCCTTGTGGATTTGAAAAATACCCCTGTGGAGGGGTCCACTGTAACCACTTAACCACCTCAAAAGTGAATTTCTTGCGGACTCCTTCAGATGTTACTGTGGATCCCCAGGAGTCCATGGCCCATAGGTTGGGAACTGCTGCACTAGAATATTCACTGAGTATACTCTAAACCAGACCTTTGATTTTCATGCATACTTCTTCACATGAATCTATAGCTATTCTACTTTTCACACCTATGTCATTGATCAGTTTGGGAATTAATAAGTTTTTAAATGATAAGTTACTGAACACAAGTCAAAAAGTTAATTTAAAAACTGCAAATATTTTTATGGTGTTAGCCTATTTTTTAAGAGTAAAAGCAAAACCTTTTCACATATCTGCCCAATAACACAGTTTGTTCTAGAAGAGCATTTAATTTTCTGGTAATGAATGTCAAATCTAATTTTTAAAAAGCCATTGTATTTTTTAAACACAAGTTGGTATGTTTTCTTAAAGCTTAATTTTAATATTTTAACATGTGGGGAAACTGCAAATTAACAGGTTTGTTACCAAGAATGATTATTTGTAGCTTCAGCTATTTGACTGCTTGAAAATTTCTAAATGTTTAAAGTTATCATCTGCTGAAATATTCCTCAATGTATGGTTTTCTTTCTTGATATATATATACTTCTAAACAATGCTGATCTTTGATGGCTGGCACAACAAGTTACAATTGTTTGTTGTTGATATGTGATGCACTCTGATTACCATGAGATCACTGTATTCATTAACTAAATTGAGATCTGTACCTAAAATATGTCAGATCTAAGATAACTGTAACCCTAGGGTCAGCCCATGCCAATTTAACATATAACTAGGACCATATTCAGGCAATTTTTTCCTGTATCGCAGCAAGCAAAAAACAAGTACTGGTATGGATGTTTAATAGTTGAAATCTTTAGTAAACTGTGACTGGTAATGGTGTTTAATAGTAAACAATGACTGGTATGGTGTTTAATAGTTGAAATCTTTAGTAAAAAAAAATTTCTTTATTCAAAACATAGTTTAATTGCCTAAATAATTGGCTGTTATACTCTTGCAGAGAATTAAGTAGTCTTTAGCAATTTGTCATACTTAATTTTTACCTATGTTTTTGGTTGATTCAGTCCAAACAGATTATACTTCTTAAAAATTTATAAGTGTACACTTTTTTTAATCTGGGAATTGGCATATTTGGTCTTTTAGCCAATCAATATGCATTGCCACAAATGAATTCTGCAATATCTGCATATGTCCACCAATCTGGCCTTGAATGTTTCACTATACAGACATAAAAAAGTTTTTCCCATTCAGAAAACACATTTTTTGGTTTTTCCAAATGTTCCAAAACAGCATAATGAAGAGAACATGTTTGTCCCATATTTGCTGTTTTCTGTTGCATCCTCAATAAGGTTTTGCAGATGAACATTTGAATTATGTTTTGATCATTTATGGATGCAGAAGTTATAGGAGGTATTACAAATATATGTAAAACTTTAAATGTATGGAAATGAAACAATTGTTTAATTTATTTAACTTTTTCCTTTATGCTTTTGCTGAAAAGTAAAGCATGCTATATTTGTGTATTATTTCAAGAAGTGAAGTATAAAATTATTTTAAAAAGATTCAAAAAGGAGTTTATAAAGTAAATTATTTTTAAAAACAGCTTTTAGTCAGTGAAGTTAAAAGACTAAAATGCATCCATTTAACATGGAATAAAGAAACAAGCCTTCATCCAGGTTGAAATTCATTGTTCCACATATGATCTGCTTTTACTCATACAACTTGATTGACCAACAGTGACTGTTGGTAAGATAACAGAACTCGGGAACTTTTCCTGTAGCATGTCCTGTAGTCTTATTTCATTCTCATACATGAAAGTGTGATTTCTGTGTAAAATGAATTGTTTCCTGTGTATTTTCTTTAGAACAAATAATTTTCAAGCCCACCTCATAACAATGTACTTGCTAACAAGCTTATGATTCCTTTTAAGCACGTTTCCTAAATATTTGAAGTGAACTAATTTGTTATCATTTTCTTATTTCTATCATAATGTTTTCTCTCATTTAGGGCGTAAATTTCATATATCCTAAATACTGTATCAAATGTTTTACATATGAAGTTCATGTATGGGAATACAGTAATATTGTAAAATTAACAGTTTCATTATAAGAGATATTCTCAGTGTATAAGTAATAATGAAATTTCACCATTAATACTGATATGATTAAGTATTGTGCACGAGATGACAAAAAACGATTTAACTAGATGTTAGCAAAATGTGAAATTATAATTGTGAAGTCAATAAAGTGTATTCAACTGAAAAAAAAGTTCAATTTTTAATCAAAATCATGGTAGTAGTGACTTACAGTTCTTAATTTATAGTGCATATGAAGCACAAGACTTAATAATATTATGGAAAATTTAAACAAATTTACCTGTTGAGGCATAATTAATTAAATGTGCATTGATGAAAGCATAACAAAATTATGTAGTTTGCACTAGAAATCACAGTAGTTGTAGCTTCAAATTATTTGGGCACATATGTCTTTTTCAATGATTTTCGAAATTGGCAATTCCCAGGCTATTGGATTGATCATGGCAGCCCACTTAAATAGTTTCATCATTCACTGAACTCCACTCAATTTCTTTCTACGGAGTTTCATCAAAGATGCATTTAACACTCACCATTACCACACTTCATCAGTGAACTGAAGATTATGATTACTGTTGCACAAGTAATTCCTGATACACTTTTCGTATAAAATATAGTTTCACTTTTAACCTGTATGGACTACTGATCAAATAATGCTAGAGTTCATACAGGATTTACTGACTTTGGGTGTCTGCTTCCCTCACTCAGTTGGCATCCAGCACAGTCGGGGTCCATCATTGGTCCTCCCACTGGCTCTTAGTGATGCTTCGTTGTATTTTAAGTGAACTGCACAGTGAAGGACGAGTGCCTGCAGAAAGCCCACCCCCACAACGATGCATCACTAACAGCCAGTAGCCAGTAGGAGGACCGATGATGGACCCTGACCGTGGCAGATGCCAATGGAGTGAGGGAAGCACACTTCCGAAGTTGGTAAATCCTTTATGAACTATAGCATTCTTTGATCGGTAGTCTGTACAGGTTAAGAGTGAAACTATATTTTATATATAATCTGATAAAACCTGTGTTTAAACTAAAGAATGCCTGATACACTTATTAAGACATGGTAGGAAATTGAATTTCATTGGGATGTCTGCCATATCACCTTCAGTATCCATATCGAGCATATGTAAATTTGATATATTCCTCTTCATTGTCATTCGTTTTCCTTTTGTAAGAAAAGTAAATAGTTATAAATGTTTGAAGTTGTAAGGCTATTTTGTAATTACTCTGTACATTAATAAACAGATAAGTAGGAAAAAGTTCAACATTGCCAAATTGTACAACTCATTATGCCTGATTTATGATTGGCTTTACCATTCTAAAAAGTTAAACTGCAAGTCTGTTTTCAACTACTAATGTTAAATTCTCCTAATCAAAATGTTGTAAATAAGCACTAAATTGCAGATTGTTTAGCTTTCTTTTTTTTATAGAATGGATATTATTTATTAGTATGAGGTTTTTTGTAAGCCTGTTCAAATGCCTTTGGTATCTTGATTTTTACTGAAATAATATTTTTTGCAACTATATTGATAGAGCTCAAGCAGTATATATGTAAATAACTGTGTTGAATTTGATTTGATAATCAGTAAATCAATAAAATATGAAACTTTAATAAGTAAGTTGATAATTAAGTTGGACATTTATATGTTGTTAACTAATGTGGTAGTCAGGTAGTTGTTAAGAGTTAAAAAATCTATCACTGTTTTATACATTCAACATTTTATATACTATCACATGAACAATAATTTATTTTCTAGTAAAAAGGAGTATCAACATTTACCAGCTGCAGCATACATAGCAAACTTCCTTGGAATTTCCATAACTATATTTGCTATCCTGGTAATATATTTAGTTGTAATGCCCCAATTCAAAAGGAGGCCACTTCTAGAAGAGGATAATTTTCAACTTTATAATGCCAGTTCATAATGTGTGCATTTTTGTTAATCTTATAGGCTATTTCTAAACAGTTGCATATTTTCAATAATTATATATAATTTATGTATATAATCTGTAAGCCGTCCCATGACCGAGTGGTTAGCGTGCTTGGCTACTGATCTAAGGGACCTGGGTTCGAGCCCCGGGTAAGGCATGGTTGTATGTGTCGTTTTTCTGCTGACGTCCTGCCATCCTCTCAGATCTTCTACTTTGGCATATAAACTGACAGATTCCTGTCAGACCTCTGTGGCAAGCAGCTGCTTGAGGGGGTATTATTATTATTTTTATATAATCTGTAAAAACAAAATATATTGTTGAAATAATAGGATCTCACAGAGATATACACCTGTTGGTAATGTGTTAGATAAATATAGAGGAAAAATTGCTCGATGTTCAGGTTGGGTTGTTTCACCTCTGAGCGGCACTTTTTTGCACACCATGGGCTAAATGGCCAGGTTACATGGACCCCGAAGGCTCAGAGAAGGTTGGGGGAGGGGACCCACTGGAACAGCTGTTAGGAGACGGATGGTAGCCTCCCGTCAAGGCCATCCAGCGTGTTCTTTAACGTGCACAGGGTATGGCTCTCCTGCACACGGGGCCACGGCTTAACGTCCCATCCGACGGACGGCGGCCTTTCCAAGCCCATCGGTGTCCCCTACTGACCGTGGGCAGGGCGGGGGATTTTGCGGAGATAAAACTCAACGCTGACCCAGTTGGGACTCGAACCTGGGAACTACAGATTACGAGCCTGGCACGCTACCGACTGAGCCACCCTCGCCCCTCTCGATGTTCGGAATGCCTGCTGTGTTATCAGGGGGTCGTGGGTTCAGTTCCCACATGGCTAATGACAATTTTTCTTCTATATTTAACCAAAATATATTTAATTAAAAAGACATATAATTCACAGTATTTACTCTCAAAATTGGTATTAAACACGATTTTACTATTAAAATTGAGTGCTATAGCAATACAATAGTTTCTTAGGTAGTTTGGTATATAATTGCTATATAAATGTTAATATAACCTTTCTTATTACTATTTTTATCTAACAACACTTTTATCATCAAAATGTAAGTAAATCATATCTTACTAAAGTAATCTTGAAAGTACATAAAATATTTCCTTTATACAAGTTATTACTCTTGTTTGTAGCAGTTGGTTGGTATAAGTTCTGTTAGTGCTCAATCCTTTTATATACAGTCCTGGGTTTCAAGATCACAGAAGAAACTGTAGTTAACATTGATGTTGTTGAAGTTTGTTGTAGGCTGGCAAACTTATTGATGTCATTAAATGGTTGTCCAGTCCTTAAAGACTGGATGACCATTTAATGGACTGTTTGATCCTATATGGTCATCCAGTGTCCATGTCATCTATACATCCGCAGGATCCATAATGAGAGGCAGAGGACATATGCATACGTTTTAAGTACAAAAAAAAAAGTACATTTTTTTAAAAATAAAAATTGTTGCAAATTTTTTTAAAATATATATCATAAAAATATATAATTCAGGCTTGAAAAATAATATTTTATTTTTCCGTGTGACTCATATTTTATTAAACTACAATATAAATGACTTGTTTTAAGCCATCTGATTGACATTTCTTAGAAGCACTATACAGTATTGCTGATTTGTTTTTTAATGTTACTGTTTGCTAAAGCAACCTCCTTATTTAAACTCCAAGTTTAATTTGAACTATTATCAATTTTTTTTCCTTAAAGTTTCAAAAATCATCTGAAAATTAAAAAAAACTGCAATTTTTAAAAATGGCACATTTTGGAAGTAATTACGAAGTACATACTGCCATTTTGTTTTCCCGTTTTACACTCTTTTCTGCCATAAACCTAGTTCAACATTCCTAGAATTATTTTAATCATGTATCCCAGCATTCTATGCATCTTTGTCACTCTTGAAATCGAAACTGTAAGTAATAACAGCTTCCTAGGCATTTCAATACTGGCTGCAGCTAGGTCACAGCTCACTGCCTGCAGCAGAGGAGGCAGTTGGCTGACACGTGCTATCTCTGTTCCTTTTATTATACACTGAGAGGCCAAAAGTCATGGGATATGTGCCTAATAACAGGTTGGTCCCCCTCGAGGCTTCAGCAGTGTAGCCACATGTCGAGGCATGGAGCCAATGAGTTGCAGGTACCATTCTGCAGGGATGGCAGCCCACACATCGTGCAGTGTAGACATAATTGTATTGCATTGGATGGTGCTGGATTCGTTAATTGTAAGCTTGTTTCCATTGTGTCCCACAGATGCTCCAAGGGGTTCATATCGGGGGGACCAATTCATGGTTCATGGAGAGTTCCTCAATCCACCTCCTAGCAACCAAAGACTGGTGACACATTGCATTATCTTGTTGGAATACCTCTTCACCATCAGGGTGCTCGAGAGTCATGAAGGGGTGCAGGTGATCTGCAAGGATATCCACATATCTCATACCTGTCAGTGATTGCTCCAAACGGATGAGAGAGCCCAATGTAGACCATGTGAACACACCCCATACCATCACAGAGCCGCCTCCAGCCTGAACAGTACCTTGCAGACAGGAAAGGTCCATGGCTTCACGGGCATATGCCACACTCTAATGCGCCCATCAGCACAAAACAACTGGAACCTTGGTTCATCAGACCATGCTACTAACGCCACTGTTCTACTGTCCAATTTTGATGTCTTTTAGCCAATTCCAGTTGTTGATCTCTGTGACAATGTGTAAGCAATGAGACACAATTGGGTCTTCGGCTACCAAATCCGATAGAGTGCAGGTGGTGATAGACAGTCCTTTCAGAAACATTTTGTGTTTGGCCCGCATTCAAATTGGCAGTGATTTCATGCACTGTAGCCTGTCTGTTGGTCGTTACCATTCATGACAGCCGATACGAGTTCCGTTCGTCAGTTGCACATGGCTGTCCCATTTGCTGGTTTACGTGTGTGGAAATGCCATCAATAAAATATTGACAATAAACTCTTAACACCCTAGACCTGGGAAAACCGAATTCCTGCACGATCTCTGATATTGCATGGCCCATCCTTCTGGCACCAACGATCAAGCCACGTTCAAAGTCAGACAACTCACGACGTGCAGCCATGCTGAATTAACAACTATTCCGAAATGAATGTTGGGTTTGTAGGTTACTGCAGCGCCATGCTACAGTTGACATCCAACGTGTTGGTTATGAGTACAGTGCGCTAGTTCTACTTTTGACTTTAACTTTTTACAGTGCGCTAGTTCTACTTTAACCATGACTTTTGGCTTCTCAGTACATTTTTCTGCTGAGGTCCTGCCATCCTCTCAGATCTTCCACTTTAGCATAAAACTGGCAGGCTCCTGTCAGACCTCTGTGGCAAACAGCTGCTTGAGGAGGTATTTTTTTTTTTAATTTATATTTAGACCTTAGTTTTCGTTTCAATAGATTTATTTTCCATAAATTATCGATCTTTCGGCAATCGATTTTTCAGAGTCATGCTATAACGGATGGCCAGCTTACAACTTGTTATTATGGATATTTTATTTAACATTGCATTAGGTTATATTAATTTTTATTTTATTATTTCTTTGTTTTTCAGTAAAAAACTTTGATCTTGTATCATTTTCTGAAAATGAATGAACATGGAAGCAAAAAAATTTTCCTTGGCACGGAAATCAGCCTTCTGGGGAGGACAATTTCGGCAAAGTTTTTACGCTACCACCCCTTACACTTATTGAGGATATTTTATTATCTCCACTGGCAAAGTTTCATTAAAAAATGAAATTACTAGTTTTTAAGTATATATTCAACAGTTTTAAAATATTTTACTCCCTCCCCTCCCACTCAGTAACTTGGCTGTGCCACTCTGACAATATATACGGGTTTGTTTTGTTTTTTGCTTTGGTGCACTAACTTTTCAGCACTACCAAGACCTCCAAAATTCACCATCCAAAGAAAAAAACCATAATGTTTAGAAAAGAAAAAGTAATAATAGGAAATAGGACAGAAAATCCCATTAATGTGAGCAATCAAAGTCACCTTATATAACGTTGACCCATGTTTTAAAATGTGCCATATTGAAAAGAATCGTTAAAGGAAAAAAAAACATTGTTTCAGGTAAATATAATATTATTTGGAATGAATTTTACTTTTGATTAATATATATAATTTAACTGTTTTTATTCAACACATTTTTGAAAGTTAACCTTAATTGCATAGTCTGATTTATTTTTTTCACTATATCAATCTATATCAATTTAAAACATCTTATTAAAATTAATATGCCTATTTTTTATTTTCATTAGATATTCGGAGTTAAATTCTGTTAAATTTTTGAATAATATGACCTTTTCTGTTTGTTAATTGGTAATTTTTTTTTTTAAATTCTAAAGTTGACTTATTTATCTGACTCAGAACAATTGGCTAAAAGCTTGGACTTTTCTTAAAGTATAGTACTGGGAAAAAATTCTGAAAAGAGAGTAATTTTCTTATTTCAAGTAAAAATTTATTTTTGTGTTATTCAAAAGCAAATAAGCTTTCTATTCATGTCAATATGCTTTCTATTCTATTGTTTTTTTTTTTTAATAAATTTTTATTTGTGTTGCCAGATGCATTTTTTTACTACATGACTCCAAAATAAGTCCCATTAAAATAAAACTAGTCTTTTTTGTTAAATATTTTATTTTCAGAAAATCCAGAATTAAATGCTGATTAATTTGGCATATAATATGCCATAATTCCTTTCATTAGTTATTTGCAAAATCATTTTCATTAGTTATTTTTTTGGGCTGATCATAGGGAGAAAATAGCTTAGCTTCTGGATGTAAACCAGTTTTTCAGGCTGGACACTGGAAAGGTTAAGACTGGACAACCATATAAGGACTGGATGACCATTTAATGACATAAACAAGTGCACCAGCCTATAATGAACTTCAACAACATTGATGTTAACTACAGTTTCTTCTATGATCTAGAAACCCAGGACTTTATATAAAAGGATTGAGCACCAACAGAACTTATACCAACCAACAGCTGCAAATAAGAGTAATAACTTGTATAAGGCTAATATTTTATGTACTTTCAAGATTACTTTAGTAAAATATGATTTACTTACATTTTGGTGATAAAAATGTTATGTTAGATCAAAATAGTAATAAGAAAGGTTATATTAACATCGATATAGCAATAATGCATCAAACTGCCTAAGTAAACTAGTGTATTGCTAGAGCATTTAATTTTAACAGTTAAATCGTGTTTAATACAAAGTTTGATATATTGGCTAATTCAACTAACTGACATATTATTATATATATTATATATTACACTAAGACTACTAAGTAAATTTTATCATTTTATGAATATTAGAACTGAAAGTTTTTATACTTTATAAGGAAAAAAATTGGAATCTTCTCAAAAATTTCTTTGCTCTAATAGAAATTTTTTAATTGATCTTTATTAAAAATAGGCAAATTCCTGTTATACCCGTGCACTGTTCAGAGAACAAAATAAAGAGGAAATTTTTATTCACTTCAATAAAATAGTGTAATTCTGCACTACTTATTTTAAGCTTAAAATCATTTTTTACTTATCAATTGATGACACAATGTGTGTGAAAACTTCTCATAAGAAATATCCACTGTATTGTAATAATTTGGCAAAATGTGTGCTAACTTTTTATCATTAAGTTATAACTGCCCTTAAAATGTTTTCAAGCATAACCTTTTTCAGAAACCTGAAAAAGATTTAAAGGCATTTTGTAGTTATATGCAGAAGGACAACAGTGAATTATAAAATTGCATAAATACAAAAATTTATATTTAGTACACAAATGATTTAAAGTGGCAACTTTGTAAAAGAAATGCCTAGTTATAATAATTAGCATATTAGCACATTTTTAGTCATGTTTGTTTTTAATTAAAATTGACATTTGAAACCAGTCGAAGATTTATATTTGTAATACTTTATTTGCAGATACACGAGCACATATTTTGCTATAAATTGTCTGAAAATAATCCATGCCATAAGCTCACTATGGGATTATTAACAGAAAAAGCAGTATCTATATGAGCATTCATTAGTTTTTTTCTTTAAACTCTTTTATTATGTTGTAGTTAAATAATTGCACACTTTTAATATTTCATTTTTTAACTCCCTTAAGTAGTGAATTTCTTGTTTTGGTCATATTCATCAGTGCCTACATTAATAAGAATATTCTTAATATAACTATTCTTTCATTACAAGCATATTCAAAATAGCCACTCAAGTGATAATATTTTCGATTATTTATTGACAAGATTTCAACATCATTGGATCTGGTTTGGACTTACGACAAATTCACTTTTATATTAGTTTTAACTGCATTCATAATGAAAATTAAAAGTGAAATCATCTGACTTAACTATTCCTAATAATAGTTCATAGTTTTTTATTTTTATTTTTGACTAGGAATTGAATATTAGTTTATTTTTCTGTGTCATAAAGCATGGTGCCTTATAATAAGTATGTAAATAGAATAAATAAGTTTTACATACTAATAATTATTTTGTATTCTGAGCCTAGAATTTTTGTTTTCATTCTACAGCATTTTTTATTTATGCTGAAAGAGCTACAAAATCCCTTGCATTTAATTTAATAAATATATATTAGAAAACATATAATGTAAAAAAAAATGGGTGTTTAGTAACTGAAATACATTTTGTGTAAATATCTTCAGCTGTGATTTATCAGTCATTTCAATATTCTGTTAGTACATTTGTTGACCAAGATCAAATTTTTAAGTGTTTTTTTTAAACTACTTTGAAAGATTAACATTTGTCATGCATTTAACAAGATACTTAAAATATGGCTGAAAGATCATATATACAATAAAATCCTTTTTTTGATATATAATATTTTACAAATAAATATTTTCCCTTTTGTGCATCAGCCTAATAATATCTGAGGATTATTTATTACTATATATGGGAAAAAGATTATTCAGTGTATTACATGGAAAATGCTACAAAAGTTATTTGCTTTAGTAGCTGAAAATGATTTTTGTTGACAATAAATTGTACACAAAACATATACAGTGCACAAAAGCAATTTTTTTATATTGTATAACAACTCAAAAGTATATAAATGAACAATATTGTCACTCATACATCACAACAACAATGCTGGTAATATCAATTTAATGTACTTACGGTGACAAGACATACCAGAAATTCTGAATTTTAATATGCTGTCCCAATATCAGAAAAATTCTAGGGATACCAGCATTCCCACAGTGTATTTTTTATCATTTTTGTTTCATGTTTATAATCTGTATTCAATAAAAGAAAGGTTGCAGTACTATCAAAATTTAGTCAAAATCAGCATATATGTAATATATATATATACACAGTCGTATCAGAATAATATGACCACCTACCATAGTATATGTGTGATAAGTGGTCATATTATTCTGATACAACTGTGTATATATTCTTTTAACTTTGCAAACTACTTAGTATTTTTACAAACATTAAATATCTCTATTAACATGTCAGATTTTAAGCCTTTTTTTCTTATATCACAGATTTATTGATACATTTTTATCCATAAATTTTTGAATGGTTAGCAACTTGGTCATAACCTACATGTATTTTAGGAATAAAAGATTTGTTAGTTGCTTATTGCAGCAAGTTAAATGTATTATGGATACATGTGTATTTTTATTATATTATTTATATTGTTCTTTTTTAGAGACTATAATAAGAGAAGGCTGTGTTATTTTAAAATGAAATAATAGGTTTGGCATTTCTATGCCTCACCCATTTTCTGTATTGAAGAGCATACTGTTGTCTTAAATATTTTTTGTGAAAATTTTGTGTAATGTCCTTAAGAATCCCTGTTTTTATCATAACCTTTTTATTCCATTTAAATCTCACATTGAATTAGTTTTCGCAATAATGAAATACCTTAATTGAAGTATATAAACACAATATTTATGAATAAAAATCGCATAATTACTGTGTAATTTTTATATTAAAATTTTGTGTGGACTGTGGTTAACTAACATTGCATTACACCTGGTGTGAAGTTGCAGAAATCCATTATTATTCATAAAGTGAGTAACTTTGTTGATAAAAATTAATAACTTTGTAATGAAATATAATATATAATTAGTAAGTTAGTAATAAAAGCTAATAAAGAGCTTAAATTTAAATATCCAGTCTTTAAAAATATGAAACATTACAGTTTGAAATTTTTTATGTATAGTAGATGTTAAAGTATTACAATATACACTGTTTCTTTAGTGCATTTAAACTTTTTGTGAGGCCCAAAGTCAGAAAATATCTAAGTAATTTTGTTAGATACTCAATAACATGAGAAGTTTAAACAAATGAAAAACACTAACAGAAGTAGGGTTTTAGCCTAATGCAAGTAGCATCTCATTGCTACAATTTGTTCAAGTTTGCTATATGTAAATAATACAGTTCTACTTTTTGAGCTAACTGTATTGAGAAAAGATTGGGAATGACTTTCTGTTCTTTTGAAACATAATTAGCAAAGCTTGCATGAAATGTATCATCAGTTGCTTCATTAGAATCCAAGTAACAAATTATATCATACCTAGGTATTAGTATAAGAGCCAAAAACTGACACATTTTACAGATCAAATGGAAATCTGTTTCCTTCTGTGCATTGTAACCGACATGTTTTGGGATGAAATGATAAATATTCTTAATATTGTAATGATATAATGTAATCTAGCCAAGTGGTTAGTGTGCTTGGCTACTGATCAAAGGGACCTGAGTTCGAGTCCAGGGTAAGACATGGATGTTTGTTTTGTGTTTCTGCTGAGGTCTCACCTTTACAGACCTACTTTGGTGGATAAACTTACAGACTCTTGTCAGACCTATGTCACAAGCAGCTACTTGGGGGAATATTGTGTGATTGAAAGTCATTTTATAACTTTTATCAGTGACCTATCAAAGGTGTAGCTGATTTGTTGAATTAGGTCATATGTCTGAAAGGTTTTTTTGCATTTAGTATTGTAACTTTCTTTATGTTATAAAGTATATTGTAATTGTATGCCATCATCCTAAACAAATTTAATATTAAGCTGATCAGCTATTTTTTTTTCCTAGTAATTTTTAGAAATCAGAAAATGGAACCTTAATTTCCGGCAACTTCACTCCAGGTATAATATAATACTTTTAATACCAGTTTGTAGAATTTTTTGTGAGGTTGGGTTCCACTCTAATATCAGTTTTACTGGTTTATGCCCCCTCCACTCCCCACCCCTAAAAAAAAGTTATATATGTTGCGTGGTGGGTTTTGTTTGTGTAATTTTGTGGCTCCTGTTTTTGCTAATCCTCCAAGAAAAACTCAAGAGGCTGCTGATTAATACCAAATGGATGATTGCATTAATTTTACTGTTTTGCATAGATTTACTTACATATAAACATATGTATGGTAATCTACATTCTTTTATTAATTTTTTGTTTTCAACCATGCAAAATTTAACATTTTTCAAGTAATGAACCTTCAATTGTTTTAAAACTCTAAAAAAACATTTGAAAGTAAGCAATAATCAGTTTTCAAATGCATTTTTCAATTACATAATTCAGCATGATGGTATAACTGAAATGAGAGAAAATGCCATCCAACACATTAAATTATGGAAAGCATGTCATAACATTACTGAGTTACATCAGCAACTGAATCATATTTTAACTGAGGAAAAGCACTACACAAGTGTCAACAGTTGATCAAAGCTGTACACTCCAATGTATAAATATTAAGCAATTTGAAATGAGCTTCTCTACTCTATTTGAAATTTATAATAATTCAAAGTTCAAAATTCATAAGTTTCATGCAGTGTTGTAATATTTGTAGCAAATGTATAAGGCTGTGTAGTTGATATTTTGATAATTCTCAGAGAGTCATTTACCTATGATCTATAAGAACTGTCAAAGTATCAACTATATAGTCTTGCTCAGGTTCAGATAGAGGAGGATTGTTTTTGTTGTTTTTTTTCTGGGGAGGGGGGAGGGGCAAAATATGTCATTGTTAGATTATATGTCAAAGAAATATAAATGTGTAAACTTTGTGACATAAATAATTTTTATAATATAATAAATAATTTTTATTATATTATTTAAATTTTATTATTAAGTGATTTAAAATCTGATTTTTAAAGTATCTATTAAATATATTTATGTGGTTTTTAGAGGGGGAGGCAGATTTCTGACTTGGCTAGGCCCCATCTCACCTCTATCAGATACTAATCTCACCAGTTGCCACTTGCCATTGATTAATATGTGTATAAAATTAACCAGAAAAAACTTTATTTTAAATGTTTTATGTAAGCATTTTTGAAATGATATTTTACAGGCAGGACTGGTGCTAGGTGTAATAGTGCTATCATGCAAAATCAATTGGACATGGTCACTCCCCACAGAATGTATTTTTCTTACTAATAAATATTTATGAAATCTACAAATATAAAATGTTAAATTCAAATTCTGTTACATTTTTTTACAAAAATTTGTTACAAAATTTCCAATAATACATTGATATATATTGCTGATTGGAAAAGTACGCTTAAAATTTGGGTGCCTCTTTCTTACCTGAGCTGTCCCATGGCCGAGTGGTTAGCACATCAGACTATTGATCTAAGAAATCTGGGTTCGAGCCCCAGGTAGGGCATGGATGTTGTGTTGTTTTTCTGCATTGGTCCCGCCATCCTCACAGATCTTATACTATGGCATATAAACTGACAGGCTCCTCTGAAACCTCTGTGGCAAGCAGCTGCTTGAGGATTTGAGGATTGCTTGAGGCCTCTGTGGCAAGCAGCTGCTTGATTAATTTTTTTTTTACTTACCTGTATCCATGATATGTTGATTGCCTCCCCACCTGGCACCAGCACTGCTTACAGGGGTGGATTGAATGAGAGCTTTAAACCTGGTTAGTATCGTTCTCCAGCAATAGATTGTAGAAAAAATTAATTCTACGTTAAATTTCTTGCAAACTGGGTTAGTGGCCGCATTGATCCACTTTAGACCAACTACACTAGAATTTTCCTGATAACTTTTATGACCAGTCTAGCTCATTATACACTTTTGCAAAATGAAATTTCCTATTAACATTGACCACAAAGGACACTTGGGCTAAATTCTGGTAGTCCAATTTGAGAAAACTTTGTTTCTCATCAAACATAGCCACCCTTGTTGCCTTAGTATTGTGATAAGTAAAATAGCATTTTTAATGTGCTTATTCTTTATGTTATTGTTCTATATAATGCTGTACAAGAAATGTTTTGTAAGGTATTTTGAAATAAATTGTTAATACTTTCATTGGTATAATTGGAGTGGAAATTTTAGTGAGGTGCATTGAGTTTTTATGTATAAAAATTACCACTGAATCATTGTTTAAGTATCACAAGAAATGCCCTGTTAGACATGGAACACATGAAATAATAAGCTGACAAAAATTGGTCTTGCCCTGAATGGGAAAACCAATTTTTTTAAGTTTATTATTTCATTAACAATGATGTTTAACAAATGGGGAAACTGAAAATAATTCATTGCACTCAATCTAATTTTTCATGTGGCCTGTCTCTAGTTGTCCATTCCTCTTCCAAATCAATGAGTATATAAGATATTTATATACACAGTCATATCAGAATAATATGACCACCTACCTAATAATGGGAATAACCACCCTTGGCCTGGATGACAGCGGTGAGACTACGTGGCATGGATGCAATGAGGCCCTGAAAGGTTGCCAGTGGCACACGTGCCCATTCGGACTCCAGCAGAGTACGGAAGTTACAGAGACGACGTGATTGTGGGTCTGCACGCTGAACCTGTCAATCCAAATGGTCCCACAAGTACTGTATGGGATTGAGGTCGGGCAATTTCGCCAGTCAAGGGAGAACAGAGACATCGCTGTCGCGTTCCTGGAACCAGTCACGCACCACCTTTGCAACATGGCAGGGTTCATTGTCCTGTTGGTAGACACCACCTGGGTGAACGTCCAACATGAAGGGATGCAAGTGGTCAGCGAGGATGGACAGGTAGTCATTGGCGTTCAGGGACCCATCCAGTGGTCCCAGGTCATACCAGTACCACTGGATGGTACCAGTGGTCCTGGTATGACCTGGACAACTGTGACAACAAAGCGACGACAAGCGTGTCCGGGTGTTGGTTCTCATGTGTCTGACGGTGTATCCGCCACTGCCCATCACTTCTGTGGAGTAGAAACCTCAATTTGTCGAAGACAACCTTTTTCCACTCTTCCATTGTTCAATGATGGTAGTCCCATGCGAACTGCAGGCGTCGTTGCTGATGGACCTTGGTTAACATGAGCGTCTTTAAGCAGCATCGACTCCAGAGACCCTTGTGTAACAGGATTCACTCTACTGTTATTGAGATACCATGGGCACGCAGGTACGTGTCATACCTGGGTGCTCCAGCATTCATTTGAGTGGTTAATTGCTGCACTGTTGCATGTCAATTGCCCTTTACCAGAAGACGGAGGTGACATTCTCCTCTGGGGTCAATGGCCTTTGGAGTTCCACAGTTATGACGTCTGTACGACTATGGCTCATCTGTCCTGGCCGGCCGCTTATATCTCCTTGTAGTCGACCTAGTCATGTGCACTCTGTGACATGCCTGGGAAGGTACACTGTGATTCCGTGGGTGGTCCTATTATTCTGATACAACTGTGTATATAGATCATTTTGAGTGATTGATAGCTAGTTGATGGGGGATCACATTATTCTAACTATAATGCAAAACTGGTAGAGCTCTGAAAATATGCACCTAGCAGTAATCCGGGTCGTAGATCTCGAAAAAGATCCGAAAATTTACCTCCGACGTGACCTTCAAGGTCAAACAGAAGTCAAACTTTGATCTACGAGTACTAGAAAAGCGAATATTGGTGTCTATGGGTGTTTCAGGCTGTAGCTCTTGGAAACGTGAAATTTTAAATCTGGAGAGTCCTTCAAGCTCTAGGTCAAATTTAGATTTGCTGGTGCTAGAGAGAGCCTAAAAATTGGTTACGGAGATATTTTGGGTCATAGATCTTTGAAATTTTGAATGCAATGGGTCCTTCAATGTCAAAGATCAAATATAGATGTAGCAGTGCTAAAAAAATGGTGCCTGGGAGTATTTTCAGAACCTTTGGATGCAAAATGGATCCCTTAAGGTCAGAGGGGAAATTTCTGTGTACCATTACTGGAGAGCTAAAAATTGGTGAATTGGGATATTTAGGCAGTATAACTTAGAAATAAGAGGAATTTTCAGATCTGGTATCGCATTCGAGGTCGAATAGGGGTGGAGTGAAAAGAGTAAAAGAGGCTGAAGACATTGATCAATTTCTAATTTTAGATATTTCTCAACCAGTGTTTTGCATATTCTTAACGGTAACGAAGGAATGTATTATAGTGTGATACTCTGCATGTATTTATTGGACATTTGACTGCCGATCGGTTCGACGCGTAAATCATTTAAGCTATATACATCGCAACTCATGCATGCAAATCGTCAGATCAATCTATCCATTATTTATAGATGGAGCAATTTCACATTGCAGATGAACAGTGTGTACAAACAACCCTTTTTTTAAAAAAAAAATATTGGATACATGGAAATTATAAAAAAAATATAAATTTGAAAAATTATCTTACTAAAGCTTTTCGATATTGAAAGCACTCATCAAATTTGTATTCACTTCAAAGGAAAGTAGGGTGTCAGCAATTGTTGATGAGTACGCTAATCAGAGCCCTATTTTGGAGAGAATAGTAATTCAGCAAGTGATTCCAGTATTGATATGCTTTTTAGAAAGGTAGGTATTTTAATATTTTTAATTGTTTTTTACTATGTAACCTAAGAAACCGATTTTTGAAACTGCTTGAGTCCCAAAAATTAACCACAGTTTTCCTCTACCCTTTTTGGGGAGGGAGAAAGATTGCGCACGATCTAAGTATACCAGAACATTGTAGTAAACTTGGCTAGCTTTAATTTAAGCCAGGCTCATAATCTGCAGTTCCCAGGTTGGAATCCCACCTGTACCAGTGTTGGGATTTATCTCCTCTAAACTTCCACCTTGTCTTTGGTCAAAAAACGTGGGCTTGATAAAGCTGTCGTCTTTTGGGTGGGACAGTAAGCCATGGCACTGTGTGCAAGAGAGTCGTTCTGTGTGCCCATTAAAGAACACGCTGGATGGCCTTGCTAAGAGGTTTCCATCTGTCAACTAACGGCTGTCTAGTGTGTCCCTTTCACAAACCTCTGAGCCATTGAGGCCCTTGTTACCTGGCCAGTTAGCCCATTGTGTGCAAAACAGTACAGTTTAGAGGTAACCAACTTCAAACAGTTTCTATCAAAATCAAATGTTTGCTCGTTTCATTCCGAAGGTTTACTAAAAAAAGTTCACAATTCTATTTCCACCAAAAAGCATTTTAAGAATCGACTTAATTCAACATTTCTTACAATTTTAAACGATAGTCCCTTTTTGGAAAATGAAATGCATCATGCCTCTTGATCGTTATTTGATGATCCTGAGGTATTTTATCCTATCTGAACGAAGTTTTGTTCAAAGAACACGTAAGATGAAGAATGAAAGCTTCCATAGGCACTTTTGACTGCAGCGCCACAAGGCTATAAATATACGTGCTGTGCTGCAGGGCAGCTGTTATTCGTGATCTCCGGGGCTAAGGTACTTGCATATTCATTTCCGTGAGAACTTTTAGATTTGGCGGCTGTTGTTTTTAGTGTCGTAACGTTTAAAGCCTGTCCCATGGCCGAGTGGTTAGCACGCTTGGCTACTGATCTAAGGGACCTGGTTTGTGTTGTGTTTTCTGCTGAGGTCCTGTCATCCTCTCAGACCTTCTACTATGGCATATAAACTGACAGGCTCCCGTGAGACCTCTGTGGCAAGCAGCTGCTTGAGGGGGTATTTATTTTTTTTTAACGTTTAAAATTTTTTTTTTAATATATATTAGAAGCATTTGGGAATGTTTTCGCATCGCATGAAATATCTTTTTCTTCTTCAGCTCTTTTACGTATGTTCGTCAAAGGAAATATTAGCAAAATCTTGACTGACACAATTTTTAATAATATATGTAGTTTTCAAATGCACTGCATTCCTTATTAACTCCTTTAGTTTTTTTCCTGCTTTTTTTTTTACTGTGTTCAACAAATTTATCTGATAAAATTTTTTTGACTTATACAATCCTTCAGGAATATGTTTTATATTTATTTAGTAAATCTTCATTGTATACAACAAGCTGAACACTAAAAAATCTGCTAAAAAGTCTGCGTAAATTTTTCTCATTTTTAGAATTTTAACATTACCGAGTTTTTATAAATTGTTTACATGTGCAATGGATGTAATTAAAATAAAAAATCGCAGAAATTTTAAGAATTGAACTAAGAAAATTTAATATCATTAATTCATTTCAACTGAGGTCACAGCATGAAAAGTTTGTTACAACAGATTATGCCAATAGGCATAAATTTTTTAAAAATAATAGATTATGCCAATAATTTAAAAATAACAGATTATGCCAATAGGCATAAATTTTTCAAAAGATCATGCCAATAGGCAAAATATAAAACCTCACGGATCACGGCAGGAAGGTACAGCAAAGTAATAAACAGTGCTGCTCATCCATATGATTCCAATCGTCAGCTTTTTTTCGTGCCCGATATCCCACATTTGTTTAAAAATATTAGATCAGCATTGATTTCCAATAAAATAAAATAATAAATACCCCCTCAAGCAGCTGCTTGCCACAGAGGTCTGACAGGAGCCTGTCAGTTTATATGCCACAGTAGAAGATCTGAGAGGATGGCAGGCCCTCAGCAGAAAACAACACAAACATCCATACCTTACCCGGGGCTCGAACCCAGGTCCCGTAGATCAGTAGCCAAGCGCGCTAACCACTCGGCCACGGGACGGCTGATTTCCAATAAGCAAATAAAAATCTCCCCTGAAATTCAAATGCAATATAACTTGCCAACTGATATCATTTTAAGTAATCAATTGAACAAATCTGCAAGCATCAAGAAAACAGAAGTTTGTCAAAAGTTAAAGTTTGAAAATATGAACCAAATCATTTTGATAAAACGAAGGTTTCAAAAGCAAAGAATGTATTAAGTTTCGAAACAAGTTCAGTTTTGAAATATTCAGTTCAGAATAAATATGATGGAACACGGAACCACGGCTTAACGTTCCATCCGACGGACGGCGGCATTTCCAAGGCCGTCGGTGTCCCCTACTGACCGTGGGCAGGGCGGGGAGTTTTGCGGAGATAAGTCTCAACGCTGACCTAGCTGGGACTCGAACCTGGGAACTACAGATTACGAGCCGGTGTTGGCCTGGCGCGCTACCGACTGACTCCCCGCCCCATAAGGGCATTAGGAAGCCATGCCAAAGTGGTGTAGTTCTTGCTACCCAGACAGTCCTTGATTTACAGGAATTGTTTTCAAAGAAAGAAAATTACATTTTCCTTTTAACGTCTCGCTTTTTCGAAGACTGCCTTGAAAACCTCTTTTCAAGTGTTCGTGCAATTCATCCAGTACCCTCAGCATTGCTACTTAAACGCAATTTAAAGTTAATTTGCATTGCCCAATATTTAAAATATGTATCAAATGGGAACTACGATGAAGATGACAGAGAGTTTTTAGCTGAATTTTTAGACCCAAATATGCAAATCACGCTGAAAAGCCTGAAATGGCACACAAAAAAGTATATAATAGTGCTACTAAAAATTAGAATACTCATTCAGATCTGTCATTCTTAGAAAAGAATGTATTATATCACATTTCAGGTTATATAATATCAAGAGTTCTTTTAAATGAAAAAGTTGTTCTGAATGTTGTAATCCATTGTAAAGTAAAAAAATCTTGATTACTGAGTATGCTTCACTAAAAGAAATGAGAAGCTATAAAGAAAATTCTTTGGTGAAGGCTAGTGCAGATATTTATAACCTGTTCATGGTGTGTGAAAAATATTTTCGTAAACTTCAACAGATGTACAAACTTGAAAGCTTCCCAACATCAAAAAGCATTGCTGCAAAAATATTAAAAAAATTGGCTCACAATTTCAGCTTCCAAATTGTCATAATATTAAGCAGAAACTAATATATCGTTTTATCGTGTTTCGTATGAGAATTTGGGCAGTAGAAATGAAGCGGCTTTTAAAAGAAACAGAAACAAAATAAATAGTCAAGCAAAAGTGTTGCAATGAGATTGATAATTTCAAAAGTAAATTAATTACCAAAACTGGGTAGGTGGAATTTTTCTTCTATTTAGTGATATATTTATAAACGGCAGAGTGTCCGAGTGGTTAGCGTTCTAGGCTACTGGTCAAAAGGACCTAAGTTCCGAGCCCCGGGTAAGACATGGATGTTTATATTGTATTTCTTCTGAGGTCCCACCATCCTCACTAATCTAATATGGCATATTAAACTGACAGGCTCCTGTCAGACCTCTGTGACAAGCAGCTGCTTAAGGGGTATTTATTTATATTATTTTAGTGTAATAAAGGGAAAAAAATCATTTATAATCTAGTTCTTTATATATATAGCATAATTTTGACAGATTTCAGAATATGTAAAAATATTTTTATAAAGCTTGCTTATGCTACAAGTGTTCAACTATTACTTTTGAATAGAATTTAAATATTAATTTTGTAAAAGCTTAAATCAGAGCCCAAATTAAAAATATTGCCATATCGTTTCAGGAATGTTAAACATTTTTCCTTTTTAAGTAAAACTTTAATATCTGGGACTGAATGTATGAAAGTTATTGCTTTAATTTTTATTATTTTAAGTAATTCTTATTAACAATCAATAAATATTAGTATAAAATACTGAGAACAGAAAGCATCTCCATGATTTTTAAGTAACAAAATCTTATTACATGGTTGCTCCGTCCTCATGTGTGCTTTGGCGAAGCTAGATCATCAGTCAGCTAGCCTAACTGACGCACTCGCAGAGCACAGACATGGCGCCCATGAACGCCGTCGTAGATCGTAGATCGGTACTTGGTTTGTGGAGTGCCAGGTACAAAAGTACCCATAACCTCCTTCATCGAAGCATGTGCCTGATTGGCATCAGTATAAAACAATATTAAAGTAAACCACCTTACCTATGGTGGGCCCCTAAGGGCAAGAAATCAGAAAACAACAATAAAGTATAAGGATGCACAAGAGACCTAAAATGGGTAGCTCTCTGTGCTGAAAGCCATAATTTTTGGCCTCTTATATCTATTCAAGACTTCATGGATTGGATTGGATTGGATTGTTTTACCTCTGAGTGGCACTTTTTTTTGCACACCATGGGCTAAATGGCCAGGCCACAAGGACCCCGAAGGCTCAGAGAAGGGACCCACTGGAACAGCTGTTGGGAGACAGATGGTAGCCTCCCGTCTAGGCCATCCAGCGTGTTCCTTAACGTGCACAGGATATGGCTCTCCCACACACGGGGCCACGGCTTAACGTCCCATCTGACAGACGGCGGCCTTTTCAAGACCATCGGTGTCCCCTACTGACCGTGGGCAGGGCGGGGATATTTTGCGGAGATAAATCTCAACGCTGACCCAGCTGGGACTCGAACCTGGGAACTACGGATTACGAGCCTGGCGCGCTACCGACTGAGCCACTCACGCCCAAAGACTTCATGATTATAGTCTAAGAGACAAGATATGATCTCGTGCAGGTTAGATCGAACTGAGTCGAAGAAACCACGCGAGCTAAACAATATAAGAAAAGATGTGGTCGATGCCCAGATCATTGTGTAGCTGTCTATTAGTTACGAACCATGGGGCATCGACGCACATCGCAAGATCTTATTTTGCAAGACTTGGATCTTGTGGATGTTGGTAGGAGTTGTATTCGCCCAAAAAATCATTGGCGAAGCATATGAGATGATGGGTCTAATGACCATGTGGTAAAGCAAAAGCTTATGGTCAATAGAGAGAACAGAATTACGTCCAAGGAGAGGTCCTAGTTGACATCGGACAGTGTTCACTTTGGTGATGATCCCATGTACGTGGGGATAACACTTTAGCTTTTTGTGCAAGGTTACTCCTAAATACTTAACAGTATCTTGCCATGTAAAAGGTTTATCCAAAAGTATTAAAGGTTGTGAGTTATTAGTTCTCTTGCCACTGAAAAGGATTGCGTTACTCTTTTCAGTGTTCAGTTTCATTTTCCATTTATCATACCATGATTCCATTTCGTCTAGGCAATTCTGAAATCTTCTGGTTGCAAGTTCAGCTCTCATAGAAGGGGAGATGAAAGCAATGTCTGCATATTGTGCTATGACAATTCGATCGAATGTTGGAATATCATAGAGATACAATGCGAAGAGAGTAGGGCCTAGGAGAGAGCCTTGCGGAACTCCAGCGGCCATTACTCTCTTAGTAAAGACGGAGGATTTGATCTGAACTTGATAAGTTCGGTTTGAGAGGTACGATTGGAGAATACGGGTAAGACCCACAGGAGTCCCCATCTCGATCAGTTTGTAAATCAGGCCGTCCATCCAGACGTGGTCAAAGGCCACGTCCAGAAACTGGGAGCTCTCCAGTCTTGGCTACGTCCAGAAAGACGACAGCAACAGTCTCCTTCCTGTTTAGTGCCGCAGCAATAGTTTTGACGACTCTGAGGACTTGATGTTGGGTCGATCTCTTGCGTCTGAAACCAAACTGCGAATCTGGTAATACAGGATGAGTGGAAAGGAATTCATCCAATCTGTTAAGAACGATCCGCTCAAACAGTTTTCCCAAACAGGAAAGCAGACTGATGGGGCGATAGCTGGTTGGGAAAGAGAGGTCTTTACCCGGTTTATGAATCAGCCTCACATGGGCGTTCTCCCGGACCTCTGGAAAAATATGGTTCCGGAGGAGGAAATTAAAAATGTCACACAGATGGGTGATGGCCTTTTTTGGAAGGTGCTTCAGCATCCTATTGCTGATGTTGTCGGGACCAGAAGCTTTATTGGGCTTCAATTTATGGATGGCCTGGATCACTTCAGAAGATGTAAATGAAATTCTAGAACTTTCTTCCTGACAGAAACGGAAAAGAGTTTCTTCCACCTCATCACAGGTTTCATTGTCAGAAAGGTCAGAATTATCCCGAAATTGCAACTCCAGGGCATCAGCGAAAGCATCAGATTTGTCGTCCTCGTTATAACACATACCAGCCTCTCCACGGATGGGGGGGGGGGGGGGTAGTTTATACGTGGATATTTTAAAGATTTCACCATCTTCCAGATAGAGTTGTCACTTGTAGAAAGTGAGGTCAGTTTTTTATGCCATGTAAAACTACGATGGTCCAGGAGTTTTTGTCTAACTTCAGTTTTGAGTGAGTAATAAACATTCTTGCCTTGGGCATCTCTAGATCTCTGCCATTTGTGTCTGGCTTTGTTCTTGAGTTTTACGAGATCGGAGAGAGCTCTCGAAAGAATGTAAAAATCTTTATGTGGCTTTTGTACAGTTGTATCCTTGATTGATTCAGCAAATCAGTAAAAGTAAGGATTGCATCATTGATCTTTCTAATAGAAAGGGAATTGCAAGATCCTGAGACTTTTCCATTAAGAGTCGATTTATAAAGCTCCCAGTTCACAACATTATAAGTGTCTGGGACAACAGTGATAGACAAGGACAGTGTTAAACAAACTGGCAGATGATCGGAGTTCAGATCGTGATGAACACAAAGTTCATATGTAGGTAAAAAATTCCCAAACATGACCAGATCTAAAACATCTGGTCTATGCATGGGATTATATGGGTAACAGGTAGGCTCGTTAGGAGCATCCACTATAATGCCGTTAGACGTGGCATAATCTAATAGTAAAGTTCCGTTCTTGTTGCAAGATCTGGAATTCCAAGCAACAATTTTTGAATTTAAGTCTCCTGCCAAAATTGTAGGAGTGTTGGTGTCAAAGATGATTTTAAAATAATCCAGAAAAAGATCTGAATTAGGCGGTTTATATACCGCATAAACATTCAAGGTTCCAAAAGAGTCGTCGTTAACTGCAATGGCAGTAACTTCCAAGGTGTTGAAGTTTACAGTTGGTAAAAGGTGATGTTTTATGGATCGGCCTGATGATCACGGCAGTGCCTCCACCACTGTTGTGTTGCCGATCCGTTCTGTAAACCTCGAAGTTTGGAAACTTTAGTTTATCTGAGGCTCTGAGATGGGTCTCACCCAAAAGGACAATATCTGCTTGGGAGTCAGATAAAAAATTTCTGAACTCCTATAAATCAGTAAGAATGCCATTCGCATTCCAAAAAAAGATCGAGGTGGTTCTTCTTACTATTTTGCTGCATCTGAAGTCAGTATAGAGAGTAGATAGTCGAAAGCTTTGAGTCCAACGGTGAGTTTCCCCCTGAGACCATTGGCATTCTGATCTTCTGTTATCAATGACTTAGCCATGATTAAAATTTTAGGTATATTAAGACTCTTAAAGATCAAGAAGATTTCTTTAAGGTCATTTAGGATGGTGGCATCAAATTGCTCATTTGTAGAGGGAGTTTTGCTTCGGAGGTAAAGCAGTTTGTGGCTTTCTTTTAGGTAAAGCCTTTCCAGTTCCAGTTGACTTCTCAGCTAGTATATTTTTTGCAAGAACGCTTGCGTAGGAGAGTTGAGGGGTAACGGGAACACTAACAGCCCTTCTTTCGCTGGCAGTATTAGGTTGTTCCTTAAGAGGAGCTACCACCTCACGTTTCGGATAGTGGGTGCAGCCTTTGTAGTTGGCCGTATGGCCGAGGCCACAGTTAGCACACTTAGGTGGACTCTCATCCTTCTTGCGGGTACAGTCCTTTATCAGATGATTGCCAGCGCATTTAACGCAGCGTGTCATATTAAAGTACCCACTCTGGGCATTCCCATATCTTTGGCATTGATGGCACTGTGTTGGAGTTTTCCTTGGTTTGTAACTCTCAACATGTATTTTGAGATTAAAAAGATCTGTGATGTTATAAATCACCATGAACGCCGTTTGCCAACCTCTCCCTATATAGGACCACTAGTTGCCGTGCCGGCATGAAAGGAAGCAAAGTGAGATGTCAATCATCCGGGCGAGGCGTTGCTCACAGCAGATCCAAGCTGGATCATTGGCTTAGCACTCTGAGAGACGGCTCGCAAACAATGCGACGCCGTTTTCGTTTAATTCCAATTCCCTAATTATTCCAAAATTCCTGGTTTTAAAATAATCTTTCAACCATATCGATCGGCGGTATTTTTCACGTCTGTTTCTCACTTTTTCAGCACTAAAATTGCACCACTTATACCTGCTAACATAGCAGCATCAGTTACGTCCATTGCAACTTCACGTCTAGACTGGTGAAAAATTGAAAACTATATGACACACAAATGTAGACAGTTCAAGGCATGCGTCCAACGCATTTCATCTAAGGCATGCGCTAGACTACTCGGTGTTGAAAAGCGGAATTGAAAGTTGAAAGTGAAATTGAAGATGAAAGCGCACAAGTGTGGACATAGCCATAGAGAAGTATTCTCATCGGACACAACTATTTTGAATCGAGCATATCGCTAAACAACAAGTTTTCATTCCGCACCGTAGCCGAGTGGTTAGCGTGCTTGGCTACTGATCTAAGGGACCTGGGTTCGAGCCCTGGGTAAGGCATGGATGTATGTGTTGTTTTTATGCTGAGGTTTTGCCATCTTCACAGACCTTCAACTCTGGCATATAAACTGACAGGCTCTTGTCAGACCTCTGTGGCAAGCAGCTGCTTGAGGGGGTATATTATTTTATTTTTTACCAAAAAAAACCCCAAAAGATATATTATCTGATCCGACAACACAACTATTTCCTAGACAGCATATAGCTACCAAACGATTTCTTTTCCCACGATAAAAAAACACCGATAAATGTATAATCTCATTAGAGACAACTATTTTGACTAGAGAACACTAAGCTGGACTAAATATTTATTACAAAACTAACAAATATATAGCGTCTTTAAGCAGACGATATCGCTGAACTTTCAATAAACTTGAAAGCTCAACGGAAAGCTGTTGCTACCACAACGATTGCTGCAAAATAAAATAAAATAAATACCCCCTCAAGCAGCTGCTTGCCACAGAGGTCTGACAGGAGCCTGTCAGTTTATATGCCACAGTAGGAGATCTGAGAGGATGGCAGGACCTCAGCAGAAAAACGACACACACATCCATGCCTAATCCGGGGCTCGAACCCAGGTCCCTTAGATCAGTAGCCAAGCGTGCTAACCACTCGGCCACGGGACGGCTTTGCAGCAAAAGGGAGATCAAAATGCTCCTTGTTTACCGATTAGTTTAGCCTGGCAAAAAAAAATCCTCACCACACGCATGCGCAGTGATAAAAATCTTTGAGGCGTTAGATGCTTCTTGATTTAACATGTTTGATTATTGAGATACACGGAAACTTGTAATGTTTCGTACTGTGTTTAAGTTCAGCCGCTTACTTCTGGCAAAAGATCCTCTTATATATATAGTTGGTCAACGAAATAAGTTCTCTACAACTTTGGTTAAAATGTCACAGTTCGAGGCGAAACAAAAATTGACAGGAAAAGTTGCAATCGTAACAGCATCAACAGAAGGTATAGGTTATGCCATAGCTAAACGCTTGGCTATGGACGGCGCAGAAGTTGTGGTAAGCAGTAGAAAGAAACAGAATGTTGAACACACAGTTACAGAATTAAGAAAGGCTAATCTTAAAGTTAGTGGAGTTGTATGCCATGTAGGAAAAGAAGAGGACAGAAAGAGATTAGTGGATTTTACAAATTCAACGTATGGTGGGATTGATATTTTAATAAGTAATGCAGCTGTAAATCCTGTTATGTGCCAAATACTTGATACCCCAGAAGATGCATGGGACAAAATTTTTGATACCAATGTAAAATCTGCATTTCTGCTGACACAAGCAATAGTACCTCACATGGAGAAAAGGGGAGGTGGCTCCATTGTATATGTTGCCTCCATTGCAGGTTATCAGCCAATGGAGATTATTGGAGCTTATTCAGTAAGCAAGACAACTTTGTTAGGATTAACGAAAGCAGTTGCTTTACAGTGTGTTTCCCAAAACATTAGAGTAAATTGCCTATGCCCTGGAATAATTCAAACAAAATTTAGTGAAGGTTTGTGGTCTAATCCAGATTCCAGAGATATGCTTAATTTTTTCATTCCAATGAAAAGAATTGGAAAACCTGAAGAATGTGCTGGAGTGGTGTCATTTTTGTGTTCAGATGATGCTTCATATATAACTGGTGAAACTATTACTGCTGCTGGAGGCTATTTTTCACGTTTGTGATAATTTTGCAACAAAATATTATTTCGGTGCATATATTCTTGATTATCTATTCTCGGGTAAAGATTACATTTACTACTGAATTGATTGTATTTGTTATTTTTTTAGCAAAAATTCTATAATGTAATATAATGCTATTTTAGAAACACTGAAAGTTCAAATGATATGTGTAGATTTATTCACCAATAAAATTAACAAATTTCTGTTAAATTACTTCAGTAAACTTTATGACTTCTAGGAGTAGGATAGATCTTTTGAAGAAGAAGATCTTTTCCAGTAAGAAGTCTGTTTTCACTTTGCTCTAACCTTTTTATAATTTAGATTTAAAATATTTTAACAGGTTGGCTGAGTGGTTAGCAGGCTTAGCTACTTGATCTAAGGGACCTGGGTTTGAGCCCAGGGTAAGGCATGGCTGTTTGTGTTGTTTTTCTCCTGAGGGCCTGCCATCCTCTCAGACCTTCTACTATGGCATATAAACTGACAGGCTCCTGTCAGACCTCTGTGGCAAGCAGCTGCTTGAGGGGGTATTTTATTATTTTTAAACAAACACATAACAATATTCTTTTTTTACCATATAGTGCTAAATTTAGAGATGCTTATAATACTCTGGAAGACTACACATTTTGTGTGAAAAATTTAATATTGAAAAGCTCTGATACAGTGGTTAGCAAACATAACTGCTAAGTTACTGAGCATGTCGTAGTGTAATTTTATGAGAAACCAGAAAAAGCATGTGTTTTTCGGATACCCCCATCCTTTGTGTTGGAGAAGCCATGTATTTTTTTTAACTTTATTATTTAAATATACACATGCACTTTGAAAAATTATAATTGTGTTAAAAAGGAATTATTGGGCTTGGTTCTCACTTGGTACACAAATTGGTTTTTTAGTTACAACGAAATATTTAGTACAAGGCTATGAAGTAGAAAAATTTAATGGATTACATTAAGAGAGTAAACAAATTATTTTTAATGATATGCCATCCTGTTAATAATCTCATGTCAAATCTGAGATTCATCTGTGCTAATCCCCACTATACCCTCAGAGGAAAGAGGGGACACTCATGGGTTGGAGAGCTGCCAATGAAATGGAATGTTAAGCCATGGGTCTCTGCGTAGAAGAGTCGTACCAAAGCCATCTTGAGGCATGGAATTAAAGTACCACTGGTGTTCTTGACATCATGATTGGTATCCTATGTTTTGCTGATAATTGCACATGTAATATGGCATTCATTGAGTAAATGTTATTAAAATATTATTTCACTTGCTTTATTTTCTGTTATAAATTACACAGATAAAGGGATATAAATATTTATAATACATATCAACATGTAATTTTTATGTATTACTATTGATTGATTATTTATTAACTGATATAAAGTTAAGAACTATATCTTGCAACTGGATTGCATTTAAATGTTGTAAAAACATTTTGAATAAGCTTTGTTCTTGTCACAAATGAAGCCAACTGGGCCCATGTAGTGATTACGGTTCTCAGCCGATAGATGGCATTGTTCAAGTGGCGTGAGACGTTGAAGTGTAAAGTATGACGTAGAAACGTAACTGTTGGTTGTTGGTGGCCTATGGCTCTTTGATTTGTTTCTTTTGGATGGGTAATGTGGAGTCACGTGTGATTAAGTAATCTGTGAGTCATTTGTGTGATTTGACGTGAGTGTGAAGTTACGTTTGGTTTTTTTCGCCATTTTTGCCGAGACCGACGAGAAAGGCCACGACACTGAGGCGATCCTCAGCCGTCACGTGATCAATTTAGTCCGGTAGCTGCAAACGCCACTCGATTCGTTCGCACAGAACCTTGTATCTCGTTTTTGCAATTTTATTTCGCTTTAATTTTTTCGTATCGACACTAAATCACATGAAAAATTCCTTGTGTAGAATAAATTATGGCTGTATTCTTTTCCCACTTTTTTGTTTAGCTTTTTATATAAGCGAATTTAAATTTGATAGTTATTCTAAAACTAGCTGAAATTCACAAGAAAGCTATTTTTTTTTCTTTCTTCATACCCCATTTAATCTAATTTGTGATAATTCTTAAAAAATCAGCTGTTTCCTTAAAAAAATTAAAGGCATAATATTATAGTGTTTAGAACAAAGCAAAATCAGAAAACCAGAGGTGTATTTAAACGGGTGGTTTGGGATATGTATATACAAATATATATAAATTTTTAAATTATTTTATGTTTTTTTTTTAAACATTTAACAACTGCACGGCATTGATTCAAAATACACCACTGGTTTTCATTTACTTACTAGTTGCGGTATCCTTAATATTAATTATAGAAATGTATTATGTGCTCATATATATCAACATATATTTCTTTTTCCAAAATCTCTAGCTAGCAATCATAGCCAGAAAAAGCAAGCATTATATATTTATATATAATACTGTTAAAATACTGTCTCAACTTCATAGAGCTGTATTGTCATGTGAAAATCCAGTAAAACTCTTGCTGACACAGTGGCAGGGGTGGCTCAGTCGGTAGAACGCCAGATTCATAATCTGCTGTTCCCAGGTTTGAATCCCATCTGGGATCTTATCTGTCAATAGGGAACACTGATGGGTTTGGAAAAAACACCATCTGTAGAATGAGACATTAAGTCATGGGCGCCATACCCTGTGCATGTTAAAGAAGACGCTGGATAGCCTTGATGGGAAGTTACCACCTGTCCAGTGTGCCGCCTCCCCTAACCTATCAGCGCTTGTGAACTGGCCATTTAGCCCATTGTATGAAAGGAAGTGCCATTCAGAGGTTAATAAAAAACAACTGGTAGACACATAGCAGAAGAAAAACTCCAGTATTCTAATTATAGTGTTTCCTGTTAATTACCTGGATTCGAGCCCCGGGTAAGGCATGGCTGTTTGTGTCGTTTTTCTGCTGAGCTCCTGCCATCCTCTCAGACCTTCTGCTATGGCATATAAACTGACAGGCTCCTGTCAGACCTCTGTGACAAGCAGCTGCTTGAGGGGGTATTTTATGTTACTTTACTGAAAATTAAAAAGTGGTGTATGTGTTGCATTGTAGTTTTTTTTTTTATAACCTTTAGAATAATTTTGTAAATAAAACTTCATTTTCGTTAGGTAATGGTTATAAACTGAAAGTCCACTCTCACTACAAGTATTCAGCAATATAAATTAATATCTGATTAATTAAATTTTAATGTTACCATACTATTTTTGAATTTAAGCTTTAATGACATTATCTGCTATTTCATGGACATAAAAGCAACATGAAAATATTTTTTTTCTATAAAATAACCAAAAATTAAAGGGTTTTAAATTTAGAAGAAAAATCTGACTAAGCCATTAATCAGTAACATCCATTATCTGACCTACATAAAATAATAAATAATCATCCTTTTATTGATATTTTCAATTTCAAAAATTGTGATCGACATGATATACTCTAAAGACTGATAAAACCTGTTCCTATGGATACATAGTTACTCTATCCAGATATATGAAATATATATATTATGAATAAGAATAAAAGTACAAATTTTGCAGATCAAATAAGTGCTGATAGCATAGTTATGTCTAAACTACTTTTCCCTTTCGGGGGTGGCTCAGTCGGTAGCGCGCCAGGCTCGTAATCTGTAGTTCCCAGGTTCGAGTCCCAGCTGGGTCAGCGTTGAGATTTATCTCCGCAAAATTCCCCGCCCTGCCCACGGTCAGTAGGGGACACCGATGGGCTTGGAAAGGCCGCCGTCCGTCGGATGGGATGTTAAGCCGTGGCCCCGTGTGCGGGAGAGCCATACCCTGTGCACGTTAAAGAACACGCTGGATGGCCTTGACGGGAGGCACCATCTGTCTCCCAACAGCTGTTCCAGTGGGTCCCCTGCCCCAACCTTCTCTGAGCCTTCGGGGTCCACATGACCTGGCCATTTAGCCCATGGTGTGCAAAAAAGTGCCGCTCAGAGGTAAAACAACCCAACTTTTCCCTTTAATGTATAAAACTTATTAGCTCAAAAACAAAAAAGATTGCCAAGAGAATTGTTTGTGCAAAGAATTTCAAACATGGACTCGACAATTTTTGTGGGCTACGATCAATATCTCGTTTGCCCCTTATGAAATGAAAGATGCTAGCGATAAGTAATTAACCTGATCATCCACACATTTATAGCAATTTGCAAAAGTGTTAAATATGAGTAGTTAAAATATCAAATAATTCATGCTCTCAACTTCAAAACCAGGCCAAACAAATTGCATCGTGTTTGTGATCAAAGGGACATGGGTTAAAGTCCCAGGTAAGGCATTTTCAATTTTTCACTCTATAAAAAATTACGTATATTATTAACAGTTTAATTCCTTCAATTTTTTCAATCAAAACAACGATAAGTTATATAAGGGCAGCCAAAAAAGTTTCTAACTTAATGAAAGAAATCTATTATAATTTAGTTTTGGATGGCTGTGTTTAAGGGGGAATGTTTTTGTTAGGTTCTTTGGAATGAGGGGTATTTGAATGGGAAGGGAGGAGTGGTTTGTAGGAGTTAGTATTATTTGAATTCTTTTTTTTTGTGTTGAGCATGATGTGTGTTTTGTTGTCAGTATGGAAGAAAATGGTAAAAGTTTAGAATGTGGGGAAATTAAGTGATAAAAACGAGTGTTTTTATGGGGTGTTTGTGTTTTAGGAGAATAGTTTTTGGTGAAACGTGGAAAGTGAGTTTTCAGAAGTTTGTAGTGTAGTGGGGGGAGTATGCTTGGGGGAAATAATGTTGCAAGTTTTTGCGTGTGGGATTGAAAATGGCGATAGTAACGAACACGTGTATTTCGTTATAATAGTTTGGGGTGAATTGAATGTTTATTAGTAGTTACGTGTAGTATGGTAATTATTAATGTATTATAGTGATTTATTAATTTTGTTGTGTATTTAGGAGTCTTTTAAATTTAGTTATATGATTTATCGTTAATATGTGGAAACGTTTGGCGGCTTTTTGATGTAGTAATTATGGGTATTGTAGAATTGTCGGTGTTCGAAAAAACGGCAGTTTTTCATAGAATCAGGAAAGTTAATGAAAAATTTAGGGGTGGGGTGAGAGTGGCGGAGTCGGTAGCGCGCCAGGCTTGTAATATGTAGTTCCAAGGTTCGAGTCCGAGCTGGATCAGCGTTTAGATTTATCTCGGCAAATTTCCCAACCCTGCCCATGGTTAGTAGGGGACACCGATGGGCTTGGAAATGCCGCCATCCGTCGGTTTGGACGTTAAGCCGTGGCCCTGTATGGGAGAGAGTCTTAATCTGTTTACGTTAAAGAACACGCTGGATGGCCTTTGACGGGAAGTTACCATCTGTCTCCCAACAGCTGTTCCAGTGGGTACCCTCCCCCTACCTTCTGTGAGCCTTCGGGGTTCATGTAACCTCGCCATTTAGCCCATGGTGTGGGAAAAAAGTGGGGCTCAGAGATAAAACGAAAATGTAATTTAGGGGAGGGTTATTTGAGCTGTAAGATTTTTTTTGTCAGATTTTTTTTTTATAATTCGGTCGGCGGTGCACTGTTTCCGATTTTCGCGTTTTTCGGTTTGTGTTGCCTGGGAGGACATTATTTAGTTTTGGGGCTTTTGTATAATGCGGTCGGCGGTGTACTGTTTCCGATTTTCAATGTTTTTCGGTTTGTGTTACCTGGGAGGACATTTGTTAGTTTTGGGGCTTTTGTATAATGCGGTCGGCGGTGTACTGTTTCCGATTTTCAATGTTTTTCGGTTTGTGTTACCTGGGAGGACATTAGTTAGTTTTGGGGCTTTTTTATAATGCGGTCGGCGGTGTACTGTTTCCGATTTTCAATGTTTTCCGTTGTGTGTTGCCTTGGAGGACATTATTTAGTTTTGGGGCTTTTTTATAATTCGGTCGGCGGTGCACTGTTTCCGATATTCGTGTTTTTCGGTTTGTGTTGCCCGGGAGAACATTATTTAGTTCTGGGGATTTTTTATAATTCGGTCGGCGGTGCACTGTTTCCGATTTTCATGTTTTTCGGTTTGTATTGCCTGGGAGGACATTATTTAGTTCTGGGGCTTTTTTATAATTCGGTCGGCGGTGCACTGTTTCCGATTTTCATGTTTTTCGGTTTGTATTGCCTGGGAGAACATTATTTAGTTCTTGGGCTTTTTTATAATTCGGTCGGCGGTCCACTGTTTCCGATTTTCATGTTTTTCGGTTTGTATTGCCTGGGAGAACATTATTTAGTTCTTGGGCTTTTTTATAATTCGGTCGGCGGTGCACTGTTTCCGATTTTCATGTTTTTCGGTTTGTGTTGCTTGGGAGGGCATTGTTTAGTTCTGGGGCTTTTTTATAATTCGGTCGGCGGCGCACTGTTTCTGATTTTCATGTTTTTCGGTTTGTGTTGCTTGGGAGGGCATTGTTTAGTTCTGGGGCTTTTTTATAATTCGGTCGGCGGTGCACTGTTTCCGATTTTCATGTTTTTCGGTTTGTATTGCCTGGGAGGACATTATTTAGTTCTTGGGCTTTTTTATAATTCGGTCGGCGGTGCACTGTTTCCGATTTTCATGTTTTTCGGTTTGTATTGCCTGGGAGAACATTATTTAGTTCTTGGGCTTTTTTATAATTCGGTCGGCGGTGCACTGTTTCCGATTTTCATGTTTTTCGGTTTGTGTTGCCTGGGAGGACATTATTTAGTTCTTGGGCTTTTTTATAATTCGGTCGGCGGTGCACTGTTTCCGATTTTCATGTTTTTCGGTTTGTATTGCCTGGGAGGACATTATTTAGTTCTTGGGCTTTTTTATAATTCGGTCGGCGGTGCACTGTTTCCGATTTTCATGTTTTTCGGTTTGTATTGCCTGGGAGAACATTATTTAGTTCTTGGGCTTTTTTATAATTCGGTCGGCGGTGCACTGTTTCCGATTTTCATGTTTTTCGGTTTGTGTTGCTTGGGAGGGCGTTGTTTAGTTCTGGGGCTTTTTTATAATTCGGTCGGCGGCGCACTGTTCCCGATTTTCATGTTTTTCGGTTTGTGTTGCCTGGGTGGACGTTATTTAGTTCTGGGGCTTTTTTATAATTCGGTCGGCGGCGCACTGTTTCTGATTTTCATGTTTTTCGGTTTGTGTTGCTTGGGAGGGCATTGTTTAGTTCTGGGGCTTTTTTATAATTCGGTCGGCGGTGCACTGTTTCTGATTTTCATGTTTTTCGGTTTGTGTTGCTTGGGAGGGCGTTGTTTAGTTCTGGGGCTTTTTTATAATTCGGTCGGCGGCGCACTGTTCCCGATTTTCATGTTTTTCGGTTTGTGTTGCCTGGGTGGACGTTATTTAGTTCTGGGGCTTTTTTATAATTCGGTCGGCGGCGCACTGTTTCTGATTTTCATGTTTTTCGGTTTGTGTTGCTTGGGAGGGCATTGTTTAGTTCTGGGGCTTTTTTATAATTCGGTCGGCGGTGCACTGTTTCTGATTTTCATGTTTTTCGGTTTGTGTTGCTTGGGAGGGCGTTGTTTAGTTCTGGGGCTTTTTTATAATTCGGTCGGCGGCGCACTGTTCCCGATTTTCATGTTTTTCGGTTTGTGTTGCCTGGGTGGACGTTATTTAGTTCTGGGGCTTTTTTATAATTCGGTCGGCGGCGCACTGTTTCTGATTTTCATGTTTTTCGGTTTGTGTTGCTTGGGAGGGCATTGTTTAGTTCTGGGGCTTTTTTATAATTCGGTCGGCGGCGCACTGTTCCCGATTTTCATGTTTTTCGGTTTGTGTTGCCTGGGTGGACGTTATTTAGTTCTGGGGCTTTTTTATAATTCGGTCGGCGGCGCACTGTTTCTGATTTTCATGTTTTTCGGTTTGTGTTGCTTGGGAGGGCATTGTTTAGTTCTGGGGCTTTTTTATAATTCGGTCGGCGGCGCACTGTTCCCGATTTTCATGTTTTTCGGTTTGTGTTGCCTGGGTGGACGTTATTTAGTTCTGGGGCTTTTTTATAATTCGGTCGGCGGCGCACTGTTTCTGATTTTCATGTTTTTCGGTTTGTGTTGCTTGGGAGGGCATTGTTTAGTTCTGGGGCTTTTTTATAATTCGGTCGGCGGTGCACTGTTTCTGATTTTCATGTTTTTCGGTTTGTGTTGCTTGGGAGGGCATTGTTTAGTTCTGGGGCTTTTTTATAATTCGGTCGGCGGTGCACTGTTTCCGATTTTCATGTTTTTCGGTTTGTGTTGCTTGGGAGGGCATTGTTTAGTTCTGGGGCTTTTTTATAATTCGGTCGGCGGCGCACTGTTCCCGATTTTCATGTTTTTCGGTTTGTGTTGCCTGGGTGGACGTTATTTAGTTCTGGGGCTTTTTTATAATTCGGTCGGCGGCGCACTGTTTCTGATTTTCATGTTTTTCGGTTTGTGTTGCTTGGGAGGGCATTGTTTAGTTCTGGGGCTTTTTTATAATTCGGTCGGCGGTGCACTGTTTCCGATTTTCATGTTTTTCGGTTTGTGTTGCTTGGGAGGGCATTGTTTAGTTCTGGGGCTTTTTTATAATTCGGTCGGCGGCGCACTGTTCCCGATTTTCATGTTTTTCGGTTTGTGTTGCCTGGGTGGACGTTATTTAGTTCTGGGGCTTTTTTATAATTCGGTCGGCGGCGCACTGTTTCTGATTTTCATGTTTTTCGGTTTGTGTTGCTTGGGAGGGCATTGTTTAGTTCTGGGGCTTTTTTATAATTCGGTCGGCGGTGCACTGTTTCCGATTTTCATGTTTTTCGGTTTGTGTTGCTTGGGAGGGCATTGTTTAGTTCTGGGGCTTTTTTATAATTCGGTCGGCGGTGCACTGTTTCTGATTTTCATGTTTTTCGGTTTGTGTTGCCTGGGAGGACATTATTTAGTTCTGAGGCTTTTTTATAATTCGGTCGGCGGTGCACTGTTTCCGATTTTCGTGTTTTTCGGTTTGTGTTGCCTGGGAGAACATTATTTAGTTCTGGGGCTTTTTTATTCGGTCGGCGGTGCACTGTTTCCGATTTTCATGTTTTTCGGTTTGTATTGCCTCCTCATAGACCTTCTACTCTGGCATATAAACTGACAGGCTCCTGTCAGACCTCTGTGGCAAGCAGCTGCTTGAGGGGGTATTTATTTATTATTTTTATTGCCTGGGAGGACATTATTTAGTTCTGGGGCTTTTTTTATAATTCGGTCGGCGGTTGCCAATTTTTTGCCTTTTGGTATGTGTTATGACGATATTTAGTTTTTGGGGCTATTTTATAATGCCGGTCGGCGATGTATTGTCGATGATGAACTTGGTTTTGAGACGTGTTCGATTTCAGTAATTCTGGTGATTTATTTAGGCTAATTAGCGTATGTGTGACTGGATTGATAAGTTTAGTTTGTGGAAATGTATTCGTGTAGTGATTTAATTATTGGAGAAAGGGGGGTGGGGGTATTTCAGATATTTGTAGTATATGGGAAAGCAACTTTATTTTCATTGCTTATGGTTTTTTAAGAATATATGGTTGTGTGGGATGTTTTTAGTGAAATCGGGTTTTTTTTTTGTTACGTTGTTTCTCTACAACGCAAATTACCGTTACTCTGGTAACGGTACTTTGCGTTTGACGTAAACAATCTTTTTTCTAGAAACCCTTGTTTGGGTCTCGGGGGTTGTCGGAATCGACTAAAAGGGCCGTTTTGTTACGTTGCGTCAAAAACTAAATGGCGGCTGAGGCCCGCGATCTGTACTACTGCCCTCAGCCCACCTAGTCATGATAGAATCCTTACCTTCTGTAACCTTTTCACAGCAGCAGTCCAGCACATTTCCGTGCCTTGTCAGCAGCTGGGACACTTTTGAAACTGCTCGTGAGGGTATGGAAATCAGGGTGTGCTGTCTCTGTTATCGGCAGCATAGAATGGGGCGAGTTATCCCGTACCACCTGTAGAGCTATGACAGTGTAGAAAATAGGCCCCAACTAAAGAGTTTGTTTCTGGTTGCAATGAAAGCTTGAAGGGGAGCCATAGAAGCTCAGGTTCATTCTTTGAGTTTGGTGACTTGTTTCTCCATTCTGTTTAGCTTTTCCAAATCTTTATATATATTTTTTCCCTTTGATGTTATTTTTTTGTTTGTGCTTTATCTTGCCAAAGCATAGAGGATTGATGGGAAAAAAATTCAAGGGGAATTAGAATGCCTGGAATTGAAGGAAACTTTTGCAGATTTTGATTCAGATTGTAACTTGGAAATTGATACAGATAATGAAGAGATAGAGAATAAAGATGATGATCAGGAAACTCCAGGTTTGAATATCTCCAATCAGTCAATTGATATTTGTCCTCCTAATGTACAAAATTATAGTAATTTTATTTGATCTGATTCAAAAAGCACAGACACCATTTATTTTTTCTTTCCTTGTGTTTCCTGGAATAATAAAAAAAATACCCACTCAAACAGCTGCTTGCCACAGAGGTCTGACAGGAGCCTGTACCATATGCTAAATAAAAGATCTGGATTAATTAACTTGTTGGTATTATAAACAAATCACTACGCTAAAGTGATGACAGAGAAAGACGTAAATAGCCCTTTGCCAGCGAAGTGAAGTCATTAAGTGCAGTGGAATGAAGTAAATGTAGATGACACGAGGATTTTGGTTTCTCTAATTATTCTTGTTGGTCATATTGAGGAGGACAGTATTGATTATTATTGGGCTATGGATGAGACATTAGAAACACCATTTTTTTGGAAGGTCATGAGCCATGATAGATTCAAGACAATTTTGAACCCGAGTGGTTAGCACGCTTGGCTACTGATCTAAGGGACCTGGGTTCGAGCCCCGGAATTAGGCATGGATGTGTGTGTCGTTTTTCTGTTGAGGTCCTGCCATCCTCTCAGATATCCTACTGTGGCATATAAACTGACAGGCTCCTGTCAGACCTCTGTGGCAAGCAGCTGCTTGAGGGGGTATTTATTTTTATTTATTTTACATATTGCAGATAATTAGTCTCCACCAAATGCCTTGACCCCCACTATGATAGATTATGGAAATTATGAACTATGATCATCTCAATCAAAAATTTCAGAATTCCTGTAAGCCACATGAGCATTTATCAGTTGACGAGGTTATAGTTAAATTCAAAGGTAGGATAGTTTTCAGATAATATACCCCAAAGAAGCATAAATGGTGGGGAATTAAAGTTTATAAATTATGTAATGAGTTAGGTTTATATTACTTTTTAGACTAAATAGGGACTTGTATATCCTGAGAGAAAAGACTACTAAAATTCCGGGCAAAACATCTATTGAAAGTGTTGTTTTGAGGCTTGTAGAATACGTCAAAGGAGTAGGTCACAAACCTTTCATGGACAATTTTTTGTGACTTGCATTCAAATTATAAAATAAATTGCTGCAAAACTGTGAAAAATAGAAAAGAATTCCCAAAAAACCTCAGTGCAACAAAAAAGGAGAAATTGCAACGTAGTTTTGTAATTGTATGTTGGCTGTTTCTTGGCATGACAAAAGAGAAGTAAACATATTAATAAACATGTAAAAAAAAATAAATACCTCCTCAAGCAGCTGCTTGCCACAGAGATCTGACAAAACCCTGTCATATTTTAATTTATTATTTATTTATATGCCATAGTAGAAGGTATGTGAGGGTGGCAGGACTCAACAGAAAAACAACACGTACATCTATGCCTTACCCGGGGCTCGAACCCAGGTCCCTCAGATCAGTAGCCAAGCGTGCTAACTACTCGGCCATGGGACGGCTGATAAACATGTACCATCCTCCAAATGATGATTTCTTGAATGAAATCCTGAGGTCATCAAGTGCTATAATGAACACATAGGGTAGTTTGACTTAAGTGACAGGATGGCAAATTTTCCTACTTTCTAAATTTGTCCATTTTAAATGCATTTATTCTATCAAAATCCAGTGGAAGCAATAATAGTTATAAAATATTTAGGCTAAACCTCATAAAACATCTAATCCAGCAATGCCAGTTATCACATGGACTTCTCAAAAATACTTTATTCATCCTCCCAAATTCCAAATTGAATGGTGTAAGACATTGACCAGAAAAAACAATAAAAAGATTGCAGGTGTGCTGTTTGCACCCATTGTGTGCAAAAAAGTGTTCTGCCTTGGATTATGCTATGAAGAATACCACACGAAAAAGAACCTTTTCTAAGTATGTATTTGTATAATGTAAATTTTCAATGCAATATTGTCTATATATAAATTTTTAAAATGCCAAAAATCATAAGTTCAAGTTCTTAAAAAGTGATTTGTTCATTTGCCCTACAGTTGTCTTTTTTTTTACAAACATTTCGAAAATTTCTTTAATAAGCTTTAATAACAAATCAGTTTATTCCAGTTAATTTCAAACACGATTTAAAAATATTAGTAGAATTTTTGGTTCTTTAAAGCCACTATCTGCACTGTTATTTGGCCCAGCCACCGTAAGGAAGATAGTTACCCTTAGGAAATATCATTTGATGATAGCAGGTATGCTCGTCCGGGCTCCATGCTGTGATCATTGATAGATTCTTTCATCCCACTACTCGAAGCAGCTCTATCATGATGTAGGTTTATTTGAACTATTTTCAACGACTTATTTTCTGTATTGAATTCACTTAATCAATAAGTCGAGCTCTCTTTTATAACAAGAACAATCCACATCCAAACTAGAGTGCTGAACATAAATAATTTTTATTTAAATTTCTCATTGGCTGCTTTACAATTCACACAAGACAGGCCCATTGATTTACAGTCCCAGTGTTTGTGGTCTTGAGCTGACCACTCTTCAGCAGGGTTGAAAAAAAAAGTAGCCATAGATGACCAGATCAGTAGGCCATACTGAACTGGCAGCCCTCCCTTTCCACAAGCTTGATCTTCTGCACAATTTGTCTGAAGATTCAGACCTTCCAAAAGAAGAATATCTCTTTTCTTCCATTTCGAAAGAGAATCTCTTTTGAAAGGTACTAACGGCCTTCACCACGAGAAGACGGGGTCGGACATTAGGCGCTAGACCTGACCGGTTCTCTCCTTCCAGTTTATGCCCAGCTACCATTTGTATTAATTGAAAATTGTTATATTGCACTAAAGAACAATTTTATCTTTGGAAAATTGCTAGATGTTTGAAGAACTACATTTTATAGCTTCTTATTATCCACATTTAATACACTTTAGACTATGATTTTCAAATCACTGTTAGTATTCTGTAGAATGCAATTTATTTTATTCATTATAGAATATCAAAATCATAAAGCAAGTCATTTGAACAAGATTTTGTTTTTTTTTGGGGGGGGGGGACTATTGTTTTCGTTTTTGGCATCTTTCTGAAAACATTCAACCTTTTGCTTTTAGAAATAAATTAAAAAATCTCCCTTGAATTGGATAAGTATCAATATTACGATTCACATTCATCCTCTAAGGGTACACACTCACTTGTCAGCAACAGCCGCACATGTGTGTGACTGTTGTCAACAAGTGAATACATACCCTAACTGTGGAAAATTTTTTAAATGACAAAACTTTAAATATTGCAAATGTTTTAAACAAGAAATCAGATATATAGGTTGTGTAGTGTGGTGGTTAAGAGGTTTGTATTGGCAGCAATAGCTTGCCTTCCTTGCCCCTACTGATCCCTTAGGGGGAATTGGCTTTGATTTTGATTTTTTGCTATGAGTTTTAAGTGCTATTTCAAATAATATAAAGAATACAAGGCCATTGGCCAGTTGTTTCTTCATTTGTGCAATCAGAACCAATTTGTTGACAGAGAACCTTGTCGTGGTCTAGGGCTCTCTCCTTGGAGGAGGGTTTAATGCTCTCTCGGAAGAAAGAAGTGGCTGCCTGGTGTGAACCCCAGGGTACCAGGTGGCAATGGCTAGTGCAGTGAGTGAACTGCTTTTGAAATAGCCTCTCAAATGCAGAGTGTCACAGGAAAAACAAGCAAACTGCTCGGAGAATTGGACTCTATATTGTGTAGCAATGTCAGTAAGGTTACTACACAGCAAGCTGCGGAAATAAGAAACCAATTTGGTAAACTACAAGATGTAATTCATGACCAAGAATTGAAATCAGCAACCTCGAGGGCAGGTTAGCTGAAAGAGATATGACTGCCAAAAGCAAGGTGTCGTGCAATTTAGTTCTCCAAGCAAGTCTGTCCTGAGCTGCATCTACTGCATCTGGCCACTGCACACCAATTCTAACAAGGTCCTGTTTGACATTGTCTGCCCACCGCATCCTAGGTCTCCCCCTCCTTCTGAGGCCTGTAGGCACACTGTTCATAACCCTATTCGCCAATCTATAATTATTCATACGGGCAACATGGCCAAACCAACGGAGTCTCTCTCTGCACAATATGCTGCTTAAAGGAGGTTGCAAACTCCTTTGCCTAATCTTATCATTAGTTACAAAGTTGAACCACCTAATGCCCAAGATACTGCGTAAGCATCTGGAATCAAAAGCATCTAGTTTCCTGATGTGTGTGTCCAAGTTGTCCAAGTTTCACTACCATAACTAACCCTAGAGAGAACCAAACTATTATACAGTCAAATTTTAGTCCTTAGGTGTATACGCCTATTTCTCCACAATCTCCATAGATTCTTAAAAGTCCCGGCAGCAATCCCTATTCGCCTATTAATCTTATGCCGCACATCACCAGTATCTGTTACATAGCTCCCAAGTAATTAAACTGTGACACCTGCTCAAGACTGCAACCATTCAGATGAACTGAATCACAACCAGCCTGACCAATTTTCATCACTTTAGTTTTCTCTCTGTTTATAACCAAACCTACTCTACTACCAGTCTCATCAACAGCTCGAATGAAAGAGATCATCTCATCAACATCATTTGCCAAAGGGCTAAATCATCAACATAATCTAAATCAGAAATTTTCGTATCTCCAGCCCATTTAAGGCCAAAATCTTTCCCTTGAAGTGAATTTCGCATAACATAATCAACAACCAAACTAAAGAGAAAAGGAGACGAAATGCACCCTTGTCGAGCACCAGAAGTAATTGCTACAAGCCTTACCAACTCTCACACACGACTCAGTGTTATTATAGAGAGCTTTCATTATGTTAACTAACTTGTCTGGTATACCATATGATCTCACAAAAAATTCCAATTTTCACAAATCGCCTATATTTTACCAAGTGAATTCGAATTTTGCCAAATACCCTAGATTTTGCCAACTCACCGTAATATAACAGAAAAAAACGAAATTTTTACATCTTCCCTGATTTGCTAAGTGACTTCCAATTTTATCAACTCTCCTTAATTGCACAAGGCACAATTTCACAACTCCCCTGTGTTTTACCAAGTGGCTTCGAATTTTACCAACTCCCCTAGCTTTTGCCAAGAGGTCTCGATTTTTCCAACTCTCCTTAATTTCACAAAACCAATCCCAATTTTTACAACTCACCTATACTTTACCAAGTGGTTTACAGTTTTGCCAACTTCCCTAGATTTTGCCAAGTTGCCTCGGTTTTACCACCTCTCCTTAATTTCGTAAAACAATCCCAATTTTTACATCTCTCCATATTTGTCAGGTCATTTCAAAATTTTAAAACGCCCCAATATTTTGCCAAGTTTTCTCGATTTTGTTAACTCTCCTTAAATTCACAAACCCAATCCCATTATCACACCTCGCTTACATTTCACCAAGTGTGATTCGAATTTTGCCAACTACCCTAGATATTGCCAACTCGCCTATATTTTACCCAGTGGATGCGAATTTTGCCAACTGCCGTACATTTTGCCACTCGCCATAATTTTACAGAAAAAACCATAATTTTTACATCTTCCCTGAATTTGCCAAGTCACTTCCAATTTTATCCTCTCCTTAATTGCACGAAAAAGGCACAATTTTCACAACTCCCCTGTATTTTACCAAATGGCTTCGAATTTTGCCAACTGCCCTACATTTTGTTAAGTTTCCTCGAATTGTCCAACACTCCTTAATTTCACAAAATCCAAATTTTCACAAATCGCCTATATTTTACCAAGTGGATTCGAATTTTGCCAAGAGTTCTCGGTTTTTCCAACTCCTTAATTTCACAAAACCAATCCCAATTTTTGCAACTCACCTGTACTTTACCAAGTGGTTTACAGTTTTACCAACTTCCTTAGATTTTGCCATGTTGCCTCGATTTTACCACCTCTCCTTAATTTTGCAAAACAATCCCAATTTTTACATCTCTCCTGAATTTGCCAATCACTTCAAATTTTTCAAACTCCCCAAAATTTTGCCAAGTTTTTCTCGATTTTGTCAATTCTCCTTAATTTCACAAAAACAATTCCAATTTTCACAACTCGCCCGTATTTGAACAAGTGGATTCGAATTTTGTCAACTGCCCTTGATTTTGCCATCTTGCCACATTTTTACAGAAAAAACCAAATTTTTACATCTCACCTGATTTTTGCAAAGTCACTGAATTTTGCCAGCTCCCCCAAGATTTGCCAACTTTCCTAAATATTATGAAGTTGCCTAATATTATGATTAATCCTAAGTATTATGAATTTATCGATTTTGCCAACATGACATAATTTTACAGAAAAAAGATTGCAATTTTTACATCTCACCTGAATTTTGTCAACTCTCCACGATTTTGCCAAGTCACTCCGAATTTTGCCAACTCGCCATAATTTTACAGAAAAATGATTGCAATTTTACATCTCACCTGAATTTTGCCAAGTCACTCCGAATTTTGACAACTTCCCCTAGATTTTGCCAACTCGCCATAATTTTACAGAAAAAAAATCCAAATTTTTACATCTCATCTGAATTTTGCCAACTGCCCCTAGATTTTGCCAACTCCCTAAGTTGTGCCAACTCGCCATAATTTTACAGAAAAAAATCCAAATTTTTACATCTCACCTGAATTTTGCCAACTCCCCACAATTTTGACAAGTCACTCCGAATTTTGCCAAGTTCCCCTAAATTTTGCCAACTCGCCATAATTTTACAGAAAAAAATCACCATTTTTTACATCTCATCTGAATTTTGCCAACTTCCCACGATTTTGCCAACTCACTTGTATTTTACTAAGTGGCTTCGAATTTTGCCAACTGCTCTAAATTTTGCCGTCTCTCCATTTTCCAAATTGCCCTAGAATTGCCAAGTTGCCTCGATTTTCACAACTCTTCTTAATTTTGCAAAAAAAAAAGATTACAAATTTTCACAACTCATCTAGATTTTACGAAGTCGCTTCAAATTTTGCCAACTCCGAGTTACTTTGGGGAGGGGAGCCTCCCACCCCATGGCTACGCTCCTGTATGTAGATGGCGAAATTGAAAAAGACTCCTTAGTGGAAAGAGTTATAGCACAGAATACATTTCTAATGGAAGCCTCGATGGAGGCAAATTTTTCAATAAAATGAAAAAATAATAAGAAGCACTGGATAGTGCAGATTGACTGAGATAGTGTGAAGACTCTAATGAAAGAGAAAAAGGTTAATGTGGGATGGCCCTGCTTGAATGTAAAAGAGTACCTAAAGGTGGTGAGATGCTTTAAGTGCAATAGATATGGGTATTTTCAGACAAATTGCACAGAAGATCAAGCTTGTGGTAGGGGAGGGCTGCCAATTCAGTATGGCCTACTGATCTGGTCATCTATGGCTACTTTTTTTTCAACCCTGCTGAAGAGTGGTCAGCTTCACAGGGTCCTGGTGCTGACCATTTATACCTACTAGACTGGACTTGTTTATGGATTTGAGCTTGCTAGACTTGGCGTAGAGTGGCCAAATGCAGCAGCTGCAGCTCAAAAGACACACTTTTGGAAAGGAAAATTTCACAGTCTGATTGGACCTCCGTAGGTCACTGATTGGACCTCCTTAGGTCATGGGTGCATGAGGAATTTGTACGTATGTATATGAGAAGACAATTCAACGAGTATTGTAAATATGAAAAAAATTCAGCAACTTTCAGGAAATGATAAAAATATTATTTTTTGATTCGCGTTTTGACATATTTTCAAAAACAGCGCCACGAGCTTTGGATGTATACAAGAGATCACAGTCGACGATAATAGTTCGCGCAAGCGCACTAGTCAGATTCGGGAGCACTTCAGCTAAATTATCTATCGTGGTCACAAGCCTCTTCTCTAATCATGCAAGTTCTTGGCGAGCAGCACTGAGCGAGCTTGTTGTTGCCATTCACGCGAAGTTTGGATTGGAGTAAACTTGTCTTTGCCTGTCTGATAAGTGGATGGGGACCTTTAACTTCGCCGTGCGTCGGATGGGATGTTAAGCTGTGGCCCCGTGTGCGGGAGAGCCATACCCTGTGCACGTTAAAGAACACGCTGGATGGCCTTGACGGGAGGCACCATCTGTCTCCCAACAGCTGTTCCAGTGGGTCCCCTGCCCCAACCTTCTCTGAGCCTTCGGGGTCCACGTGACCTGGCCATTTAGCCCATGGTGTGCAAAAAAGTGCCGTTCAGAGGTAAAACAACCCAACTTTTCCCTTTAACGTATAAAACTTATTAGCTCAAAAACAAAAAATATTGCCAAGAGAATTGTTTGTGCAAAGAATTTCAAACATAGACTCGACAATTTTTGTGGGCTACGATCAATATCTCGTTTGCCCCTTATGAAATGAAAAATGCTAGCGATAAGTAATTAACCTGATCATCCACACATTTATAGCAATTTGCAAAAGTATTAAATACGAGTAGTTAAAATATCAAATAATTCATGCTCTCAACTTCAAAACTAGGCCAAACAAATTGCATCGTGTTTGTGATCAAAGGGACATGGGTTAAAGTCCCAGGTAAGGCATTTTCAATTTTTCACTCTATAAAAAATTACGTATATTACTAACAGTTTAATTCCTTCAATTTTTTCAATCAAAACAGCGATAAGTTATATAAGGGCAGCCAAAAAAGTTTCTAACTTAATGAAAGAAATCTATTATAATTTTGTTTTGGATGGCTGTGTTTAAGGGGGAATGTTTTTGTTAGGTTCTTTGGAATGAGGGGTATTTGAATGGGAAGGGAGGAGTGGTTTGTAGGAGTTAGTATTATTTGAATTCTTTTTTTTGTGTTGAGCATGATGTGTGTTTTGTTGTCAGTATGGAAGAAAATGGTAAAAGTTTAGAATGTGGGGAAATTAAGTGATAAAAACGAGTGTTTTTATGGGGTGTTTGTGTTTTAGGAGAATAGTTTTTGGTGAAACGTGGAAAGTGAGTTTTCAGAAGTATGTAGTGTAGTGGGGGGAGTATGCTTGGAGGAAATAATGTTGCAAGTTTTTGCGTGTGGGATTGAAAATGGCGATAGTAACTAACACGTGTATTTCGTTATAATAGTTTGGGGTGAATTGAATGTTTATTAGTAGTTACGTGTAGTATGGTAATTATTAATGTATTATAGTGATTTATTAATTTTGTTGTATATTTAGGAGTCTTTTAAATTTAGTTATATGATTTATCGTTAATATGTGGAAACGTTTGGCGGCTTTTTGATGTAGTAATTATGGGTATTGTAGAATTGTCGGTGTTCGAAAAAACGGCAGTTTTTCATAGAATCAGGAAAGTTAATGAAAAATTTAGGGGTGGGGTGAGAGTGGCGGAGTCGGTAGCGCGCCAGGCTTGTAATATGTAGTTCCAAGGTTCGAGTCCGAGCTGGATCAGCGTTTAGATTTATCTCGGCAAATTTCCCAACCCTGCCCATGGTTAGTAGGGGACACCGATGGGCTTGGAAATGCCGCCATCCGTCGGTTTGGACGTTAAGCCGTGGCCCTGTATGGGAGAGAGTCTTAATCTGTTTACGTTAAAGAACACGCTGGATGGCCTTTGACGGGAAGTTACCATCTGTCTCCCAACAGCTGTTCCAGTGGGTACCCTCCCCCTACCTTCTGTGAGCCTTCGGGGTTCATGTAACCTCGCCATTTAGCCCATGGTGTGGGAAAAAAGTGGGGCTCAGAGATAAAACGAAAATGTAATTTAGGGGAGGGTTATTTGAGCTGTAAGAATTTTTTTGTCAGATTTTTTTTTTATAATTCGGTCGGCGGTGCACTGTTTCCGATTTTCGTGTTTTTCGGTTTGTGTTGCCTGGGAGGACATTATTTAGTTTTGGGGCTTTTGTATAATGCGGTCGGCGGTGTACTGTTTCCGATTTTCAATGTTTTTCGGTTTGTGTTACCTGGGAGGACATTAGTTAGTTTTGGGGCTTTTGTATAATGCGGTCGGCGGTGTACTGTTTCCGATTTTCAATGTTTTTCGGTTTGTGTAGCCTGGGAGGACATTAGTTAGTTTTGGGGCTTTTTTATAATTCGGTCGGCGATGTACTGTTTCCGATTTTCAATGTTTTCCGTTGTGTGTTGCCTTGGAGGACATTATTTAGTTTTGGGGCTTTTTTATAATGCGGTCGGCTCTGCACTGTTTCCGATTTTCGTGTTTTTCGGTTTGTGTTGCCCGGGAGAACATTATTTAGTTCTTGGGCTTTTTTATAATTCGGTCGGCGGTGCACTGTTTCCGATTTTCATGTTTTTCGGTTTGTGTTGCTTGGGAGGGCATTGTTTAGTTCTGGGGCTTTTTTATAATTCGGTCGGCGGTGCACTGTTTCTGATTTTCATGTTTTTCGGTTTGTGTTGCCTGGGAGAACATTATTTAGTTCTGAGGCTTTTTTATAATTCGGTCGGCGGTGCACTGTTTCCGATTTTCATTGTTTTCGGTTTGTATTACCTGGGAGGACATTATTTAGTTCTGGGGCTTTTTTATAATTCGGTCGGCGGTGCACTGTTTCCGATTTTCATGTTTTTCGGTTTGTGTTGCTTGGGAGGGCGTTGTTTAGTTCTGGGGCTTTTTTATAATTCGGTCGGCGGTGCACTGTTTCTGATTTTCATGTTTTTCGGTTTGTGTTGCCTGGGAGAACATTATTTAGTTCTGAGGCTTTTTATAATTCGGTCGGCGGTGCACTGTTTCCGATTTTCGTGTTTTTCGGTTTGTGTTGCTTGGGAGGGCATTGTTTAGTTCTGGGGCTTTTTTTATTCGGTCGGCGGTGCACTGTTTCCGATTTTCGTGTTTTTCGGTTTGTGTTGCTTGGGAGGGCATTGTTTAGTTCTGGGGCTTTTTTATAATTCGGTCGGCGGTGCACTGTTTCTGATTTTCATGTTTTTCGGTTTGTGTTGCCTGGGAGAACATTATTTAGTTCTGAGGCTTTTTTATAATTCGGTCGGCGGTGCACTGTTTCTGATTTTCATGTTTTTCGGTTTGTGTTGCCTGGGAGAACATTATTTAGTTCTGAGGCTTTTTTATAATTCGGTCGGCGGTGCACTGTTTCCGATTTTCATTGTTTTCGGTTTGTATTACCTGGGAGGACATTATTTAGTTCTGGGGCTTTTTTATAATTCGGTCGGCGGTGCACTGTTTCCGATTTTCATGTTTTTCGGTTTGTGTTGCTTGGGAGGGCGTTGTTTAGTTCTGGGGCTTTTTTATAATTCGGTCGGCGGTGCACTGTTTCTGATTTTCATGTTTTTCGGTTTGTGTTGCCTGGGAGAACATTATTTAGTTCTGAGGCTTTTTATAATTCGGTCGGCGGTGCACTGTTTCCGATTTTCGTGTTTTTCGGTTTGTGTTGCTTGGGAGGGCATTGTTTAGTTCTGGGGCTTTTTTATTCGGTCGGCGGTGCACTGTTTCCGATTTTCGTGTTTTTCGGTTTGTGTTGCTTGGGAGGGCATTGTTTAGTTCTGGGGCTTTTTTATAATTCGGTCGGCGGTGCACTGTTTCTGATTTTCATGTTTTTCGGTTTGTGTTGCCTGGGAGAACATTATTTAGTTCTGAGGCTTTTTTATAATTCGGTCGGCGGTGCACTGTTTCCGATTTTCATGTTTTTCGGTTTGTGTTGCTTGGGAGGGCATTGTTTAGTTCTGGGGCTTTTTTATAATTCGGTCGGCGGTGCACTGTTTCTGATTTTCATGTTTTTCGGTTTGTGTTGCCTGGGAGAACATTATTTAGTTCTGAGGCTTTTTTATAATTCGGTCGGCGGTGCACTGTTTCCGATTTTCATGTTTTTCGGTTTGTGTTGCTTGGGAGGGCATTGTTTAGTTCTGGGGCTTTTTTATAATTCGGTCGGCGGTGCACTGTTTCTGATTTTCATGTTTTTCGGTTTGTGTTGCCTGGGAGAACATTATTTAGTTCTGAGGCTTTTTTATAATTCGGTCGGCGGTGCACTGTTTCCGATTTTCATTGTTTTCGGTTTGTATTACCTGGGAGGACATTATTTAGTTCTGGGGCTTTTTTATAATTCGGTCGGCGGTGCACTGTTTCCGATTTTCATGTTTTTCGGTTTGTGTTGCTTGGGAGGGCGTTGTTTAGTTCTGGGGCTTTTTTATAATTCGGTCGGCGGTGCACTGTTTCTGATTTTCATGTTTTTCGGTTTGTGTTGCCTGGGAGAACATTATTTAGTTCTGAGGCTTTTTATAATTCGGTCGGCGGTGCACTGTTTCCGATTTTCGTGTTTTTCGGTTTGTGTTGCTTGGGAGGGCATTGTTTAGTTCTGGGGCTTTTTTTATTCGGTCGGCGGTGCACTGTTTCCGATTTTCGTGTTTTTCGGTTTGTGTTGCTTGGGAGGGCATTGTTTAGTTCTGGGGCTTTTTTATAATTCGGTCGGCGGTGCACTGTTTCTGATTTTCATGTTTTTCGGTTTGTGTTGCCTGGGAGAACATTATTTAGTTCTGAGGCTTTTTTATAATTCGGTCGGCGGTGCACTGTTTCCGATTTTCATGTTTTTCGGTTTGTGTTGCTTGGGAGGGCATTGTTTAGTTCTGGGGCTTTTTTATAATTCGGTCGGCGGTGCACTGTTTCTGATTTTCATGTTTTTCGGTTTGTGTTGCCTGGGAGAACATTATTTAGTTCTGAGGCTTTTTTATAATTCGGTCGGCGGTGCACTGTTTCCGATTTTCATGTTTTTCGGTTTGTGTTGCTTGGGAGGGCATTGTTTAGTTCTGGGGCTTTTTTATAATTCGGTCGGCGGTGCACTGTTTCTGATTTTCATGTTTTTCGGTTTGTGTTGCCTGGGAGAACATTATTTAGTTCTGAGGCTTTTTTATAATTCGGTCGGCGGTGCACTGTTTCCGATTTTCATTGTTTTCGGTTTGTATTACCTGGGAGGACATTATTTAGTTCTGGGGCTTTTTTATAATTCGGTCGGCGGTGCACTGTTTCCGATTTTCATGTTTTTCGGTTTGTGTTGCTTGGGAGGGCGTTGTTTAGTTCTGGGGCTTTTTTATAATTCGGTCGGCGGTGCACTGTTTCTGATTTTCATGTTTTTCGGTTTGTGTTGCCTGGGAGAACATTATTTAGTTCTGAGGCTTTTTATAATTCGGTCGGCGGTGCACTGTTTCCGATTTTCGTGTTTTTCGGTTTGTGTTGCTTGGGAGGGCATTGTTTAGTTCTGGGGCTTTTTTTATTCGGTCGGCGGTGCACTGTTTCCGATTTTCGTGTTTTTCGGTTTGTGTTGCTTGGGAGGGCATTGTTTAGTTCTGGGGCTTTTTTATAATTCGGTCGGCGGTGCACTGTTTCTGATTTTCATGTTTTTCGGTTTGTGTTGCCTGGGAGAACATTATTTAGTTCTGAGGCTTTTTTATAATTCGGTCGGCGGTGCACTGTTTCCGATTTTCATTGTTTTCGGTTTGTATTACCTGGGAGGACATTATTTAGTTCTGGGGCTTTTTTATAATTCGGTCGGCGGTGCACTGTTTCTGATTTTCATGTTTTTCGGTTTGTGTTGCCTGGGAGAACATTATTTAGTTCTGAGGCTTTTTTATAATTCGGTCGGCGGTGCACTGTTTCTGATTTTCATGTTTTTCGGTTTGTGTTGCCTGGGAGAACATTATTTAGTTCTGAGGCTTTTTTATAATTCGGTCGGCGGTGCACTGTTTCCGATTTTCATGTTTTTCGGTTTGTGTTGCTTGGGAGGGCATTGTTTAGTTCTGGGGCTTTTTTATAATTCGGTCGGCGGTGCACTGTTTCTGATTTTCATGTTTTTCGGTTTGTGTTGCCTGGGAGAACATTATTTAGTTCTGAGGCTTTTTTATAATTCGGTCGGCGGTGCACTGTTTCCGATTTTCATGTTTTTCGGTTTGTGTTGCTTGGGAGGGCATTGTTTAGTTCTGGGGCTTTTTTATAATTCGGTCGGCGGTGCACTGTTTCTGATTTTCATGTTTTTCGGTTTGTGTTGCCTGGGAGAACATTATTTAGTTCTGAGGCTTTTTTATAATTCGGTCGGCGGTGCACTGTTTCCGATTTTCATTGTTTTCGGTTTGTATTACCTGGGAGGACATTATTTAGTTCTGGGGCTTTTTTATAATTCGGTCGGCGGTGCACTGTTTCCGATTTTCATGTTTTTCGGTTTGTGTTGCTTGGGAGGGCGTTGTTTAGTTCTGGGGCTTTTTTATAATTCGGTCGGCGGTGCACTGTTTCTGATTTTCATGTTTTTCGGTTTGTGTTGCCTGGGAGAACATTATTTAGTTCTGAGGCTTTTTATAATTCGGTCGGCGGTGCACTGTTTCCGATTTTCGTGTTTTTCGGTTTGTGTTGCTTGGGAGGGCATTGTTTAGTTCTGGGGCTTTTTTTATTCGGTCGGCGGTGCACTGTTTCCGATTTTCGTGTTTTTCGGTTTGTGTTGCTTGGGAGGGCATTGTTTAGTTCTGGGGCTTTTTTATAATTCGGTCGGCGGTGCACTGTTTCTGATTTTCATGTTTTTCGGTTTGTGTTGCCTGGGAGAACATTATTTAGTTCTGAGGCTTTTTTATAATTCGGTCGGCGGTGCACTGTTTCCGATTTTCATGTTTTTCGGTTTGTGTTGCTTGGGAGGGCATTGTTTAGTTCTGGGGCTTTTTTATAATTCGGTCGGCGGTGCACTGTTTCTGATTTTCATGTTTTTCGGTTTGTGTTGCCTGGGAGAACATTATTTAGTTCTGAGGCTTTTTTATAATTCGGTCGGCGGTGCACTGTTTCCGATTTTCATGTTTTTCGGTTTGTGTTGCTTGGGAGGGCATTGTTTAGTTCTGGGGCTTTTTTATAATTCGGTCGGCGGTGCACTGTTTCTGATTTTCATGTTTTTCGGTTTGTGTTGCCTGGGAGAACATTATTTAGTTCTGAGGCTTTTTTATAATTCGGTCGGCGGTGCACTGTTTCCGATTTTCATTGTTTTCGGTTTGTATTACCTGGGAGGACATTATTTAGTTCTGGGGCTTTTTTATAATTCGGTCGGCGGTGCACTGTTTCCGATTTTCATGTTTTTCGGTTTGTGTTGCTTGGGAGGGCGTTGTTTAGTTCTGGGGCTTTTTTATAATTCGGTCGGCGGTGCACTGTTTCTGATTTTCATGTTTTTCGGTTTGTGTTGCCTGGGAGAACATTATTTAGTTCTGAGGCTTTTTATAATTCGGTCGGCGGTGCACTGTTTCCGATTTTCGTGTTTTTCGGTTTGTGTTGCTTGGGAGGGCATTGTTTAGTTCTGGGGCTTTTTTTATTCGGTCGGCGGTGCACTGTTTCCGATTTTCGTGTTTTTCGGTTTGTGTTGCTTGGGAGGGCATTGTTTAGTTCTGGGGCTTTTTTATAATTCGGTCGGCGGTGCACTGTTTCTGATTTTCATGTTTTTCGGTTTGTGTTGCCTGGGAGAACATTATTTAGTTCTGAGGCTTTTTTATAATTCGGTCGGCGGTGCACTGTTTCCGATTTTCATGTTTTTCGGTTTGTGTTGCTTGGGAGGGCATTGTTTAGTTCTGGGGCTTTTTTATAATTCGGTCGGCGGTGCACTGTTTCTGATTTTCATGTTTTTCGGTTTGTGTTGCCTGGGAGAACATTATTTAGTTCTGAGGCTTTTTTATAATTCGGTCGGCGGTGCACTGTTTCCGATTTTCATGTTTTTCGGTTTGTGTTGCTTGGGAGGGCATTGTTTAGTTCTGGGGCTTTTTTATAATTCGGTCGGCGGTGCACTGTTTCTGATTTTCATGTTTTTCGGTTTGTGTTGCCTGGGAGAACATTATTTAGTTCTGAGGCTTTTTTATAATTCGGTCGGCGGTGCACTGTTTCCGATTTTCGTGTTTTTCGGTTTGTGTTGCTTGGGAGGGCATTGTTTAGTTCTGGGGCTTTTTTATAATTCGGTCGGCGGTGCACTGTTTCTGATTTTCATGTTTTTCGGTTTGTGTTGCCTGGGAGAACATTATTTAGTTCTGAGGCTTTTTTATAATTCGGTCGGCGGTGCACTGTTTCCGATTTTCGTGTTTTTCGGTTTGTGTTGCTTGGGAGGGCATTGTTTAGTTCTGGGGCTTTTTTATTCGGTCGGCGGTGCACTGTTTCTGATTTTCATGTTTTTCGGTTTGTGTTGCCTGGGAGAACATTATTTAGTTCTGGGGCTTTTTTATTCGGTCGGCGGTGCACTGTTTCCGATTTTCGTGTTTTTCGGTTTGTGTTGCCTGGGAGAACATTATTTAGTTCTGGGGCTTTTTTATTCGGTCGGCGGTGCACTGTTTCCGATTTTCATGTTTTTCGGTTTGTATTGCCTCCTCATAGACCTTCTACTCTGGCATATAAACTGACAGGCTCCTGTCAGACCTCTGTGGCAAGCAGCTGCTTGAGGGGGTATTTATTTATTATTTTTATTGCCTGGGAGGACATTATTTAGTTCTGGGGCTTTTTTTATAATTCGGTCGGCGGTTGCCAATTTTTTGCTTTTTGGTATGTGTTATGACGATATTTAGTTTTTGGGGCTATTTTATAATGCCGGTCGGCGATGCATTGTCGATGATGAACTTGGTTTTGAGACGTGTTCGATTTCAGTAATTCTGGTGATTTATTTAGGCTAATTAGCGTATGTGTGACTGGATTGATAAGTTTAGTTTGTGGAAATATATTCGTGTAGTGATTTAATTATTGGAGAAAGGGGGGTGGGGGTATTTCAGATATTTGTAGTATATGGGAAGGCAACTTTATTTTCATTGCTTATGGTTTTTTAAGAATATATGGTTGTGTGGGATGTTTTTAGTGAAATCGGGTTTTTTTTTTTGTTACGTTGTTTCTCTACAACGCAAATTACCGTTACTCTGGTAACGGTACTTTGCGTTTGACGTAAACAATCTTTTTTCTAGAAACCCTTGTTAGGGTCTCGGGGGTTGTCGGAATCGACTAAAAGGGCCGTTTTGTTACGTTGCGTCAAAAACTAAATGGCGGCTGAGGCCCGCGATCTGTACTACTGCCCTCAGCCCACCTAGTCATGATAGAATCCTTACCTTCTGTAACCTTTTCACAGCAGCAGTCCAGCACATTTCCGTGCCTTGTCAGCAGCTGGGACACTTTTGAAACTGCTCGTGAGGGTATGGAAATCAGGGTGTGCTGTCTCTGTTATCGGCAGCATAGAATGGGGCGAGTTATCCTGTACCACCTGTAGAGCTATGACAGTGTAGAAAATAGGCCCCAACTAAAGAGTTTGTTTCTGGTTGCAATGAAAGCTTGAAGGGGAGCCATAGAAGCTCAGGTTCATTCTTTGAGTTTGGTGACTTGTTTCTCCATTCTGTTTAGCTTTTCCAAATCTTTATATATTTTTTTTCCCTTTGATGTTATTTTTTTGTTTGTGCTTTATCTTGCCAAAGCATAGAGGATTGATGGGAAAAAAATTCAAGGGGAATTAGAATGCCTGGAATAGAAGGAAACTTTTGCAGATTTTGATTCAGATTGCAACTTGGAAATTGATACAGATAATGAAGAGATAGAGAATAAAGATGATGATCAGGAAACTCCAGGTTTGAATATCTCCAATCAGTCAATTGATATTTGTCCTCCTAATGTACAAAATTATAGTAATTTTATTTGATCTGATTCAAAAAGCACAGACACCATTTATTTTTTCTTTCCTTGGGTTTCCTGGAATAATAAAAAAAATACCCACTCAAACAGCTGCTTGCCACAGAGGTCTGACAGGAGCCTGTACCATATGCTAAATAAAAGATCTGGATTAATTAACTTGTTGGTATTATAAACAAATCACTACGCTAAAGTGATGACAGAGAAAGACGTAAATAGCCTTTGCCAGCAAAGTGAAGTCATTAAGTGCAGTGGAATGAAGTAAATGTAGATGACACGAGGATTTTGGTTTCTCTAATTATTCTTGTTGGTCATATTGAGGAGGACAGTATTGATTATTATTGGGCTATGGATGAGACATTAGAAACACCATTTTTTTGGAAGGTCATGAGCCATGATAGATTCAAGACAATTTTGAACCCGAGTGGTTAGCACGCTTGGCTACTGATCTAAGGGACCTGGGTTCGAGCCCCGGAATTAGGCATGGATGTGTGTGTCGTTTTTCTGCTGAGGTCCTGCCATCCTCTCAGATATCCTACTGTGGCATATAAACTGACAGGCTCCTGTCAGACCTCTGTGGCAAGCAGCTGCTTGAGGGGGTATTTATTTTTATTTATTTTACATATTGCAGATAATTAGTCTCCACCAAATGCCTTGACCCCCACTATGATAGATTATGGAAATTATGAACTATGATCATCTCAATCAAAAATTTCAGAATTCCTGTAAGCCACATGAGCATTTATCAGTTGACGAGGTTATAGTTAAATTCAAAGGTAGGATAGTTTTCAGACAATATACCCCAAAGAAGCATAAATGGTGGGGAATTAAAGTTTATGAATTATGTAATGAGTTAGGTTTATATTACTTTTTAGACTAAATAGGGACTTGTATATCCTGAGAGAAAAGACTACTAAAATTCCGGGCAAAACATCTATTGAAAGTGTTGTTTTGAGGCTTGTAGAATACGTCAAAGGAGTAGGTCACAAACCTTTCATGGACAATTTTTTGTGACTTGCATTCAAATTATAAAATAAATTGCTGCAAAACTGTGAAAAATAGAAAAGAATTCCCAAAAAACCTCAGTGCAACAAAAAAGGAGAAATTGCAACGTAGTTTTGTAATTGTATGTTGGCTGTTTCTTGGCATGACAAAAGAGAAGTAAACATATTGATAAACATGTAAAAAAAAATAAATACCTGCTCAAGCAGCTGCTTGCCACAGAGATCTGACAAAACCCTGTCATATTTTAGTTTATTATTTATTTATATGCCATAGTAGAAGGTCTGTGAGGGTGGCAGGACTCAACAGAAAAACAACACATACATCTATGCCTTACCCGGGGCTCGAACCCAGGTCCCTCAGATCAGTAGCCAAGCGTGCTAACTACTCAGCCATGGGACGGCTGATGAACATGTACCATCCTCCAAATGATGATTTCTTGAATGAAATCCTGAGGTCATCAAGTGCTATAATGAACACATGGGGTAGTTTGACTTAAGTGACAGGATGGCAAATTTTCCTACTTTCTAAATTTGTCCATTTTAAATGCATTTATTCTATCAAAATCCAGTGGAAGCAATAATAGTTACAAAATATTTAGGCTAAACCTCATAAAACATCTAATCCAGCAATGCCAGTTATCACATGGACTTCTCAAAAATACTTTATTCATCCTCCCAAATTCCAAATTGAATGGTGTAAGACATTGACCAGAAAAAACAATAAAAAGATTGCAGGTGTGCTGTTTGCACCCATTGTGTGCAAAAAAGTGTTCTGCCTTGGACTATGCTATGAAGAATACCACACGAAAAATAACCTTTTCTAAGTATGTATTTGTATAATGTAAATTTTCAATGCAATATTGTCTATATATAAATTTTTAAAATGCCAAAAATCATAAGTTCAAGTTCTTAAAAAGTGATTTGTTCATTTGCCCTACAGTTGTCTTTTTATTTACAAACATTTCGAAAATTTCTTTAATAAGCTTTAATAACAAATCAGTTTATTCCAGTTAATTTCAAACACGATTTAAAAATATTAGTAGAATTTTTGGTTCTTTAAAGCCACTATCTGCACTGTTATTTGGCCCAGCCACACGTAAGGAAGATAGTTACCCTTAGGAAATATCATTTGATGATAGCAGGTATGCTCGTCCGGGCTCCATGCTGTGATCATTGATAGATTCTTTCATCCCACTACTCGAAGCAGCTCTATCATGATGTAGGTTTATTTGAACTATTTTCAACGACTTATTTTCAGTATTGAATTCACTTAATCAATAAGTCGAGCTCTCTTTTATAACAAGAACAATCCACATCCAAACTAGAGTGCTGAACATAAATAATTTTTATTTAAATTTCTCATTGGCTGCTTTACAATTCACACAAGACAGGCCCGTTGATTTACAGTCCCAGTGTTTGTGGTCTTGAGCTGACCACTCTTCAGCAGGGTTGAAAAAAAAAAGTAGCCATAGATGACCAGATCAGTAGGCCATACTGAACTGGCAGCCCTCCCTTTCCACAAGCTTGATCTTCTGCACAATTTGTCTGAAGATTCAGACCTTCCAAGGGAAGAATATCTCTTTTGTTCCATTTCGAAAGAGAATCTCTTTTGAAAAGTACTAACGGCCTTCACCACGAGAAGACGGGGTCGGACATTAGGCGCTAGACCTGGCCGGTTCTCTCCTTCCAGTTTATGCCCAGCTACCATTTGTATTAATTGAAAATTGTTATATTGCACTAAAGAATAATTTTATCTTTGGAAAATTGCTAGATGTTTTAAGAACATTTTATAGCTTCTTATTATCCACATTTAATACACTTTAGACTATGATTTTCAAATCACTGTTAGTATTCTGTAGAATGCAATTTATTTTATTCATTATAGAATATCAAAATCATAAAGCAAGTCATTTGAACAAGATTTTATTTTTTTTTGGGGGGGGGGAACTATTGTTTTCATTTTTGGCATCTTTCTGAAAACATTCAACTTTTTGCTTTTAGAAATAAATTAAAAAATCTCCCTTGAATTGGATAAGTATCAATATTACGATTCACATTCATCCTCTAAGGGTACACTCTCACTTGTCAGCAACAGCCGCACATGTGTGTGACTGTTGTCAACAAGTGAATACATACCCTAACTGTGGAAAATTTTTTAAATGACAAAACTTTAAATATTGCAAATGTTTTAAACAAGAATCTGATATATAGGTTGTGGAGTGTGGTGGTTAAGAGGTTTGTATTGGCAGCAATAGCTTGCCTCCTTACCCCTACTGATCCCTTAGGGGGAATTGGCTTTGATTTTGATTTTTTGCTATGAGTTTTAAGTGCTATTTCAAAGAACATAAAGAATACAAGGCCATTGGCCAGTTGTTTCTTCATTTGTGCAATCAGAACCAATTTGTTGACAGAGAACCTGGTCGTGGTCTAGGGGCTCTCTCCTTGGAGGAGGGTTTAATGCTCTCTCGGAAGAAAGAAGTGGCTGCCTGGTGTGAACCCCAGGGTACCAGGTGGCAATGGCTAGTGCAGTGAGTGAACTGCTTTTGAAATAGCCTCTCAAATGCAGAGTGCCACAGGAAGAACAAGCAAACTGCTCGGAGAATTGGACTCTATATTGTGTAGCAATGTCAGTAAGGTTACTACACAGCAAGCTGCGGAAATAAGAAACCAATTTGGTAAACTACAAGATGTAATTCATGACCAAGAATTGAAATCAGCAACCTCGAGGGCAGGTTAGCTGAAAGAGATATGACTGCCAAAAGCAAGGTGTCGATATCTAAGAGTTATGCTGAAGTTGCGAAAAGGTCTTCGACTCCAAAGCCAAGGAGACGAAACCAGCAACACATAGTGCTGATCTACCCTCAAGACGAGGGAAAGAGTTTGGAGGAACTCAAGAAGGAGATAATAAATAATCTCGATCCAACGAAGATGAAAACTGGCATTAAGAATGAAAGAAATATTTCCAAAGGTGGTCTATTAGTGGAATGTTCAGATGATTTCGATAAAAAGATTTTGAAAACAGATCCAGAAAAATGCAGTCTTAAAAGATAAAGTTCAAGCAAGTGAACCAAAAACGAAATTGCCACAAATTATCATATATGTAGACAGGGGTATAGCGAAGGACTATGGTTGGGGGGGGGGGGGAAATCAATAATTTTCCAACTCGGAGATCAAGTTTTGCCAACTGAGCAAATGATGTCTAGATTTTAGCTCCGAGTGTGTATGTGTGTGTGTGTGTGTGGGGGGGGGGGGTTGACGCAATTTTACACAACTAACTTGCATTGACCCATTTGACTACCAATTTTGCCACTAACCATTATTTCACATAAATTATCCCAATCTTTACATCTTGTCTCGATTGTAGCAAGTAAGTGAATTTTACCTTGATTTGACCAACTCTCCATAATTTCACAAAACCAATCCAATCTCTACGTCTCTTATTTATCAAGTCACTTCAAAAATTTCAAATTCCCCAAAATTTTGCCAAGTTTTCTCGATTTTGTCAACTCCTTAATTTAACAAACCCAATCCAAATTATAACAACTAGCCCGTATTTTCCAAGTGGATTCGAATTTTGCCAACTGCCTTACATTTCGTTCAGTTTCCTCGATTTCTCCAACATTCCTTCATCATCATCATCCTCAAGCAGCCCTGTGCTACGGAGGTCCAACCAGATCGTGCAATTTAGTTCTCCAAGCAAGTCTGTCCTGAGCTGCATCTACTGCATCTGGCCACTGCACACCAATTCTAACAAGGTCCTGTTTGAAATTTTCTGCCCACCGCAACCTAGGTTTCCTCCTCCTTCTGAGACCTCTAGGCACACTGTTCATAACCCTATTCGCCAATCTATAATTATCCATACGGGCAACATGGCCAAACCAGTGGAGTCTCTCTCTGCACAATATGCTGCTTAAAGGAGGTTGCAAGCTCCTTTGCCTAACCTCATCATTAATTACAAAGTTAAACCACCTAATACAGAAGATACTGCGTAAGCATCTAGAATCAAAAGCATCTAGTTTCCTGTTATCTTGTTTACACAGCGTCCAAGTTTTACTACCATAACTAACCCTAGAGAGAACCAAACTATTATACAGTCAAATTTTAGTCTTTAGGTGTATACGCCTATTTCTCCACAATCTCCATAGATTCTTAAAAGTCCCGGCAGCAATCCCTATTCGCCTATTAATCTTATGCCGCACATCACCAGTATCTGTTACATAGCTCCCAAGTAATTAAACTGTGACACCTGCTCAAGACTGCAACCATTCAGATGAACTGAATCACAACCAGCCTGACCAATTTTCATCACTTTAGTTTTCTCTCTGTTTATAACCAAACCTACTCTACTACCAGTCTCATCAACAGCTCGAATGAAAGAGATCATCTCATCAACATCATTTGCCAAAGGGCTAAATCATCAACATAATCTAAATCAGAAATTTTCGTATCTCCAGCCCATTTAAGGCCAAAATCTTTCCCTTGAAGTGAATTTCGCATAACATAATCAACAACCAAACTAAAGAGAAAAGGAGACAAAATGCACCCTTGTCGAACACCAGAAGTAATGCTAAACCAATTGCTACAAGCCTTACCAACTCTCACACACGACTCAGTGTTATTATAGAGAGCTTTCATTATGTTAACTAACTTGTCTGGTATACCATATGATCTCACAAAAAATCCCAATTTTCACAAATCGCCTATATTTTACCAAATGAATTCGAATTTTGCCAAATACCTAGATTTTGCCAACTCACCGTAATATAACAGAAAAAAAACGAAATTTTTACATCTTCCCTGATTTGCTAAGTGACTTCCAATTTTATCAACTCTCCTTAATTGCACAAGGCACAATTTCACAACTCCGCTGTGTTTTACCAAGTGGCTTCGAATTTTACCAACTCCCCTAGCTTTTGCCAAGAGGTCTCGATTTTTCCAACTCTCCTTAATTTCACAAAACCAATCCCAATTTTTACAACTCACCTATACTTTACCAAGTGGTTTACAGTTTTGCCAACTTCCCTAGATTTTGCCAAGTTGCCTCCGTTTTACCACCTCTCCTTAATTTCGTAAAACAATCCCAATTTTTACATCTCTCCATATTTGTCAGGTCATTTCAAAATTTTAAAACGCCCCAATATTTTGCCAAGTTTTCTCGATTTTGTTAACTCTCCTTAAATTCACAAACCCAATCCCATTATCACACCTTGCCTACATTTCACCAAGTGTGATTCGAATTTTGCCAACTACCCTAGATATTGCCAACTCGCCTATATTTTACCCAGTGGATTCGAATTTTGCCAACTGCCGTACATTTTGCCACTCGCCATAATTTTACAGAAAAAACCGTAATTTTTACATCTTCCCTGAATTTGCCAAGTCACTTCGAATTTTATCAACTCTCCTTAATTGTACAAAAAAGGCACAATTTTCACAACTCCCCTGTATTTTACCAAGTGACTTCGAATTTTGCCAACTGCCCTACGTTTTGTTAAGTTTCCTCGAATTGTCCAACACTCCTTAATTTCATAAAATCCAAATTTTCACAAATCGCCTATATTTTACCAAGTGGATTCGAATTTTGCCAAGAGTTCTCGGTTTTTCCAACTCCTTAATTTCACAAAACCAATCCCAATTTTTGCAACTCACCTGTACTTTACCAAGTGGTTTACAGTTTTACCAACTTCCTTAGATTTTGCCATGTTGCCTCGATTTTACCACCTCTCCTTAATTTTGCAAAACAATCCCAATTTTTACATCTCTCCTGAATTTGCCAATCACTTCAAATTTTTCAAACTCCCCAAAATTTTGCCAAGTTTTTCTCGATTTTGTCAATTCTCCTTAATTTCACAAAAACAATTCCAATTTTCACAACTCGCCCGTATTTGAACAAGTCAACTTGTCGAATTTTGTAAACTGCCCTTGATTTTGCCATCTTGCCACATTTTTACAGAAAAATCCAAATTTTTACATCTCACCTGATTTTTTGCAAAGTCACTGAATTTTGCCAGCTCCCCCAAGATTTGCCAACTTTCCTAAATATTATGAAGTTGCCTAATATTATGATTAATCCTAAATATTATGAATTTATCGATTTTGCCAACATGACATAATTTTACAGAAAAAAGATTGCAATTTTTACATCTCACCAGAATTTTGTCAACTCTCCACGATTTTGCCAAGTCACTCCGAATTTTGCCTACTCGCCATAATTTTACAGAAAAATGATGGCAATTTTACATCTCACCTGAATTTTGCCAAGTCACTCCGAATTTTGGCAACTTCCCCTGGATTTTGCCAACTCGCCATAATTTTACAGAAAAAAAATCCAAATTTTTACATCTCATCTGAATTTTGCCAACTGCCCCTAGATTTTGCCAACCCCCTAAGTTGTGCCAACTCGCCATAATTTTAAAGAAAAAAATCACCATTTTTTACATCTCATCTGAATTTTGCCAACTCCCCACGATTTTGCCAAGTTGTCCCAATTTTGCCAACTCCCCACGATTTTGCCAAGTTGTCCCAATTTTGCCAACTCACTTGTATTTTACTAAGTGGTTTCGAATTTTGCCAACTGCTCTAAATTTTGCCGTCTCTCCATTTTCCAAATTGCCCTAGAATTACCAAGTTGCCTCGATTTTCACAACTCTTCTTAATTTTGCAAAAAAAATTACAAATTTTGCCAACTCCGAGTTACTTTGGGGAGGGGAGCCTCCCACCCCATGGCTACGCTCCTGTATGTAGATGGCGAAATTGAAAAAGACTCCTTAGTGGAAAGAGTTATAGCACAGAATACATTTCTAATGGAAGCCTCGATGGAGGCAAATTTTTCAATAAAATGTAAAAATAATAAGAAGCACTGGATAGTGCAGATTGACTGAGATAGTGTGAAGACTCTAATGAAAGAGAAAAAGGTTAATGTGGGATGGCCCTGCTTGAATGTAAAAGAGTACCTAAAGGTGGTGAGATGCTTTAAGTGCAATAGATATGGGTATTTTCAGACAAATTGCACAGAAGATCAAGCTTGTGCAAGGGGAGGGCTGCCAATTCAGTATGGCCTACTGATCTGGTCATCTATGGCTACTTTTTTTTCAACCCTGCTGAAGAGTGGTCAGCTTCACAGGGTCCTGGTGCTGACCATTTATACCTACTAGACTGGACTTGTTTATGGATTTGAGCTTGCTAGACTTGGCGTAGAGTGGCCAAATGCAGCAGCTGCAGCTCAAAAGACACACTTTTGGAAAGGAAAATTTCACAGTATGATTGGACCTCCGTAGGTCACTGATTGGACCTCCTTAGGTCATGGGTGCATGAGGAATTTGTACGTATGTATATGAGAAGACAATTCAACGAGTATTGTAAATATGAAAAAAATTCAGCAACTTTCAGGAAATGATAAAAATATTATTTTTTGATTCGCTTTTTGACATATTTTCAAAAACAGCGCCACGAGCTTTGGATGTATACAAGAGATCACAGTCGACGACAATAGTTCGCGCAAGCGCACTAGTCAGATTCGGGAGCACTTCAGCTAAATTATCTATCGTGGTCACAAGCCTCTTCTCTAATCATGCAAGTTCTTGGCGAGCAGCACTGAGCGAGCTTGTTGTTGCCATTCACGCGAAGTTTGGATTGGAGTAAACTTGTCTTTGCCTGTCTGATAAGTGGATGGGGACCTTTAACTTCGCCGTCCGTTGGATGGGACGTTAAGTTGTGGGCGTGTGCGGGAGAGCCATACCCTTTGCACGTTAAAGAACACACTGGATGTCCTTGAAGGGAGGCTACCATCTATCCCAACAGCTGTTCCAGTGGGTCCCCTCCTCCAACCTTCTCTGAGCTTTTTGGGGTCCATGTGACCTGGCCATTTAGCCCATGGTGTGCAAAAAAGTGCCGCTCAGAGGTAAAACAACGCAACCCAACCTTTAACTTCTAGAAATTTAAACTTGCCAACCCCAGTTTTGGTTCACCCCCCCAAAAAAAATATCCCCTCAAGCAGCTGCATGCCACAGAGGTCTGACAGGAGCCTGGCAATTTATACGCCGTAGTAGTAGACTTGTGCAGGTTTGCAAATAGCCTATTTTCTTCCCTTAGGTGAAAGGAACTTTCATGCAGAGTTTGAAGGCGCTTGCTTTTCTGAGGACAATGCATAAACGGACAGACACAATCTTTCTTCTTTATAAGATTATGCTTTATTAACGTGTTTTTGTTTTCATTTCTTTTATTGTTCTTTAAATAAGCTGTATTTTAATATTTTCATTGCTTTTCTAATCTGCATTTCCTCAAATATCCTCCTTTTCGAAGTATCCGATCCACCAATATACGAAGTTCAGTTTTCGGATAAACTCGTTATCAATAACCATCTGAGGGATTTTGGCGCCATGGCAATGATACCAAGTAGCAATTTTTTTTTCCTTCAGAAAAATTTTAATGAACATTTTGAACCTTTATAAGAATGTCACGATAGCCCCTTGAAGATTTTCGCACCTTGGATCATATTGTGTGGTATTGGTTTTCACAATTTTCATGGAAGATACACATTTCATGATACACAGTAACAAATATTATCAGCAATGATTTCAGGCCTTTTGACGCCTTGGGAAATCACTCGAAGTAAGGACCTTGAGAATATTTGTAGCAAAGTGTTTAATCCAACCTTTTGACTTCCCTGGGCCACATTGAGTGAAGATGAATTGTTTTGGGCCGTACATAAAATAGCCAGAAAAGTTTTTAATTGGGATATTTACTTGTGTCACTAATAATTTTGTCATTAGTGATTACGTTGTGTTGCCATAAAATATATAATATAGTTAATGTATATGAATAATAAAACTTCATTTATTTTCTTATGTTTTTTCTTATAAAATTAAAAAAAGACAACATAAAATAAATAAATAAATACCCCTCAAGCAGCTGCTTGCCACAGAGGTCTGACAGGAGCCTGTCAGTTTATATGCCATAGTAGAAGATCTGAGAGGATGGCAGGACCTCAGCAGAAAACAACACAAACAGCCATGCCTTACCCGGGGCTTGAAGATCAGTAGCCAAGCGCGCTAACCATTCGGCCACGGGACGGCTACAACATAAAACGTGTAGGATATTTGACTCTCTTTTTGTGAAACAAATGCATCAGTGTCTGGTTCGATGGAAGCGGTCGTAATTCTCAATGAGTTCTCAAGGTGCTCGTCAGAAATTTTTGTCCTACTTTTATTCTTAGTGTGCTTCATCCTTGAAAATAGTTGCTCGCAAATGTACGTGCTGCCGAAAAGCGATGACATGAATAAGGCGTGATTGTGAAGATAGAGATATTTTCTCTCGGAAGATAGGTCTTATAAAAGTCCAGTAAAGAGACCTGATCAAAATTTTCTTTGAGTTGAATGTCTGATTGCAACTCTATGCATTCCATTTGAAAATTCGCAGGTAATATATTTATGTCGACTGAAAATGGAATCGGAAATATACCAAAATATCGATGTTTTTTTTCGGAAATCTTGAAACCTGTTCTCAATTTCTTGTATCGAAACGGAAAGCAATGCTGCATATTTTTCGCCAAACGTATCAAAATGCACAAAATTATTTGCCATAACTTGAGCTTGCCATAATTTAAGGTTTATTTCTAAAGTTGTTATGGTTTTACCTTAAAGACGAATATATCTCATTTAAATGAGCGGTCAAATTCATCAAAAATGCTAAACCTATGAGCCATTTTTCATCTTCAAGTTCTGGCACAAATTTTCCTTTTGATTCCATAAATGACTTAATTTCATTTCGCAAATCATAAAATCTTTTCAGCATTTTTTCTTCACTTAACCTCCTTACTTCAGAAAAGTAAATGATGTCGCCATAATCAGCATCCATATTTTTAAGGAACTCCTGGAATTGGCGATGATTCAATCCCTTGGACCTTATGAAATTCACAGGTTTGATGACAATTTGTATGACATTATCCATTTTTAAAGTTTTCGCGCATAAATTTTTTTGATGCACGATGCAGTGATACTTCATCACACGTGAGTTCCCGGCGGCAGCTGCATCATCTTCTATTAAGTCCCTCTCTTTTACCCACCATCGCTGGGGCGCCATCAGTAGCTATACCAGAAATGTCAATAATGGTTAAAGAAAAATCGCTTTAATGTAATTTTTACTGCATCATACAAATTAAGAGATTTAGTCGTGTCTTTTAATGGCACCAAAGAAGCCATTTCTTCGGTGACATTATATTCGTTACCGATATCTCTAATAAAAACGGCAAGTTGAGCGTTATCTGTAGCATCAACACTTTCATCTATCGCCAAAGCATAAAATTTGAAAAAGTAGCTTTACTCACCAAGCCTCTTTCGATAGTTTTTCCTATTTCTTGAATTCGCTTGGATATAGTCTGGTGGGACAAACCAGACTAAAGCCAAGTTTTTAGAAAAATCCTTTTGATTTATCGGGACAAATTATATGTGCCACGCTTTCCACACATTGCTTAATATCACCATCAGTAAATGGTTTTGATTTTTTTGCAATCAGATTTGCTACCACATAACTTTCTTTAAAAAAAAATGTTGAGATGAGACTTTTTTTCATTTCCGCTATTTTGTCTTTACGACACATTCCTTGATACATATCGAATTTGGCAACATGTTCTTGCATGTAAATGCCTTTTTAAATTGTAGTCTTTGAAAACTGACACAATTTCCCTACAAATTAAGTATATTGCCTTAAAAATTGTCTCGACAAAAAAGTACTCTCTGTCCATTTTTCGTTGAACTCTCTTCCTACACGATTTTTCTTTTTTTGGGTTTTGTTGTCTTTTAAGACGACATTGAAGCCATGCTGGAATAAAAAAATTGATAAATAAGCAACTACATATTTTTCTAGTATTAGCGATGTTGTAATTATAATAATATAATGAGCAAGATGCCATTTGATATATTTTTGTATTTCATATACCACAGCTGCTAAAGAACTATTTTAACTTCTCAAATTATTTCAAGAAATAACACAATAAGCCTATCATAAATTGTTTGTTATAAAGCTATGGAAATTATTTGGTAGGGAAATAAACAAAGGAAAGTTTAATAATCAAATGAGTAAACATCTGTATTAATATCAACAAAGATCTTTTATTTGCCAAGTCACCACATGCGCATGTCACGTCTGATGCACGCTTTGGATTCGATTCGACTGACTGTGTCTGGCAGGCGCTGGCGACGTTAGCACTGCACTACGCCATTGAATTACGAAAGAACTCCCTGAAAAATCACATAATCATGTTGAAAGCTTATGTCGTAAACTTTACGATTTTGTGAGCCGCATTGCCAGTGTCCAGGGCTGCGGGGAAGTATTGTTGATAACGGCGGACTACTACTTCGCGTGCCTAGAGATGCACAAGGTGTAAATTCGACCATCTTAAAAAAAAAATACCCCTCTCAAGCAGCTGCTTGTCACAGAGAACAGACACAATGCGAACAGGAGAATGCGGAATCTCAGCAGAAAAACAACACAAACGTCCATGCCTTTACCGGGCTTCGAACCCATGTACCTTTCAACAGCCGAGCACGCTAACCAATTGGGTATGGGGCAAAAAAGCAAATGGTTGAAAACTGTGAAACATTAAATAGATATAATTTTATGAATAATGCTAATTTTTCCATCACAAAAATTGTTTTGGCTTTTTTTTACTATTTTACATAATACAAGTTTATTCAACATTATCGACAAAATAGTGCTTTTGCACAGTAGTTCAATGTATTAAATGTATGAGATTTAATTTAGTCTAAATGAGAATGAAATTAATTCTCTATCAATTCTACTTTTTGGAAGAATGGGGCTTTTCAAAAATTTTGTAACATTTTTATTAATACTACAGGGTGGGCCAAAAGTTACGAAGGAGTCTGAAGTTTTAATAACTTTTTTTAATTAATTTTTTTTTTTTTCAAATTTTATAAAGATCTTGGATATTAACCATAGAAAAATTCACGACGGAACAGCGAACACAAATTGTGAAATTTTACTATCAAAACCAAGAATCGATAATTCTGACCCAACGAGCATATCGTCGTCATTACGGCGTGAGAGATTCTCTAAGTGACTCAATGATTAGACGTTTGATTGGTCGTTTTGAGGAACAGGGTTAAGTAAGCAACCTTTGACGAACAGGCAGACCGCGTTCAGTTAGGAAGGAAGCCACAGTTGAGCATGTAAGGAAGAGTGTTGCAGAAGACCTGAGCACGTCAACTTGAAGGCAGTCTGGACAGGTTGAAGTGTCTTGGACGTCACTCCGGCGTATTCTGAAAACTTTGAACCAGTTTCGGTATAAAATCCAGTTGGTGCAACAGCTGAAGCCACCAGATTATGTCCACAGATTGCAATATGCAGTCAGATTTCAAGAATTAGCAAGGCGAGATCCCGAATTTCTCCACAAGCTGATAATGCCAGATGCACATTTTCATTTGAATGGCTTCATTTAACAAACAAAACTGCAGGATTTGGGATTTGGAAAATCCCAGGGCAATTCTCCAAAGGGAATTACACCCCTTAAGTGTACGGTCTGGTGTGGGGTGACGTCGGAAGTGATCGGACCTTACTCTTTCGAAGACCACGTGGGAACCCTGTCAGTGTTACAGGAGATGAATATCGGTGTATGATCGAAAATTTCTCACAGTAGTTCAAGATAAACATGAGATGTAATTCCAACAGGATGGAGCAACAACTCATACAGCAAGGGCCACAATCCAACTGCTCAGGCAAATTTTTGAGGGAAGAGTAATTTCCTGCGGTTGCAACATAAACTGGCCATCACGTTCACCAGATCTGATGACTCCTGATTTGTTCCTATAAGGTTATCTCAAAGAAAAAGTTTATGAACAAGCCTCAGACACTCCAGCAGCTGAAGAACAATATTCGGGACGCAATCAGAGCACTGGAACCTAAAACACTGAGGTGTCATGGAAAATGTCTTAGAAAGGGCACGTTTGTGTGAAGCAAAAAATGGACGCCATTTACAAGATTTGATTTTTCACACCTAGTGTAAATTTATTTCCTATATATATATATACTGTATATGATGCTATGATATTGTAAATTTAAAACAAAAAATAAAGGAGTTATTAAATATTGAAACCCTTTCGTGACCTTTGGCCCACCCTGTAGTTAATGAACAAACAAATTTCCCCTCAAACGGCTGCTTGCCCCCAGAAATTTGATAGGAGCCTATGAATACAAATGCCATAGAGGTTTGTGAGATAGGTGAGACCTTAGCGGAAAGAGAACAGTCGTACATTATAGTCAGGGCTTAAACCCAGGTTTCAGAACGCCGATGGCGTTCCGGCCATCAGAACGCCGACGAACAGTTTGTTAAAAATAACCTTTCTCAATAACAGGGAGATTTCGATCCCCACCCCTATTTCATTACTAAACTGTATCCCATACTACTAACATTTGATTTAAAAAGTATAGAACTACTTTCACTCAACGACTCTGAAACATCAAGTACAGGAACGCTATTCCAGTTCAATGAGTCGAAAATATCCAATAGCGGAACGGGTGTTCTGTTTCAGTGATTCGAAAACAATAGTGGAACGGCGTTCCGATTCAATGATTCGGGAGCAGAGAGTAGCGGAACCGTGTTCAATTTAGTTGCAGTAGTGCTTTTGTTGCTTCCCCTACTCAAAATGCGCTTCGCCACTGATGTTTACTAACTATTGTCGTAATGATAGCTGGTTAATAGGAAATTAACCATTAATACAGTTTAGTGATTAGTTTATTTGTGACATATAAATTGAAAATTTAAACAAAACTACAGGTAATATGTTTATTTACTACTGATTAACACTAACTATGGAATGTAAATTAATTTGGCTTAAAAGAGGAGATTAAATAAACTTAGTGAAGAAATTAAGACTAATCCTTGTTGCAAGACTTTGCATATCCTACAACTACCCTATCTATGTTATATCAATTGAACCTAATGTTAAAAAAGCTCTATAACTTCTAAAATGAGTTTTTTTGTTTTGAAAAATGTGATAGCAGATAAAGATCTGAAATATATCAATATCTGGATTTTTTTAAACAATATTCGTTCAGTATTTAATGAGTTATGGAAGTTCGACTATTTAACAATAACAGTTACAATTACTGATTTCAGAAGTTAAAATTTAGTAATAGTATTATACCAAAGTGTTCAATACGTGATTTTAGAAGTTTGTGTATATAATGATTCTTTCACTGTTCATCAGTTTTGTATGTTTCTTACGACTAGCATTGCTGTTGTTAAATATTCATACTTTCATAACTCGTTAAATATTAAATGAATATTGTTGAAAATCGTGATATTGATATACAGTTGTATCAGAATAATATGACCACCCACGGAATCACAACGTACCCAGCGTCACAGAGTGCACATGATAAGGTCGACCACACTGAGATATAAGCAGTCAGCCATGACAATTGTAGTACATCGCATGGCAAGACCCGATGCTACGCTATACATAGACAGCACTACATCTTGTGGGAAATGCCATTTACCACCATCTACTTTCCAGAAAAGCCTTCAATGAAAAAACTGAAATTGCTGTGGGACAGCAGAGAAAGGACCTGTCATTATGATCTTGACTGTTGCTGATAAATCAGTATAAGTCTGGGTTTTTAATCATTGAGGTGCTTGGGAGATCTTTTAGAATTTTGAGCGCAAGTCTAAATGGAAGTGCCAAACTAATTATTTTGATCTCAAAATGGGAATCCAAACATAGAAGAAAGTTTTGAATTTTGAAATCTAAACAGAAGTATACAATGCTATACTTAAGCTGTTGTAAATTGGAAGTAAAAACTGATAGGAAAGAATATGGTAGGTAGAAGAAGCGTTCACTGGGGATGGGAGACTAAGGTCCTGTGCAGAAGTGACCACACAGGCCCTTTCTGCTGAGGGAGGGGAGAAGGCCAGCGGGTGCTCCTAGTCCTTAGGGGGATAGAAACTGGCATGGGAGGAGTGATGCTAGTCGGGGCTCTCTCCCCCACCACTCACCAAGGCAGTGAAGCAGGCTGGCCAAAAGCAGAGCAGTGTGGACCCAGGCTCCCCCAAGTCCCCACTGAAGCACGTGACACGGCTAGTAGTAGACTAGTTCAGAATAGGATAAAGGTGGGTGGGAGGTGAATGTGTGGGTGGAAATAAAAAGAAAATTGAAGGGAAATTATATATATAATGCAAAATATAGTAATTAATTCAGGACAGATGAGCCATAGTGTGTAACGTGAGCACAATGGGCAGAGGTATTGATTTGACAGACGTTCAAAAAGGAATGATCATCAGCTACTGCGGCAAGGGTGGAAGCATCTCGGAGAACCCTGTTAGAACAAATCCTGTTATGCATGGGTCCAGAGTCAACGCTGCATAAAGGTGCCTATGTAACCAAGCTCCATCGGCAACGACGCCTGTAGTTGGCATGGAACTACCGTCATTGGACAGTGGAAAAAGATTGCCTTCTCCAACGAATGGGGGTTTCTACTTAACAGAAGTGACAGGCGGTGGCAGATACGGCGTCAGACACACAAGAACCACCCTCAGACAACTTGCAGTCAAGTACAGGCCAGCAGTGGCAGCGTGCATGTCTGGGGGATGTTTTCCTAGTATGACCTGGGACCGCTGGATGGGTCCCTGAACTCCAATAGTTACCTATCCATCCTTGCTCACCATATGCATCCCTTCATGTTGGACGTTTATCCTGATGGTGTCCACCAACAGGACAATGCAACCTGCCATGTCGCTAAAGTGGTGCGTGACTGTTTACAGGAACATGATAGCGATGTCTCCGTTCTCTCTCGGCTGGCGAAATCACCCGACCTCAATCCCATAGAGCACTTGTGAGACAATTTGGATCAACCAGTTTGATGTGTGGACCCACAACCAAGTAATCTCCGGAACCTCTGTGCTCTGCTGGAGTCCAAATGGTCACGTATGCCTCACCTTCCAGGTCCTCATTGCATCCATGCCACGCCATCTCGCCGCTGTCATCCAGACCAAAGGTGGCTATTCCCATTATTAGGTAGGTGGTCATATTATTCTGATACGACTGTGTATTCTTTCGCTGAAATTGCAATTTTGTCATTATGTCTCACATTTCACGAAATAAAATATGCTTTGGATCCTTTGCGACATCTGACTGTTCTAGACTGAATTTTTTCAGGCTAGTAAAAACAGTGTTTTATCTCCATTTCAGCAAATTTAACTTTGTATACAATAATGTAGGCAAACAGCCGATTCAAAAGTACGTATATTGTTTTATAAAACTTCACGTAACTTCTAATTTTACAAATAAAACATCAAATGCTGGCGCATGATAATATACCTCTATATTAACAATATTTTTCGTGACCAATTAAAGGTATCTGAATTAGCCAAAATACAAAAGTTAATATTTATTATTACTATTGAACTATAAATAAAACATTTAGTGCAGGTTTTAATAAAGTGATTTTTTTTTCAGAACCTATCCCCCTTTTTTGCCATTCGAGATATATCAGAACGGTTTTCATATCCCCCCCTTTTTTTTGGGGGGGGGGGGAATTTTTATAGCCTATGACATTCTGGACGTCACAAGATTTCATAGATTTTAATCTACCGTGCAAATCGAGGGATGGGTGTATTTGGTTGAGATCTGTATCTGCCATCACATTTTTCAAATCGAAAACACTTATTTTAGAAGTTATAGAACTTCAACATTAGCTTCCCATTGACATAACATAGTTGTTCCTTACTTTATGGTAACCAGAGTATATAACGGAGACCTCTCAAGTAATTTCAGCCATATGTCCAATTACTGAATACCACCAACCCACAATTACTAGGGCGATTCATGTCTATGCACTTTTTGCAACGCAAAATGTGTAGTTACACATACCCGTGGTGCACACCTCAGAACGTAGTACTAAAGGAAAATATAAAGTCAACTATCGGAATCTTGTTTCCATCGTTAGAAACGTTGTACAATGAGCGAGTTAAATATTGAACGCGGGCCCGAGAAGCATAGGAAATGAAATGTGAGGGAATAGTCTTCATTCGTGTTACTCGAGTGTGGTTCACTTTGAAACCTCGAAAGCCGTGATCGGGTTGGCCAATTTCGGTAGGTAGCATCTGTGCCATGCTGTTGAAGCAGATCCATCGACAAGCACGCGCAGGCTCTCCACCGAACTTGATTGTTCACAGGCAACTACAATGCGGCATCTGAAATGCATCGGTAAGGTAGCCATAGTTACAGAATTGTTCAACATGAACCGCCTATTGAACAAGCAAACGAACGTATCAAGGTGTGCAGAAAATTCCGCCCTAATGAAAGCAACCACGTTACGTGCTGCGATGAAAAATTTATCTTTTCCAACAATAACACTCAAAATTAAAACGGCACAGTTATTAATCACCCTAGTATTTTACTGCAAGAACTGCACAAAAACACTCCATAAATATCCCTTGAGCTTTCCAGAGAACAAAAAGTTTTATGACTACAACCCATAATCTGTCAACATTTCCGTGATATTTAGTTACTTTTAAACAATTACATGCATCTACATCAGGCATGCCAAACACGCGGCCCGCCAAGATTGATAACCAATATGTTTATTTAACTTTTGACAACACTGGATTCTTTAATTAAAATTATAAGTACATACACGGTACATGAATTAAATAAACGTATTTCAGAAAACATTTCCATTTATATATAAGGAAAACTATTGCGCATAAATGTATATGTCGGAGCCCGATCGTAGAATTGCTCATTTCATGATATGAGCAATTCTACGATCGGGCTCCGACATGTATACACGTCTCGAGGTCATTCAAATGTACGTACTTTGCGCATGGCAATGAGTCACGAAATGCCAGTAGAGTCGGAAGCTATTCGTTAGCAGTCAGTGAACGAATACTGCGTTCTAGTCTAGTTTGCACATAACAATTTTCATCTGTTTTTTTGTTTTGCTGCCCGCGATTTAATATATAATACTTAATACGGCCCTCGGTGGTTAACGAGTTTGACATGCCTGATCTACATGAAGACTATACATTATCTACGTTAGGGATTCTCAACGTGCGGTACGCCGTGAGAGCTCAAAAGTCGCTAGATCTAGTAAAAATAACCGTAGATAACACTATAATTATAGTATAACAATCTATACAAATGGTACTCCAGTTACAGACACATTTCCAGGGGGAACGTGAAGCATAAAAAGTTGAGAACCACTGATCTACGTAATATGTATTTAATGAAGTTTTTTGGGAGTGGTAGGGGAAGCGTACCTGGATAGTATATAGACATATTTTTACTAGCCGTTATTATAATACATGCGTTGTATGTATTATAATAACTTGTGAACATGCCCCCACCCCATGTTCACAAGTTTTGACTCTTTATCTCCTACAACTGCTAAAGTTGCATAAAAATGCTACAGCAAGATTAACGGAAAACGAATGAGCATGTTGTAGTCGATACAAATAAATTAATCGTATAATCATTGGATGTTTTTAATATTATTTACATTTTGAATAATTCTTATTTTTCTTGATGGTTTACCACTGATAAAGTTGGCGTTTTTTTGTCTACTCCGATTGAGTTTGGAGCAAAAAGGAGACCCCCCCCCCCCTCTCCAATGCTTTGCAAAAAGAGTTATTACATATGTTAGGGAATGATTGGATATAGTAACACAAACAATGTTTTGTTTCGTTTTTTATTTAAAATTAACTTCGGTCAAACAAAAAAAGAATATACAAACTTGAATCTTGATAACAATTTATATATCTGTATATTTATATGTTAATTAGCGAATGATGTTTTCAATATCCTGGTAGCGTTCCCTAAATTCACACAGCAAAAAAAGAAGAGAAAAAAAATTAAATTTTGTTATAGTAATTACCCAATAAGTTACAATTTCTCTTTAAAAAAAAAAAACTCCATACAGTGAAACCTGTAATAAAAACCATCAGAGTACAATGGACTCTTACCTAATTAGCTGTAATCTCGTTTAGTATTTCAAACTGGACTCATTGGGGGCAAAAAAAAAATGCGACAAAAATTCTGCATAATTTCTGCAGATAATTGTCATTACTATTACAGGAAAACTAACGTACTTTGAGTAATTCTTAGAGGAAATGCAATAAACCAGCATACACGTCACGTTTTTAGTACTTGTTCGTTCTGTACCAGTACGAAGTTCTTAAATTGTTCGCTATACTTTAGTATCCTTTATCATATTTGTTTTAGCGGTTACACACCCAAAGTCTGCCTTTCCGAAAAAATTTCTGGGCAACGATTACCCTCCAAAAATGTCACATGAGGTTGATTGCTTCTCAGCACCTTTTGACAATTCTAGCACAGCAGTCTAAGATCATTATAAAAGATTATATCGGTACGTTTGTAAAATTATTTATGCCCCCTAACACAAGACACATAAAAAAAAAAATTCAACGACCCTAAACATAGTACGTAAGCAATGTAAAAGCGGAAATACTCTATATCAAAGTGAACATTTTAAAAACTTTTTACGCAATTTTCGTCATTGGAAATGCATTTTTTTCCGCTAAAGAAAAATTGATTAGGATGTGCAGGAATGTACATATTTATAAAGATGTGGTATTCAGCAGCCTACTATAGTAATTATATTTTTAAGGATAGACGTTCCCAGTAGTGTCATCCAGCCAGTTTTCAAGTTATATTACACTAAAGAGAAATTAAAAAAATTCTGCTATCAAGTTTGCTTTTAACGTGCACAGGGTATGGCTCTCCTGCACATGGGCAACGGCTTAATGCCCTATCCTTTCCAAGCCCATAGATGTCCCCTTTCTGATGAGGCAGGTTTGAGGAGTGGGGGGGGGGTAGCGGAGAAAAATCTCAATGCTGGCACAGTTGCAATTCGAACCTGATAACCTACGTATTACGAGCCACTAACATAAACACGGATTACTAATAATGAGTAGGATATATACGTATACAAAAGATAACCATTGTGGTTGCTTCTTCGTTAAAACGCAAAACTTTAATAGCAAAATAAAAATTGCGAAAGACTTTGTTGTTAATAAACTAGAATAACACTACAGGGTGTTTTGCAAAAATTTAGGATGTTTTATAAGCCTTAAACTAAAATTTGAAAATCATATGGTAAATTTAATATTGTTTCAACATAGTGGGGAAGATTTCACATATTAACAAGTATCAAAAATAGTATAACATAGTTTCAAAAATTGAAACGTAATTCAAGAAAACCCACTTCTGGAGACTACCTTAATTTTATATCTCTTGACAGGTTCAAGTTATCGGAAACCTGCAAATAGTTGACAAAAACGTGTCCCGAAAGCAAAAAATTACGCTCCTGAATACAAATATATCATTGGAGGTGAGACTTTAGATCTTGATTTTCGGCAATGCTTTGTTTCGCATTTGAGATATTGAAGTTTAATATTCAATAGCAGAAGTGGTAGTCGCAGACATTCATCTTAAAAGACAATTAAAATACATCAACATTTTTATCAGTCTACTAAAATTCATTTTGAAGTTCAGGTGAAATAAGATACTTAAAGTGGCACTTTACATTCAATCATTAGGCAATTGTGAAAAATTTAGTTTTATTTCTTCGACTCCCCAGAATCAGCAGCACTCTTAAGTACGGCGCGATCATTCATAAATTCACCACATCCATTTATAAACTTTAAATAAACACAGAACGAATATTGTTCAAAATTAGAATAAGATTTGAGGTTTTAAAGCTTATCTTCCGGCTTCAACATACAATGGATCAGGGAAAAAATTCCAATGTTTTCTGTTTTTGAATTCATGTGTTAATGGCGCCAAAGAATTGAAAACAAATATATACTTAAAGAATAAAATGAGGCATCTTTATGATATGCTAACAGGAAACTCAATTCCACCTTCAATAACTTCTAAATTCATGAGACTTTTCAGAATCAATTCAATTTTAAAGTTGATTTTTTCGACAAAGTTCTTCAATAAATTGCCACTTTTATCAAAGTATAAACTTTTTCTTTCAGTAAATAATAAACCTTTTTATTTTAAAATGACTGAAACAGTTTAGAAGTTCTGCAAGACTTGTTCTGGTTTCTCAAACAATCGCATACACACAACCATACCAATTTTGGGGCTTGAACCCAGATCCTGGCAGCTGCAATGTCAACGAGTTATCACTGCGCTACCGAGACAGCTAATTAAAGAAATGTTTCAAATATATTTTACTTACATATATTATGGCAACAGTGGTTGACAACTGATAAAGTATGTATGCACAAGTAATTGAAGTTTCACCATTTTATTCCAAATGCTTTATGAGAATGCACACATCATTCATTATGGAAGAATACGAAAACTCGCCACCAAAGGCAAGGAACATGTTTCAAGAACTGGATCAATCGTGAATGATCAAGTGGAACATAGCAGGCGTCCAAAAAAAAAATGTTCAACAGAAAATGACATTTGTTTACATAAAATAAAAACTTGTGAAGCGCCCAGAAATCAAGGAGCAGATTGCTACCGTAAACAGGCATCTCACAAACTTCATCCATATTAGTGGTAAAGTGCATAAACAGAACTCTGTCTTTTGATGCACCAAAAATCCGCACGAGATATTATAAGACTCACCAAAGGTGAAGTTTTGTTGTAGAATTTCCAAATTTGGAATTGTTGGCCTGTACTTTTTGAAAAATGGTATCGATCATACCTCAAAAATGCTGTACAGTTCATTGAGGAAAATATAATGCTTAGCATTCATGCTTTGAATTACTTTAGTGGATAAACTGTATAATGCTTCTGTGGGAGATGTTGATAAGACTGTACATGATTACAATATGAGCCAAAACATTGCCTCTAGGAGTGATACTTCACTACTTTTGCCGTAATAAATACTTGGCTCGAGTACAAAAAACTAAACTAAGAATAAAGCGTATCGAGAAACCACTTGATCTTTTGGATTTTACAGTTAAAGATGCAGGAGAGCGAATTGATAGATAAAGAGGTCACCTCACTAGCAACTTCCCGTTACCAACATCTAAGAGAATGCATCCCTGTTATATTCCACGACATATCGATGGCAAATGCTATGACCACTTGGTTCACTGGCTGAAGCCAACAGTGAATCATGGATGATGCAAACTGCAAGGTTGTAAAAGTAAAATCTCGCATTAAGGTGCACTGAACATATCTGATTGTCTAACGAAAAAAAATGGTACATGCAATTTCATGTGAAATAAATTTTAAAACAATTATGTATAAATATACTTAAAAACTATATTAATCAAACATAAACTTACCTATTTCTGTTTAAATTTACAAATATGAACTTACCTAATTTCTGTTTAAATTTAGCTTTTCCCTCCTGGCCTATGTACCCACTCGAACAAATATTTATTTTTTGAAATAACAGAGGGGGGGGGGATATCAAAATAATTTACTTTGGTTTAAGGAACAATGTTATAGTGACAAATTATTTTTCTGATTGGCCAAATTCGTTCTGAAAGGGTTAGTGGTTCCAAGAGGTGGAAATCTGAAGGAGACATATCTGGACTGTAAGAGGATTTTGCCAATACACTATGTTGAAAAAAAGTGTCCAGACACTTCTATGTTATGTGAATGGAATACCATTTTCAAAGCTCCCTAACATCGAAAATAAACCTTTTACGCAAAAATTGTTATTGGCGATAAATTGTAGATGTCACTCAGATCTCTCTAAATATATTTTCCGCAATATTCGCTTGACATTTAAGGAATGAATGGAAGCTGAAGCATTTATCTTCAACTTTTGACACTTGTGAAAAAATACTTCAATAGATAAAACAACTCTTGTAACCATTTGTTCACTGACAAAAATATCTGAAGTTTGTATGACGATTTTTTAAGATTTCATCAATTTGGAGGCAATGTGATAGTGTCAATTTCCAACAATCTTCAATCAATATTTAAAGAGTCATTGAAATGAGACCATTTAACAGTAGACGACACTGTCACCCAACCTTTTCAGTGACCACCCCACCTCCCGGTACAAATTCTAAATTCTGTAGACTCCTTACCAAGTCTTTTTCTGCAGACTCTCTTCCGATCATTATCTGATATATTTTAACTAAAGCATAAATCCTTGCAATGAGGACTCCCTAAATGTCACAGGGATGTGTTATAGCTCTAATTCACTAACTGCTATTCATTTTGTAATCTGAATTTAAATATTTGGGGTGAAATTTGATGATTCAAAAATTCGTCATTAACAGCCAATTTCATCTTGTGACCAGCACGATATTGCCAGTGTTGCCACACTAAAGGCATAACTCCAGCCAAAAGCAATAAAAAATAATGTGATAAATGTACTATTTCTGTTAGAATTTTCTGAAATATTGAAAACAGCCCCCATTCCAAACATTACCCCATTAAAAAAATAATCCGGAGGGGTTATGTTAAAGATAATTTATAATAAGTGGAACTCAAAAACAGTACAATCAATCCTATCACCACTGATGTTGGAAATGCGATGAACAAAGCACCTGCTGAAAACCATCCTTAAATAAATGTTACTTATTTGCCAATGTGGAAAAAATTTGATTATATATGCACAGTTTTGAATTTCACAACCATATGGACCATGAAAATACTTTATATTCATGATGTAAAGTGAATTACAATCATGTGAATGACTGTTTCAGTCTCACATGGCTATGTGCATGTCATGCATTTGGCGTGGATCTAAATAAATCAAGCTTGGTATTAATCATGTGATGTCACAAGTGAGCATGAATTTCTTGCTATAAGCAATGCTCAACTGTTTGTCAATTTATTGTTTTATTTCATCGAGGTTGACATATATATAAAATTTCTGCTTCAAGTTCTTTGCCTTTTAATAAATTAATAACGAAATAAATCCAATGCATAGCTGCTTGCCACAGATGTCTGGCAGGAGCTTGTCAATATAATATGCTACAGAAATGATAAGTAGGTTTAATCTAAGCAGAAAGACAACCCTAAGAAACATCCAAGCCTTATTCAGGTCTTGAATACAGGTCCTTTGATCTACAACCAAGTAAGGTAACCATTCACCCAATGAGAAAGTTAAATTTGTATTTAATTCAACTAGTACACCTAAATGTAAAGCCTTTTCAAGCAAAAATGAGGTAAATGAATCAATGCAAAGTTATGCTATTGGTGACTGAAGTGGATAATAAAATGTTAACATTTTATTTACTGCAAAATTTACTGTACAATGCACGAATTTTACTTTGATACCTTCAGATTTGTTTATCCCATACATATGTACAGGTATTTACTTTCAAGCTTTTATTACAAAAAAAAAGGTTTTATATATTCATGGCCATTTTAAGAAACATAACTCCCACAATCAGCAAGGGTTTCCTATATATATATAAGTATATGAATGAAAAGTGTGCATTTTCATACCTGTGGTTTACTGCATTAAAAGAAACGGTTATGTGTATCATATTCTGTTTTCATTAATTTTAAAAGTGTAAAAATAACTTAGGGACAGTCAATATCTGGTATTGAACCTTCAACTGGTAAATTTAATGGCACTCCGATTAAAAAAAATTGAGAGCCTATGCTACAGACCAGTGGTGGATACTAATATAAAATATGCACATAAACAAAGCCACAAACAAAATCTACTCAGGGTTACTAATATCTTTTAACCAACACAAAATTGAAACACAGAACATCATATTCATTGCTGCCACAACGCATTAGTTTCCCTACTTACTGAGTAGTTTGAGAGTTACCATGCAGATGAATGAACTAGCTCATCACGTTGGCAACTTCCAACCCTAACTGCATTTAATGGTAAATTTAAAATGACCCTTGAATGTTCTACGATTATACAAAAAAAAAAAAGGATTACTTTCGAACTTTAAAATTTATCTTGATCATTAAAACTCTGTGGTCAGCAATTTAGATGACACTGTTACAGTATTAACATAATAAGGTTAATTATTCCTACAGTTCAAGGTTCTACCTTAGTTAAAGCAGCTATTCAGGGGCATTACATGAAAAATATTTCATGGCTTATAGTTATAGTGAACATTGGAGAAATACAAATATATGATTTTGCAAAAGACATTTGAAAAAAAAAAATGCAATATATAAATGTAATTGTGTTTTTTCTTCTTCTTCTGACAAACTTGAAAATGTAATAAAGTAGACCTAGCCTATTATTCTACAAAATTTTCTAAAAAATAATACATTTCCATTGCCTAAATTTTAAAGTTTATCAATTCACTGCAGGTTTTAAATGAAAAAAAAATGCTTTCCCTATTAAACAAATGCATTAAAATCTTAGCAATATATATTGTTCAAAACAATTTCTGAACATGCACATGCTATGGAAAAAATATCCTTTTGAATCTGCTGTAAACTGATAAGCTTTTTATGGAAAGGATTAATTGGAGATAAGGATTTCACTCAAATCTCTCTAAAGATACACTTTCAGTAAAATAATAATTATATCAGATTGTCTCATAAGTGATGTCTGTTTTATGCATTAACAGGATTCCAGCATGTATTATGCATTAACAAGATTCCAACATGTATTATGCATTAACAAGATTCCAACATGTATTATGCATTAACAAGATTCCAACATGTATTATGCATTTTCCTGAGCATGCACTGGAAGATGAGTGTATATAGTATCATCAGTCTACATGCACTTTTTGGTTGCTGAAGAGTGTTGTATTTGTCTTTAATCATGAAAACAATATGGAGATTTCAGATGAGTACATTAGGCATATTATACTGTAAAGATTTCTTAAAGGGAATAACATGAATGTAGAGACAAAAAACATTCAAGATGTTTGGAGAAAATGCTTTAAACAATAAGTAGTTCTGATGAGGTGGAAGTATTGCTGGTGGTTTACCATTTTTGTGTTGTTTTACCTCCGAGAGGCACTTTTTTTGCACACAATGGACTAAATTGCCAAATCACAAGTATCCTCAGGGTTTAGAGAAGGTTGGGGAGGGGGATCCACTGGACAGCTATTAAGAGACAGATGGAAGTTTCCTGCCAAGGCCGTGCACAGTGTATGGCTCTCTTGCACACAGAGCCAGTTTTAAGTCCCATCAGATGGCTTTTGGGTTGGGTTGTTTTACCTCTGAGCGGCACTTTTCTGCACACCATGGGCTAAATGGCCAGGTCACATGGACCCCGAAGGCTCAGAGAAGGTTGGGGGAGGGGACCCACTGGAACAGCTGTTGGGAGACAGATGGTAGCCCCCGTCAAGGCCATCCAGCGTGTTCTTTAACGTGCACAGGGTATGTCTCTCCCGCACACGGGGCCACGGCTTAACGTCCCATCCGACGGACGGCGGCCTTTCCAAGCCCATCGGTGTCCCCTACTGACCGTGGGCAGGGCGGGGAATTTTTGCGGAGATAAATCTCAACGCTGACCCAGCTGGGACTCGAACCTGGGAACTACAGATTACGAGCCTGGCGCGCTACCGACTGAGCCACCCCCGCCCCCCCATCAGATGGCCTTCCCAAGCACAACTGTGTCTCCTACTGATGGGTAAGGAGTTTGTATAGAGAAATCTCAACACTGGCCCAGGTGGGACTCAAACCTGGGAACTGCAGATTATGAGCTTGGCATGCTATTGACTGAGCCATCCCCATCCCAGGTGGTTCATCTAGAATCTCATGACTACAATATAGTTGATGATGTACAGTCTGGCTGATCTGTTAAATTCAATAGTGACATACTGAAAGCTACAGCCAATAAAACAGTAACAGTTAGAAAATTTGCTAGGCAATTCTATCCATTCATGGCCACTTAAAATGACAGGGAAAAGTGACCAAACAGGTTGGGTTGTTTTATCTCTGATTGGCACTTTTTTGCACACAATGGGTTAAATGGCTAGGTCACAAGGATCCCAAGGGCTCAGAGAAGGTTGGGAGGAGGAGACCCACTGGACAGCTATTGGGAGACAGATGGTAGCCTCCCATCAAGGCCATCCATTGTGTTCTTTAATGTGCACAGGGTACAGCTCTTCTACACATGGAGCAATGGCTTAATGTCCCATTTGATGTCCTTTCCAGCCCATTGGTGTCCCACACTAACCGAGGGCAGGGCAAGGGTTTTGTGGAGATAAATCTCATTGCAGATTATGAGCCTGGCATGATACTGACTGAGCCATTCCTGCTCCAGGTGGTTCACCAAGTTCGAATCTCGTGACTACAGCATAGTTGGTAATGCACAGTCTGCTGACCTGTTAAATTCAACAGTGACCTGCTGAGAGCTACAGTTGAAGCCAATCCAACAGTTAGAAAACTTTCTCTGCAATTCAATTTGATCCATTCCACCATTTGTCACCACCTAAGGACTGGGAAAGTGATCAAAATTGGAAAATGAGTTCCAAGTGAATTGTCTCTAGCACACCAGCAATAACAAGTGGACTCACTGCATTCCCATCAACTTCCATTGCATTTTGGACAGAATTGTTACTGGGCATGAGAAATGTGCTCTTTACCATAACATTAAATGTCATTGACAGTGGCTCAGTGTCAAGGATTGGCCTGACCACAGCCAAGAAGAGGATTGCATCCCATGAAGGTTTTACTAGGTGTTTTGGTACAATGCAGAATGTAGTCCATTCTGAAATGAATTGATCACAGCTAGAGTCTACTGCCAAGCAATTTCAATGTTGGGTTGTTTTACCTCTGAGTGGCACTTTTTTCCACGCAATGGGCTAAATGGCCAGGTCACATGGACCCTGAAGGTTCAAAGAAGATTGGGGGAGGGGACCCACTGGAACAGCTGTTGGGAGACAGACAGTAGCCTCCCGTCAAGGCCATCCAGTGTGTTCTTTAACATGCACAAGGTATGGCTCTCTCTCACACAGGGCCATGACTTAATGTCCCATCTGATGGACAGCGGCCTTTCCAAGCCCATCAGTGTCCCCTACTGACTGTGGGCAGGGCAGGGAACTTCAATGCTGAGTGCTGCTTTGCACCAAAAAAACAGCCTTCTTTGGTCAAACAAAAACATGCTTTTTCCACCTCGACAACACATGATCTCATACTGCACAGATTACAAATGCTACATCTGCCATATTCAGGAGAAATTGCACCATAAAAAAAAAATCATTTCGATGGAAAAATATTAAAAATTTAGAGATTATTAAAACTGAACTCATCAATCTTTAATTCAACACTTAAAATTTTTTTTTATAAATACAAGAGAGAAAAAAAAACTGTCAAAAAATGCTAATAGGTGAAAGAAAATTAGAGAAAATATATTCTTGATTAAAAGTTCAACTCATGGAATTGCATTCTCATTTTGAAATAAAGTGTAAAAAGTAGACATTACTCATGGGACAATCGGACAGGCCTAGATCCAGTAAAAAATAAAGGGTGGGTGGGTGGAAAGCACAAATGGTCAGAGTGAAAGGAGGGGGCAAGATTGAAGCAAAAAGTCATCCCTGTATAAAGTTTCAGTAGTCTTTGAAAAAAAATAATGTATAATATAAAAATATTTTTGCTTCTGTGGGAGTGGGATAGGAGGTGATGGGCCCAATGTACCCTAGATAAGGCCCTGCAACCTAATATAGCAAAGTGTTTCAGAAACAAAATATCCTTTACTTAAAAAAAAACATATGCACTAAATAATATTAAATATTACACTAACGTCCTAACCTTTATCATTTAATTTTATTAGAATGCTACATAATGTTCAACGTGATTTTATTTTTTAAACTACAAGAACAAAACATCATTCCTAGCAAATATGGAATGCTTGTTTTCAAAGAGAATGACAATGACCAACTTTTGAACACACTAACAGTGAAAATTCAAACTAATGGATGATTAAAAAATGCAGATAGTAACGTTTCATTAGTTCCTAGTCAATACAAAAAGAACATTTCATTAGTTCCTAGTCAACACAAAAAGAACATTTCATTTATCTCTAAAAACAAGCTAAAATAAAGGAAATAAAGAAAAAGTGATTTGAAAGCAAAGTACATATTTATCATACTTTTTGTTTTTATAATATGATAAAAAAAAATTGCACTCATTATGCAAAGTTTTTCGTAAAATATTGTGGGAACTGGAGGCAAGTACAGTAATACCTGGTTAATTCAAAATTTCTATGTAATTCGAATTTTAGTTTTAAGACCCAATAAGCAAAATTCATACAAAATTACCTGGATAATTCGAAAAAAAAAAAAGCCCTATACTTGAAATTTTTACAATTATTCAGAAGTGATCCATGAAAGATATAATATATTGATATTATACATGTTTGCAAACACAGTAACAAAAGATGATAAATGATGCATCAATTAAGGAAGATGTATTTTCAACTTTGGACACACTCCTGCGAGCAATACTTATCATGAACAAAATATATGCCACTGATAATATGCAAAAAATCTAGTGGCATTATACAACACATCATGACAGGGAATCCTCAGAAAATGAAACAGGACAAAATTAGAGACCATTTTGAAATGGAATGTTTTTTTTTTTCACTAATAGTATTGGCGATTTTTGTGACTATTTTATACTATTAAGAACATAGCTCATAACAGTGATAATGCTAACATATCTATTATTTATTAGTAAAATAAAATTTTATGCTGTTTTGAAAATAAATTTTTTGGAAAAGAATTCAATATTATAAGGTCAGCTGTATTTTTTTTTATTCTATATTTGTGTCTTTAAGTGTTCTATTGTTTTCATAACCAAGTGTTCTGCAATTTAATCAGACCCTCGAATTTCAAATTAATAGGTTTTACTGTATCATTTCCTTTACCTTAATGCGTGAAATAAATATGAGTGGAATGAAAACATTTTGCAGGGCAATAATCTGAAATTAAAACTCTTAACTGATCATGTGCTAAATCAGGCAGTAGAATAGAACATTTCTGATTTGAAACATCAGCTATAGCTGCTGCCAAATCAAACTATAATTATTACCTGCAGAATCTTTATATCCAAAGACTTGATGCAATCATTGAGTAAACATATCTGTCAAAATTGACCAACCTAACTTTTTGATGAGAATTTTTTTTCACTGTATACTACTCTGCAATTTAGTAAAACTATTAAAATCCACTGAACACTAAGTTAAATAAGTTCCCTTAGAGACATCAATAATATTCAAGCTACTATATAGAAAAATCAATCATATCTATATGACAAAGAACATGAACAATATTAAGGTACAATTATATGCCTTGTAGCATAGCTCATGCCAAACGTAGTGGCATAATCATACTTGTCAGAGGTTGAATCGTTTTACATAAAATTCTAAATATATACTTATGTTTATGCTCCAACTTGTGCAACTCTCTACTAAAAAAAATTGCTAAATATAATGATTATAGAAATCTTGTTGAAATCTTTAAAATCTATATTCAGTGACATTTTCCCACAAAAGTTTAGTTTCAAAATTATGTTGCTTCAAATTTGGCTTCTCAGGGACAAATCGCACATTATTCTGCATTTGTTTTGAACAGTTGGCATTAAAAACTATAAAATCTGCTATAAAACAAAATGCAACTTCCAATTGTGTTTTTTTTAATGAGAATTTGCTAAATAATATGTGAACTAATTTATAGTCTAGTAGGATCTTATGTTTAGAGAAGCACCAATCTGAATTTTTAATAAAAAAATAGAGAATTCAGGATAAGGCAGTTTTTACACACAGGTTTTACTGTATTGAAATAAAAAAAAAATACTAAATTAAACTAGCTACTAAAAATATTACCATTGTACTGCATTAAAGAACTATAAGATGTGCTTAAAAAAGAATATTTTTAATCAAAATAAATATTAATACACAGTGGGACATTCATATACAAAGAAAAATACATTATACAATAAAGGCTGAATATTTCAGAAAATGGCACTTTGAGCAAACAAAAAAAAAAAATGCTATTTAAAAATAGGTGGGTGCACAAGAAGTTGATACTGATGCTGCCACCTGTTCCAAATTATGTAAAAGGACAGAAAGCAACATTTTCTATCTGTTTTAACAGAATTAAAAAAAAATCATAGATTTTTAAAATTTGGTTTTTCTTTGTATTAAATTATGATTTCCTTTATACTAGTAACCTTGTTCTCTTTTGGTTTCCGACCTTTGCCTGTATGTGATCCATGAAAGATATAATACTTTTAGACTATTTCTAAATTTATGATAAATACATAATGTCCCAAGCTTCAGCCATGCAAAAAACAACTGCATTAAGCAAGCTAACAGCATATGGCATAAATCAGAATGAATAATCAGAATCAATTAAAATCCTCATCCTAGTTTCCCATCATACAGCTGGGATGGTTATTCATGGATAGTAAGTTTTCCACAGCTGAATCTTTTAGACATAAAACAAGGATGCTCAAACTTGATTACCTGATTGGAAATTAATGGTTAATCCTCATCTTTTTTTAGAGGAGGTAACAGTAGTATTCTCTTCAACCATAACTTTCACCATTATGTTTATTAACATACAACAATATGAAATGCATTTAGGGGAATCACTTGTTGAGAGTAAGTAAGAGAAAATACAATCATAGATTTTTGCACACACATATTTGATGAATTATTAATAACTCTTCATGCTGCTAATTATTAAAATTATTTTTTTTTACAACCAATTTGACAAGAGTAATATTTTTAACAACTGGTACAAACCAGCTGGACATACACCCAGTTCCTGACCAACACGATAGATGTTTTCTTTAGAACATTTGTGTAAGTTGGAATGGCATTAGTTTAACACTAATTTCTCACAAGAAATAATGTAAACAGGGCAGATGCATTCTATAATCCTATCTGATTGATATACTTTTAATTGTATTCTCTTATTATAACCATCCTTTGGTAAATGCTTTGCATTTTTATGTAAATTTTATGCATGTAAATAATTTTTACAGAAAAAAAAAATTCTGATAAAAGTACAAACAAAAAAAATGGCTAAGTATTATCACTGTTTACTTAAATTAATAAAAATTTTAACACTTGTGCAGACAGCACCTAGAATCACTTATTATCTAGATAGCTTGCTGTCGAGTAATGTAGGGTGGAACTTAGAAGTTGTAAAAATTGTTGAATAATGAAAATGATTAACTGTATGTGTATAAGCATTTTTACTGTACATGTGACAAATTATAATCATTAACCAACAGTGATTTTATATACAGGGTGATTGTAAACTCTTTCAACAAAAAAAGAGGAGTGATAGTACACATCAACATACAATTGTTGCAATGGAACCTAGGGTCGCATTTCACTCCTTCCACCAGAAAAGTGTAAAGTTACATATCCACATTGATCCTTCAACAATGAAAACAAAGGCACTTAACTAATTTATGAGTTGCTTAATTACATTCGCATCAGAGAAAGACTCAAAGTAGCTGCTCAAAGTGGTGTCCGACGGCATTGTTGCACAGCCCACACCGACGAATGAAGGACTTGCACCCTCTCGTAGACTCCTGCTGTGGTGTTGGTCTTGTCCGCTGAACACCGATTCTCGCGACGAGATCTTTCAGGGAGTCCACAGGTGTCTTGTACACAAGTGTTTTCATGTGCCCCCAGAAGAAGTCTAGTGGATTGAGGTCTGGGGAGTGTGGAGGCCAAGCCACAGGTCCATCACGTCCAATCCACAGCCCGGGATATGTTTCATTTAGAAAGTATCAGACCTCAATGGAAAAGTGTGCTGGGGCCCCATCATGCATAAACCATGTCCCTCTGCATGGTGAGTGGAACACCCGGCCACAGACCGAGAAACACTTGCTCCAGAAACACACGGTAAGCTGCGCCGGTCAGTCGTTCTGGCAAGAAGTAAGGTCCCACCAGACAATCACCCAGGATACCTGCCCAGATGCTGATGCCAAATTTCTGCTGGTGTTTATGAGGGTCAGTGATGTGTGGATTTTCTTGAGCCCAAGCGTGCTGTTTGTGATTGTTGAAAATGTGTTCCTGGGTAAACGTAGTCTCATCACTAAATAACACTAATGCGAGAAATTGTGTATTAACATTGTTCATCTGGAGCATCCACTTAACAAACTCTACCTGGCGGGGATAGTCATCTTCGTTCAAAGCTTGGACCTTCTGCATGTGGAAGGGATGCATCTGTGCCTGATGTAGGACATTCCACACCGAGGTTTGACGAACTCCCATTTCGGATGACACCACTCGCGCACTTGTGGAAGGAACTTCTACAAATCGCTGCAAGACACGCTCTCCCATTTCTGGTGTCCGCACACTTTGCGAACGTCCAGTATCACTCATTGAGATAGCCAACGAGCCAGTTTCATGCAGTCTTCGATCAACACTGGCGAAGGTCAAATGGTAAGGAATATGACGATTCAGAAATCTCTCATGGTACAATCTTTGTGCTTCACGTCCATTACCACCTGCTTGGCCATACATCAGATGCATATCCGCCAATTTCTCGTATATGTAGTCTTCCATGTCCTTCACGAATACGTCACTTATCATGTGACGTTATCACGGTAATGTCGATGAACGGGTTTGGCTGCATTTTTAAATGTTTGTTCTTAATCATCTATGCACTTGCTCAGCGCACCTGATTTGCATCTTGTGCTTTTCATGCACCGGTTGTAAATACTTGTGCATGCGTGGTGTTTTTCGAAAGTACTCTTTTCTGGTGGAAAGAGTGGAATGCGACCCTAGGTTCCATTGCAAAAATTGTTCGTCTTGATGTGTACTCTTTTTTTTTGTTGAAAGAGTTTACATCACCCTGTATATACATTGCATTGGTCAGTGACAATTAAAATATTTTTATTCTTTAGAAATATATGCTAATAGCTGTTTAAACACATTATTTTTTCATAGGCAAATAATGAAAAATCTTTTTAAAAGCACTAAAATTATGAACAAGGATATGGCAAGATAGGTGAGACATGGAAAATATCCAAAGCATCTTCTTTATAGTAAATAGAATATATAAAAAATCATAGAGAAGTAGTGAAGTTTGATTAAATGATCAATCATGCTAGTCAAAAAACTGTATTAAACAGAAATCATGTAAGTAGAATTCGTATTAGGGATTAGGTGTACTGAGATGTAGTATATTTACTAGCACTGGTGCATATGTCAACACATTTGCAAAGGTGAATCTGGTTGAAGCAATTGCCCCTTCCTGATCCAGCTGATGTTGGTAATCCATTAGACAGTTGTTAATGTCAGATGAGAGTATCACAACTTAAAGCTATTAAGTACACTAAGAGACCAAAAGTCACGGGAATAGCAGTTAAAGAAAGTAGAACTAGTGTGCTGTACTTGCAACCGATGCATTGGATATCAACCGCAGAATGGCGCTGCAGTAGCCTACAAACACAACATTCATTTCTGAGTAGTTGTTAATTCAGCATGGCTGCACATCATGAGTTGTCTGACTTTGAACGTGGCTTGATCATTAGTGCCAGAAGGATAGGTCATGCAATATCGGAGATCATATAGGAATTCAGGAGATCATGCAGGAATTTGGTTTTTTCAGGTTTACGGTGTCAAGAGTTTATCGTCAGTATTCTATTGATGGCATTTCCACTCATGTAAACCAGCAAAAGGGACAGCCACGTGCAATTGATGAACGGAACTCGCTTCGGCTGTCATGAACGGTAATGACCAACAGACGGGCTACAGTGAATGAAATCACTGCCAAATTGAATGTGGGCCAAACACAAAACATTTCTGAAAGGACTGTCTGTCGCCACTGCACTCCATCAGATTTGTTAGCTGAAGATCCACTTGTGCCCCATTGCTTATAAATTGTCACAGAGCTCAATGACTGGAATGGGCCCAAAGACATCGAAATTGGACTGTAGAACAGTGGTGTCAGGTAGCATGGTCCAATGAATCAAGGTTTCAGTTGTTTCGCGCTGATGGGCACACTACACATTAGAGTGTAGCGTAGGCTCCATGAACCCTTCCTGTCTGTAAGGTACTATTCAGGCGGCTCTGTGATGGTGTGGGGCATTGTTCATGTGGTCTACATTGGGCTCTCTCGTCTGTTTGAAGCAATCACTGGCAGGTATATGAGATACACGGACATTTTCGCAGATCACTTGGTTCAAGAATCACTTGCACCCCTTCATGACTCTCGAGCACCCTGATGGTGAAGGGGTATTCCAACAAGGTAATGCAACATGTCATCAGTCTTTGGTTGCTAGGAGGTGGATTGAGGAACACTCCATGGATTTTACCACCATGAATTGGCCCCCCAATATGAACCCCTTGTAGCATCTGTGGGACACAAAGGAAACAAGCTTATGATCCATGAATCCAGCACCATCCAATGCAACACAATTATGATCTACACTGCAATATGTGTGGGCTGCCATCCCTGCAGAACGGTATCAGCAACTCATTGACTTCATGCCTCAACATGTGACTGCACTGCTGAGGGCTCAAGGAGGACCAACCTGTTATTAGGGCACAATATCCATGACTTTTGGCCTCTCAGTGTATGTTCTTTAACATGTTGACTATTCTTTTGTTTCCAGGGTCACTGCAAGTCCCAGTTTTACTATGTCCAGCATTGTGCTTCTCATTAAAATGAAGGTGCAGAAAAAAATTCTCAATGCAGATACAGTTGGGCATCAAACCATAAAAACCTCAAGTTATAAGCCTGATGTAATAACAACTGCAATACTTCAGGACTCTAGATAATTTATAATGGGTGTCTTTGCTGTTAATAACTTATCTTGGGATATTTGTTATTATTCTAAAGTTGTACAGCTATGTTTCCTAATTTTAAAAATATGTGTTTTTCATCCACACACGTTTTAACTAGACTGAAATCTTTGTGCACATCATTTAGCAATGTTTGCTTAGTGCTAAAGAGAATTTTTTTTTTTTATAAAAGTTAATCAGTTCCATGAATTAATAAATTTTATTACATTAAAAAAAGTCATCGAATGACAATAAATTATGCAAAGTAGTGCCAGTTTTTTATTGTAATGATTTGATATTGGGTTTTCTTCTCATTCAGTTTGTTTAACTATGCACATAATTAAGCTAATCATTGAAAGATTAAAGGTCCCTTTAATTCTGGGATATTGGATGGTGGCATGTTAACTTGGAACCAACATAATCTAAAGCTCTGTACTGTGTATAGGTGAAGAAAAATTCCTAAAGCATTTTAAAATTCCAGATTTGTTTAAAATAGCAAAATATGAGGCATTATTTTTTGGTAATGCTTGTAATAAGCATATAATTTATGTGTGATGGCATTGTTTCTAGTAAATTTTCATTTAAAACAGTGGATTTGTACAGATTACTGAAAAAACATTTCTACATAATACATAATACTAAAATCAACATTAGCCTTAACAAATTATTTTTTTTCATTCAAATAGTCTTTTTTTCTCCTTACTGAACTAGAAGTGCTTGACATTATAAACAATAAAAAAGTAATATCATACATTTTTTATTGTCTATAATGTCAAACACTGCTAGTTCAGTAAGGAAAAAAAAGACCATTTGAATAAAAAGAAATAATAATTTGTTAAGGCTAATGTTGATTTTAGTTGTAAAACTGCAGCTAACATGAAATCTAATACCCTTTAGATATATCTCTACTGAAAACGAGTTCAATGAACAAAAGTTGCCAAGCTCTATAAGAGTCAATAAATTAATGCAAAAATGCTGTATCTAAAATATGCAAAAAGTACCTTCTGCTGGGTTTGTCTGTTTTATTTGTCCACATGTGGCAAAAAAATGTGATAATTGTGAATATGTCTTTACTAACAGACATTAGATGGCTAACACCAAAGATGTATTTTTTTTAGTTACTTTAGCTAACCAAATATTAAAATCTCATAAAAAAAAATCAGTAATTTCCATAGGTGCTGCCCTGGGGCATAATTCATATTTTGTTAGGTCTAATGTTTCATATCTGCTTTACACAAAGTAGAAACTGTCATAAAGTACACAAAAGGTAGTATGTTAATATCTCTTGGTGCCACTCTTTTCTGTGTTATTAACATGTGGAATTTGAAATCTGATTAGAAATTAAATGTATAGTTTTAAATATTTTCTGGTTCTGCCTCTATTGACCTGCCAAATCTGAACTGTGGACAAGGCTGAAACACATTCCATAATCATAGCTGCTTAATGCTACATAGCCATTATAAAATATTTCCTTATAGATTTTCACTGTTCACATTTGAAACTGTGTAAAGCTGATCTTTTAGCTACTAATAAAATTTGAATTTCTTAACTGACGATTTTATGTCATCGAAATTGATACTAGTAAAACATTTTTCAGCAGCACTTTGAGCAGCACTTTTATGCACACAATGGGTTAAATGGCCAGGTCATAAGGGCTCAGAGAAGGTTGGGAGAGGGGACCTACTGGACAGCTGTTAGGAGATAGATGTAAGCCTCCTGTCAAAGCCATCCATGGTGTGGGTCTACTGCACATGGGCCCGCAGCTTAATGTCCCATCCTACAGACGGTGGACTTTCCAAGCCCATTGGTGTCCTGTACTGACCAAAGCAAGGTGGGTTTCTGTTTTGCAAATATAAATCTCAATATTAGGAACTGCAGATTACAACCTGGTGCACTACTGACTTTAGTGGGAATAAATCTCGCAGTTGGCCCAGGTGGGACACGAACCTGAAAACTGCAGATTAAAGTCTGACATGCTACAGATTGAGCCACCACCATTCCATAATTGAATAGTGTAGATAGTGAAGATAACTATATATCAGTTATTGGTTTTATAAATATTTGGTCACTGTGAATGCATTTCAGTGAATTGTTAATTACTTCGGAATTAACATTCAGATTTACAATATGATGCTTTATTACCTACGATTCATGATAAGGAATGAGATTCTGTCACTATAATAAAGTTTCACTGCGTAGAATTTTCAAAAATTCGAATCGTACCCAGAAATATCAGTTTGAGTGCTAATCTGCTCCCCTAAAACAAAGCTGAAAACTATTGTCTTTGTAACTTCTGAATTAACAGTCAGATTTTTACAATCTGATGCTTTATTACAGAGAACTTATGAAAAAAGAATGGGATTCTATGACTATAATAAAGTTTCACTGCATAGAATTTTCAAAAAATCAGATCATACCCAAAAATTTCAGTTTGACTATTTTAATATTTAGAGAAATTACAGATATTTTAGCAAAATTTCCATTCTTTAAAGCAGTGGTATTCAGATTTTTTTTTATTATGCACCCTACTGTTAATTAAAAGTACCCATGTCATGGTCTGTTTATCCCCTAACCTGAAAAGCATAATGGTGCTGCATAACTTAGAGAAATTAGTATCTTAAAATTTTTATTAAGCAAAAAAAAAATATTTTTTCAAACTTCTGTAGTTGCAGATTAAGTTAGTCCAGCTTATTAAAACCAAAGGCAAGATATGCCAAATCAGTATTTTTTAAAGAAGTATAAAATACTCAGACTTTAACAAGATCAAGAGCAGATAGAAACAGGAACCTATTAGAGAGGTATATGGCTAGAAGATTGATATAATAAGAGTAAAATGGTTTGGGTTTTGTTTCCCTTCACTTCAGAACAATGGAACAGTATGTATTAACCCTTTCTGTGTCGGAACAGTGTTAATTGGTTTCATCTTTCGAATTCTAGTGATGTGAGAAATAAACTTCAATGCCATAGTGCAAGGTAAAAATATTTTTTTTTTCTGAACAGAAATCTGCATTTTTTAAACTGTTTCTAATCAAATATTGAAAATGACATTTAAATCTATGATATATATTTTTTACCTGTTGATTCTGCTTGAAAATATTATGATAAAGTTTAAAAATAAATCTCTCTGAGTCTGCAGCGAATGTATGTACATGTTCAGTCAAAGTAAATAGCATCAAGTAGCGACATTTTATGCTTTGATTCTGCTTTCCCTTTTGCAGATTATCGATTGTTTGTGATTTTTAGTCTTCTGGCCTAGTTCCTGATCAACCAGAGTTGCAAACTTTCTAAAGATTTTGATTTTATTACTACCAGAAACTGTTCATCCAGGAACTACACACATAAGCTTTCACTCAATATTTTAGCAGACTTCAAATTTTGATGAGTTTTTTTTTTAACTGCAATTATAAACAATAATTAATATGAAACAATCAAAAACAAAACCACTAGTGATCTCTTAATGGAAGATATCGAGAGAATAATAGGATTAAGCAATTAACCTCAAAGTGTGATTTTTAAAAGGCAGGACTCACTTTAACAGTACTTTTAATTGCATTCAACCAAATAAATTAATCAAGGTTAGGAAACTGTGATTTTTAACCAAAACTGATACCAAATTTTAAACTTTTCCATAGTAGTTGTGCAGCTTCATATTAAAACAATTCATTCTCAATTTCAGTGTTTCATTTAAACTTTAAATGCTTTGGAACATTTTTAATTTTTTATCACATTTCAGATATATTTTTCAATTTTTATTAAAATTAACTTATTTTTAAAGCAATATTTTTTTTTTATGATGCTGTTTTTCTTAGGCATCTGCCTGCATCTTGCTGATTATCCAAATCTAAGCATATACGTTATTATGCATAAATGACAAAAAAAAAACTAAATAAATGAAAGATTTAAATGTTAACAGAAATATTGTGAACTGTTTATATTAGAATAACAAAATAATTTAGAAAACACAGAAAAAATATAATTTTTGAATTTCACTAAACTTAAAATGAGCAAAATTTTGCAATATTTAAAAAAATACTTAACAAATTTAGTTTTTTAATTCAAATTTTTGCCATTTTATTAATCACAATTAAATGCCCTTTCTTTTGGTATATAGCACGACATACTGTATTTCCGTTCATTAGTTACTTCAGGATGAGGTTCTAAAGCTGTTTATTTTATTTTCTAAAAACACTTTAGAAATAATTCCTGCCACCAAAATGAGTTCAATTTCAGAAATTTGACACTCTAAGGTGTTTAAAAATACTCATATATTTAAGGTTTAGAGTTGCTGAATACTTCCATACATAAAAAAAAAATTGCATCAAAGTTTGCTTTTTTTTCACTAGTAAATATCTTCTTTTCAATACTGCCAGAATCCATAATTATCATGGAGTAAACAATTTTGGTATCAGCTAAACTGCATTTGTATAGGATGTATTCTAGCATATATATATTTTTAAATTTGTGATTAAAGTTGCATATAACTGCATAAGCAATTAGGGTTACCAACTCCTAAAGATCTAATTTGTGGAAGTTTAATTTATTATCCAGTATATTGAAGGTTAAAAAATATTTCCTAAAGCAATTTCATACAGCTATGACTCACACTAATGATGAACTAAACTTTTTTTTAAAACCACGAAGCAGAATAAAATATTATACAGCTACTGCTTAAAACACATTGCTGCAGACTTAGGCTAATAAAAGTCATCAATAACAGATAGTTTAATACATATAAAAAGAAATAATAAAAAAAAATCCTTGAAATAAAAAAATTAAATCATAATATGTACAACCAGTCCTTTATTAGCATAATAGATATTGTTCTTAAAAAAAAAAATTATGTATGACAGGAATTTCTCATATAAAATAATGTGAATAGGGAAGGATACATTATAGAATCCTACCTTGATTGACACATTTTTAAATTATTTTCTTCAGTATAAATATACTTTGGTTAATACTTTGCGTTTTTATTTATGCATATTTCAGACATGTAATTGATTTTTACAGAAATGAAATAATGATAAAAGTAAAAACAAAAAAACCCCCAGTAAAATGCAGTTTCATTTTAATACATTGTATGTATAGATGATTGTGAAGTACTGAAGATTCCACATCAGAAAGTGCATGTTATAAAAATTTTTGTCAAGTAATAAGGTGACTAACTGTATTTTATGGGTATTTCTACCGTACACAAGAAGGTATAATCTAAACCAGGATGAATTTGTATATGTGTACATTGTCATCGGTCTGCAAAAATAAAAATGTTCTTTATTGTTTATAAATATATTATGTGTTATAGCTGTTTAAACACATTAATTGATATAGACAAATTTTTTTTTGAAGGGCTGAAATTATGAACAAGGATAGGACAGATATTGGGGATAAAGAAAGCATTCAACATATATGGTAAATACAATATAAATATTTATAGAGAAGTAATAGTGGAGAAATCGTGCTAAATCGAACGACCAGTTATGTTAGTTTAAAATCAGTCCTGTTTTAAAAATTATGCTAGTAGAATTTTAGTCCAGGGACTGGGTGTATATATATATATTTCATGGAGTTTTGCATTTTATATAACATTTCACTGTAATATACACAAAACCAGAAGATTTGTAATGATTTACAATTATTGTCATACAATATGTGTAAATGAAATTGGGCTTATTTAAAGAGCCAAGCTGATTACTAACTTTTTAGAATTCTCAAATTTTTTTGTAAATGATGTTTTTATAAATATACAAAGGAAATTAAAATGCTCAAACTTCTGGTTAGCATTTTTTCAGGCTGCCAACAATGCATTTTGCTTGACTACACGAATTTGCGGCAGCAAGTTATTTCATTGTGTACAGCAGCAATGAGATGGAATCTGCAGTTTTTTTATTATACTTAAATGCTTCAGGTTTTTCAGCCAGACCAGAGGCCATTGTTACTTTTTTTAAAATATTTGTGAAACAGGTAGCATTACAGTGCTAAGAATGCAATTTTAACAAAAATAAGTGCTAAGAATACAATTTAAACAAAAATAAGTGCTAAGAGTGCAATCAAAAAAATATATACAAATATAATTTCCATTATAAGTGAGGTACTGTTTTTAATATTAGAATTTATTATTCTTAAAAATAAACATTATTTATCCATTTTATTTGGGAAACATGTAACCCAGTTTGAATGATACAACTTTTAAAGTAAATTTTGTAATGAAGTACAATTTCAATACATTATGATATATTTAGTCTTACTGTCAAATTCACTACACTGCATAGCATTCAGATGATCTTTTGGATAACATTTCATAAGATGTTAATATTTAGTTTAAAAATTACTAGATTACCACAAAAACTTTGCTGTAAACAGTTTACTGTCTTACCATACAACTCTTGAATGGCATATGGATAAATTTTGAGGTTCTAAAAACTGTGCATGTGGATACAGATTTTAAGAATTTTTTTGCATAAGAAGCCTGCAGTTAATAACAAATACTTACAAAAAAAAGTTTTTACATAGCAGTAACTCACTAATTATACATAAAAAAAGAGTTACAGTAATATATGATAAATTAAGTTTCATAATAATGTACACTTTTTGATGCTAAAAACCCCCATTATTCCTTAAAAACATTAGCAGCTTTTTGCTGATTCCTTTTAGGATCAAAGCAACTAGGAACAATAGAGAAAATATAACTGGAAAATGGCAGTGTTCTATATATATACATACATTAAAATACGAACAATAACAATATTTTACAGTGTAATTTAAGCACACTGGCTAATCTTTCTTACTTTTAAATCTTGATATACTGGTTGTCTTTTGCATCTGAAGCAGGGGAAACTGTATTTTTGAACTTCGACGCAAAACCGAAGTAAAAATTTTAACTATATACATAAAAGATTCTGTAAAAAGATAATTAAAATTTTGTTATTTGTTTGCTGTTTGATATTTGTTGATAAATACTGAAATGTACTGCAAATCTGTTTTTAAATGCAAAACACAAACACAAACAGAAAAAGAACTGAAGTGATTTATAATAATAAAAGGGTAAAATATTCTAACTTCTGACACAAAAAAAGTATAAGTATATGTTCCTACCTAGAGGAATGACAATGTGCAAAATATTGTGATAGGATCACATTCTGTAAAATGTAGCAAAGGTTAAAGCTTTGATTCTACTTTTTGTAGGAATGATGAAATCTGCAACAACTGATCTGACATAGCTTAAATCATGCTGTAATAAAAATGTAAGAGATTTGAGTGTTTACTAAACATCTTCCTACACCTAGGTATTAATTGTCCTAATTAATATGCAGTGGCCAACAGAGCCTATATTTAAGGACTCATCAGATAATAATGCTCGGACAACCGAAAATGTTATCCATAAGGGTAAACAAATTTGTAACAGTGAAAATGGGCTATTATTGTTTTTTTCTCACTGACTGCATTTTGACATACATAGTAATGCTGAATTGCACACACCATATGATTGACATAAGCATATTTCAGATTTATGCTGCTCTGATCATCAGCTATGAAACTACTAATAAACTGAATTAAGATATGATCTACACTGAGCAAGATGAGTGCAATAAAATCTTGTATGGAGAAGTAAATGGCTGTGCAGAAGGGTAAAAAAACATATTTAGATGGCGAATATGTTAATGTCAGTGATGCCAGATAAATGCAATCATCAGTTCACCTGATGTTAAAATCTACACATGAAATATGCTCAATTTTACAAGCTAAATGTTAAAGTAGCTAACTGCCTACATGGTAAATGTAATCTGTGCTGATGACTTTTGAGGTAGAACTGCTTTAACGTAGTCAATGCACATATCAGCATGTTTTCCACAAATTCTACAACAATGAACAAAACATCTAAAGTACTAAGCAAATGCCAGATCATTCAACAGAAATCCTTTATATCTAGCTTAAAAGAAATTAATCTATATAGTGGAGGGCTCTAAGGATTTTTACTCCCTCCTACATTTAGATGTTTTATCAAAGACTAATATAGTGGAAATAGAACTATCATATATTCCACAAATAAAGAATTTTTTTTTAACTCTTATTGTCAAACTGCTATATCAGGGCCCTCCTCCCCCAAAGGAAGTTTTTGCTTTGCATCAGAAATTTAGATCTGATAAATGGCAGTTGTATTCCTATGTCATTCAAAAGGTTCTTATATTAATTGTAAGCTGACCAATAAAAGTAGCATTTGTAATCATTTTACATCAGCAAAATCTTCCAATTGCAACTAGAGTTATTTGCATGTGTTTGGCTTTACAAATTTAAAATTGGCAGAAAATAGCACTTGAAACACGTGTATTTGGGGAAGGCCACAGTAAATGAATGCACATGAAATTTGTTTCTGAAGTCTGGCAATGAGCTGCTGTAAAGTGAATCGCAAAACGGAAGCCCATTTGTTAACGATGATGATGATTTGAGAGTGATCGAGCCCAAATTAAACTTGCCTCAAGCTTTTGTAATGATTGGATATTACTGAAAAAACAGCAAGATCTTGCAGGCCATTGGAAAAATAACAGATGTTAAAGCAAGTGGGTATCTCGTGAATTGACTACTGACTGAGACAGCTTTGATCACTCATTTTTCAACATAACTGCATATCATTTTTACATTAAATTTTAACTTGAGATGAGAAAGAGGTTATGTATTGCAATAACAAAATACTCGTATCAATGGTTGTTGCCTAACAATTTGACAAAACACACTTCAAAGCCATCTTTTCATTCCCACAAGAAAATGCTTTACATTTGGTGGACAACTGTTGGAATCATCAACTTTGAGATGTTGGAAAGTGGCAAAACAATTACAGCAAAAGTTTATTAATTCACAATGAATTACTGGAAAAGAAGCCATCAGTCAATTGAAAGGGTATTCTTTTGTTACAGGATAATGCACATACAAAAAGTTACCTCAGAAAAAAATCAGCAGCCTCAATTGGAAAATCTTGCCTAATTCACCCTAATCCCCAGGTCTTTTGTCTCTGGATAATCCTATGTGAAATAGACAGTTTAATACTCAAGGGGACTTGCAAGACAAGTTATCTACTTTTTTCACCTCTAAAAATTTTGATTGATGAGGTAAATATAAGCTTTTCCTCATTGAAAGAAAGTGGTGGGGTGTAATGGAGATTATTTTGATAAAATTTATTTAAGCCCATTTTATAATAATTCGAAATTGTACTTTTTCTAACTAATGGAAATTTTTTTTGTGGGACCCAATATAAATAGTATATTATGGATGTGGTGAATAACTCAATCATTAATATCCCCCTCATGGAAGCTTTGCAAACAATTATATTTGTTTTCAAACATAATTACACTTACTTTATATAATGGGCAATAGCTAACAGAATATCAGCATTACCATATCCCTTATAATGTTCAAAATTTGTGGGCATTCTACATATCTTTACTTCATCAATAAATTTGCGTGAAGAAAATTATTAGGGATTAAAGAGCACACTATAATTATTTTCATCAGGTACCTTTAATATGCATATAACACAAGTGAAACATAACTTATATGATGGAGTATTATAAAACTTCTGAACATACTTTTACAATTGATGTATTTACATTTGACATTAAGAGCAAAATGTTTTTTTAACATTTAGTTAAGTAATGTATATTTACAAAACGATTTTGTAAATGAATACTGTCTTGGGCACTAAAATATATATTGTTCATATCATGAATTAGTTAATAAAAGTTCAGTAAAATTCCATTGATACTATGTACATAATGGAGCAATGAAGTTTATGACATTTTTTCATTCCATTTTGTGCACACCAAAAAAAAAAACAATAAATATAAAAACTGAAAAGAATTACAAATAATTACATTCACAACACCTAAAATGAATATTTAAACATAAGCACTGAAACTGCCTCTTAAACCTAAACATGTAACTGAAAAAATACAATTACAAATCTATCAAAAGTAGCAAGTTCTGTAAAATATCACACTGTGCATAACTAATCTCTTGTTTCTACTGTTATTTCAGTGAATAAAAACTTTCTAGTTTTGGCAACTGATCAAATATAATTAATTAATGCTACCAAAGGGAGATCCTAAAAGTCTGGGGCAGTCTATAACTCACAGACCCTTATCTTTGTCTTATTAGAAATCTTTTAATACAGAAATCGAATATGGTGCCACTTTAACCTGGGGCCTCGAGTCCTGACTAATATTCTGGACAGCTCCAGATATAAAATTATACAATGTTCACTCACTGACTAAAAATATTTCATTGTTCTTAAACATATTTTAAAAGACGTGAAAACCAAACACATATTTAAGAGAGTAACCTGCTACACACCATATGCATACATTTGAAAAACTTGCAGCTCAAATAATTAGCTTGATCAAACTTTTATCTATAGTGTAAATACTATGATGCAAAGATTTTCTTTCCCTGAAACCATAAAAATCTGTAGCTTATGCTCAAAATTGTTGAAATTGTACAGAAAATATATTTTAAAGTACTATTTTTTTTTATTAAATAATATGTATACAAAAGGTCAAGAAACAGTTTTATTTGGTGCTCAAAAGTTTAATGCAGGCACCATTGGTGGCATGATATTCAACTTCAATTCGTACTTGACTCTGCATCTCTGGTGTAACATTTGAAACAGGTGCAATGATTCTCTCCTTTAAATGCCGTAAATTACAATTTTTTTTTCACAATAAACAATGTTTCTAATGTATTCCCCCCAAAAAAGAAGTTTAATGGTGATAAATCAGGATTTCTTGGGGACTACAAGATCAGTTCACCTCTACCACCAATCCAGTGATTTGGAAATTTGGCATTTAAGACATTACATGTAATCCATCATCTGTGATACTTACTCCACACCATCATAACAAGGAAACTTTAAGGATTTCTTGACATTTCAGATACACAATTACTTTTGTTACTTAATTATTTAATAAAATATAAAACTATGCATTTCTTTTATAATGAGTAAAAACCCACCTCAATGATGAAAAGAATAATTTTGATTTCAGTACAATTTCTATATACAGATTTGCACATTGTTTTATAATTACTGCTTTGTTACTCTGCATTTATGACCAGTTCTTACACAACTAAGTTCTAAAAATTTCAACACAAAAAAAATTGCTTTATTGTTTATAAGAAATCTTGTTAAATACATGTAACAACAAAATTGAAATTGCAAAACCAGGTGAAGGAAAATTTTGTGTTCTTTAGCCTTTTATACAAAATCTTTTTTTGTTAGTTGTCAGTGGGGTGGAAATGACCTAAGGTTTTCATACAGTGGATCTCAATGGGAAATCTTGAAATAATCTACATATATTTTTTTAGTTTATGTCAAGCCTCTATTAAATTAAATTTTATATATTCTTCTTTTGAATATGCAACCTTTAAATGAGATCAAGGTCAGTATATATAGCATCAGATGAAAAGTTTAGGTGTAAACCATGGTAACCAACATTTTCCTTTAGTTTTAAATGAACAGTTTTAAATAATTTTAACAAATATTAAGCTAATGCTATCTTATTATGAAATTAAAAATATTACCTGTATCATAAGATATCCTAAAAATTTTTATTACACGAATGTGATATTAAAACATTACTTTTGTCTTTTTGTACATACTAAATTTATGCAAAAACATACATAAATCAAAAAGTTGTAACTCAGCTTTCCATATTTTATGTGAATCGTAAACAAATAGAAAAAGACTACAATCACACTTTAAGCGAAACATAAAATGAATATTTGCTAATTTTATATTCTTTGCCAATGAATTCAGATGCTTTTAGACTCATTATCTATTCTTCCAGCAGCATTGACTTCATTGCCATTTTATCACATATGCCTTTCTTTACATGTAATTATCTGTATTTACCATAATTTAAAGCTTCACTGTGTTGCCATCAGTTGAGGCAGAAGTGAAATTACTGCATAATGATAAGACAGATTAAAATTGCTGATTTCATTATGCAACTTTATTTATCAAATATTGGTTACTAAGGTTTACATCAAATATCTTCAAGATAAAGGTGTCTGGTTGGGTTGTTTTACCTCTGAGCGGCACTTTTTTGCACACAATGGGCTAAATGGCCAGGTCACAAGGACCCGGAAGGCTCAGAGAAGGTTGGGGAGGGGATCCACTGGAACAGCTGCTAGGAGACAGATGGTAGCCTCCCGTCAAGGCCATCCAGCGTGTTCTTTAACATGCACAGGGTATGGCTCTCCTGCACACAAGACTATGGCTAATGTCCCATCCAACGGACAGCAGCCTTTCCAAGCCCATTGGTATCCCCTACTGACCGTGGGTAGGGTGGGGAATTTTGTGGAGATAAATCTCAATGCCAATCCAGCCGGGACTCGAACCTGGGAACTGCAAATTATGAGCCTGGTTGATAAAGGTGTCAAAAATGTTTGTTTCCTAATAAACGTTAATGTTTCACGCAAAATTGTGAGCTTATGACAAAACTAAATTGATGTTTTTAGTATAATAATATAAATGAGAACAGTTTTAATAAATCAACAAAAGCATTATCAATCATGCAATAAATTTTCTCACTGGTTGTTAAATAGATCTTAAAAGCTATACCTGGCTTTTGAATTATCATATCAATCCATTATTTTTTTGAAAATAATTGTTGTGTAGAATATTGTAATAGTACATGCTTTTTGGAATTAGCAAGTGGGTAAGTTTCATAATATGACTGGGAAATGAATTATTATCCATAAAAATAAAGTGCTTTAAAGACATGCTTTTAATTAAAGTAAAAATTATCAAAGGGTAAAAAAAAAAGCTACCCATGATTACTTATTGCATTAAACATTAGAGTTCACAAAAATATTATTTGAGCGAGAAAAATTTACTGCGATTTAGAGGTCCTGCCATCCTCACAGACCTTCTACTATGGCATATAAACTGGCAGGCTCCTGTCAGACCTCTGTGGCAAGCAGCTGCTTGAGAGGGGTATAATAATATGTTTAATCATTTATAATAATTTAATGTTATATTAGGAGCTAAAGTAAATTGATCAGTGTTGATCTCACTAGCAACGACAGTCAGTGATTTGCCTTGAAAATTTTCCCTTTAATTAGATAAATTTGCAATGTTGGAAAAGAATTTTGTGAGTTGTGTTGTTTTACCTCTGAGTGGCACTTTTTTGCACACCATGGGCTAAATGGCCAGGTCACAAGGACCCCGAAGGCTCAGAGAAGGTTGGGGGAGGGGACCCACTGGAACAGCTGTTGGGAGACAGATGGTAGCCTCCCGTCAAGGCCATCCAGCGTGTTCTTTAACGTGCACAGGGTATGGCTCTCCCGCACACGGGGCCACGGCTTAACGTCCATTCGACGGACGACGGCCTTTCCAAGCCCATCGGTGTCCCCTACTGACCGTGGGCAGGGCGGGGAATTTTTGTGGAGATAAATCTCAATGCTGACCCAGCTGGGACTCGAACCTGAGAACTGCAGAGATTACGAGCCTAGTGCGCTACCGACTGAGCCACCCCCGCCCCTAGAATTTTGTGAAGAAAAAGGAAAGATCTGAAGATTATCTGGAAGTTATACACATGTTGAACCAGCATTTTTAACTGTTTATCTTCTGTTTATCAAGTTTGTTTCTTTCTACAGTACAGAGGCATGTTACATACTGTTGACACTCATGGTGGTTGGGTACAAATTTTTATTGAGTCCTTCTTTGTAGGGAGGATTTTCTGATTGATTATAATTTGAGGATGTTCTTTTAGTACGATAATCCATCCTGTCTGGAGTACTTGGGGTGCCATTGTTACAGCAAAATTCTTTATTATTGTGTAGTTCTAGCATTTTTGTACATGCTAGATGATATTTTATTTTTGGTGCTCTAATAACAAATGTTTTGTGGAGTTATTTCTTTTCTCTATGGCTGTTTGTTATTGATGATATTCTGTTGATTTTCACTTAAAAGTGTGGTTATAGGTGAGAATAGTGTGCTTGGTTGTTTTTACCTAGTCTACTGCTTTTTGCTTATCAGTTTTTCTGCTTCTTCCAAAAACCAATTGCAATAATTTATATGTCAAATAAAAGTTTGTGATATGTGGAGTGTTACAAAGCTACAAGATATCATTCCTTCCCCCCTTTGTATTCTTCCAAAAGGGTGAGGGATTTATAATTATGGTCAGTAATAATATGTGATATGCCAAATGACAGTTTGTGATATGGGGGAATTCATGCAATTATGCCTTTTTACACTCTTTGAAATGGGGAGGTAAACATAACTAGATTTATGTCAATGAAAGCATGTGACACGAGAAGTGCTATAGCACTAAGAGATATTATACCTTACATACATTTGTCTCCCCAGAAGGAGGGAAATTTTGTAAACAGCTGTCCTATCTCTCCAATCACGGCACCAATCTAATTAACTATGCATCAAAAGAACACTTATAATATGCAGGATACCAAAGGGAATATAATTCCTTCCATTGTAAGTTATCACTAAAAAGCAAAAATATATATAAATTAAAAAAATACTTATTTTCCTATATGTGCCTGAAAAAATAAAGAATAAATGTAAAATATAATGCTAATGATGAAATCACTTACTCAATTTGTGTAATTTCATCAAGGCAATTAGTGTTACTTTTAGGGCACATATAAAAAAAGTCCTATAAAAATTTTTAATTTACATGTTTTATTTAAAAACACTACTTTAGTGTTCTCTTAAGGCAGTGGTTTTCAAACTTTTTGACACTATAACCCTAGAATGGTAATAAATTTATGCAACCCCTTCCCTACAATGTACGACCTACATAGTAAAATCTAATGATTTCATTACATTTAGATAGGATAAAAATGAAACAAAATTATCTTTTTACATTTAACACAATACAGTTGTCACAAAATGTTTTTTTTTTAAACATAAATACACAAAGTTTCATATAATACTGAATAAAAAAAAATTTTCACCAAAAATACTATCAAATATAACACTATTTTAAGTTCTAAATTTGTGTATTATCCCTGCATTTAAGCCTCATTTGAGAAAGTAACTTATTTGGAAGACTAACATTTGATAAATCCTCAGCTATCAATGCTACAGAAGCCTGGCAATTGATAACAATCAGCACAATCACAAACTACTTCATAGAGTGTGGTTTTCAGGTTGATCATGCAGCCAGGAGTGCAATATGAATTACAGTGCAAACAAAGAGGATGAAAGAAGTCCTATAAATTTTCAGGAGTGCAGTTTGTGAGTTCAGTTGTTTACCCTCTGAGTAGCATTTTAGTGCAAACAATGGGCTAAATGACCATAAAGTCCTCAAGGGCTCAAAATTAGAAAGAGGACCTATCAAACAGCTGTCGGTAGATAAATGGAAGCCTCTTGTCGAAGGCATTATAGCATGTGTGGCTTTCCTCAACATGAGACCACAGGTTAATATTCCATTTGATAGAGAGCAGCCTTTTGATGTCTCCTTTATCACCTAAGGCAAGGTGAGGGATAATGGAGATAAATTTCAGTGCTGACACAATTGGGGCTCAAACCTGAACTGTAAATTATGAGTCTGATGTGCTACCAGTGAGCTAGCCTCTGCTGTTTGAGGACTGTCACTTGTAATGATGTTGTTGAACATTTAGCACAGCAGAAGAAACTATTGAAGATAAAATGGCATTTTTGGATTCACTTCAAGAACCAAGCAGTGAATTTGAAAGTTTTTTTTTTTGTAGATTTTTTATTTCACTTGTAGAAATTTTAAACAGAGGACAATGCAATGTCAATGTGTATCATAACTGAAAATGAATTAGCAGACTTAAAGCTAACAAAACTTTACATTTGGTTACAGAAATAATAATATAGTTTCTGCTGAATTTTTGTCTTTATTGCATTATACATTTAAATGCTATAATCGGAGACTGAAATCAGACAATTACCAATCATTGGGCATTGACAAGTATGGCTGGCTGATAATGACAACACACACAACTTAAGGGCAATATCTACTTCGAGTATAAATGTAACATTCTAAACAATGGATCACTGATTACAAAGCCTAATCATCCAGTAGCAATATTTTTTTAATGTGACTGTGGCACTCTATGCTTCTATGGAGAAGGAAGTGTTGGTGAATGGGAACATGAAAACAGTACTCATGGCATCTTTAGACAAAACTAAAGTTCTTTCGTGATATTTTAACAATAAAATGCTTAAGTTGGTGAAGAAACTTGATGGCAATTTTTACCCAAGAATATTATATTTTAATAATAACTTTTGTCAAAAATAACAAAAGGAGCCAGCATGTGAGATTTGATATTTTGGTTGTTGTGGGTCATGAGAAACTGATCACTTATCAAAGAGTTGTGTGTGAAATGTAGAATTTACAATATGGCTGGTGAAACAGGATGTTAAAGGAATGAAAAGTACATTACAAAAAAAAAATATATTAATGATCTATTTGTCAACATTGAAAAAAGTTGGTCCAAAAGGGTATTTTTCAAAGTCAGTTTGAACAAAAATTTAAATTCTCTTGGGCAACTGATTTAACTGGCATACAATTGCAACCTTGTTGTGAATTTTGTTTCGTAATGGTGTATCAAGATCATCTCAAGCATTAATTGAACTGAAAGCCTTCAAGCAAAGAACCTGAAATAGTAACTATATGACTATAATAATAAAAAAATTCCATACTTGATATAGAAATGATTTAAATTGTAACTTTAATGCTTCAGCAAACTTTATATGCTGTAGAATATATATATATTAATTTTTCCTTCATTATTTTAGATCTTTTTTAGATACTTATTTATACATTTCTTTAAAAAAAAAGACCTTATTTTAAGAGAAAAACGAACTTTCTGTGTTGCTAAGTTGTTAGGTCTACTTTACCAATAATTGTATATACACACTGAAGTGCCATTGTATTAGAGATAGGAGACGTTATCCAAATTCAGTATTGCAAGTCCCACAATTGCGCACTTGCGTGGCTGAAACTCTATCTGGTCATATATAGCTGTAAGCTTTGGCTTCCCCAAGCATTCATTGTGAGAAGCGTAATGGGAAAGGTGCAGGATTTAGATGCATTTGACAGAGGGCAGATCGTAGGTGCCTGACGAATGGGACACTTGATCTCTGAAATTGTCAACGAACTTGGATTTTATCATAGAACAGTTTTAAGTGTTCAAAGAATAGAAAATTCCGGAAAAAAACAAGCACCCATACAAACTGCAAAGGACAACCAGCCTTGAATGATTGTGGGCTTCGCCATCTGACTTGCATCGTATGGACCAATAGGGGCCAGACATTATCCGAAATCACCTCCCATCTGAATGCGGGTTCCAGGTGGGAAGTCAGTGCACGGATCGTGCAATGCTCACTTCGTCTCGGCTTCGGGAGCCTCTGACCTACGTGAATCCACTTCTAACAGCTTGCCTACGTTAAAGAACATCAAAACTGGACCATTGAAAAATGGCAACAGATAGTTTGGAGTGATGAATCCCAATTTAAACTTCATCACACCGATGGGAGACTGAGGGTACAGCGCCAACCCCATGAAGCCATGGATTCTGCATGTCATGTCGGAACAGTACAATCTGGTGGTGGCTTAATGATGGCCACCATCGAGCAGTGTGTTCAGGCCCATGCCCCATCAGCGAGGACCAAGAGAGAATTGCGGACAGCTCTGGAGGATGCATGGGTCGCCATACCTGTGGAACATTTATGCAAGCTTGTGGAGTCCTTGCTTCGTCGTGTGGCGACTGTTATCAGGCCAGAGGGGGGTCTAACAAGTTACTAGGTTGCTATCCCTAATTCAGTGGCACTTCAGTGTAAATGTGCAATATATATGTATGTAGGGTTGCAACATACACCATGTAATATTTTGATGTTTTTGAAAAATAATAATTGACTGAAAAATTTAAAGCAATAAGTATTGTGAAATATTAATACAACAGAAAAAAAAATTAAAATTCTAAAATTTTTGCATGCAATAATGTTTTTTTTTTAAAAACAACTTAAAATTTTCCACTTATACATATTTTTTATTGCTCATAGTTAGATGTTCTATGTTTTGGTATAAAACATGCTTCATTTCTCTTAATTTTACTGTCCTGATAGTTAAGTGGTTAGATTTATCTCCACTAAATTCCCCGCCCTGCCCATGGTCAGTAGGGGTCACCGTTGGGCTTGGAAAGGCTGTTGTCCATCAGATGGGACATTAAGCCGCGGCCCCGTGTGCAGGAGAGCCATACCCTGTGCATGTTAAAGAACACGCTGGATGGCCTTGACGGGAGGCTACCATCTGTCTCCCAACAGCTATTCCAGCGGGTCCCCTCCCCCAACTTCTCTGAGCCTTCGGGGTCCATGTGACATGGCCATTTAGCCCATGGTGTGCAAAAAAGTGCTGCTCAGAGGTAACACAACCCAACCCAAGTGGTTAGTGTTCTTGGCTGCAGATCAAAGCACAGTTAGCTAAAATTCTATATATATTTAGCTAAAATTTCTTTAGCTTTGCCATGAGTGGGATTCGTACCCACGTCTTCCAGTTGGGTAGGGTTTTTTTTACCTCCAAGTGGCATTTTTTGGAACACAATGTGCTAAATCCAGATCACAAGGATCCTGAGAGCTCAGTGAAGGTTGGAAGAGGGGACCCACTGGATAGCTGTTAGAATACACATGATAGCCTCCCATTAAGGCTATCCAGTATGTTTAACATGCACATATGGTGTAAAGCCCTATGTATATGTATCTCCTATACATAGGGCCATGGTTTTACATACCATCTGATGGATGATGGCCTTTCGAAGCCCATTGGTATCCCCTACTGACCAAGGGCAGGATGGGGATTTTTGCAGAGACAAATCTCAACATTGGCTCAGACAGGACTCGAACCTGGGAACTGCAGATTACAAGCCTGACATGCTACCATCTTCCAGTACTGGGAGAGAGGTATACACACACACACTGAGATACCAGTTTATTAGGTATACCACCCCTCATCACATAAATGGTTCATTATAACATGCAATATGTCATGTGACAGGGTGTGCAGTATAAATCAGGCAGACCAACTATTTGAGCCTCAGAGTTGGACTGAGCATCAGAATGGACAAAACAAGCAACCTGAATGTCTTTAAACATGGCATGATAGTTGGTACTAGGCATGCCAGTTCTAGCATTTCCCAAATGGCTGTCCTGGGCTTTTCACAGATAACAGTTTCAAGGGTTTACCAAGAATGATGTGAAAAGCGAAAAACTACCAGTGATCATTGATCCTCTGGACAAAAACAGCTTGAGGAAACTGCTGAGAATTGTGCAAGCAAACAGACGGGCCACAACCAAATCACAGCAGAATTAAACAGTGGTATGCAGAAGGTCCTCTCTGAATGCACCACATATCAGACCTTGTCACAAATGGACTACAACAGTCGCCAACCATGTTGAGTGTGTATTTTATCCGTGGAGAACATGAAAGCACATCTCCAGTGGGCACAGGAAGTACAATGGACCATTGAGGACTGGAAAAAGGTAATGTGGTTGGATGAGTAAGGTTCCTTTTTCATCAAGCTGATGGTAGAATCTGAATTTGGCACAAACAACATGAAGCCATAAAACCATCTTGTCTGGTGTCAACAGTACAGGCTGGTGATGGCTTGGGGGATGTTTTCCTGGCATGCATTAGGCCCTGATACCCACTGATGGACATCTGAATACCATGGCATATTACTTAGAAGAACTAAGTTCATTCTTTCACAGTTCTGGTTTATCCTCACTCGAATGGACATGTTCAGCATGAAAAATGCACCTGCTCATAAGGATTGTATCATCAATGAATGGTTCCAGGAATATGCCAAGTTTTTCTTGTTTCATTGGCCTGCATAGTCTCCAGATCTAAACCCTATCAAGCATGGTTCATTGTACAAACCATCTTTAGAAACAATTATAAGCAATCCAAGCCATTGCTAGAAGACCTGTTCCTGGACATCCGAGGGCCACATTGACTAGAGACAAATGTTATTGGCTTCTAAGTGGTTACCTGCTCCTTTGTGATGAGGTGGTAAGGACTGTTCACAATGAGACTGTGCCATCATCCAATTTGCAACAACTGCATGACACAGTCACTTCTGCACAGTACAACATTCCTGCACAGCACATCCAGCATATTGTAAGTTCCATGCTCCAACAAATTCAAATTGTCCTGAAGGCCAAAAGGAGGTATAACATACTACTAGGTAAGTGTACCTAATAAACTGGCATATCAGTGTATATATATCTAGAGCTAACACTTGTTCAAATTCCACTCATGGCAAAATTAAAAAAAAATTTAGCTAAATATTTCATGAGTCCTATGTCTACAGAATATTTCATTTCCTGTGATAATTTGGTAGCAAAAAGCTCTGTGTTAGAGCCCTGGATAATGTATGTATATTTTCTTATGTTGACTTTCTGCTAATTTTTTGCCGCCTCTCATAGACTTTCTGTATGGCGTATTATACTGACAGGCTCATATTAGACCTCAATAGCAAGCAACTGCTTAAGGGAGTAATTTATTTATTTCTCTTCATTATTTACTTCAGGACAAAATTCCAACTATTTTCTGAAAACACTTCAAATTAAAACTGGTCACCAGAGTGAGTTCAGTTTAAAATACACAGCATTTTAAGGCTTAATATATCTATTAAAGATAATTAATACAGAGTGGAGAACTCTTTACCTACTGCAACCATATATAATGTTTAAAACAGATCTCAGGAAAACTATTTTACAAAATTTTAGAAAATTTTAGTAAATTTTTAATTTTTTTTAGTAATTTAGTAAAATAGAGGTGAGTGAAAAAAATATTTAGGAATGCCCTTCCAATAATATGGTCAGTAACAGTTACTGAAGAGTTACACATAATGGGATTTTATTAAAGCTAATCAAAAAATAGAAAACATTTTAAATTCTAGCTGGGTGCCAAAAGTTTTCACGAGTTTAAAAATTTGCTTTGACATATTAAAATCACTAAAGCATTGCAGCTTTAGCTTTAATAATTTTTTTTTAATATTACACTGGTGCTCAAAGGCAATAAATGCAGAAATCGACATATTTTGCACAATAACGATAAAAGTCAGGGTTTTTTTTACATAATAAATTATGCAGAGTTCAAATCTGCACACAAAATTTGCATTAAACACAGTCATGTATGTCAAAGAAGTCAGTATAAAAAGTACCTTGCTTGTATGTGACAATCAGCTCGTGTTAATTTTGACAGCATCTGAGATAGTCAACCATTAGATAATGGCCAGAAGAAATCTTTTGAGTGACGAAATGAGGTGGCAAGAAATCAGGAGGCTTGAGGCCAGACAACCATCAGTCTGAGGTTGCCAGATGGCTAAATATAAATCATAGCATTGTATAAATCATCTTTGGAATCGATTTAAAAAAGCCAAACCATTGCTGGAAGACCAGTTACCAGACATCTGAGGGCCCCATTGACTAAGGACAAATATTACTGTTCCTAAATGCAAGGTGCCATAGAACCCACATATCTCACTTTTGACCTTGCTACATCCATGGGATGGGCTGTATCCCAGCAAACTGTGTCCAGAAGGCTTCATGCAGGTAATCTTTATGTAAAACAATTCAGGCAAATATTGAAATATTGGGATTACTTCTGTGAAATTATGGTTAGTTGGCAAAATTGGAAGTTATATGGGAAAAGGCAAAATGCAGGAGAGTTGTGTGAAAATTGCCTCAACCCCCTTCCACCACCACCACCACGGAGAGAAAATCTACGTACGAACCTGACAGAGACATTAATTTCTCAGTTGTCAAAATTTGATTTTCATGTAGTTGGAAAATTTTCGATTTCTCCCCCCCCCCCCAACCAGTCCTTCACTACACCCCTGTCCTAGAGTGTCCCAAACATGTGATGCATCACCAGTCGCAATCCATCTCCCAGGAGCTCCAATCTGCACTCATGAACAAATGGTAGTATTCTCTCAAACCCTCATAAGTTACTGTGCACAGCATGTATCTCTGTCTAAGGTAAATCACACACACACACCATATTAAAGGTATGTTATTATTGAACTTTTACATCTCATTTTGAAGTAATGATTTTCTAATTTGAATATATCATTAACCCTTACAATGTCGGATTTCTGAGACTGGACTCATTGTAGTGACTGGATTTATTTTAAAGTACTTTAAAAAAAAATAAACAACTTTAGAACCCCATCCTAAAGTAACTAATGAACAGAAATATGCTATATACCAAAAAAAAAAGAGCATTTAATTGTGCTTAACAAAATAGCAAAAATTCGAGAAAAAAGAATGCTAAGTTAAACTTTTTTAGCATTTTTTTTGAACATTGAAAATTTTATTTTCCCCATTTTTTCTATATTATTATTCTAATATAAACAGTTCATAATATTTCTATTAATGCTTAAATCCCTTCTTTTATTTAGTTTTTTCTAAAATTTTTTTTAGTCATTTATGCAGATTCTGAGACTTTTCACGATTAGCAAACCCTAAGCAGCATCATAAAAAAATAATGTTTTTAAAGCTAAAAGATAATTTAAATAAAAATTGAAAAATATACATAAGTTATATATATATATATAATTCTGATAAAATATTTCAAACCATTTAAAGTTTAATTGATGAAGTATATGAAAATCAGTTGCTTTATTATGAAGCTGCATAACTGCTATGGAAAAGTGTAATTCTAAAATTCTGGTAGAATTTTTTTTAAATCGCAATTTCTTGGCCTAAATGTAAAAGTATTGATAAATAAAGTGCACTTTGAGTAATCCTAATGTTGTTCTGATTGCCACCATTATAGATCACTAGCAGTTTTATTTTAGATTGTTTAAAATTAATTATTGTTTATAATTGCAGTATCCAGTTGAGAAGCAATAAAAAATAATTTTAGAAACATTAGAGTTAAAAAAAGTCTTTAAAATCAAAAGAATGCTAATATGTGTAGTTCCTGGATGATGCAATTTCAGGTAGTAGCAAAATCAATGCCTTTATTTTAAAAGTCTACTAGAGCTATTAATAGCCCAAACTACTGGGAATCACAACCGATCCATAATGCATATGTATGGTATGGCAGAATAAAGGCATCAATTAAATCATTGCTACTTAGTGCTATTTACAGTGACTGAATATGTGCATATGTTCACTGCAGACTCAAATAGATATATATTTTAATTTTATCAAGTGGGTTGGGTTGTTTTACCTCTGAGTGGCACTTTTTTGCACACAATGGGCTAAATGACCAGGTCACAAAGATCCCGAAGGTTCAGAGAAAGTTGGGGGAGGAGACTCACTGGAACAGCTGTTGGGAGACAGGTGGTAGCCTCCCGTCAAGGCCATCCAGCGTGTTCTTTAACGTGCACAAAGTATGGTTCTCCAGCACATGGGGCCAAGGCTTAACGTCCCATCCGAAGGACGGCGGCCTTTCCAAGCTCATCGGTGTCCCCCTACTGACCATGGGCGGGGTGGGGAGTTTTGCGGAGATAAATCTCAATGCTGACCCAGCTGGGACTCGAACTTGAGAACTAGATTACAAGCCTGGCGCGTTGATCAAGTGGAATCAATAGATAATATATATATCATAGATTTATATGTTATTTTCGATATTTGATTAGAAACTGTTGAAAAAAATTCAGATTTCTATCAAGAATTTTTTTTTTTACAACCTAGTACTATAGGAACGAAGCTTACATCTCCTGTCACTAGAATTCAAAAAATGAAAATGATTATTAAGGATCCTACACGGAAAGAGTTAAACATTCACAAGAATTAATTTGTTTTTCAGGTTTTAGTAGGATATATGATCATGGACTTCACCTATACATTTCATTGAAATCCAATGGACTTGTTTGCATTTGTGTGTTGCTTAACTTTTGAGCATCAGTGTACTTATAAACATATCTAGGAATTAATTTTGTGGGTTGTCTAAACCCATGATTTCTTGATGAAACCATATAAGTGATGCATCACCATCTTTTGGGTTTTACCGAAGGTCAATTTTTTTCTACTCACCTGGGCATTCAATAAAAAATATGAATCCTCAAATACTTTGATTTTATTACATACCAATTCTAAGTGAAAATTAGTAGTAGCCATGAAACATGTAGGGCCAGATTTCCCATAAGGCACAGTAAGCACTTACCTAGGGATGCCAGAGTTCTAATGTCACATCTTATTCAAGTGAAAGAAAAAAGTTACATCCTTTAAAAAAAGTTCCAACTTTTAGAAGAGTAAAAACCCACTTGTGAGTATTTGTGTTTTAACAAATTTGCAGAGCAAAAAATCAGGTAGAAAAATATTGAAATTTAAAAATAAACAATTTGTTTTATACATGTTACTACAGTATATATTGAATGTTTTAAATGATATATATTTATTTCATTAATTATTATAGGTTGGGTTGTTTTACTTCTGAGCAGTGCTTTGTACACATAATGGGCTAATGGCCAGGTCACAAGGACCTCAAGGGCTCAGAGAAGATTGGAGAAGGGGATCTACTGGATGGATGTTAGGAGACAAATGGAAGCTTCCATCAAAGACATCCAGATTTTTAAACACAAAGTATGGCTCTCTCTCTGATCATGGGGGCTTGCTTTAATGTCCTATCTGCCTGACAGCAGCCTTTCCAAGCTCATCAGTGACCCTTTTGCCACTGAGGGCAGAACAGGAGCAGGCACAGTTGAGACTTATAATTGGGAATATCACATTATGATCATTTTTATCAAAGTGTATTACTGTTGATTAAAATCAATCCCTTTTGATTATATTTTTTTCTCTATTGTTTCAAAATAAATGAAGCATTTTTTAATAGAAAATTAGAAACAACAATGGGTAGAGGTAGTTGCTGCCATCTTGTGTCTAGAGGACACTTTAAATATAAATCTGGCCCTAGCAATATGCATGCAAAATGAAATTAGTTTACATTGTCAGATTTAAAAAAAGTCTGACAAAGGCAGAAAGCCTAATGACATAACAGGATTACTATATGAATTCAGATAATTGAATTTACCTTAAAGAAAATAGTAAAAAAAAATGTGAAATTTATTGTGTCAAAAAATCTCATTTTCATATTTTCTCAATAATTTTAGAATCATTATATGGCTTATTTCAAAAACCTTTGTTTAAAAATCGAACGATAAGTAGTTGTAATTTGTAGCACTACTTCACCAATTCACTAAAATTATACACCCTTGGTTAAAAATATCTACAAGTAAATTAAAACTAAGTTTGGATAAACACTAAACAATGCATATAAATCAGAACTAACAACAGCAGTAAACATATTGCTACTTTTCAAATTAATATACCAATATGCATTATACATACATCGATCAGCCAAAACATTAAAACCACCTACCTAATATGATGCAGGTCCTCCTCTCGCCGTCAAAAGGGCTCTCACCTGATGAGGCATAGATTCAATGAGATGTTGGTAGGTGTCGCTTGATATCTGGTACGACTGTAACAGAAGATCCCGCAGTTCCCATAAATTACGTGGCTGGGGTGATGCTGCTCATACCTGTTTCTTCAACTCAAACCACAAATGCTCGATAGGATTCATGTCCGGCAAATTCGGGGGCCATGGCAATAAATGTAATTCCTCATCATGTTCTAGGTACCATTCCTGAACCTTCTTCGCAGTGTGACATGGGGCATTGTCTTGTTGAAAGACACCATCTCTGCCAGGGAATACAATCGCCATAAAGGGGTGTAATTGGTCAGCCACAATGTTCAGGTAGGTGACAGCTATCAGAGTTTGCTCTACAGGGATAATTGGTCCAAGTGTTCCCCAAGAAAATATTGCCCAGACCATCACACTCCCTCCAGCCACCTGGATCCGGCCCACAGTGCATCCAGGTGAGAAGGCTTCTATGAGTAAAAGTCGCACATGAGCTCATCTGTCCACATGATGTAGCAGAAAATGGGATTTGTCTGACCATGCGACCCTCTTCCAGTCTTCTATGGTCTAATATCGATGATTACATGCCCACTGAAAGCATTGACGACAGTGAACAGCTGTGAGCATAGGCACACAAATGGGTCTGTGGCTGCGGAAACCTATATCCAAGAGCTTACAATGAACTGTGTTCAGACACATTGGGCCGTTTACCATAACTGAAATTATGAGTAATGTCAGCCACAGTAGCCTCCTGTTGCTGCGGAAAAGACGAGATAGCCTGCGCTACCTCTGGCATCAATGAGGCATGGCCGGCCCAGGCCTTGTTGACAGCTCAAAGTGTCACCTGTTTCGGACCATCTTTGATAGGTACTAACTACTGCATAGCATGAGCAGCCTACCAGTGTCACTGTTTCAGAGATGCTCTTACCAAGGCGTCTTGCCATAACAATCTGGCTTTTGTCAAAATCAGATAAATCCTTTGTTTTTCCCACATTGAGACAAAACATGCCTGCGAGAGCTAAACAACCCAGGTATTATATATATCATTCACGACCTTGGCATATGACACTGAATGGCTGCACATGCACTTCTTTGCATAACACAGAGTGGTTTTAATGTATTGGCTGATCGGTGTATGTAGTACATTATATATATAATATATATTAAATACTATATACTAGATATATAGTATTTTATATATCAGTATTAATGTATTTTTGATACTTAACTCTTCATATTTGCAATCAAAGTTGAGAAGCAATGTAAATTAGGGAGTAGGAATAGTTTTCCTTCCATTACTATGTCTGCTTGACAGTAATTTTATAGGCATAATTTTTAAAGGCTAATACAAAGCAGTTATACTACTATAGCAAGGCACAGTACACTGATGTAACTTCATTACAGTACACTGTTATATATTAACAAACACTATTCAAGAGTTATAGAAATACTAATATATCTATGGCAATAACTGAAAAACCCATTTTTGTAGTCCAGGAACTTTCTATGTTTATGACTTCTGTGAAGTTAGCAAATCACTTTTAGTTACCCGAGTGCTTGAATGCTTCTATAGATGAAACTAATATATTTTCTGCAACTTCCAAAGTGTATTATTTTCAAGTGGCAAGTACCAAGGAGCAATAAGTATCCAAAATGCACATCAAGCAAACCAATTCTACTACTAGGAAATTTTGTCAATTTAACTGTTTTAGCAAAATGAGCACCTAGAAACAAGAGCTATATAACTTCAGACATATGTTTTATATATTTCACATTGGCAGTTTAACCTTAAATGTAAATATAATCAAATAAATATTTAACATTGTTAGAAAAGCTTAAAAATTGTTTACATTTAAGTAGGTAAAGAATACATCTGATGGCTTTATCTCCCTTATATTATTACGATGATGATGGTCAATATCGCCTAAACTCTTATTTAGCATCTTATGCTAGGGTTAAAATAAGTTTCTGCTAAGTAATATGTGCACAAACACAACTGAGTGTAACAAAATATAAATTAGATAGTTCACATTAAAACATGTTAAAAATGAAAAGTACATAAAATTGCAGATAAATTATTTTTCATGCTTGTGCATTAAAATGAAGCAACTCAAAATTTATTTAAATATAATAACTAAATTAGAACTTGTTAAAAATGATATAGCTATTCACTTTCCAATACTCATCAGTGCTTCATCCATCAATTCATCATCAATTATGCAAGGAGATGGGCGGGACATTGAACTTGACACTGAGTGATTAGAAGGTGGGGTTATTACCTGTGAAGGGGATTTTAAAGGGGAAGGTTGATATGGAGACTTGATTGCAAATGTTCCAGGTGATGGCTCTGGTTTTTCAGATTTTTCTTCTGATGTGTTAGCAGGAACAGTTGATTCCAATCGAGGACTAGACCAAGAAACCTTTTTGTCAGGTGATTTCTGTAACCGTGGTGTATCAGGATAGTCAATGACTAAACCATCTTCTGGACTGCTATCTTCATCACTATGTGGATTCGGTCGTTTAACTTGTTTCATTGGTTTTGTAAAAGGTGAAACTATTTTGTTGATTTCTTCAGAAGAGGTTACTAAATTGGCATTTAATGAACTATCATGTTTACTTGATGAAGAAACTTCACTTTGTGTCACTAATTTGTTTTCACCTGTCTCAACAACTGTTTCATCTAAAATATCCGATTGTTCTTGACTGATTTTGGCAATTGTAGATCTTGGTGTACTAGATGGTTTAATATCAGTACTACTTGAAACCCACTGACCTTTGTCTTCTGATTCAATCTTCAGTAATGATTCTGGTTTACAACTTTCTGCTGCTCCGATTATTAGCTCAGATGATTTTGGGGTAGCTACTGTTTGCTCTGCTCCATTTTGACTTTCCATTTTTGTTTGAGCCAACAACAACCTAAAAGCTCTCTCGCCTTCTGATTCATCTGCAGAACCATCTCGGGTTGGTGTATGTCTTGGTGAGTGTCTCACAGGAGATTCATCAGATCTTTTAGGAGTACTCCCACTACTGGATGAACGACTGTGATCACTCAGAGACTTACTAGAGGGTGGAGGAGGCATAAGGTTTGAAACTATGTTGAGGGCAGTTGTTGATACTTTATCTATTCTCCCTTCACTAGATGTTGCAATTTTAACTTCCCCAGAGCCAGCTGGCTTCTTTTCAGTTTTATCAAATCCCTTTGTACTAGATGCATTCATTTTATTTTGAGATGAGGATGTCACAAGCTTAGACAGTGGTTTTGATGAATTATTAGCTGTAGAGCTGCTAATTCTGGGTGATGTGATAGATGGAGTGTTAGAAGGTGATACAGTCTTTTGTGATGAATTTGTTGATAATTTTGATTGATTAGCTATACTACTCGTACTAGTAGCAGTTTTTGGGGAAATACATGCTGTAACTGTTGATGATGATAGAGACACATTTTTCTTAGAAGATGGTGATGAACTACCAGTTTTTAAAACCATAGTATTTCCAGACGAACTAGTAGCTTTAACTGAATTTGGTGCTCCACTAGAGCTTACTGCTGATGCTTTGGTTGATGATTGTACTTTTAATTTACTTGATTTTGAACTACCATCACTTGATCTAGTTTTAGTGACTGTCAGTTTGATACCTTGAGAGCTCTGTTTCACAGTAAACTGATCAGAGCTAAAGTACTTAGCTTTGCTCTCACTTCCTTTAGAAACAGATGATCCATCTCTTGACTCTTTAGCACTTTCTTTCCTTTCTAATTTTGACTCCCTCCTTTCAACAGCTGTATCTGCTCGAGTATTACCCCCTTCTGCCCTGGGATTGTCAACAGCAACTGAAGTAATGTGCTGAGCATTGCTAGCAGTAACTCTTAATTTATCAATTACAGCACTGAGCGAACCTTTACGAGAGCGAAGAGCAGCCTTGCTACTCTTAGCATTTCCAGAGTTTGATGATGTCGATTTACCAGGTGGAGAGGCTGGAGCAATAGCAGGAGTGGGAATAATTGAAATGCTAGATGATATTGGAGGAAGTGACATCTGAGATGAGGTTGGTGAAGCAGAAGCAGGTTTAGAAATTATAGGAGTAATTGTTGTAGACGATGGTAAATTTAAGTTTTTTAATTTCAATGTTGCTGGCTTTGATTTGTTTGGTGAGGAGCGACCACTTGAATGTGACGTAGAAACTGTGATACCACTACTAATTGAGCTATTTTTATTTGCCCCTTGTTTGTGTTTGCTTTGCAGTTTTACTGAAGTTGACAAATTTTTTACACTTCCAGTTGATGAATTCCCTTCTAACTCTGAGCTAGTTACTTTAATAGTTGTAAGATGTGATGAACGTGGTGGAGAAGGCTTCACCGAAGCCTTTTCAGAATTACTGCTTTTAGATCCTGAATTTGATTTAGATGAACTGTTTGAAGCACTACTATTTCCAACCACAGAAACTTTTTTTGATGGCACAGGGGATCTAGATCTCGAGGGAGAGCAGCTTGAGGTAACTGCAGATGAAGCTTTCACATTAAGTGTTATTGGTCGAATTGGTTGGGTATCTGAAGTTGATACTATAGTAGTTGCTGTTTCTGAGGATGAAGCTGGAGGAGGCATAAGTGATGAATCAATACTTAAGTGAATTGGCCTCACAGGTGATTTACCAGATATACTATCTGCACTTTCTGCTCGTCTCCGTTTTCTCTCTTTCTTTGCATCTCCTTTCCTTTTGCCCCAAGATCCTTCTGTTCCATCACCAGCACTAATTGATCGACGACCCTCTCGCTGCTTTACTTTTAATTCACTTTTTGAAACTTTGTGACCATCACCAGACTTTGCAATTTTTAAACTAGTGGCAATAATTACAGGTTGTGATGAATGAGATGAATTAGACTTTGGAAAAACAGATGAAGAATCTTCAGACTGACTGTTCTCAGCTTCACTACATGATTTCTGAGAATTCTGTGAAAATTCATCTTGACTGCTATCTTCACTGCTGTTATCATCTTGTTCAACTTTTATATCTGCTAGCTCAATGTTCCCTAATTTAGAATCACTATCACACTTATTTTTCTTTGCTTTTTTACTTGGTTTTTCTAATAAATTTTGCTTTGATGATACATTTGTTTGATTTAAGTCCATGCCAAATGTGCTCCCTTCACAAGTATCTAAGTCAAGATCACTAGCTTCTGCAGCAGATTCTGAATAAGCAGCATCTGAGCTAGCAAGAAACTCTTGATTAAATTCAAGAGTACTATCTGCATTAAAATACTGAGTTTTAGATTGTGATATGCTGCAAAATATATCTGGATTACTTGAAGTACCACCTTCACTGAGTCGGCTATGGCTATCATTAATATTTAGCACTTGTTGTCCCTGAAAATTACCATCATGACTTAAATAACTATCAGTACTAGCAGATCTTTGAGGGTATACTTGAGAAGAAGGTTCATTTTTAATGAATGCATCTAGGGAAGCCATAGCTCTACTTAAATGAGACTGATCTCCAGTACTGGAAGGAAGTGATGCTGGCAAGCTGTTATTTACATCAAATCCCATTGTAGTACTGTCAGTAGATTCAACATCAGGTGTAGGTAGATCTCTTAAAGAATCATCTTCACTGAGTTTTCGTTTTGGACTGCGACCTGTAGAACTTCCAGGACTGCGGCTGTCAGACGTTGCTTTCCTTTTTCTTTGCTTACGTGGTTTGTTACTATTAGGTGCAGCAGTAGAAGAACCAGAATTAGCATTTTGTCCAAGAAAAGGAAAAGAAGAACTAGACTGGTTAGCTGAAGGCACATCACTAAGCATACTCATGAGCATTGTATTAGCATGTTTAGACTGTTGGTACTGCAACTGAGCAGAAGAGTTATTGCTTTGCGAAAGAAGTGTACCTAAAAGAGGATTTTTTGGTCCTCCAATGGATCTTTCTGTTCCTATTCCATATATATCAGGATGAGAAGCAGAAGAGTTGGGAGATATGCTAGGTTGGTCAACATTGTGAAGATGGGAATTGGAATTTAAATTTTCTGAACTATGAGACAAAGAAGTTGAAACACTATAATTCTGTGATTCTGTATTCTGGTTCATTGTTTTAGTAAAATTAGCAGCATCTGATCCATCACTTGGTTTGTTACACATTCTGGATGCTAAATTAGAAAAATCACCACCAGGGAATGATGATCCATTAGTAAGACTACTGCTGTAGTTTGGCAGATGTGAAAGGTATGGTACACTGCCACCTCCTGTGATAGTTGCACAATACATATCACCTTGACTGGAAGGTCTCATTTGCTGCTGTTGACCCTGTGCTTTACGAATTACAGCTCTCATGGTGACAGGGATAGAAAGACACCTATAAATAGATATCAGTTTATGAATTTACTTAAAATGTATTTTTTTACAAACAGAAAGTCACTTATTAGTTATAAAAATTTAAATTAATTCAATTGTGTTGGAATATTTTCTTTACATTTTCAATGATACATAACATAGACTTGTGAATTCTATTATTTCACTATATCAGTGTGGTCCAACCCTTTACTTCTGCAGACTGAGAACAGTTTTCAACCTGAACACAAGGGCCAGGTTAACACAGTGTTCAGAAAACTTGACTTTAGTCTTAGTTGTGCATGTCCTGCCTGAAAACTGGTTTGCATCTAAAGTCCAAGCTATTTTCTCCCTAAGTTAAGCCAAAAAAAAAAAAACATTTTTTTTTAAGTTCAGAACTTTTTTTTGTCAAATAACTAATTAAAGGAATTATAGCATGCTATATACTAAATTAATCATCATTTAATTATTCTGGGTTTTCTGAAAATATTTAACAAAAAAAAAAGTTTTGTTTTAATAGGACTTTTTTAGAGTCACATGGTAAAAACATGCACCTAGCAATGCAAATAAAAAATTGTTAAAAAAAATAGAAATAATTATAAAGCATATGAATAGAAAGGCTATTTCTGGAGAAAAATGTTTTTTTTTTTACCTGAAACAAGAAAATTATTCTCTTTTTTGTGATTTTTTTTCTCTCTCTCTCTTGGTACCATATTTTGAGAGAAGTCGAAAATTTTCACCAATTGGTCAACTTCATAATGTTTCTTAAAAATAACCAGTCAACCAAAAAATAAGTCATGTTTAACTAATTATGTGTTTTAAAAATTCAGTTGAAAAAATTGGTTATCCTGACTGGGATTTGAACCCAGGTCTCTCAGAAGCATGTTAGGTGTTTTAACTGTTAGACCATTGAGGAGCTGACCAACTCTCCAACTAAGTGATATATGTCTTCCTGTTTGATTCACCAGTGGCACCATCTATTTATCAGGAGTTTTCCCAGAAACATGCCTGGCATGCTTCTGGGAGACCTGGGTTCAAATTCCAGTCAGGACAACCAATTTTTTCAACTAAATTTTTTCAAGTGTTCCTTGTCTACAGGACTTGTCCTGTGATAATTTATTACTGAATAGTCTATATAACGCTGTGAGCATGAGTGACAAATATTACTACCATCAACTATGTGGCAGCTTGGCTGCCTAACTCCTGATAATAGATGGTGCCACTGGTGAATCAAACAGGAAGGCTTATATGTCACTTAGTTGGAGAGTTGGTCAGCTCCTCAGTGGTCTAGCAGTTAAAACACCCAGCATGCTTCTGGGAGACCTGGGTTCAAATCCCAGTCAGGACAACTAATTTTTTGAACTGAATTTTTCAAGTGTTGTCTAAATGACTTTCCTTGTATACAGGACTTTTTTTTGTGATAATTTATTGCTAATTATAGGTTAATATTGAAGAACAATTTATTAAAAGTTCTCTTTTTAAAAATAATTTTTTTGGAATTGGCCATACATAATAAAAACATTTTACAGCTTTCAAAGTAGGTTTAACCTCTTTTTTTTTGAAGACAATGTATAAACAAAACAACAAAAACTTTTGGAATATTTTTCTCATGTTACAAATTATAGAAAAATCAGGCTTTTGTGCTATAACAATATTTATCTCTGCAAAACTCCCCACCGTGCCCATGGTCAGTAGGGGACACCAATGGGCTTAGAAAGGCTGCCGTCCATTGGATGGGACATTATGCCATGGCCCCGTGTGTGCGAGAGCCATACCCTGTGCACTTTAAAGAACACATTGAATAGCCTTGACGTGAGGCTACCATCTGTATCCCAACAGCTGTTCCAGTGGGTCCCCCCCCAACCTTCTTTGAGCCATCGGGGTCCTTGTGACCTGGCCATTTAGCCCATTGTGTGTAAAAAAGTGCCACTCAGAGGTAAACCAAACCAAAGCTATAACAATACATAGACTGGAAAGCAATAGTCAATGGTCACAGACCACCAGCTGGGACCACACTGCCTTTATATCAATAGATTTAGAAGTCCCTGCAAGAATTTGATCATAATTTTTAGTATGATTTTGATTGTTTAAATTTCAGGTTTGAAAAAAATAAAAATAAATAAACTAAACTACTGAAGTAATTTGAATATTCAAACACTATTTTTATTTGAAATATAAAAAATTTTCACAAAATTATCCTTAGTTGAAAAATATCACAATTGTGTTTAACTTTTACATTATGTACAGACTTGTTGTACAAGATATTTCTAACCATTTATTCAAATTTGCTCCAATAACTATAATTGGACTCAGATAACACCGAACCAATTGTATCATACTTATCTCTTCCATGTCATCTTTTAACTGGTGTGCACAAGAAATAATTTTTTTTGCACTCAGCTACACCCCATAATGTTTTTAATGATTATGAATTTCATATAATTATTCAAATTACAAACTAATAAGTTTTATACCTAAGTGTTGTTATATTTTAATTGTAGGATGAGGTTGTAATCATTTTGATTGCAGTTAAAAGAAATGTCATGCTGAGAACCAAAGTGAAAATTCATTATTAGTCCTTGCTATCAAGAAGTGATTTTATTCATTAGTTTCTACAATAATAAAATGTAGTATCTGAAAAAAAAATGTTGTTTGTTTATATGCACACACCTCTGTTTTTGCATGCTTCTCTCATTCATACTGATTTCTAGCCAAGGTTTATTAAAGATGTATAACTTTTATCATTCACTCTAAAGCACATTTTATTTTTATTCATTCACTCTAAAGCACATTTTATTTTTATTCATTCACTCTAAAGCACATTTTAAGCTGATTTAGAAATGCTTTTAGGAATCTAAAACAGGTTTGAGATTTAATTACAAGGGCAGTCAAGTATAAAATGTAATACAGTATGGCAATACATATCAATTAACAGAAATTTTTATAAAATATTTCATCCTTATTGTAATTAGCAGACATGATAGTGAATATTAAAAGCTTTAAAATCAATATTCTATAGGCTAGCCCTTTGCTTTAATGACTGCTTTACATCATTTTGCTATGGAATGAATTAATTTCTGAAGCAGTATGGTTGTTGGGTTGTTTCACCTCTGAGCGGCACTTTTTTGCACATCATGGGCTAAATGGCCAGGTCACATGGATCCCGAAGGCTCAGAGAAGGTTGGGGGAGGGGACCCACTGGAACAGCTGTTGGGATTTTGGGTTGTTTTACCTCTGAGCGGCACTTTTTTTGCACACAATGGGCTAAATAGCCAGGTCACATGGACCCCGAAGGCTCAGAGAAGGTTGGGGGAGGGGACCCACTGGAACAGCTGTTGGGAGACAGATGGTAGCCTCCCGTCAAGGCCATCCAGTGTGTTCTTTAATGTGCACAGGGTATGGCTCTCCCGCACACGGGGACACGGCTTAACGTCCCATCCGACGGACGGCGGCCTTTCCAAGCCCATCGGTGTCCCCTACTGACCGTGGGCAGGGCGGGGAGTTTTGCGGAGATAAATCTCAACGCTGACCCAGCTGGGACTCGAACCTGGGAACTACAGATTACGAGCCTGGTGCGCTACCAACTGAGCCACCCCCCGCCCCAGCTGTTGTGAGACACGGTAGTCCCCCATCAAGGCCATCCAGTGTGTTCTTTAATGTGCACAGGGTATGGCTTTCCCACACATGAGGCCACTGTTTAACGTCCCATCCGACAGACGGTGGCCTTTCCAAGCCCATCGGTGTCCCCTACTGACCATAGGCAGAGCGGGGAATTTTGCAGAGATAAATCTCAACGCTGAACCAGCTGGGATTCGAACCTGGGAACTACAGTTGACAAGCCTGGCACGCTACCGAGCCACCCCCACCCCGCAATATGGTCAAAAGAAAATAGCAGTTTCAATTAATTCACACTTATCTGAAGGCCTATTCTTGGAAATTTTATAGCTAATTTTGTGCCATCAATAACCAAATACCCAAATAACTTTTCAACGAAGAGTGCTAGAGGTGCAAATGTTAGATCTACCTAAGGAAAGTAGCCATGCCTGATCAAATGACAAGCAACTGTAGCACCCCTAGACAAATTTAAGAAGTTAACAAACCTAATTCTGCAACAGATAAAAAGAGGGAGAAGATGTAAATTACGAAGTTGTAGAGCATCTTCTAATCAGTAGAAAACAACATATGGAAAGCACAAAATGAGTGGATAGAAGGCTATAAGTGCCAATCGTTCAAAATCATATGCTTGGCCATCCAAAATACTGTGAATGCAGCACAAAGATTAAGAAATGAATAGCACAAGACTGCAGATTATCCTCATAGGAGACCAGGATGTAGTTTCTCTTTGTTTAAAACCTCCTGTATTTTTCAAAAGCTGGTTTCCACTTTCCAATTCAGTGCACTGACTGAGCAAGGCTACCTCGGATCATGAGTGCTGATGAGCTTAACCAATCAGAGGCCAAGGACAAGTAACACAGCATATGTGACTGTCACGACATGGCTCACCTTGCTTTTAGTGCAAACTTTAGTTCATATGTAGTGGAGAGCATACGGGGAAGACAACAATGACATGATATTGTTTTAAATGGCATCATTTCATATGAAAAGTATGCACTTTTCAGGTATTCTTGTTGGCATGACAATTGTTGATGAACACTCATCTACTGCTCTTCTCTATCAGTACTTGCGAGGGTTGGAAGTGTATTTAATTATACTACATAGATTCCCTAAATGGTAAGGCTATAAATAGTGATAATTCAAAATCAAATGCTCAATGCTTAGCCACCAAAAAATACTATGTAATGCTGCTAAAAGATTCACAAATGTATGCATGTGATGATAGTGATGTTGCACCAACCCAAAAAGATAAAATCAAACATGCAGTATGTGATATAGTGCTTGTAGAATGAATAGGTGTACCAGTTAAGACCCAGATGACAGGCTACTCCAACAATCAATACTGTGAGATGGTGATGCTGTATGGCAAGTATCAAAAAATCTTATGTGCTTTCCAGCTGGACCACATCCAATTCCAGTGACCATTTGCCACTTTGTTCAATGACTCTGAGAGACTGGAAGCACAACGGTTCATTCACAATCAATCAGAATGCACCAACCCAAAGAGATAAAATCAAACATGCAGTATGTGATATAGTGCTTGTAGATGAATAGGTGTACCAGTTGAATCTTTGGGTTGGTGAATTGAAATCTTTGGGTTTTGGAATCTTTGGGTTGGTGAATTCAATCAAACAGGAATGGGTATTCGAGTACATCCAGTGGACATCCTAGGATATGTCCTCACCCACCCAAAGATTCGTATCACAGCAATTAGTGAGGCCTGTGGCTTAACAGCAGCTTATGTGTGAAATATCCTGCATGACCATGATGCACACCTGTACCATCCAGTACAGATGCACAATTTGATTTCAGGAGACCATCGGAGATTTTTAGATTTCTACAATTTGGTACTAAATATCTTAGAGGTCTATCCTTCTTGTCCAAGATGCTTTGGACAGATAAGACACATTTAGCACAGGCTGAAATCATTAATAAGCAGAACACCCATTACTGATCTTTCCTTGGACAAGCAGTGAGGCATCAAGTATGCTGATCAACTAAGTGGGGGTATTTCTCTAGTGGGGTATTTCAAACACACTCATTTCTATACGGGAACATTAAAAAGTCAGAGGTACCTCCAACTGTTATGGAAAACAATACTTGACTAGTTGGATGACCTTCCCCTCAGTGATGTACAACACATGTGGTACCAACATGATAGTGCACTGTCACAACACCCACCAAATGTACATTCTTCCCTGTCTGACATGTTCAGACATCAGATCATCAGGTATGGTGGCCCTGTGGAGTGGTCTCTGCAGTTACCAGACTTGACTCCTATGGACTTCCTCTGGGTTACCTGAAAGAACAAGTGTATACCAGAGAACCTGCAAGATCTACAACATCGGATCACCAATGCCTGTGATACAGTGACACCGCAGTGCTGGTTGCTTTACATCAAGCTATTCTTTCTCACATTCAGCTGTGCATTGTAGCACAGTGCTCTACATTAGACTCACACATTTATGAGTTTTGTTTATACATTCATGAATTGGAATGCAGCCATTAATATGTGTAATAAATGGTTTCATTACTATCTCTCTCTCTCTCTCCGTTGTATGTGTCATGATTTCCATGGTCTGCAGATTGTCACAACATTTTGTGATGGCTAAGTGTCGAGTGTCCAATTTTGAGTGATTGGCATTTATAGCCTTTCATCCACTCCTTTTCATGTGTATCATATGTCATTTCCTACTAATCAGAAGATGTTCTATAACGTTACAATTTTCATTTTTCTCTCTCTCTGTGTTTCTAAGTTAGGTTCATTAACTTCCTAAATTGCTACGGGCACCATGTTGCTGTCATTTATCAGGCATGGTCATTTTCCTATAGATAGATCTAGCACTTTCACCTCTAGGCCCTTAGATAAAAAGTTATTTGGGTGTTTCAGAACTTTCCTTTGAACCCTGTTTATAGCTTTCCAATACCTCAACAAAATATGCATCTCCAAAACATGACTTTGGTTGGATGTTTCACAATTAAGACACTGAGGGCTGAATTTCTCATAAGGCCATCTTCTTAACTTTTCCTGGGTCAAGGACATCTGTAGACGTTTTTTGTACAACATATGAAACTTTGATTTTTTTCAATTGCTGTTTGAAAATTTTCTTACATATATCTTTTAAAAATATGCAATTAAAGCTTGAAAAATTATATTTTCTTTTTCATTTGATGCACATTTTATTAAGCTGCAATATAAATAATTCAATAAAGCCATCTGATTGCCATATTTTAGAAGCACTATATGGTATTGCCGATTTGTTTGTTAACATTACTCTGTAGTGAAGCAATCACCTGATTTAAGCTTACAAGTTTGATTTGAACTATTATCAACATATTTTCCCTTAAATTTTCAAAAATCTCCTAAAAATTAACAAAAAACTAATTTTCAAAATCGGTAGATTTTGGAAATAATTACAAAGTACATACAGTCATTTTTTTTCCCATTTCACACTATTTTCTGTATAAACCTATTTGGTTTCTGCATAAAGATTATTGGAGTGAGAGGGAAAGCCAGTCATGATGAGCAATGCAGCAGTTATTGGGAATTGATTGTGAAACCTGACACTGTGTAACATGCTGACAGCATCATTCAATGAAATCAGCACTTCACACATAAGGACCCATCACCAGAATTAGGAATTAGTGAAGGAAGTGTGAATATAATAATTCAACAGCTGGGTTACTCAAAACTGTGTTTGCGGTTTGTACCTTGTTAACTAACTAAAGATCACAAAGCCCAAAGAAAAGAAATTACCTTTTAGTCATTGGCTTATATGAGAGAGGGGAATGACTTCAAGAATTTATGACTGGGGATGAAATTCGATGCATCACTTTGAGTTAGTAATGTAAGAGGGAAATCTGAGTTTTGAAAGTTGTGTCTGGTTCCCAATTGAGTTATTAATTATCTCAACTGGGGTTTTAAATGAGAGAATGCCTGGAATGGCATCATTTGAACTCACCATGCAAGGAAAGGTTCAAAACAGCTCCCTCCATCTGCAGAGGTTATGGTCACCATCTTCTGGGACATGAAAGGGGCGATTCTGATTGACATTGTGAAGAGAGGCCAATCAACTCTGCAGCATACAACACTACCTTACAGACTGCAGAGGTATATACAGTGAGTTCAACTGGAAAAAAAAGGAGACATCCTTTTCTTGTGCAATAATGCAAGATGACACAACAGTTTGAAATCAAGAGAGATCCTCACCAAAATGCACTGGACTGTGTTAATCTACCTTCCAAACAGCCCAGATCTTGCCCCTTCAAACTTCCCTTTGTTTGAGCCAATGAAGGATATCATTTCTGGATGAGTATTACAGCAATGATGAGTTTGTTGAGGTTGGTAAGAGATGGCACAAGCAGTGGACTTTAACCAACAAATAATAAAGATGGAATAATAAAGAAGCAAAACCATAAAGCAAAAGAAGGAGACTATGTGGAAAAATGTTGTAAATAGGGTATTTAGCTACTTATGTATGAAATTTTTACTCTTTACAATAAAATCTGGCAAAGAAAAAAAATGTGGGGCAAAATTTATTGAGTGATTCTTATACATTTAATGTAATTTCCCCCTTACATTACAGTTACAAGCATTCTCAGGGGGGGGGGGGGAGTCCCAAGATAAGGTCCTGTTTATGGTATGGGACTTGCACTCCCTACCTCTATGGTGCCTACTATAGTGTGCATTTGGGTGTCCCGTAGTTCAGCTCCATGGTGGGTGGGAACTTCAAGCATTTGATTCATTTCTAAATCATGAATTATTGAGCCACATCATGATGGTCTGCCTTCTCATCTGTTTCTTCTCCCATACACCTGACATGTTATCAGGAGGTCGTGGGTTCGTATCCCACCTGGTTCAGACAATTTTTCCTCTAAAATTGAAATTGATGTCAAAGTGCCTATTTATTACCGAATGTTGAATCGTCGAGTTTATCTCAATATTTATTATCATTAGCATACTTGTAAGACATGCTTTCCATCTATTGGCAAATAAAAAGCCGCTAGGGCTAAAAATTGCCTAAAATAACGCCTATATGTGACATAAAGGGAATGTTCATAGGTTAATTAGAGATCTTGATCGACAGCCGGTAGCTCAGTGGTCCAGAGCACCTGACATGTTATCAGGAGGTCATGGGTTCATATCCCACCCGGCTCAAGACAATTTTTCCTCTAAAATTGAAATCGACATCAAAGTGCCTATTTATTACTGGATGTTGAACCGCCGAGTTTATTTAAATATTTATTATCATTAGCATACTTGTACGACATGCTTTCCATCTATTGGCAAATAAAAAGCCGCTAGGGCTAAAAATTGCTTAAAATAACGCCTATATGTGACATAAAGAATGTTCATAGTGTTAATTAGAGGAGATCTTGATCGGTGGCCGGTAGCTCAGTGGTCCAGAGCGTCCGACATGTTGTGGGTTCGTATCCCACCCGGCTCAGACAATTTTTCCTCTAAGATTGAAATCGACGTCAAAGTGCCTATTTATTACTACTATTCCTTGTCATTCACTCAACAGGTGACCAGTTGTTTGATAACATTTTCCCATTCTTTATGCAGAAAGGTTTGGAAAGTCCATGTCGATGACCTGAGTTCTTCCATCTCGCTATTCCTGGTCATCCACTCAATGGGTAGTTAGTTAATTGATAATGCATTCCTATTCTTTATAGGTGGTTTGGAAGGTCTCATGGGTTCTTCAAAATCAATCAAATACCCATGATCAGATGACTTACTGTTGACACTGCATGTTCATAACACACTGAGCTTAGAGTTGCCACCTTTTGAAAATATATATTTCAATAGGTTAGATGTGCCAACAAGAGTATCAAATGTGGGAAAAATGTTATTGTTCATTTCTCAAGTAAAAAATACACATGTGTTTACTTCTGTTTCTAACTATACAAATTATTCAAATACTTTACAAAGATTGGCTAACAATGAAACAGTTATAATAAAGCACCAATTATGATTCAAGATTAATTAGCCTATAGATTTGCAATTTAGCTAAAAATTATTGCAAATGCATTTGTTTTCTTCTGCCTAATCTACCTTCACAGACTGATCTGTCCCAAGAAGTTGAGAATTTCCTGATAACTCGCATGAAAATTCAGTTTAGTTCAATGCTCAACCTTTACAAGCCACAGTCATTCAATTTCTATCACATAATACTTAACCTAATATGGAGAAAATTATCTCAAGATATGCATTACTTATGGGAATTGAGGGAATTTTATCCTTAAGTTTCATTTTTTTAAAATGATCTGATATACTTGAGAAATCTTACTTTTAAAAGAAAAATTTAGTGACAAAAAACATACTTTATATATCTATGCATTATACCATAATTGATACATAATTAATATCTCAACTGGGAACCAGACACAACTTTCAAACTCAGATACTTTGGATAAAAACTGGAAAGGTGGCAATTCTATATTAGACCCAGGGAATTTAGGACAAACTCCATAGATAGCATACAAATTCAAGAGGTGATAATTATTAAACTTCATTTGCAAGCCACCACACTATTGCATTCTCTCTGCCTTAAGCCTTTAACAAAGAAATGGTCAGACCCAATTTCAACTTCCCTATAAACTAACAGAACTAGCTCATTTGTTAATACATATTCGATCATATTCCTATGCAACCCATAATGTGAAACTATATATTTATAAATATCCCAGTATTTATAGTAAGTGTTAGTTATTCTCATACCATAAAGTTTACTTACCTGTATGAGGAGTTCCCCACAACTATTGCAACTAGTTCTTTACCATCAGACTTTTGAACACCAGCAAACTGGCATCTGAGGTATATTACTTTCATTTAGAATTGGCAATTTTAAAATATAAAGGCCATTTAAATAAAAATGCAGAACCATTACAAAATGCATAAGACGTAAAAAATAGCAATAAGCTTGTATCACATTACCAATTAAAGTCATTCAATTTCTGAATGTTAGCTCAGTGTGTGGATGAAGAATGTGTCAACAGCAAGTCTATAAATGAATGGATATATTCAAGAACAGTATTGAAAGTGTTGAAGATGCCCTGTGATCACACTAACTCCTCAATTGAAGTCCACAACCAAGCATCAGAGAGAAAAGTGTTACTCACTATATTCTGGGATCATAAATGATTCTGGAATACTATCTGAGGAGATGAGAGACTGTGACAAGTGCAAAGAACTGTGATATGCTTCTGAAACATCTAAAGGCAGCAACTCAGAAAAAATGTTGAAGTTTGTTATCCTCAATGTGTGCCTGCAGACACTGCCCTCACACCACATGTTCTACAGTGGAGAAGATAAAGGAAATGACATTTTAGGTGTTACCTTAACCTCCATATTAATCAGACTTAGTGCTGAGTGATTATCACTTTTTGTTGGACCCTGAAAGATGCACTAAAAGGACATCAGTTCTTATCAGATAAAGAGAATAAAAATGGGGGTGCAGAAATGGCACAACCACATCTTTTCTCAAAGGGATCTAGTCATTAGCTCATTGTTTGGAAAAGTGTATCAAACATAATGAAAATTACACTGAAGACTGACATACATATTTTCTTTTTGAGTAAAACAGTTTTAACTTCTGAAGTTTTATTTGAATGACCTTTGTCGTTTGGAGAATTCAGGTATCCACAATGGCTTCTGATCAAGACCATCTGCCACTTTATATAAAGTACTTTTACAGTAAGGTTGAAAAACACATATTGAATATATTCTCCTTAAACAGAAGCCCTTCACCACAAAATGTCCATAATTCAATATCATAGTTAGCAGACAATTTGGTCAGTGTAAGTGACCAGCACTGAGACCTTGTGAAAGTGACCACTCCTCAGCAGGGGTGAAAAAAATAAAGTAAATGTGGACACAGAAGTCTAAATCAGTAGGCTAAAACTTATCTGGTAAACCATACCTCCTCCATTCCAGAAGAGTACTAATGGTCTGCATGACAAAGTGAAGTTGAACTTTTAAGTGCTATGCCTGGAAGCTTCTGTACATTATCAAAGGAAAAATAGTGCATTACCTAAATTTTGCTTTGTCAAAATTTTTTCTATTAATTATTCTTGCATCAAAAACAACATAATGTATGCTGCTATAAGGAAATTTTCTTAAAATACTAGGTACCAATACACAATTTTTAATTTCCCAGAATTTTTAATCTGGTTATAATGTTTAAAGGATTAATAATACTGTCAAACTCACTTATAATGAATTTGAATGGACAGTTAAAAAACTTTGTTATATCCATAAATTTGCCATAAGAGATATTGATAAAAAAAATTACCTAGAAAAGAAATATACTATAAAATCACCTAGAAAACAAATATACTATGCATTTAAGCAAAAACAATAGACTAAAATGAAAAATAACTAGAACACATATTGCCTCTGGCACATATGAGAATCTTGTTTTCAAAGAGAATCAAGTTTTTCGTTTACCCACTTTTCCACCCCCTCAAAATTTTAATTCTAGCTATGGATGATGGGGAAAATGAAAATAACAACATTTTATTAAGTAATTATACAACATAAAAAGTATTGTCTTTCATTCCTTAAATTTAAAAAGTTGCTTCTTTTCTCCTTAAATTTTTAAAAGTTGTTATCACACCCCTTTGAGAAAAGAGGGAAGACTTGCTATCGGTGGAATATCTCTTAACATTATACCACTGAAATTTTGAATTTCTACCATAAACAGATCATTTAAAACATTTGTTAAAAGTTTCACCCTTCCCATATTTAGTGATCTCTAACAATATAAATTAAAACTACCTAAGGATTTGAAAAATGCTAATTATAATATTTCATTAGTACCAATCCAACTAAACAGAGTTTGCCAATTATCTCGAGAAAAAAACCTATTTCTCACCCACCTTGGAAATAAAGGTTAACCCATTGCTGCCAATGGAAATTTTGACCATCACATTCAACTACCAAAATTTCAAATTTCTAGCATAAATGTTTCATTTTCAATATTTGTTAAAAATTTCAGAATTTTCGATTTTTTACACTCGTGCTTGGCTACTGATTTACAGGACCTGGGTTCGAGCCCTGGGTAAGGCATGGATGTGTGTGCTGTTTTTCTGCTGAGGTCCCGCCATCCTCACAGACCTTCTACTATGGCGTATTAAACTGATAGGCTCCTGTCAGACTTCTGTGGCAAGCAGCTGCTTGAGGGGGTATTTATTTTATTTATTTAATGGGCACAATTATAGCTTTTGGGCAATTCGGAAATTGCAAATTGTACTATTTAATTGATAGCTATACAACTAAAAAGAATTTTTAATTCTTCTCTAAAAACAGTTTTCTTTTAAAGGAAAAAAAAAATTGAATTTTGCTAGCCTATTATGTCTTAAGAGGTCAACATATTGTTGTCTATGGAAACTTCTTGACTTTCGCATTCCACAACCAAAATTTCAAATTTCTAGTGTAAATACAATGTTTGCAATATTCATTTGAAATTTTGAACTTTTTTCACCATTAGAGAGGGTTGAATTATGATGTCAAGTTCTCCAATTTGGGAGATTCAAAAGGAAGAAATCATAATTTCATCAATACCTATCTAACACAAAAGGAAATTTTAATTTATCTCTATAAACAAACAGTTTTCTCTTCCCTTCCAGGCCTCCAAAGATTGTAGACTATGACAGAATCTACAATGAGAGCCCTAAGATGCACACAGATATCTTTTGTACATCAAAAAAATTAATTTTTTAAAAAGAAAATTGCCATTTGAAAAATATTTTCTTTTTTTTATTTGATGCATATTTTATTAAATACGATATAAATAATTTGTTAAAGCCATATGACTGCCATTTCTTAAGGTATGTACTTCTGGTCCCCCCCCCCCCCACCTTTTTTTTAACACTCTTCTCTGCCTTAAACCTATTTCAGTATTTCTAGAATTATTTTGACCATTTATTTCAGCATTCTATGTGTGGTTACTGCTCTTCAATCAAAACTGTAAGCCACAGTTTGTTACTGTTAGAGTCTGGTTATCGCGAAACTGCCAGCAGCATCATGGGAGACAGGAGAGCCAGGTGTCATGTCCTGTTAATTGTCGGCATGTGTGGCAGTTAAGTGGCTACAAAGTGGACTGTTTATAGCAAGCACTGCTCTCATACTTTGTATACATTTGCCATGCACCTAGTTAGTATTTATACTTTTATGTTTAAACCTTTGTTTTATTATTGATTTTTTGCATTTATGCTATATCATATGGCTGGCTTACAATTTGTTGCTGTGGATATTTTATTTAACGTCGCATTAGCTTAAATGTTATTTTATCTTTTATTTCTTCATTTTCCAGTACAAAAACTTGATCTACTATCGTTTTCTGAAAATGAATGAGGTCTTGAATACGGAAGCAAAAAGAACTTCCTTGGTAGAGAAATCAATCCTATTGTGGGAGGGCAATTTTGCCAAAGGTTTCCTCCCCCAAATATATTAGCTGTTCCATTCTGACAATATAGACATTTTTCACCCTTGGTGCACAAATCTTTCTGCACCTAGCCAAAATCGCTAAACTTATGGATAGCTTAGTGGTAAATTTTTGAATTTTTGATCCTAAATCATGAGGAAAAAGCTTCTGCAATATCGGACATAAAGCCAATCTAATCTGTACAATTTTCTTGAGCAGTAACTCTAGATTTTGCAAGATCTGCCAAAGTTTGCTCTTCGTTTCTTAAGATTTATAAAGAATTGGTAAAATTCCATATTCCTTGGCAACATTAGCTTCCTTTCAGCCTTCCACACATTTTTACCTATCTTCCTATTGCTTTTGGCTTTGACATTTGTCAGTTGGTCGGTTTGCGGATTTGACAAAATGTTGTTCCACCCTATCATTCAATTGTGATGGAGAAACTTAATGATTTATGTGCCAAATGAAAGCTTGTGACATGGGGAGTGTCATAGGCTATAAAAAAACTGACCCCCCATGTTTTCTTCCCCCTAAAAAGAGGAAATGTGAAAACTATTCTTAAGCTATCTCTCCAGAATGCAAAGGCCAAAAGTAACAAGCTATACATCGAATGAAAGCTTCTGATGCAGAGAATGTCATAGGCTATGAAAAATTGACCCCCCAATTTTTCTTCTCCCTTAAAAAAGGGGGAAGTAAAATTATTGTTCCCCTAAATCTCCTGAATGTGAGTGCAGAAAGAAATGAGCTATGTGTCCAATGAAAGCTTGTGATGCAGAGAGTGTCATAGACTATAAAATAAAGATCTCCCCTCATGCTTCCCACTAAAAAAGGGGAAATGCAAAACAACTGTTCTGCTATATCTCCAGAATGTGAATGCTGAAAGTAACAAAATATACATCAAATGAAAGCTGCTGATGTGGGGAATGCCATAGGCTATGAAAAACTGACCCCCATACTTTCTCTGCCCCCAAAAGGGGGACAATGTGAATAAGATTGTTCCTTTCTATCTCCTGAACACAAATGCAGAAAGTAATGAGCAATGTGTCGAATGAAAGCTTGTGGCGCAGGGAGTATTGGCTATAAAAAGAACCCCCCCATGCTCACCTCCCCCCTAAAAATAGGGAAATGTAAAAGTCTTTCTACTATGTCATCGGAACGTGAGGGCTTACAATTATGAGTTAGGCTGAAACTATTTCAAATGATCCCTTATAATGATGATCATAAACTATTTCGAATTCTGTCCTAATTATTTCTCCCTGACAAAATGTAGGGAGGGATTTTTGTGGGGGTCAACTTTAACAAGATGTATTTCAAATGAAAGCTTGTGACGTTTTCAATGTCATGGGCTACCTTGAACCTGAATCCAAAAAGGTGGTAAATGTGCTTGATATTTATGAGTTATGTGTATCAAATGAAAGCTTTTGAAGGTAGGTGTTTTTAGTGACAACAAAATAAACCTAAAGCATATCGATGGTGCAATTGGTCACGAGTTCGCATTCACTTTGGAGGAAAATTCCTTACCAAAGGGCACTGATTACCTACTTGACAAGATTACTGGCACCCTACCTTCCTTTGAAGTCAATACAAAGTCAATGACCAATTGACCATTGATATGCTTTAGGTTTATTTTCTACTTTTTAGGGCCACATAGGAAGATAGGTATTTTATAAAATTTTTTATTTATATTTTTTTTTATTTCACTCTCTGTACCAAATTAAAAATTTTTTTGTTTTGGGGTCATCTTAATGCAAAACTTTCAAAATAATAAAAAAAAAAACTGTATGGCTTTGCCTAACATGAGTTCCAGAATTTTCCAAAGACAAAGTGAACAAGCAATGTCTTGTGAATCATTGTTCCACAATGACATTCCTAAGTTTGTTCCCTTATCACCAAGCTAATTCATCAGTCTTCCAAGAGTATATTCTAGCTGTGTGACAACAGCAGACTGACAAATTTTGTTGGTTAATTGACCTTGGTTGGCCCATTTATTCTCTTTGCTAGAATTTTTGTGTTAATCCAGTGCCTGGTGTGATGTTGATATTCGCTGGCAGTTTGATGAAATCTTAATTACCTCTCCTATGTTGTTAAGATTTTTCAAAAAGATATCTAGATTAGTGCAAAAGGATTAACTTTTAGAAAGAAAAAGCAGGGAAATAGAGTGATTTCTGACTATTCCATATTATGCTCCAATTAAAAGGAACCTTAAGAATGGAAAAGGTTCATTATATCAGTAATGAACAAAAATATATTTGTAATAATTGGTTTGGTTGTTTGGGGTTTAATGGCACATCGGCAACAAGGCCATAATGCGCCAAATAAAAGACAATATAAAAGACATAGAAACCCGCAACCAAAATTAAAAATATATTTTCAACATTATAAATGGGTAAAATAACAAAAAACCAGGTGCATAGAAACAGAGTAAAACAACTGTAGAAATACTAAATAAAATAATCCCAGGTGTAAGAGACCTGGGGTAAATAATGCGATTAAAATATCCAGTATAATTAGTATATCAAATTCGATTAAAATATCCAGTAAATTTTAAAAATTGAAAAACAGCGGTAAAATGACAATGATCTGATAAAAGATGTCCGAGTGTAAGGGGCTCGGACGTAAAATCATGGAAGTTAAAAAACCTACGTCGTTCAAGGTTAAAACAATGACATTCAATTAAAATATGTTTAACTGTTAAAACGGTGTCACAAAACTCGCACTTAGGTACTGCGTCCGCCTTAAGAAGAAAAGAGTGGGTTAAAAACGAGTGACCTAAGCGGAGCCGAGCAAGGACAACTTCCTCCTTACGATTCCTGCGAAAACAAGACTGCCACGGTTTGACAATGGGCTTGATCTTGAAGAGCTTGTTAGCAATCTGTGCAGACCAAGATCTCTGCCACTGTGCCCGGAGCTCGATGGTGAAACGCTGCCGGAAATCCACATATGGAACCGGCAACGGAGAGTCGGACAGGGGCGTGGCTGACCTGGCAGCAGAATCTGCCAAATCGTTGCCCCTGATTCCGACATGACCGGGCACCCAACAGAAGAGAATCGTGGTGGTGGCTGCCAGACATGGAGCTGCTGGCGGATCTTGGAGAGAACAGGGTGAGGCCGATGCCTCACCGAGATCAAAGCCTGTAGCGAGCTAAGTGAGTCGGTGTAAAGCACACACCGACGATGATGCTTAGCTGCTATATGGTCCAAGGCAATGCTGATAGCATGCAACTCAGCAGTGAAGATGGAACACTGCTGTGGGATCTGGTCTGCAATGATTACATCACAGCAGACCATGGCTGATCCCACAGAAGTGCCGGACTTCGAGCCATCTGTGAAGACAGGCAAGAAGTCCGGGTGCGCAGCACGATGGCTGGCAAAGAGTTGCCGGTACACACAGTCGGGTGTAAAGGCCTTCCCCGTCCTGCACAGGGATATTTGTAATAAAAAAGCACACAATTTTAAAATATATATTTTAAAACTCAACTTGAAGGGGAATGGACTTTGCTTCATATAGCTGTACCTTCATTATAAATGGGTTTGACTGTATTAAAAGTATTAAAAATACATTTTTTAATGTAAAAAAAAATGCTATATATTTCTTTAGGAAAAATGTTAATTAAGGTACATACCTCTGCATTACTTTGCTAGCATACTCATCAGTGCATATTGAGGCATCACTGCTTAGTGTGTAAATCTTGCATTTAACATTTGTAATGTCCCTCAGATCCAAGTCAACTATAATAAACAATGCAATCATGTTACTATTTTATAGGAATATTAAATAATTCATAAAAAATTATTTGAAATAAAAAATATTATACTCTTCACAGCTAAGAAGGTTATTTTTAGAGAATTTCTTTTTTTTTTTTTGGAACCACAGAGCAAAACAAATATGATGTGCTAATTTTCTAAAGCAAAAACATTTTCCACATCTACATACTCAGCATTTTACAATCACACTGTTCATTAAATTGTTTTACCAATTTATTTTTTAGTAGCAAAACAATAGAAAAAAAAAACTTACCTGTAGCCAAAGATTCTTCCAGAGGATGTTCAAAAGACACAATAATATGAGATGTAGACAATGCCATCACTTCAAACATAATAGGAGATTCTACATCTGCAAATATTTAAATTGTACTTACTAATAAACAATATAAATAAATACAATATACAGGATAGTAGTAAGGAAGTCCACAGCCAGGGGAATACCTCATGAATGCATAATGCTATAGAAATAATAATGATAGGTGTACATAAGTAAGTGGTAGTGGCTCCAAGTCTGACAGGAGTGGGACATTCCTGGTGCCATATGAAAAATCTATCAAGGGCTGGGTTGTTTTACCTCTGAGTGACACTTTTTTTGCACACAATGAGCTAAATGGCCATGTCACAAAGACCCTTAGGGCTCAGAGAAGATTTGGGGAAAGGGACCCACAGGATATCTGTTAGCCTCCTATCAAGGCCATCCAACATGTTCTTTAACACGCACAGGGGATGGCTCTCCTGTACATGGGGCCACAGCTTAATGTCCATCCAACAGACTGTAACCTTCCCACACCATTGGTGGCCTTTCTGACCAAGGGTCAAAAAGCAAGGCAGACTCCCAAACATACAGATTATGTTTAGATATCCTTAAGAATATTAATATTGCTTTAATTAAAAAACATACACTGAAGTTAAAGTACTCTAGTAATCTACAGACCCACAAGGGATACAGTTTAGGAACCACTGCTCTACAATTCTGTAATTGCTTGTATTTCACAATTTGTCATTTTATCACTTTTGATACTTGAGCGACAGCTTTTCGAATTTGCTGAGAGGAGTGTTGCAATCATGCTAGATATATTGGCATTATAGTTATAGAGCAGGAGTGTCAAATCCATTGATTGCAAATTACCAGTAGATCATGCAGTCAATGAAAAATATTTTTACATTAGATTTTTAATGCCATTAAAGGTTTTTATCTGTTGTAATGTTTAATTGTACAACAATTGTTTTTAACTTGCAATTTGTTTCAGTTTGCAGCTATTATGTAGTTTTATCCTGGCCACAACCTGGTTTTTTGTCAAAGAGCATAATAATAAAAAAATGATAATATATTGCAGGGTTAAAATAAAAAAGTTGCTTGCTGTACTAAAAAGGTTGAATACCACTGGTACTAGAGAAATCCATCATTATTTTTTCAGTATTTGCATTCATTAGACATTCCTATAGAATATGAATTAACAGGATATTTTCATAGCATTATGCATTGAAGAGATATTTCGTTGGTTATGGGCCTTTTATTTTACCATCATGCATAACTGAAAGATACGTTTTTTTTTTAAATATATGTCTTACAGTGAAATCTCTCTGTAACTAAACTCTGAAATGGAAATCCACTGAACTGAATGAAGTTTGTTTAATGGAGATTTCTTTCTTAAAGAGGTGCTAATTTTCCCATTACAAAACAAATACTTGCAAAAATGACTGCAAATTAATGGCACTGTTATACAATAAATGTAACTAGTAGAAGAAAAAAAAATACATATATATTATTATACATATTATATAAATAAATTCATATACATTGTTTAACATACATGCATGCATATGCTACACTTCTCATGATTTTTCCTTTACAAATTACTTTTGCTGTGACAATATTTGCAATTTGCTACAATATCTGTAATATATGTGTGTGTTGTGATATCATCCCATTTTATGTTTCAAGCAAAATATTACATTGTACAAGTTTTGCATATTTAGCAGTAAACTACATATTTTTGATCCATATGCTAATATAAGTTTTATTTTTTCCTTTTTGCCAACATTAATAAAAAAAGAACTCTATAAAGACAAACATTATAAAGATAAACTTTACAACAAAACCTTTAATAACAGCAGATTACAAAAAATCCGATTTTTACCATAAATTATATCTTGGCAATATTTTCAATTATATTTTAACTAAATTTCAAAATTCACATTAACAAATTGTATTTTTAAACTAAAATTTTTACCATTATTTTAAAATCTTTTACAGCAATAATACAGCTCTATCCAGAAATGATTTAATTTCAATGCCTCAGTTAAACTTTCTATGCTTTGAAATATTATTTTTTTACATTTAGCTTTTGTTTCTTCAGATTTTTGTTCCTTTTATTTAAATTATCTTGTATTAGAGAAAAGTAAATCAGACAAAAACTCTAGTCAGATTTGTTAACCACTGACATCGAACATTTCAAGGTAAGCACATCACATATAGAGATATTGAATGCAGCTTACAGACAGTAAAAATACTGCAAAACAATAGGTTATATTTTTTAAGATTTAATTTTTACTGTTTTGGGTGCAGAAAAGTGCACTTGACTATTATTACACCTATATTTAAAAAAAAAACTGGAAGTACACTGGTGCACTAAAGTTAAGTATAACATACAAATTCTAGAAAATCTCAAAAAGCAACAATGAAATGCTGTGAGATTTGAATTGGCAATATATTGATAACAGTGATTTGAACTGACAACACATTGTTCATGACACAATGATCGGTATGATACAGCAAAATAATCACATGATTTCCAAGGGTTAGATAAATTAATGCAGACATGTGCATAGCTAAGGCATGCACATGTCATGTTAAGCAGAACAGAGAAATTAATATGAAGACCTCCAAACAGCTAAGACTTTTTCTTAAAGGGGAAAAAAGTACTCCCCTACACAAAGGATGGAGGTAACTTAGAAGCTCTACTTGAGCTTGTCCTGGTTTCTCATATAACATGCAAACACATGCAAAAGACTTCTCATACTGTTCACCATAGCATGGCACAGAGACATCATAAGGATGATTTTACATATGGTAGAGCATTTGATATGTAGTATGGTCCTGAGATCTGATGACAGTACACCCCACTGTTCTCAGAAAACAGATCAGAGTTTGTGGAAGGTTCTTGGAGGGAATTAACAATAGGATTCAGATATGAAGAATAGGCTGGTCATTCCATTCATTGAATATCCTCACTTTTGAGGAATCTGTTGATTGACTGAGCCTTATGAGGGCAGACATTGCTGTCCATTAAACTAGGGCCAACAATGTTTCCGAAAAGCCTCATATAGGGCAAAAGGATATTGTTTCTATGCCTCAAAAGGATATTGTTTTTATGCCTCTGACCAATCAATGTGCCTCCAGCAAAGTCATGGGGTGGTGTTTATCCATTTGAAATGATGCCAACCAAACTATCAAACCACCACAACTACCATAGTGGTGTAATTCTCTAACATTATAGTGTTCATAATAGGTTCCATGCTCTCTCCAGTCATTACATATTGAAAATCAGACTGAAGAATGAATAGTAATTTGTCAGTGAAGAGTTCATGCACCCATTGGACTGAGGTCCAGTCATGATGTTATCTGCATGTTAGTCAAGCTCTCCTGTGGGAAGGATTGAGAGGAATACAAACCATTGGTCATCTGGCATAGAGCCCTCCTCTCTGGTGAAGCCTTCTATAAATAGTTTATCTTGAAACTGTCCTCTCAAAGGTGGCAGAAAGTTCCAGAGAGAGTTGCTAGCTGACATTGGGCTGTTAGTGCAAAATAGCAGTTGTACTGTGCTATTGCCACTCTTGGACAACCTTTCACTCATCCACAACTAACATCTCCTGTCTGTTGGAACATCTATGGAAGTCTTGAAAGCATATTGGAGAACATTTACAGTTCTAACCACATTAGTCTGGGACTGGCTGGACTCTAGATACCAAATGCTCTACCACATTAAAAAGCATCCAAATGATGTCTCTACTAACAAAACGTTCTACCAACATGAACATAACACTTGTTCAATAGAAAATGAGTGGTGTAGAATCAAGGCTGGCTTTTATAGCACCCCAGATTTGCTTTTCAAATCACATGCATTTTGTCCAGTCAGGTGATTTTTTTGGAGTTTATGAGTTTGCATATTCACTGAAGTGCCACTGAATTAGGGATAGCAACCTAGTAACATGTTGGATGCCTCTGGCCCTGATAACAGCTGCCACAAGGCAAGGACTCCACAAGCTTGCATAAATGTTCTACAGGTATGGCAACCCATGCATCCTCCAGAGCTGTCTACAATTCTCTGAAGGTCGTCGCTGATGGCATGAACACTCTGCTCAATGGTATCCCAAAGATTTTCGATGGGATTTAAATCTGGGCTTCTAGTCGGTCAATTCATTATTTCAAAGTCAGCAGAATGCTACTGCAACCATGCAGTAGCCAACCTGGACCTGTGAGATGAACAGTTGTCTTGTTGGTAGATGCCATTTCCATTGAAAATACATGGCCATAAATGGGTGTAAATGGTCAGCTATGAGTTCTACATACCAGAATGCATTGAAAGTCGTCAATACACATACCAAAGGTCACACAGATGTCCAACTGAAGACACCCCAGGCCATCACAGAGTCACCACCAGCTTTTACTGTTCTGACCTGACATGCAGGATCCACAGCTTCATGGGGTTGACACCATACCCTGTCTCCCATTGGCATGATGAAGTTTTAAATCAGGATTAATCACTCCAGGTATTTGTTGCTAATTTTCGATGGTCCAGCTTCGATGTTCTTTGGTGCAGGCAAGACATTGAGCTCAGTGTTGTGCCGTTAGAAGTGGGACTCTCATAGATCGGCGGCTCCCAAAGGTGAAACGATGAAGTGAGCGTTGCATGGTCCATGCACTGACTTCCCGGCTGGAACCTGCATTCAGATGGGAGGTGATTTAAAATAATGTCTAGACCCTATTGAATGCAGATCAGACAGCGAAGCCCACGATCATTCAAGGCTGGTTGTCCTTTGCAGTTTGTCCAGGTGCTTGTTTCTTTGCCAGAATTTTCATATTCCCGGAACACTCTTGAAACTGTTGTACGAGAAAATCCATGTTTGTTTAACAATTTTGGAGATCGAGTGTCCCATCCGTTGGGCACCTACAATCTGCCCTCTCTCAAACGCATCTAAATCCTGAGGCTTTCCCATTACACTTCTCACGATGAATGCTTGGGAAAGCTTAAGCTGATAGCTATATAGGCCAGAGTTTCAGCCACGCATGGTGCAAATGCAGGACTTGCAGTACTGAATTTGGACAATGTCTCCTATCCCTAATTCAATGGCACTTCAGTGTATTCTACTTCATTGACACATGAAATGTAATGTTTCTAATTTCAATCGTTTGTGAAAGAGTTAACAGTTGGTCAAATATGATTAACTTCTGGAAATCACTGTATATGTTCAGCCTTTGGATTAACTGCATTTTCAGCCTTATTTATAATTACTTGCATTTTGATCACTTTCAAAAGTAATTATTTATTAAGCTATTTATACTGCTACCTATTAAGAGTTACAAACTGCTAAGAAGTTGAAATAATTAGTTGAAAAAAATTGGTTATCCTAACTGGGATTCAAACTTAGGTCTCCCAGAAGCATGCCAGATGTCATGACCGCTAATAATGAATTGTCTACAGGAAGTTTCCCTGTGATAATTTATTACTGAACTGCTAAGAAATTTTCACTTGATAAAAATTTTCAAGTATCAGTTTCTTATTATAACTCAATTATGTCATATTCATATTTACATCAATAGCACTCACTATACATTTCAGCATGCTTAAAACAGCCCCATTTTACTTTAGCTTTTCAACTCATTTCAATCTACTTTTACTTCTCAGAACCTAATTGTAACAAGTCTTGTTTAAATAATGGTATAGGCAAATTATTTCTACAGAAGCCTAATCAAAGAAATTATTCCAGGTGTTGGATTTCCTGAAGGTGCAATCCAACACTTCTGACTAAGCATGATTAATCCAAAATGCCACTGGTATTTCTGTGTAGCTAAGCTTTAAAAAAAATGCAGTTCATAACAAACATTTATGTCATTAAATTTCTGTTTACAGAACAAGTCTCACGTCTTGTTTCTGTGAGTCAGTATCTTGCTAAAGTAGATTAAAAAAAAACCACACGAATTTCTTTATATTTAGCACATCTGACATCTTGTATAGAAATACTGATCCTATATTACACATACTATTATTAACATGCATGCAAACTTTCTGTGGAATGGAATTTTTTTAAGATAGTCTAAAAAATGTTGACACCACTGTTAATTCTATATGTGAAACATAAATCTCTCCTTAACTTGAATTAGTTTTACTCATGCTAATAAAGAACTTCAAATATCAGTCTTGGCCAATGGATCTTTCTAAAAGAACTTGCACAGTTGGCCTAAACCCTAAATAAAATTTATTCAATTCACAAAAACTAGGAAACCTACCCTGCTTACTTCCTGGCCGTACACAACTACTAATAACAGTATTAAAAAGCATCTGTTGTCTTAAGAACACAAGAATTTGAGGCACATGTGTGGGATGTGTAAAAGGTATTGCTGATACAAGAACTCCTTGAAGGTCAGGGCTTGAATTCAAGAAATAACAATGATGCTGATCTGGTAGAGTCTGAAAATATTGCAAAAAAAAGAACTCTTTAAATTTAGGAACTCATTTTACTTTTTAGATTAATAGCAAACATAGAAAATATTAACAATTTTTACATTCTTAATTTAATTTACTGATACTGGTGAGGAGTGTTTTCCAATTTTTACATATATTTTTTATGTAGTATATCTATTGGTCAGAAAAAATGTGCTGAAATGTCTTCATATTTAATTCCCAATTATCATCTGTGCAGGTTAACTGGAATATTCATAAAAAGCATGAATTATTCAGAAAGGCACTCAGTGACAAATGAGATTCTTGCAACCAATATAAGGCTTTTTCCACAAGTTTTCTCAGCAGTGATGTCATCTTTATGGATGATAATATCCATCTCTATACGGTTATGACTTCATTAAAAATGAAGATATTCATATGATGGAGTGACCAGCCAAATCCCCAGACCTGAATCCAACTAAGCATGTGTGGGATGTCCTGAGTAGGTAAACTACAAGAACTTCTTCTAAATGGTAAAGCTAAGACCACCAAAATATATAAAGTCCCCAACAACAAATTTAAATATTCAGGAGAAAAATAAAATAGTATACTGTTGCTTCAGCTTGTAATTTGCCAACACTATTGGTTGGTTGTTTGGAGCATTAATAGCTGTGGCTATTATGGACCAAACAATAGAAAAAAATAGAGAATAAAATATGTGAAACCCAAAACCAAAGTTAAAATAGGAACACACAGGAAGGAACACAAAAAAAAATATGCATCTAAAACAAAAAACAACAAATGTAGAAACAGCAAGTAAAAGCAATACAGGTACAAATATAGAAAATAAAACCAACCCAAGTATAAAAGACATGGGATAAAGATAAACTAGATGAAACAAGAATATAAAGTCAAAGTTGATTAAAATAGCCAGTATATCATAAAAGCAGGGGGTAAAAAGCAATGATGTGATAACAGACGCCTGAGAGTAAGGAACACAACACACAAAGTATGCCTTGCTGGAATAGTTGCTAGCTCCCTAACCACTATGCCAGTTAAGGCTTTTTGTCAACACTATATAGGTATAGACAAAGAGAATGAATTATTATTATTAATGATTTTATGTTAAATTGCAGTGGAGGCATATTACTCATGCAAGACATGGAACAAATTTTAATTCAAAATGCAAGACATGGTCTTTAAAATGGATAGATACAATAGAAACCTTCATACATTTGTATGGACTTCTGGAGAAAGGTATCTGTTCCAGACACATTTATTAAATCTATGCATAACTGAAATGCATATGATAATGTAGAATTATTCAGACAATGTCAAAATGGATGACTTGATTACTTCATATATTATATGCCAATAATAAAATTGCTATCTAGTACCTGAAAATTTATTTATTTTGCAACATGTAGGGCAGAGTAAATAAATAATTCATCATTAAACACTAATATATCATATGTAATGTAGATCAATAATCAGCAAAACAGAGGTAGAATGAATAAAGATGTGAGAAAATTCTGGCAAAGTTCCGATTTAATTGTATAAATATGGAGGAATGCCAGTACAGTTCTTATAATTGGAGCAATGATGGACAAATAGTTGAGAAAAATCGCTGAAAATTGTCAAATTTCATACCAAAAGCTGTTATGTATACTAAAATGTCTTGAAAGACTTGCACAAAATTATATAAGATGGCAGCACATAATGATAAATGCTCACAGACAAAATAACAGTATCTAGATTTCAAATATCTAATATATAAAGAAGAAAGTTTGTTTGTTTGTTCACTTATGCACTCGTCCTCCAGAAGAGCTAGAGGCTTCAAACTTTGCATGAACAAATTAAAAATGCTACTGCAATTTAAAAATGCTTCACTCAGGGGAAGAATATAGGCTATTTGCAAACCCGCTGGGGTCAACCAAAATTGGGGTGGGTGGGTTTGAATTTCTCAAAATCCCCATAGACTTAACATTAATGGTTTGAAGTTATTCAAAACAACTGTTGCCACCAATAAATTTGATAAAAGAAATACATCTAACTAAATTAATATTTGATTTCATGTCATTAAACATTAATGGTTGCCACCAATAAATTTGAAATAATGAATGCATCAAAGTAATTTCTGATTTCGCATGATAAACTCATTGTTCAGTTTGTTGGTTCACGAATGTCTGTGGATATTGAAGTCGTTCAAATTAAGCAAAAGCATAATACGAGATTATTTGTTGAAATGCAAGCTTCAAAAACTAAATTTGTGTAGGAAGTTAAAATAATTAACTTAATTTAAAAAATATGCAAAAGCTATTAAACAAATAATTAATAAATGTTTTGTTTAACAATAATAATTTTTTAGTACCTTTACATTTTTTATGCACCTCAGATCATAGTTAATTTTCTTTTGCTATAAAGTTACATATGCCTGTAAAATTGTATCCGAGGAACTCTGGTGGGTATGAAGTGATTTGAAAAGTTTGATTATCTGAGCAAGGAAATTCCAGTTTGGTTTAGAAACTTCTGATATGGGGAGGATTATGGGTACCTCGAAATATGTCCATTTCTTTTCTCCCCTAAAAGAGAGGGAAAAAATTTTAACTGGAGGGGAAAGAGATTGATTGTAATGATATTTATGCCAAGCTTGTGATGTGGGGAATGCCATCTACTATATATTCTAAACAGTTTCAGACCCGAGCAATGCTGGGTAAATCTGCAAGTCTAATATAAATAAACAAGTTTGTTTGTGCATTTGTCTGCCCACTTATGCATTTGGCCCCCAGAAGAACTAGAGGCACCAAATTTTGTATGAATGTTCCCTTCACCCAAAGGAAGAATATAGGCCATGTGCAAACCTGCTGGGGTCAAAAAAAAATTGGGTGAGCGGGTTTGAATTTCTCAAAATTGCCATAGACAACCCTTTGCACTCCATAGGTGCCACTATAGCAACATACTAATACTATTTAACAATCATACTAAAAAAAAAACACCTGGAGTGCAAAGGGTTAACATTAACAATTAGAAGTTATTTAAAATAAATGTTGTCACCAATAAATTTGAAAAAAGGAATACAAACTAATTTCTTTCTGATTTTGTATGATAAAGTAATTGTTTAGTTTGTTGAGTCAAGAGCATGAGCATTCATGGATACTGAAATCATTCTAATTAAGCACGAGCAGAACACGAGATTCTTTGTTGAAATGAAAAAGCTTCAAAAATAAGAATTCATATCAAAAATTAAAATCATTAACTTAATTTGAAAAATATGTAAAAGTTAAACGTAATATGCTAATTAATAAAAGTTTTAATATGTTAAGTAATAAATAATGTTTTTCAATAATGATAATTTTCTTTTATAGTACCTATACATTTTTGGGGCATCTCAGACCATATTTAATTTTTTTTCTTTAAAGTTACATATGCCTGGCAAACTGTATCCAAGGGACTCTGGTGGGTACAAAATGATTTGAAAAGTTCAATTAAATAATTGAAATATATTAATATACAATAATATATATATCATTGTGTAATTCAGTTTTTGGTTCAGATACTCCTGACATAGGGAGAATCATACAGTATCTCGCAATATGTCCATTTATTTCCTTCACTTAAAGAGAGGAAGAAAAATTAAACTGGAGGGGAATTGATTTTAATGACTTTTGTGCCAAATGAAAGCTTGTGGCATGAGGAGTGCCATCTACCCTATATTTTAGAAAGTCTCAGACCCGAACAATGCCGAGTAAAACTGCTAGTACTTTATATTCTTCATCAGCAATATGGTGATAAGTTGAAAATCAAATTGAAATTAGAAGGCAAATTTCAAAGCTATGATGTATATGAGATTTTGATTGTAATTGGTATGATGTGATATGGAAATGATGTATCATTAGTAAAATGATGATATAATGGTAGCACACTTCTATTATAGGAATACTTTTCAAGAAAAATTGCATTTTTTTATTGTTTAATACATTAATATTAAGGATTTGGGTTGTTTTACCTCTGAGCAGCACTTTTTTGCACACCATGGGCTAAATGGCCAGGTCACATAGACCCCGAAGGCTCAGAGAAGGTTGGGGGAGGGGACCCACTGGAACAGCTGTTAGGAGACAGATGGTAGCCTCCCATCAAGGCCATCCAGCGTGTTCTTTAACGTGCACAGGGTATGTCTCTCCCGCACATGGGGCCATGGCTTAATGTCTCATCCGACGGACGGCGACCTTTCCAAGCCCATCGGTGTCCCCTACTGACCGTGGGCAAGGCGGGGAATTTTGCAGAGATAAATCTCAACGCTGACCCAGCTGGGACTCGAACCTGGGAACTATAGATTACGAGCCTGGTGCGCTACCAACTGAGCCACCTCTGCCCCTAATATTAAGGAAGTCCAATAAAACTTTTCAAACAATAAAGATGATATTTCATCACTGCAAGAGAAATGCTAACTGACGTGGATTTTTTTTTTGTATACGACAGTTTGAATTGAGACTTCAGATTGAAAATTATGTAGCCTCCTTCAAAAGTTGGTAATGCATTGCAGTTTATTACTGTATTGGATAATGCTGTTGCTGGTATCTTGTTGTTATACTTGTGTTCATTAATTATTTCTTGTAAGGTTCATGAAGTCATGCATTATATCCAAATGGTAAGTTACTATTGGTAAACGAATTATTTTTGCTTTTTAAAAGGAAAGATATACTCCTTTTATAGGAATGTCATTATCACCATTTTTTTTTAAAACAGAATGTGCTAAATTTATTTAAGATTTGATAGGAACTCAGCAATTGTAATTTTTATAATGTTTTAATTTGTATTAATGCTGGAAGATACATGATGGAGGTACAATATTTATTAAATCAGATTTTTTAATGGAGACATATTTTTTTTAATTGTATTTGAATGGCTTTTTTTTGTTTCCTAGGGAAAAGAAAATAAGTTAAAAGATGAATTTTTCACTTTATTATCTGTCTGTCAGTCTGTAGACAATCAACCTTTTTGTTTTTAGCGATAAATTAAAATTTTTATTTGGGTTGAATAGGTATTGATTGAATATTATGATTTTCACTTTTGGTATCTCCCAATAGCCATAACTACCCCCTCTAACAGTGGAAAATTCTAAACAAATATTACAAGAGATCTAATTATGTTAGAAATTTTAGTTGTGAAATGTTAATGTCATGAAGTCTGCCTTAACAACAATGATTTTCATCTTTCACCTTACTAAGAATAAATTAAAAATTCTTTTCAGATTGGATAAGTACTGATAAACTATTATGATTCACACTTTTCAAATCTGCTGAAAGTTTTAATTGTGCCCTTTGATAGTGGAGATTTTTTAAAATTTTAAATGAATATTGGAAATGATTTGGGCTAGAAATTTGATATTTTTAGTGGTGAAGTGTGATCATCAAGGAGTGGTAGCAACAATTTCTCTTCACCCCAGGGGTAAGTAGGAAAATGCTACTTTTTGTTCGAGAGATTAAAACTTTTTTTGAGTTTAGATATAAACAACATATGATGATTTATAGTTTTCAAATCCTCCAGAAGGCTTTGATTTACATTGTTAAAATGTGCTAAATGTAAAATAAAACAAATAAGTAATATATGCAACATAAGTAACATTGCAAACAATATATTTATGCCAGAAATTCTGGTGATAAAATACATTGGTGAACAGATACCAAGATAACTTGCCAACAGAGGTATAATTGATATTGACAGGTTTCAATTATAATTGGTTAAAATTTCAACTGGTAACCTTTTATTTTTTTAAAAGTTAGCACTTTAAAATTTTAGATAATATTTTATTAAATTAATATTAGATAATATTTAATTAATATTAAAATAGTAATAATATTTATTTTATATACACTGACAGATTTGCTTTTAATCCAAGGGGATGAGAAAACACAACTTTTTCATTTTAAGGGATATGAGAAATTCTTTTTTGCATCAATCAATCAAATCATTGTTGTATAGGGATAATAAGACAGTAGTTATATTTTCCGATCACCCATTAGTACAAATTACTACTGTTAGAGGTCTGAGAGGAGCCTTCCAGTTTATATGCCATAGCAAAAGTTCTGTAAGGATTGCAGGACCTCAGCAGAAAAACAATACAACATCTAAATCTTACAGAGGGCTCAAACCCAGGTCCCTTAAATCAGTAGCCAAGCATGCTAACTGCTCAGCCATTACTGAATTATTTATTTAATGTCATGAGCGTGAGTGACAAACATTAAATTTCATCATATGATGCAATTTGGTTGACTGTTTCACAACATAGATGGCACCATGAACGAATCAAATAATGTTTGGGAAATATGTCACATTAGCTGAAGAAAAGGTTACCTGCTAATGGTGTAGTAGTCAGCACACCTGGCATATTACTGGGAAGTGTGGCTTCAAATTCCACTCAGAAAAACTAAAAATTTTCAGCTATTTAATGAGTGATATGACTACAGGACATCTCCAGTGATACTTTACTATTGAATTATACACTATATTGCAAAAAGTGTCCGGACACTTTCATGTCAAGTGAACGAATAGCTACATTCAAATCTACCTAACTTTGAAAATAAGCTTTTTAAAGAAAAAAAGTCACTAGACATAAATTGAAGATCTCGATCAGAGTTCTCTAAATCTCTATTTTGTATAATATTAATCTAATATTTAAAGATTTATGGAAGCTATAATATTTAACAGATGTTATCACACATCACACTTTCAAAAAATGAGGGTATATCAAAAAGCAAGTTACCCTCTTGAATATACAACAACAAAGTATATGAGAATGGCAAATATGTTAGGGTGAATATACAACCTGAATCTACTTCTCCATAGTCACTAAGGTTATGCAAATACTTATCTGAACTTATAATTAATTTGTCCATTCCCTGAGTAAAAAAAAACTGCTCTAATGTCCACCAACCAGGTTAAAACTGCTTCTTTGACATCTTCATTTCACAAAAACCTCTGCTATACCAGATGCTCTTTCAATTTACTGAAGAAATGGTAATTGCAGGGAAATAAGTCAGGGCTGTAGGTGGTCATTAATGGGTGAAACATGATCCGGAGTGATGAATGTCAATGGTCTGCCTCTGTAGCATTTGTCTGTCAAATCTGTATAGCCATTTTAAGCTGCTGATACCACCTTAACGATAACCTGACAAGCACTGCATTCTCCTTGTATATGGTGGATATTCTTGACGAATTTCCATACAATTCAAGTTTTTCACACACAAAAAATAAACTGTTCCACGGACTTCTAATATGGAGTAACAATTGAATTGACATGCCATCATTCACAAACAACAGAAATGCATTATGCTCATTCATGTGTTGCAACTGTCCTGGTCGGACAATTGCACTATGCCATACATCCCTCCAAAGCACAAATGCCATTTCCTTATTAAGACGACGGGTAGTGCTGAGTGCAACTTACTTTTTAATACAACTACAAAGTTACTTTCTTTTATATGTCCAATGTCTCAAATATTGTGAAGAATTCACATATTTTGCATTTATCAAATCAAGGAATTGTTTTCTGATTAGCATTAATTGAGTGAAATATGGGTTGTTTGGTATAAGCTTACAACATCCAAAGAGTATAATAAACTTGCATAATCTGGAATATGTAAATTTCTGATGGATTCGATGAAGTTGGTTGAATAATTCATTATATAATTGGCTTTTGGGAAAATAATAGATAATTCTTTAAGTAATTTTCCTTTGTATTGCTATGTAGGTAATTTTTGCCTGGAAACAAGAGTAAATTAAAATTATTTAAGCACAGTGAAATGATATTAATAAAATTCGCTTTTTACATAATCACTGTTTTACTAAACAAAATTGTCTAGTGGGCCAAATTTACTCAAATCTACCAAACTTTAGTCTTATTATAATATAGGAAAGTTGACATATTGTTAGTCTACTTAGCAAATATAAATTTTTACACTGATATATGTATTATATATAATTTTAGTAAAGCTATAACTGTCACAAATGAGAGGTTTTTACAAGTAGAAATCCATTTTTCCCTATCTTCCTATCACTTTTTGCTGACATTTGCCAGTCTGTTTGTCAAAACAGTTGTTCCACCATATCTTTTGAATGCGATGGAAAAACTTAATCATTCACATGTTAAATGAAAGCATGTAACATAGGTAATATCATAGGCTATTAAAAATTGACACCTCATGCTTCTTCCCCCCCCCCCCTAAAAAGGGGAAATATCAAACTATCGTTCCCCTCTATCTCCTGAACACAAGTGCAGAAAATAACTCCAATGTCACGCATAAAATGAAAGCTTGTGACGCATGGAATGTCATAAGCTATTAAAAAAGTGACCCCCACGATTTCTTGCTCCATAAAAAAAAGAATATATTGAAAGCAATTGTTCCACTATATCTTCAGAACACAATGGCCAAAAAATAACAAGCATCAAACTATGCATCAAATGAAAGCTTGTGACATGGGGAATGTTACAGGTTAAAATATTTCCACCCCCTTCCTTCTTCCCCCTGTGAAAAGAGGAAATATTGAAATGATTGTTCTGCTATATCTTCGGAATACAAGGATCAAAAGTAACAAGTGATGCATCAAATGAAAGCTTGTGACATAAGGAATGTTACATGTAAAAAAATTCTGGTCCCCTTGTTGCCCCCCTTAAAAAGGGAAATTTTAAAATGATAGTTCCACTATATCTTCTAAATGCGAGGTCCTACAATTATATTAGGTGTCAAATGAAAATTCACAAGGACTGTTTTGAATTTTGCCCCACAGTCTCCTGCCCCCAAAAGGGGATGGATTTACATGGAGGTCAACGTAGCAACTTATATCTCAAATTATAGCTTGTGACATTCTCCAATGTCATGAGCTACCTTAAACATGACTCCAAAAGTAGAAGGAAAATTGTGGTCGATATTTATGAATCATAAAGTTTCTGAAAGTAGACGCTTTTAGTGACAAAGAAAAAATAAATAAATAAACTAAAATTTAAAATAAAAATACCTACCTTCCATATGTGCTCTAAAATGTAAAAATAAACCTAAAGCATATCGATGGCGAAATCAGTCACTGAGTTCATATTCGCTTCAAAGGAAGGTAGTAGGGTGCCGATTTACCTTCTCAACAAGATTGCAGGCACCCTGTCTTTCTTTGAAGTGAATACAAATTCAGTGATTATTACACTATCGATACATTTTAGGTTTATTTTCTACTTTTTAGAGTGCATATGGAAGATATGTATTTTTTAAATTTTTCTATATATATTTTTTACTTAAAAAGTTATGCTCTATTTATAGCTTAAAACATACAACTTTGCCACCCCATCCCAATAGTCTTATTCAAAAACAAAAAGGAAATGTATAAACAATTGCTGAGCATAATGGGGTGTTATATCTCAAATGAAAGTTTCTGAGTGTATATCATGGGCTACCTCAAATTATATTCCCTTTTTTTTGTCCTCCTGAAGAAGGAAGAAAATTACATGGGGAGGATCATCTATGATTGAAGAAATTTCTCGACATTTTTGTTCAGTTGTCAAGGTGACAATCTATTATGCGTTTCAGCATTTAATCTGAACTAAGAAGCCAAGTAATGCTGGGTAAATAAGTAAGTATGTGATGTTTTAACAATGTATTTGTATGAAATATAGCATTAGGGAGCACAATTAAAATACCTATATTGAGATTTGTGAACAAATTTTAATTTATATTTCAAGTTTGAATGTCATGGTAAGGGACCACTCTGTGTCATCACCTTCTTAATCTTCTTTGTCAGCATTTATTTCTGTTTTTTCAGTTCCTGATCATCTACTCCATAAGTAACCATTAATTGGGAACATGCCTGTTGGTTGCTACCTTCATAGGATCCTAAATGTCTACTGTGTAGTGTCCCTGTGTAGTTACATAGGAGTTCTCTTCTGTCTCTCCTCACCTCATGATTATGGGGTCCCTTTTGGGCTTTCTTATTATTAGGCAATGTTTGTTGCAGGTTTGGGTAGCACCTTCGAGGGACACTACTATACATTACTTTGGCCTCTGCTTCAGGTAAGTGGGAAGTTTTGCACTTGAAAGGTATACAATTAATTTTCAATATTTATAATATATTTAAAAACCACAGTTATCCACAAATTTCATACAATTACTAAAAGTAAAGCACTATTACCATTGTTTGTAATGCATTCCTTTTTCATTGCCATTGAGCTTTGGCAATTGGAAGGTGAACAGAGCAGACTTTGTTTTTCCTCCAGTGAGAAACTCTTTACACTAAAAACTTGACTGCTGTTTGTCCTTTTAAGTTTGTGGGCCTTTCAAGACTGGATTATGGCTACCTGAAATGGCAATGCAGTGTCTTCAGAATGAAGGCATTCTTCATTCCAGGTAGCTCTATAACCCAACCTAGATCCAGCCAAGCCTGACTGATGCACAGTCAAGGTCAGTTTATACAATGAACACTGAGCCTGCATCTATCAGTTTCCTAGAAATTGTCCTAGTCATGATGGGAACTTCTATGGCAACAGTTAAGTTCATCAAATGATAGCTATGGTTGCAGTTGGTCTTTTGCCAACTGTCTACAGATCATGCATTTCATCAGTGATGTTGGGTATCTGACAGTGCCTGACCCTATGAAATGAATCTGAATACCATCTGGAAATGATTGACACCAACAATGTCCAGCCATCCTTGCAGTGCAAACCCATATGTGTGGTGACACAGTGGGTAACCAACTGGCTTCACACAGCCCTGCAATTCAGCCATGCTGAAATATGTCCAGCTACTGATATGGTTGATGAAAGGCTTTGCCTGGTATCTTCTACAATTCATTCTCAATATCTACTATTAACACTCTTATGTAGCTTGCCACAAACAGCTACACTACCTCATGCATTTGGCTTAGCCACTTAGCTTTTGTTTTGTGATCTTCCATAGATACAGATAGGATATGTTTGTTATGGGAAGGTAATCACTTGCATATATCACTGCCTGTACTCAAAAGCTGATTTGCATGCAAATCCATCCACTCCTTCTGGGTGATGTGTCAATGTCACAGAGTGTACTTTTCCAGATTAAGCATGCTGTTAAACTGTGCAGTCACTTTGTCACGTGACTTGCAAAGAAATTGTACCTGCTCCGCTTTGAGAAACAACTTGTTATTGTGGATATTTTAACACCGCATTAAGCTATATGCTAATTTTTATTGCTTTTCCAGTAAAACTTTGATCTGGTATCATTTTCTGAAAATAAACGAGGTCTTGGATATGGAAGCAAATTAACTTCTGTAGATTTATTTCTGTAAGTTAGTGATTTTCAGTGGCTGATTTATCGATCTTTCTGAGTTATGCTATATCGGAGGTGGCTTAAAAGTTGTTGTAGATATTTTATTTAACATCTCATTAGGTTAGATGTAATTTTTCTTTTATTATTTCATAGCTATTTTAGTAAAAAAACTTTGAGCTTGTATCATTTTCGGAAAATGAATGTCTTGGATACAAAAGCAAAATTGACTTCCTTGTATGGAAATCAGCGGTCATGTGGGAGGGCAATTTCGGGAAGGCTTCCCCTCTGCTAAACTCACTAGAAATGCTAAACCTCTAGAAAAATATAATTTTTTAAAATTACGAGTTTTTATGTTTATATTGAATGATTTTAAAAGCAAACCTTCCCCCTCAGTATCTTGGCTGTGCTAAACAGACAATATAACACTGTTTTTTTGCTTTGGTGCACAAACCTTTCTGCATTTAGCAAAGATCACCAAACTTAAACACACAAAGAAAAAATTCATAATGTTTAGTAAAAAAAAGCAGCCAAAGAAAGTGTTTTTTTCTATTTCATAACCAGTTCAGAAAATCCCATGAATGTGAGAAGTCCAAGTCACTTTGTATAACACTGGCTATATTTCAAATACACGATGCCGAAAAGAATCATTAAAAGAAATAAAAATAATATTTCAGGCTGAATATTATATTAATCAGGAGGTAATTTCCTTTTGATTAATATACAATTTAACTATTTTTATTCATCAGGTTTTCCAAAATTACGACTTAATTGTAGAGTGTGATCTTTTTTCTTCTTCACCATATCACATTGAAAAAGGTTTATTAAAATCAATATGCTTGTAAATTTGTTTATATTATTTATTTTCATAAAATTCACAATTAAATTCTGTTTAATTTGGTATTTAACATGACCTATTTCTGTTGATTGGTTATTTAAAAAAAAAAATTCTAAAGTTGACTTATTTATCTGTACTCAGCACAATTGGCTAAAAGCCTGGTACCCAGAAAAAAATTACAAGAGAAATATTTACTTGGAAAAAAAAAAATTTTTATTCAGAAATAAATAGCCTTTCTATTCATGTGCATTATAATTATTTTAATTATTTCTATTATTTTTTTAAAATAAATTTTATGTTGCCAGATGCAATTTTTTACTACACAACTCTAAAAAAAAACTCCTATTTAAAATAAAACTTGTCATCTTTTTTTAGTTATATATTTTATTTTCAGAAAACCCAGAATTAAATACTGATTAATTTGACATATAACGTGACATAATTCTTTTGATTAGTTATTTGGCAAAAAAATTTCTAAAGTTTTTTTTTTTGGCTAAGCATAGGGAGGAAAATAGCTTGGCCTCTGGATGGAAATCAGTTTTTCAGGCTGGACACTGAAAGGGTTAAAAGGATACTCAAGTTGGAAAATGGCAAAACTTTAAATAACTATTGCAAATGATCTATTCACATTAGAAATTTAAAATCTGGGAGGTAAAACATAGTAGTCAAGGTGATTACTTTGATAGCAGTGATTTGTCTCTTACTGGGAGGGGTGTGTGCGTGTGTGTGAAAGAGAGGAATGGTAAAACACCTTTTTTGTTGTGGGTGGTGGGAAAACACAATTTTTTGTTTTAGTGGATAATAGTTTATACTTACGAGATAAATGAAAAAATCTTTTTATTGTTAAATAGCAATTAATAAAATATTATGATCTGCATTTTCAGGATCTTTCGAACACTATAATTGCAGCCACTAATCGTGAAAAAGATTGAAAATTCCAAAATTTCAAATGAATATTGCAACAATGTATTAACCCTTCCAGTGTCCAACCCGTCTATATACATACGGAGAATCTGAATTGAAGGGCCAATGACGTATGTATACGCATTTAGTACAACAAAAATATATAGATTTTTAAAAAATAAAAATTGAAGTAATTTTTTTAATATATATATATCTTATAAAAATATATAATTCAGGTTTCAAAAATAATATTTTGTTTTTTAATTTGATGCATATTTTACTAAACTACAATATAAATAATTTTATAAAACCATCTGATTGCCATTTTTTAGAAGCACTAAACGATATTGCCGATTTGCTGAAGCAACCTTCCGATTTAAGCTCAAAAGTTTGATTTGAGCTATTATCAACAAATTTTTTCCTTAAATTTTCACAAAATCTCCTAAAAATTAACAAAAAAACTGCTATTTTTAAAAACTGTAGAATTTTGGAAGTAATTAAAAATACGTACCGCCATTTTTTTTTTCCGTTTCACACTCTTTTCTGTCATAAACGTATTTCAGTATTCCCAAGTTATTTTTATCATTTTCCCCAGCATTCTATGCATCTTTCCCACCTTCAAAATCGAAACTGGAAGTAAACACATCCTTCTTATAAATTCTGGTTGCACCTGCATTTAATTAGTTATGCTTCACTGAGTCAACAAGACACAGGTGGCTGACACGATATCTCCATTGTTCCCAAGTGCTGTTTTTTTTCCAGTTTTGGTCCAGCATATTGGATACTCTTTGTCAAGTTAGTATTTTTTTTATATTTAAACCTTAGTTAGTTTTTATTTCAGTAGATTTATTTTCGGAAATTAGCGATCTTTTGGCTAATCAATAAGTATTGATTTTTTCATAGTTATATCATATGGCTGGCCTACAACTTGTGGCTGTGGATATTTTAACATCGCATTAGGCTGTGTGTTAATTTTTTATTTTATTACTTATTACTTTTCCAGTGAAACTTTGATATCATTTTCTGAAAATAAATGAGGTCTTGGATATGAAAGCAAATTCATTTCTGAATATTTACTTCTATTAAGTTAGTGATCTTCAATCAGCTGTTTTTATGTATTTTTCTTCTACATTATTCTAACAAACTACTACCAAGTATATACCTGAGAAATTCTATTATTGTAACAACAATGCTAATACTTGATTCTTGGTGTGTTGGCTTAAAAAATAAATATATCATGCCGCTTGATGTGGGCAAGCCATGTGCACTAAACTGGAAGGTGCCATCTGGACCAGAATCTTCAATTATAGTCAACTACATTTCCAATGACTATTCTATGGTATAATGCTTAAAGCCACTAATAGAGGATGATTGTTTGGCAGCCAGTAGCTCAGTGGTCAGAGCACCTGATATGTTATCAGGAGTCATGGGTGCAGATCCCACCTGGCTAATGACAATTTTTCCTCTATATTATTCTAGCTTTTTTGCTTTAAGAGATACTAATGAAATATTACTATTTGCATCTCCCACAGCATCCATTAGTTTGAATTTCTGTTGTTAGAAGGTGCTAAAGTTATAAAATGGTGAATATATTCTTTATGATACCAAGAATTCTATATTTGCTAGATAGGACATGCTGTTCTTTTAGTTATTCTCTTTTTTAGACCCTTGTCAGAATTATTTAAAATCAACTATTAAATATCATCAGTGTTGTAAAAAAAATCTGCATATTAAATGTTAATAAAATTAATAAAAATTATTGATTATTTAAGTTCAAGAGCAAATAATAATTGGAGAACACAAAATATCTATTTTGAATCAATTTTAATTTGAAACATTCTTCTCTATGGAAAATTTCGTATTAACATTTAGTGTAATAGTTTTTCAAGAACAAATTAACAACATTGAGGGAGGGGGGGGGGATTATAAAAGCTGCTTAAACTGATATTATTTTTATGGTTTTGCAATAAGTACAAAGGCAGAATGGCAACAGTGTAATACATATGTGGTATTTTAAACTATACTATTAAGCCGCCCCATGGCCGAGTGGTTAGTGGGCTGGGCTGCTGATGTGAGGGACCCGAGTTCGAGCCCCGGGGAAGGCATGGATATATGTGTCATTTCTCTGCTGAGGTCCTGCCATCCTCTCAAACCTTCTACTGTGGCATATAAACTGACAGGTTCCTGTCATACCTCTGTGGCAAGCAGCTGCTTGAGGGGGTATTCAGATTTGCCTCAGCTGCTTTTACACCTAAATTGGAAGTTTATTTGTGCTCGAGGATTTCAAAAACATCTTACCACATAAAGACCTTGATCTGGAGAACAGCGAAGCTTCCCTTTTGAAGTTTCATTAATAATGACTGACAATAGTGGCTGACTAGTAGACATATCTGCACAATCTGCAATTTCTAGGAAATAAGTGTACATCTTAATAAAGAGTAAATGGCAATGCTGATATAATTAAAAATACAAATATAGGACTGTCTCGGTTTTAAAAACACTTAGTTTTACAGGATTTGTTTATAGGGCAGTCAATAAGAGAAATAATCAAGTTTTTATCAATAAATGATAGAGCAATCGAGGTGCAATTTATATTTTTTTTGACATCATTCAGAAAAGAAATATGAATTTAGTCAAGCTACTATCATTGCACTCAGTTGTTAAAAATTGATAAAATTTCATTAACATTTTATACATAACATTTACAAGCTCACTTTTCAAACTTTATGTGAATTCAGAAATGATTCATATTTTATATTTTACCCTTTAAAATCATTGTATAATTTTGTTTTTCTAAGAAAGACAGAGAAAAGAATATTCAACAATTACATTTTAAAACATCTGAAAAAGAATTAAAACTAGAACACTATCCAAATAAATATACGCAAATAAAAAAATTCTATTTTGAACTTTAGTAATATAAAGTATGATGGCATAAACTTTTTCCCATACTATCCATTAGCATAAAAAGCATAAAGTGCTGAAGTAAAAAAAAAAATCCTTTGATAGATTAGCAAAGCAAGAAAAAACCTTCATTTATTTGTAATGTATAGAGCCTAAGAATAAAACTCTCTCTACTTGAAAATTTTTTTAGTGATGTAATCCAACTGCACTGAATTAAAGAGTTGTCTGTTAGCAATGAGATGAACTATTATATGATTTGGAACTTTGATATTGTTTTGCAAATGAAATACATAATTATTATTTTTAATTGAATTTACCAAACTTTAATAAAAGAAAATGTTCCTTTGACATTAACAAAGGACTCAGAATTTTTTCACATCATATGCTACTAAAAAGCAATTGAAATGATATAATTTAGAAAGCATTCATTTAACAATAATCTGATTAAAACTGATTTAGATGGGGCGGGGGTGGCTCAGTCGGTAGCGCACCAGGCTCATAATCTGTAGTTCCCAGGTTCGAGTCCCAGCTGGGTCAGCGTTGAGATTTATCTCCGCAAAACTCCCCGCCCTGCCCACGGTCAGTAGGGGACACCGATGGGCTTGGAAAGGCCGCCGTCCATCGGATGGGACGTTAAGCCGTGGCCCCGTGTGCGGGAGAGCCATACCCTGTGCACGTTAAAGAACACGCTGGATGGCCTTGACGGGAGGCTACCATCTGTCTCCCAACAGCTGTTCCAGTGGGTCCCCTCCCCCAACCTTCTCTGAGCCTTCGGGGTCCATGTGATCTGGCCATTTAGCCCATGGTGTGCAAAAAAGTGCCGCTCAGAGGTAAAACAACCCAACTGATTTAGAAGAATAAGAAAATTCTGAAAAGATCCAGAGATTTTAAAGTCCAGAGATTTTAAATTTGACGAACTATTTTTGCACACAGTGGGTCTGACATACTATTTTTGCACACACATGGCCAGTCATAAAAAACTCTTAGGCTCAAAACATTAGAACGATGCACATAAAGCAAAAAAAAAAATGTTCATAATTTCTTACATCCAATATCTCTACAATGCAACAATGTTACTAAATGCTAAACCAATGTTACAAATAAAAATACTAAACTGGATCAAATGCTTATGGCTAGAGAGGTATATTTACAATGTACTTTGACCATTTATATCTTTGTTAACTAGTCATGTTGGATGAAAAAAAAAAAATTCGTATTTCCTGCACTTTCCCTGAAAATGCAAATAGTGTGTACTCAGTGTGTTTTCCAAGCAGAATCTTCAGTTCTAATAAATAATTATTCAATTAGGCACATTACTTCCTTTAATTCACAAATTCTATTAACCTCCTTTTAAAGCATGCCAGTGTCCATATGAATCCTTTTATAAATAAAAATATGATAATCTCTACTAAAACAGCTATAAAAATAGTTTACTAATCACAGTAACTCAGACCTTCAGCTAGTTAAAATGATAATTGATAAAGCATACAAAGCTAAGATGAAAGCTCATACTGCAGAACATGATAGTTAACCTCATCAACTTCACAGAAAACTATGAAATCCCTTTCCTTAGTGAAAAGTTGCTGTTTCAACATATTTTCATATATATTTCTATGTTTCAGTGGTATCTTGATGATGTTCAAAGCAAATCAAATATTTTACAGAAATGATTCCAGAATCATATTTGAAGAAATGCATACTGATACTGTTTGCAAGTGAAAATTTCTGTTCATTTTTGCATAGCATGAACCTAAAGAAAATCAGATGTTCGTAATACATACTTATTTTATGCCCTATACATAAACACTGTTTACTACTACAACAGTTTCAAACCTTTCCCCAAGAAAGTATCTTCTTTCACAATAACAGTTCTAATAGAAAGGTACACAACCTGCTTGCTCCTTTTGTGTTTGAATATCCTAATGAATACCAGTTAACAGTAGCAGAGCAATTACACACATATCAAAAAGACACCAATATGTTAATGACAAAATAGTAACATATGCATATCCATGGATTTGGTTTGTTTTTTTGCACACCATGGGCTAAATGGCCAGGTCGCATGGACTCCGAAGGCTCAAAGAAGGTTGGGGGAGGGGACCCACTGAAACAGCTGTTGGGAGACAGATGGTAACCTCTCGTCAAGGCCATACAGTGTGTTCTTTAATGTGCACAGGGTATGACTCTCCTGTACACAGGACCACGGCTTAATGTCCCATCCAATGGATGGCGGCTTTTCCAAGCCCACTGGAGTCCCCTACTGACCATGGGCAGGGCGGGGAGTTTTACGGAGATAAATCTCAATGTTGGCCCAGCTGGGACTCGAATCTGGGAACTGCAGATTACAAGCCTGGCATGCTACTGACTCAGCCCCCACCCCCCATATCCATAGAGACTACTGATAGATCAACAAGGGAATAAGGAAATGGATAGCTAACATTATAAGATAGCAGAAGCAGAAGATTTAACATGTAAGGAGAAAAATCTCTGCATTTATATAGATTTACACCAACCCCAGCAGAGTAGAAGCTATAGGTGGCATGACTGTGAGCAAATAAAATGGTGTTCAAAAGTTAAAACAAGAATTGAAAAAAATCTGTCACTGGTTTCAGTGAACCATACAGGTGAAGTTCGTGATCATTTGAAACTCTCAGAAGCCAAACTGATCAATTCCATAAAATAAAAAGTGGAGAAAATTGATGATTCTCTAAGATTTAATTTTAAAACTTTGCTTGAAATATACAAACAAAGAAATACTATATAGGTATAGGTTCTATATTACAAGATGTAAAAATACATAAAAATAACATGCTTGGGTACTAAAATTGCAAAATTTACAAAAAGTGGAGTTGATTAGTTTGGCTTCTGAGAGGCTCATTTATCCAACTAATACCTGAAACACAAACGAATTCTTGAAAATACTTAATGAGATATTTAAATTAGAATATCATACCACAAAATGCATGTAAAGTTCAATGATAACATAGTTTTAATATGGTGTGTGGTCACCTTGGACAGCGATACAGGATGTATAACAACTCACTGCAAATCAGAGTGTCAGTGAGGGTTTGAGGAAGTAATCACCATTCATGCATGAGTGCAGATCAGAGCTCATGAGAGATGGACTGTGACTGGCAATGCATTGTTCTAGAGCAGCATTTTCCAAACTGCGGGTTGTGACCCATTAGTGGGTCGTGAAATCAATTTAGTGGGTTGCAACCAGTATTTTTTTAATGAACTAAAATAGAAAATATCAGAGTCTGGGTCGCAAGGTAAAATGTATTCTTATTATGAGTCATAGTCAAAAACATTTTGAAAAACACTGTTCTAGAGCATCCCTAAAATGTTTTATGGATTTATTATTATTTGGTCAGGTGATTGGGAAGCACAGTCCACATGGCTAATGATTTCATTCTCGAGGTACTGGCCCACCAAGTGAGCTCGATGAGGGCAAGCATTATCATCAATTAACATGGAATCAGGACCCATTGTTGCGAGAAATGAATAAACATAAGGTTCAAGAATCTCATTGTGATATCTTACAGCTGTTACATTTCCTCCTACGAAGACATGAAGGTCTGTTGACCATTGAGAGTGATGCTTGCCCACACCAATGCTAATCTGTCATATTTCCATCAACATTTTTTTATTACCCTAATAGCACCCATTGTATATCAATTCTTCCTTCTTTAATACTAGCTTGTAGGTCATCAAGCTGAAATGCATCAAACTGGGATTGTAAATTACCTAATGTATCATTTCTGTTTCCTCCCTACTTTCAAAACCACTGTAAATTTGCTAATAAAAAATTTAATACTCTAGAACTGATCTGTGCAACCTCAGTATTTTTCAGGATAATTATGATGTGGAGGAGAGGGGAATGGGGTAAAAGACCTGATATTATTATTTACTACTGGATTATAGCCAACATTTAAAAAATTCACTCACTGATTTCCACTTCCAATAATTGAAATGTTTTTGAAACTTTTAGTAGCCATACATGCTTATGTTTAACAAGTTCAAACTATACACAGAAAGGGGTTGAGTTGTTTTACCTCAGAGTGGCACTTTTTTGCATGCAATGGGCTAAATGGCCAGGTCACAAGGATCCAAAAGGCTCAGAGAAGGTTGGGGGAGGGGACCCACTGGAACAGCTGTTGGCCTGCCATCAAAAGTGTTCTTTAATGTGCATGGGCTATGGTTCTCCTGCACATGGTGCCATTGCTTAACATCCCATCCAATGGTTGGCAGTCTTTCCAAGCCCATCGGTGTTTCCTACTGACCATGGAAAGGTATTGTGAATCTCAATGCTGACGCAGCTGGGACTCGAACTTGGGAACTGCATATTATGAGCCTACACAGAAAGGGGCCTAATCGGAAAATTTTAATGGGGCTGGGGTGATAAGGGGGGGGGGGGGTTATAACCCTTCCTGTGCACATACTGTTATTAAACAAACAACTCCCCTCACAACAAGCCTCTCACTGGCAGATTAATTCCAAAATGTAATGCAATCATTCAGTGGCATATTGAGGTAGGCACATCACTGAGCAAAAGCATCCACTAAAGAGTGGCCAGTCATTAAAATCACAAACCATATAAACTAAAACGAATGAAAATCTGTATGTATTTATCTGCTAGAAGCAAGCCATCCAAAAGAATATTTTTTGTGTTTGCTTATGTAGTTACTATGATTTAACTTTTTGGAAAACAATAAATAATAATTATATATTCTGCAGTCCCAGTTTAATGCATTTCAACCCAACGACCTTGAGATAAGTACACAAAACACATACAGTCAATGGTTGTAATGAGCATGGAAATAACGAGATCACAGCTGTAATGAGCAAAAAGTCATATTGATTTTAATTTACACATGTTCACATACAATTGCTCACTTTTATAATGATTGTACTACATGGCTATACCATACAAATTTTGGTAACTATGGAAACACGCAAACATTCTGAATTGCTCGGGTGGTCGGAAATAGTACCAATTCTTGGAATAGACAAAAATGAAATGAGTGATTTAGTTTTTATGACCACCCACATCGAATTATGGGCTGGTTTCTGACCTAACCTTGTCCTTAAGAACAGTCCCCACTCTACCTACACCTTCAGAGTCTAGCCTCTGGCCCTGCTCCTCTATTTTACCCAAACACCGCCACGACTGTAAATGAACCCTTCCATTGGAAACATGTCTACTAACAAAATAAATTGTCTCGTGATTCGCGAAAAAATTGAAATTATTTGTGAGTTACAACATGGTGCAAAAAACGTTGAAGTGTGTAAAATGTTTTCTCTGTCCTCTTCAACAGTATCGACATTGTGGAAGAATAAAGATATTATATCACATTGTATGCTGTACATTCAAATGGTTTAAATACTCCTATATCTCAAATTGTGAGGAGTGCAAAGTTATTACAATTCAACATGAGTTTGTGACCCTTTTAAGTCACAAATTATTGTAATATATATATATATCAAATAATTACTAATGCGTCATAAATATATCATTATATATCCATAATGTATAAGAGACAAACAAGAAATGCAAATATAATTACCAATAATTCATAGACTGGTACATCTACTTTACTTGATACTTTAGCATCATTTGATGTCACAAATACTTGTTCCTCGCGATATGTCCAAGCTCCTCTGTTGGTACATTTGCAGAGCTTATTGCAATCATCACAATGGTGTTAAATTATGTAAAGAAACCAGTCCTTTGAGGATATGGATATGATGTTATATCGATGTAGTCATCACTTATACAGTCAGTAAATATATAAGATATTACTTATGTTTGAAGTACGTTGAATCACTTCAATTAACTGCATTTGAAGTATACTGTATCACTGCTGTTGTGATGAAGTTGTTACATCCTTCCATAAACTAAGATCTTTGTAAGTCATAACAGTTTAAGTCTGAAGGTTTATATCTAGTTATATTGCACTTTCTTATTTATGATACATTTTGGTACAGAGTTCTGATGGAAAAGAACTTTTGTCACAAACTCATGTTGAATTGTAATAACTTTGCACTCCTCACAATTTGAGATATAGGAGTATTTAAACCATTTGAATGTACAGCATACAACATGATATAATATAGTTATATTGCTAGCTGTGTACCTTTTATTATTTAATAGAAGAATAAAGAAGTTGATATATCAACACTGGAAAACAACAAAACCAAAACAAAAAAAAACTTAAGTGTTAGCTTACAAACGTCACTGATTTATACAAGCATATTAAATATAAATAATATGTAGGTATGTAATTATATTTTTTCTCTCTAATATTTATTTTGCTTTTTGAATCTATCTTTTTATTAAGATATTGAAAATTAAAAAAAGTAGGAGGTAGATTTAACTCATCACTGATATAGAGTGAGTAATGGTTATAATGAAAAAATTTTGTCGGTCCCTGGTACTTGTTTATAACCAAGCTCAATTGTATTTCCTAATGCAATTGATTGAAATGAAACCAAAATAAGAGACTGCCTCCTAAAAAAACTGAAATGGTTTACATTTTTTACTGGATTATTTATTTTGCCTAATTACCTCTCCTGCAAAGAAAAAATGGTGTGTATGTCTCATCTTTCATTCTCCATCTGAATCAAGGGAATTTCATTTCCAAAACTTCATTCAACTTGAGAGATAATAAAAATCAGAATTTCTTAATCAGGAAAGGAAACAAAATTCCTATTGTTTGATTTCCTAAAACAAGTTAAAAAGATTTGCAGGAGCAGCAAGCTGTAAGATTTCTTCAATGGTAATATTTCTGGAAAATATAACCATAACTCTAAAAAAGTAAAAGTTTGATAAAAAAAAATATATATATATATATACAGGTAATGGACATAAAAATGAAAAGGTTTGTGGAAAGCCTTTGGATTATGTTACACAGCACTGTCTACGTACCACTGACAAAGGCATCAAACATGCAAATGATATCCCAGCATGTTCAGTATCATGTGTGTAAAGGCAAACCTGGTGTAACTGCATGTAATTATTGGTACTCTGCATCAAGAGAAGACTTTAGCAATTTCAAAAGGAGCATGATTGTTGGAGTGTGTGTTTGGCAAGAGCTTCAGTCACTAAGATAGTTGAACTTACCGATGTTTCACAGGGGACATTAATGAGTTCAGCCAAGGGGATCTAAAGAGAAGACATCATCTGCAACAGGTAATAGTGGGCGAAAGGGCATAGTCCAAACCAGGATGTTTCGAGTGCTAGTGTGATGTGTAAAGCGAAACTAACAAGCTACCAGCTGATCATTTGTGCACAGATCTCAATGTAAGATTGAGAGGCCAGTTTTGTCAAAAACATTATGTCAAGAACTCCATAGAGTTGGATATCATGGTCAATTTGCACTTCACAAGCCACTCATCGCACTATCAATGCACATCGTCGTGTCCAGTGGTGAAAAGATCACAAGCAGTGGAGGAATGAGATATGGTCTGATGGATTCATCAGACACTTTGTTCTGACAAATGGTGAGTGCACATGTGTTGCCAACTGAAAGAAGCTTACATCTTTGATTGCTTGTTTTCTACTATTAAGGGTTCTGGTGATTCTGTAATAGCATGGGGCTTTCTTATAGCATGGTTTGGTTGTACTCATTTCATCAGAAGGCAAGATTAATGCCAACTGCTATTTGACAGTCCTGAGTGATCATCTTCATCCAAGGTACATTTCTTTTACGAAGAGAGAGATGTGTTTCAGGATGACAATGCTCCCACATCCACAGAGCATGTGGTCACCCAGTGGTTTGAAGAGCATGAGACTGAACTTTTTCACATATCATGGCCACTGCAGTCACCAGATGTCAACCCAGTAGAAAATCTATGGAACCTTCTAATCTGGAACATCTAAGGCAGTATGTTTCAGCTCCATCAAACAAGCAAGAATTGATGATGTTTCTTGTGGGCAAGTGGTGTTGTATCCCTCCTGCTGACTTTAAGAATTGGTAGACTCTATGCCATGACATGCCGTCCCATGGCCGAGTGGTTAGCATGCTTAGCTACTGATCTAAGGGACCTGGGTTCGAGCCCTGGATTAGGCATGGATGCTCATGTCGTTTTTCTGCTGAGGTCCTGCCATCCTCTCAGATCTCCTACTGTGGCATATAAACTGACAGGCTCCTGTCAGACCTCTGTGGCAAGCAGCTGCTTGAGGGGGTATTTTTTTTTTTATGCCATGACATACAAGTTGTACTAGACTCATGTGGCAGTCCAACACAATTTTAGGGATTTTATGTTGATGTTCTGTTTCTTTGTCCATTACCTGTAGTTATATTAATGAGCCAAAGGTACATGTATCCAACACTTTAACTTCTGTAGAATGAAGCTACAGCAAACAATTTTGTTTACCCTAATAGGTGCCACTTCTTCTGGGTTTAAAACAATGTTTCCAGAACCAACGACAGTTTCAGTTTCAATAATGTTGTATTTATGATTGAAGGAAAATAGTTTTCTAAATCTGCAATACATAACTAATATATAAAAATAATTACATGAATAGAAATAAAAAAGCTCAAAACCAAAATGATATTAAAATATAGTGCAAAACTAAAATACTTATTTGTTAAACCATGTGCATTTGCTCAAAACATAAAGAAAACCTTTTTCCAATATATTAATTAAAAACTGTTGATAACCAATTCAGAACACATTTGATTCTGAAACACTTGCATTATATGGAAAATACCCATTATAGTCAGTGTGCCAAAATAGCCAAGCTAATTTTGTCATGGGATTATTTAACAGATTTCATCAATAGAATGAATAAATCAAGTGTATTTTTTTTTCTTTTTAAAATCTGATTTCTTAATTTTTATTTTGAATTTAAAAAGTATAAAAAAATTATTTCAACTTAATTCCATGGCCAAGTGGTTAGCGCGCTTGGCTGCTGATCTAAGGGACCTGGGCTGGAGCCCTGGGTAAGACATGGATGTTTGTGTTGTTTTTCTGCTGAGGTCCTGCCATTCTCTCAGACCTTCTACTAAGGTAAATAAACTGACAGGCCCCTGTCAGACCTCTGTGGCAAGCAGCTGTTTGAGTGGGTATTTATTTTTATTTTTTAGTTTGGCAACATAGGCATGACCATAGCCTTTATTCTCAATGAACCAAGAGCACTTGAGAATGAGATGGATGCCCAAATTTCACATCCACAAGGATGAATGGTTGTTTGGGATTTTATGGTTCATCAGCAACTGAGGCTATATGCCAAACAAGGACATTGGACATGACTGCAACAACTAGTGTGTTACCACTACTCTTGTACAATTAGCATCCATTACTTGGTGCTATTTTTTACAATAACTAATTCAAAAGTATTTAAATGGATGTTATTTCCTGATTTATTCAAACTTTAAAATAGATTATTTTTCACTTTTTATTCACACTAAGTAACAATTAAGGTTTTTGGTCTATATAATAATGAGATGTTCGAAAAAGTGATTTTTTTTTCACAATCTCTTAACCTCAATAACTTTCTATTGTATATTTATGTTCATCATTCATACTATTTTTCATCCTTTAACATAATAATGCCAAAATTAGTATTTAACTCTCTGAAAATAAATTGTGCTTGGAACAGTATTAACATGAAAACTGAGGGGGAAGGAAGGGTTCTAGCTGTCAAGCCAAGAAAATGGGTGAAAAGAAATCAGTAATCTCTAAAGTAAATTAGAAGAGCTGGCAGTTAAAATATTATGAAGAATATTCCTCTCTATGTCATTAAAACTTGCACTGGAACAGTTTGCTAATTTTCCTTTTAACTAGAATAAGATCCGAGTTATTATGACTAGTATACTATTTTACAGTTTAATACAGATTATGCTAATTTAAATTCATTACATGGTGTTTTATTATTAATTCAAAAATTTGAAAATGTCAATCTTTGTTATCCCCAAATTCATAAAGGCCATGAATTTCAACAAGGAATTCTAAAAGATGCATACAAAGAATCTTAAGCTTTACTAATTCAAGGTTAGAATGGCCAGATCACAAGTATCCCGATGGCTCAGAGAAGATTGGTGGAAGGGGACCCATTGGACAGCTATTAGGAGACAGATGTTCCTCCCATCAAGGTCATCCAGCTTGTTCTTCAATGTGCACAGAGTATGGCTCTCCCACACACACAGCACCACAGCTTAACATCCCATCTGATGGACGAAGGCTTTTCCAAGCCCATCAGTGTCCCATACTGACTGAGAGCAGGGCATAGGGTTTTGCAGAGATAAATCTCAATGCTTGGGTACCAAGGGGTTCAGAGAAAGTAGGGGAAGGGAACCTACTGGACAACTATTAGGAGACAGTTGGTAGTCTCCTGTCAAGGCCATCCAGAGTGTTCTTTAACATAAACAGGATATGGCTCTCCTGCACATAGGACACAGCTTAACATCCTATCTAATGGACAGTGGCCTTTCGAAGCCCATCGGTTCCCCCTGCTAATTGAGGGCAGAGCAGGGTGTTTTGTGGAACTAAATCTCAATGTTGGCTCAGGTGGTGGGATTCAAACCTGGAAACAGCACATTAAGAGCTAGCATGCTACCAACTGATTCAAGAGTCAACTATATTCTAAACAACATTCTATTGAACAAATGATAAAAAAACATTAAAAAAAAAAGATTAATATGCAAAATTTAAGTGATTAATAAAATCCCATTCCCTTGTTCATCATCATCATCCTCAAGCAGCTATGGAGGTCCAACCAGACTGTGCAGTTTAATTCTCCAAGCATATCTGTCCTGAGCTACATCTGCTGCATCTGGCCACTGCACACCAATTCTAATAAGGTCCTGTTTGACATTGCCCACTGCATCCTAGGTCTCTCCCTCCTTCTGAGACCATTCCCTTGTTACATTAAGTAAAAGTTTATTCATCCTACACTCAGATATTAAGAAAGCCCAAGTAATCTACCATTTTCTGTCTCTCCAATATAATACTATTATCAGTATCCCAACAAAAGTTCTCAACCATCTGAATTTTGAATTAAGGTGTCAATGTAAATACCTTTAAATATAAAGTTATGACAGTTCATATTTTGACTACTGGATTATTCTATTAAGCTTATAACATGCAAAATTCAGATAACCAGAAAACATTATTCCCCAGCCATTCCAAAGAACAGAGCTTTTACTGTATATTGTATAGGTATGCAATTTTTGTCACTACTTTTAATAAAAAAAAAAAAAAAATTATATAATTTCCCAAACTAAGAAATAAACCATTTCAAAAATTAAATGGTTATTTTCAATTCTGAGCAATTTTGTTCTATATATTAATATCCGTAGCACCTTTATGACCATTATAATTTTATATTACCCCCAAACTAATATTTTGGGTCGATTAATACACAACACAGGCATATAAAAGATACTTACTTGTAACACTCTGTATTTTTTTCACTATACTTGCAGCCATAGGTATTGGCTGCGGCAACTTCAATACAAAACTTGCTGGTAGTGTTGTGCTATTCAAATTACTAAGAGCAGCAAATGATGGAAGACTAAAGATTAAAAAAATATATGGACTAACTATTTTGACTCCAGTTATATGCATATTTATTCATTTATTACTTTATATTAAGTTTTTGAACACTTTACTAAATACATTTAAGAGCAATTCATTGCAGCATACACAGTCATATCAGAATAATGACCACCCACAGAATCACAGTGTACCTGTCCAGACGCATCACAGGGTGCACACGACAAGGTCAACCATGTGGAGATATAAGTGGCTGGCCAGGACAGATGAGCCATAGCATGTAATGTGAACACAATGGGCAGAGGTATTGATTCAATGAACGTTCAAAAAGGAATGATCATTGGCTATGGTGCCAAAGGTGGAAGCATCTCAGAAACAGCAGACTTCGTGGGCTGTTCACGAGATGCTGCAGTAAGGGTGTACCAAGAATGGACTGCTGGCACACCGAGTACTTCCAGACGTCATAACTGTGGAGCCCTGAAGGTCATCGACCTCAGAGGAGAACTTCGCCTCCATCAACTGGTAAAGGGCAATTGACACGTAACAGTGCAGCAATTGACCACTCAAATGAATGTTAGGGCACCCAGGTATGTGCCCCCAATAACAGTAGAGCGAGCCCTGTTAGGCATGAGTATCTGAAGTCAATGCTGTGTCAAGATGTCCAGGTTAACCAAGGTCCATCAGCAATGATGCCTGCAGTTCACATGGAACTACCATCATTGGACAGTGGAAAAAGGTTGCCTTCTCTGACGAATCAAGATTTCTACTCCACAGAAGTGACGGGCGGTGGTGGATACGGCGTCAGACACACGATAACCAATGCCCGGACATGCCTGTCAGTCAAGTACAGGCCGGTGGTGGCAGTGTGCATGTCTGGGGATGTTTTCCTGGTATGACCTGGGACCACTGAATGGGTCCCTGAACACCAATAGTACCTGTCCATCCTCACTGACCACATGCATTCCTTCATGTTGGATGTTTAACCTAGTGGTGATGGTGTCTACCAACAAGGACAATGTGCCCTGCCATGTCGCTAAGGTGGTGCATGACTGGTTCAAGGAACATGACAACAATGTCTCCATTCTCCCTTGGCTGGCAAAATCGCCAGACCTCAATCCCATAGAACACTTCGGCGTGCGCACCCACAATCACTTCATCTTTGGAACCTCTGTGCTCTGCTGGAGTCCGAATGGGTATGTGTGCCTTTGGCAACCTTCCAGGGCCTCATTGCGTCCATGCCACTCCACCTCGCTGCTGTCATCCGGGCCAAGGGTGGTTATTCCCATTATTAGGTAGGTGGTCATATCATTCTGATACGACTGTGTATAAAGAACTGTTTTGCAAATTTTAAAATTAGGATAAATTTGAGAACTTTAATTGCCTTTGTGAGTCTCTTTTTTTCCCTGTGCTTTCAGAGGGACAATATGATTTTTGTAGGGAGGGGATTAAAATGTTTATTTTATTATATATTAATATAAATATTAATTCATTATAAAAATAAATAATAACTATTAGGTATAGACCTAAAAGAGTTGCTGCCTCAAGAAATATCAGCTTACCAATTAATCAGAAAACTCAATTTTTAAAAGTTAGGACTTATTTTATTGCTGTTTTTAATTAAACTGAACTAGCAGTAATAAACTGCTAGCAATAAGAAATTGTGATTTTTACCAGAAATATTTGCTGTTGTTTGGAAAATTGGTTTTTCTGTAGCAGTTACCAAATGCAAATTACCTAAAAATGATCTGATCTCAATTTCAATGTTTAAACTTTATTTGCTTAGAAATATTTTTCTTTATTTTTTTTTCATGGCTCTTTACTTTTTTTTACAAGTTATTTCATTTTAAGTTTTTATTTAAATTATCTTGTATTAAGGAAAAATAAATTTTTTTGCAGCACTACTTCCCTAGTCAGTTTGCTGATCACCAAAAATCCAAGCATAGGCATTAAGCATTGTTTGCATTAACAACTAAAAAACTTACAAGCTAAAAGATTTAAATAACAGTAATATGATGTAAATTATTTATATTGAAAAATATTAATATAAAATAGAAACTTTTTTCTAATTTACTGAAGTTAAAAATGAAAAAAAAAAGGTAAAACTTTCAAATTTTTGAAACATAAAATGCTTTTAAAACTACATTTTTTTCCCTTCATATTATTAGTCACAATTAACCCTTCTAGTGCCCATGTCGTCTGTATATGTTCGTAGAATCTGAAATGAGGGGGATTTTTTTAGAAATAAAAATTGCCGTTATAATTTTTTTAATATATAACTTATAATAAAAATACGTAATTCAGGCTTCAAAAATAATATTTTGTTTTTTAATTTGATGCATATTTTACTAAACTACAATATAAATTATTTTATAAAGCCATCTTATTGCCATTTCTTAGAAGCACTAAGTTGGGTTGTTTTACCTCTGAGCGGCACTTTTTTTGCACACCATGGGCTAAATGGCCAGGTCACAAGGACCCCGAAGGCTCAGAGAAGGTTGGGGGAGGGGACCCACTGGAACAGCTGTCGGGAGACAGATGGTAACCTCCCATCAAGGCCATCCAGCATGTTCTTTAACATGCACAGGGTATGGCTCTCCCGCACATGGGGGACACGGCTTAACATCCCATCCAATGGACAGTGGCCTTTCCAAGCCCATTGGTGTTCCTTACTGACTGTGGGCAGGGCGGGGAATTTTGCGGAGATAAATCTCAGTGCTGACCCAGCTGGGGCTCGAACCTGGGAACTACAGATTACGAGCCTGGCGCGCTACCGACTGAGCCACCCTCGCCCCTTAGAAGTACTAAGCGGCATTGCAGATTTGCTTGTTAACGTTCCTATTCCCTGAGGCAACCTTCCAATTTAAGCTCACAAGTTTGATTTGAGCTATTATCAACAAATATTAACTTAAATTTTCAAAAATCTCCTAAAAATTAACAAAAAAACCTATTTTTAAAAACCGTATTTTTTGGAAATAATTACAAAATATGTCCACCATTTTTTTTTTTCCGTTTCACACTCTTTCCTCTCATAAACGTATTTCAGTATTCCCAAGTTATTTTTATCATTTTCCCCAGCATTCTATGCATATTTCCCACCTTCAAAATCAAAACTGGAAGTAAACACATCCTTCTTAGAAATTCTGGTTGCAGCTGCATTTAATTAGTTATGCTTCACTGAGTCAAGACGCAGGTGGCTGACACGATATCTCCATTGTTCCCGTGTGCTGTGTTTTTTTCAGTTTTAGTCCAGCATATTGGATACTCTTTGTCAAGTTAGTATTTTTTTTTTATATTTAAACCTTAGTTTTCATTTCAGTAGATTTTTTTCGGAAATTAGCAATCTTTTGGCCGATTGATAAGTATTGATTTTTTTCATAGTTACGTTACACCGTATGGCTGGTCTACAACTTGCTACTTGGATATTTTAGCATCACGTTACGCTATATGTTAATCTTTATTTTATTATTTATTACTTTTCCAGTATAACTTTGATCTAGTATCATTTTCTGAAAATAAATGAGTTTTTGGATACGAAAGCAAATTCATTTCTGTACATTTACTTCCGTTAGTTAGCGATCTTATGATCAGCTGATTTATGATCTTTCCGAGATACGCTAGATCAGAGGCTGGTTAAAAGTTGTTGCAGATATTTTAACATTCCATTAGGTTGTATGTAATTTTTATTTTATTACTTGTTTTTTTTAGTAAAAAAACCTTGAGCTTGTACCGTTTTCTGAAAATGAATGTCTTGGATACGGAAGCAAAATAGACTTCCTTGCTATGGAAATCGGAAGTCATGTGAGAGGGCAATTTCAGGAAGGGCTGATGCTTTAATGCACAAACCTTTCTGCACTTAGCCAAGATCGCCGAAATTCAACACCCAAAGAAAAAAATTCATAATATTTAGTAAAAAAAAGCAGCCTAGGAAGTTTTTTTCCATTTCATAACCAGTTCAGAAAATCCAAAAAAAAAAAAAAAGAAAATCCAAAGTGGGTGTTTAAAATATACGATACTGAAAAGAATCATTAAAAAAAAATAAAAATCATATTTCAGGTTGAATATTATATTATTCGGGAGGAAATATACTTTTGATAAATATATAATTTAACTATTTTTATTCAACTATTTTTATTCAGCAGGTTTTCCAAAATGAAGCCTTAATTGTATAATGTGATTTTCTTTTCACCGTATCACATTGAAAAAGGCTTATTAAAATCAATATTTGGAAATTTATTTTTATTATTTTTCATAAAATTCGCAATTAAATTCTGTTTAATCTGATATATAACATGACCTATTTCTGTTTATTGGTTATTTTGAAACAAAATTCTAAAGTTGACTTGTTTATTTGACTCAGCATAATTGGCTAAAAGCCTGGAATTTTCTCAAAGTATGGTACTGAGAAAAAAATTACAAAACCAGAAAAATATTTACTTAAAACCAAAAAAAAATTTTTTTTTTGGTTATTCAGAAATAATAGCCATTCTATTCATGTGTACATGGTAATCACTTCTGTCTATTAGTTTTTTTTAAATAAATTTTTATTTGTGTTAACAGATGCATATTTTTATTACATGACTAAAAAAGTTCTATTAAAATAAAACATATGGTCTTTTTTGTTAAATATTATAATTTAGAAAATCCATTATTAAATGCTGATTAATTTGGCATACAACATGCCATAATTCCTTTCATTAGTTATTTGGCAAAAAAAGTTCTAAAGTTAAAAGTTTTTTTTGACTGAGCATAGGCAGAAAATAGCATGGCCACTGGATAGAAACCTGTTTTTCAGGCTGGACACTGGAAGGGTTAAATGCTTTATCTTTTGGTAACGCTTTATATACAACATAACCATCTCTGTTGCTTGGTCAACATGACCTATCTCAGTTTTTCATGCCTGGCATTGGAAAGGTTGGGCTGTGACACTTTTTTGCATACAATGAGCAGCACTTTTTTGCATACAATGAGCTAAATGACCAGATCACAAGTACCTTGAAGGCTCAGAGAAGGTTGGTCAAGGGACCTACTGGACAGCTGTTGGGAGACAGATGGTAGCCTCCCATCAAGATCACCCAGTGTTTTTTTTTTAATATGCGCAGCGTATGGCTCTCCTGCATATGGGGCCACAGTTCAATGTCCCATCCGATGGACAGCAGTCTTTCCAAGCCCAATGGTGTCCTCTACTGATGATGAGCAGGAAGGTTTGCAGAGATAAATCTCAACGCTGGGACTCAAACCTAGAAACTGCAGATTTACAAGCCTGGCACACTACCAACTTAGCCACCATACCCCTGGCATTGTAAGGTTAAATATTTAATGGCTATTACTGAAAAATTCGCTCTTCACACAGGTATTCATTCATACAAGAACAATACTCAACTGAACAGAAATGCAAATTTCTAACTCTTGCTTCAGAAAGCTCTTTTATTTAAAGATTCATCAAATATAACTAAAATTACAAGATTACAATTATTCATCTGAAAAAAATTATTGCTGATAGTATTTCATTGATATAACACAGATTTGTACTTAATTTTTGAACACTAATTTCTATTTTAAATTCTGTCAATAAAATTCACATATGAAAATATATCATCATCATTATCCTCAAGCAGCCATGGGCTATAGAGGTCCAACAAAACCAAGCAATTTAGTTCTCCAAGCATATCTGTTCTGAGCAACATCTGCTGCATCTGGCCATTGCACAACAATTCTAACAAGGTCCTGTTTGACATTGTCTGCCCATCACATCCTAAGTGTCCTCCTCTTTATGAGGTCTTTAGGCACACTGTTCATAACCTTATTCACTAATCTATAATTATCCATACGGGCAACATGGCCAAACCAACAGTCACTCTCTGCACATTATGCTGCTCAAAGGAATTGCTGACTCCTTTACCTAACCTCATTATTACTTACAAAGTTGAACCACCTAATGCCCAAGACACTAAGCATCTAGAATCAAAAGCATAATTTCCTGTTATATTTACAAAGTCCAAGTTTCACTACCATAACTAACCCTAGAAAGAACCAAACTATTATACAGTCTAATTTTAGTTTTAGGTGAATACGCCTATTTCTCCACACTCTCCATAGATTCTTAAAAGTCCCGGCAGCAATCCCTATTTGTCTGTTGATCTCATGTCGCACATCACCAGTATCTGTCACATAGCTCCCAAGATAATTAAACTGTGACACCTACTCAATACTGCAACCATTCAGATCAACTGAATCACAGCCTGCCTGACCAATTTTCATCACTTTAGTTTTCTCTCTGCTTATACCAAACCAACTCTATTACCAGTCTCATCAACAGCCCTAATGAAAGAATTATCTCATCAACATCATTAGCTAACAAAGCCAAATCATCTGCATAATATGAACTATTAGTCATTAAACGAATAAATCGCTTCTGAAGAATGAATAATTGATTCAAGTTATTATACACACCTCCCCATGATTTTATTACATAGGTTAATTGGGAATGTATTAATGTGTAATATATATGCATAAATTTATGTATATTTTTTACAGAGTATAGCTGAGCTAAACAGTAATACATTTTCTTTTTAATCCATCCTGTATGTTCTTTCCAAGTTAAACAAGCATCAAATCAAATACCTAAGTACTTGACAGATGATACTATGGATATTTCAGGACAATTACATTCTTCATTATTATGACAGTATAATTCATGAAAAATTAATTTATTATTATTTAATATACTTGAAAGTAAGTATTTTTCTTTAAATAGAAGAATATAGCTTTTGTCTTATTTACATTAATTATTTCAATTTCACACCCAAAATTTCATTACCTCTTTCCCTCTACTGTTTTGGAAACACTGATGAGGGATACAGTTTGCAATTTGTGGGCAGTGGAACTTTCAATGCAAACTGTTACCGAATGACCAAGTCCTTTTTCTACCACTGCTGTAAATAATATAAAAATTTTTTAACAACAGTTTATTAAACAATGAAATTAAATTTAAATGGTTAAATAAAAAAGCTATAATGCAAAGAACTCAGTAATTATAAGACCGTACTTTAAAAGTTGGCAACTAAAATTTAATAATTGCTATGTTTGGTTATACTGTTATGCTATTTTGGATTTCACACATTTTTTGGAATTCAAAGTGACTCAGACTTAAAAAAAAAAACTTTTTTCCACATATATGAAACATATAAGTGCAAGATTTAAATTGAAATCTTTACTACGGTAGAATGTGCAAATCTTTAAAAACTGTTAAACATGATCTTTAAAATAAACTTATATAGATTTCATGTTGTATTAGGTGGGTGGTCATAATGTAATTGCAATTAAGTATATAATAATAGTGATAGATAATAGCAGGTTAGAAAGTAATTTATCTTAAAACTGATGAACCTCTAGAAAATTTATAACTACAATTCTATTAATTCAGTTGGCCAACAAAAAAATTCAGTATCTTTTGGCAAAACATATAACATTAAAAATATTTAAATAAATAACAATGGTGATTAATAATAAATAACAATAAATAAATAACAGATGGTAGCCCTCCGTCAAGGAAATCTGTTCTTTAACGTGCACAAAGGCCGGGTCACAAGGACTCCGAGAGCTCAGAGTTTGGAGGAAAGGGACCCACTAGACAGCTGTTGGAAGACAGATGGTAGCCTTCTGTCAAGGCCATCCAGTGTATTCTTTAACGTGCACAGGGTATGTCTCTCCCACACACAGGGCCACAGCTTAATGTCCCATCTGACAGACAGAGTCATTTCCAAGCCCATAGGTGTCCCCTACTAACCGAGGGCAGGGTGGGTAGTTTTACGGAGATAAATCTCAACACTGTCTCAGCTGGGACTAAAACCTGGGAACTGCAGATTACGAGCCTGGTGTGCTATTGCCTAAGCCACACCTGCCCCATTTTTTTTTTCCTGAAATAAAGGACAAGATTATCAGAAGTGATTGATGCCTTATGTTTCTTTGTAGATCACTTTAAACTTAAAATTGTTGTTTAACCAAAATTGTTATATTAAAAACTAAACAGAAGTTTTAAATTTTTTTTTCTTCTTTCAGTTTCATAATAAATATAATAAACATGCAGTATTTGTTTTACAATTACAGTTTTGTTAAGTTTTTGTTAGTAATTGCAATTTTAGTTGTTTTAATAAAAGATTTGAGAAAAATCCAAGCAAAAACAATTATTTTTATATACAATATTAGAATTTCTCAGATACAACCTGGTAGTAATTTATTAGATACATAGAGAGGAAAAATTATCATTAGCCGGGTGGGATCTGAACCCTCGACCTCCTGATAACATGTTAGGTGCTCTTTTTATATACAATTATAGTTTTTGGGAATTCAAGAATTCAGATATCTGATTCACAATTCTTGAAAATTTGAAATTGTTGAAAAATTAGAACCCTACCATGATCTTTGTTCTGCCACAAAATAACATATATATACACAATTAAATAACAGAATAATTATGCAAAAAGACAAGTTACCATCAACAGTAAGAGGAATAGAAGACTTTGTTTCAACATCCAGAAGATCATAAGGAGAGATAAAATAAGTTAACTTCAGTGGATAGCCTAAATAAAAGAGAAATAATGCAAATTAAAAAAAAAACTAACAAATTGCAAACTCACTAACTGGTAAAAAATTACTTTAAAACATATATACTTTAAATTATTGTGATTAATAGCTGTTAATTTAGATTGTTTGCATGCATAATATGACATACACACAACACATACAAACCAACCAGACTGTTTATTAAGCAATTTTTTTTTTGTAAATAAACACAGAGTTTTTCTTTGATGTGTTCACATAACAAAGTCTTATTCTCTTTTTCATAAGATATCCAATAGAACATAAATTCAAGACTGTGACACAAATAAATGCTATTTTTGGCCTTACATGAATTTCTTTAATTACATTGTCATCTAAATTGACCTAGAAAGAGGTCTTCTAGAGCTTAAAGCAAGAATTATGCTAAATTATAGCTGTGTTTATTATTTCAAGTATTTTGCTGATAATGAGATTCTACTCATGGGATGATCAACAGTATAGTTTACTTTCTCACCAAAGTATAGTTTATCTTGTTGATGATTTTAAAGTACTGTGCTTAATTTTCTTCAATCTGGGACAATCAGAAAACACAGGATGGCACCACACAACTTAGCTGTAATTTTGATCATATTATCCTTTTAACACAATTAGCCATTTTTAATCCTCATTGGTGTTTTGGACTCATTCATGTGCATTTTTGATGGCATAATTTATTTTCTTTCATTTGCATATATTCTCTCATTTAGTTGGCCTTGAATGTTTCTGATAGGAAGGTTTATTTCACCTCTGAGATGAATTGTTTTGTAAAATTATATTTTAAATTGGTGGTTCATGAAGACTCCAAGACCCAAAACATGATGGATCAAAAATAAAAAACAATGGTTACCAAATGGCTTAACACCAGTCTCAAGAACAGTACTTTGAAACTATGGCACAGTTCAGCAATATGTTCAGGTGTATGTCTTAACAGTAGTAGGAATTATTTCAACATAGTTGGTAACAAAAATATTTTTGCTGGTCACTGCTTACACCAATATTTACATACATGATCAAATACACATGATCGGTAATGCACATCATGTTGTAAGCATGGGGGTAAAAAAATATTAATATAAAATAGCAACTTTTTTCTAATTTACTGAAGTTAAAAATGAAAAAAAAAAAGAAGTTTAAACTTTCAAATTTTTGAAACATAAAATGCTTTTAAAATTACATTTTTTTTTCATATTATTAGTCACAATTAACCCTTCTAGTGCCCATGTCGTCTGTATACGTTCGCAGAATCTGAAAGGGGCCAAGGGTGTATGTATCTGTTTTCACTAAAAAAGATTTTTTTAGAAATAAAAATTGCCGTTGTAATTTTTTTAATATATAACTTATAAAAATATGTAATTCAGGCTTCAAAAATAATATTTTGTTTTTTAATTTGATGCATATTTTACTAAACTACAATATAAATTATTTTATAAAGCCATTTTATTGCCATTTTTTAGAAGCACTAAGTTGGGTTGTTTTACCTCTGAGTGGCACTTTTTTGCACACCATGGGCTAAATGGCCAGGTCACAAGGACCCCGAAGGCTCAGAGAAGGCTGGGGGAGGAGACCCACTGGACAGCTGTTGGGAGACAGATGGTAGCTTCCTGTCAAGGCCACCCAGTGTTTCTTTAATGTGCACAGGGTTTAACTCTTCCACACACAGGGCCACAGCTTAACATCCCATCCGATGGACAGTGGCCTTTCCAAGCCCAACAGTGTCCCCTACTGATTGAGGGCAGGGCGAGAAGTTTTGCATAGATAAATCTTAATGCTGGCCCAGCTAGGACTCTAACCTGGGAACTGCAGATTACGAATTTGGTGCGCTACCAAATAAGCCACCGCCAGTGTGATGCAACCACCAAGATGGAGTCTCAACACAAGTAACAGTCATCATACTATCATCTGTGATAACTTTCAAGGTTCTGCTGATACTTCACCTTCTAGTTACCTGTGACATCATTAATTGGATATTGGACTAATACATTAAACAGTGGTATGTATGACTTGTGTGCAATAGAAGCAAATACAAACATATAGGTCTGGTTATGTGTAAATTTCTAGCTCACAGTGTTAGTGCTTTTTAATATTTTTTTGTTACTATGATTTAATTAAGGCAACATTAAACAAAAAAATTACTTACATGTATTGATCCTGCATTTCCCAATTTTTATCTTTTACTTCAAGGTGTTTAGTTTTTAAATTTTTTACTACTACAAAATAAAAAATATCAGGTAACTTTGAAGTTACTATAATCCACAGAGGAAGAGCTAAAAAAAAAAAAAAAAAAAAAAAAAAAGAGGGGGGGGGGGTAAAAAGGGGTAAAAAAGAGTGGGGTAACTAGAATGTTACCCCACTGTCACATTGGGTACAATGTTTTTACATATAATGTTCTTGCTTTGTATGATTATACTATTTAAGTAACAATTGAGTCATAATGTTAACAGGGTGATTATATGTTGGTGATAAGTTGACACTGTTATTTTGAAATATTTCACATTTTTTTAAATCTACTATCTTCACAAACAAGTTTTGATTCCTATGGAGTTTTGCATTTTACACTTTAAAAATAGTTTATTTGCTTTGTGAAAAAAATATTTATTTTGCTTTGTGTTATTATAAGATTGAAATTACATGCCTGTAATGTAACAAAAGTGTGAAATAAATTTGAATTGAAAATTTTTTAAATGATTTAAACTATGGTTGAATATAAAAAAAATTAAGCAATCTTTAATCTTAAAAGTATATACCTTTTTATCATGTTTCACATTAAAAAAAATACTATTATACTTACCACCTTGTCTTTGTTGAAGAATTCCTACAGGAGATTTATGTACAAGATTACTTGGATCATTTATGGAGCTAAAAATTGAAAAGGATAGCATTCAGTTTTAACTTAGATTTTTTAAAGAACACCATTGAACCACTCAACTATTGGAAATACTAGAACTTTAACATATCAGTGCAAATGGGTTATGTTCAATTTGCATAAATAAATATTTAGGATCGTACTAATGTAACCTTTCAGGGTTCCTCTTTGTTATAAATTGGGTTGTTTTACTTTTGAGCAGCACTTTTTTGCACACCATGGGCTAAATGGCCAGGTCACATGGACCCCAAAGGGTTCAGAGAAGGTTGGGGGAGGGGACCCACTGGAACGGCTGTTGGGAGACAGATGGTAGCCTCCCGTCAAGGCCATCCAGCATGTTCTTTAACCCATTTCTTCCCAAGTGTTGCGTGTACGCAACACTGGGAAGAAATGGGTTAACATGCACAGGGTATGGCTCTCCCACACACGGGGCCATGGCTTAACATCCCATCCAATGGATGACAGCCATTCCAAGCCCATCAGTGTCCCTTACTGACAGTGGGCAGGGCAGGAAATGTTGCTGAGATAAATCTCAACGCTGACCCAGCTGGGACTCGAACCTGGGAACTAGATTATGAGCCTGGCATGCCACCGACTGAGTCACCCCTGCCCCTACTTTGTTATATAAAATAGAATTATTTTAATTAAATAAAATAAATATATTTTAAAAAATAAGAAAAAATATATACATAAAGAAATTTTCTCAAAAGCTAACTAAAACATAAACAATAACTGTTATACTGAACGCTTACTAGTATCGATATGCTTTAAAAGTTCAAATAATAATTCCCATAGCTTTTATCAGTTTTGACGAAAATGTTTAAGATGACTACAATAGCAATGTATAATTTTTATCTAGTTTCCATACCTCTTTAAATATTGAATGAATATTATAGAAAATCATGATTAAAATAAGTTAAAAGGTATAACAAAATCTATCTTCAGTCTTAGTTTTTAAATAAAAAGCTCATTGAAATCATGGAGTTTGGAATTTAGCCTCCCACTGACATAACATGAGGTTGTACTCAAATTTGTGGACACCAACCAGTACATAACTATGAATGATACAATGGCCAAATATATGCTATATTGAAGAACAAGTTTAATTGATTAACCTGAAAATGGTCAAGAACTGTCTGCTGAAAAACAATCACATCTTCAAAACCAGTCCATAAGAAATAAATAATATACACTCAAATGCAAAAGTTCAAAAACAATACAAAGAGCATAAATTTCCTTAAAAAAATCATTTTATGTTGATTGGCTTAGATTTCATGGCACATGAACAACTGATGCTATAATGTCACAAAGAAATATTCAGGAAATTAGATAAAAACATATAAAGCTAAAGAAATACATATAGTTATAAATACAAATGAAATGCCTTTAAATGAATAATGACCAAAAATTCATAATGACACAAAAGTGAACTTAGGAAACTGAAAAAGTCACAAAAATAAAAATAAAAAAATTTAAAAAATACATATCCTCCTCTGCCATCCCATGGCTGAGTGGTTAGCATGCTTGGCTACTGATCTAAGGGACCTGGGTTCGAGCCCTAGATAAGGCATGGATGTTCACATCATTTTTCTGTTGAGGTCCCGCCATCCTCACAGATCTTCTACTATGGTGTATTAAATTGACAGCCTCTTGTCAGATCTGTGGCAAGCAGCTGTTTGAGGGGGTATTTATCACTTTTTTAATTATCCTCCTCTATGCACCCTAAAAAGTATAAAATAAACCTAAAGCATATCTATGATGCAATCAGTCACTGAGTTTGTATTCATTTCAAAGGAAGACAGGGCAGTGGCAATCTTGTGAATAGGTAAATAAGCATCCTATCTTCCTTAAGTGAAACAAACTCAGTGACTGATTGCATCATCAATATGCTTTAGATTTATTTTCTACTTTTTAGGGTGCATAGAGATATTTTTTACTTTGTCACTAAAAACACTTAACTTCATAAACTTTCATTTGATATATAACTCATAAACATCGACCACATTTTCCCTCCCTTTTAGAGCTGTTTCAGGTAAACCATGACACTGGAAATGTCACAAGCTGCAATTTGAGATATAACTCGTTAAGGTCAACCCCACCCTGCAAAAATCTGCCCCCTCCCCCTTTTTCAGGGGGGGATCATCTGCGGATTAGGTCAAATGGATATACAGGGTGTCTCAAAAATATAGGTACAAACTTTTAGGGGAGGTAGATAACATCTAAAGGAATGAGAATTGCATAGGAACCCATAACTGGAAACATCATGGGAAAATGGTAGTAGAGGTACAAGATCTATAAGGACACAAGATGGTGATTAACGGGAAAACATTTATTTGACATAATTATTACAAATGGCGTACTAGATGATACATTTCATAATGTTACAGCAGATGCTCGAAGTTTGTCCCATAATCGCACAAATTCTGATGCGCATGCGCAAACAAATGGTGGCCCGGTACATGTCTGTGTGGGAAGTGTTCTTGATATATTCGTTGAGAGGCTCGTCCATAGCCCTCAGCTATTCCATACACTAAGTGCATGTCTGCCAGCTCCCTGTTCGAATACCTTTGCATGTTCTTCGTAAGCCGACTACCGCTCGAATGAGAAAATCTGAAATTTCCCCTCTAGCGCACTGATGAACAGCACCGCCTATTGACTTACGGTGACGTTTTCGGTTATGGGTTCCTATGCAATTCTCATTCCTTTAGATGTTATCTACCTCCCCTAAAAGTTTGTATCTATATTTTTGAGACACCCTGTATATGGTGGAAATTACTAGAGCCCCTTATTTCTCAAAAAAAAAAAAAAAAATTAAATCAAATCTGAAAATATACATATTGAGGTTTAAAATGAATTTTACCTTTGATTGCCACATGGAAAAACAATAATAAATCTAAAAAGATTCATTACAGCCTTTATGAATCAAACGGCACACAGGGCATTAATGTTTGTAGAGCATGTTTACATTTCAGCTCAAATGTTTTATCAGTTATTAGAAATCAGTTTTGCTTTTTAAAACTGCTACCATACATTTTTATCATATACTCTTACAATGTTTTCAAAATTTTTAACAGCAAAGGGGATATTTATCATTAGTGGAAACTGTATCAAAGACTTCATATAGTGCTTCTTCATCTTTTTCAACAGAATTTCAGTTTTAATTCTTTTCCATTTCTAGAATTATTGTTCCTCAGACGTAAAGGCAAGCCACATGTCAGTGAACTGAGAAACAATTTGTTAAATTTAATTTTTAAGTTAATGTCCATATTATTTATTAATAATCACATTTTAATTTAATATTACATTTATATATCACAATATCATTTGAATTGTTCAAAATGTTTCTCTTTTTGTTTAATGACAGAATAACAAATGATTATTACACAACTATTTATCTTTATCCATAATTTGAAACTTTTTTTCAACTAACTGCTTCATGTCATTGGATCAGTGGGTTTCTGTGAATACACTGTCTTTTATAAATTCTCACATTAGGTAAAAGATGTAGAACTCACAACCAAATTTAAAAGCTAACAAATGACAAAAAAAAACATAAAAATGGTAAAATGATGTAAAACAGTAAGTAAATATACAAAATGTGGAATAAATCAACCCAGTTGTAAAAGATTAATGTAAGATAAAAATCCGAAAACAGGCGTTAAAAACAGTTCATCAGATAAAATGTGGCTGAGTGTAAGGGGCTCGGCCATACACAAATCACATTAATCAATACCCCCTCAAGCAGCTGTTTGCCACATGTCTGACAAGAACCTATCAGTTTATACACCATAGCAGCTCTGTGAGGAAGACAGAAAAAAACAGACATCCATACCTTACCTGGGACACAGATCTAGGTCCCTTTGATCAGGAACCAAGCATGCTACAGTCACGGACAGCACTTCAACAAATAAGGTACCATTATTCCTTGATTCCGTATGCTAGCCCTTAGAGCAAAGGTTTCCCAACTTTTTGGCACCATGCCTCCCTTTTGATTTTTTTTGAGACTCTCACACATCATCATCACCCTTCACAATAATTTTAATTCATAATTATAAATAAACACAAAAATTCACATTCTTGTACCCTTTGTAGGGTAACCATATGTACCAGTTTTTAGAGAACCATCCCCAAAAAAATTTTGTGACATCTAAATGTCCCAGTTTTTTCTCATGACAATGGTCAGCTCTCAATTTATGTGGATTTAATTAATACATTTTTTGAAATAACTCTGTTACTGCATTTACGCCTTTTTTTTTTATTTTGTATGAAAAAAAATTTTTTTTAAACATTTTGTAATCAGCACCAAACAGTTGGATGTATACTGGCAATAGAGTGCTATCGGCAAGGTATGAACTTTACTGAAAGCATCATGCATGAGGGCTTTGAATTAACCATACCATGAGGAAAATCACCTTATCAACATGCTCCCAGCAATAATAGAAGTCACATCTCTGTGAGACAGACTTGCCATCACTCTATGCAGAATAACTATGCAATCGGAACTTCATGCACTTAGGGTGAGCGAATCATTGTTCCTCCCACATGACTGCAAATTGTGTGTCATATATATTTCTCTGTTGTACAATTGCCTTAATTAAACTTAGTTAGGATTTCTGTGGGGTTACACTTCTGAGAAGAAATAAGGGCTTTGAATTAGCCATACCATGAGAACACATCATCGGCAGGGTCCTTTTGATCAGGAAGGTATGAACTTTACCAAAAGCATCACGCATGAGGGCTTTGAATTAGCCATATCATAACTAAACTGTTCTGGTTTCAGCTTTCTGATACTGGACATTTAGTGAAATGTACTGGTTTTTATAAATTGAAATCTGGACACCCTCGGGATGTTTCCATGGACCCACAGTTTGGAAATTCCTGCCCTGAAATAACATCTGGTACATTAAATTAATTATTCCTGAATTATCTCACAAGAATTCCCATCACTCCAATGGACACAACTGTATCTGTCGATTTCCATTTAATTTGAAAGTTGCCTCATTGGTTTACAGAGTTGATTTCATAAAATTAGAGTTGCTTTCATGATGGATGAGAAACCATTATTTTCCAGTAAACTGATATATGGCCCGCCCTATAGAAAGTAGATGAGATGTGCCTGGAAAGAACAAGTTAATAGAAAATAAGTATATATATTCTACAAAAAGATAGTCTCAAAGAATAATATAGCTTATCATAAGGTTGGGTTGTTTTACCTCTGAGCGGCACTTTTTTGCACACCATGGGCTAAATGGCCAGGCCACAAGGACCCCGAAGGCTCAGAGAAAGTTGGGGGAGGGGACCCACTGGAACAGCTGTTGGGAGACAGATGGTAGCCTCCCGTCAAGGCCATCCAGCGTGTTCTTTAACGTGCACAGGGTATGGCTCTCCCGCATACGGAGCCACGGCTTAAAGTCCCATCCGACGGACGGCGGCCTTTCCAAGCCCATCGGTGTCCCCTACTGACCGTGGACAGGGCGGGGAATTTTGCGGAGATAAATCTCAACGCTGACCCAGCTGGGACTCAAACCTGGGAACTGCAGATTACGAGCCTGGCGCGCTACCGACTGAGCCACCCCCGCCCCTTTTTCATAAGACTTAGGTCTTGAAAACAATTTACTTTGTGGCAAGCAGCTGCTTGAGGGGATATTAATTAATATTTGTTGAAGAGACCAAAGTATTTTAAGTAACCACAGGGCAAAATGTGTATGCATTGACAAACATGAACAACCATGTTTGGCATCGTTTTACTTGAGGTTTCAAGTAGAATAAAAAAAAAATTCCTGTTTAATTTACTTATGTAAATCTTGAAGTCCTTGATCTTGTCTGATAAACAACTGACTTCAGGTACCTATTGCAAAAAAAATTAAAGTGCTGCCATCCAGGTAGCAGAGTGGTTAGTGTGCTCGGCTACTGATCAAAGGGACCTGGATTCAAGCCCCAGATAAGGCATGGATGTTTGAATGTTATGAATCTATGATGTATTAAACTGGCAGGCTCCTGTCAGACCTCTGTGGCAAACAGCTACTTGAGGGTTTTTTTTTTTGTTTTATTTAATCCAAACTCTTGGTTGGTAATAGAGCCCCTTTAAATGTAATGTGTGGGAACAGGCCTATCAAGAGTAATCTTGATGAATGAGCAGTATAAGCAGTTTCTCCATTTCATTGAAAGCATATTTGATCATTATGTGCTCTTAGTTTTGAAGTGAAAAACTGTTCATCAGTTTTTAACTGTTCAGTTATTACTGTAATAGTTGCCTCACTGGCAGTGGAAAATAAAATATAACCAAGTAACTTCATCTCAAGAAGTACCACTTCTTTTAATTTTCAATAATAAATGATCACAGGAAAACATCCTGTAGACAAAAAAACACTTGAAATAATTAGTTGAAAAAAAAATGGTTTTCTGATGGATTCAAACCCAGGTCTCCCAGAAACATGCTGGCATCTTAACTGCTGGACCATCAAGAGCTAACCATTTTTCCAACAAAGTGATATATAAGCACACCTGCAATTTTTGTTGATTTGCCAGTGGCACCATCTGTTTTCAGGAATTGGACAGCCAAGGTTCCAAATTTGTGGTAATAATATTGGCAAATCAACAAAAATCACACAAATGCTTATATGTTACCTTTGTTGGGAAAATAGGCAGCTCTTGATGGTCCAGTAGTTAAAATGCCTGGCATGCTTCTGGGAGACAGGATTCAAATCCTAGTCAGGACAATCAATTTTTTTCAACTAATTATTTCAAGTGTTTGTCTACAAGATATTTTTGTGTAATAATTTATTACAGAATTAGTCATATAATGCTGTGAGCGAGAGTGACAAATATTACTACCATCAAATGTGGTAGCTTGGCTGCCCGATTCCCAATAACAGATGGCACGACAGACAAATCTACAAAAATTGCAGGAATGCTTATGTCACTTTGTTGGAAAAGTGGTTAGATCTTGATGTTCCAGTGGTTAAGATGCTCAGCATGCCTCTGTGAGACCTGGGTTCAAATCACAGTCATGACAACTAATTTTTTCAAGTCTTGCAATCGCCTTTACTTCACTTTCTATTAACATACATGGAACCCTTGATAATCAAAAGGGTTACATTTCTTGAAAAGGTGGCAATTGGTAGATCCATGATCTAAAAACCCAATCCCTTATACAAAGAAAGGCCATCCCATGGTCGAGTGGTTAGCATGCTTGGCTACTGATCTAAGGGACCTGAGTTCGAGCCCTGGGTAAGGCATGGCTGTTTGTGTCGTTTTTCTGCTGAGGGCCTGCCATCCTCTCAGACCTTCTACTATGGCATATAAACTGACAGGCTCCTGTCAGACCTCTGTGGCAAGCAGCTGCTTGAGGGAGGGGGGGGGGGGGTATTTATTTATACAAAGAAATTAAATGGGGATAAACCATGGCTGGATTTTGACTTTCTGAGGCCTTAAGTTGCAATAAGTTTAAGAGGCTCCCACAATTTCGAAAGTCAAAATAAGTTATATATTTATTATTCTGACTAAAGGAACCATTTAAAAATAAATGTGAAATTTATGTGGCAAAAACATTTTACTAGCATTGGTATATAATGACAACTGTGTACAACTGAGATGAACACTGTTCGTACAATAGATTAAATCTTACGGTGTCGAGCTTCTGAAACTCAACTCACTGGCCAGAGATTTATTTTAAAAAAAAAGAGAGTAATATGTTAGAGATAAAGTCATATATAAAGTTATAAGTAAGTTAGTCATATATAAAGAGTTTTCTGAAAATAAACAGCTTTAGAACCTCATCCTGAAGTAACTAATGAATGGAAATATGCCATTTTATATACCAAAAGAAAGAACATTTAATTGTGCTTAATAAAATGGCAGAAATTCTGAGAAAAAGAATAGTAGGTTAAATTTTTTAGTATTTTTTTTCAAACATTGCAAAATTTTACTGTGGTTTTTCCATTTTATCTTTAGTAAAATTTTAAGTATATATACACCAAAGAGCCAAAACATTATAACCAGCACATCTTTATGCAAATTGAAGCAACTACAGATAAATGACAGTGCATGTGAAGGTCATGAAACGGTATAAATTCTTGTTTTTCAGATGGGAAAGACAGCAGACTTAAGTGAGTTTGACAAAGGCCAAATTGTAATGGCTAGACGACTGATTTTGGCTAAAAATCGCATTTCCTGACCTTAGTTTATTTATCAATACTTTTAATTACAATTCAACCAAATAAAGTCCTACTTTTTAAAAATCACACTCTGAGCAATCCTTTTTAAAATCATGCTCTGAGTGATGCTTGCTCTGATTACCATCACTATTGATCATTAGAAGTTGCACTTTCGACCGTTTCTAATTAATTATTGCTTATAATTGCAGTATCCATTTGAGAAGCAATAAAAAATAACTTTAGAAGCATTAGAGTAAATAAAAAGTCTTTAAAATTGAAAGTCTGCTAAAATATTGATTGAAAGCCGATGTGCATAGCTCACAGATGATGCAATTTCCGGTAGTAAAAAAAAAATCAATATCCTTACGTTAAAAGTTTAGAAAGTATTACAACTCTAGCTTATATGTCACGTGGCTGCAGCTGCTGCACCCTATGAATTTTATAAGGATACCATTTTAGGATGGACCATATAATTTTATGGACAGTTGGCCATGGAAGTTGCAGTGCATGGAAGTTGCAGGGATACCTGTCTTGCACTAACTACGGCAGCTCTGATTGCGACTGGATTTCTGCAACGATAAGTGCAACGTCTTCCACATTGATTTCTGCAACAGGCTGCCAGCCTCTACCTGGAGCCACACCCAACTCGCGTGTTTCTTCGAATTTCTGTACCATATTCTTCAGTCCATTTAGCGACAAAGGTCCTTTCCTTATATCTTTCAGACGACAATATTCGAGTAATGCAGCAGCATTGCTGCCGTTTTGGTAAATGAGTTTCACTAGCAAAGCTTAATCCTTCTTGCAGATATACCCATGGTTCCTTCTAGCGATTACAGGGAAGACATCACATTTTATAGTGTGCCTCATATGACTCTCACGTGTGATTGGTTGCAATGTCACATGAAATTAACACGTTCTACCATGTTTTTAGTGCACCCATGCCACCTGGTGGCACTAACACTAATTTTTTTTTTATTCACAAATTCTCTACCCCATGTTCTTATTAAGGTATCCACCACTTTTCATTGTGATCCATCGAGTAGATCCTTCTCTATATCACTCCGAGTACTGTCAGTTTAAATATAACCACCCTGTATTAAAGCAAAAATTAATATGCTGTAGAGTAATTCAGCAACAAAGCACTAACAAGTACAATGCGACATGTTTTATTACATATTTTACTCATTAATGATTGATGAATTCAGAGTTCAGAGGGGATAAACATTTTGAGTTCAACAAAATGTAAATATTTATCACAAAAGACAAAAATTTCCCAGGGACAACAATTGCAATGAAATACAACTGAACTGATAGCAAGAGAATAAAGAAAGAGTTGAGCATCACTAGAAGCAAGAAATTCTCGCTCACTAGTAACATCATATGCTTAACATAAAATACTGCAGAGTTGCCAACCTTACATGACGAAAATTACAAATTAGAATAATGAAAATTTGGAACAATTATGCAAATCAATAAAATCCATTTGTTGCAATTTATATACCATGTGAATTATTAACCAATGCTATACATATATATATTTATTGTTTTCTTATTATTAGGAATTAAGTTAAATCCGAACGATGGCCAAAAACTACAAATTTTGGCCATCGTTGCACAAAGCCACTGCTTCCCCTACTGAGAGTCACCACTGCTCAGTAGGGGAAGCATCCTTGAACAGCAACTTTTGAAAAAAAAAAAAATTGATCAGTATGATGGTTCCAGCAATAGTTAATTTAATATATACTGAAATATTTAGTTTAATCACTTATTAATCAATAAATGATGCCAATTTAAATGAGAGTTGGGTTGTTTTACCTCTGAGCGGCACTTTTTTGCACACCAAGGCTAAATGGCCAGGTCACATGGACCCCGAAGGCTCAGAGAAGGTTGGGGGAGGGGACCCACTGGAACAGCTGTTGGGAGACAGATGGTAGCCTCCCGTCAAGGCCATCCAGCGTGTTCTTTAACGTGCACAGGGTATGGCTCTCCCGCACACGGGGCCACGGCTTAACGTCCCATCCGACGGACGGCGGCCTTTCCAAGCCCATCGGTGTCCCCTACTGATCGTGGGCAGGGCGGGGAATTTTTGCGGAGATAAATCTCAACGCTGACCCAGCTGGGACTCGAACCTGGGAACTACAGATTACGAGCCTGGCGCGCTACCGACTGAGCCACCCCCGCCCCATTTAAATGAGAACATAAAAAATGACTCAAGAGGAAGAAAAAAGCAGAACACCTTCTTGATGGTTTGGATTAGCCTATACCATTTCTTCTATCACAAAATAAATCAATAGAAAGCAAGGATACAATGACTTCAGCAGAAGACATAGGTATTGATATCTGTAAAAATAATTATATTTAACTAGTATAAAATACGACTTTATCAATACCTGGTATATCTGATATAAGCCCCACCTGGTCTAGTGGTTAGAATACCTGACCAAGATCAGCAGGGCTTGAGTTGGGTTGTTTTACCTCTTAGCGGCACTTTTTTGCATACCATGAGCTAAATGGCCAGGTCACAAGGACCCTGAGAAGGCTCAGAGAAGGTTGAGGGAGGGGACCCACTGAAACAGCTGTTGGGAGACAGATGGTAGCCTCCCGTCAAGGCCATCCAGCATGTTCTTTAACATGCACAGGGTATGGCGCTCCCGCACATGAGGCCACGGCTTAACTTCCCATCCGACGGACCAATCCAATCCCATCGGTGTCCCCTACTGACTGTGGGCAGGGCGGGGAATTTTGCGGAGATAAATCTCAACGCTGACCCAGCTGGGACTCAAACCTGGGAACTACAGATTACGAGCCTGGCGTGCTACCGACTGAGCCACTCCCGGCCCGACCAGCAGGGCATATCCTTGTGTAAGTGTTTGTATGCTGCATAAGAAACGAGGACAAGCTTAATATAGCTTCTAGGTTATCGCCATCCTTTGTGTAGGACAGTACCTTCTTCCTTTTAAAATTAATAAAAATCTCTTCTTACCTTTGAAGTTGAGCCAGCATACTCAAATCTATTTCCAGAGCTTGAAGTGCTAAATATGCTTTAGTCTTTTGTTTCCTAGAACACAATGAAAAAAGTAATATTATGTAACAATTGCTTCTTCCTTTAGTAAATAAGCACGAGAAGAAAAAAATACAGCTTAAAAGTAAGTTTCAAATAATACCCATCTTGAAGGTGGTTGGGAGAATACAAATTTCATTTTCCGATAACTTTCTATCAAAAAATATTTTTAAAATTTTATTGTGAATGAAATGATTTCATTTCAGAACTTATCTCACTCACTCAAATAAAAAAAAACACACAATATTTTATAAAAAGAAATTTTTACATTTTTTAAATCTTCCAGTGTCTAGCCTGAAAAACTTGAATCAACTTGAGGCCCAACTATTTTCTATGTTCAGCAAAATAAAAGTTAACTTCAGAATTAGACATGGGTTTAGGCCTGGACTTTGTTGGGTTTGAGCTCAATCATAATTTATATTTCTAATTTTTCTTGCAATTTGCAAAAAAAAAAAGTAAAAATAAAATACAAAATTTATTTTAATTATAATTTCAAACTTTTAATCGGTCTTTAGTAAATAAAAAAAATTTAGCCTTTGTCTTTTTTAGCTATTCTCACTCTTTTATTAATCAATTGTTTTTAGCATCTATAATAATGTTACTAAAATTTTTTGATTTCTGTGAATTATTTCTAGTATTCATTCTAACATACGAGGGGTGATCATTTAATTCGTGGACTGATGCCATAAGAACTCATACATAGTGCTTTTTCCAAAGTAACACTAGATGGTGTTGTGAGTGACAGATGCAAAAGAGGCTCCACATGCCAAGGTCATATGCCGTCGACTGCTGTTGTGTTAAGACTTTGATTTGAGTTGCGTGTCATAGACGTTCATTCAGAATGTCGAAAATTCAGACAGAACAGTGGTATGTCATTTGTTATTGTGTTAGGCGAGGCCTAAGTGCTGCTGTGACTGTTGAAGAGATGAGTGAAGCCTATGGTAATGACTGTCTTCGTAGGTCTGCCATTTTTAAGTGACATAAGCGATTCAAAGATGGACGTGAATCTGTTGCCGATGACCCAAGACCCAGCCAGCCTTCTTCCTCAATAACTCCTGAGCAAATTGAAAGAGCCCTGGCAATCCTGAATGAAGACAGACAATTGCGTTTTTTTGACATCAAAGGTGTTCTCGTTACTCACTTTGCGCCTTGTGGAACAACCATGAATAAGGAAGCCTACTCAAAGGTTCTCAGAACCAAACTTCGGCGTGCCATTCGTGAAAAACATCCAGAACTTTCTGGTGTGACTTGGTTTCTCCATCACAACGCCAGGCCCCATACAGCTAATATTGTGCAGCCAGTGATCAGCGCCATAGATGCTGAGGCTCTGCCACATTCTTCATTTTCCCGGACTTAGCACCCTGAGATTTTTTCCTCTTTCTGCAACTGAAGAAAGATTTGAAAAGGAAACATTTCACATCCGACGACGAAGCATGCAGAGCCACAACAACAACACTTCACACGCTTTCGAAAAATGGCTTCAAAGACGCTTTTAATGCATGGGTACAACGATGGAAAAAAATGTGTGAAGTTTAAAAAAGAGTATTTTGAGAAAGACAAAAAATGGCAGGAAGATTCATAGGATGATATTTAATGTAACTTTTTGCTTCTGTCCACGAATTAAATGATCACGCTATGTACATATAAAATCCTCATGCAGCTATGGGCTATGGAGGTCCTATCAGATTGTGTAATTTTCCTCTCTAGACATGTCTGCTCTGAGCTACAGCTGCTGCACTTGGCCACTCTAGGCCAATTCTAGCAAGGTCCTGTTTTACAATGCCTGCCCATCACATCCTAAGTCTTCCCCTTTTCCTTAAGCTTTTAGGCACACTGTTCATAATCCTGTTTGCCAATCTGCAGCTATGCATGTGGGCAACATGACCAAACCAACAGTCTCTCTCTGCACAATATGTTGCTCAAAGGATGATGATGACTCCTCTTGACCTCATTATTACTTACGAAGTCAAACCACATAATACCGAAGATACTGCACAAGCATCTAGAATCAGAAAGTTTCTTTTTATCCTACTTACAAATGGTCCATGTTTTGCTACCATAACTAACCTTAGAAAGAACCCAAACTATTATAAAGCCTATTTTAGTCTTTAGGTGTATACACCTATTTCTATTCTTCTATATATTTCATGCCACACATCACCAGTATCTGTTAGATAGCTCTCAAGATAATTGAACTGAGACACTTGCTCAAGGGTGCAGCCATTCAAAGCAACTGAAGCACCATCTGCCCTACCAATTTTTATCACTTTTGTTTCTTCTCTGTTTATCACCATATCTACTCTATTACCAGTCTCATCAAGAGCCCTAATGAAAGAATTCATCTCATCAACATCATTAGTCAATACAGCCAAATCATCTGCATAATCTAAATCAGAAATTTTGAAATCTCTAGATCATTTTAAGACCAAAATATTTACCTTGCAAAGAATTTTGAATAACATAATCAATAACCAAACTAAAGAGAAAAGAAGACAAAATGCACCCTTGTCTAACTCCATTAGCAATGCTAAACTGATCACTACAAGCCTTACCAACTCTCACATACGGCTCAGCATTATTACAGAAAGCTTTCTTTAACTAACTTGTTGGGTATTCCATATGACCAAACAATCAACCACAAATTATGTTGATCAACATTTTGCAAGAATCTGCGTAAGCAAAAATATTTGATCAATACATCCCCTACCACTTCTGAATCCACACTGTTCACCATGCAGCTGTCCATCAACCAAAATCATGCAGAGAACTTTACCTGGACAGAAAGTAAACCAATTCCCTTATAATTACCATAAGAACTGCAATCACCTTTTTAAAAATTGGAACAATAATAGCTCTAGTAAAATCCTTAGGACACCTTTATCAAAAAAATATTCAAAATTTCAGTCAGCCATATGACAACACAAATGTTCCCAGCTCTAAGTATTTCAGTGGTGATTTTATCCACTCTATAACATTAAAATTTTAATTTTGTGATCAAATAATTATATTTACTTCAAACTAAGTAATAGTTTTTAAATACAAAGATTTCAAAAACAGTTTAGGGGCATATACACTGTTGTCCAAAATTTAAGCATAGTTAATAAAATGAAAAATGCAAGACGATAGAACGACATGGGTGATATGGTACAAATGGAATATTGATGAAGAAACAAATGTGCAATCTGACACAATACAGGACAAACTGGAGCAATGCTCTGTAATTCAATAGAGTGGCAATTGCAGAAGTTACATGGAGATGCATTCACTCATGCATGACAATTCAGTAAGGTATCTGATGACCCCTTACAAAAATACAAGTGTCACACTGACACTGCACGCTCTAGACAAGGGCAGTAAGAAGGTTCTGCATCATTAAATCCCACTCTTGTATATGATCAGAGCTCAATTGTTCTGGGAGGAGATTGATGAGCTGAAATCCATATCTCCACATGTTACATACCACTCTATTGAGTTGAGGCCTGGCAATTATGATATACATTATTGTCCACAACAGGAATTGTGGGTCAACAACAGGCTGAAAAAGGCTCATGTAGGGTTCCAGGATTTAGTCTCAATATCTGAAGCCTGTCAAAGTTCCTCCTGAAAAGACATGGAGTGGCATGTGGCCATGTGACATAAAGCAACCCCAGACCAGTATACCACCACCTCTGTATTGTTGCATTTCTCTGATGTTTGAGGAGTGATAACAGGTTCCAGTTCTCTCTAGATGGTAACATGATGACTATCATTCTGTAAACTGAATCTAGATTCGTTTTACAGAAGAGAACATTGGCCCATTGGTTTGCAGTCCAGTCCCGGTGTTGTCTGCACCACAACAACCAGCCTCTGCTCCCTGAGTGGAATGCAAACTGTAGGTCATTTTGCATAAAGTCCTGTGTATATTGTTTGCCTTGAAACTGTTCATCCACAAGCAGCAGAGAGCTCTAGGTGAACACTCTGCAGCCATTTACTTGTCTGCATTAAGTTGGTAGATTGCTGCCAGTCTTTCTAAATGTTTGATGAATTCTGTAAGCAATTTTTTTCTGAGCAATAATAGAAACTAAAGTAAATAAAATTTTCTTCTAAGGGAAAAAATGTTTACTGTATTTTTCATTTAAACTTCAGTGCAGTTACTTTTAATTATCTTCAAGATTTTTCAATTCAGTTCACTATTTTATGCACTATATTAAATCTTTGATAATTATACCCTTATAACACTTTATAACACAATATAAACACTTTATTAAATCTTTGATTTATTTAGTTCTTTCTTAGTTTTATATGAAACTTGTACTTATATTAATAAGACTTAAAAATCATAATTTACATAGCCAACATTAAGAAGCCTAAAAACAGTGCTATAAAGATTTATTTTGCTTTAAAACCATAATTTAAAAAATATTAAAATATAGTTTAAAAATGCTTAATAACATATACTCATGAGCTATAACATGACAACCTGCCTAACAGCATGCACCCAGCATCAACTCCACTAGACCACAAGTGTCCTAAGGTATTCTGTACCCATTGGACAGAATGACATCAACAATTGCCATCCTGTTTTGCAGCTATTCACTGTGCAGTGTTGAATATAGACCTGTTCATCAGAATGGTGGAGCTGGAACCTGGATTCATTGGATCAGGTGTTTTCTTTTAAACCAAACACATACACACACACATAAACATTAGAAAAATTCACACAATTTTTCTAAAATATTCAAATTCCTATAAACTATTTTCCCAGGTTCTAATTCACAGATATTGCACATATTTTTGAATAATTAAAAAAATATATAATTACCTATGTTGTATTTTTTTAAAATACTTCTAAAAAAATTATCTACTAAGTTTTTGTTTTGCAATTCTTGCCCAGAGATATGTGTACCTGGGTTAACACCTTAAAAATGCCCACTTACTTGTCTGCATTAAGTTGGTAGATTGCTGCCAGTCCTTCTAAATGTTTGGTGAATTCTGTAAAATTTCCACCCCTATGAAACAGAAAGTCATTATAAATACAGTAATTTATGTTAGAGAAATACAGAAATTTCATATTATACTTATAAATTGTATATGTTTTATACTCACCTAAGAACCTTTGTAAGTTCAGGACAAGTCTGAAAATAAAACAAAAATTTCCATTATCAACTAATATGAAAAACACAAATAGATTTAATGCAATAATATAGGCTCTTGGAACTATTTGATACACCAGATACTTGAGACAAATCAAATGCTATCAGATGAATCCTGAGCTATATATAACAGTGGCAAATGGCCACTTCTAACCAATTCTAAATACACGACCGAATCATTTTCAATACTATAGTTTTCTTTTCATTTATCACCAAATCTATACTTATACTAAATTCATCAAAAGATCTAATGAAAGAGTTCATCTCAACATCATTTGCCAAAAGAGTCAAATCAACAGAATAATCTAAATCAGACATTTTCAGATCTCTAAACAGCTAAGGCTCCAAATTAGCCCTTTTATTGAATTCCTCATAACAAAATTAACAACTGAAAAAAAAAGTGACAAAGGGCAACCTTGTGTAGCTCCATTAGCAATGCTAAGCCAATCAATACAAGTTTTACCAACTCACTATTCCTACAGAACACACCATTAACTACATTTCATGTATGTCATACTATTTCATGATTAACCACATGTTCTGAAAAATCAAAGGAATCCAAAGTCTTTTTAAAATCCACAAAGTCAGAAACCACAAGTTTATGAAACTCTAAGCATTTCACAAGAATTTATCTAAGTGAAAACATTTGGTGTCTATAAATTTTTATGACCAGATAACAAAGCTTTTACTATATTCTAATTAAACAGTTCCTAGGCCACTTTTAAAGAAATTGTTTATAAAATAAATGGATACTTTTAACAAACAGAAATATTATGGCACTAAACTGGGTGGCTCAGATGGTAGCATGCCAGGCTCGTAATCTATAGTTGTCAGGTTTGAGTCCTGCCTAGGCCAGCGTTGAAGGGCGGGGTGGCTCAGTCGGTAGCATGCCAGGTTCGTAATCTGCAGTCCTAGGTTCGAGTCCCAGCTGGGTCAGTGTTCAGATTTATCTCCGCAAAACTCCCTGCCCTGCCCACGGTCAGTAGGGGACACCGATGGGCTTCGAAAGGCCGCCATCCGTCGAATGAGACGTTAAGCCATGGCTCCATGTGTGGGAGAGGATGACCTTGATGGGAGGCTATCATCTGTCTCCTAACAGCTGTTCTAGTGGGTCCCCTCCTCCAACCTTCTCTGAGCCTTCGGGGTCCTTGTGACCTGGCCATTTAGTCCATTGTGTGCAAAAAAGTGCCACTCAGAGATAAAACAACCCAACTAGTTAAACCCAGTCAAAAGTTTTGTTGCAAAACATCACTCCATTCATAACTTTTCCAATTGACAATATACTACACCATTCACAAGGTAGGTGACAGCAGTATCCCCAGAATATTTGGACACTTTCAGAGGGTTTTTCCAACCTATGGGAGCTAGGAACCTGATCTCTTAACTGAACACAGTTAGACCTAAGTGAGCCACACCACCAAATTTAGGACAGATTGATCAAGTACCCATGGAATCAAAGGAGACAAAAAGTTTCCATTACTAATGCCATCACACCACTGATGTACAAGAAATGCATGTCTGCCTGTTTGTTCGCACACCTGGAATTACCTCTATCATGCAACAAGATACTTGCCTAGAGTAGTGCCAATAATAATGGCAATAAGATTTACTATTACATAGCAAATTATTGCAAATTTATTGTTTTCAAACCTGTAACTTTAATGTAATTCTAGCACCTGTTAAGAAGCAGTTGATATATAAACATCATCATAGGTTTGGGCTTTGATTGGATCATTGTTTCCCCTATGCTTACAAGAGTTGTTTGCCTCTCTTTAGTTCAATGCAAACAAATAATGCGAATCATCACTATTTTATCCCTAACATTTTCTTTATGAGTGTCTGGAACATTTCTTAAATACTTTTATTGCTGCTGAACATAGCCTCCAGGCAACAGCATTAACCACAATTCACTTGCATTTTACCGTGTTCTAATACAGTAGATGCCATGATTAGCAGTGTCAAATGTTTTTCTTATATCTAAAAATATTTCTGCAGTTTTTTTACTGACATCAATACTTTTGTATTTTTTTTTGTTTTAATTGTAGTTTTTATGTTTTAAGAATCCAAATGTTTATTAGAAAAAAAAATGGATTTATTTAAGAAGTCTATGCTTCCTAATTTTTTCGATAACTTCAGAAAGAGCGGGCAAACCAGAAATAGACCTATAGTTACTAATCAAATTCTGTCACCTGTTTTATAAATAGGTGAAACAGTGGTAAACTTTAACTTATCATAAAATATTCCATGTTCAAAAGAAATATTAATGATACTTGTGAGACTTGGAAGATGGTACTTAGCAATGATCTTTAGATATTACCTGTGATTCCATCAAAACCTGGGGCTTTATTATTTTCCAGAGTCTGAATAATTCTACCTACTTCAGTCTATTTGAGCTTTCTAAACACATGGAATTTTGGAAGCAGATTAAATTCTTTTGAAAGTATGAATGAATTGTTTCATCAGTATTAAATGTACCAGAGGTTGTGGCAATAAAATTTTCATTGATATCTCCAACTAATTATATTATGTTCTCACTCTTTGGTATTATGGAGGTTTTCTTGTACTTTCCCATTAGACCATTTACATAATTTCATTGCTTATTATTTTTGCTACAGTTGTAAATTTTTTTTAATGATAATCCTCTTTTGCTTCATTGATTTTCAGTTTCAGCATCTTACAGTATTCTTTGTATTCCCTTTCTATAGATATAATACCAGGATACCTTTTACATTTTTTTTATATATATTTTCTTTTTTGTTATTTTGATGCAATGCATTCATTGGTAATCCATTTTTGTTTTGCCTTTCTGTTCTTGAACATTAAAGTGGACTCAAAAGAGTTATGTTCAGTTACCATTTGCAAAAATTTGTCATAGACTTTGTTTGGATCTCTGTCATTGTAATCAAGTTTGTCAAATGATAAATTATTTATATATTCCTCAAACAATAAATAATTTATTTCTTGAGTTACTATCCCACTGTGATTTATAAATAGTAACTGTGTTTTTGTTGGAAATCTGTAGATCCACAACAATAGGGTAGTGGTCAGTAAAATGTGATGAATGATTGATATGTCAGTAGTGTGAGTGGGATTTACTCTGACAAATAAATGATCTAGACAGCTAATGACATTATTACATTCCCTTGTTGGGGAATTAGCACAATATTTAAAACCACAACAAATTCATTCATGACATTTAAATATTCATTGACCACATTTGCATATTTTAACAGATCAATATTAATGTCTCAAGTAAGATAAAAAAAATTTATATGAAATCCCGTTTAAATATTGCTCTAATTCATCACAGAAAAAATTGATACTATAATCATAAGAACTATAAAATAAGACAGACAAATCAAATATATGATCATATATATATATGCAATCCTTCTGAGATAAGAAAATCAAATTTCGATTGCATAAAGTCAAATTTATGATTTATGGCATATGCTAAAACACCACCAGATTTATTTGAGTATCTACAGTTATAAAACATTTTGTATCCATCCATAGCATATGTCCATTTCTTCCTCCTTTAACCATGTTTCTGAGAGCAGTATCAAGTCAAATTTACATTAGTGTTATGTAAAATTACAAGTACTTCATTATAATTTTGCCTTAAACTACTAATGCTAAAATGAATTATGGATTAGAAAGAAATTTTATAGAGCAAGAATTATAGCTTACAAAGTCATTAAACTCAGTTACATTGAAAACGAGTTTCATCATCAGCAAAACTGAATAAGTCATCTATCATAAATGGAGAGTTAAAAATTTGAAATGTGTATTTATATATCCATATGCCATAGATACATTTCTATTTGGTTAATTTGTATACTATATACACAACAGGGAAATTCACAGCCCTCGGTATTTTTAACCACTATTAAGCTGTCCTTAATCCACAGGGTAAAGATGGTATTACTATATGCCTGTTACAGTTTGAGAAGTTTCTGTACAGATAGTTCTTTAAGTTGCATTGAGCAAGATTTGCTCTAGGGGGTTACACTTCTTAGTTTTATTAATGTGTCCTTTAATTCATGCATACACTACATATTTGGTGGTAAATATGTCATATATAGTACCAGCAAACAATACCATATCAAGAATTATTGTAAATTTTATCTTATCAATATTAGGTGCATTGTCAATTATATCACTGAATCTCTGGTCAAAGTACTTGTTAAGGTGAAAAAGGTATATAGTAACTTTTAAACTATTACAGCTGCATTTAGATTCAGGGAAACCATTCAGTACAATAATTTTTATGTTACATTTCATATCAAAGAATAATATAAAATAAATATTCCATCAAGCAGTTCATCATCATCCTCCTCCTCCTCAAGCAGCCATGGGCTACAGAGGTCCAACCAGACCATGCAATTTAGTTCTCCAAGCAAGTCTATCCTGAGCTACATCTACTGCATCAGGCCACTGCACACCAATTCTAACAAGGTCCTGTTTGACATTGTCTGCCCACCGCATCCTAGGTCTCCCCTTCTTTCTGAGGCCTTTAGGCACACTGTTCATAACCCTATTCGCCAATCTATAATTATTCATACGGGCAACATGGCCAAACCAACGGAGTCTCTCTCTGCACAATATGCTGCTTAAAGGAGGTTGCAAACTCCTTTGCCTAATCTCATCATTAGTTACAAAGTTGAACCACCTAATGCCCAAGATACTGCGTAAGCATCTGGAATCGCTTGCCACAAAATACAGTTTTGAAATTCATTTAAGAATAAGAGATCATCTTCACTTGTTATTCTGTGCATTTTTATGTCTGAGGTTTTCCTGAGAAATATTTTTCCATCTTTTATCCAAGCATATTGACGTGCATTATTGGGTTTAAATTGTTTAACTGAATAAAATAATCTTTTTGTATGCTTATATAGATGTTCATTAAAGAAGACTCTGTTATCCTTAAAGTCACTATTTATCATATTTGCTGTCAAATCCTTTTTGTCTTTCCTCCTCTCTATCTACTTATTCCTGATATTAGTATCCTTCAGTTTGACTATATCGTTGGTTTTATTTTATTCTTATTTATTGTTGGCACTATGCATGCAATCACTATTTCATCCTTCTCCTGAATGGCCAATATATTTGCAACACTTTCTCCACAATTTTCAGGGTGTTTTCATTCTGATCTTCAGGTATTCCACTTATCTCAATGTTATTGCATTTAGATCTTGTTTCAAGTTCATTTACATCAGCTGTTTGATATGAGAAAACAGAACTCCTCATAAATGCATTCTGTTTTTGCCACATATAGTGAAATGTCAGTATAATGAATTGAATGGGTGACCAAAATACTTTCATTATAATGAAATTTTCCTATACTAAAATGCAATAAAAAACTGTAAATATATGGAAAATTAATTTATCATATATTACAGTTTACTTCTTAAAATAGTCTGCAAATTTTTTAAATTATTTGTTCCAACAACCATCTCTCTGTGAATTCTTAATGCTGCAACTCTGTAACACATTGTCTGGAATACTTTGTGCCATTATGAAATAGCAAAAATTTCACACCATATAGGCTGCCAATAACAAAACAAAACTAATTAACAAAGTTAATTAAAATAACAAACAAATAAAACAATCATTTAACAAGTGATAAAGATTGTGGATTGGACTGCTTTGAAAGTACATTTTACTTACTTAAATACAATCAGAATTGCATAGATATTTTTTACATGAAATACTAGATTTAACATAGAACTGATCCCTGACTACTGTTTACTGAAATGTGAAATTAATTCATTAATTTAACCCTTTAATGCCCAGAACAGCCCAAAACGGCTGAGATATTGAAATGGACTAGTCCAAATAGTGCTTTGTCTTTACTACCCTCTATCTTTTTCTCAGTTTTCTTGGGCGTTAAAGGGTTAAGGTGAATGTTAGCAAGCAGCCTTACCTACCCTCCTCATCATTAAAAACTTGCCACCTTTACCACCCAACATACTGAATTAATATAACTGATTTAACACAGCTTAAAATTAAAAAGCAAATTAAAAAGTTAATCACTATTTGAGCTGTTTAGTAGCATTTTAGTGATTCAAAATAGCATTTTGATCAGTGAATACAGGATGGTAAAGACATTAGTCACTTTTGTACAGTAGGCAAAGTAAGTCCTCTCCTGTTGCACAGATTACTTAATCGTGTTTTGACCACCATCACTTAATACTTTCAACTTGTAAAGTCTTCATCAGAAGACAGCTAATGGCATAATTGTAATAATGCCATTAGCACCATAGACATTAGTGAAAAAGGTTCTTCTTTGGAGATTACATCCATGTGTGTTGTTCTGCTCATGTGCCTTAAGTAGGGGTGGGGTGTAGATGCTTTTGCAGTACTGCATTGATCAAGGAGCAGTTTCCATGGGTGGGGTTGCATTGCAAATTTTTTTGTTGCAGTGTACTTCTCTCTGTTGGTATTGTAACACTCCAAAGAAATGGAATACTTTTAAAGTTTGGACCCTTTGTCTGATCCAATTATTTTCATGCTCCGGATAGCTGAGTCAGCGCCAGGCAATAATTGACAAATTGCCAAAAATAAAGTTTAATTAGGGTTCGAAATACCAGTGAGCATTAATGAGTAAGAATTAAAAAATATTAAATGATTGTCAAAATTTTATGTTAATGCAAATCAAAACAAACTAACTTTGCTCAAGAGAAAAAAAATTAGCAAAGATTCAAAAGGCTTAAATAACAAACAATTTATTTCCAAAAATCACTCAGCAAAACTTCAATAAAAAAGATTCTACATTATTTCTCAACTCTGTCCAAAAACTCTGACTACACACACTGCACTAACTGTGCTCAACTAACTTCTGTGCTACTGTGGCAACATGTCACCAGGTTATAACAAGAGGTACAAAGCCCGCATGTGTCATGTTGCACGTTGGGAAAGACATTTGCATAAATTGACGAACGGCGCAAGCTATGATGCAAGAGGGGGCGTGTCCTTGTACATGTACTTTAGCGGGTGACAATCGAAAGTTCAGAGTTGCGCCTGCGCAACTCCTAACTCTTGGAAACGAGCGCTCTGATACCAAAAATGAAATAAAAATCCCCAAAATGATAAATATAACGTAAATTAAGCAAAACTGGTTAAGGTAAAGTAAAACTGAATGAGGGGGCATCACAGTATAACACCAGTTGTTCAGTGAGATCAAATTGAAACTGAGTCAGAGGAGCACAAATAATTTTGGTCTGTTCATACTGTGGGGTCACTCCTGTATTGGAAAACACTTTGACAACGACGTAGTTTGTTTTATAAACGTATATCCCTTTGATGTTATTTTATACAATTTAGCAGGGTCTTTTTGTTTTGCCATAGTATGGTTCATTGCTATTGAGGTTGCCTTGGAAACGTTATATGCACCTTCTATTTTTTTGCTCTGGTCCTAATCGGTTTTAATTATATTGATTATAGTATTACTTGTTTTAATTGGCACTATGTAGTTGCAAAGATGCATTGCATTTTTAAATGAATTAGTTAGCCATGGGATGTTTGGAATGCCTGTGGTGAACTTATTGTTCTTAGATTCCTGCACTGGTGTTGGTTGTGATAGGAAATACATCTAAAAAAAACTACATCCTTGGCAAAAGTGGTTTCCATATAGGAATGACCTCACAGTTTGAATAGACTAAAATTATTTGCATCCTTCTGACCAAGTTTCAACTGGATCTCGAACAATTGGTGATATACCAACACAGAGAAACATATTGCAATGAAATTTACCACCCATCCCACCCATAGAACTGCTCCTTGAAAAGCGCAGTGCTGCAAAAGCATCCACATCCCCACCCTTACCCAAGGCACATGAGCAGGACCATGAAACCTCGATAACCTTAACCATTGCAAACCATACGGTGCAGTCGCAGAACAATGCACATGTATATAATCTCCAAAGAAGAACCTTTCCACAACTTCCGATGAAGACTTTACAAGCTGAAACATACTGAATGATGGTGGTCAAAATATGATTAAGTGATCTATGTAACAGGAAAGGACTCACTTCACCTAATACACCAGAAGTGACCAACATCTCTCCCTACTGTATTCACCAATCAAAATGCTATTTTGTATTCACCAATCAAATATATATCAAATATATATATCATTATGCATATTGTATTCACCAATCAAAATGCAACTCAACAGCTAAGATATTGATTAACCTTTCAATGCTGAATTAAACTGCTTAAGGCTGAACGAATTCCATTACTCCATCAGTTGCTCACCTAAACTTACTGGTTTTTGCTAGTGATTATTAAAGGGCTATTACAAGGGCTGTTCAATGTTTATGAGTTTCAATGGTTAGGAGTTCTTTGAAAAAAAAAATGTCAGTGAAAATAATTAATTCTGAAGGCAACACCCAAAAGCTAATACACATGAGCTACACAAGTTTCTTAATTTAAAAAGAATTTAGATTAGACTAGACAGGTATTCCCAGCCAAAGAAGCTAGGAATACCTGTCTTCACTATCCAAACTTTTGAAGTTTGGGTTGTTTTACCGCTGAGAGCGGGCTAAATGTCCAGGTCACATGGACCCTAAGATTCAAAGATGGTTGAGGAAAGAAACCCATTGGACAGCTGTCAGGAGACAGATGGAAGTCTCCTGTCAAGGACAGTCAATGCATTATTTAACATGGAGATGGTGTGGTTCTTTTGCACATGGGGCCATGCTAATTTTCCATTTGATGGACAGCAGCCTTTCCAAGCTCATTGGTGTTGTCTTTCTGACAAAGGGCAGGGTGAGAATTAACAGAGACATATCTCAATGTTGAGCAAAATTTGGAAGAATAATGATTAAAGGTAATCAGTACTTTTGAAAATAGAAAAAGGAAGCAATAAAAGCAAGAACAGATATACATGTAATTGTAATGTATACCGAAGAGCCAAAACATTATGATCAACTGTCTGATATGATGTTGGTCCTCCATGTGCCACCAAAACAGCTCTTACCTGGCGAGGCACGGATGCTACAAGATTTCTAAAGGTGTCTTGTGGTATCTGGTATCAACTGTTACCAGCAGATCCTTTAACTCTTGTAAGTTATATGATTGAGCTATCGCAGATCGGATATGCTGTTCCAATACAAACCACAGATGCTCAATTGAATTGATGTCAGCGGAATACAGAGGCCAGGGCAATACCTGGAAGCTTTCCCCATGTTCTGCGAACCATTCTCAAACAATCCGGGTAGTGTGGCATGGCGCATTATCCTACTGAAAGAAGGCACTAAGTAGTACTAGAGGGGTATACCACTGCCATGAAAGGATGTACCTGGTCTGCAATGATGTTTAGGTAGGTGGTAGATGCCAGTTTCCTGCACATGAATGACTGTACTCAGGGTTTCCCAGCAGAACAATGCCCAGCATTACACTTCCTCCACTGGCTTGTTTTCATCCCACAGTGCATCCTGGTGCCAACACTTCCCCAGGTAAATGACACACACGTACCTGGCCATCCACATGGTGCAACAACAAACAAGATTCATTGGACCAGACAACCTTCTTCCAATCATTCAAGGTCCAGTTTTCGTGTGCCCATTGTAGGCACTTTCAAATGTGAACCGAGGTTAGCATGGGCACTTGGAGTGGCTTGTAGCTAAGCAGCCCCATTTTTCAGCAGGGTTCGATGTACTGTGTATTGATACATTATTCTCGTTACCAGCATTCAAATTACAGGCAAGTTGTGCCACAGTATCCCTTCTGTTGGCTCATACCATACAGGATATCCTTCGCTCACCTCTAGCATCAGCCCACACCATGCCGGCAGTTCATGGTTTTTCCCTCCTCGGACCACTTTTTGAAGGTACTAACCACAACTGACCGTGAGCATACCATAAGCCTTGCCATCTTGGAAATACTTTGACCAAGTCGTCTGGCCATTACAATTTGACGTCTGTCAAACTCACTTAAGTCTGCTGCCTTTCCCATCTGAAGAACAAGAATAACACTGATTAACTGAGCTCAGTATCAGGTGTTTTTATACCATTTCATGACCTTCACCACATACCATTGTTTATCTGCAATTGCTTTGATTGGCATAAAGATGCACTGGTCATAAAGTTTTGGTTCTTCAGCATATATATTACATATCGATATTTTAATAGTATTATTATTCTTGGCAATCTGATAACACTGTTCACTGTTGCTTAACCCTCCCCCCTCCCACCAATATTTTGGATATTTGAATTGTCAATTAATAGAATCAACATATATGATCACAAAAAGTGACTACTGTAATTAATTTCATATAACTGTGCATAGAAAAAAACAACAATTTTTTTAGACACAAATATATAATAAAACTAAAAAAAGCTCTTTAGTATTAACCCTTAAGCTTCTATGGTTTATTATTTTTTTAAAACTCAATCTTATGCTGACATAACCATGAACAGAAATTGATGTTATTTACCAAAAGAACGCAATTTTGAAGAACAAAATATAGAAGTCAAAAAATCAAAAATGGAATTGAGCATGGAAAACATATTACATGCCCATCTATAAGAATTCTAAAAACAGATATATCTGAACTCAACACAGAAAGGACAATAACAGAACAAAAGACGAAAAAAATTATTACTTTATACTTACAACAGGATCTCCATGATGAGAAATTTTTACATCTTTTACATCACCTGTAGTTTCTAAGACAATTTCTATATAAAACATATCTGAGCTTATATACCATTCTGTACCACTTGGTGTACCAGTAAATTTTAACCTGAAAATATTAAACATTTTAGAAATATTTGATAATGCAACTACAACATTCATGGAATAAAATTGATATTATCAATTGACAAAACATACTTACAATTTAATTTTATAGTTGTAATTTCTAAATTTACTCAAATTTTGAAATCACATTAAAACTTTGACACTGTGGTAGTGTCTATGTTTTCATATAACATTTTAAATATACATAATCCTCAAGAAGCTATGGGCTATAATAGAGATCTAACCATACTGTGCAATTTACTTCTTCAAATATGTCTCTCCTGAGCAACAGCTGCTGCATTTGGTCACTGTAGGGCAATTCTAACATGTCCTGTTTGACATTATCTGTCTACAACATCCTAGGTTTCCCCTTTTTCTGAGGTCTTCGCAACACTGTTCATAACTCTATCATTACACATATAAGCAACATGGCCAAACCAACACAGCCTCTCCCTGCACAATATGCTGCTTATAGGAGGTTGCTGACTCCTTTGCCTAATGATATTATTACTTACAAAGTCAAACCACCTAATGCACAAGATACTGCATAAGCATCTAGAATCAAGCGCATCACATTTCCCACTATTTTGCTTACATAGGATTCAAGTTTCACTACCATAACTAACCCTAAAAAGAACTTAACTATTATGCAGCCTAATTTAGTCTTTAGGTGTATAGATCTATTTTTCCACACTCTCCATATATTTTTAAAACTCCCAGCAGCAATTACAATTCTTCAGTTTATCTTATGCTGCATGTGACCGGCATCAGTAACATAGCTCCCAAAATAATTAAACTGAGATACTTGCTCAAGGGTGCAACCATTCAAAACAACTGAGATACAACCTGCCTGACTAATTTTTATCTGACTACATTAGTTTTGCTTATGTTTATCTCAAAACCTACTCTATTGCCAGTTTCATCAACAGTTGTAATGAAAGAGTTCATCTAATCAACATTTTCCAAGAGTTAAATCATCAGCATAATCTAAACCAGAAAGTTTCAAATCTCTAGATCATTTAAGGCCAAAATCTTTCCCTTTCAGGGAATTCTGTATCACATAATCAATAACCAAACTAAAGAGAAAAGAGACAAAATGCACCCTTGTCTAATTCTACTAGCAATGCTGAATCAATTGCTAAAAACCTTGCCAACTCTCACACATGAATCAAGTGCTATTATAGAGAACTTTCATTATGTTAACTAATTTGCTGGTATGCCATAAGATCTCATGATCAACTACAAATCATGATAGTCAACAGAGTCAAAAGCCTTAATGAAATCTACAAAGCTAGTAGCCACAGGTTTCTGAAACTCTAACATTTCTCAAGAATCTGCCTAAATAAAAAAATCTGATCTACACATTCCCTACCACTTCTGAATCCACTGTGTTCATCACACAGTCGTCCATGAACCAAATTCTTAATTCTATTAACCCTTCCAGGGTCACAGACGTCTATAGACATTTTTTGCACATCACATGAAACTTCTATTTTTTTTTTAAATTTGCCATTTGAAAATTATCCTACATATGTCTTTTAAAAATAGATAATTCAAGCTTGAAAAATAATATTTTCTTTTTTCATTTGATGCATATTTTATTAAACTATAATATAAATAATTTAATAAAGCCATCTGATTGTCATATTTTAGATTTTCTAAAATCTCGTGATAATTAACAAAAAACTGCTATTTGTAAAAATGGAAGATTTTGGAAGTAATTATAAACTATGAATATGTACCTTTTTTTGGTGTACCACTGTAAAAAGAGTTATTAAAATTAATATTTTACTACAATGTTCAAATTTTTTACTTCAATAAAATTCAGAATTAAATTCTCTTTAATTTGGTATATAACATGACCTATTTATGCTGATCAGTTATTTATTACAAATATTCTAAAGTTGACTTGTTTATTGGACTCTGCAACAAGCCTGGACTTTTCTCAAAGTATGGTATGGAGAAAAAAATTACAAAACAAATGTTTACTTTACACCAGAAAATTTTTTTTTGTTATTCAGAAATAGCCTTTCTATTCATGTGCATTATAATCATTTCTGTCTACTAATGTTTTTTAATAAATTTTTATTTGTGTTGCTAGATGCATTTTTTTTTACTACATGATTCCGAAAAAAGTCCTATTAAAATAAAATTTGTCTTTTTTGTTAAATATTTCATTTTCAGAAAATCCGTAATTAAATGCTGATTAATTTGCATATAACATATCATAATTCCTTTCATTAGTTATTTGGCAAAAAAAGTTCTAAAGTTAATATTTTTTTTTGCCTGATCAGAGTGAAAAAAATAGCTGGACCTGGGAAGGGTTAAGTACAATAATGGAAAGAACTTTACCTGGTACAGAAAGTAGACTAATTCCCCTATAATTATCACAAGAACTGCAGTCACATTCCTTAAAAATAGGGATAAGAACTCTGGCAAAATCCTTAGGAATGACATCTTTATTATGAAACATGTTCAATATTTCAGGCAAGTGATGTGACAACACAAACATTCCAAGCTCTAAGCAATTCAGTATTGGTTTAGGCCAGGCATGTCAAACACGCGGCCCGCCAAGATTGATAACCAATACGTTTATTTAACTTTTGACAACACTGGATTCTTCAATTAAAATTATAAGTACGTACACAGTAAATGAATTAAATAAACGTATTTCAGAAAACATTTCCATTTATATATAAGGGAAACTATTGAGCATAAATGTATATGTCGGAGCCCGATCGTAGAATTGTTCATATCATGAAATGCCCGATCATTTCATGATATGAGCAATTCTATGATCGGGCTCCGACATGTATACACGTCTCGAGGTCATTCAAATGTACGTACTTTGCGCATGGCAATGTCATGAAATGCCAGTAGTGTTGGAAGCTATTCGTTAGCAGTCAGTGAACAAATACTGCGTTCTAGTCTAGTTTGCACATAACAATTTTCATCTGGGTTTTTTTGTTTTGCGACCTGTGATTTAATATATAACACTTAATATGGCCCTCGGTGGTTAATGAGTTTGACAAGCCGGTTTAGGCAATTAAATTTAACTTAATTTTACAGAAAATTTATTAATATTTTAAAAGAAGAAATCTGCAACAAATATTAAACCTCTGTCCCCTGTATGGAATTTAATATTTAAAAACTATAAACTAAAAATGTGGAGTTTGAAAGACACCACTAGAGTACCAAGAGTATATTAGGAAACATCAAAAAGGTATTCAGTAAGCCATTTGAAGAACTGGCACCATGCCCAGTGAAATGGGTTGTGGCCATAAGATTTTAAAATTTTAAAAGGTTTTAAAATACTAATCTGTAAGGGTTATCTACATGAATTCAAGTAAGATGCTAAACAAAAATTATGAGTCATCTGAACTAGAATTTGAAGGGATTGACAGCTGCAACATGAATGACAACAGCAGCCAAATGTAAGAGTGCAGACACCCAAGCCTCTTCAGGAAAAGTCGAGTATGTGTCAGCTAAGACCACAGGATGTGGCATACTGTGGCCAATGATATGCTTTCACAGAGACTTTAATAAGTGATCTTTTTATTTTGAATAAAGTGTAGTTTCACTTGTGTGGTTGCATATACAGTCAAAAAAGCCAAGTGCAGAGTACTGAAAAACCAATAGTAGTGCACAAATTTCCTCTACATCCATTGAAAACTGGCAGTATGGTGTCTCAAAGGCAAATTGTGAGACCACTTTTTTTTTTCTCAGAAGATAGCATGGAATGTTATCAAAATATTCTGACTCAATTCATTTCTAAATTGAAAAAAAAATTAAAAAGGATTGCTGGTTTCAGCATAATGGGGGTGATTGCTTATACTACAGCTTTCCATTTTTGCTGCTGATGCATTTTTTTAAAATCAACATGGATGTAATTTCAGCATTTTGGTCACTTGATGAGAAATTTTTTCAGTTATTCTAATTTCCTATGACTGCTAATAAACAACTGTTTTTCTGCATGAGTTCTTTGGTAAGCACTTTCTTGGACATGGCCTTTGGCCATCATAATCTTCAAACTTCATATTAACCAACTTCTTTCTGTGGGGATTCAAAAAAAAATAGCCTATTCAAATAACTCACAAAACATATTAAAACCCACAAAGCTAAATAGTCTATTCAAATAACCCACAAAGCATGGAGGAACTGAAACATACACTGACTAGACCACTGATTCAGAAACACTTCATAATATCACACAAAACATAAAATAGGGTGGACACTGAGCATCTGCTCTAAAGCTTTCATATAAATTATTGACACTGATGGGTGGGTTTAGCTGGTAAATTGAACCCATGGTGAGCTACAAATGCATCATGGGTAGAGAGATCTGCAAAGTGAACTACATAAAACTAGATCAATAAACCAAATTGATTTGGCACTCTTTCAAATACCCTTCAAAAGAAACAGTGTAGTTTCTAATGTATAATGGTCTTTAAGTATGGAAACAGGGTTTTTTTACACTAATTTTTTTTTTTTTTTTGCTGTGCAAAGGGCCAAATGGCTAAGCCACCAAGACCTTAAGGCTAAAACTAGGCTTAAGGACTAGGAAGGGACCCACTAGATCATTGTTAAGTACAATGCTGAGATTCCAATTGAAGTCATCTACATTGGTTTTTAATGTAAATGATTCTTAATTTGATGTACACAACACATGATATAGAACCACAGCCTAATGAATGTTTACTTGTTACAATGGTGTATCCTTTATCATCAGGGTCAGAGTGTGGGAAAAGAAAATACACTTTATTTTCAAGTGGCAAGAATTAGAAACTTATCTGGCCAGTTACTTATGCATAATTTAAAAAAAAATTGCATATGTCTCCTCATATTATACACCTAGCTACTATTTTTTATCATACATCAACATATCTAAATCTAAAGTACATACTGGGGCATACTATTGAAAAGTAGACAATGTATCATACAACCAATAGAGGTTGTTCACTTTTAGCTGAATGCTTCTTATATAATAATAGTTACCCTTGCTGCCTTGTAATACTTTCCAGTCGTTCAATCATTGACTGCAAGGATGTCACTGAAATAAAACATATATTATCATAAAATAACATTAATAAAAATGAAAATAATTATAGTTAAACTTTAGATCAGCCTAATACAATAAACATTGATAATACAGGATATTCACAAAAGGTTTAGTTGAAAAAAAATAGTTTTGCCTCAAGTGGAATATGAGCCCACAACCTCCTGTTAACATGCCAGATGCTCTACCACTGAGCTAGCTTTTCTTTCAACAAATTGTATCTTATAGGTAGAGATAAATTTTTTTGTTCTTGGTATAATAAAGATATTGTTCAAAAATGAATTATTCAACAATTTTCTGTCATTCAAAGCAGACTGAAATCAATTTAAAGTGTATTTTAAATTGCAATAAAATGTAAAAATCCACCGAAAATTGCAATAAATTGTATTTCTGATGACAAAGTACAATTTTAGTGATGTTTCCACAAAAAACAGCAATTTTTATATGGCTCGATTTTTTATCTCTGACACACAATTTGCACACAATGGGCTAAATGGCCAGGTCACAAAGACCCCAAAGGCTCAGAGAAAGTTGGGGGAGGGTACTCACTGGAACAGCTGTTGGGAGACAGATGGTAGCCTCCCATCAAGGCCATCCAGCGTGTTCTTTAACGTGCACAAGGTATGGCTCTCCCATACACAGGGTCATGGCTTAATGTCCTATCTGATTGGTCAGGCAGGCTGTGATTCAGTTACTCTGAATGGCTGCAGTCTTGAGCAGGTGTCACAGTTTAATTACTTGGGAGCTACGTAACAGATACTGGTGATGTGCGGCATGAGATTAACAGACGAATAGGTATTGCTGCCGGGACTTTTAAGAATCTATGGAGATTGTGGAGAAATAGGCGTATACACCTAAAGACTAAAATGAGAATATATAATAGTTTGGTTCTTTCTAGGGTTAGTTATGGTAGTGAAACTTGGACACTTTGTAAACAAGATAACAGGAAACTAGATGCTTTTGATTCCAGATGCTTACGCAGTATCTTGGGCATTAGGTGGTTCAACTTTGCAACTAATGATGAGGTTAGACAAATGAGTTTGCAACCTCCTTTAAGCAGCATATTGTGCAGAGAGAGACTCCTTTGTTTTGGCCATGTTGCCCGTATGGATAATTATAGATTGGCGAATAGGGTTATGAACAGTGTGCCTAAAGGCCTCAGAAAGAAGGGGAGACCTAGGATGCGGTGGGCAGACAATATCAAACAGGACCTTGTTAGAATTGGTGTGCAGTGGCCAGATGCAGCAGATGTAGCTCAGGATCGACTTGCTTGGAGAACTAAATTGCACAGTCTGGTTGGACCTCCGTAGCCCATGGTTGCTTGATGATGATGACCTACTCTGGGTCTAAGGAGTACATACTTTGCAATTACTTCCAAAATCTACCATTTTTAAAAATAAGATTTTTTTTGTTAGTTTTTAGGAGATTTTACAAAATTTAAGGAAAAATTTGTTGATAATAGTTAAAATAAAACTTGTGAGCTTAAATCAGGTGATTGCTTCAGTGTAGGGTAACATTAGCAAACAAATCGGCAATACCAGTTAGTGCTTTTAAGAAATGGCAATCAGATGGCTTTATCAAATTACATTGTGGTTTAATAAAATATTCATCAAATTAAAAAACAAAATATTATTTTTCAAGCCTGAATTATATATTTTTATAAGATATATATATATAAACATTACAATGGCAATTTTTATTATTAAAAAATCGATTTTTTTTTTGTTGTACTAAAAACAGATACATACATCCTTGGCCCTTCATTTCAGATTCTGCGAACGTATACAGATGACGTGGACACTGGAAGGGTTAAACAATCATAGAGGTAAGCCATAAACTTTGGTTCCATCATTCTGTTTTCTCAAGGCTATGGCAGCAATTCTAAACAATGCAAATAGTTATCATGAGACCACCTGCTAAAGGGTATCCTAGGGTTACAACCCCTCAAGACAATTGCTATATTGCACTACTGTCCTATAGAACAGGAGAGTAACAGCATCATATATAGCTTCAGACCTCATTATAGCCATAGGAAGACAGTGTCTGTCTCAACTATGCACAGCAGAATGAAGGTTTCACAATGCCAAACTCTATACTTGTTGATAAGTTGTATATGTCTCTTTAACTCCAACATAGATAGGCCCACTCAAAATAGTATTATAATCATGTAGACTGAATCCAAGAACAATCAAGTCACTTCCTGCTCATGGTCTTAAAAAGGGATCCTGCAACCAGCCTCATAACATTGTCGTAAAAAGTGCATTCAGTGGTAGCCTGACTGGGTGGGTCTCGTTTTCATTGGTTGACTATACCACCTTCCATGTGTTTGATTGAGGTTCTGTGAATACTCTGAGATCCAGGATGAGATCTTTGATCCCTATACTTGTACAGTAGGTGACAATTTACTGCTAAAAGATAATACCAATCCACACAGAGCAAGACTGACCGACCAATGACCTTGAAGAAGAAAGCATCCCATGAATGAAATGGCTCAAATTCTTTCTGGATCTCAACCCATAGAATGTTTAGCGTAGAGGTTCTCAACATGGGGTACGCTGTAAAATTTTTTGAGGTGTGCCATGAGAGCTCAAAGTTACTAGATCTGATTATCCAGTAAAATGTTAATTTGTTCGTTAAACTGTTTATGTCATTTTTTGTGTTTATCAATATATGTAATTTATGACTGTCCAATGATGGTAGTCCCATGCAAACTGCAGGTGTCGTTGCTGATTACCTTGGTTAACATGGGCGCCTTTACGAAGTGTTGACTCTGGAGACCCATGCATAATAGGGCTTGCTCTATTGTTATTGGGGACACATACCTGGGTGCCCTAGCATTCATTTGAGTGGTCAATTGCTGCACTGTTATGCATCGATTGCCCTTTACCAGTCGACAGAGGCGAAGTTCTCCTCTTGGGTCGATGGCCTTTGAGGCTCCACAGTTATGACATCTGGAGGTATTCGGTGTGCACCTTGCGAGCAGCCCACAAAGTCTGCTGTTTTCGAGATGCTTCCACCCTTGGTGTGGTAGCCAAAGATCATTCCTTTTGAATGCGCATCAAATGAATACCTCTCCCCATTGTGCTCGCATTACACACTATGGTTCATCTGTCCTGGCCGGCCGCTTATATCTCCGTGTGGTCGAACTTGTCATGTGCACTCTGTGATGTGCCTAGGCTGGTACACTGTGATTCAGTGGGTGGTCATATTATTCTGATACAACTGTATTTCAAGATATGTGCATTTCATTTATATGCTTGGCTTTTGAAATCAATGTTTTTCAAAATTTAATTAATAAAAGCATTAACATAATTTTCATAAGCAATTAAACATGAAGAGTTTTTCAACTGACCTTTTATGGATTTTTGTATTGTGTCAAGGCACTTTTGTAGCTGACTGCGTTCTACACTGTCAATCACATGACGCTTATCCTGTAAAAATTACAAAACATTAAAGTTAGCTCAAATTCAGGCACAATGCATAGTAAAAGAACATAATTTCTGTGAATAAAAATATTGTGCTAACAAGGCAAAATAAAATTTGAAAATCAAGCTGCTTACTTAGGCTTGTATTTTAAATGTCTAAGCTAATAAATATTACTTTTTTCCCAGCTATTTGAAATATACAACCTTAATATTAATAGCTCAAACAGAACCCTTTATACACTACTTTAAGATTCAAATCATCATCATCATCATCATCCTCAAGCAGCCATGGGCTACAGAGGTCCAACCAGACGATGCAATTTAGTTCTCCAAGCAAGTTGACCCTGAGCTACATCTACTGCATCTGGCCACTGCACACCAATTCTAACAAGGTCCTGTTTGACATTGTCTGCCCACCGCATCCTAGGTCTCCCCTTCTTTCTGAGGCCTTTAGGCACACTGTTCATAACCCTATTCGCCAATCTATAATTATTCACACGGGCAACATGGCCAAACCAACAGATCCTCTCTCTGCACAATATGCTGCTTAAAGGAGGTTGCAAACTCATTTGCCTAACCTCATCATTAGTTACAAAGTTGAACCACCTAATGCCCAAGATACTGCATATGCATCTGGAATCAAAAGCATCTAGTTTCCTGTTATCTTGTTTACAAAGTGTCCAAGTTTCACTACCATAACTAACCCTAGAAAGAACCAAACTATTATACAGTCAAAATTTAGTCTTTAGGTGTATACGCCTATTTCTCCACACTCTCCAAAGATTCTTAAAAGTCCCGGCAGCAATCCCTATTCATCTGTTAATCTCATGCCGCACATCACCATTATCTGTTACATAGCTCCCAAGATAATTAAACTGTGACACCTGCTCAAGACTGCAACCATTCAGATTAACTGAATCACAGCCTGCCTGACCAATTTTCCTCACTTTAGTTTTCTCTCTGTTTATAACCAAACCTACTCTACTACCAGTCTCATCAACAGTCAAATGAAAGAGTTCATCTCATCAACATCATTTGCCAAAAGGGCTAAATCATCAGCATAATCTAAATCAGAAATTTTCGTATCTCCAGTCCATTTAAGGCCAAAATCTTTCCCTTCAAGTGAATTTCGCATAACATAATCAATAACCAAGCTAAAGAGAAAAGGAGACAAAATGCACCCTTGTCGAACACCAGAAGTAATGCTAAACCAATTGCTACAAGTCTTACCAACTCTCACACATGACTGTTATTATAGAGAGCTTTCATTATGTTAACTTTGTCTGGTATACCATATGATTTCACAATCAACCACAAATGACGATCAACAGAGTCGAAAGCCTTTTTGAAATCAACAAAGCTAGCAACCAAAGGTTTCTGAAACTCTAAACATTTCTCAAGAATCTGCATGTGAAAATATCTGATCCACACATCCCCTACCACTTCTGAATCCACATTGCTCATCACGCAATTGACTATCAACCAGATTCTTAATTCTATTAAACACAATCATGGAATGAACTTTACCTGGAGAGAGTAGTCTAATACCCCTATAGTTATCACAAGAACTGCGATCACCTTTTTTGAAAATAGGGATAACAATAGCTCTGGTAAAATCCTTAAGAACCATGCCTTTATCATAAAAGATATTCAGAATTTCGGTCATCCAAGTGGTAACTGAAACATTTCCAGCTCTAAGCATTTCTGTAGTAATTTCATCTACCCCTGGGGATTTATGAAGTTTAAGTTTAGAAACAGCCAAAATAACTTCAGATTGTGTTATAGGGCCAACATTAAGCCACCAATGCATCTATCATCATTGCAAACAATGGGAGAACTAACCGCATTGTTTAGAATATCACTGAAATGCTCAGTCCACCTAGCCATGACAGAATCCTCACCTTCTATAACCTTACCTTGTTTATCCTTCAATTCCTGTATACCTGTCCGTTTTCTACCACACAAAACATTAACTATCTGGTACAGCTCTCTGCTGTTGTGCTGTCTAACTGCTTTCTCGGCTTTGTCAGCCAAACCATCAAGCCAAAGATTCTTATCAGCAGCTAACTGATCTTTTACACGTTTATTAAGTTCTCTGTAATGCTTTCTATTAGGACTAGTAGGGTATTAAGGACATTCCTGTAGTTCTTTCTTTCTGAAATAAGCTCAAGTGCCTTATCACTTAAATAATTCTGCCTCCTCTGCTCCTTTTTTCCTAAAAGAGTACTGTTAGTGTCTAAAAAAGTCTGTTTAAAATGATCCCATTCTTCCTCAACTTCAGTAGTAAGCATACCATGATTGTCATAATGACTAAGTAACCAATCATGGTAAGCTTTGGCTATAACAGGGTCTTTCAGAGCTTCAGTATTAAAGATAAATTTTTTAACTTTAGCACAACACTTTTAAGTTTAAGTTGCAAGACACGATTAACAAGGTAATGGTCAGATCCAATTTCAGCTCCCCTATATGCCCTGGTATTTCTAACAGAACTAGCCCATTTGCTGTTAATTAATATATAATCAATCATATTCCTATGCAGCCCATCAGGTGAAACCCATGTGTACTTATGTATGATGCGGTGTTTGTAATATGTGTTAGTTATTCTGAAACCACTGAGTTTACTTACCTGTAGGAGATGTTGCCCATTGCCATTGCAGCTACCAATATCAAAAGGGCCAATCACCCCTCCCCAAAGGTCAGAGTCAGTACCAACTTTGGCATTGAAGTCACCAAGAACAAGGGTAATATCTCCTTTCTTGATAATACCCCCTCAAGCAGCTGCTTGCCACAGAGGTCTGACAGGAGTCTGTCAGTTTATATGCCACAGTAGGAGATCTGAGAAGATGGCAGGACCTCAGCAGAAAAACGACACACACATCCATAGCCTAAATCCGGGGCTCGAACCCAGGTCCCTTAGATCAGTAGCCAAGCGTGCTAACCAATCGGCTTCTTGACAGAATTCAAAATATCCTGAAGTTGTTCATAAAACCTATCCTTCTCATCCTCATCGGCATCCTCAGTGGGGGCATAACAGGAGATAACATTCAAGTCTTTAATGCTTGTCTGAAATTTTGCTGTAAGAAACCTTTCATTAATGCACTCATATCCTAGAATAGCATCATTAGCGTGTCTGCTGAGAAGCAGATCCACACCTTGGTAATGCTTATTGTCGTCCCTCCCTGAAAAGAGAAATTTAAGATTATTTTTAAGAATCTGACCTTTATCTGTCCATCTGGTCTCTTGCAAGCCGAGAATATATAAATTATAATGGTGGAATTCTTGTGTGAGGACATCAAGAGAAAATGCTCTGTGTAGAGTCCTCACATTCCAACTACCTATGGAGAGAAAATGGTTAGTGGGATGTTTAAAGAAACTATGTTTATTTAGAGAGGGAATGCCGACAATATCAAACAGCCCCCTAATCGCAGACATGGGGCAAAGATCCGTTCCCCCACTACTAAAGGCTGAAGCCATCTACACTGGAAAACTTCCTCCAATGTAGAATTTGACGATGCCAATAGAAGCAAAGAGTTCAGGTGCCTGCGATGACCTCTGCTAAGGATTATCCACCAGCTGATAAACATATCCTTTGAATCTATTCACTTGGGGCTGTCAACCCACAAACAGAAAACACAGCGGAAGATTTTCCCTCCACAGAAACCCACCAGTGCAGCAAAATCAGGATCCATAATCAAGCTCAGAGCCATATATCTGTCCAGTCCAGTGGGTTTATATGGTCAGCACCATGACCCTGTGTGGTTGACCACTCCTCAGCAGGGTAGAAAAAAAAGAAAAGTAGCCATAGTTGTCCAGATCAGTAGGCCACACTAATCTGGCAGCCCTCCCCTTCCATTTACTTCCACAAGAGAGTATCACTTTTGAAAGGTACTAACGGTCTGCACCACAAGAAGGCGGGGTCGGACATTAGGTGCTAGGCCTTGCTGGTTCTATGCATCATCACAGGGGATTGGTGCATAGCTCACCTTCCAGTGACTACCTAGCCTTTCAAAATAAAAATTCTCTTTGGACAGCCACTTATCATGGAGGTCCAACAGTATCCTGCCAGTATATAATTCTTCATCCCAGTGGCTGAATGGTTAGTGCTCGTGGCTACTGATCAAAGAAGCTTGCTCAAGCCCCAAATATGTTTCTTCCTTTTCTTCTATAAGGATGTCTGTAAGAATAATTTTCAAATGAAAAGTGGACAACCCTATATCTGGGTAATGGAATAATTCATGTTCTCACAACAGAAAAATTGCTCAAGGGGTAATTTTTCTAAAATAATTTTCTAGAGAAGATCTGTGAAAAAAAAAATCCATGCCTTTCATGCTATATGCAGAAAAAAGGATATGGATGCAACAAAATTGTGACATATTAACCAGGGTCAGATCTGAAATAAAGTTATTATTTTTATTGTATCATAATTATTATGCAGTTATAATTACTTTGAGTGTTGATCTCTATAAAAATGATAAATGCTTACATATCTCTTTGTAAAGTTGCAATGCTAAGGAGGATTTGGGTTGTTTTACCTATGAGCGACACTTTTTTTGCACACAATGGGCTAAATGGCCAGGTCACAAGGACCCCAGAGGCTCAGAGAAGATTGGGGAGGGGAACCCACTGAACATCTGTTAGAAGACAGATGGTAGCCCCCATCAAGGCCATCCAGTGTATTCTTTAACATGTACAGGGTATAGCTCTCCCACACATGGAGCCATGGCTTAACATCCCATATGATGGATGACAGCCTTTCCTAGCCCATCAATGTCCCCCTACTGGATGCAGGCAGGGTGGGAGTTTTGCAAAGATAATTCTCAATGCTGGCTGATGCTAAGGAAGAATTTTGATTTTTTAAGTCCTAAATTTTCCAAAAAAAAAAAATGTAACAATGAACTAATACTTTTAATACAACTGCTGCATGATTGTTTTGTTCATGAGCCATTCGTTTCCTTCTTTGTTAACATAGCATGTTAAGTCTTTTATTGGTCAACTACAGGGTGATCTTTGAATCTACAGAATGAGCTTCTTAACAATGTTAATGTATTTCAAACAGTTGAGAATGCTTTAAAATAATTAATGTAATTTAATTACAGCTGGAAGTAATTAAGCTATAATTTATAAACTGGAAGGAGAGCTGTGTACCAATCCCTAGTGATGATGCACAGAACCGGCCAGGTCTAGCACCTAATGTCCGACCCCGCCTTCTCGTGGTGCAGGCCGTTAGTACCTTTCGAAAGAGATATTCTCTTTTGGAAGGGAACGGAAGGGGAGGGCTGCCAGTTCAGTATGGCCTGCTGATCTGGTCATCTACGGCCACTTTTTTCTTTTTTTCAACCCTGCTGAGGAGTGGTCAACTTCACAGGGTCCTGGTGCTGACCATTTATACCTACTAGACTGGACTTGTTTATGGATTTGAGCTTGATTATGGATCCTGGACTTGCTGCACTGGTGGGCCTCTGTTGAGGGAGAGTCTGCCGCTGTGTTTTCTGTTTGCTTCTGGGTTGCCAGCTCTAAGTGAACAGAGGCATGGGATACCTTATATCAGCTGGTGGATAATCCTAATCAGAGGCCATCGCAGGTACCTGAACCTTACTTAGCTAGTTGGGCATCGTCAAGCCTAAACTGGAGTAATGTGTCTCAGGCAGGCCATGTGGCTCTTGAAAAAGTCCACTTGAAAAGGTGGTGCCTGAAGTTCCTACCAGCATCGGTGACTTCAGCCTTTAGCGGAGGAGGAACGGGTCTTTGCCCCATGCCTGCGATCAGGGGGCTGTTTGATATTGTTGGCCCTACCAATCTCAATAAACCTAATTTCTTTAAAAATCCTACTAATCATTTTCTCTCTGCAGGAACGTGGAACGTGAGGACATTACATAGAGATTATTCTCTTAATGTCCTCATGCAGGAATTCCAGCGCTATAACCTAGATATTCTAGGCTTGCAAGAGACCGATGGACAGGTAAAGGTGAGATACTTAAAAATAACTTTAAATTTCTCTTTGCAGGGAGGGAGGATGGAAAGCATCACCAAGGCGTGGGTCTGCTGCTCAGCAGACATGCTAGTGATGCTCTTCTAGGATATGAGTGCATTAATGAAAGGTTTCTTACAGCAAAATTTCAGACAAGCATTAAAAACTTGAATGTTATCTGTTGTTATGCCCCCACTGAGGATGCTGATGAGGATGAGAAGGATAGGTTTTACGGACAACTTCAGGATATTTTGAATTCTGTCAAGAAAGGAGATATTACCCTTGTTCTTGGTGACTTCAATGCCAAAGTTGGTACTGACTCTGATCTTTGGGGAGGGGTGATAGGCCCTTTTGGTACTGGTAGCTGCAATGGCAATGGGCAACGTCTCCTACAGGTAAGTAAACTCAATGGTTTCAGAATAACTAACACATATTACAAACGCCGCGACATACATAAATACACATGGGTTTCACCTGATGGGCTGCATAGAAATATGATTGATTATATATTAATTAGCAGCAAATGGGCTAGTTCTGTTAGAAATACCAGGGCATATAGGGGAGCTGAAATTGGATCTGACCATTACCTTGTTAAAAGTGTCTTGCAACTTAAACTTAAAAAGTGTTGTGCTAGAGTTAAAAAATTTACCTTTAATACTGAAGCTCTGAATGACCCAGTTATAGCTAATGCTTACCATGATAGGTTACTTAGTCATTATGACGGTCATGGTTTGCTTAATACTGAAGTTGAGGAAGAATGGGGCCATTTTAAACAGGCTTTTTTGGAAACTAACAGTACTCTTTTAGGAAAAAAGGAGCAGAGGAGGCAGAATTATTTAAGTGATAATAAGGCACTTGAGCTTATTTCAGAAAGAAGGAACTGCAGGAATGTCCTTAATCAGTACCCTACTAGTCCTAATAGAAAAGATTACAGAGAGCTTAATAAACGTGTAAAGGATCAGTTAGCTACTGATAAAAATCTTTGGCTTGATAGCTTGGCTGACAAAGCTGAGGAAGCAGTTAGGCAGCACAACAGCAGAGAGCTGTACCAGATAGTTAATGTTTTATGTGGTAGAAAACGCACAGGCATACAGGGATTGAAGGATAAACAAGGTAAGGTTATAGAAGGTGAGGATTCTCTCATGGCTAGGTGGGCTGAGCATTTCAGTGATGTTCTAAACAATGTGGTTAGTTCTACTCCCATTTTTTGCAATGATGATAGATGCATTGGTGGCTTTAATGTTGGCCCTATAACACAATCTGAAGTTAGTTTGGCTATCTCTAAACTGAAACTTCATAAATCCCCAGGGGTAGATGAAATTACTACAGAAATGCTCAGAGCTGGGAATGTTTTGGTTACCACTTGGATGACTGAAATTTTGAATAACTTTTATGATAAAGGCATGGTTCCTAAAGATTTTACCAGAGCTATTATTATCCCTATTTTCAAAAAAGGTGATCGCAGTTCTTGTGATAACTATAGGGGTATCAGCCTACTCTCTGTTCCAGGTAAAGTTCTTTCCATGATTGTGCTTAATAGAATTAAGAATCTGGTTGACAGGCAATTGCGTGATGAGCAATGTGGATTCAGAAGTGGTAGGGGATGTGTAGATCAGATATTTTCACTTAGGCAGATTCTTGAGAAATGTTTAGAGTTTCAGAAACCTTTGGTTGCTAGCTTTGTTGATTTCAAAAAGGCTTTCGACTCTGTTGATCGTCATAATTTGTGGTTGATTGTGAGATCATATGGTATACCAGACAAGTTAGTTAACATAATGAAAGCTCTCTATAATAACACTGAGTCATGTGTGAGAGTTGGTAAGTCTTGTAGCAATTAGTTTAGCATTACGTCTGGTGTTCGACAAGGGTGCATTTTGTCTCCTTTTCTCTTTAGTTTGGTTGTTGATTATGTTATGCGAAATTCACTTCGAGGGAAAGATTTTGGCCTTAAATGGGTTGGAGATACGAAAATTTCTGATTTAGATTATGCTGATGATTTAGCCCTTTTGGCAAATGATGTTGATGAGATGAACTCTTTCGTTCGAGCTGTTGATGAGACTGGTAGTAGAGTAGGTTTGGTTATAAACAGAGAGAAAACTAAAGTGATGAAAATTGGTCAGGCAGGTTGTGATTCAGTTAATCTGAATGGTTGCAGTCTTGAGCAGGTGTCACAGTTTAATTATCTTGGGAGCTATGTAACTGATACTGGTGATGTGCGGCATGAGATTAACAGACGAATTGGTATTGCTGCCGGGACTTTTAAGAATCTGTGGAGATTGTGGAGAAATAGGCGTATACACCTAAAGACTAAAATTAGACTGTATAATAGTTTGGTTCTTTCTAGGGTTAGTTATGGTAGTGAAACTTGGACGCTGTGTAAACAAGATAACAGGAAACTAGATGCTTTTGATTCTAGATGCTTACGAAGTATCTTGGGTATTAGGTGGTTTAACTTTGTAACTAATGATGAGGTTAGGCAAAGGAATCTGCAACCTCCTTTAAGCAGCATATTGTGCAGAGAGAGACTCCGCTGGTTTGGCCATGTTGCCCGTATGGATAATTATAGATTGGCGAATAGGGTATTGAACAGTGTGCCTAGAGGCCTCAGAAGGAGGGGGAGGCCTAGGATGCGGTGGGCAGACAATGTCAAACAGGACCTTGTAAGAATTGGTGTGCAGTGGCCGGATGCAGCAGATGTAGCTCAGGACAGATATGCTTGGAGAATTAAACTGCGTGGTCTGGTTGGACCTCCGTAGCCCATGGCTGCTTGAGGATGATGATGATGATGATGATGATGAATTACAGCTGTAAACTTTTTTTTATTAAATTATAAGTGCAGACTCTTTAATATAACTGATGTAAGCAGCCAGGGAACAATAATAGTGGTGAAGCAAAATCCTAATGTTAGCTTTGTTTCTGTTTACCACAAATGTAATTTTAGCTAAAAATGTCTCAAAACTAAAACCAAACTACATTCTGCAAAAACTTTAAGACACAATAGTACATCTAAAATTATTTACTGAGTTCAACATAATTTTAAATACATCTGGCTTACAATATATTGTGCAGGTACAAATACATGCTTATTATATATATAAACACTGGCACTTCTTAGTTATGCACTCCTGACATTTTGTCCTGAGCATTTCATCCCACCATTCACATTTTTCTACTACTGATGCATTTTATAATTTTAAGATTAAACAATTAAAAGAAGTCTTCCTATTAATACATTAACTATTTACAAGCAGTTGCCTGCCACAGAGATTTGACAGGAAAGTAAGACTTCAACAAAAAAACATAAGAAACATCCAAACTTTATCTGGGGGCTTAAACCATGCCCATTTGATACATAGCCAAGCAATGGTCAAGGGACCTGCTGAATGTCAAAAGGAAAATATCAACATATTCGTGAAGAATTAGGTAACAAATTTGTAAATCAAATTTCAGATGTCTGGGTTGCAAGTCTAGAAGAATTTTCATTATGGTTAACTTATATATGTGTTATATAAAAAAAAGTTCTTAGAACTTCAAGTTCCTACCTAAAATACATTGAAGAGCCTAAACATTACGACCACCTGCCTAATATGATATTGGTCCTCCATGTGCCGCCAAAACAGCTCTTACTCAGCGAGGCATGGACACTACAAGATTTCTAAAGGTGTCTTGTGGTATCTGATATCAACATGTTACCAGCAGATCCTTTAACTCTTGTAAGTTATGTGACTGAGCCACCACAGATCAGATATGCTGTTCCAACACAAACCACAGATGCTCAATTGAATTGATGTCTGGGAAATATGGAGGCCAGGGCAATACCTGGAAGCTTTCCTTGCATTCTGCGAACCATTCTCAAACAATTTGGGCAGTGTGCTATGGTGCATTATTCTGCTGAAAGAAGGCACTACTAAAGGGGTATACCATTTGCCATGAAAGGATGTACCTGGTCGGCAATGATGTTTAGATGGTAGACGTCGTAGTTTCCTGTACATGAATGACTGGACCCAGGGTTTCCCAGCAGAACATTGCCCACAACATTACACTTCCTCCACTGGCTTGTTTTCATCCCACGATGCAACCTGGTGCCAACGTTTTCCCAGGTATACGATGCACATGTACCCAGCCATCCACATGGTGCAACAGGAAAAGAGATTCAACAGATCAGACAACCTTCTTCCAATCATTCAAGATCCAGTTTTGATGCTTGCATGGGCACTCAGAGCGGCCTGCAGCTAAAACAGTCCCATTTTTCAGCAGGGTTTGATGTAGTGTGTTGTGATACATTACTCCCATCACCAGCATTCAATTATGGGCGAGTTGTGCCACAGTATCCATTCTGTTGGCTCATACCATACGGGATAGCCTTTGCTCACCTCTAGCATCGATGGGCCATGATCGGCCCACACCTCACCAGCGGTTCATATTTTTTTCCCTCCTCGGACCACTTTTTGAAGGTACTAACCATGGCTGACCATGAGCACCCCACAAGCCTTGCCGTCTTGGAAATGCTCTGACCCAGTTGTCTGGCCATTACAATTTGGCCTTTGTCAAACTCACTTAAGTCCACTTCCTTTCCCATTTGAAGAACAAGAATAACACTGATTAACAGAGCTCAGTATCAGGTGTTACTTATACTGTTTCATGACCTTCACATTTGCCACCATTTACCTGCAATTGCTTTGTTTTGCATAAAGACGTGCTGGTAATAATGTTTTGGCTCTTTGGTATATATGTCCTTACCTATAATAACAGATTTCAGTCAGTTAACCACTCAGCCACCATGAGACTTTGAAACAGATTTATCTACAATGGTGAGATAGTGGCTTCAAATAAACCCAAATGATTGCAGTGAATTCAAAACAAGAATTTTTAAACATATTATGGCCTCCTGTAATTTCCAAAATACATGATTGACCAGTTCCAAATTTCGTAAGGAGTTTGTTCTTAATCCAATTTTTAAAACTTCAGTTTTCTTTGCGTTGTTAAAAATTTAATTCCTTAGTTAAATAGAAATGCAATTTAGAAACTTGGACTGCTCTTTTCCCATTTTAAAATTAAACATCCAGTCACAAATATTTTCTACAGGTTTCCTTCTTGTCATTTCCATGTTGCATTAAAAATTCCAAGTCTCTTACTTATGATAGAACCTGAATTTGAGCTTAAAACAAATTATTGTGTTAAAACTTCAAATCCCGACCTAAAATATAATTCAAAACTTCAAACCACACTTATTCTCACATTCCCTTACCTTGCCATTTAAAATTTTCAGCTTTAAACAGGCTTTATACTAGTTGAGTAATAAAACCTTGGAAAACTGGGGTGTGAAAATTTGTACACCAAATAACTTTAATTTTTACCTTTTGCTTTTTGCTCATATTTGGTTTGTCAAAATGATTTTCACCATATCTTCTCAATCTTTTGAACAACTGCAACAATTGTGTGTCAAATGAATGCTTGTAAAAGTATCACAGTCTATAAAAAATTTATACCAAGCTCTTCCCTCTTAAAAATAAGAAAATAATTATTCCACTACATCAGGGATGGTAAACTTTTCCAGCTTGCATGTGAAAGGTAGCTAAAGCAATATTTCATTTGTTTTTTCATGCCACATCAATATCCATTTTCTGTCATATAAAAATATTTAACTTGTTTGCATACCACATAGATGATGAATTTTTGTTATAAAAACATTTTATTTCAGTTATAATTAGAAAAATCTAAAATATAATGTTTTTCTTTTTGAAAATGAACAGGTTTTCATTTTAGAGGATAATGTATGCAACTCATAAATTAAATTGTATTCTTTTACTTTGGAATGCTTTTATAAAATCAAAAAGAACAGAAAATAAACATTTCTTATTTTACATTTTTGTTGCTGTACTATGGGTGACAACCATTTCATATCAGTTTTATATTTAGTTGCTTTTATTGCTAAACAAACAGCACTGACCTCATCAGTTAGTTGACTTCTTATAACTGAATTTATGAAATTCAAAACAGAAAACAGACTTGCACAAAACTGTATGACAAGAGTAATAAAATAGAAACAGCTAATTTTTTAAAATAAAACGGAATGTCTAAGAATTGCATTCCATACTTTTAGCCCTTTATTTTTAGAATAGGTTCTAACTTGATCAATAAATTAATAAAATTTTGCTCCATGAGAATACTAAGCTGAATTGTAACCAAACAATGCATTTTAAAAATCAGTTAAGTCTATCCTCAAGCATTTTTGAATTCAAAATTTCCAACATTGAATTATTGAGATGTTTCATAAATTTTGCTGTTTCATCCAATTCCCTGATAGCAAAAATCTTAATGAAAACTCTTCTAGACTTGCAACCCATACATCTAAAAGTAGTTTTATGTATTTGGCATCTAATTCTTCATGAGTTTGGAGATCAACATATTTCTTTTCCTGAGTATGCATATATGCATGCTCCTTTGGCTGAGTATATATGCATGCTCCTTTGGGCATGAATGCCATAGGTTTGCAACCCCTGCACTATACCTTCTGAATGTAAGGACCAAGAGTTGAGTGAGATGAAAACTTATGATATGGGGACTGTTGTATAGCTACCAAGTTTTGCACTCTATCCTTCTTCCCCTTCCAATAAATAAAATAAAAATAAATACCCCCTCAAGCAGCTGCTTGCCACAGAGGTCTGACAGGAGCCTGTCAGTTTATATGCCACAGTAGAAGATCTGAGAGGATGGCAGGACCTCAGCAGAAAACAACACGAACATCCATGCCTTATCCGGGGCTCGAACCCAGGTCCCCCCTTCCAAAGGGGGATAAAAATTTCCCACTGGTCAACAGCAATGAGTACATCACACACAAAAAAGGTTTGTTGTGTCAAGAACGTTGTGGACTACCTCAAATTATGCCTCTCCCCCCCCCCAAAAAAAAAGGCTAAGGGAAATTTAATGGGAGGTCTATCTTCAGGAGTCTTACATCAAATAAAAGCTTATGATATGCAGAGTAATGTGTGAAATGTAGTAATTTTCTCCTCTGAAGCAGAGGCAGATGTTTATAGTGACAAAATTGTCACTAAAAAGCAAAAAATTATAAAATACACACATCCAAAAATTACATTTCTATATGTATCCTACAGACACTGGCCACTGAATTAGAAACCTTTATTCAATACCGAGTTGGATCTCCTTTAGCCTGAATTACAGCATGTCAATAGATATTCAGCAGAAAAAATTTTCACCGACATACAGGATTCTGCTGAATATTTATTGATTTATCAACGCCAAATGAGCAACAGGTAACGCTGTGATTATTCATCTATGTTTAAATCATTAATAACGCTAAATAGCGTGATGAGACTTATTTATTTCCATCTCACTCTGTGCAATATTAAGGTAATAATTGCCACTGGAAATCATAGATGGCGCCAATGGTTGGCCCGAAAAACTCTGTGATAGAGTTAAGTCTTAAAATTAGCGGAAAAAAGATGAGCTGGCATTAGTTCAACTGGAAGAATACTCTGGCATGTTTCTAGAGATATGCGGGTTCATATCCCGTATGTCAGCGAAAATTTTTTCTGCTGAATATTTATTGATTTATCAACACCAAATGAGCAACAGGTAACGCTGTGATTATTCATCTATGTTTACAGCATGTTTGTGGTTTGGCATAGATTCCACATGATGTTGGAGCATCGACCACGAAGGTATTCGACCACGAAGAGGATGCCGCCACCGGCATTGGAATTCCAGCCTTAGGTATTTTGGATCCTGGATGATGGTGGCTACATGACCCACGAACGGGTAAACAAGCCCCATCTGGGCTAAAAAGTTTCGCACCTCGACAGCACCCACCAATGACAGAGGGCCACGATTCTGCAGGTGGTGACCTTTAGGAAAACAAGAGGAGAGACCAAGGTGAGAGAAAAAGACACTCTTTGCTGGAACGTCGCTGAAGAAAGTCGTAGAAGTTTGGGTCTGCTGTGATGCTTGAGATCGACCACGCACCTGTACGAAGGAAGCGATAGTGGTCTGACGAGATGCCAAGTTATTGCATGCTGTGCTGGAGCGCGCCACCTGAAAGTTGCAACATTTCCTCGCCCACATCAGCATGATAGGTAAGGGTCAGTTTTATTTAATCTGGTGTTCGAAGTCAAGTAACTTAAAAGCATCGCTGCCACGTGCTTCAAGACAGCCCTTGGAGTCGTTGATGTTCCCGGCTCTGCACGAACATTGTGTTTAAACTATACGATTGAACTGTTTGGCCTAGAGCCATGAAAAGTTTCAGAGAGTCAAACAGTGCAGATTTCGCTGATGTGAAACCTCCTGAGAAAATGTGTCAAGCAAACTTGTTAAATGTGTTAAAATGTTTCGAAGTTTTGTTAATGAAGTAAGGTAAATAAATGTGTTATTCGTTTAAACAATTTTTGTGAAGTGCACTAATGCGTAATATTACTGGATTAAAGTTACAACGCTGTTTTTTTTGAATCCCCTCCTTTTTTATAAGTTTGCCCCTAACTTCGATCATCAACCACCCCTAACACAGAAGGTGGTGGTGGTGGTGGTGGGGGGGGGGGGTTATGACAATGGGAAAAACAAAATATTTCATGGAAACACATGAGAACTGCCAGTAGAATACTGATTTAAAAACATTTTTATTATTGCAGTCATAAAAATAATTTAAAATGATAAATGAATGGGGCAAAATAAGTTCAAGGATTAAAAAAATAGCATATTCCTGAAAATTTTCAAGTGAAAAAAATAATTGCATTGATGCACAGAACTGGCTAGGTGCAGAACATGAAGTATGACCCAGCCTTCTCGTGGTGCAGGCCATTAGTACCTTTCCATTAGTATCATGGTAGGACCATTAGTATCTCTAAAATTCCTCTGAAAGGGAATGAAAGGGGAGGGCTGCCAGATTAGCATGACCTACTGATTTGTTCATCTTCCTTGGCTGCATTTTCTTTTTCTCTGCCCTGCTAAGGAGTGGGCAACTTCACAGAGTACTGGTGATGACCATTGAAACCAACTGGATTGGTGGATAATCCTGATCAGAGGCAATCACAGGCACCTGAGAACCCTTACCCCTATGGGCATCATCAACCTACCCTGGAGTAACATGTCTCAGGCAGGTCAGTTTCTATTTCAATTCTTGTAATTGAAAAGGTTCACTTTTAAATCAGTGCCTAAAGTTACTATGAGCATTGGCAGCTTCAGCATTTAGTGGTGAGGTAGTCTTTGCCCTTTGTCTGCAATTAGAGGTTGTTTGATATTGTTGGCCCTACCTCTCTCAATAAACCTAGTTTCTTTAAAAATCCTACTAATCATTTTCTATCTGCAGGTGGAAAGTGAGGGGTTGCATAGAAATGATTCTACTGCTACTAAAGTCCTAACACAGGAATTCCAGTGCTTTCGCCTAGATATTCTAGGTTTGCAAGAGAGCAGGTAGAGGTTTTGCAAGATGAGCAGGTAAAGGTTGGATACTTAAAAATAATTTTAAATTTACTCCTTTCAGAAAGAGAGGATGGAAAGCATTTCCAAGGCATAAGTTTGCTTCTCAGCAGACATGCCAGTGATAATACTCTTCTAAGAAATGATCTCATTAATGAAAGATTTCTTACAACTAAATTTAAAACTAAGATTATATTTAAATAATATCTGTTATTATGCCTCAACAGAAGACAATGAGAAAGGTAGTTTTACAGACATTTTCATGATATTTTGAATTCTGTCAAGAAAGGAGATATTTCTCTTGTAGTAGGTGACAGGTCCCTTTGGTATTGGTAGTTACAATAACAATGGGGAACATCTCCTGCAGGTAAGTCAACTTAACGGTTTAAGAATAACACTTATTACAAACAGTGACATAAACAAATACAGATGGGTTTCACTTGATGGGTTGCATAGGAATATGATTGATTGTACATTAATTAACAGCAAATGGGCTATTTTGGTTAGGAATATCGTTTCATATAGGGGAGCTGAAATTGGATCCGACTTACCTTGTTAAAAGTGTCTTGCAACTGAAGTTTAAGAAATGTTGTACTAAGATTAAGAGAATTACCTTTAACATTGAAGATCTGAAAGATCCAGATATAGCCAGAGCATACCATGATAGGCAACTCAGCCGTTATGATAATGATTGTTTGTTTACTACTGAAGTTAAGAAAGAATCGAATCAGTTTAAATAGGTTTTACTTAAAAATAACAGTATAGTTTTAGGTAAAAAGGAGCAGTGTAGACAAAGTTATTTGAGTAATAAGGAACTGGAGGTTAGTTTTCAAAGAAGGAACTGCAGGAGCAATCTGAATCAACACCCTACTAGGCGTAGGAGGCAGCAACAGCATTACAAAGAACTTAATCAATGTGTAAAGAATCACGTAACAGCTGATAAGAAATTCTGGCTTGATAGCTTGGATGACAAAGCTGAAACAGCTAGACAGCACAGCAGCAGAGTTGTACCAGACAGCTAATCTTTTGTGTGAGACAAAACAGGCTGGCATACAGGGATTGTGGGATAAACAGGTAAGGTCAATGAAGGTAAGGATTCTGTCTTGGCTAGATGGACTGAGCATTTCCAAGATGTTCTAAACAATGTGATTAGTCCTACTCCCATTATTTGTAATGAGGATAGATGCATTACTGGCTTTAATGTTGGCCTTATATCACATTCTGAAGTTACTTTGGCTATCTATAAATTAACCCATCCAGGGGCCAAGCTATTTTCTCACTATGCTCAGCCAAAAACTTTAACTTCAGAACTTTTTTGCCAAATAACTAATGAAAGGAATTATGGCATGTTCTATATCAAATAATCAGCATTTAATTCTGGATTTTCTGAAATTATAATATTTAACAAAAAAACACCATGTTTTATTTTAATAGGACTTTTTTAGTCATGTAGTAAAAAAATCCATCTGGCAACACAAATAAAAATTTATTAAAAAAAATTAATAGACAGAAATTATTAAATGCACATGAATAGAATGACTACATATTTCTGAATAACAAAAAAATTACTTTTTTGGTTTTAAGTAAATATTTCTCTGGTTTGGCAATTTTTTTGTCAGTACCATATTCTGAGAAAATTCCAGGCTTTTAGCCAACTATGCTGAGTCAGATAAACAAGCCAACTTTAGATTAAAAAAAAATAACCAATCAATGGAAATAGGTCATGTTATATACCAAATTAAACAGAAGTTAATTATGAATTTTATGAAAATACATAATATAAACAAATTTGCAAGCATATTGATTTTAATAAGCCTTTTTCAATGTGATATGGTGAAAAAAAAAGATCGTACTATACAATAAGGCTTCATTTTGGAAAACCTTCTGAATAAAAATAGTTAAATTATATGTTTATTGAAAGGAAATTTCTTCCAGAATAATATAATATTCAACCTGAAATACGATTTTCATTTCTTTTAATGATTCTTTTCAGTATTATATATTTTAAACATGGCCAGTGTTATACAACATGACTTGGCCTTCTCACATTCATGGGATTTTCTGAACTGGTTATGAAATAGAAAAAAAACTTCCTTCGGCCAAAAGATCGCTAATTTCTGAAAATAAATCTACTAAAATGAAAACTAACTAAGGTTTAAATATTAAAAAAATGCTAACTCTACAAAGAGTATCCAATATGCTGCACCAAAATTGTAAAAAACGCTTATAGCACACTGAACAGAGATAGCATGTGTCAGCCATCTGTCTTGTTTGACTCAGTGAAGCATAACTAATTAATTGCAGGTGCAACCAGAATTTCTAAGAAGGATGTGTTTACTTTCAGTTTCAATTTGAAGGATGCTGGGAAAAATGATAAAAATAACTTGGGAATACTAAAATAGGCTTATGACAGAAAAGAGTGTGAAATGGAAAAAAAAATTGTGGTACGTATTTTGGAATTACTTTCAAAATCTATCATTTTTAAAAATAGCAGTTTTTTTTCTTCTTATTTTTAGGAGATTTTTGAAAATTTAAGGAAAAATTTGCTGATAATAGTTCAAATCAAACCTGTGAACTGAAATCAGAAGGTTGTTTCAGCAAATAGGAACTTTAACAAGCAAATCGGCAATACTGTTTAATGCTTCTAAGAAATGGCAATCAGAAGGATTTATAAATTTATTTATATTGTACTTTAATAAAATATGCATCAAATTAAAAAAACGAAATATTATTTTTGAAGCCTGATTTATATATTTTTATAAGTTATATATATAAAAAATTACACAATAGCAATTTTTATTTTTAAAAAATTGGTTTTTTTTGTTGTTGTACTAAAAACGTATACATACGTCCTTGGCCTGTCAATTCAGATTCTCTGAACATATACAGACGATGTGGACACTGGAAGGGTTAAAACTGCATAAATCCCAGGGGTAGATAAAATTACTACTGAAATGCTTTGAGCTAAGAATGTTTCTGTTATCACGTGAGTGACAGAAATTTTGAATATTTTTCACGATAAAGGTGTTGTTTCTAAAAATTTTACTACAGCATTATAATCCCTATTTTTAAAAAGGGTGATTGCAGTTCTTGCGATAATTATAAGGGAATTGGTTTACTTTCTGTTCCGGGCAAAGTTCTTTGCATGATTATACTTAACAGAATTAAAATTTGGATGCGGTGGGCAGAAATGGCAAAAGCAGTTAAGCTTTTGGTGGGGAGACATCACGTTTGCCCACCACCTCCTAGGTCTGTCCCGAGATTCAGACCAAACATGTCTGTCCTGAGGTGAGCAGAAAACATGTCTGCCCACCTCAGGACAAACATGTTTGGTGAACAAAATTGCAGTCTGGTTGGACCTCTGTAGCCCATGGCTGCATGATGATTTTATATGTATGTCATAAAAAAATTGTATATAGAATCACTAAAAATGTTCAACATCATTTCCTGCAGTGAAGAACTTAAAACTGGCGTAGTTTTTCTGCATTAGGATATCTTACTCTCATAGGATTCCTTTATGTGAAAACAAAGTACCTTCTTAATTTTCTTTATTAGAGATTTTCATGCCTTCTACTATACAAACTGTGAATGCCCTGTTTGAATGCAAAGTGTCTGCAAAATACATTTCTATTATTCCATAATATTTTTCTTCATCTGTGTTCTAACTCTCATGTAGTGAAAAAGCAATGCAGCACTAATATATTTAAATTCAAATGAATCCTGTCCTTTGATACAAATTAAACTTTAATATACCACTAAACTTTCAACGATTATCTGAAATAGCATATTAGCCCAATCATTAGGGGGTATTGGTATTGTAGCACACTTGTAACTGGACATTCTCAGGTTTCAGTTGTAACTGTGCCAGCATTGGGATTAATCTCTGCTATCCCCCCTATCCCCAATCCTTGGTGAGAAAGGACACATATGGGCTTGGAAAAGCCACTACCCATCAGATAGGTTAAGTGCTAGCTTTGTGTGCCATAGCTTAACTGTTTGACTTCTTAAAGTGCATACAGAAAGTTATTTTTTATTTTTATTTTTTTCATTTATATGTATATTTTAGATCTCCACTAGACTTAATTGTATCCAATTTCTCAATAATGCAAATAATAGGTATTTGCTGTATTATCTACCATGCTTTGCAATACTCAGTGTGAAATGTAAAGCTAAATATTATAAAGAAAAAACATACCGCAACAGCCATCCGTATAGCTTTTGCCATTTCTGCCCATTGCTTGTAATGGCAGGATTTGGCTCTTAATTTTTCCATTAAATTTTCTAAAGGTCCTTCCTTTGTTACTTCTGGACATGGTGGAGTACCTGGTAATTACAAAAACAATAAACTGATGAACAGGATAATTAATAACTTCTTTGCAAATATCATTATTTCTGGTAAAAATTATTCATGAAAAGTGCAATGCAATTTTTATTTTCAATTGGTAAAATGTACAATATGAAAGCAAATAGGCATATAAATTATAATATAATGCAATAAAATGGAATGTATAAATATTTTTAGCATAGAGGTGTAGGTAGGATTTCCCTATTAAGTTATCAAAAGGAACTACTATTGATTTGATTGCTGAAGAATACAGCCTCAAAGTCACTTCATCAGCTCTTAGTGCTGTCAACTTATGCCAATCACACTCTTAGAGAAATAAGTAAAAATTTGCACTTTATGGCATATTAAACATAACCCCATTTTGCAAGTTTTTGATTTACTTTTTACAACACAAAAATTACTCACATCACAAACTTATGTTGAAACAGTTGGAAATTACAGGATGAAGGAAATCTACAGAGCCTTACCAATTTATTAGATAATTTCCATGTTATGTATATGGGAAACCAACTTGGAAGAGTTATAACTTCTAAACTACAATTAATATGAAAAAATATGACTAAAGATAAATTAAAAACCTAAGTCAAATCTATCTAAATCTTGATTTTCAACAATATTTGTTTCACTATTTGTACAGTTATAGAAGCTGGAATTCTAAGTTGTTAAAATATTCCAGCCCAATAACCCATAACCTCCAATAGTGAACAAATTTTGTTGAAAATCAATATTTCGATAGAATTTTATTTAGATATTTATCTTCAGTCAAATTTTTTCATACAAGGCATAATTTAGAAATAATACACTTTATCAATTTATCAGAGAACAGAATTGCAATGTTAATAAGAAACTAATTTTGAAAATCTAAAAAAAATTGACCACCATTGAGGAGCATCCTATGTAGGGAGAGACTGCATTGGTTTGGCAATATTGCCAGCATGCAGAAATGCAGATTAGTGAACAGTGTACTAAAGGCCTCAGAAAAGGTGGGGGGAGACCTAGAATGCAATGAGTGGCAATGTCAAATCCTATTAGAATTGGCATACAGTGGCAAAGTGTCTGAAGAATTAAGTAGTGCACTGTCTGGTTGAGAATTAAATTGCAAAGTCCCCATAGCTGCTTGAGGATTATATACTATGATGAAAAAAGAGTCTGGACATTTCCATGTTATATGAATGGAAAGCCACTTTCAAAGCTCCCTAACATTGAAAATAAACCTTTTACGCAAAAACTGTTATTGGAAATAAATTGTAGATGTCATTCAAATCTCTCTAAATATATTTCCTGTAATATTCGTTTAATATTTAAAGAATGAAGAACTTTTGATACTTGTGAAAAAAAAATACTTCAATAGATAAAACACAACTCTTGTAGCAATTTATTCACTTTAACACATAAATTAAATAATTGAAGTTTGTATGATGATTTTTTAAGATTTCATCAATTTGGAGGCAATGTGACAGTGTTGTCTGCTGTTAAATGATCACACTTCAACGACACTTTAAATATTGATTGAAGATTGTTGAAAATTGACAAAATCTTAAAAAAACGTCGTACAAACTTCAGATATTTATGTTAGTGAACAAATTGTTACAAGAGTTGTGTTTTATCTATTGAAGTATTTTTTCAAAAGTGTCAAAAGTTGAAAATAAATGCTTCAGCTTCCATTCATTCTTTAAATATTAAATGAATATTGTGGGAAATATATTTAGAGATTTGAATGACATCAACAATTTATCGTCAATAACAGTTTTTGCATAAAAGGTTTATTTTCAATGCTAGAGAGCTCTGAAAGTGACTTTCCATTCACATAACATGGAAGTGTCAGGACACTTTATTCAACATAGTGTATATGTATGCATGTGTATGTGCAGAACCAGGGAACATTAGGTTATGAGTCTAGCATTCTTCTAATTGAGCCAACCTCTGCCTCATTAGGTAACATACTGAATTTGTAGATTAAAGACTAAATAAATAATATATATGACATTTTTAAAAGCCATAATGCTAAATATAGAACTTAGTTCTGCAGTTAAACCATACCAATTAATAGCCACAACTAATTAATGCAAAACCCTTGCAAATCTGGATAAAATCCTAGATTGGCCAAAATGCACCCACAGAATTGCAGAGATAGTCTTTTGTTTAAGTTATACCCTTTGCTTAAGGAACACAAGTCTTGTCTTTGTCTACTTTGTTTTGTATGTGAAGTGAACAGTGTAAGTGACAATATGGTCACTAAGAAAAGTGCAGAAAAGCAAAAACACATAGTTTAATAATTGCGAATAAAGTCAAAATTCTTGAAAAGTTTGCTATTGCACACAGGCAAAATATCAAGTTCAAATATTTTTAAATTACCCACAAATGAATCTAATCTTTCGATGCCTTACAAATAATAATTTATTTGTAAGGCCGCATAACTAGCTGCATATAAGTGGTATGAAGATAATAAGCTGCATATAAGTGGTATGTGCAGATGAATTCAAGTGGTGTTGAAATTCAAGCAGTAGTAGAAAGACTCCTGAGCATTTGGGTTTGAAAGGATTACAGTGAGTAGCAGGTGGTTATGGCAGTTCCAAATGAGGTATACCATTGCAAAGAGAAAAGCAAATGGGTTTTGAGTGCTGATGTTGCAGCCAGAAGAAATTGGAAGCAATCATGAAAAAACTGGTTTATGTTTAAGCCAGTTGTACAATGAATGAACAAATTATTATATATACCCTGATAACAATATGCAAAGCAGAAGTATTGCGTCCAGTCACATGGGACACTGAAACTGCCAATGCCTATAAACAGAACAGGTCTCTATGCATTAGAAACCAGTCACGTAAAATAATCATGAATAAAGACAGCAATGTGAGTTTGATCATGGCCAGAAAATAGGTGCGAGGAAGGCCGGTTGTTCAATTACCGCAACCACGAACTGTTGGGATTTCCACGTCACATCATCACACAAGTATACCAAGACTATATGAAATATGGCAAAACTTCCACCCAGTGGGAGAAATGTGGTCATAAATATGCAATTGATTCTCAAGGTGAGTGCAGACTGTTCCGCATCATTACAAGGAATCGCACAGCTACCGTAGGGCAGATAACATCAGATTTGAATCAGGGCATGTCCAAAAGCTTATGCACAAAGACTATCCATTGTACCATAGAAAAAACAGGCTAAGACAGTTGACGTCCACATCATGTCCCCCCTTGTTGATTGTAAGGCACCGAAAGATTAGGCTGCAGTTTGCAAAAGCCTATCGCAACTGGAGTGCAGAGGACTGGAAACACGTCATCTGGTATGACAAATCACAGTTTCAACTCTATAACACTGATGGAAGGGTGCATGTATGGCATACACCACACAAAACAATGGACCCAGCTTGCCAAGTTGCCACACAAACAAGGACCCAGCTTGCCATACAGGCAGGTGAAGGCAATGCAACAGTTTTGGGTGCATTTACATGGGCTTCCATGGGGCTCATTGTACCTGTCGAGACTACTCCATCACCAGCACAAGATATGTGAACATCCTTACCATCATCTACACCAGGCGTGTCCAGTGTCCAACCCGCGGCCCTGGACAGCTAGTTATGCAGCCCACAATATCATAAAGTTTACGTGTTTACGACATAAGCTTTCAACATGATTATGTGCTTTTCAGCAAGTTTTTGACATCCCACTAATTTCATGCTACTTTTTTTAATTTTATAATAGAAAAAAAGAAAATAAATGAAGTTTTATTATTCATATACATTAACTATATATTTTATGTGCGGCCCAAAACAATTCATCTTCATTCAATGTGGCCCAGGGAAGTCAAAAGGTTGGACACGCCTGATCTACACCCATTCGTAATGATTCTCTTTCCATACCATGACACCTCTTCCAACAGGATAATGCCACACTGCAAACTTCCCAAGTGGCGACCAATTGGCTCCAGCAGCATTCAAGTGAGTTTACCACACTCAAATGGCCCCCTCAATTGCCAAACCTCAACCTCACTGAGAATTTGTGGGACAAATTGGAAAGATCTGTTCAAGCCCACCAACCCCCATTGGCAACTAACTATTGATGTTCTATGACAGGCGATCCTGCTTCATGGGCAGCAATTCACTGCAGCAAGTCTTTACCAAGATGTCTGACTACTATTGTGAGGGAAAAAGGTAGAGCAACAGATTATTAGGTAGATGTATATAATAATTTGTCAATTCAGTGTATAACACCAATGAGATGGGCCGTTACTGGCAACCCTTGCCAGAAAATACTCCGGTTTTTATAAACAAAGAAAGTTACCCATAGAAAAATTTAGCAAGAAATGGATGTCAACACTCCTATATACTAATGCAATATACTATAGTCAAATGCTGAAATGTATCGTTTTGGAAATTCAAGTGATCTCATGATATCAAGGACATAAGCATCTTGTTAAACAATTCTCTGAATGCACAATTTATTAACTACATATCTAAAGATTGGATCACTTTGATCCAAAGTTAAAAAAGACATCAAATATTTGAAAATATTACACTGATACATAATATTAATATGTACAATAGTTTATTATATACACCATCATATAAATGGTTCATTCCAACACGTAATATGTCAAGTGACCATGGTGTGCGGTATAAAACAGGCAGACCATCTCTTCGAGCATCAGTTAGAGTTGGATTAAGTGTAGCAATAGGCAGAACGAGCAATCTGAGTGACTTTGAATGTGGCATGATAGTTGGTGCTAGGTATGCTGGTTCTAGCATCTTCCAAACAGCCATCCTCCTTGGCTTTTCATGAACAACCATTTCAAGGGTTTAAGAAGTATGGTGCAAAAAGCAAAAAACTACCAGTGATCCTGTGGATGAAAACAGCTTGTGGATCAGAGGGAGTCAAAGGAGACTGGTCAAATCATGCAAGTCAACAGATGGGCCATAACCAGGCAAATCATAGCAAAAGTAACGGACTACAGAAGGTCATCTTCGAATGCACCACATATCAGACTTTGTGGCAAATGGGCTACAACAGCACTGACCATGTTGAGTGTCGATGTTGTTAGCAAAGAACATGAAAGCAAGTCTCCAGTGGGTGCAGGAGAATAAACACTGGACCACTGAGAACTAGGAAAAGGTAGCCTGGTTGGACAAATCAAGATTCCTTTTGCATGATGTTGATGGATCAGAATTTAGCATAAGCAACATGAGACCATGGAGATATCTTGTCTGATGTCAACAGTACAGGACAGTGGTGATGGTGTGGGGATGTTTTCCTGGCACAAATTAGGTCCCCTGATCTCATCAAATAACATCTGAAACATCTTAGAAAATTATGGAGACAACTCAATGTATGAATTAAACCTATGTAAAGTATTTAAAGACATTTATGATGGAATTTTAGGAAAAAATAGAATATATATGAGGAGTGTTGGAAAGGTAAAAAGAAATCATAGCAAAAGCTGGATAACACCGAACTTGATAGAATTAATTGAAGAAAGAGATAAAGCTTGGATTAAATTTAAAAACAAGGATAAAAGTGATGCTTATAAAAATAACTATAAAAAAAATTAAGAAATATGGTTAATATTCAGATTAGAAATCAGAAACATCTTTATTATAGAAATAAACTTATAATGAAAAAAAATGATATGAAGGCTACCTGGCAATTAATATATGAAATATTAAAAGAAAAACAGAAAAAATCAGTGGACAATGTAATAATTGACAATATGTCCAAAAAGAAATTATCTGTAGAAGAAATAGCAAATAATTACAATGACATTTATAATACACTAATTTTACAGATAGGAAATACAAATCACAAAGATGATATAAATTATGTTCCAACCATGATGCAAAGAGTTTTGAACTCTACATACATGAAATCACTGAAAAACAAACTGATGAAATAATTACTTCATTAGACACCAATAAATCACCTGGTTACGATAATGTTTGCATTAAACATATAAAATTTAATAAAGAAACACTACTTAATATTATATCAAAAATTATAAATCTGATTATATTTACTGGGAACATACTACTGAACTCAAAACAGGTATTTTAAGACCTATTTTTAAAGGTGGTATTAAGGAGGACTTTTCTAACTATCGACCAATAACAATTCTGCCTATTTTTTCGAAAATAATGGAAAAATATATTTATAATACTGTTTTTAATTTTTTCCTAAACACAACAAAATTAATCAAAATCAATTTGGCTTTCAAAAAGAAAAAAAAAACAATTCAACTAATTTCCAAAATTGCAAGTAATATTAATAAATCATTGAATAATAGGGAAAAAAATTGTAATTATGTTCTTAGATTTAAAGAAAGCCATCGATACAATAGATCATAGCATTTTACTAAATAAATTGGAAAATTACGGTATTCGTGGTATATTGTTAGATTGGTTTAGAAACTATTTATCAGACAGATACACAATTACTAAAATAAAAAGCTGCTACAGCAGAAAAGTAATTACACGATATGGAATTCCCTGAGGCTCAATTTTAGGTCCTTTATTGTTCCTAGTATACATAAACGATTTGTTCAATACAAAATTAAATAGTGCTATTTATCTATATGCTGACGACATTGTTTTAATAAACATTCAGAAATATTTAAATGATAGCATTTCAGAGGTTCAAACAAATTACAATAATATTATTAATGGTTAAATCATAATAAAATCTATTTAAATGAGAAAAAAAACAAAATTGATGATTATTCATTCACCAGGATTTCATATTCATCAAAACCTCTTTATCAAAACACATAAAATAAATTGCAGAAAAAAGGATGCTTCAAATTGTGAATCATTATGTAGTTGCCCACTTGTTGAGCAAGTAAATCAAATAAATTACTTCGGAATCATTTTTGATGAATATTTTAGGTGGAATGCCCATATATCCCACATATGTGAAAGCTTGAAAATATCAGCGATAAAAATTCAAAAATTGAAACATATTAAATATGGAAACCTGTGTATTATTTCATAAAGCAATATGTGAATCTATTTTAAATTATGGAATAATTGTGCATGGAACAACTAACTTAACTAACATTAATAAAATAGAAAAACTGCAGTCTATAATAGCTAAAAATATTATTCCGTTTCATTTGCAAAAAAATTATAAAACTTCCACCGATAGATTAAAATTTTTAAATCTTCTATCCTACAGCAATTTATATAAATATAATGTAATAATTAAAAAATTTTTTGATGAAACTTGCAAACTAAAAATTTAACATAACAAAAATACAAGACTTCAAAAACCAAGGTTATTACAATTTGCCAATTTTTCGAAATAATTACGGGAAACATACCTTCGAATATCAAGTACCACTTATATTTAATGATATTCCAAAAGAATTACTAAATATGGATTTTTTTAGAAGACTTAAAATGGAATTAAAAAATTATTTGGTATTTTCTATTTAGCTGATTATTATGTGTTGTGTTTTGTGGATTTATTTGATGTATAATGACCTATGTTTAATATAATTTATTAATTTTCCTGCAGATAAGCTATTTAGCTTTGCGGGTCAAATTGTAAATGTATTTGTATTCTTTACTCTTATGAATAAAAATTATATTCTTAAAAAAAAAAATGCCATGGTGTATTTGAACGTTGTTGCTGACCAAGTTCATCCCTTCATGGCTAGTTTATCCTCACTTGGATGGACACAATCATGATAAATGCACTTACTCACAAGGCACTCATCGTCAACCAATGGTTCCAGGAACATGCCAATAGTTTTCCTTGTTTCATTGGCCTGTACAATCCCCAGATCTAAACCCTATCAAGCATCTTTGGGATGAGTTGGTAAGGGCTATTCACAGCAAAACTGTGCTGCTGTTCTATTTGCAGCAACTGCACAACACAATCATTTCCACATGGTACAACATTCTTACACAATGCATCCAGCATCTTGTAAATTCCATGCCCCAATGAATTTTGGTTCTTCTGAGGGCCCTTTAAAAATATCGAGCCATTATATTCATATGCATTGTAATCATTTATATTAGTTTTTTTTTATAAATTTTTGTGTTGCCAGATTCATTTTTTACTAGATAACTAAAAAAGTCCTGTTAAAATAAAACTATTCTTTTTTTGTTAAATATTTTATTTTCAGAAAATTCAGAATTTAATGCCAATTAATTTGGCATATAACATGCCATAATTCCTTTCAATAGTTATTTGGCAAAAAAAGTTCGAAAGTTATTGGGGTTTTTTTTTTTGCCTGACCGGAGTGAAAAAATAGCTGGACCTCTTGATGTAAATCAGTTTTTTTAGTCTGAACCCAGGAAGGATTAAGTCATTATTGGTAGAACTTTCATGAAATTGAATATTCTTTTCATAGTTCAAATCACATAGTTTCTTTTTTCTATGGAAATAATTTGGCAAGATTCTTTTAGTGTAATTCTTCAAGGAAAAAGATATCTTTTTTCCACTACCATCAGTTGCCATTCCATCAAAATACAATGTATCATTACATTGTGTTTCAAAACTGCATTTCTGCCCACCACTGAAAAGCGGACATATTGCACCAAATGGGGAAAATAACATGAAAACAAGAACAGAATGCTGTTCTCCCCACTCCATTTCACCAGGTTTAATTATTCTTGACCCACTTCACTCCACTTGGAAATTGCTCTGGTTATATTTATTTAATTAGAAGTTGATTCTGGGTCACATCCATATTTCATCTTTTCACCCCTGCTCAGATGGGACATTAAGCCATGGTCCCATTGGGAGACTCACACCCCATGCACATTAAAGAACAACTGGATGGCCTTGATGGGAGGCTGGCATCCTTTACCCAACAGCTGTCCAGTGGGTCCCTGCTGGACAGCTATTGGGGAAAAAAAAAGACAAAAAAAAAAACTAGTTTAATTTAAATAGGCCTTTTTTTTAGTTACATAGTAAAAAAATGCAATCTGGCAACACAAATAAAATTTTATAAAAAAAAAACTAATACAAATGATTACAATCTAATTCTGTCAATTACACCCAATGATCCACGAAACCACAAGAGCTTGGAACTTGGATATTTGCCCCAACTATTTAATACAAAGGTAGCGAAAATTATTTTTCAAAAAAAGCTCGAAATTTCCCTTTCAAAAACAGCTGACTTTTGGCACAATTTATTTACAGAGTTACAGTATAAATTTAGACCACAATGCTACCAAATCTTATTGGCAATAAATCCTTGGCATGGATCAAAATTTGAAAAGTTTCCATATTTCAGATTTGAATAAACAGATAGAATTAGATAACTTTTGAGTAATGCAGACCATTTCAACAGGTTCCTGCTTTGCAGCATTAATGTCAGTTTTCTTTTAGGCTTCATTCAGCACACAAAGTGACGTGTTGTTATCCATTAGATGTAGTACTTTCCTGTATAGTGGAGTATCAGATAGCATCACTCAATCATATTTCCACCCCTGCTCTAATATATTTAGAACAGTGAACCTTACTCATGTTTCAATGGCCCCCACATGCTGACCTTTAAAATGAGTATTATAAGGATTTTATTTGCATTCATGAATATTGGAATGTTATTTTGATATTGTCGACATTCCCTCTCTCAATAAACATAGTTTCTTTAAACATCCCACTAACCATTTTCTCTCCATAGGTAGTTGGAATGTGAGGACTCTGCACAGAGCTTTTTCTCTTGATGTCCTCACACAAGAATTCCACCATTATAATTTAGATATTCTCGGCTTGCAAGAGACCAGATGGACAGATAAAGGTCAGATTCTTAAATATAATCTTAAATTTCTCTTTTCAGGGAGGGACGACAATAAGCATCACCAAGGCGTGGGTCTGCTTCTCAGCAGACACGCTAGTGATGCTCTTCTAGGATATGAGTGCATTAATGAAAGGTTTCTTACAGCAAAATTTCAGACAAGCGTTAAAGACTTGAATGTTATCTGCTGTTATGCCCCCACTGAGGATGCCGATGAGGATGAGAAGGATAGGTTTTATGAACAACTTCAGGATATTTTGAATTCTGTCAAGAAAGGAGATATTACCTTTGTTCTTGGTGACTTCAATGCTAAAGTTGGTACTGACTCTAACCTTTGGGGAGGAGTAATAGGCCCTTTTGGTATTGGTAGCTGCAATGGCAATGGGCAACGTCTCCTACAGGTAAGTAAACTCAATGGATTCAGAATAACTAACACTTATTACAAACACCGCGACATACATAAGTACACATGGGTTTCACCTGATGGGCTGCATAAGAATATGATTGATTACATATTAATTAACAGCAAATGGGCTAGTTCTGTTAGGAATACCAGGGCATATAGGGGAGCTGAAATTGGATCTGACCATTACCTTGTTAAAAGTGTGTTGCAACTTAAACTTAAAAAGTGTTGTGTGCTAGGGTTAAAAAATTTACTTTTAATACTGAAGCTCTGAAAGATCCAGTTATAGCTAAAGCTTACCATGATAGGTTACTTAGTCATTATGACAGTCATGGTTTGCTTACTACTGAAGTTGAGGAAGAATGGGATCATTTTAAACAGGCTTTTTTGGACACTAACAGTACTCTTTTAGGAAAAAAGGAGCAGAAGAGACAGAATTATCTCAGTGATAAGGCACTTGAGCTTATTTTGGAAAGAAAGAACTGCAGGAATGTCTTTAATCAATACCCTACTAGTCCTAATAGAAAGCATTACAGAGAACTTAATAAATGTGTAAAAGATCAGTTAGCTGCTGATAAGAATCTTTGGCTTGATGGTTTGGCTGACAAAGCCAAGGAAGCAGTTAGACAGCACAACAGCAGAGAGCTGTACCAGATAGTTAATGTTTTGTGTGGTAGAAAACGGACAGGTATACAAGGATTGAAGGATAAACAAGGTAAGGTTATAGAAGGGGAGAATTCTGTCATGGCTAGGTGGGCTGAGCATTTCAGTGATGTTCTAAACAATGCGGTTAGTTCTCCCATTGTTTGCAATGATGATAGATGCATTGGTGGCTTAATGTTGGCCCTATAACACAATCTGAAGTTATTTTGGCTGTTTCTAAACTTAAACTTCATAAATCCCCAGGGGTAGATGAAATTACTACAGAAATGCTTAGAGCTGGAAATGTTTCAGTTACCACTTGGATGACCGAAATTCTGAATATCTTTTATGATAAAGGCATGGTTCCTAAGGATTTTACCAGAGCTATTGTTATCCCTATTTTCAAAAAAGGTGATCGCAGTTCTTGTGATAACTATAGGGGTATCAGCCTACTCTCTGTTCCAGGTAAAGTTCTTTCCATGATTGTGCTTAATAGAATTAAGAATCTGGTTGACAGTCAATTGCGTGATGAGCAATGTGGATTCAGAAGTGGTAGGGGATGTGTGGATCAGATATTTTCACTTAGGCAGATTCTTGAGAAATGTTTAGAGTTTCAGAAGCCTTTGGTTGCTAGCTTTGTTGATTTCAAAAAGGCTTTCGACTCTGTTGATCGTCATAATTTGTGGTTGATTGTGAGATCATATGGTATACCTGACAAGTTAGTTATAATGAAAGCTCTCTATAATAACACTGAGTCGTGTGTGAGAGTTGGTAAGGCTTGTAGCAATTGGTTTAGCATTACTTCTGGTGTTCGACAAGGGTGCATTTTGTCTCCTTTTCTCTTTAGCTTGGTTATTGATTATGTTATGCGAAATTCACTTCAAGGGAAAGATTTTGGCCTTAAATGGACTGGAGATGCGAAAATTTCTGATTTAGATTATGCTGATGATTTAGCCCTTTTGGCAAATGATGTTGATGAGATGAACTCTTTCATTCGAGCTATTGATGAGACTGGTAGTAGAGTAGGTTTGGTTATAAACAGAGAGAAAATTAAAGTGATGAAAATTGGTCAGGCAGGCTGTGATTCAGTTAATCTGAATGGTTGCAGTCTTGAGCAGGTGTCACAGTTTAATTATCTTGGGAGCTATGTAACAAATAATGGTGATGTGCGGCATGAGATTAACAGACGAATAGGGATTGCTGACGGGACTTTTAAGAATCTATGGAGAGTGTGGAGAAATAGGCGTATCCACCTAAAGACTAAAATTAGGCTGTATAATAGTCTGGTTCTTTCTAGGGTTAGTTATGGTAGTGAAACTTGGACACTTTGTAAACAAGATAACAGGAAACTAGATGCTTTTGATTCCAGATGCTTACGCAGTATCTTGGGCATTAGGTGGTTCAACTTTGTAACTAATGATGAGGTTAGGCAAAGGAGTTTGCAACCTCCTTTAAGCAGCATATTGTGCAGAGAGAGACTCTGTTGGTTTGGCCATGTTGCCCGTATGAATAATTATAGATTGGCGAATAGGGTTATGAACAGTATGCCTAAAGGCCTCAGAAAGAGGGGGAGACCTAGGATGCGGTGGGCCGACAATGTCAAAGAGGACCTTGTTAGAATTGGTGTGCAGTGGCCAGATGCAGTAGATGTAGCTCAGGATAGACTTGCTTGGAGAACTAAATTGCACGGTCTGGTTGGACCTCCGTAGCCCATGGCTGCTTGAGGATGATGATGATGATGTCTAATTTGCCATTTTAAAACTTATTATTCTTGCTTTATGCAAATAAAATGTGAAAAGTTTATATTTATTGCATTTTACACCTATGTTCTTCTCTGAAGCCTTCAATACAAACTTGATATTTTAATGTGGTTTGCTTACAGAAAATACAATAGGTTGGGACTATTGTTTCATAGAAACATGAAAGCACTAAATTATGATGACTATTCTTGGCTTTTTAAAGTACTACTAAATGGCTGACACATACAAAAAAAGTTACAGTTAATTAAAATTTAAAGTCAGTTAAATGGCTGACACAAAAAAGAGAAGTCTGGTTTTCATGTTTTGCAAAATTTTAATAGGTTAAATTTGAAGTTTTAAAGTACATTCTAGAAACATAATTGCACTCTTTTAGCAGCTTCTAATAAAATTTAAAATTTTGAAAAATATCTTTAATATTTGATTCTATAAATGTATTGAACTCCCACTGGTACAAGATGTTATACTTCACCCCAGCTAGAGAAATTTCGGTTTGTAACTATGGAAGCTCTTCTTTCATTATTCAGTTTTTCCTTTATTAGGTTAGTATGAGTTAGTATACTAGTCAGTATTAAAAAGTGATAATTCTATTTTTTATAACAAGTGGAGATATTTATCACCAGGGACCACTGATATCAGAAATATTTTGCTTGCCGATTTTCTAAATAGATGTGATCAGCACACTTTGTGAATAAAGCATTAACCCTTCCAGTGTCCATGTTGTCCGTATATGTTCAGAGAATCCCAACTGAGGTTCTAAGGACGTATGTATATGTTTTTAGTACAACAAAAAAAATTGATTTTTTAAAAATAAAAATTGCTATTGTAATTTATACATATCTTATAAAAATATATAATTCAGGCTACAAAAATAATATTTTGCATTTTAATTTGATGCATATTTTATTAAACTACAATCTAAATAAATTTATAAATCCATCTGATTGCCATTTCTTAGAAGAACTAACAGTATTTGCTGAAGCAACCTTCTGATTTAAGCTCACAAGTTTGATTTGAGCTGTTATCAACAATTTTCGAAAATCTCCTAAAATTTAACAAAAAAAAACTGCTATTTTTAAAAACCATAGATTTTTGGAACTACAAAATACATACCGCCATTTTTTTCCCGTTTCACACTCTTTTCTGTCATAAATGTATTTCAGTATTCCCAAGTAATTTTTATTATTTTTCCCAGCATTCTATGCATCTTTCCTGCCTTCAAAATCGAAACTGGAAGTAAACACATCCTTCTTAGAAATTCTGGTTGCAGCTGCATTTAATTATGCTTCACTAAGTCAAACAAGACGCAGATGGCTGACACATACTATCTCTGTTCCGTGTGCTATACGTGTTTTTTACAGTTTTGGGGCAGCATATTGGATACTCTTTGTAGAGTATTTTTTTATATTTAAACCTTAGTTTTCATTTCAGTAGATTTATTTTCAGAAATTAGTGATCTTTTTGCTGATTGATAAGTATTGATTTTTTCATAGTTATATCATATGGCTATAGTGTACAACTCCTTGCCGTGGATATTTTAACATTGAATTAGGCTACATGTTAATTTTTATTTTATTATTTATTACTTTTCCAGTAGAACTTTGATCTAGTATCATTTTCTGAAAATAAACGAAGTTTTGGATATGGAAGCAAATTAATTTTTGTAGATTTACTTCTGTTAGCTAGTGATCTTTAATCGGCTGATTTATCGATCTTTCCAAGTTATGCTAGATCGGAGGCCTGCTTAAAAGTTGTTGTGGATATTTTATTTAACATTCCATTAGGTTATATGCAATTTTTCTTTTATTATTTCTTGTTTTTCCTTTTATAAAAAACTCGAGTTTGTACTGTGTTCTGAAATTGAATGTCTTGGATACGGAAGCAAAATAGACTTCCTTGCTATGGAAATCGGCCATCATTTGGGAGGGCAATTTCGGGAAGGGCTGGTCCTTGGTGCACAAACCTTTCTGCACTTAGCCAAGACTGCCAAATTTCAAAACCCAAAGAAAAAATTCATAATGTTTAGTAAAAAAAGCAGCCAAGGAAGTTTTTTTCTGTTTCAAAACCAGTTCAGAAAATCCCATGAATGTGAGAAGTTCAAATCACTTTGTTTAACACTGGCCATTTTTAAAATATACGATACTGAAAAGAATCATTAAAAGAAATGAAAATCATATTGCAAATTGAATATTATATTGAAAATATGAAAATTGAATAGTTGAATATTATATTGAATAGAAATGAAAATCATATATCAGGTTGAATATATATTTCAGATTGAAATATATATATATACTGGTACAAGATGTTATGCTTCACCCCAGCTAGAAATTTAGGTTTGTAACTATGGAAATTTCCTCCAGAATAATATAATTCTGGAGGAAATTCTTTTTGATAAATATGTAATTTATTTTAATCTATTTTTAATTAATTCTTATGTAATCTATCTTTATTCAGAAGGTTTTCCAAAATGAAACCTTAATTGTATAGTGCAATCTTTTTTTTCGCCATATCACATTGAAATATACTTATTAAAATCAATATGCTTGTAAATTTATTTATATTATTTATTTTCATAAAATTCGTAATTAAAGTCTGTTTAATTTTATATATTTCTTGTTGTTTTTTAAATTGCAAAGCTGACTTGTTATCTAACTCAGCACAGTTGGCTAAAAGCCTGGAATTTTCTCAAAGTATTGTACCGCTGCTGAGGGCCTGCCATCCTCTCAGACCTTTTACTATGGCATATAAACTGACATGCTCCTGTCAGACCTCTGTGGCAAGCAGCTGCTTGAGGGGGTATTTATATTTATTATTATTGTACTGCGAAAAAAATTCAAAATGAAAAAAATATTTACTTAAAACCAAACTTTTATTTTCAAAAATATGGAGAAAATTGCATTATTTTCAGAAACTACTTTCGGGAAGGAAAAAATGGCAGCATCAGTACTGCTTTGTAAATAATCATCAAAAAGAAAATTGAAACTCTATATATCACAATCATGATATCATGAAATCTCTATAAAAACTTTCAGACATTTCATGGAATTGGTAGAAGCATGCATAACTAGTTTCCTTGACTGAATCAATGCTTTAAGACCATAATTTTAACAACTGTCAGTACTTCCTACTAAACAGGATGAACCCGATACAAAATGTTTATTTTTAAATGATGCACCACCAAAGCAAAAGCCGAATCCCTAATAAGCCTGAGATTTACACCACTGCTAAAGAAAGAGGTGGACACATTACATAAGATGGTTCACACACATTCAGTTCCAAGGTATACTCATAGGCATGGGCAGTGCTAATAAGCCCGAGATTTACACCACTACTAAAGAATGGGGTGGCCACATTACATAAAATGGTTCACATGCATTCAGTTTCAAGGTGTACTCATAGGCAAGGGCAGTGTTACCACACCTACACCAGGCAGCATTTCTTAGAGGCAACAAATTTGCAAACTAAAAACGATCACTGCAATAATGTTGACAGAAGTAAATGACATTTTACAATAGATGATTTTCATTTAGTTTTCAAAATGACATTAAATTTAGTTAAATCAATCATTAATAACTAAGAGCAGACTTGGAGAAAGGAGTGGTAGATATACAAGTTCGCTCTGGGGAAAAAAGAACTTGTACCAGTTCTCCTCATTGGTGACTTTCAGGATGATCTGTAGGATTCTCAATTATGCAGGAATGAATGCTATTATATTGCAAAAGGATGTGTAAAAACCAGCTAGAGTGCAGGCAGTTTCTTAATGAACATGGATCACTTTTTACTAAGCCTCATAAACGCTCTTAATTTAGACCAGACTCACAATCCATCTGAACCAGATTCCCAACATGGTCTTAAGGAAAGAAAAATCACACTTTTTGCAGTTTTGTAACTGCAAAAAACTGAGAGGTGATTATTATACCCAAGATCTAAAGACAAGATAAACAGTATTACTTTGTGTTCACTACATGTAATCAACCTACCTGTGGTGAACTGTTTATTTCAACTACTTTTGAAGGAAACTCGGATTCAAACTAATCGGTAAAAAGGTTTCTATGAGTAATTTTAAAGTTTACGTACGAGTCGTTTTATGTATTTCAATTATTTTGCCAATAGACTTTTAGTCATATTTTATATATGTCTTTTAGCCCAAACTGGTTTGTTATTATAGGTCACCAACGACAGAAATCACAATTTATATTACCTACAGGGTTAATACAGTTGAATACATAGTAACATTTTAGCAATCAAAAATTATTCTACATTTTTAAAGTATATATATATCAGAATGAGATTAATTCTTAACATCAGCTTCCCAAACAGCACAGAAAACATATTTTCGAAAATCAACATTCAACTACATTAAAAAAATAGAAACTAACCAACTACTGGAGGGCATTGCTCAGGACTAACACTTTCTCCGGACGCCATATTGCCCTGTAAACAACAGACACTGAAAAATGAAGGACATTGCCAGTTCCGATAAAGTATATTTCCATCTAACATTAAGTATTAGCTGGAGCACCTATATAAGTAGAGGTTGGTCATCTCAAAATTGGACGCCATGTTTTGTCGTCGGTCGGATTGTTTAGCGTGCATAGCTGAATGGCATTGCACGGTATTTATGGATTCCGAAAAAAAGTTGGATAATATTTGATACAGATTTCAGTGTTCATGATTGGAAGCATTTTAGAAAACGGCTAAACAAGGAAAAGTAAATTTTAGGGTTTTTTTTTAAAAAAAAAGCAGACGTAATTTTACTTTATTGTCTGTCCGTCTGTAGACATCGAACATTTTGTTTATACAGATAAATAAAAAATTCTTTTTGTGTTAGAGAAATATTAATGATACATTACGATTTGCATTTTTCGAATCTCCCAAAAGTTATAACTGCGCCCTCTAACGGTGGTTAAAGTTGAAAATTTCAAAATATCAAACGAATATTCCAAACGATGTATTTATGTTAGAAGTTTGAAATTTTGGTGTTAAAACGTGAAGGTTACGAAGTTACCATTGGCAACATAACTTGACCATTTAGACCCAGGGGGGAGGTGAATGCAACTTTTTTTGTTTTAACAGAAAAGTGTATGTTTTTAGAGATATATTAAAAATTCTTTTTGGATTGGACAGATATTGATCAATTATTAAAATCTGCATTCTGCGAATTTTCCAAAAGCTATAATTGCGCCCTCTAACGGTGAAAACAAATAAAAAAACCCAAAATTTAATTCGAATATTGGAAACGGTGTAGTTATGCTAAAAATTTGAAATTTTGGTAATCGATGTGACAGTCTTGAAAATTCCATTGACAACAATGAGTTGACCCTAAGCTCAAGGTAGGTAAGAAACGGAACGGTTTTCTTTCAAGAGATAATTTAAAGCTCTTTTTTAGTTGGTTACTAATGAAATGTAATTCGGATTTGCAAAGACAGTTTTAATATATATCATTAGAGATCACTAAATATCGAAACTGCAAAACTTTTAACAAATGTTCCAACTGATCTGTTTGTGGTAGAAATTTTGGCGTGTAGAGTTCTGTTATGGTAGAAATTCCACTGACGGCAATGATCTGCCCACTGTTTTCAGAGAAGCGAGAGAAAAGCAACTTTTTAAATTTAAGAACTTAAAGACACATTTTTTATGTTTTATAATTACTAATAAAATACTACTATGGGCATTTCCCCCCATCATACATTAAAAACTAAATAAATAACCCCTCAAGCAGCTGCTTGTACAGAGGTCAGAGTGTAGCCTATCAGTTTATGCGCCATAGTATAAGCTCCATGAGGATGGCAGGACCTCAGCAGAAAAACAACACGAATATCCGTAATTAAAACTTTTAAGGAATAAAAAAGTGGGCAAAGGAAGAACTTCATTCTCTTTGAAAATGAGATTCCCATATGCGCCAGGGGCAATATGTGTTCTTCTAGTTATTTTACACTTTCAGTCACTCTGACAGTGGAAATTCGAACTACTGTATAATTGAGAAAATAAACTATTAATATTTTATTAGTACCTGTAATGTGTAAAAAAGGTTTTTCATTTATCTCTTAAAGCAGAAAAGTTGTATTTTACAAATGGGACAAATCATTATTATTAGTGTAAACTACTTGATCATTACATTCTATGACCAAAAATTTAGGTTTCTAACAATAATAGATCTTTGCAATATTTATTTAAATATTTGGTATTTTCCAGCATCTTTCCGCTGCTAGAGGTCGCCTTTTGAGTTTTTATTTACCGACTTTAGCACTTTTTAACACTGGAAATTTCAACTAATGGGGATTCAAAAAATGTAAATATTAATATTTTTGTGGAAAAATATTTCGCCGATATACGGGGATTCGAACCTGCATCTCTCCAGAAATATGCCAGAGTATTCTAACCTGCTGAACTTACGCCGGTTTTTTCACAAAAAAAAATTGATTTATAGACGTTTAAATGTCTACAGGTAAGGCTGAGATTATCAAATATTGTTTAAATCATTAATAATGCTAAATAGCATGATGTGACTTCATTATTTATATCAATCTTACTCAGAACACTAAAAAAGAAATAGTTGCCACTCGAAATCACAGATGTCATATGGAGGCGCCCAAAATTCACGGGAATGGTGATAGTCATTATTAGTGAAAAAAAGACTGAGACAGCATTAGTACAACAGGTTAGAATACTCTGCATATTTCTGGAGAGATGCGGGTTCGAATCCCTTATGTCGGCGAAATTTTTTCCACAAAAACATTTATTGATTTATAGACGTTTAAATGTCTACAAGTAACGCTGAGATTATCAAGTATTGTTTAAATAATTAATGCTTTGTTAGTGCCAGTAAAACAAAAAAATATATATATTTATATAATTTTTCGTTTATCTCTTTAAAAAAAGTTTAATTTTCGCACCCCCTTTTGGCTAGAACGGCAAAGCCTTGTTGCCATTGTAAACCTTCTGACCACAACACTCTACTACCAAAATTTCAGATTTCCAGTATAAACAGTTTGTTTGTAATATTCGTTTGAAATTTTAGCATTTTTCATCTTTTCCCATCGCTAGAGGGCGCTATTAAAGTTTTTGAAAAGTTTCAAAATTGCAAATCGCAATATTTGTTCGACACCTATCCAACCAAAAAAGAATTTTTCATTTAGCTCTAAAAGTAAGATATTGATTGTCTACAGACGGACAGACAGGTGGAAAGACAGATGGACAGAAAATAGTTAACAGAGAGACGGTTAGACAGACGAACAAATATTGGTATATGAAAACGACAAAGTGAAAACATTAGCTCGCTTTTCAAACGAACCTTAAAAGAAATTAATTGTTGTTGGTTTTCAGTTAGATAAATTCACTTTTGCAGCCGTTTGCCGTGTTCTGACGGAGTTTCTCGGGAAAAGAATATTCATTAATTTACTTCTTACGCCAGTACTCGAGCAATCGCTCACGGGTCGGTCTTTCCAATCCACCGTATGGAGGATTATGCACGATAACCAATTGCATTCATATCATGTGCAGCACGTCCAGACACTGAAGCCTGAGGATTACCCATATAGCACATTGCATTTGCGCAATTCTACCCGCAGAAGAGTGTGGCAGAACCCCAATTCCCTGCTTTTGTGCTGTTCACAGATGAGGCAAGTTTTACACGGGAAGGTAGCTTCAATGCACATAACACGCATGCATGGACGGTGAAGAACCCCCATGCTACACGAACACGTGCAGCACAAAACCGTTTTACTGTAAATGTTTGGTCCAGCATTGTCAGGGACCCTTTAATAGGCCCATACCTCATGCCTGTTCGTCAGGACGGAGAACTTTTGAATGAACAACAGGACCCTCAGTTGCTGCGCCGTGCAATGTGGTTCGAGCACGATGGGGCCCCCGCCCATTTGCACCATGAAGTTCGTCAACACTTAAACGCGACATTTGGGCAACAGTGGATCGGGCATGGTGGTCCCGTTTATTGGCCAGCAAGATCGCCGGACCTATCATGCCTTGGTTACTTCTTCTGGGGTTACTTCCAAAGATGTATTCGACACCCTCATTGAAAGTATTGAGGACCTTGTCACACGCATCTCTGTAGCTGCCTCGGAAGTTCGAGACACGCCAGGAATCTTCCAGAATGTATGTGATTCCGTGTGCCGACGATGTCAGGCCTGTGTTACAGCTCGTGGTCGCAACTTCGAACACCTTCTGTAACCTCTGTGCATTTCGCAAATATACCTATTGTGATTAATAAAAAGCATTTTGTTCACTTATGCACTGATCTTTCATTCACGTCCTTTCTGTACACTAGCACATGTTGATGCCGTCATCGACCCTGCATTGCTATATGATTCCGATTCGTCTTTGTGCAACCCATCCCTCCCAGAAGTTTGTACATGCTTAACTGAATCACCCTGTATATATATATATATATAATATGTACTCTATATATTAAAATATTTGAAAAAGAACAGAAATAATGTTTTCACTCAAATTCGTTAACAACAGGTTACTGTATCAACGTTCAATCAATATTAATCCTTTGGCGAATTCGAAGTCGAAAATTATTGCGGGATCGTTAAATTTATGCAGAAGCATTTGTTCTTAAGGTAAAAAATTCGTAACGAATTGTGCATTTTCTGCATTCTTCGATTCTCACACGAATTTCTGTTTGCAAAAGTGTGTCGCAATATGATTTAATTAAATTGAAATATATGCCGTCAAGCAGCTGCTTGCCACAGAACTCTGACAGGAGCCTGTCAGTTCATACACCACCGCAGAAGATGTGTGAAGATGGCGGGATTTCAACAGGAAACACAAACATTCATGCCTTACCCTGGACTGGGACCCAGATCCCTTTGATCAGCAGCCAAGCAAGCTAACCACTCGGCTAATGGGATGGCAACACGATTTAATTACATGTATTTTATTAATGCACAAATATGATTTAGGGTCTAGAGTGCAATTCCCTTTTCAACTGAAACATGCCTTCGTACATGTTAACGTTTTCTGGACACGCGTTAATAAGCATAAACCTCGTACTGTATTAAAAATTTTACCCTGCAACTATAATAAAACCCAGGCTCGAACTTTCAACTGCTGTAAATTTTAATGCAAGTTTTTAAATGCAAATTGATAAATAAAGGAGTTATATATCGAACTGCTAGGGACGATCGAAGTAATTAATAAAAAAAAATATTTCGTGTTCCAAAAACCTTTATGTAGAATAAAAGTGTACATTTTTATCTGGATTTCTCATTGAATTTCCAACAAGAATTTTACTATTGTGATTTCGAATAAAAATATGTTTTAGTTTGGAAGGAAAATTGAAAGCAGGCTGTCTCATTTGTAGAGCATAGGAAATGGAGAGTACATATCAGACCCAGATCTAAAAATAAATAAAGGAATGGAGGAAGAGGGACAGTGATTCGATCTAGCCAGAGAAAGAGAAAAATGGTGGGGCAAAAGATTGGAATTCTATTGCAGTATACATTTTCATCTTAGTTTTTGAGGTTTTTCAAAACATTTATAGAAAAATCATGATACATACATTAGTTTAATATTCTTTGCCTATATTATCCATACTAATATTTTCAAAGGGATGCAGGCCCCTTTGCTCCCTCCTCCAAAATCTGGCCCTGGTACCCATTAATATCAAATTTTAGCTTGCATCCAAACCCCTGAAATAAAACCCCAAAGACAAAGAAATATATTCTATAGTTTGTGTAGAAATTGAAAACTGTAAGAAACAAAAGAAGCATATTTACTTTTGAAAACGAATTAAGACAATTGGGTGAAAATCGTTAAAATGTAAATTTACGATTAATGCATATATATATTTGTATTAATTTGGTTTTTTATATTCAAATCCAAAATATTTTAGATTTTATATTATTGTTCCCTGCTATAATTTTATTTAACATTAACCGTAATATATGATTTTCCACGATAGTTCAGTGTACAAGTAATTCCCGTTGAAAACAGGAGATGCGTTCCTGTTCCAGGAAGATCCGCCTTAAGTGGGCAAATTTCATTTGCTTATTTTTTTTACATATCTTACTGCTCTATTTGAATACATTTTCTTGTGTTATACTGCATGTTTTTCCCCCAACAAAACTAATTACAATTCACAATTTTTTTATTAAAAACAACATAAATGAATAATTGTACAAAATGTGTACATATATGATCCATTAGTTAATTTCACAATTTATTTCTTAATAAGAAAACAATCTAGCGTGATTTGCTTGTCTCCATTTTGTGCGTAATATTTCAAACATTCTGTATTAGAAAAAATAATTGACACTAGTAACTAGTGTTGCTAATCATGTAAGCAATTATTTGTGGTTTATTGTGGTTTTCTCACCGAGATAAGATATTTAGAAATGGTATCACACGAAACGAGAAGCTGTAGTTGATGCTTCTTCGATGAGTTATGCAAAATTATGACAGTAACATCTGTGAAAATTGTATATTCTCGCAAATGAAATATTTGCTTACATATTATCCCATAACAAACAAGAGGACCTAACACAAAATATCTACATGTATTTATCTATATAGAAGATTTTAAGATTTTAAAAGAAATTTTTCTAAGAAAAAAGAATAAAGAACCAAATTATAGTCAATCCGTTTAAATGGGTGTTACCTGTATTAATATACTGTATAGGGCTGATTTTGAGATTAAAATTAATAACGTTTTGTCAGATCCGTTTAATTGTCAAACAGCCATACCCAAAACAATGCACTGCAGCCAAATAGTTTTAAGTATCTCCCTATGTGGTCAGTTTTGATGTCACAGATAATGTTCTGTGATCTGCAAATCAGAAGTCATCAAAATACCCTTATTATTTCCACTTAGTAGAGAAAGTAAACATCTGTTTCTTTAGCTTGAAAATTCTTTAACTAGCATTTTATGAAAAAATTAAAAATGACAAAATGTGAATTTTTTTATGAAATTTAATTTTTGTGCTTTCTTATAAACAAGCAGAATTGCTCGCATCACTCTGATATTGACAAAATGATACTGGTCACTCTGGTATCATTTTGCTGCTAATTTCTAGGGGTGGGTATAATTTTCTTGGGTTGAAACCCATACAATGCTATAAGTTACTTACAATCTAGACCACATATGGGCAACCCCCGGCCCTAATCTATTTCAGCGAAGTTTATCTGATTCATGATGGGAGAAAACATGGTGTGTTACTAACTTATATTAAACTGACGTCATATGACTTGCGCAAAACTCACCATGTTTTCTCCCACCAAGGTCTCTCTCACTTTGACTAGCGGCGTGTGTGAATGTGTTACAACGTGTCAGTTCGGTACTTGCGTTGGTGTTGTACTTTGTTCAGTGCCTGCATTGATGTTGTGTTCTGTTCAGTGCCTGCGTTGATGTGTTCTGCTCAGTGCCTGCGGTGTAGAAGACAGTTTTGTTTGAAAGCTCTGAATATCGCTTATAAATCTGGGACAATGTCAGGGGTTATGCTAAAAAAAAGAAAAGTAGATGCAGAGAATCGTCAATTTCAAGACAACTGGATGGAGGATTATTATTTTATTCTGAATAAAGGTTTGCCTGTATGTGCTGTGCAAAGAATCCATATCCATCAACAAAGAATACAACTTGAAGAGACACTTTACTTCGAGACATGCGGATCATCAGAAAATTGATGGACAACTACGAAAAGATGAAATGCAGAAGTTGAAGAAGAACTTGGATACCCAGCAGAAAAATGTTCAACAAGCAAAGAACGCAGCACCACAGCATTTTCAAAGTCATCTTTGTGGTAAGCGAAAAAATCGCTAAGCATTCTAAGTCATTTGGTGAAGGAGAATTTATCAAAGAATGTCTGCTGGATATTGCAAATATAATATGTCCTGAAAAGAAAAAAAGACTTCGAGAATATTCGTTTGTCGAGAGAGACGTACCGTTGTTCGACGGATAGAAATTATGGCTGATTATATCGAAAAAAGTTTAAAAGAGAAGATTACTAGATTGGAAGCATTTTCAATTGCTTCGGATGACAGCACCGATGCCTCCGATACAGCACAACTAGCAATATTTATTCGAGGAGTTGATGCGGATTTCAACATCACAGAAGAATTATTGGCGCTTCGGCTGTTAAAAGGAACAACTGCCGGTGAAGATATATTTGAAACAGTCAACACAGTCTTCGAGAGATTTGGGCTGAAATGGAGTTCACTATCTAGCATATGCACTGATGGAGCCCCTGCATTGGTTGGTGCACGGAAAGGATTTATTGGAATAGTTCATGAAAGAGCAATAGAAGTACAGATCCATCCGGAAAATTTAACAAATTTTCATTGCATTATCCACCAACAAAATCTGTGTGCAAAATCGATTAAATTCACAAATGTTATGGAGGTTGTAGTAGCCAGTATTAACTTTATTAAGTCACGTGCACTTAATCACCGCCAATTTAAGGAGTATTTGGCAGACCAATTTTCGGATTATGAAGATGGGTCTTTTTATTGTGAAGTGAGGTGGTTGAATAAAAGTAAAATGTTTAAACGATTTTATGATCTGAGACAACACATTGCAGATTTTGTGGACATAAAAGGAAACACAATTAACCAAGTAAAAGATGATGAGTGGGTGTGTGATTTAGCATTCCATGTAGATGTCACCGGATACCTAAACGAACTGAATCTTAAATTGCAAAAACTAGGACAACTGGTTCATGAACTGCATGGACATGTCAAAGCTTTTTGTAATAAACTAAGATTGTTGAAAAGTCAGATAAGAGATAAAAATTGTTATCATTTTCCTACTCTAGCAACTCATAAAAATATCCCTTATAATTTTATGGAGATGAACTGAAGGCACTAATAGAGCAATTTGATACAAGGTTTGCGGACTTCCAAAACAAAGCTCGCAAGCAAAACAAAGCACATTCGCTATATTTGCTCGTCCGATGGATGCTGATGTAAATAATCTGCCAGAAAACTTAAAGATGGAACTTATTGAGCTTCAGGCGGATTTAGTGCTAAAATCACAATTTAACAACATTGCTTTGACGTATTTTTGTAAATTTTATTTGGTGGAAGAAAAATATAAAAATTTACGCGATTTTTCAAGAAAAATCATTTGTCTTTTTGGTAGCACATATATGTGTCAACAGTTTTTTTCGAGGATGAAATACAATAAATCAAAAATTCGGACCAGAATAAAAGACGACAACCTCGAAAATTCTATGCGATAATCCTTGAGTAATATTAACGTCAATATTGATAATCTCATAGTTCAAGTACAAGGCCAATCTTCACATTAAATTGTTATGTCGTTCATTATATTATAAAATTTATGTAGAGCTTTATACCAAAGTATTATGCTATAAATAAATGAAATATGAAGTAGCAACTTTTTTTAATCAATTTAATATTAATTTATTTTATTTAATAATTTGGTCTGGCCCTTGACTCGGAAACATAATGATAATTTGGCACCCGAACTAGGAAAGGTTGCCCATGCCTGATCTAGACGGAGATGATGAGCATACACTCTGAAATGTATATTAAATAAATCATTCTTTGCTCATATACCCATATTTTTTATGCTGCTCAAAACAAATATGCGACCTTTATTTTCAAATTTCTTCCTTAATGTTCCAATTCAGTTTGATTCAATTCAGATTCAGGCGAGCGTTCATGATACGCTTGTCACAAGCCATTGTCGCACGTTCATCTGTCGTAAGAGTATTCATTTTCAATATGGTTTAGCATTAATTTCATTATATATCATTTAGTTTCTAACTTCGAAGGAAGCCAGATATTTCAGAGCAGTTTATTTAAAAATAAACCCATATCGAAATCCATAGTTGAAGAGTTTTTTAACTAAATACACCATATTTTCCATCCAAATTTTAATCATTGTACATTCTGGTTAGAAATTTCAAAGTAGTGTGGCAAATGTTAATAAAGCTTAGATTCACTATTCACGTTTGCTAATTTTCAGCTTAAGCACTTTAACTGAAACACCTTACAAAAGAATTTCAATATTAAAAATCCCTACTAAAAATATAGAAGAGAGAAACGTTTTGAACTTAAAACTTTCGAGGTGATTGAATGATTTATTGGATAAAACTGAATTATTTGCCTTGATGAGATTTTCTGTAGAAATGAAGTATTTACAGAATGTAGTATTCAAGGCATTAGCAGCGTCTTTAGAATCGCATAAATTGGTCGTATAATTGTTTCTATTATTCATATACATTTTGGAAATAATAAACTTCACTAAATTTCTTATACGACAGAGGTTCTTAACATTTTTCGGGTCCTATACACCTTGCAGCAACGTATGAAATCCTCTCCTCCGCCAATTCTCTTCGCACCCCATTTACAGGTCTTGATTGGTTTATGTTCGAAAAAAAGGGGTTCTTAACTTAGATAAATAACTTCGAGAGACCATATGGTTATAATGAAGCGATCGCATCACCTATATGAACGAAGCCGAAAGCTCCAAAGAGAAAACCACTGAAAAAAAAAGAACAAAGCTGGTTCCGAACTGGGTACCTCTGTATCACGGAGATATGAAGGACATGATGCTGACGCAGCAGGGCGTTTTTTTTTCTGCCAAAGTATTCCTTACCAACTTAAGCATAAGGCAAGGATCCAAGAAGACTGATATTATATCTCCAGTATCCAAATTTGTAAAGGTTGTATTTAATGCTCTTGGATTAAGTGAATCATAGAAAATACAAATTTAACCTAATCCTTAACCCAAGAGGTGCTTTAATTTATATACTAACTGAAAGGAGTACAGTGCTATAACCTTAATATTTTGGCAACCACTGTTAATCTCTAAATTTATTTTTTCTTTCTTCCCCTAAAAACATGGTTCTAAGCTTTAGCAAAATATTTCTTATTCCATTTCATTTTAATAAATCAAAAGTAATCCAAAAGTGAAATATAAAATTCTAAGAATTTAAACTTTTATTTCAAAATGGTTAAAAATGAACAGTTGAGTTGTTTTACATCTAAGTGGAATTTTGGGAAAGGGGGGTCCATTGGACAGCTGTTAGCAGACATGATAGCTGATAAGGCCATCAAGTATGTTGCTCAACATACACATGGTATGTATCTCCTACATGGGATGGCCAGCCTTAAACTCCATCCGACAGACAATGGCTTTTCCAAGCTTCACAAAAATTTTTTACAATTGTACACTTGTTTTAATTTAAATGAGCAATATGGTTTGCAACATTATGTCTAATTCCGAGTTGTTTGGAAACTGAATACAATATGAAGATTTCTTTAGCTTATTACATTCTTGTATTCAGGGCTGGACTTACGCCTAAGCTAACTAAACTACAACTTAGTGCTTTGCAATATGAGGGGCCTCAAAGAAATACATTTCAAGTTTTACTGTTAGGGAAAAAAATTATATTTAATCTATTGGGCAAACATTCTCCATCTTAACCTAGCACTGCAGGAAAAAATGTTCTCACATCGTTTTCCTGTTAAATTTTTACTACTACCTTCAATCATAATAAATATATTTCAACTTTTGAATTTTTGGGACCTCTTAAATTTGTATAGCTTAAATAATAAATACCCCCTCAGAGAGCTGCTTGCCACAGAGATCTGATAGGAGCCTGTCAGTTTATATGCCATAGTATAAGGTTTATGAGGATGGCAGGACCTCAGCAGAAAACAACACAAACATCCATGCCTTACCCAGGGCTGAAACCTAAGTCCTTTAGATCGGTAGCCAAGCACGCCAACCACTCGGCCATAGGATAGCGTCCACACCTTAGGGTCTCAGAAGGTCAAAGTCCGGCCCTGCCTATATTCCTATAGTGTTGGAATTATGAATTCCTGGGGCAAAAAATATGACCCCACATACACAGTCAATCATTGTGGTTTTATTGAATAATAAAGGGTATGCTATGTTTATTTACCATAAAGATAATGTAATCACAAGGCATATAATACAACATAAAAATTACCTATATAATCAAACAATAACAAAAATAATAAATATATAAAATCCAAATGAAAATATTAAGAAAAAGTGTATATTTTAAAATTTCCATATAAAAATCATTTAGCTCTATGAATTATTGAATCTAGTAACATAAGTTGTAAGTCTGTAATAAGCAAAATCAAATAATAAATTCTTTAAAAAACATAATTCAAAAATACATCTGTGGTCCAACACAAAATTTCATGCTCCACTTATCCCACCCTACTTCCAGATTTCTTGTTTAAAACCATAAAAAACCTTAAATGCTAGATGTATATATATATATAAAAGTCAATGTATTATATTGTAATATAGTAAGATTATAGTTAATTGGTAATGGCCAAAGATAGTGGTGGTTTCTGGATTTATAATTGTGCAAGTAGCTGCAGAAATATCTAGAAAATTGAAAGTATTTCTATAACATTAATAACTACAACCTGCTGTTAACATATATTTACTGGAAAAAAATTTATTGTATTTTCACAAAATTCATTTACACAAACTATTTCTTGATTTATTGACTTCAAAGTCAACAGGTAGCTCTGGATTTACTATTTATTGATTAATTAATTCAACTGTTTTATTTGGAGAATTTTTCTGTTAACTGTTTCTCTGACAACAAAGTGCAGAAAGTGATACAAATTACCTTAAAATTATGATTTATAACATTTAGTTATAACTTTTTAAATTTTAACTGCTGGAAGTCACTTGTAATATAGTTTGTATTACATCATTATTAAAAAGCTTAATTTGCAGTTATACTATTCATATTCACTGCTCTGATAGGAACAATGTGTGTCATTTTGATATAATGCCCCAAGATCTCAGGGTTTCATCTATACCACATAATTAACCTTTAAGTATTGATTAGACATTTTTAAAACTTTGTACTGAGTTTGTTTAAAATTTTCTAATATTTCAGATAATGAATAAAGGTACAATCACATCTTTTCCAAGATATTTTTTGACAGATGAGGAACTAAACATCTTCTACAGACAAAGTGTGTCATCATCAAAATCTTTGTTTTGTGATAAAGTCAAAAATTTATGAAACTAATCAAACAGAAACATTAGCAAAACTGTTATCTATAATGCTTCTCGTCTCTCTGTATTTAATGGAAAGCTGAAATAAAAGAAAATTTTTATGTATTGGCCATAAGCTGACAGTGCATTTTAGTTTACAGTGCAAAAAATAAAGCATCTTTTCAAGAAATTTATTTGAAAAAAAAAAAAAAACGGTACCGAAGAGTAAACCATAGAATTAAGTTTGAAATAAATTTCCAAAATTTGTAACACATCTCTAAACTCGTAAAAGGGAAAAAAAATCTCTGGTGTGATGACACTTCCGATTTTAAGAGGTAGTTACACCACTGAATTTGTGCTTATTTATAAATATATTGCTGTTGCTAATATAAGAAGTACATCTTGACATTTATCACTGAATACAATCCTAAGAAAATAAAAAAAATCTGTTGAAGAGTCGAGGTTTGTAACTCGAAATAAAACTGATTTCATAGCAGCGTAATTAGAACGCAAGGATACTTGTATCATTATATAATTAATTAAACTTTATTAATATGACAAACTGACCGATGAAAGGTAATTTCTGGTATCTTTTTTGAAGGGCGATTCGTGCATCCAAACACTGAATAAACTGACATAACACAAATATGGTAAATAATCAATTTTTTATAGCACAAGACACATTGTATTCCAAGACTACTGATCAATGTTTTGAATAGAACAACATGGCTGCCGCGCAGTCGCCATAGCATCATCTTCAAGTGCTTAGGGCCCTCCTCTTTTCTTCCTACCTCCATGCTCTGTATCACGAGTCAAGATACATCGCATAAAGTCAAGGTTGTTAACGAACTTTCTTTTTAAGCACAGTATTAGTATTTCATTATAAGCCAAACGTCTAATACACTGTTATATTTTCATGAATCAGTTTGTTTTCGTATTATAATAACAGTGAAATTGTAGGCGTGAATGTACAAGACAGATAAACTAATTTGGCACCATGTTTTTGCTGGTATTTCAACACTTCATAGCACTCTTAAATTGGCTCTGGATCATGTGTATCGAGTACATTTTCCGTCTTTTTCCTCGCAAAGCAAGACTGAGATTCATATATTTATTTGTACAGGTTCGTCAAGTAAGTAAACTGACAATGTTTTTTCCTTTCGTCTTTTAACACACCTTTTCATCTTTTACCGAAAGCCATGAAACGAAACGTGGCAATTAATGGCAGTGTTAACAAAACGATAGCTGAGAGAAAATAAGAAATTCGGGTCGTACGTTAGGAGGAGCTGCAGTACAATTGAATTAGTCATTAATCTCTAATCATTCAAAGCATTTATTTGTATTTCACTATTATTTATAATATATATATATGTATTATAATTACCTTAATGGACTGAAGGTAAATCGAGATATGAGTTATTTGATATTAATACTTTATTTTAATTCAGCAGTATACAGTATTTCTCAATATCTCATAAAGAATTTTGAGCCCTTATCTGATAGGTAAATTGATAACATTTTTGTTACTGTTGAATTACTCGCAGTTGCTTACCTGGAGTACTGACTATCCTACTTGAATCGTTTGTAAAAATGGAACTTAAAAAAATATGGAACCAAAAATGGAACCACTTACATTTCCCTTTATTGCTATTTCCTCAACATCTGATTAAAAATCGTTTTATAATGAATTTCCCTTGTGTGTGCCTTTTAGCTGTGCACACAACTGTAGCCATCTTATCTTGGAGAGTTGATGGTTTTAGTATCGTTTTTCTGTTGATTAGTCCAAGAGAGCTAAAAATTGGTGAGTAAAGATATTTCAGATCATAGATCCCAGAAACGTTATGAAATTTGGGATCAAGCAAGGCTTTGAAGTCTACTGTTGCTAGTGAGCTAAAAATTGGTGTCTCGGAGTATTTCAGATGTTGAATCTCTGAAACCTTGTGAAATTCTGGATTTCATCAGTCCTCAAAGTAAGAAATAAAAATTTCATCTAGGTGGGCTACATTCCTGAAAATTCTGATTCTTTATCTTAGAAACTTTGTGAAATTTCTGAACCAATAGGTACCTCGAGGTGAGAGGTCAAATTTCTATCTTCCTGTGCTACAAAGGTAAGATTTAGTATATAGGGGGTATTTCAAGTTATAGATGTCTGAAGCGGTAAGAAATTTCAGATCTGGTGTCATGTTAGAGATCAAACAGGGATAGAGGTAAAAAAATCAAGAGGTACCAAAGGCAGCAATTGATTTCTTGTATCAAATGATGCTTATGGTATTTTTTTCCTGCATCATAAAAGAACTTGACCCCACTTCAGAATATTTCTTTCCAATGCTTTTGTCCGTACAGTTCTCTGAAAAGCAAAAATGAAACATGAATTAAAAAATATATCTGTTCTCAAAATGAAATTTCTATTTACTGACACACATGATAACCAATCTTTTTTTTTTAGTATAAATGGTAGCTAGGCGTAAACTGGAAGAAGAGCTGTGTACCAATTCCCAGTGATGATGCACAGAACCGGCCAGGTCTAGCACCTAATGTCCGACCCCGCCTTCTCGTGGTGCAGGCCGTTAGTACCTTTCAAAAGAGATATTCTCTTTTGGAAGGGAACGGAAGGGGAGGGCTGCCACTTCAGTATGGCCTACTGATCTGGTCATCTATGGCCACTTTTTTCTTTTTTTTCAACCCTGCTGAGGAGTGGTCAACTTCACAGGGTCCTGGTGCTGACCATTTATACCTACTAGACTGGACTTGTTTATGGATTTGAGCTTGATTATGGATCCTGGACTTGCTGCACTGGTGGGCCTCTGTTGAGGGAGAGTCTGCCGCTGTGTTTTCTGTTTGTTTCTGGGTTGCCAGCTCTAAGTGAACAGAGGCATGGGATACCTTATACCAGCTGGTGGATAATCCTAATCAGAGGCCATCGCAGGTACCTGAACCTTACTCAGCTAGTTGGGCATCGTCAAGCCTAAACTGGAGTAATGTGTCTCAGGCAGGCCATATGGTTCTTGAAAAAGTCCACTTGAAAAGGTGGTGCCTGAAGTTCCTACCAGCATCGGTGACTTCAGCCTTTAGCGGAGGAGGAACAGGTCTTTGCCCCATGCCTGCGATCAGGGGGCTGTTTGATATTGTTGGCCCTACCAATCTCAATAAACCTAATTTCTTTAAAAATCCTACTAATCGTTTTCTCTCTACAGGAACGTGGAACGTGAGGACATTACATAGAGATTATTCTCTTGATGTCCTCATGCAGGAATTCCAGCGCTATAACCTAGATATTCTAGGCTTGCAAGAGACCAGATGGACAGGTAAAGGTGAGATACTTAAAAATAACTTTAAATTTCTCTTTACAGGGAGGGAGGATGGAAAGCATCACCAAGGCGTGGGTCTGCTGCTCAGCAGACATGCTAGTGATGCTCTTCTAGGATATGAGTGCATTAATGAAAGGTTTCTTACAGCAAAATTTCAGACAAGCATTAAAGACTTGAATGTTATCTGCTGTTATGCCCCCACTGAGGATTCTGATGAGGATGAGAAGGATAGGTTTTACAGACAACTTCAGGATATTTTGAATTCTGTCAAGAAAGGAGATATTACCCTTGTTCTTGGTGACTTCAATGCCAAAGTTGGTACCGACTCTGACCTTTGGGGAGGAGTAATAGGCCCTTTTGGTATTGGTAGCTGCAATGGCAATGGGCAACGTCTCCTACAGGTAAGTAAACTAAATGGTTTCAGAATAACTAACACATATTACAAACACCGCGACATACATAAATACACATGGGTTTCACCTGATGGGCTGCATAAGAATATGATTGATTATATATTAATTAACAGCAAATGGGCTAGTTCTGTTAGAAATACCAGGGCATATAGGGGAGCTGAAATTGGATCTGACCATTACCTTGTTAAAAGTGTCTTGCAACTTAAACTTAAAAAGTGTTGTGCTAGGGTTAAAAAATTTACCTTTAATACTGAAGCTCTGAAAGACCCAGTTATAGCTAAAGCTTACCATGATAGGTTACTTAGTCATTATGACAGTCATGGTTTGCTTAATATTGAAGTTGAGGTAGAATGGGGCCATTTTAAACAGGCTTTTTTGGAAACTAACAGTACTCTTTTAGGGAAAAAGGAGCAGAGGAGGCAGAATTATTTAAGTGATAAGGCACTTGAGCTTATTTCAGAAAGAAGGAACTGCAGGAATGTCCTTAATCAGTACCCTACTAGTCCTAATAGAAAGCATTACAAAGAACTTAATAAACGTGTAAAGAATCAGTTAGCTACTGATAAGAATCTTTGGCTTGATGGCCTTGCTGACAAAGCTGAGGAAGCAGTTAGACAGCACAACAGCAGAGAGCTGTACCAGATAGTTAATGTTTTGTGTGGTAGAAAACAAACAGGTATACAGGGATTGAAGGATAAACAAGGCAAGGTTATAGAAGGTGAGGATTCTCTCATGGCTAGGTGGGCTGAGCATTTCAGTGATGTTCTAAACAATGTGGTTAGTTCTACTCCCATTGTTTGCAATGATGATAGATGCATTGTTGGCTGTAATGTTGGCCCTATAACACAATCTGAAGTTAGTTTGGCTATTTCTAAACTTAAACTTCATAAATCCCCAGGGGTGGATGAAATTACTACGGAAATGCTTAGAGCTGGGAATGTTTCTGTTACCATTTGGATGACTGAAATTTTGAATAACTTTTATGATAAAGGCATGGTTCCTAAAGATTTTACCAGAGCTATTATTATCCCTATTTTCAAAAAAGGTGATCGCAGTTCTTGTGATAACTATAGGGGTATCAGCCTACTCTCCATTCCAGGTAAAGTTCTTTCCATGATTGTGCTTAATAGAATTAAGAATCTGGTTGACAGACAATTGCGTGATGAGCAATGTGGATTCAGAAATGGTAGGGGATGTGTAGATCAGATATTTTCACTTAGGCAGATTCTTGAGAAATGTTTAGAGTTTCAGAAATCTTTGGTTGCTAGCTTTGTTGATTTCAAAAAGGCTTTCGACTCTGTTGATCGTCATAATTTGTGGTTGATTGTGAGATCATATGGTATACCAGACAAGTTAGTTAACATAATGAAAGCTCTCTATAATAACACTGAGTCATGTGTGAGAGTTGGTAAGGCTTGTAGCAATTGGTTTAGCATTACTTCTGGTGTTCGACAAGGGTGCATTTTGTCTCCTTTTCTCTTTAGTTTGGTTGTTGATTATGTTATGCGAAATTCACTTCAAGGGAAAGCTTTTGGCCTTAAATGGGCTGGAGATACGAAAATTTCTGATTTAGATTATGCTGATGATTTAGCCCTTTTGGCAAATGATGTTGATGAGATGAACTCTTTCATTCGAACTGTTGATGAGACTGGTAGTACAGTAGGTTTGGTTATAAACAGAGAGAAAACTAAAGTGATGAAAATTGGTCAGGCAGGTTGTGATTCAGTTAATCTGAATGGTTGTAGTCTTGAGCAGGTTTCACAGTTTAATTACCTTGGGAGCTGCATAACTGATACTGGTGATGTGCAGCGTGAGATTAACAGACGAATAGATATTGCTGCCGGGACTTTTAAGAATCTATGGAGATTGTGGAGAAATAGGCGTATACACCTAAAGACTAAAATTAGACTGTATAATAGTTTGGTTCTTTCTAGGGTTAGTTATGGTAGTGAAACTTGGACGCTGTGTAAGCAAGATAACAGGAAACTAGATGCTTTTGATTCTAGATGCTTGCGCAGTATCTTGGGTATTAGGTGGTTTAACTTTGTAACTAATGATGAGGTTAGGCAAAGGAGTTTGCAACCTCCTTTAAGCAGCATATTGTGCAGAGAGAGACTCCGCTGGTTTGGCCATGTTGCCTGTATGGATAATTATAGATTGGCGAATAGGGTTATGAACAGTGTGCCTGGAGGCCTCCGAAGGAGGGGGAGACCTAGGATGCGGTGGGCAGACAATGTCAAACAGGACCTTGTTAGAATTGGTGTACAGTGGCCGGATGCAGCAGATGTAGCTCAGGACAGATATGCTTGGAGAATTAAACTGCGCGGTCTGGTTGGACCTCTGTAGCCCATGGCTGCTTGAGGATGATGATGATGATCAGTATAATAAGAAGATAGGTTAGTTACCTTTGTGACAGTAAATTTTGTCTAAAGTGTCATTTTCATTTCTTTTAAATTTTTAAAATTTTTTTACAGAATCAGAGACCTAAAGCAAACTTATGTATTGTGATAATACACTGATGGCCATATAAAAGTGAAACACCAGGAATAACTCATCAGATTGAACCAATATACGCGAGATGGGTAGCCCATGGGAGAACATGTTACTAACATGATTCAAAGCACAGCACATTACGTGCAAGCACATACGCACATCATGTGTGACAATAAGGCCCCCTGGAAGTGGTATAAGAGGAGATTAAAAGAGCCAGTGTAAAGCACTGGTATTGTGTTTGCTTGCAGTTCTTGTGCACTAAAGGATTAAGTATGCCTCGTTGAAGAACGCAGCATTCATACGACCAGGGTTTTCGACATTGATCGAGGGAGAATTGTGGGATTACGGAAAGGCGGATTGTTGTACCGAGACACCGTGCTGTTGTGGGATGGAATACTGCCACAGTTATGAGAATATGGCGTCAGTGGGTAGTGGAGGAACAAACTCAACGATGTGAGGGATCTAAACGATCAGCCTTGTCACACAAACGAACAAGAGGACAGACACCTCATGCACATGGCTATGAATAATCGTACAGCCACATCAAGCACCTTAGTTCAACATCAATGGTGTATTGCACATCAACCAGTGCTTGCACATACGGTTCGACGTCTTCTGCAGCATTGGGGTGTTAGCACCATAATGGATGAATCCGTATCTGGCAGTACCACAACGACAGGATAAGTGAACCATGCATGATTCAATACCATACAGGTCTGGCCCCTGGTATTACGGTATGGGGTGCCATTTGACTCCACTCACACATGCACCTTGTACACATTACTGGCACTTTGAACAGCCAGCGTTACATCACTGAGGTGTTGGAGCGTGTGGTCGTACCTTATTTTCAGGGGCTCTCTCGTGCCATTTACCAACAGGACAAAGCCCGACCACATGTAGCATGCATCGTCCAACATTTCCTGTATAGCCACCACATGACACTTCTGCCTGCACATTCACCAGATCTGCACCCAGTTGAACATATCTGGTTCAACTGGGATCTCACAACGACTAGCATACCAGACACCAGCAGCTGCTACAACACATGAATTTTGGCTATGCATCGAAACTAAATGGATTGACATTTCCCAAACACACATTCGACGTCTCACCCTCTCAATGCCAGATCATGTAGTAGCGGTTATTGCGGCACATGGTGGCTACATAAGATATTGATTTCTTTATATTCCACAAGTATAACCGAGTTGCATTTGTAATCATTTGATCCTTGTAACATAATATATTACGTATTCACTAAATATGGCTTTGATATCTCTTGTCTTTACCGGTGTTGCACTTTTAATGGCCAGTAGTGTATAAGGGAAAGAAAAATAAAAGTTTCGATAAAAAGTACAGACTATAAAAATCGTATATTCAAAGCATTTATTTGTATTTCACTATTATTTATAATATATATATGTATTTTAATATAATTTATCTTAAGTGGTTAAATACACTGTTTCATGTAATACACGGATGAAGAATTATATTAGCAATTTTACAACAGTCATGCTCTGTTTGAAACGTTAATTTCTACAAAAGAATTTCCTCTAGGAACAAAATACGTTTTTTAAACCTCTGTGTAATTTCTATTGAAAATAGAATATACTTCGAATATATATAGTTTTGCACTTTTAGTATAATATGTAATATAATGAAAAGAACAACACATACGTTTTCATACAAAAGAAAGCTATTTCACCTAATAGAAGAAAAACATAACACATATGGCAACTAAGAGTTACTCGCTTTCAAAGAGTTGTTTTATATATTTTACACATACAGCACCTCTAACAGTGAAAATTCCAACTAATAGATGATTTGGAAAAAAAATATTAATATTTTATTAGTACCTGAGCAGCACACAAGAATATTTTCCATTTTTATCTTAAAACTGAAAAGTTGCATTTTACTACCACTTTGTCAGCATAAGGGAACAAATCATTAATGTTAGTCCCTTATACTGACCTCTCTTCAAACTTAACCATGTTCCATTCTCCACATGACGTACTTCCACAACCACTTGACCATCACACTCTATCACCAAAATTTTAAATTTCTAAAATAATTATATATTTTTCAAAATTAATTTAAAGAGCATTCTTTTCAATGCTTATGTCCATACGATTCTATAAAAAAGAAAAATTAAACGTGATTTAAAAATATATCTGTTCCAGAAATAAATTTCCAATTACAAAATTTTTATTAGCACACATAAAACAGCTTATCTTATATAAATTAAGAGAAAATTTTTTTCCACCGTTAGAAGCAGTTTTTCGAGTTTCCATTTTGTACCTTTAGTACTCACTGACCTTGGAAATTGCAGCAGATGGGTGATTGGTACTTCTTACATTTTTATTATTGACATTTATTAGTACCTGTTAGAGATGGGTTTGTACTTAATTTTTCGAGCCTGTGCCCATCCAACACCAAAGTTATTGAACGTAAATCATTTTGACAAGTGTTACACAAGCTCGTTTTGGAAAAACATTTTTCTGTCGCATCACAAGACATATACACTCAGATGCCAGTTTCTTAGGTACACTTACCTAGTAGTGTGTTATGCCTCTTTTCAGGGGCGCAACATAGGACTATGGTTGGGGAGAAACACAGCGCAAATTTTCCAACTCGGAATTCAAATCTTGCCAATTGAGAATAAAGGATCTTTACATAGATTATGTCTCTATCAGGGACGTACCCAGAATTTCGCTCCAAGGGGTTGAGGGAGAGAGGGGGTGCTCCACAAATTTTTTTACCTCCAATGGCCTTCATTTTATAACCGCTTTGATTTATACATAACAATTACCTAATTTTAAATCTCACTTTTACCAAGTCGGTTCAAATTTCAGCAAGTTATCTCAATTTAGCCAACTGTCCTTATTTTAACAACACCAGTCCCAATTTCTACAACTCACTTGTATTCCACGAAGTGACTTCGAAATTTGCCACTGCCCTATATTTTGCCAAGTTACTTCGATTTGGCCTTATCTCATAGATTTTGCCAACTTCCCATAATTTTACAGAAAAATCCCAATTTTTACATCTTTCTTGAATTTATCTACTCACTTCGAATTTTGCCAATTCTCCTTAATTGCACAAAAAGAATCTCAATTTTCACAATTTGCCTATATTTTACTAAATGAATTTCGAATTTTGCCAACTCCCCTAGATTTTGCCAAGTTGTCTCGATTTCCTCAACTCGCCATAATTTTAAATAAAAAATCTGAATTTCTACATTTCACTTGAATTTTGCCAAGTTACTTTGAATTTTGACAACTCCCCAAAATTTTGCCAACTCTCCTTAATTTCTCAACACAATCCAATTTCAAAACTTGCCTGTATTTTACCAAATGGATTGGAATTTTGCCAACTGCCCTAGACTTTGACAACTACCCTATATTTTTGTCAAGCTGTTTAGATTATCTTAATTCCTCTTAAATTTACAAAATAAATCCCAATTTTTAGTATTCACCTGGATTTTACAACGTTGCTTCGAATTTTGCCAACTCTGATTAACTTTGGGGTGAGAGTATGGGGTGAGAGTTTCTTCCCATATCCCAATAGCTACAGCCCTGTCTCTTTCTGCCTTCAGAACAGCTTGAATTCGTTGGGTGCAAGGAATTAAAAGATACTGGATAGGTTGTGCAGGAACGTTGTACCATGTGGAAGTGATTGTGTCACACAGTTGCTGCAAATTGGATGGTGACACAGTCTCACTGTGAACAGACCTTACCACTTCATCCCAAAGGAGCAGGTAACCATTTGGAAGCAGATAACTTTCGTCCCTAGTTGATGTGGCCCTCGGAAGTCCAGGTACAGGTCTTCTGGCAATGGATTGGCTTCTTTGTAATCGATTCTAAAGGCGATTTATACAATGAACCATGCTGGATAAGATTTAAATCTGGGGACTTTGCAGGCCAATGAAGCAAGAAAAATTCATCAGCATGTTCCTGGAACCATTCAATGATGATACATGCCTTGTGAATAGGTGCATTTATCATGTTGAACATATCCATTCGAGTGAGGATAAACCAGAGCCATGAAAGGATGGATTTGCTCAGCAACAATGTTTAACCCAGTTCTTCCCAAGTATTGCGTACACGCAACACTTCGTATTGCGTGTACGCAACACTGGGAAGAAATGGGTTAAATATGCCATGTATTCAGATGTCCATTGATGGGTATCAGAGAGCCAAATGCATGACTGGAAAAGTCCCCAAGCCATCATACTGCTGCCACCAGCCTGCACTCTTGACACCAGACAAGATGGCTCCATGTTGGTTTCACCAAATTCAGATCCTTCCAAAAGCATGATGCAAAAGGAACCTTAATTCGTCCGCCCAGGCTACTTTTTTCCAATCCTCAATGGTCCAGTGTTGATGCTCCTGCACCCACTGGAGACACACTTTTATGTTCTTCGCTGAAAGCATTGACACTCGACATGGTTGGCAGCTGTTGTAGCCCATTCCTGAGAAGTTTCGATATGAGGTGCATTCGGAGAGGACCTTCTGCACACTATTTAATTGTGCTGTGATTTGTCTGATTGCAGCCCATCTGTTCGCTTGTATGATTCTCGGAAGTCTGCTCTGACTCCTCTGATCAACAAGCAGTTTTTGTCCACAGGATCGCCGTTCACTGATAGTTTTTTGCATTTCGCACCCTTATCGGTAAACCCTTGAAACGGTTGTGCATGACAAACCCAGGTGGATGGCTGTTTGGGAGATGATAGAACTGGCACGTATAGCACCATCATGTCATGTTCAAAGTTGCTCATTTTGTCCATTGTGACGATCAATCTAACACTAACTGATTCTCGAAGAGCTTGTCTGCCTGATTAATGCCACACACCACTGTCATGTGACGTATTTTGTGTTGGAACGAACCATTTATGTGATGAGGGATGGTGTACCTAATAAATTGTCATTCTCAGTGCATAGAGAATTGCTTGTTGCTACTCATTTATTTTATTCTTAAAATACTAATTATAATCATTTTATGATAAAATAAAAATGTTAGAACTGTTTCAAAAGAAAATTATTAGAAATACTAGTAGAAACTGAAATTTTTTGTTAAACTTCTTTCTACATAAGCAGAAGGAACTATTCATTTATTAAAGATTGAAAATATGAAAAAAGTGATCAAAAACTGCATTTTACTTATTTTTAATTACTAAAAACTTTTTTAAAGTTTGAAAATATAATAAACATTTTTTTTACATTTGGAAAATTAATTATTCTGACTGGCGAAGGTAGAAGTTGGTAGTCTCTATGTAGGTTGTCTGTAGAAGTTGGTAGAGTCCTATGTAGGTTGGCTGTCTCAGTGACTGACTATCAATTGTTTCTTGAGTCACTTGGAGTCTGAGCCCACACAGGCTCAGCGTAACAAAACCCATACCCAAACTCATCTTTAGTACCCATCAAATGCACCAGAATTTTCGCTTATCTCTTAAAATAAAAAGTTTAAGTTTCCCAGACCCCTGGGGGTAAGAAGGTAAAGTATTGTTGTTAATGTAAACTCTCTGACCGTAAAAGAGCTAGTTTGGAGCTAGTGTAACTGGTATCAATACGCTGGTGACTTTCCAACTTTAATATTTCATGCATGCAGATCAGTTCGAAATTTACAGTAATTGCCAGTCGGTTATTTGACTTGCCAGTGTAAACTAGCCTTTAGCTTGATACATCTCAGTTCTATATATAGTTCAATGAGTAGCACAGAGTATGAGGGTAGGAAATTGGAAGAGGTCCTATATGAATAGAGGTTTGCCATCTCGGTGACTGACTACCATTGGCTGCTTGAGTCACTTGGTTTATGGGTGCCAGTGCAGTTCCTAGCTCTTTTCACACCCTGGTAGAGAAAATTACTTAGTGACCCAATCACTCCTTTCAATTTAATGAATAGAAAAACTTTCACATACACAAGATTTCCTGCTGAGGTCCAACCATCCTCACAGACCTTCCTATGCACATAAACTGAAAGGCTCCTGTCAGACCTCTGTGGCAAGCAACTGCTTGATGGAGTATTTTTTTTAAAATATTTTATACAGATAACAAGTGAGCTGATTTAAAAAAAAGCACCCAATATATAAGTAACAAGCAGAACCTAAAACATTTATTACTTGACATAAAAATAAGCTAACTAAACCAATGAACAATTTCCCACACAACCTTATTATCCAGTAAATATCCATACGATATATAAGATCGTAAATATCTATTTGCCATCTTAGAGTTCTTATGGATATTTTCTTGATATTGTGGTTGTGTGGGTACTATTGAACTTCATTAATATCAAATACTAAAAGAACACAACACTGGAAAACTGAATTCGAATCTGTAAAACAAATCATAGTATCAATTCTTACCAAATATCTTTTTTATTAATTACACAAATTGGTCATTTGGAATTTGTTGGGCTGTTTTACCTCTGAGCGGCACTTTTTTTGCACACAATGGGCTAAATGGTCAGGTTTACCAGGGCCCCAAAGGCTCAGAGAAGTTTGGGGGAGGGTACCCACTGGAACAGCTGTTGGGAGACAGATGGTAGCCTCCATCAAGGCCATCCAACATGTTCCTTAATGTGCACAGGGTATGGCTCTCCCGCACATACGGTCATGGTTTAACTTCCCATCCGATGGACAGCAGCCTTTCCACGACCATTAGTGTCCCCTACTGATTGTAGGCAGGGCGGGGAATTTTTCAGAGATCGATCTCAGTGCTGACCCAGCTGGTTCTCGAACCTGGGAACTGCAGATTACCAGCTTGGCGCACTACCGATTAAGCCATCCCTGCTCCAGGTCATCGGGAAAGATGATCATATAGTCATTTTTTTCAGGTAAGGTGTCTGTGGCTACCACTCCTTGGAAATTGAAAAAAATTGTGAACATCCTCTTCCTTGAGCGAAAGTCTTGTTGGAAGTTTTGGGAACATGGTTCATCTTCCACAACCCAAACATAGTTGTTGAGCTTTCTGGGAGTTGTATAGTAATAAAACCACGTTTTATCACCTGTAACAATGTCTTTTAACAGCTTGGGGCCACTAGGTTCGAACATTACCAGCATCTCCTTGAACGAGTCGACTCTAGACCTTTTTGATGTTCTGTCAGTTTGTGGGGTACTTAATTGGCACAGAATCTTCAGAGCATAAAATGCTGATGAATAATTGTTTCCACACTGCCAATCGATACTCTAATATTTAAACTTATTACTTGAACAATGATGTGTGTTTTCCTTAAAGAGTTCACAAATAGTGATGGTTCTTTCGTTCAATGCCTCCTTTAGTCTTCCTGCACATCCCTTCCAAGGTCTGCCATCCTTCTCTGAATTTGCAGCTAACTAAACCAATAAACTGATGAATTAGCAAAAAAATCCCATAACAGTGTCGTATGAACAGGCAGTATCCCCATATACCTGTAATAAATCGGCATAAATTCTCTCCCGCCCCCCCCATCGTTCCCAAGATGTATCCTTGTGAAAATGTAAAATATTTCTGTCTTTAGTAGGCTCCACAGCAACAACGAACAAATTTCACAGATCGGACTTTACGCGCCCCACCAACAAAGAGATGAATGATTATATGGCCTATGTTTTTAACATGTAATGAAAGTTTAGACAAGCTTTCAAACAAGTCGTAGTTCATTAAATTCGGAGGAACGAGTGCAAATCTACAGACATGTATCAAGAACTTTATGAACATCTGTACAACGTGAATTATTATTGTAAAGTGTAGCAAATGAAAAACAAAATGACAATATTTATTATTTAATTAAGCGTATTGCAGTGACCCTCTTCTGTCATTGGAGCCCTGGGCCACCTCCCCTGTCTTAGCACAGCTCTGATGGGTACCATTCTTTTTTGTTTTGTAAAATGAAAGCCTACGAGTTAGTGTGTGTACTTATTTAAAGCTTTCCACTTGTTGTAGCTTTAGATATTTCTGCCACTTTTTCTTCTTATAAAAGCGTCAATATTTTAGCAAATAAGCGGAACTGTTTATTAGGTTTAACAAAAAAAACAACAACTATACTGCTTATCTAAAAACATATTTTATCACTAATCATTAATGAATTTGGTCAGCTTCAAAGTACTCTCCTCATGACTTTATACATACTTCCCAACGTTTCTGTCACACCTGGAAATTAATAATAGAATTGACTCTGCCATAATAATAGCAGTTGTGTGATTAGATCATCAAAATCTGCTTGAAAGATGTTTCGAGGTGGAAATAAGCAGATCATATATACTCAATGAGAATTGAACGAAGAGCATATGATCTGAAATGGAGTCTCACAAGGATGTCAACATCCTCCGTGAACTGGACCATTCTGATAAATTAGCAAAAAATGTCTAATCCACAGAGTTCTCTATATACTATAAGTAGATCTGACAACCGTAGCATGAACAACAGACCAGAGCAAATTGGCGTAAAAAGATGTTTGTAATGTATTTTTAACGTAAAGCCTATTTTGTGTAATGATTATAAAACATGGTTCATACATGTTCAGTTCGAAGATGCACAAATCATTATAACAAGGATTATTCTCTTAAATTCTTCAAGTAAGTTAATCTCCTCGCTTAACTCACTTAATTTATAGTTCATGATTAGTGTTAATTAATTGTAAATAAACATTTTTATCTTTAAGTTCGTTTCAAGTTTCCATTTATATGTCAGATAATCCTAAACTGCATTAAGAATTACATTTATAGATTTCCTATTAACTAGCCATCATTAGATCGATGGTTAATACGAAACATGTGCAGAAAGGAAAAAAGGTATGTATATATGGTATTTTAAAAAGTTGATATTATACACGTGAAAAAACTTTTTACATTTTCTTTTTATCTAAAAAACACAACTTTTTCAGCTTCTGTCCTAAAATCTCAAATCTAAAACTATCCCTAAATCTCAATCTAATATATATATAACTCTCAACATAATTTTTAAAAAATATTCGTTTAATATTTCAAAAGCCATGGATTTTACTGCAGTAAAGCAGCTGCTTGAGGGGGTATATATAAACCCACTTAGAATAAACTACAGAATTCCTGCTAACATAATTCTTTAAATTTTGAATATTGTTGAAAATTGCGATTTAGATAGATTTTATTGAGATCTTTAATTTGTCTTCAACAATTTTCGATACAAATCATATTTTTGGTTCAAATCACATTTAAGAATCTAAATTAAAATTTTCAAGGGAATTTTAGTTAGTTTGAATTTTGACAAACAGGTGTTTCAGAGATGTAAATAAGGATAATTTCTTGTATGGGATATCATTAGTTATGGAATTAGGAAAATGTAACATGCGTTCTTTATCGTGGTAGAATACCATTAACTAGTTGTGAAGTCCATGGATCCGTGTGCTTCTTTCGGAACTGATGTAGGCGCAGGAATAAGTTGCTCAGAAAGCGCATTGATAGAGTTGCTTGAGTTATAATGTTGCTAATGGTACTCTGCAAATTTATGTTTGTTGTCTGTAATGACAAGGACATTTATTCTTTAAAACAGTTTATTCCCAAAACTCGTTAATAAGGCTTAATGATTGAATTATTTAGTCTGTCTTAACTGCAGAAGGTAAATGTCTTGTTCATGAATTTACATCGTTTGGACAAATTGCTGTTTGGATTATACTCATTTGATGATATCACAAGACAGCTCCGTTCGACACCTAAAAACATAGTCTAAATAAATCAATTTCTAGGCCTTATAAACATTTTTCAGGAATAAATCATAGCAACGAAGAGATGTTCTTCAAGTCATTACAGACAACAAACATAAAGTTACAGACTATATTAGCAGTTCTGAAGTATTTTATTTCTTTAAATTCAACATTATATTTAAAACCATTTTATTTTGAGGATAAAATAATTTCGATGGAAAAAAATGTGGCACGATCACCAACTGCTTGCATAAGTCCAGGTTTTCTGACATCAGTAGCAAATTTTGCGTTGAAATTCAGTAATTCCAGTAAACCCCCTCCCATCGTACACAATGGCAAAAAATGCTGAAAAAAAAAATGGGCATAGTTCAGGGCTATATTTACATGAAACTCTCTAAAGATTAAATCTGAAAATTATCCATTTTCCTATATGCTCCTTAAAAAGTAGAAAACTAAAGCTTATAATGGAGCATTCAGTTATTGAATTCACACTCGCTTCAAAGGAAAAGGGTGCAAATTTATCTACTCAAGATTGCCAGCACCCTATGAAATGAATACGAATTAGGAGATTGACTACACAGCCGATATGCTGTTATTTTCTATTTTTTACCGTGCATATAGGTATTGTATGTATATATTTCAAAATTTACCCTTTCGGGATAATGGGTTTGAAATAAGAAATTTCAGAAAATGAAAGCCTCTTGAACACTATTTTATCCTCAGACCAGCAAAACTACTAGTTCACCTGCAGATTATGATAGAACAAAGGACCATGTAATCCCAGCAGTTGGGATACCACTAAACAAGAACCTTTCTTAATCTGCTATCATCAAAATTATCTTCAGAAAAAGATGGAGACATCTAACCTACGCTTAGCCATGGTCCCTTAATCAAAGCTACCTCCAATCCCACAACTATTACCAGAGTCATCGCATAGATGGCTTAGCATGTTAGAAAAAAATTCCGTAGTCTTAATGCAGATAGGCTGTTACTTTATATAGGTAGCGTTCTTTCATTTTTAGCTTTACTGTATTATGATATCTTTATTATATCAAATATTGTATAGCGAAAAATAAAGCAATAAATAGATTATGTACAACTTTCGAGGCAGCGTTTCCCCCTATCTCTATCATTTGCTTTATTTCTTATGGGAAAATTAAGATTGATTAACGCAGCCATTTTTAAGAAAACAACCTCCGCGTAACTCGAGGGCCGACATTTTTTAAATCCAGCTAGTTAAAACGCGTATAATTAATGTTCCACTGATACCTAACATGAGCAATATAAATTTTAAATATTATAATATATATAATATTAATTAATTAATATATATAATAATTAAATATCCCATAGTAACAATGCTGCTTAGCTTTTATATTCCTCAAAACAGTTTATACCAGGGGTGCACAACATTTGGATAGCTGAGGGGCAATTACATATTATTGACCCTCCACCAATTTTTATAACATAACTAGAAGATGTACTCTACTTCGCACGGGATATTACAGCGGCCAGTCAAGATCAGTGTTTTTCTTTTTATATATTGTTACATCTTAAGCCTATTCCTGCCGTAGGATGTCATTTTTACCTCATTCACGCTGGCCCCAAGTTGTGCATCGTTGTATTCGCTGCTCCCAACATGCTTGGATCTAGAAATATAATTTGGAGAGGGGTGGCAAGGGACTGAATTAAACCGGAATGACCGAAAGACTTCGATTTTTACAACCTCCATTCTAGTCGTCTTTTAAAAAATAATTTTTTAACTTAAGTTCCAGTTAATGAAGCAGATCTAACTGTAATTGTACTTAATTTCTTTCTATATAGCAAAATTATCTGGCTTTATTTTCGTGTTTGTCGGATGCATCCACACAAAGAAAATAACATTAATTATCAGACGAAGCAAATTTGCATCAGATTTTATTTTGATAATACATCGCGAGGCAATGTTTACATCATAAACTATGCCTCTAAAGGTAAAAAGGAATCTGTCGTTACATAGGGCTGTAAGTACGTTATTATTAGAAAACTGAAAAGATAAAAAAAAAATGCACTGGGATATAACAAAAGTCTAAAAAAATAAATAGCAACAAAATCCAGATGGAAAATTGTATTTAACATTAAAATCTGAATGATTATTGTGCAACACCCCCCTTTGGGCACATTACAAAGCATATTAATCTTTACTCATAAAACAGGATGCACCTGCAAATCTCTGCTCTACAGAGGCAACAACCTGTAACATAATCACAAGAGCAACGAAACTAACACAGAACATAGAAGTACAGCATCCAGCAAGGGTGAGGTGGGTGAAATAAAAAGGAAAAAAAAAAAACATAATGGCACTTAACCTCTGTATTTATAAAACAGAATCACAAGGTATTGAAATGACAGTACTACAACTCTATGTAGTCTAATGATAATTTCTAGATTATTAATTCCTGTTACCCTATATTCTGTTGCGTCACTGTCTCCTAATCAACAATTTGAAAAGACACTGATCTAAAAGCAATCAACTTAACATACAATACTCACAATTTCTGTTATTTAAAACCCTTTGAAATAAATGACACTTTATAACTACGTTATTGTTGCGTTTATGCAGTAGTTTTTCGCAACTAGTTACGATAAAGATTTAGTAAAGTTACGTAATTTTTTTTGTTGTCATAACTGCATTTTAAATTTACCATTATGTACAATGAAGGTTTTTCATAAAGCATTTTATTTCATTTCGGACAAAATGCTATTAATTCCACTAACAATTGTGTAATACTGGAAAATAATAGCATTTAAAAGCATTATTTTTAATGAAAATTTAGTTGACTTTATCTTCTGCGTACACTTAAAATTTATTCGTGTTTCTATACAGTACATGCAGTTTCTGTCAGTGTTGGTCAAAATTATAAAATATTAACTTCACATGCAACTAAGAAAAAACAGTAACACAATAATATATAAACAATCATAATACAGCCAGCTGTAATTTTGATATATAAATACTAAAAAAAAGTAACATAAATGTAAAATTTACTTCAAAATTATAGTCCTCTTCATATTTCAAATTACCAGTTACAACAGATTAAGAGTATACATTTTGTTCCCTTAAAAAATTCAAAGCTCCTAAAAAACTGTTTAGCCACATTAAATATGACACCAGCAGAAATTCGATTGGGAAGTAGAATTTGTTTTTTACATATTAGGTGGCAGTTTAATTAAAATTTTAAAATTTGGGCAATATCTGAAAGTGAACCCGTAGGTTAATATATATATTTACAAACTCTTAGTATTTCTTGTGTATTCACGGAAACTCTTGTCTGAAGTCGGTTAAACCTGTTTTAAAAATTAAGCTCAAGTATCCTTCATCTTAGTTTCTAATATTTCATTATTCAGAATGAACTGCTGTTTCATTTGGAAGGTAACATGGCCCACATATATATATCTTAGTCACTAGAGGATAAAGTTTTTCAGTTGGCATTTGACTGAAAACAAATCATCTTAGCTACAATTACATGCATTGTGAGATATCTGGAACTATAGGATTAATAGAAGCTACTAAATGTTTTTTTACATATTTTTAATAATATATGTTTGTTCAATTTTCCTCGAATAGAGAAAATATACACGACTTATATGAGAGCTAAAGATCTATTTTGAAAATTTATTCCTGCTGGTATCACTTGGAACGTTTATGAATTTTAAACAAAACTTTCTGCTAAAAGAATTCAAAATTAAATTCAAAAATAATTATTCAAAATATTTTACAACGAAAACACTTCTTCTGCAATGTGGTGAACTCTACTGATATAAAACATTGACACAAAATGGCCAGGAATGTACAAAATAGCAGAATATACATATCTTTTCAATCCATTGCAATAAACTAAAAATTAGTTGCGAGAATTGTCACCTGGAATGAATAACACATTTTTAAACATGCATGCTGAATGCATTTTAGGAAACAGCGAGTTTCACAAATTTGACAGAAATAGTTAAATAAATAGAGATTTGGGTTGTTTTTACCTCTGAGCGGCACTTTTTTGCACACCATGGGCTAAATGGCCAGGCCACAAGGACCCCGAAGGCTCAGAGAAAGTTGGGGGAGGGTACAAACTGGAACAGCTGTTGGGAGACAGATGGTAGCCTCCCATCAAGGCCATCCAGCATGTTCTTTAACGTGCACAAGGTATGGCTCTCCTACACACGGAACCATGGCTTAACGTCCCATCCAACGGACGGCGGCCTTTCCAAGCCCGTCGGTGTCCCCTACTGACCGTGGGCAGGGCGGGGAATTTTGCGGAGATAAATCTCAACGCTGACCCAGCTGGGACTCGAACCTTGGAACTGCAGATCATGAGTCTGGCGCGCTACCGACTGAGCCACCCCGCCCAAAATAAATAGAGAATGAAGTATATCAAATGGAATGAAACTTATTTGATAATATCTACCTATATACTGAGATAGAAAGCATATTTTAGCAAAGCATTTATAAAATATTATAGTGGTTTAGGATTAGTAAACTACGAACAGTTTAAGTTAAACGGCTTGATCCTCAGACGTGTTCTCCTTTGTAAAGGAGAACACGTCAATTAAGTTTAGCAAAAAGCTTTTTTGTTAAACCTAAATAAATCAGTGATTAAGCATGCATTTGCACAATACGACCTTCGATTATTTTTCAATACATACGGTTTTAGAAGTTGCAATTTCAACGTACTGCTTTATTTCCGGCAATCTCATGAAAGCAACAGCATATTCGGCTCTAAAGCCGAATAACAGAAAGCATAGCAACCTGTTATTCGGCTTAGAGACACACATGAAATACATGTTCTTCCACTGATATTGTTCAGAAGCATTTAGTACTTCAGCCATAACCTTTAATTGGGGAGCACTAAAAATGCACTATAGGCTGATAACATACTAGAAGGCGGTGCCTAGACAATTTTACGATTTGGGAAAGTGAGAAGTTTGCATCATCATCCTCAAGCAGCCATGGGCTACGGAGGTCCAACCAGACCGTGCAATTTAGTTCTCCAACCAAGTCTATCCTGAGCTACATCTACTGCATCTGGCCACTGCACACCAATTCTAACAAGGTCCTGTTTGACATTGTCTGCCCACCGCATCCTAGGTCTCCCCTTCCTTCTGAGGCCTCTAGACACACTGTTCATAACCCTATTCGCCAATCTATAATTAGCCATACGGGCAAAACTTCCTTAAGTTTGTACATTGGGCAAAAGTTACTTTGCCACCTACAGAATTAGTTTTTGCCCAGAGTAATTTAAACTGAATATGAAATAATTTGAAAATGCGCCCTATGTATAATTTGGACCAGGAGCATAGTTATGGGCAGTAAACATTAAGTTTGAGATATTCACTAATGAGCGCAGTTGTGAATACAGCTGAGAATGGTCAAAAACTAAACGAAACTAGAACATAATATAGTCTCTTCCTACATATAAGGATCTCATTTTCAAACCTAATGAAGTTTTTCATTCGACTTTTTGCAATCTTTATAAAAGTTTTAATTGAAACTTACGGATGATGGTAGAAAATACAAATAGCAATATTTTATTAGTACTTATACAAAATGGAAATTATTTTTCTTTTATTCCTTAAACTGAAAATGTTGCTGTTCTCAAACCCCTCTGGAAAAAAGGGGCAGATTGTTGCTGTTAGTAGAATATCTCGTGACATTCTACCACGAAATTTCTACCATAAACAGATGACTTGCAACATTCGTTAAGGTTTCGCATTTTTCATATTTAGTACTCTCTAACGATGTATATTAAAACTACCAAAAGGTCTGAAAAATATAAATCATAATATTTCATTAGTATCTACCCAATTAAAAAAGAATTGTTCAATTATTTCTTAAAATAAAGTTTCATTTCCCACCTCCTCGGTATAATAAACATATAAAAATTACTCCTCAAGCAACTGCTTGCACACAGAGGTCTAACAGCAGCCTATCAATTTAATACTCCAAGGAGAAGATCCATGAGGAAGGCGAGACCCCATGAGAAAGACAAGGCAAACATCCATGCCTTAACCACGGCACGAACACAGATACCATTGTTCAGTAGCCAAGCACGCTAACCACTCGGCCAGAGGGACACCTGTAAGCAGTATATTAAAAAATGTTTTTGAATAAAAAAAAAGGTCAGTTTGGATGAACGACAAATACTTCTCCATGCCATGTTGATCGACGTTTACAGACAATGAACCTATCTAGGCATATGTGGGTCAACAATCAGCCTGCATATACATAGAAAATTTAGGAAGTAGGCAAAATTGAAATTATTGTTAACAGAAGCTTAAGAAATAATGGTCAATGAAGATATTTAGAGCAAATTTTAGATTAACTGCACATTTTTTAATGCCTGCAATACATTTCCAATGTATGCAACTGTAATGAAGTGATGACAAGGTTTCATTGTGATGTAATGATATTGCCTGGAAGTTCATTCAGTGTTCTTCATCTTGTTCAAAAATAGAAATAAATGAAAAAAAAGCAGTGAATAATAGTACATGTTAATGTGTACTCAACACTACTCAAACCTGAACAGTACACTTTGGCAGTATTACAGATATGGGGTAATCTGTAGTACTGCCAAAGTCTATGGATGAAGTTTTGAGACTCACTACTGAGAGATTTGGAAAATGCAAATCATAATATCTCATCAATACCTATCCAAACCAAAAAGAATTTTTAATTTACCTAAAAAAAATTGAATGTCTATAGATAGATGACAATGTGAAAAGTTTTTCAACTGCACAACAACATGTACTGTTATTCACTACTCTGTAGCATTTCAACTGCTATAAACATCTCAAGTTAAATGATGTTATTTCGTGTTCAAACTATATTAAGGACTTAGATACCAGTTATAAATGATTGGTTAGTTACCAGTTATACTACAGACTTTCAAAATGGTTTCTAGAGTGGTCTACTTGCTGTCTTATATAGTACTGCTATTACTCTGTTTTGGCATTTCATATGCAAATCCGAGCAACAATGGCTAGATAGTACTATACTAATGCATTTAGGTTATGAAATTTTTATGTGTATCATTCTTATATCTCGTTTTCTAACTATTACTAAATTTTTACTGTGTGTATTTAAAACCTACTAAGACTACGGATACCACTGGATAAACGATTAATTCTTTTACTAATAAATAATACTAAATATAGAGCATTATCATGCAATTAAGAGTAAAAACTAGAATAATATCACATAGCTTCCGCAAATATTAGACAGTACCTATAAAACGCAAAAATAATCTCTCATTTATCTCTTAAAACAAAAAAGTTGTGCCCTCTCTCCTCCAATTGGATAAGGGGTCAAATCATTACTCTAATGTAAACCTCTTGACCATTACACTATGCCACCGAAATTTCAAATTTTTAGCATAAAAAGATCGTTTGAATATTCAAGTTTCTCAATTTCCACCTTTACCTCCATTAGAGGGCTCTATTATGGCTACTGAAAATCATAATATTTCATCAATACTTATCCAACTCAAAAGAATTTTTATCTCTAAAAACAAAACAAAAAAAATTAACGTCTACAGACAGATGACAGAGTGAAATCACGGATTTGTTTATTTTCAAAAGGAGGAAAAGATGTTATGCTGCAATGGAAATCTGATTGCTTCACCCACCCACCCTCGGCTCTATTGCATCCTCTCATTGTTTTTTCTAGATCAGGCCGGATTCTACCCTAATAAAAAGAAAGCATTCTAACAGCAAATTTTTGCTATGCTTTGGTATTATGTATGCCAACAATATGCAAACAAGCAGTTAATGCTATATAAAAAATAAACTGATTCCAGCTTTAAATTTCATGTGCAATGTTATATTTTATATGCTTTAAATGAATACTCAGAAATCCTCAGTTAAGATACATTATTATAGGGATACACACAAAAACCTGTAATTATATAAAAACATTTGGCTATTGCTTGTAACCATTCGATAGAAATGCTTTAAATCAAGGGTGTTAAATCCCCAAAAGCGTGCAGGCCAAAATCATCATAAGGCTTGCAAGCAAAATTCATCAACCCCGCAGATCTGCAAATCAGATTGTTGTTTAAAACAATGCAAGAGTCTAAATTCTGGCTAGCTTCATAAAATCAAAAAAAATATATATATATATAAAAGGGTCAGCCAATACGAATATGAAATTACTTTCTTATCCTTATTAGAAAACAGTTACAATTTCGTAAGTAAAATATCCAAAAAAAAAATACATGAACTTTTGTTGAAAAAAAATAAAGTACATTAGTAAACAGACATGTAATGCATCCAGAAAGGAAAAAAAAAATGAACAAAATATTTTTATACATCTGAATGATTTTTTTAGTTTGCTTACAATGAGTTTTATGAAATAAAAATTTAAATAATTTCAATTTTATATTTTAGCTGCAACTTGTTTTAAATGCAATCATGGTCACATAATCAAACAGTGGCCTAAATCATTTATGAAATAGTAACCGTTACCAAAGCTTCCTGAAATTAAGTTTCTACTTTACTCTGAACAATTTTTAGGCCATACACTATTCATGTTAATAAAAATATTTATTTCACAATATCACTCTTCTAATAGTGATATGTAAAATAAATCTTTTTATTTATTATTACTATTACTCACAATGTTCACTCATAAGAATTTATACTATTCATGTTGTAAAGAATTATCACAGATCAAATTAAATGGTATATGGGCTGTTTGACATCCTTGCTTTACGATGCAGCAGTATACTAAAAAAATTTGTTGGAAGTGGGAGGGATATCAAAAGATCAACATTTAGCAACTACTAAATATCTAATAGAACGGTTCATTCTAAAAGAGAGAATATTAATCTCAAAGTGCTTCCACACTTCCAAAAAGCAGAGAAAGCAATTCGGATTACTGGATTCTAAAAGCATCCTAAGAAGCAGTCTATCCGTAAAAATTTCATCATCACCAAAACTATTCGAAATGTATGCTACATTACATCTGCCTTATTTTTTTACCATAGAAATGTACTAGTTCTATAAGTATTTCGTAGGTAGGATGTACTGAAGCTCTTTCACAGAAAACACTCTTTCAAAACATGCTTCATTAAAACCTGCTCAGATGATAGACAATACAAATTCGACTACTTAAACATGTGGAAGGCCATTATATTTTCTCTACTGGGTTTGCAGCCAAAAAAACGAGGATATTTTAAAAGGTCTAACAATTTGTTGGAGACAGAATCCCTAGAGGTCTTCAAAACGCTGCTGCATGCAGGCCTAATGTAATATATGCAATATGAAAGTTGAGTAGTGTACCTTAGAAACTTCTAATGGCGGGGGTGAGGTCTAACATGAGTCTAATGCTAATGGGCTCTCCATGAGTGAGTCTTTGAAATTTTGGATATATCCCTAGAAAATATATGATATTCATGCTTTTGTGTTGTGTGTATGGGGCTATTATACCCCAATATTGGGAATGCTATTGTGAGGATTTGCAGCTTTTACTTAAAAAAGATAATCATTTCGATTGCTATAAAAAATTAATGCAATGAAATATTTTTACTCACTTTTAGCAGAGGGTCAACTTAAAAATTTCCTTAAATAAGATAAATACTTTCTGTTGTAAATTTACAGTAGTTTATCCTTTATAAGGCACAGGATTTCTTAAAATTTTAATAAAGGATCAAGTAAGGCATGCATCGTACGATCCTTTTATTGCAATTTTTTTTTTGTTTTCAAAATAGAAGTCAGTGCCTCTCACATAGATACAGCTGTTATTGTAACCAAACCGTATTTTTTCTACAAATATCAAAAACAAAATGTGTAGAAAAGATTCGGTTTGGTTACAATGTTGAATTTGGTTACAACAGCCAGATATATGTGAGAGACATTGACTTCTATTTTGAAAAAAAAAAAATGGAGAAGATATTATTTGCTTTTATCATTTCTCTTTTACCTTAACTATAACACTTCTGATGATAGTGCTATGTGAAGTTCTTTAATTTTCATTTCATAAATGATAACATTATTTAGGAATGCAAACACTTTTAATGTTAGAAGACATTAAAATTCGAAGATAAAAACAGTGTGCTGAATGAAATATAGATTAAGTTAATTCTATAAACACTCTAGGGGTGTGAAGTTTAGGTTACTTAAGTCATACCTGCATTGGTTTCGTTAATGCGTTCTTCTAGAGACAGCCTCTTTAGTTGTACAAGGAGGACAAGTTTGGATTGTGTGCTGTTCTTCACGGGAGCTGGTGTTTTCGCAGGTCCGGTGTTGTTGCTTCTCACTTGGTCACAGAGTTCTTCCGTGTGGATTAGCACTTTGCCGCCTCTGTGGTATGAGTCACTGGGTATCATAGGATTCTAAACTTCACGCTCTTATTAGTGTGCTGAGCCGGTTGCCATATTTGATGGAAGAGGAAACCGAAATTCTACATAAAGGCCCTATATTTGCTTTCCCCCAACCCACCCCCGATTACACAAACTATTACCACACATCGAACAAATTATTGATCCCATATCATCGATCGAAAAAGATAAGAACAGATTTAAAATTTACAGAATCCTGATATCCAAATTTTATAGCAACAGTTCAGGAAAAGAAGTCACATTTTTGAGGAACATGAAAAGAAATCCTAATATAAAAATACTTCTAGCAGATAGAATGGAATAACTGGTAAAAATTAGAACCAACGAGTTTAATAACAAAATAAAAACCACACTAGGAGAATTAAAAGTGGAGCTAGTGATGCAAGACCCGATTTCCAGCATGCTGCATAAATTAGTGCAAATAAAATTGGACCCCTTCCTACCCCAACCATTAGACAAAGCTGCTAAACCACCAATGCACCCCAGCGAAGCTTAACTATTCGCCAAAATAAAAACGAACAAACATGATATCACCTTCGCCCACTGGTTTCAAAAAGCAGCCTCCTACTTATCACTTAGATCGTGCTATATTTGAATTCCCCCCCTACTTCCACGACACCCCTTACACCAGGCATGTCAAACTCGTTAACCACCGAGGGCCATATTAAGTATTATATATTAAATCGCAGGCCGCAAAACAAAAAAAACCCAGATGAAAATTGTTATGTGCAAACTAGAGTAGAACGCAGTATTCGTTCACTGACTGCTAGCGAATAGCTTCCGACTCTACTGGAATTTCGTGACTCATTGCCATGCGCAAAGTACTACATTTGAAAGACCTCGAGACATGTGTATGCATGTCGGAGCCCGATCGTAGAATTGCTCATATCATGAAATGGCATTTCATGATATGAGCAATTCTACGATCGGGCTCCGACATATACATTTATGCGCAATAGTTTTCCTTATATATAAATGGAAATGTTTTCTGAAATACGTCTATTTAATTCATGTACCGTGTACGTACTTATAATTTTAATTAAAGAATCCAGTGTTGCCAAAAGTTAAATAAACGTATTGGTTATCAATCTTGGCGGGCAGCGTGTTTGCCTGCCTTACACCATCAAATTCGGATATGAATTTATACAATGCCTCCATAACTTACCCATTCTCCCCCATTACACTCGTTTGATGTCGTATCATTGTACACCAGTACCCCATTAATGGATGCTATAATGAGGATGAAGTGGACAGCGACAGCCTACCCACCACTGTATAGTTCAGGGTACACGATGCGCAATAATAATTCAATAATTTTCAAATTAATCGCATTACTTACCTCCAAACTGAGGGAATCCCAATGGGTTCGCCTCTTTTAGGTCTCATGGCCGACATGGTCCTCCACCGCATCGACTCAGTCCTTGGAGGATCCGGCCCTCAACTACTGCTATGGGCGAGGTATATCGATGGCATTTTTCTTACCTGAGGGGCCATATTCGAACTCAAGAAACTTTTACACGGATTGAAAAATCTAATTCCCACCATAAAATTCATTCACGAACTCGAAATCAACGACAGCATAGCATTTTTGGACACCGCCATTCAGATTCCAAAACTTCGTAAGCACTACAGACTCCCATAACCCACCTTCATCCCTAATTTTATTCCCTCGAATTCGGCCCACCCCCACTCATATAAAAAGCCAGCATTTAGTACGTTGTTTTTATGAGGTCTGAGATAATGCCCAACAGAACTACTACTATAAACAAAAATAAAATACATTAAGAACACAGGGAGACGAGCAGAATATACAGACAAGTTTATGGAAGCAATTTATCACAAAATTCAGGACCAATTTCAAAACTCTCAGTCAGCCCCACTTGTCTAATAACCCGAAATTACGTACACTATAGCATTTCCATAATTAAATTTCCGTTATTGAACACTCTAAGCAGTATCATGAAGCAGTACAAGTTTAAAATACCCATATCGGTCATAAACACTTATCTCCAACATACTAAGGAAAGATTGTGATCTAAGAAACCTGGCTGGTGGAATTTATATGATACGATAAAATGACCCAAAGTACTGCATGAAAAAGACAAACACATTGGCAAAACCTTCCGAAACTCGCCTGAAGGAGCACCAGCGAGACTTCTGAAACAAGTTGCAACTCTAATCCCTCATTCAAACTGCTATCACTAAGGAAACTACTCTGCAATTTGACATGGCCAAAATACTAAGTTCACCACCTACTAAATACCAGTTGAAAATAATGGAAAACCTCCTCATCTTATCAATAGAAATTTTATATGCAACACGGACATAATTCCACCCCGTTCAGCTTGGAAACTATTACTGGAAGAGACGGACAAACTCCTTATTTAGCTATATTCCGCATATCTGACGAACCTGGGCCTTCCCGACACTTAGGTCAGAGCACGCACCCTGACGCTGTCACCAAAAACATGAATTACAAAAAAAACGGGAGGGGGGATAAACTTTAAACGGGGTAACCTTAAACAACAAGGTAACGAACTATTAAAGAAGCATACCACCCTGGATAGTAATAAAAATAAATAAATACCCCCTCAGCAGCTGCTTGCCACAGAAGTCTGACAGGAGCCTGTCAGTTTATATGCCATAGTAAAAGGTCTGAGAGGATGGCAGGACCTCAGCAGAAAAACAACACGAACAGCCATGCCTTACCCGGGGCTCGAACCCAGGTCCCCCAGACCCTGGATAGTGCAGTCAACAAAATTATTTTTGAGATATATAGCCTTGTCTTATATATATATATTAGTAAAATTCACGATAGCTCATTAATTTTAAATTTGAGAAATACTAATAGGAGTGCAAAGTTCAGAATCATGTGACCCCAGTGACTCATATCACAGAGGCAGCAAAGTGTTTGATTCGCACAGAAGTACTCTCAATCACCAACAAGTGAGAACAACAGCGGACCTGCGAAAACACCAGCTCCCGTGCAGAACAGCATACAATCCGGACTTGTCCTCCTCGTACATTAACGAAACCCTAAACTTCACCGCACCCCTAGATGTTTATAGAGTTAACTTAATCTATATTTAGTTAGAAGGCATTTTTTTTTTCTTATGTAAAACTTTTGGCATATATTTACAAATTTTAATGCCACACAGCTGCATTTTAATAACTTGCATATTCACAAATTTAGTATACCTTTACATCATCTTATTCAATACACAATGTATTATATGTACTGTACATAACACATAAAAACTAGTGTATCAATCACTGAACTTTCTCAGATGTGCCCTTTTCTTTAAATACATAGTATTTGGTCCCAAATATACATTACCTATACTTTGTATAGACCAGTACAATTTTCCAGTATATTCTAGCACTATTGTTTTTATTAACTAAAATTTTGGTCCCAGAAAAAATGTTACTTATAGTGGCCAGGTTCAGTTGGTTGAGGTGACCATGCAGTCCTCCCCTCATTTCTGAATGTTAATAATTGTAATAAGTGGAATGGAGACGAAAAAAAAAATGTAACATATACATTACATATATTTTGCAAACGAACTTTTAAACACCACAATGACTGAGAAAAATTATTTACTCAAGTTCATATCTAACATTTTTCTAACATGCAGAAAAAAAAAGCTCTATAAATATATTTACTGATGTCATTTAGAAACAGAACCAATTCAGCTTTGTAAGTAGCTTCAGAATATGGTACTTACAAATTATTTAGTAACAGTGTACATTACTTAAATGCATATCGTATGTACAACTGATATATATATATACCATACATACAACTGTACACACCACTTTGTTCCCTTTCTTTTCCTCATCATAAACTTTAAAATATGAATAACGTACATAAAACCGATTACCAGGCTTTGCAGATTAAATCAATTTGGTACTTTCTCATAATTATTAAATATAAAATTTTAGCGGTGTACTGAAGAAGCCCCTCCCCTCTCTAAAAGCCTTTTTATACAAATCGTAACCACATAATTCGAAATTCATATAAATGCTTTTCTACATAAAATGTGCATATGTATGTGTCAGTTGTGAATCATCCCAATAAAATTTTCTGGGTATGCTTATGCAGTGATATGTGGTCTTTTTCAGAGTATTTATTTCTAGATGTGCAGAAGGGTCAGGATATCTAAAATGAAGCTTTGTACATAAATTCATCCGCATTGATTAGTTGGAAAAAGAAATTGCATAGAAACTTGGCTACATCTGCTTGCCTATTTTTAGAACGAATCAAGACACTATTCTCATGTATAGAACAACATTATGCATATCCGAGTTAACGATATCACAAAATATTTTTTCCTTAAAATTAACATAATTCTTTTATATTCGTAATGCTTACAGCCTGGGAGTAATTTATTAAACAAAGAAATATTTGGAAAGATTTTTTTTATAAAGTTGACTCATTTCAAAATGTGTTCTATGTTTTTTGCCCTTTCTCATTAAGAATTTCTATTCTTGTCTCCTTACCTCTTTCTACTGTTTCTAGTTCTTTCATCCTGACCTTTATTGACAATCTATTCTTTAGTGCATTACCATTTTTTTAAAATCAAACTGTTGTTTCTACTATTACTTTTTGAACTATTACTTTTTGAACTGTTACAATTAATACAAAGTTTCTTCCATCTCCATTGGAAAAAGTGACTTCAGAATCCAGGGATGCAGGTAGTGCAAGGCACTGGAGCCTAATGGAGTAAGGGGCTCATGGGGATGCCAGGCTTGATTAAAAATTTATGCCTAGTAAACATAAAAATATACATTTATCCAGGAAAAACTTTAACTAGTGTGTTTTATAATTGTTCAGACATTATGACTGCCCAACTAAATAATAAATTTAAAGGTCTACACTGTGCTGCTGAAAATTTTAGCATCATCTTACCTAAGAATTTACTTGCTGGAAAAAGATAAAGAACTGTATGATGGAGCCGAAGATTTAACTAACAAATGTGAAAAGATAGCACTAAAGAATTTCCTGCTTAGCTGCTGTCCTTCCAACAGTATTCTAGATCAAATACTGAAACATTTCAACAGTTTCCAAGTTATTAATCTTGTTAATATGTGAAAACAAATGCTATGTGTTCGAGCTACCTAGAATTCCTAAATGTGAAAACCTGATTTCCAAACTTGCAAGCACTGAACCAAAGTTTAAGTTAACATAAAAAACCATGTATGAAGGGAAATGGTACGAAAACGATTAACTATCAATAATATCTTTCAAAATAGAATTGCAAGAAATATTAACTTAGAAGAATGAAAGTAACAAAAGGAATAATTGAATAGTTATACTTAGCTATATATATACTGTACTTCAATAAGTTTATTGACATTAATTACATTATTGATGCATCATGATAATAAATTTAATCTACTAAGTATTTAATCACTATTAAGCTGTTAATGTATTAATTACTTATAGATTAAAAGTTTAGTAAATCAATGATAAATTGCGGATTCATTTATGCAAATAAATTTTATACCATATTATAGAGAACCCACTGAAACATTTTGCACCAGAGCCCATTATGGTCTAATTTTGCCAATGGAAGATCTGTTCCATACACTTGACTACAATATTTATAGATGATAACTTCAAACTGTTGCAAAACATTTTGAACAAAAATTTCTATCTAAGTGTAGGATTTTCAATCATACATAATTGATATTAACATTTTTGAATGAGTATGTACTATTTCTTTTGTTATTGAAGTACCCCCCCTCAAATAGAAATGTCATACATGCATTTGTATTCTGTTCATGCAATAAAATGCAGATATAATAAAATATTCAGTATCACAATATTTTTCTCCAACCCCAGCCAATTTACTATGTAACACTGTGTAAAAATGCTTAATTTTAATGAATACCATAATATATTATAATTGGAAGGAAAATTCTAAAAGGGGAAAGTAAATAAAAAAAACTATCATCATGTATGTGATAAAGCTTAGGATGTAAAATTTTCATTAAATTTAAAAATTACATCAAAACCAAAACCTATATTCATCACTGATCTCTCTGTAGACTCTTTCAATGCCATAAAGTGGATAACATTGCTCCCTCATACAACTTGCATCCATATCAAATTCGCTTTCTCATTATGAATTACATACAGGCATACCATGCCCCTGCCAGTTAACAAAATCATCAAAAGTTGGAATAAAATTCTTTTTAGCCCTATTGGCATTAAAGAAGTAATAAAGCATATATAGACATATCTAATCATTTAAAATAGTATAATATTTTAAATAAATGACAAAGATCAAGTAGATCTTCTGTCAGTGATTTTTTATAAAAAGATACAATTCTAAAACTATTTCCAAGAAGCTTCCACTCTCACTGAAAGGACAAAGAGAGAGAGAAAAAAAAAACTGATAACGTCAGCATACATAATTTCTACATGTTTGCAATGTCACACATAAGTAATTACAGCAAATATTAAAATACTATATATAAATAAATCAATGTAGAAAATGTCTTGGCCAATTTCAACAGATTCATGTCATCAGTACTTTTTTCCAAGTAAATTTATGAGTTTATTTTTTTAGCAATTCTTATTTCTCAGTAAAAGTTTTCATTTTTCTGCTTGATTATACTGAAATTTCTCCTTTTCCTTTAGTTTTCTAAAATTTTTGGTAAAATTTTTTGTCACCAAGGGAAATTTTATTTAGTTTTTAACACTGACTGGATGAATTGCTCTGATGCATCAGAAATTGGAACCCATGAAAACAGTGATGGCATGTTGAAAGTCATCAATATTCAAGTCAACAGATGAGAAAAATAGTTTCTATGGGGAAAAACATCGACAATTCAAATATCAGATAACAGGGTATCTCCTGAAATAGGAACCATAGCCTCATTAACACTGTTAAACTTTCCTGTACTTAGAATATATTTATAATAATATATTTTATATTATTATAAAATATATTATTTTACATTAATAACTTTTATATAATATAAATATATAAAAGTTATAACATGCTCATTAAATTTATGTAAGAAAATACAATCTGATTATTATAATACATGAATTACAATTCTGACGCTAATTTGCTACGACCTATATTATATTGAGAGAGAGGAATAAGGCATGGAATTACATACTGTGAATATGACATGAGAATGAAATGAATTTTTTTATACTTGTAAAATTGCTATTTTTATCTAAATACAATCAGCAGCTATCTTCTTTGTGTCATTCTAAAAGTCTTGCCAATTTTTTCAACAAACTGCAGTATTTTACATTACAAGTGGGAAGAAAATATGTAATTATTCAAGGTGACAAGCTAACTTAAAAAATTATTGGACAATCGTAGATGCAAATATAGAGAACATACACATCTAGTCTTATGCAGAATACTGCAATAAATTTGAACTATCTAAAAACAAACATCCAATGAAAGTTGCATTGCACTTTTAGCAAAAATATTTTTTGCAATATTATAGATAATATTAATATTAACTAAAAATAAATTATGCAGGCATTTTACATATTCAAATATTAAAACAAGAATTTAGCCATGCCTTGTTTTAAAACACCATGAATGTATCTCTATTCTCTTTTTGGTAGACCAGAGGTTGCCAATCTTTTTCAGGTGATGACCTCACTTCCTATCACTTTTGAAAATTCAACCAATTCATTTCTTAATGATAGCTTCTAAGTTTATGCTTAACTTTAAACAATAACAGACTACAAATAACGAAACATTTTATCTTCAAGAATGAATAATTATTAATCATTTTCAGTTTAAACACCATGAAACAACATCAGCCTAGGTGAAATTATCTTTTAATAACAGGCAAACACTGGTAAGCACCTGTAAACTGTTAACAATACTGACTACAGAGGAGAAACTGTTTGAGCCAGGCGGGATGTGAAACATGGCCCAAGACAATTTTGTCTCTATACTCAGGATTGAAATCGGCTTTTGCCATCTTGTTCATGCTAAGTTTTGGGATCTGCATAATTGCTATGTAACCAGATTACGTTAAAAATTCATGAATGGTTACTGTTCTGTACTGTAGAATTTTAGGAAAATAACACTTCATCAAACAGCAATGTCTGAATATAAGTATTGATATTTAACAATTCCACTGCACCCCATCAAACTCCTGCCAAGATCCCTAGCCTGAAAACCACTAGTGTAGAAAATAAGTTTGCCTTATCAATGATCTAGAGGCACTGTCCTCTAGGCCTTTTGCTTGTTAAATTGATAATGGATAATAAATGCTACCACCATCTAATTTTCAACTAGTTTAAAAATAAATAAAAATAAATTACCACTCAATCAGCTGCTTGTCACAGAAGTCTGACAGGAGCTTGTCAATCTAATATGCCATAGAGATCTGTGAAGAAGGCAAGACCTAGACAGGAGGACTAGTTTTATACAGGAAAAATTAGCTTCATTTCCATGAAGGGAGTGTTAGAAATTAATACTCAATAAAATGGGCCATTGGGCTAAAAATTGTTAGGAACTGCTGATTTAAAGTATAACTTGTATTGAACATGTAAAAAAGATTGGATGATATCCCTGAGAAACATTGTCTTTTGATCAGAAAGATTTGCATTTTCACAGCTTATATGAATTCAGTACATAGAAGTTCTTCTTGGAAATTGTATTAAACTTTTGCATTGCTATTAAAAACCCTGTTCATCCCAGCATCCTCAGATTAACTTTATAATTAGTTATTAATACTTCCTTGTTGTACACACTGTAGGAAAGTACACATAACAATGAACTGGGTGACTCCTTGCACAATACAAGTACAAGCAATATTTTATGATATCAGGTATCTCTCAGCAAATAAGTACAAAGATTAATCTGATTATGGACAGAATGCAAATGAATTAAAATATATGATTTTTCTATTCAAACTAGCCTAAACTTAGGTATTACATGTTGTTCATAGTTTATACTACCAGATGGCAGCAATCAAATCCTAGGTTAGTTTCAATAAGTAAAAAGTGAGGTAAAATATATGCCAGGTGTCACACACCCAATGAATACAAAGATAAATTTCCATGGCTGGGATACTCTCACTGGATGAGTGCAAAGGGTTAAGAAATCACTTAAACATTTCTCTTCATAGGTGCACTAAGCAACTTGCATACTTGAAATCAAAATTAATAAAACAAATATAGTAGATAAATAAAAAGCCATGAAGTCTTGAATACTTTTTTTAGGTAAAATAAATGCAAAATAAAGGTATAGAAGAGGATTCACAGTGGCACTGAAAAGTAATGAACAGCAATCTTGCAAAAAGAGGTAATAATTTTGATATAAATTTATTACTAGGAAAAGAAGTAGAAACAAAATACAACTTCTGCTACAATTAACATATTTTACTTGCAATCCTCTCAACAACAAAATTTATCAACTATCCATTTAACTGAAAGACTGAGATGGCTTTGAACTCAGTTTTGACTGGCCATATTGGGGAAAAAAGTATTTTGGTTAAGTTTTTTGAAGTCATATGATTTACAATGAATCTACAAACATACTTAAATATGTATAAATTCATTTATGTAAAAATATCTTAAACAAAGCCTTAGATAGGATATTGACACAAATGGGGCATACTAAAGGGAAAGCATATAAGTTCATTCACTCATCTGTTCTCTTCCAAACTTGCCCACTTCCATGTAAAGCCTAGCCATCGTTTCAGGTGCATTTGCCCTTGATGAAAGTGAAACTTCTATTTCTAGAATTCCTACTTACCATTTTTATTTAATGTCCTTATCGTTTTTTTGTATAAAGCAAAATCCAATCGTGGCATTGGCAAAAACAATGTATAGTGAGTTGACACAGAGCTAACAGTTCTCCTAAGGGTTGCTGTTTATTGTCTATATTCATGAATTCTATTCCATCTACCAATAGTTACTGATTTTCTTGGGACTTTTTAAATGATCTATTTTACCAACTTTTAACCACTGATTTAATTGAAATTAAAAGAGAGTAATGAGAATTAACCTGAAAAAAATTCAGCTTACCAATGTAACACTAATGAAGTGAGAGTCGGGATACACCAAACAATTTGAAAACTGAATTAAAAAAAAAAATGCAGAGACATGCAGTAAACTGCATTTGAAAGTCCAATTCAACATGTTTTCTTTCTGCAAAGTTAACACACTTCATTTTGAGCACCTTTTGTAGCCCAGAGTACAGGTAATCAAAGTTCAAATTTAAACCTTGTGCAATCCAACATTCTTTCATTAACAGATGCAAGTTTTCAGGTCATCAGCACAGCACCTTGGACACGGACACTTTCATATTCCCATAAAAACAACAACAACAACAACAACAACAAAAAAAAAAAAAAAATCAAGGGGTATAATATCTGGGATATGCTTGACATCATTTTGTCAGATGTGCTGGGTCTGCCCATTCTTTTTCAAACGCAAATGTTGTCAGTTTCCAGGAATTTCTTGTGAGACACTCTAATGCTGTTATGGGAAGGTAGATTCTTGTTGAACTGTGTATGGAAAGTTCTTTTTATTTAAATATCCAATTTTGTTTAAAAAAACCAACTGATATAGCAGCTTTCTCCTACGGTCTCACCATTTTAAATCTTACCTATTTGCATGGCACTAGCACTACCTATAGGGTTACAGCATACACTAAAAAAACTTATTGAGTTGGACTATTTAATGCAGCATACCATATGCTCTGCATTTTTTTAATTCAATTTTTAAATTGTTTGGAGACTTTTAGCTCACCTTGTATATCCTCTTGGAATGTGCATAAGGACTTTGCCTCAACTTCCCATACTATTGAAACCTCCAAGCAGAGCTTTCTAAGAGAACTTTTAAGTCTCTTGTTTCAGGATATTTTTGGACACACTCAGATTTCATCTCAGGTTCTTTTGCTTTTAGCTTTACCTCATATTTTTATTTGCATTATTTTTTAAACACCTAAACATGCTTTAGTATTCTCTGTGAAAATTGTAGAAACTGGGGACGTCAAAAAAAATACTAAAGTTGTGATTATAAACAAGTCTGCCTTTCAGCTATCATTGTACAAAGGTTATTACTAACTGAACTATGTACATTTTTGTCAATGGAATGAGATAAAGTTATATCTATTAATTTTTTTTCTTTTTTCAGTTAAATTCAATTTATATCAACATGATTTATAGTACCAATTATCCTTTTATATCACTCTTTCAAACTTACCAAAATGCAATTTTTTCCCCTGCATTTCTTTGATTGGTTGAATTATAGCAAATACATGTTTTTTTTAACATTCTCTTAATTATATTCCATAGCTCATTATCACTATATCAAGCTTTGCTTCTATATAAGAAGTGTATCCATATTACAAAAATCTTGTCATATATGCAAATTATTAATAAAACAAAATTTAGTGTTGTACTTAATTTTCTACCAATCCATCATACTATGGAATCTGTAATGGCCAAAAATAATGTGTGGTCTGATAGAATACAAGTTTACTGAGAAGCTAAACTTTATTTTTAATATGTATTTTTTAGATGCATACAGCTTTATAATGTTTATGACTGAACTCTATTATACAAGAAACATTTATTGAACAATGTTAGACATTTCTGAGAACACTGTCATTTCAAAAAATGGCAAGTACTCTCCATTATTGTATTCTCTATGGCATTTATCCTTAATTACTGCATCACAAGATTCATATTCACAGGGACACTTTGGCAACTTGAACTCTGCCTAATTATAAAATTTGAATCATTCAGTTTCTCCCATACAGACTAAGAGCAGGCCGAAGACAGGGCAGGGAGTTTTACAGAGATGAATCTTAATGTTGACCCAGTTGGGACTTGCACCTGCAAACTACAGATTATGAGCCTGGTACACTACTTACTGAACAGCCCCTTCCCTCCTCAAGCTTTGTCATGTGCATTTTTGAAATAGTATAATAAGGTCATAACAAAATGCAAGTTCAAAAAAAGGAAAAACTAATATTGGATTGGTTAATAATAACCTTTAGGTTTGATGACAAAACATTACTGAAAACAAGTGATTTGCATTTTGTTTCATATGAAACTGCTACAATTATAAACATCTATTTAATACAACAGAAAAATTACTCAATTGTTAAAAATTATTTTACAATAAAAACAAATTTAGTACTTGGTAAAAACTCTTATACTGATATTCAATGCTACTGATAAATTTATAAATGACACAACACATAAATATCAATACATACTGTATCATCAAACTTTTGCTGTAAAAAGAACAACAGTAATTAGAATATACTAGCATAGTCTAGTGTGCAATCTTAATAATTTGAACTAATTACTGCAAAGGCTTCTTTGGATTACTAATAAGTTCAGCTTGTTGAATGTTAAATAATAAAATGCTGCCAAATATAAAAGTTTGTTGTTATGTAGTAGTGAAAAATTTAGTCTTTAGGCATAGGCTTTTTTCTGACATAGGTATATATTTTAAACTTTCTTGAAGAAATGATACAAGCCATGCACATTAAATTTTGGATTTTCACCAAGTTTTTATAGACACATATAGTAATTACTACAACATGAATACTCAAATCTTTCCTTTATTACTGATATATCAGTCAGTACAAACTTCCAACTACACTATTTACTAATTTTGCTTACTCTCTCTCCTTTTTCAATTTTTCAAAATTACACTCTTTAAGCAATAAATTTTTATTTTCTCATTTGAACTTCAAACATATTATACACCACAAAATGAAATGCAAAACTTAAAAAGATTAGGAAAGTTAAAAATAAAAATTTTTCATTCATAAATTTAAATTTCATGTCAGACAGGAAGACTACATATGTACACATACTGAAAAATTCAGCTTTGTGCATTACATGTAACTTCTGTTATGAAGTGTAGGTAATACTAGCTAACCATAATATATTCTAGAGCGGAAAAAACCTTTTACACACTTAAAAACATTAATAAAACTTTTCTATTGCATTTAATGATTAGCAGGAAAGCTATCATAAATTTAGCAGATTTAGAGATATAAAGAACAATTATATCTGTGAAGATAAATTTAGGCTCCAGTTATCATGCTATTGACTACAGTGATTTAGTGAATTTCATTACTTTTTACATGCATTTATGCCATGAATATCATATATTGCATATTTACACACTTGGAATTTTTTAACTTCTTAATATAAATGTAATTTTAGTGCAGATTAAAAACATACACATTTTAGATGGCAAACTAAAATTCTCATATAAATCAAATGTTTTATGGTTTCTAGATTCTTACTTTCACAATTTTTACTGTTGCAAGATTATCTGTTTTTCTTACAAGATATATAATAAGAGGAGAAAGTTAGAGAGGCGTTTGAGTTACTGACTGATCATATTACCAAAAATGTACTGCATTTAAATAAGTGGCAAATTGTTTTGGGTCAGGTGGGATACAAATCCATGATCTTTGATAATGATGTCAGGTGCTAGGATCTCCAAGATACCAGTCACCAATCAAGATTTCCAATAATAAGAGTTGAAAAGAGATCCAATTAACAGAAGCATAATTTAACTTTTGTATTATTGGTGAACATTTTTAGTATCACTTAAAAAGATCACATTCACACAACCTGCCACTTAGTCCAACATTATGAGTAACTTATCACTGACAACCCAGAAGGAACAATTGTTCTTCTATCAACAATAGTTTCTTGTGAGTTATTAATGCTAAGTACTGTAAAATATTTCATTGTAAACATTAAATTATAATGGTATCACACATATTGCTTTTTTAGATCAGTGTCTTTGTTAGGATGTAAAATTATGCCTGACAAATATTAGGCAATTTCTTATTTAACACAAGTATCACACATATAAATTCTGACCATCTGACACAAACTTTCATTTGTACTCGTATTCATATACATATGTTCATTGTCATTCACACATTAAAAACACCCTTGCATTCCTAGTCAGAAAATTAACTTTCACTTGTATTGACATTTGGGAAATGGAACTTTATAGCACCCAGTGCTAACATAGGCACTCCAAGAGTGATTGCCTCATCAAAAGCAAAGCCTATCAATAACTCTTATGGCTTTTAAATTGACAATTCCACTTTATAAACATATACACACTGCACCTGAGGTTTAACTTTTGATCAATGCATTCCTTGCTGATTTCAATTTATCTATTCTTTTTTGGAGATGAGCATTTGCAGTTTCTATTTCTTCAATCCTAGACTGGGCCTCCCTTAACTGCATAAAAGCAATAAGAATACTTTAGAAATTTAATAATTTATTTCAATTATATTGAAAAGTAACTTTAAAATACTGACACAGAAATACTGATCATGCATATGCACTGTAAGGACTCAATAAGCTAGGACAAGGCAGGAGGGCCATTTTTCCCCAGAGCAACAAGAAGGGCAGATTTGGGCTGGGTGAAAAACAACATGTGTTTAACCTTCCAGTGTCCAAGCTATTTTCTCCCTATGCTCAGCCAAAAAAAAAATTTGAATTTAGAACTAACTAATGAAAGAAATTATGGCATGTTATATGCCAAATTAATCTGCATTTAATTCTTGATTTTCTGAAAAAAAATATTTAACAAAAAAAGACAACTAGTTTTATTTTAATAAGACTTTTTTTAGAATCATGTAGTAAAAAAATGAACCTGGCAACACAAATAAAAATTTATTTAAAAAACACTAATAGACAGAAATGATTATAATGCACATGAATAGAAAGACTATATAATACTGAATAACAAAAAAATTCTTGTTTAAAGTAAACATTTCTTTCGTTTTGTAATTTTTTTCTCCATACCATACTTTGAGAAAAGTGCAGGCTTGTTGCAGAGTCCAATAAATAAGTCAACTTTAGAATATTTTTAATAAATAACTAATCAACAGAAATAGGTCATGTTATATACCAAATTAAACAGAATTTAATTCTGAATTTTATTAAAGCAAAAATTTTGAACATTGTAGAAACAGATTAATTTTAATAAGACTTTTTACAATGCTAATACTGAAAAATTAGGTACATATTTCATAATTACTTCCAAAATCTTACATTTTCAAAAATGGCAGTATTTTGTTAATTATAAGGAGATTTTAGAAACTTTAAGGAAAAATTTGTTGATAATAGTTCAAATCAAACTTCTGAGCTTAAATTAGGAGATTGCTTCAGCACAGAGTAATGTTAACAAACAAATGGGCAATACCTTATATCGCTTCTAAGAAATGGCAATCAGATGGGTTTAACAAATTATTTATGCCATAGTTTAATAAAATATGCATCAAATTAAAAAAGAAAAATATTATTTATCAAGCTTAAATTACATATGTTTTATAAGATATGTATAAAAAATTTTAAAACGTAATTTTTATTTTTATTTAAATCTTTTTTTTTTGTACTCAAAATGGATATATATGTTCTTGGACTCTCATTTCAAATATTGCGAACATATACAGATGTCTTAGACACTGGAAGGATTAATAAAGCCAATTCTCAGAGTTGCATTCAATGAAAGTTGTCCACTAGCTTGAAACATGGACATACCTGATTGTATCAAGTGAGCCTCACCTCTCCCCCCCCCCCCCCCCCAAAAAAAATATATATGTATATATACATATATATCACATGACTGCAATGGTGGTGTTTTCGAACAGGGGAAAATTTTTGAAAGAGACAGTTGTCCCTTGGACTCTGGTAAGGGACAGTCGTGAAGATGTCGCCCTGTTTTGCATCAACCATTTTCCGTTGTTGCATAGATGTTGGGAACACCTGAAGGCTTGGATATAGCCTTGTTGGTAGAACTAGGAATCCTGCTGCTTGATTTTAGTGGCTTGCCAGAAGGCAGTCACTATTCCTTCAATGATTCTGCACTGTATTGTTTGAAGTATGAAATAAAAGTATATACTTACATATTAGTTAGCAAAAGTGCCTGGAGTTAAAAGCTCACACATACAGGGAGGAAAGAACAGAAGAAAGACACCTTATACTGGTGTCAGGAGTGGAATGTGTGTTAAAAGAGCATGGATATGAGTGATCAACTCCCAGTAAAAGACATTAACTGATTTAGTGACTGTCAAGTGCCGAGAGATAAAGGAATCATCATCCTGAAAGGAAATCCACATCAAGTGTGGTGTGCCTTCAGCTGAACAAGTGACTTTCTTCTAAAGTGTGAAATTGCTGAAGGCTGTGTCGAGGATCCCCTGGAGAAAGAAGTAGATTGCCCATATCTCCTGAGTGACGAGGATGGACCTTCAGAATGGGTCACTGCCATGAGATCTCCAAGAACTTCCATTAGGCATGGTGAGTGCTCCTGTAGACCAGTTTTACTTGATAAACTGTTCTGCACTATTTGACATGATACACATGGAAGCATGAGAGTAATATCAAGTCACAGTGTTACAGAACATTCAGATAACATAAAAAAACATGGAGGCTACAGAATCTGATTTGATAGGATACGGAAAAATGGAAAACCACTAGTTTGAGGAATGACTCGGCATTCCAGTGAACATGTGTATGGTGTGCAAGTGTGTGATGTACTAGAGTTGGTACTGTTGCATTTATGAGACAGAATAGGAATATTGAAGCATGAGAAAGTAATGCTTGGATATGGCTTGCGCAAAGACATTGAGAAAATTTATGAGTTTAATGCAAAGGTTGAACAAATTAATTGTAAGACTGAGATGCTATGGCCAGTTGAAATTGAAAAGGAAGCTAAACTAAATGATGAGTATTGGGATATGACAAAATGTGTTAAGAACTTACCTGATGAGACATATACGTATATTGAAGAGGTGTATAAAGGTCTTTGGTGCAATGAAGAAAAATGTTATGTAACGTCTGGCCTAGTAAAAAAGTTTCAAAGTGATGTATTGTTCAAGAACGATATGAGTTCTTTAGTGGATAAAATAGAAGAAACTGGAAATTTAGTGGTTAATCATGTGACATTGGCTGGTACTGCTAATGAGCATGAAAATTTAGATGTTAGTTCTCTAATGAATAGTCTAGTAGAATATAAATATTTGGTATCTAATCATATGCCATTAGCCAGTATTGCTAATGAGCATGGAAATTTGGTGTTAGTGCTCTAGTGAATAAGTCAATAGAAGGGAGAAATTTAGTATCTAGTCTTGTGTCACTAGCCAGCATTGCTAATGAACATGGAGACATATAATTAGGATCCCTGGTAAGTAAGACTATAGAAATGAAATTTTAGTGTCTGATCATGTGTTGTTAGCCTGTGTATCTAACGAACATGAAGATGTAGTAAGTAGTCATGTGTCAGTGGCTGGTATTGCAAATGAACATGAAAATTTAGAGAATGAGAAATATCTAGTTGATAAGCCATTAGAAAATAATTAGTAGTTATGTGTCACTAGCTGATATTGCTAATGAGCAAAGGGGATCTGATTAATGGCCATGATGCCAATGAGATAGAGGGGGCTGAAGAGACAAAAGTTAAAGATGAGAAATGTTACATGACAGACATCAGAGATAGATGTCAAAAAGGAATAGATGTCCTCTGAGGTCAGTATCTCTTCATATAGTGCAGTCTTTGCTCAGCTGTCCCATTCACATAAGAAATGCAGTACTTCATATATCCCAGCTGCAGACCATCAACAGAGCCACTACCTTCGAGTCACAACAGAGATGCTAGCTATACTTGCTGTATTGAAGAAAGTTCAACAGCTGTTTTAGGTTGTCGTAAGTTTCTTTCATGTAGACAACATGTCTGACTGGAATGGATGGAAATCGATTTCCATTATGCAGCAACACCACCTTGAGACTCAATTTCGAGGAGTCTATGAATAGTCACCTTTCTTGAGGGTCATGTTTGATTCCGAGGAAATTCATCAGGTCATCTACATCAGAGCAGAACACAAGATCATCTTCCTTTCTGAAGTAAGGCACAAACTGCTCATGATGAGTTCGAAACGAAGTCACTCAGACATTTTCCTTGAGAAGATTGCATTGTTTAAGTCTTGATCCAAGTAACTCTGCTTTGGCCTTGGACAGCTCCAGATCGCAAACACGATCGTTCATTTCTTCTTCGGTGAGAATGTGTGGAACAGATGACGCACCGCAGCAAACATGTGGATCATCATTAGACACCGAAGGCTGCAGAGAACCCAGCGTCGGTTCACCTCCCTCCTCATCATCTGAATTGATGGAAAATTCTTTTGGAGGTTCGGGAATGGGAAGGCCTTCATCGTGTGAAAGTGGTCAGAGAGCAGATTGCATATTCAGGTATGCTATTGTACTCTTCTTTTTCCTTGTGATGCCTCAAGAAACAGGTGGTACCATGCATAAGTAGCAGTCTTTGCATGATTGCTTGGCTCTCTCCAAACCATAGGAACAGCAAACGGCATCACCACTTTCTCTCCTTTCAGCCAATTTGGAAAATTTCTTGCACACATACTGCACATATGTGTGGGGCCCAGGCCTTGTCCTGGTCCCCAATCTCGCATCCAAAATAAAACTCATACGCCGCTTTCACTATTGGAGTGACGGCCCTTTTCTGGCTTACAAATGTCACTTCCCCGCAAATGTAACAAAATGTATCTCACTATTAACACAGTTATGAGGCATCACTACTGCTGGATTAAAATGGTAAGGATCACTTGTATTGTACTTATGACTCAGGGATAAATGGGTGTAGCTCAAAAGATTTGCTCACCCTACGAGATGTCACTTACAACTAATGATTGCATCATCTTTTGTCAGTGATCGTAAAGCCACGATGCCATGACTCAACTACATTGCATCAGACAATGATGCAATACCTCCGAAGGTTGTGTTTATGGTGGGCTGATGCAATAAAGCGCAATATGTTGCAATCTAGAATTCAAAATACAGCGTTGTGAAATGGTTACTTATGTACTCAATGCAGACTGAGTTGTTTATACATGGCCATCTCTGTCTCTCCTAAACAAGAGCCAATCAACAAATTTTATTGTCATTTTCGTGTTCAGCACCTCAAAATTAGTAAAGATTGGCTATTTTCATTTCAAAGTCTTTTTGTGTGTTGCCCAGTGTTGTGAATGCAATGTGAGGATGGGTAAAATTCAATGTAAAAATTATCCTGTTGGAGTTTTTTGACTGATGTAATTATTGTTATGCAACTGATTATTTGGCCAAAGTTTAGAGAGAGAGAGAAAAAAAAAATCATCCAGATGTAACCGATGAAAGTGAAAATAGTTATGAAGTTAATATCCACGGGTGCAGAAAGGAAATTGATAATTGGGAATTATCAGAAATAGAGTCATGTAGAATGTTGTGTAATGCCTACTTTTGGAAAGTCTGAACCAGTAGAGCATGGAAGTATAGTAAGAAAGTGAGAGGCAAGTATTAGCCGTGCCTGTCAGAGAAGTGCTGGGTAGACAGAAAGAGGCAAGTCAAGGGAATGACTCCTATGAAAGTTGGAAGCACAAAAACAAATATGTGCTTTATTAAAATTAAAGTTAGCAGATATAAGGCTAACAATGCATTATCTATGGCCAGTTGTAAAGAGACTAAAGGGTGTAGTTGGCAAAGACAGAATGACAAAAACAAGCTGCAGTGGAGGAAAGGTAGTATTAAGCCTAAGTAGTGTTAAATGCACAGGAAGTTGTAAGTAAAGGCACATATAACCATCAGCATGCTGGGAGAGGAGTAGAAAAACATTTCATGAAGCAACATAAGAGTGCAGAAACTTGGTTTAGAGTCTAGCAGCAAGGTGACAAAAGCTTCATCATTAATTGCTCAGCTGGCAGCGTGCAGCATCTAATGCATAGAGAACACTTTGTCATCCGAGAACCAGCTCTTCCACGAAGGCGAACTTGGGATTCACAGGCTGGGAGGGAGATATTGCATTGGACTGCACTGGACAACAGTCAGTGGAACTGTCTCGGACTGGGGTGAACTATTCCCACCTCTCCTTGCTGGGTAGCATCTAACTCCTCGGGGTAGGTAATGAAAGTCATGTGCTGTTATTTACATCAGACTGTAGGCTGACATTGCTGAAGTATGCCTAATTGTTGCAAACTTTGTGTTGTGGCTGAATGAACTGTTCTAACTGATGAACATTAATCTCACAAGTCATTGCATCTGCAAAGTGACCTGTGTTTGTGCATGAGTATTTTTGTGAACTTTTAGAGAATTTGACACTTTAGGAACTATGTCAAATGACATCCAGGAAGGACTGGTTTGAGCCCAATTGAATGGGATAGAAATTTAGGTGATGTCTGCCTCCAATTTCTTAAATGAGGGGGGGGGGAAGTGAGGCACATAAGGACTCAATCGGCTGGACCATTTTTTGCCAGAGCCTTGTCTAGCAACAAGGGCAGCTCAAGGCCGGTGAAAACAATTATGTGTTAATAAAGTCCCATTCTCGGAGTTGCATCCAACGAAGGCCATCCACTAGTTTGAAATGTGGGTGTACCTGATTGGATCGAGTGAGCCTACACCCCCACAAAATATATCACATTATTGCACTGGTGGCAGAGTTTTCTAACAGAGGAAGAATTTCAAAAGAGACAGTTGTGCCTTGCACTCTGGTAGAAGATGGGCGTAAAAATGTCACCCTGTTTTGCATCAACCATTTTCCGTTCTTGCACCCACGTGATGGTCCACCCATTCACTTTTACTTTTCCTTAACCAGTTTTACTTTATTTATGTTATATTTTATCAGTTTGGACTGGATCACAATTCTTTCTTCTGAGCTGAAGTAGTTGTGCATGCGCAACTCTGACCTTTCAACTGTCAGCCAGTAATGCGCATGTGTAGGACACGACACCTCTTGTGCCATAGCTAGTACGATTGTCAGATTATGCAAATGTTTTTCCTGGCATGCAATAGACACGTCCCGGATTGTATGTGGAATGTATAACTAAGTGATGTTAGGTCACAGAGTTAGCAGATGTTGAAGGTTAAGTATGTGGAGTTGAAGTAAGAGTGGAGTAGGAGTCAGTATGAGCCAGTAGGAGGAGGAGAAGTCAGTACGAATGTGTTGTGTAGATAGAAGGAGTTGTTAGTAGAGATTTAGGTAGATGCAAGTTGTTAGTACTCCAACTTTTTATATTCATCAACTGAATTGGTAAGTCTTTGAATTTTTCGAAAATAAACTTTGTTTTAGAAATATTTGACTTTTTCTATTTTTCTATTGAGCAACATTAATTGGTTTTGGATTAGATTTAAACTTTAATTAAACTTGAGAATTCTTTTCGAATTCTTACTTGATAAGTAATGCTATAAATACAAAACGAACCCTATTTCAACTTTATTTGGCAAGCTAATATTGTCTGGTGCCCGACAAGCTATCCAGAATTTTGAATAAATTTAGGTCAGACAGACGATTCAACTTGAAAAGTTAATGATCTTTGGAGCATTACAATAGGTGTTAGTCCCCCCCCCCCAATAGGGGACCACCTTGACATGGTGGGGGGGCTTTGGGCCCAGCAACCCGGTTGAAGGCTGTGCCGGCCGGATTGGGTCCCCGGTCGGACATAGCCAAGACCAACCGAGGTCGAGATTGCTGCCAACCGGTTGGGCATGCCAGTTGGATGGGGATGGTGTCTTAGACCTCACCTATCATGTGCTCTGGGTGAGCAGTTCGAGGGCTCTTCCCAGTAGGTCGTTTGTGTCCCAGTAGGTCAAGCCCTCGCCAAAGTCTGGGCCTTACTAAGAGTCTCCACCCCGGGAGCAGAGCGAACTTGGATTTATATATCCTTGTTCATGGCTAACTGGGGAATAGATTAAATTTAGGTTTCTTCCGGTGGTTAAGCTTTCCTTTCTGTAGGACTGCTGCCATGTGAGGTCGGGGTTGAGGTATGTCTATATGGCACTTTCTTGTCCCTGGCTCTAGATAGGCATGGCTTTTCATAACTGTAGTGTCGTAAGACGGAATCGGGAATTGCTGTGGGAACGAATAGAACGAATAGGTGTTAGTACCCCCCCCCCCCCATAGGGGACCACCTTGATGTGGCGGTTTTGGGCCCAGTAACCGGTCGAAGACTCTGCTGACCGGATTGGGTCCCCGGTTAGACAGAGCCAAGACCAACCGAGGTTGAAGACATCGTGGACCAGTGTTTAGTGGCCTGGTTGGACGGTGTAAGAACCTCAACATCAGGTGCTCCGTGGAGCAGTTCAGAGGCACAGATGAGCGAATTTGGTCTCCTAGTAGGCACGAGCCCCTTTTCAAAGTCTGGGCCACACTAAGAATCTCCACCCCGGGTGCCGAGCGAACTTGGATTTACATATCCTTGTTCATGGCTAACCGGGGAACAGATTAAATTTCAGGTTTCTACCGGTGGTTAGCTTTCCTTCTATAGGACTGCTGCCACGTGAGGTTGGGGATGAGATGCATCTATATGGTGTATTCTTGCCCCCGACACAAGATAGTCATGGCTTTCTGTTAACTTGGCAGTGTCGTGAGACGAAACCGGGGATTACCATGGTTGCTGAACATCTGGCAACAAATAGTACAATAGGTGTTAGCACCCCCCCCCCCCAATAGGGGACCAGCTTGCCATGGTGGTGGGGGGGGGGGCTTGTGGCCCTGCAACTGGTCGAAGACTCTGTTGACCGGTATGGGCCCTGGTTGGACAGAGCCAAGACCAACCGAGGCTGGCCTTGATGGGGTATCGATTCTGCCAATGAAGCCATTAAAATATCTTTTGGGGACCACAAAGTGAATTTCCAAAGATTTGGGAAAACAGATTAATAGGAAGTGACCAGGTTGTTCTTATATATCTTGAAATAGTAGTAGTCTTCTCTATTTAATCGATTTTGGGGGTGCACCTCTTCAAGAACAGGAGTGTAAAAGACTGAAGCCATCTAGTTTTTTTTTTTTTTGTTAATGTTCTTAGTTATTTTTGTTCATAGGTCTCAAAAACTTGATTTCGATGCTTATGTTAAGCAGCAGGGATATCGGGTCCAGGGCTTCTCAAGAAAATCATATACTTTAGTGCAAACTCGTGCACCATTTTTGTGTAGATAAGTGCAAATGTATAATAGATGAATAAATAACTCAAAATATCACAGAATAGTAACGGGACTTGTCGCAAAAGTGCTGTCAGTAGGAACAGACTCAAAATTTAAACATTTTGAGTCTGTGGTTCTTGGGAATCAGACATACGCCTGATATTGCTTAATGTTATGAAAATCTCATCAATAACATAAGAAAAAGTGGGAGAACATTTTTTTCCCTATCACTGGTTCCTGATCCATCTGATAGCAAGGATCCTTCAAGAGAAGGGACCAGAAGGGTCATTTTGTCTGACCACCGACTCATTCATTCATTAGTGAATTTTTTTTATATTAACTTTAGGACCTCTGAGCACCACTTTTTTTGCACACAATGGGCTAAATGGCCAGGTCACAAGAAACCAATGGCTCAGAGAAGGTTGGGAAGGGACCCACTATACAGCTGTTAGAAGACAGATGGAAACTTCCTGTTAAAGCCATCAAGCAAGGTCTTCAACCTATACAGGGTATGGCTCTCCTGCTTATAGGAACACGGTTTTATGTCCCATCTGACAGACAGAGGCCTTTTAAGAGCCTATTGGTATTCCCTTTCCAACTGAGAACAGTATGGGGTTTTGGCAAAGATAAATCTCAACTCTGGCCCAGGTGGAACTCGAACCTGAGAACTACAGATTATGAGCCTGGTGCACTACCGACTGAGCCAATCCCTGCCCCTCTGATATTAGATTTAACAGTAAAAGATAGATAACTCAGATTTAGCCTCACATTTTAACTGACAAGCATCAGATAAGGCATAGATTTTCCTTTCTGGTATTGTCTTTCTGCTTAGCTCTTGCATTACTCACAGACCTTCTCTATGGTGTATTAAATTAACAAGCTACTATCGGGCCTTTGCCTATCTAAGGGGTAAATTTTTATATTGATTTTGTGAAATCAGAATCAAAACCTTTGGTAAATATTAATAGCAGTTTTTTTTTACCAGGCACAGACTGGTAAGGGGCACTGAAAGCTGTAACATTCCAGGCCCTTAGTGTTGTGGGCCCCTGGGACCTCATAGGAGCAGGATATTTTTAATAATAATTGTTACTTTACAGAAATTCTACACATTTCGAGAAAAACTATTTTATACTTCACGTATTAACTCTCAAAAGAATAACTACTGAAATCTTGAAAAATAAATTGAATTTTTTTATTGCAGCTCCCCCCCCCCCCCTGCTACAGTTGTGTCCCTAAATAGAAGGTGCCAGTCCACCCTTGGTTTTTACATTGACTAGGGGCCTCAAAATTTTGAAGTGTTCCAGGTATCTTTGGGCCTGTGAGAGGGCTTAACAGAAATTAACAATTCTGCAAACAAACAGAAAATTTTTTGGGGACCACTTACTGAATTTGGAAAGATTTTGGGTGTAAAAGATTAGTAGGAAAGCATAATCGAAGTAAGCAGAAGACTTTTGTTTGTTTGTTTTGTTGGCCTTGAAGTAGTAATAGTCTTCTCTAGCAGCTGGATTTTGCAGGCATAGGAGTATAAAAGGCTGAGCTTCATCTGTCATCTCTCTAAAATTCCTTTAGGGAGGGGTTCTCAATGTGGGGTATACGATAAAAAAAATTTCGGTACACCATGAGAGCTCAAAAGTCGCTAGATCTAGTAACAAAGCAAAAAATAACCATTATTATACTATAATTATAATTTTATCTATTTATACAAGGGGTACGTAAGTTACATACACATTTCCAGAGGGTACATGAAGCATAAAAGGTTGAGAACCACTGCTTTAGTGGATGATTTTAGTTCACATATTTCTGTTCATAGTTTTAAGAAAATTAACCATTACCCTAGGAGCTAGGGTACTTTATTGTGAATCAAAGGGACTTCTACTGAAAATCATTAAATCTGAGGATTTGATTAAAATTAGAAAGATTTAGCTTCATTTTGTGTAATATCGTTAACACGTTTTTTTTTTCTGGATTGCAACAAAACAGGACATGAGTTTTGCTTTTCATGAAATTCAATGCATTTAGTACTTAATGTAGTACAATACAAATGAGGCACACATCTGACTGCACTGGTTAATGTTACAATGGTGTCTTGTGCAAAAAAAAAATGTCTTGTTGCAAGGTTTTTTAAAACAACTAAATATTTTTACATACAAGTACATACAATACGAAACTTTTATAAATTTATCCTCTAAAAGATGAAAAACACTCTTTTCTAAAAATATTCTCAATGTAAAAGGGCTTACTTTGAGTGATTTCTTGATATATCAAAATGCCTTGCTGATGAGAAAATTTTATTAGCAATGGATGAGAGCCAGTGCTAATAATATCTGGTGCTAAATATAAAATGTGAATTCCTTCCCAAAAAATATTTTGGGGAAACGGATATTACACAATATGTCCAAGGCTTAAAATTGTTAAAGCCACTTTTGAGCCATTCATATACCTAAATGTTAAAAAATTTCTTCAATAAATGCCCATTCCTGGACTAATGTTTAGCATACCTGACTATTAAACCAGCGGGCATATTCTTGTGTATGTGTTTTTATGTTCTATGAGAAACCAGGATAAACCCAATAGAGATTTAAGGTTATATCCATCCTTTGTGTAGGGAGTAACTTCTTCCCCTTTAAAAGAAAAAGGGTATTACTTGTCATCATTACCAGGGCAACAATCTCCCTCAGGTGGTTATAACCTAAAACAAGGATTAACCCTAAAAAGTCAAAAATACACCTAAAACCTTAAAAACCTAAAGCTTCAAAGGAAGGTAGAGCTCCGATTTGCCTATTCAACAAGATTGCTGGTACTCTATCTTCCATTGAAGTGAATATGAATTTAGTGGCTGATTAAACCATCGATATGTTTCAGGTTTATTTTTTACCTTTTAGAAGGCATTTAGAAGACAGGTATTTTTTAAATTGTTTAATTCTTTTATTTTCATTTTTTAATGCAATCAATAATTTATTTAATAATATGCTTAGATGCCTCAATCAGAATTCTGATATTTAAGTACAGTGTATAAATAAATGATTAGGAGTTTTCAAATAGGATGCTATAGCAATCCAAAGTGCCAAAAGTTCGTGTTGCCATTTGCACAGAGCTTTTGCATTGCTTTAAGTATGAGGGAGATGCAGTTCTGCAACAGATAATGACCAGTGATGAGATTTTTATTCATTATTTTACTCCAGAAACCAAGTGAGAAAGCTGTGAATGGTGCCACAAAGGTTCCGCATGGCTGAAAAATTCAAGACAGTGCCATCTACAGAAAAGCTAATGGCTACTGTATTCTGTGATGCAAGCAAGATATTCCTGGTGGATTTTCTTGCACTGGAAGCAACAATGAATGCACAGTATTATGCTACCTTCATAAAAGAGAAGCTTCAACCTGCCATCCACAAGAAGAGGCCAGGAAAATTGTTGAAACAGGTCATCCTGTTACATGTAATGCTAGGATACACTGCTCACATAACAATGGCAGCTGTGGTATCAATGGGCTGGGAAATACTCAGCCATCCCCCCTACAGTCCTGACTTGGCTCCAAATGATTTCCACCTGTTCGGCCCATTTTAGGAGCATTTAGGTGGGAAGAAATTCACACAGATGAACAACTACAGCAGTGTGTTCTACAGTGGCTATGACAGCAACCCAAATCCTTCTACATGGCTGGAATACAGAATCTTCCACAGAGATGGGTTGGGTTGTTTTACCTCTGAGTAACACTTTTTGCACACAATGGGCTAAATGGCCAGGTGACAAGGACCCGGAAGGTTCAGAAGGTTGGGGGGAAAAGAACCCACTGGAACAGCTGTTGGGAGACGATGGTAGCCTCTCATCAAGGCCACCCAGCATGTTCTTTAACCTGCATAGTGTATAGCTCTTCTACACGTTGACACGGCTTAACATCCCATTCGATGGACAGTGGCCTTTTCAAGTCCATTGGTATCTCCTACTGACCAGGGCAAAGTGGAGAGTTTTGTGGAGATAAATCTCAGCACTGACCCAGCTGGGACTCAAACTTGGGAACTGCAGATTATGAGCCTGGTGTGCTACCAACTGAGCCACCCCTGCCCTAATAACCTAAACAATCATATTACGCAGTGAAGAGGCAGTACAAAGAGAATCCACTGACTAAAGAATATAATGATAAACACTTATTCCTATGCATAAAATTTTACTTCCACAAAAAAAAAAAGAAAACCATCAGAAGTAATAGTATCTAAGGCATATTTTCCTAATTATGCATATTGTTATATGACAAATATTGGTCAGTACCATCTGAGGCTACTTGTTTCAAAAGCCCTACGATCACTAACAAACGAACGTTCGTTCCATAATTTAAAACACCTAGCAAAAATCAATAATCTCATTGGAGATGACTATTCTAACAAGTGCATATCACTAAACAAAGAATTACCATCCCGCAATTTAAGAAAACCACACAAGAAAATTATCAGAGACAACCATTTTAACCTGAACATACTACTGAACAACAACCTCCAGAACAAACCAATCTTATACAATTCACTGCTGATCTGCAGTATAAAAAAGACCTCAATGCATAATTTGAAGATTTCGAATGTGTTGCAAACTCACTTCAGAATGGGCACCCATGAAATAGTACTTGCTCCAAATAAGATGCTTCCAAAAATTGTATATTACTTTTAACTCGGACAAATTCAAAAGTTTCAAATAAAGAATGTTCTTGAAAGCCTAATATTCAAGCTTTTTACTATACTTTTTACATACAATTTCCACGTGAGGTTACTATCTATAATTACTGGTTTTGGTAGACAGGATTTACTTTCGACAGATCAAATTCACCCGATACTCAGTAATTTATATTCTGGAACTTATGAAACATATCTACAATGTTCTACCATATTATCCCAAAATTCCAGACTGCTCTTATAAATCTTCAAACACAGGCTCAGTGCAGCTCAGAGAGCATTTCCAATTCATCCCCCTTTCACGGCACCTTAGGGGCACACCAGGTCCGCACTTGACCTTGGCAACCCCAGACAGGCCACATGTGCACCCACCGATCGAGCGTATTTCCTCTCTATCTCATCCTGCTACTAGGACAGTGCCTGCCTGACAACATGCTGAAGTGGACGGTATGAAACGCGTTGCAATGCCTGGTCACCATCTTGTGTAGGCAACTGGCTCAGACAACTAATAGGTGCATGAAGTTTAGAATAACACCCAGTGACTCATACCACAGAGGCAGCAAAGTGTAACACCACTGCACTTAAGAACCAAGAGAGAAGCAACAATACCAGACCTGTGAAAATATCAGCTACTGAGAACAGCACACAACCCAGAATTGTCCCCCTTGAACAACCAATGAAGCTACCCCTGAAGAACAAAGAAAATGCGGGTATGACTATTTAACCTAAACTTCACTGCACCAATCTATGATTATCAATTATCATATTAGTGTCAATGAGACGATTGTTTGTTGTGATAACAGGTGACTAGTACAGCACTTAGCAGTGTTTATAGAGTTAACTTCATCTATCTTTAATTCAGCACATTGTGTTTTACCCTTCATATTTATCAAAAATAACATTTAAATCTATGATACATATATATTTTTTTACCTGTTTATTCCGCTTGAAAAAATATAATAAAGTTTAAAAACAAATCTATTTGAGATTACAGTGAACTTATGAGCATGCTTGGTCACTGTAAACAGCATCAAGTAGCACCAATTTAGTTTATGCCTTTATTTTGTTGTCCCGGACTTAGATTATCGATCGGTTGCATTTCTGCATATTTTGTGCTATTTATATCCAATGGCAAATCTTATGGCAAGTCTCACAAGTGAGCACATATTAGGGAGTGGAGATACAGCTGCACTTTTAATACAATAAAAGAGCTAAATCGAAAACAATTCTTCCCTTTCATTAATATTCTCCTTTTAGGAAAAGGGAAACAATACCGTACAATTTGGAGGCAGACTTTCATAAGTGAAAAATGAAAAAAAAAAACTAAAAGTCAGATTTTCAAAGACAAACTCAGATATTTGGATTTTAAACCAAAAATCAGAGCAGATGGCAGCTCTGTATTAACAGTAACAATTAATTTACAATGTTCAGCATAGCATTCTGATAGTTAAAACAATAAAATCACCTCTCTCTGAAGTTTTCTTTTCTCTGCCTTTAATTCATCTTCTATTTTCTCTGCATTTTCTGTTGCACCTTTATACCTTGCCACTTGGCTCTCCAGTCTAATTATCTAAAAAAGAAAATTGTGCTATAAGCCAGCTGAAAATACAGTCAGAGATAGTCATTACAAAAACCTGTAATTATATCTAGATTAATATTCTGCCATATGAAAACTATGTTTATTTAGACAATCAAATACCTACATGCATTTGCCAATGAAATGAACTAAAATATTAACTTCTTGTAGAATCTAATGTATAAAATATTGATTTTTCATTTGTACATTGAATAAATTACTAACATAAATTAATTTAATGAAAGCTTTTTGTAAAAAGAAACTGAAAACCAGTTTAATGACTCTGACAGTTTGTAAAAACAAGAAATAGAAACAGTTCTGCTTTAACAAGGTAATTAGCCTTAACTGAGCCTTAAGAGCTTATTCATTTGTCTTATTCTCATTGTCTGAAGATTATTCTGAATAGTCATTAAATGGAAAATGCCATTTAAAAATCTAATTATTACATACTATATATAATATTCAAATATATGTACTTTTTCAGCGATACTAGAACAGAAGTTGTTAAATGTTCACATGAAAAAATTCTTTCAACACCAATTTGATCAAAATACAAAAAAGTCTAATTGCTGTGATTTTGATGACAAAAATTAATAAAATTGTGTCATAAACATGGAATAGTTAATAGAAAGCAGATTTCACATTTCAATATGGGCAAAAAAAAAAACCCTAAGTAATAAACATTTATATTAAAAAAATGAGCATTTTAACACTTTTTAAGTGTTAATTATATATGAAATTTGGGTTCTGCAAAAATTCTGCACTGTGCATAGAAGTATTTCAAGCTAAAGAAGTTTCAGATCTACTGGTATGAGCAACAGTAACAATTTCTAATGTTCAGCATAGCTTTTTGATACTTATAACAATAAAATCACCTTCTTCAAAATTTTTCGATGCATCATATTGTTCTAATGCAATTTAAATGATATAATTTCTTGATTAACCTTCTAAACATCAACTTCAATCTGACAATGGAAAATATAAATATATCTGAAATCGAGGTAATTGATTATGATGATAGATTAGATAACTGATCAACTGTTATGAATATTTGCAGTAATCTGTGTTCTGATTAGTTTGTAACATCCCTTTGTATGCTCAGGAAGTGTTTTCTACTGTAACCTTTGTAACATCATGAAATAAAGTCATCTTCTTATGCTCCTAGGGCCATTTGAACTTTCGTGATGTATTATATTTATCTTAAAGGCATCATTTTCATATAAACACCCCACCTTCTTGTAGTGCAGGCTGTTAGTACCTTTCAAAATAGATATTTTCTTTTGGAAGGGAACAGAAGGGGAGGGATGCCAGTTCAGTATGGCCTATTGATCTGGTCATCTAAGGCCATTTCTTTTTTTTTTTCAACCCTGCTGAGAAGTGGTCAACTTCACAGGGTCCTGGTGCTGACCATTTATACCTACTGGACTGGTTTTAGATTTGAACTTGATTATGGATCCTGGACTTGCTGCACTGGTGGGCCTCTGGGTTTCCAGCCCTAAGTGAACAGAGGCATGGGATACCTCATATCAGCTGATGGATAACCCTAATCAGAGGCCATCATAGGTACCTGAACCTCACTTAGCTAGTTGGGCATCGTCAATCCTAAACTGGAGTAATGTGTCTCAGGCAGGCCACATGGCTCTTGAAAAAGTCCATTTGAAAAGGTAGTGCCTGAAGTTCCTACCAGCATTGGTGACTTCAGCCTTTGGCAGAGGAGGAACAGCTCTTTGCCTCATGCCTGTGATCAGGGGGCTGTTTGATATTGTTTATCCTACCTATATCAATAAACCTAGTTTCTTTAAAAATCCTACCAATCATTTTCTCTCTACAAGAATGTGGAATGTGAGGACATTACATAGAGATTATTCTCTTGATGTCCTTATGCAGGAATTCCAGCATTATAACCTAGATATTATAAGCTTGCAAGAGATCAGATAGACAGGTAAAGGTGAGATACTTAAAAATAACTTTAAATTTCTCTTTTCAGGAAGGCAGGATGGAAAGCATCTCCAAGGTGTAGGTTTGCTTCTCAGCAGACACGCTAGTGATGCTCTTCTAGGTTATGACTGCATTAATGAAAGATTTCTTACAGCAAAGTTTAAAACAAAAATAAAAGACTTGAATGTCATCAGTTGATGATGATGTATGACAGGTGGTATGTCTTGCAGCGATTGGTTTAGCATTGCTAATGGAGTTAGACAAGGGTGCATTTTGTCTCCTTTTCTCTTTAGTTTGGTTATTGATCATGCTATGTGAAATTATTTGCAAGATTTTAGCCTTAAATGGTCTAGAGATTTCAAAATTTCTGATTTAGATTATGCACATTATTTGGCATTGTTGGCTAATGATGTTGATGAGATGAATTCTTTAATTAGGGCTGTTGATGAGACTGGTAATAGAGTTGGTTTGGTGATAAACAGAGATAAAACTAAAATGATGAAAATTGGTCAGGCAGTTAGTGCTTCTGTCACTCTGAATGGTTGCACCTTTGAACAAATGTCTCAGTTTATTATCTTGGGAGTTGTGTAAAAGATACTGGTGATGTGTGGCACGAGATTAACAGGCGAATAGGGATAGCCTCTGGGACTTTCAGGAATCTTTGGAGAGTGTAGAGAAATAGGCATATACACCTAAAGACTAAAATTAGGCTGTATAATAATTTGGTTCTTTCTAGGGTTAGTTATGGTAGTGAAACTTGGATGCTTTGTAAACAAGATAACAGAAAACTTGATGCTTTTGAATCTAGATGCATACACAGCATCTTGGGTATTAGGTGGTTCAACTTTGTAAGCAATGAAGAGGCTAGGCAAAGGAGTCAGCAACCTCTTCTGAGCAGTATATTGTGCAAAGAGAGACTCTGTTTGTTTCACCATGTTGCCCATATGGATAATTATATATTAGCAAATAAGGTTATGAACAGTGGGCCTAAAGGTCTCAGAAAGAGGGGGAAACATAGGATGTGTTGGACAGACAATGTCAAACAAGACCTTGTTAAAATTGGTGTGCAGTGGAGAGATGCAGCAGATATAGCTTAGGACAGAAATGCTTGGAGATTAAATTGCACTGTCTGGTTGGATCTCCGTAGCCCATGGCTGCTTGAGGATGATGATGATGACTATCAAGTTCTCAGAAAAACAGATATATTGATTTACTTACATTGCTTTGTAAAGTAGTTATTTCTTGTTCAGCTTTCTTCAACCTGAACTTATAGTCACTAATTTGTTTGTTGGCTTCACCTGAAAGTGATATGAACATATTTAAATTTAATACAACTACAAAATTTATTTCTAACATTTCTGGAAGTGTATAATTTTTTTTAAAACAGCTATGCTACTATTAATAATAATCATTTATGTCATAGTCTAGTTATATAAAACATGTTTACCATCATTATAGACATGATTATACTTAATTTGTATACACTTTAATTTGTTTAAATTACAAATCAATCATTTAACAGTATATTTCCCTAATACACAAATATAAAGTATTTCCATTAGTACAATTTAGGATTTAAATACTCCAAAATTGAATGTGTACACAAATTGTAGTAAAATTTTCAAAAACAGATCTTACTATAAATAAATTCTAGAATTAGCATTGCTTCACAGTAGAGTTGAAACTAATGTGTACATGCTATTGTAAGATGTATATACTTTAATTTGTTTAAATTACAAATCAATCATATTAATATCTTTAGTATAACCATTATTATGGAGGCTATTTTATAGTATGAACATTGTTTTAGTCAACAGCACGTAGTTTGAAAAAAAAAAGGATAGAATTGGCTGGTGATAAGGTACAAAAGTTCATTGTAATTACATATTTTGCAATGAATTCAATCAACCAAATAAAATATACTAAAATTCGGTGTAAACATTCACTGCAACATAGAATATACTTAAGGTGAATATCCTAAACACTGACACAGGCATGCTGTAGATAGCGCAGCTTCTGTCCACATTTCCAATTTTTGTGGTACACAAATAAAATATCCCAACTGTTTTCAACAGTTAAAGATATTTTGGTGCAGTAATGAAATAATTATTTGTGGAACATGCACATATCACCTAAGAGTACTTGCTATAATAGGAATCACTATTACATTTTTTAAAATTTAAAGTATAAACCTTAGATGCTTTGATGATTAGAGAATCTGATTATTTCAGCAGAAATGTCCTTGTATGAGAAAATCTGAAAAAGCTACAATAGCTTATGTTTTTTTCACCCTATGTGTAGCATAAAAAATATTTGGAGACTAGAGAATAAGGAAAGAAAAAAACCATCTGTATTTGTCCTTTATACTGTGTCAGAGATTCTGCACTCTTAAAATTCAGTAGGTGATCTTTTATGTGCATGCACTAGTGATCTACATCAGAATTATGATCAGAAACAGCACCAATAACAATGCATCAGCTAAGGATGTTCAGCATACGTACAGGTCAGGGTCATAGTGAATTGATTTAGTTTTTACGATTCAATCAACAATGACATGCTTGAAACTTTGCTTTATACAATCCTCATTTGCTTGAAAAACATTAAAAAATTATTTTTTCTTTCTAGGATCACTGCATGTGCAAAATAAGTGGATAAACCTCTCAGAGTTTTAGTAGAATGGAACTGACCTAGATGCTATTTCAATAAAGTGAAAACAACATTCCTAAAGGCAAAAAAGTGGTTTACCAAAATTGTTTTCATAATTAATATGTTCAAAGTATAGTGCTTAATATGGGAAATTCATCTTACCATACTAAAGCCTGTATTTTTGCAATTTGTTTCTCATCTGTAAAATTCTAATACAAGATCTAATTTCTAGAATTATTTTTAAGAACAGATTCAAGCTTTTAATTGCATTCATTGTCTGAGAAAGCACAGTATTAAAGCTTTTTAATACAGATTAAAAGCTTTTAATTGCATTCATTGTCTGAGAAAGCACACTGTATATGAAGCTTGCTACATCCACACTTAGTACCTATTTCACTAAATAGATGGAATACATCAGTTGACTCTATTTGTCAAAAGCATGTACGTGTTTTTGCTATACATCAGTTGGGAAAAACATCTTGGAATCTGCAGGTAATGGAAAACAGCAATACCTGCTGTAACTGTGTTGTTCTTATGAATTCAGTGTTACTTTACAATATTTGCAACCTGTGCTGTGTTCTGGAAACACAGCATAGATGAAAATAAACACGATTTGGCAAAATTTTGATACTTGAAATTTCTTTTTCTTAAACTTTTAACTCATCAAAATTGACTGTACAGCATTTTTATGCTTCTTTTACAAAACACTAATTGTTCAAAGCACAGAAAGAAACAAGTTGAAAATTAAAATCCTTTTACTGAAAGTTCGAAACTTGTACTTTAGACTACCTTCTCCCATATCTTAAAAGTGAATTAAAAAATGTGTACTTGTATAAAAAAAATACTTAAATACAGACCTAAATTAGATGACATTTTGAAATCATACTTTTAATGTATTTTGCATTTAGAATAGGAAAACATTATATAATTTAAAACCTAATAGCTAATTAAAATGTAAATTTATACCTCGAAATAAAGTGCCAAATTACAAAAGTTTTTATAACTATCAAATAATAAACAACTTTAATTTAGAATTTTCTATTAAAAATATTCTATCACAACTAATTTTTGATAACTTACGTTGGACTTCCATAAGCTTCATCTCAGGACCATTTATCTGTGGCCCATGGTTTAAAGTCATATACTCCATTTTAGACATTTTTTGCCTTTCTTCTTCCAAGTCTAGTCGTAATCTGTAAATCTTTAAAATCAACATAACACATGAACTTCCTCAAAAAATAACCTAAAGAATTTTAAAAGCTATATGCAGATACAATAGTGATCTTTAAAAAAATAAACAGTGATTGTGAAAAAAAATTCATGTCCATAAGTAGACATTACCTATTTAACAATTTTTAATTAACAATTCTTAATTAAATATTAGAACATGCCACATTTTTTTTGGTTTTTTTTTTTTACACTTGCCAAATACTTGATTAATCTTTAATTTTCTGCAATTTTGTTTTAACTTTTTTCTTCTTCATAAAAATATCTAACATCATTAAAACTATATCTGTTAAGAAGAAAATCTACATGATGAAAAACCACTGATCACCATTATAATCAAATTCAAACTCAAAGTAAAAAAATTTACTTTCAGTTCCCAGCAGAGTGTTGTATCTAATAAAGCAGCGTATCCCAACATAGTGTTGCCTCTGGCTTGATTCAGCAAATAGAATATTGTTCATGCAAGTAAAAAAATAAATACTCCCTCAAACAGCTGCTTGTCACAGAAGTCTGACAGGAGCTTGTCAGTTTAATACGAGAAGAATTTGTGAGGAAGGTGAGACCTCAGCAGGAAGACAACACAAACATTCATGCTTTTACCTGGGGCACAAACCCAGGTCTCTTTGATCAGCAGTAAAGTATGCTAATCACTCAGCCAGAGGGGCAGATGTAAGTAGTATGTTCAAAAACTGTTTGAATAAAAAAGACTGCTGGAAAGTCCTAAAAAAAGACATGCCGCTGGAGAAATTGGATTCTCTAATCATCAAACTAGCTAAGGATTATAATTTAAATTTAAAAAAATATATAGTGATTCCCCCTATAGCAAGTACTTTTAGGTGATATGTGCATCCATGAGCATGTTCCACAAATAATTATATCATTGCACACCAAAAATCTTTAACTGTTAAAACAGTTGGGAGATTTTATTTGTGCACCACAAAAATTGGAAATGTGAACAGAAGCTGCACTACATGCAGTAGTTGTTGATAGAAGTTCACAGACATCCAGACATATATGGGTCAATAATCAGCTTACATATGCATAAAAAATTTGGAACAGACAAAATTGAAATTATTGTTAACAGAAGCTTAAGAAATAATGGACCAATGAAAATATTCAGAGCAAATTTCAGATTAATTGTACATTTCCAATGTATGCAACTGTAATGAAGTGATGACATGGTTTCATTGTGATGTAATGATATTGCCTGGAAGTTCGTTCAGTGTTCTTCATCTTGTTCAAAAATAGAAATAAATAAATAAAAGCAGTGAATAATAGTACGTGTTAATGTGTACTCAACACTACTCAAACTTGATCAGTACACTTTGGCAGTATTACAGATATGAGGTAATCTGTAGTACTGCCAAAGTCTATGGATGAAGTTTTGAGACTCACTACTGAGAGATTTGGAAAATGCAAATCATAATATCTCATCAATACCTATCCAAACCAAAAAGAATTTTTAATTTACCTAAAAAAAATTGAATGTCTATAGATAGATGACAATGTGAAAAGTTTTTCAACTGCACAACAACATGTACTGTTATTCACTACTCTGTAGCATTTCAACTGCTATAAACATCTCAAGTTAAATGATGTTATTTCGTGTTCAAACTATATTAAGGACTTAGATACCAGTTATAAATGATTGGTTAGTTACCAGTTATGCTACAGACATTCAAAATGGTTTCTATAGTGGTCTACTTGCTGTCTTATATAGTACTATTACTCTGTTTTGGCATTTCATATGTAAATTCGAGCAACAATGGCTAGATAGTACTCTACTAATGCATTTAGGTTATGAAATTTTTATGTGTTATATTATATTATTGTATTATGTTTTTTTCATTCTTATATCTCGTTTTCTAACTGTTACTAAATATTTACCGTGTGTGTATTTAAAGCCAACTGAGACTGAAGGTACTTTGAATCATAATGTTGTGTGATCTAAACAACAGATACTACTGGATATAAGATTAATTCTTTTATTAATAAATAGTACTAAATGTAGAATGTAATCATGCAAGAGTAAAAACTAAAAGAATATCATATTACTTCTGGAAATATCTGACAGTACCTACAAAACAAAAATTTCTCATTTATCTCTTAGAACAAAAATCCCCCCCCCCCCTCCAACTGGATAAGGGGTCAAACATTACTCCAATGTAAACCTCTTGACCATCGAAATTTCTAGCAAAAACAGATCATTTACATATTAGTTTTTACTTTCAGCATTTTCCACATTTTTCCTCCATTAGAGGGTTCTATTTTACCTACTGGTAGATTTGGAGAATGAAAATCACAATATTTCATCAATACCTATCCAACTCAAAAGAATTTTTATCTAAAAAATAAAATATATACTAACAGATGACATAGTGAAGACATTGACATGTTCATTTTCAAAATAAGCTAAAAATAACAATATTTTACCTATTTCACTATTTCAAAGAAATTTTGAACAAGAGTTTTAGGGGTAATTTGGTAAATGGATCCTTCGATGAAATTTTCACTTTAATTAGGGCTTTTTTTCTCCAAAAAAACATCCCACCCAAACTGTACAATAAAGCACTGCTTTGATCAAAATTAGTTTGATTAAAGTAAAAGTTACAAGCTTTCACCAATCAGAGGAACTGAGAACTGAAAGGTATTATCTATAAAAAAATAAACATCACCTCAAGCAGCTGCTTGCCACAGAAGTCTGACAGAATCCTGTCAGTTTAATACACCATAGTAAAAGTCTGTGAGGATGGCGGGACTTCAGCAGAAAGACAACACAAACATCCATGCCTTACCTGGGGCTCGAACCCAGTTCCCTTTACTCAGCAGCCAAGCACGCTAACCACTCAGCCACAGGATAGAAAAAATAAATATCCTATCAAGCAGCTGCTTGCCACAGGTCTGACAGGAGCCTGTCAGTTTATATGCCGTAGTAGGTCTGAGAAGATGGCAGGACCTCAGCAGAAAAACAACATGAATAAAGGAAGTTCAATACAAGTTACAGATACATTTCGTTTTTTGGAACCACCTAATAGTCAAACCATAAGCCACAGAAAACTGTAATAACTGGTTAGTTGTTATCACAATGAGAATTTCATTTTGCTGTTAGAATCAATTTTAACAGCAAAATGAAATTGTGAAGGTTAAGATATGTAACATCAATTCTGCAATAATGAAAAGAGGAAAAACAGTGACTGAAGTACTGAGATCAAAAAGGCTTTTTTTAAATGTTGAATACAGACAAAAATACTTTGCAATGGCTAAAATAGTTGTAAAATATGTGTTAGAGTATTACAACTTAGATATATTGCTTTTATACTTTTATTGAAATTGTGGAATTTTTTTTAATATTCTGAAAAGGTATTTGAACTTGTTCATTTTCAGCATTTCAATGCTACTTCTGGTATTAGTTACCCAAATGAATAGAAGGAATCATCACCATTATATAGTGACAAATAAAAGCGGAATTTTTAATACCATTTTGCTACTCTTAAGGTACTTCAGCAAACACATACATTTTTGACCTCACAAGATAGAAAGCATAAAATTACAGATAAAAACTGTATGACATAAAAATTATTATTTAATATGAGAATAAAGCTACCTCATCAAGAAGTTCTTGCTTTTCTTCTGCAAATTTCTTTAGTCGAACATCTAAATTAAATACATATAGTAAGCACAAAAACAATTTCAAATGATGAAAAGCAGTCAGTATTAGTGATGAAACAAATATTTAAAACACTTTTCAGACATTGTAACAATTTAACACACTACTTAAAAAATTTAAATGTTAAAATTCCTTGAATCAAAATAGGAGAAAGATGAGTGATAAAGTGCAGATCAAATCTCCACAATCACCATTTCAATTTGACCAAAATCCATGGTCAAAATTTTTAGATTAACAATCTCAGAATTATAAATTTTTCTAGAAGTAATATTTTGACTATATTCTACTATAGAAGAAACGTGTTTTCGTGTAACCTTGTGAAAGTGCAATTTATGCCCAGATGTATGGAATTATTTCAGGATGCTCCTGAGTTTTAATGCCACCATTTCAAGTTTGCAGAACTACTGGAATTAGAATACATTTTAAAGATAAAAGATTTTAAATATTTACAGAGTTCAGTTACTTATAACTTTTACAAATATTTTGGCTTAGTTTAAGTTCCTAATTATCTTTTTTATTTTTATTTTGAGATTGATGTAAAATAAAATGTTTTGTTATCTGTGCTCTTATATATAATAAAAAAAATAAAATAAAATAAATACCCCCTCAAGCAGCTGCTTGCCACAGAGGTCTGACAGGAGCCTGTCAGTTTATATGCCACAGTAGAAGATCTGAGAGGATGGCAGGACCTCAGCAGAAAACAACATTAACATCCATGCCTTACCCGGGGCTCGAACCCAGGTCCCTTAGATCAGTAGCCAAGCGCGCTAACCACTCGGCCACGGGACGGCTGCTCTTATATATAAGTGTCACTAAAATGAATAATGGACAAGTCAGAAATAAAGCATTTATCTATAGATATTGTCCATGTCTGTTGACCATTCACATCCCAATGTGAAGTTTGAAACATGATCATAAAATGACTGACTGTTGTTTCAGGAATTCTGTGACCATGTGCTATACTTTTTCATGCAACTCTAACTTCCTTTCATCATGGACTTCCTTGATTATTCCAACTCGAACTTCCTAGCATGGATTTTTTTAAATGATCAAAAATGTGAAAAGTCGCATGGGGAAAAGGTTATGATTGTAGGGAGGGTGTATTCCAGACACTTCCAACATAATTGTTCAATGTTGTTACAGTTAATTAAGCAGTATGGGGTTACAGCTAATTGTGCAGTATTGTTATGGAAGAGAACAACCCCTTTCTGTTCAAAAGCCCTGAGCACTTTGACCTTACTGCCTGCTTTAATTGGCCAAAAGTTTTGCAATATCACTGAGAGTTGATGGTATTACCATGGTCCATGCACTTAATCAATAGATAAAAGATAGTCAAAGAAAAATGTCAGCATACAGCACACTGTTCGACTTTGGATTTTCCATGTGGGGTTTGAGTGGAATTTACATGTCCAGCACATTCAAGTCAATAGTGGTGACTGATTATAGTGTTGGTAAGTAACTTATATGTATACCCATTTCCCTAGTGAGGGCTCAATGATCATTCAGTCTATTATCCAGATTATAAGAGTTATCCACTTTTCATTTGAATGACCCTTATTCATTTCAGTAAATAGAAAAAAAAAAGATTTTGGCAAAAATGTTAATTAAACCCATGACCTCCTGATAATACGTCAGGTTTTCTTCCTGCCATCCAGCAGAATACGAAACAAATGTTGAGTTCATGGAAAAATTGTGATTTGGCAGCAATAGAACATGAAGACTCCCTGATGACAGTTTCTAATTCTGAATACACATTCTAATTACGTTACAGAGGTGAAAGTGTATCTTTGTTTTATAATCTTCCACTGATAATTTTTGAATAATTCTCATAAAAATTCATTAATGGGAAAGCAGTTTAGCTGGGTAATATAGAACTTGAATGGCATCACTTGATGCTCCACTACTCAAGAGAGTACTAGATCTTGTAGGTGAATGCTATACATTCACAGAGAAATAAAAAAAAAATTCCAGAGAAATCATTCTAACTAAATAATTTTGCTGTGGGATAGCATAGAAAGACCCTGTAATGATGAGCTTACCTGTTTACCGATGAAATCAAGATCAATCTGTTCATTAACCACTGAATTGTATGGGAGGTATTTTCAAATTTTGATCACTGCCTAAACGTTATAGCCAAAATAGTATATTTGTACTAATTTCTTTCTAAAAAATAAATGCCAAACCTGTAAGGGAACTTTTGAAAAGTTTGATTAATTTTGAATGTCAAACTATGAAGGCATAATTTTCTTAAAATTACCTTAATAGAAAAATGAAGAGTGATAGGAAAGAACCAGAGTTAAAAGAAAAGTTTTTATAAAGGACAGTCGGCTGAGATCTGGTGTATATCAAGGCAATGCCCAAATCCACAAAAAACCTAGTCAACCAAAAGGAAGGGGAAGGCCTCTGGCTGTCCTACATAAGTCCAGGCAACATCCAGACACCTGATGACCAAGGGGAAGGGAAAACGGTCATGGTGAGGGAAAATGTTGTTCAAGGCTGACCCCACTCTCACCATCCTCCCATGACTGAGGAACATGCCATTGGGAGCAGGCCAGTGAAGACCCAGGCACCCTGAGCCTTCTCTGGGAGCATACAACAGAGCGAGTAAAAGGCAAGTTCAGAATAAGAAAGGATCAGGAGCAGAGGGAAAGGGAATGTGTGTGGAAAGAAAGAAGTCTCAGTCCCTAAAGTAAAGGTGAGAGGAAAAGAAAAAGACCCAGAATTTTGAAGAGAAGGCAAGGGTTCCAAAATCAAAATCTGTTTGGGTTAATTAGCTTAAAATAGCAACAGAAAAAAAAAACATTTATTTCCACATTCAATTATTGAAATGTTACTTAAGCAGTTTACAATCAGTTGTGATTGAAAACTATAACAGAGAAAATAATTTTAAATCTGTCAATGAACCCATCATCAAGATAATTAAATAGTTACTTGTCAGAGAAAAAGGCTGTGGCATTTCTGGAATAACTGTAAAATTTATATTTAAATTATTGTTAAACAAAAATTCTGAGTCTGCTATCTTTATCTGAAATAAAAATTAGAGTAGAGGTACACAGTGCGCTAATTAAAATTAAATATATTTAATTCTTTATGACACTGTTAAATGTTTTTAAGCACTTCAACACATGGACTATAATTATTTCCTTCGCCAAGGCAGGTAGACCATTGGCAGCTGTCATCCTTCTTTTAATCTCTACTGAGACGTCACATGCCGGCAAGAACGTCGATTATTAAATTTGTCACTGAAAGCATCCCGGAAGTTCCTGTTACTACCCATCCTCTACAGCATGGTATGTAAATCTCTCCTTAATAATTGTTGATACTTGATAGCATAGTCCATGTGTTGAAGTGCTTAAAAATATTTAACAGTGTCATAGAGAATTAAATATATTCAATTTTATCTGAAATAGAAAAAATATGCCTTTTGTTGATTCTTAAACAATCAGATAATTTGAGTGTCTAATGTTGTCTGATAACAGGTTAAACATTTGTGAGGCTAAGTACAAAGCTTATTTCAGATGGGTTGGGTTGTTTTATCTCTGAGTGACACTTTTTTTGCCCACAATGGACTAAATGGCCAGGTCATAAGGACCCCAAGAGCTCAAAGAAAGTTGGGGGGATCTGGACAGCTCTTCTAACCACTGGACAGCTATTAGGAGATATATGGTAGCCTGCCATCAAGGCCATCCAGAGTGTTCTTTAATGTGCACAGGCTATGACCCTCCTGCATAATGGGGGGGGGGGGGGGCATTACGAGCCTAGCACACTACTGACTGAGCCATCCCTACCCTTGTTTCAGACAGACATTGTTATTAGCTTCTAGGCAACTTGATGGGACTTTACCTTAATTAAACCAGATTGAATAATTTTATACAGATCATTCGATTTAAATTTATATATTTGTGTTTTGAAAACTGAATAGAACTGGTGAAAAGAAAAACTTAAGTAATGTTACTACTGGAATTCTAAATATATATATTTGCTGCTGTTTAATTTGCAATCTAAGATAGACAAACTATTTTTCTTATTTTAGTTTTTGGAGAAGTGATGGGAGGGACTGAGCAGCAAGAGGGGAGTTCGAATCTATCTCAGTCATGAATGTGATAATGAACCTTGATGAACTGCAAGGGACTCTCAGTAGAAGTGGAGATTAAGTTACTGATTGCGTTAGTGGTGGGAGGGGAGAGGGAAGCAGTATGAAGACAGATGTAAGCCCAGGTGGGAGAGGAGTGGGGGGTTGTAGATAGGAGAGAGGAGTGTCTGAGTGGAGACAAGATGTGTATCAGAGTACCTTTTTTTAAACATAGTTTCTAATGGTAATTATTAAGCCTTATTTAAAGGAAAAAAACATGAAATACTAGCTAATTTAAAGCTAACCATTTTTTTTTTCAAGGTTTAGATCAGTAGTTCCCAACTTTTTTAAGTTCAATGCCCCCTTTAACAAGTATTATTTTCTAATGAAATCTGCCCTTCATGAAAATGAAACTAATATTTCCTTTTTAAAACCAAGTGGCAGAAGCATCCCATTATTGGTTTGATATACCAAATGCCCACAAATCTGTAAAATACCCTCCACTGGGAACCACTGCTCTAAACATTAATAAAGCAAGAATAGTACTCTTGGATGTTTTAATTTTCCTCTGGTTGGGAGGAAGGATGAAGATATGATGCATTGCTTTGTATAACTAAGTGGGTGGTCTTTTGACTTGGACAGTAAAGTGTGCAAGACAAACCATGTGTGGATGTCCATCTGTTGATAAGCAGAAGGTTAAGCTAATTGCTTTGTTCATGGAAGTAGATAGACAATTGACAATGAGGGAACAGAGTGTTGAATTTGATGCCAATACAAAAACAGTATAATGTATCTTGAAAGAATGACTCAACACGTAGAAAATTGTAGTTCCTCTGTCATTAATTTACTAACATCTAGAAGTGGTATTGTTATGAAGTTACCAGAGTATACCTTGAATACTTTAGGGGAGAAGGTGACACATTTTTGAAATATATAATCATATTGAATGAAACATGGACTTGATCTTGCAAGTTAGAATGGAAGTGAAAGACCAAATGAATGGTACCACCCAGCTACTTCCATTCCCAACTCAGACAAAAATCAATAATATTAAACAAAAATCGATGATCTATTACAATTTACTTACCTCTCCCATCAAGCTGTTTTCCATGTGGCAGCAATGAAATTTTTGCACTACCACTCATTTCTAGCAAATTATCTATGTCTGGTAACATGACAAAAGTGATACAATTTTCTAGACACACAGCCATTATTTTGCAATAAATTAAATGTATCATGGAGCTACAAAAGTGCAGGTGCAAATGGAACTTTGAACATTCACTATGTTTTCTTTTTCTGTTACAATCAAGGTGGGATGAACATTATAAAGATATTTCAAATAATGTTATTAGTTTTACTCCTTCTGTTTGTAGGTGCATGGCAAACACATTTCACCAATGACAGAGGATAATTATACTAAACTTTTTTTAATGCAATAAAAAATTTCTTTTTCCTAACTTTTACAGTTTTACTTAATTTTGTAAAACAATCATACATCATATTCAACCCTGTAAAAATATCTATATGGAAAAGAAATTTAACCTAAAGTTCCTGCATCACTATTCCATCAATTACATTTGTCCTCAGAAAAAACAGTTTTATAAAGTTAACACATGTCTTAAAATAATTTCATTCATTTCAATCAAAAAACTAGAAAACGAATAAATCACTCCTGGCAAATATGGGATGCTTGCTTTCAAAGAACATTATGATTTTCATTTTCCAAATTTTGTACCCTTTAACAGCAATAATTCCTACTAATGGGTGACTTGAATATATAAATAGTAATATTAGTCCTAAGCAATGCAAAAAGAATTTCTCATTTTCCCCTCAGAATGGAAAAGTTGTGTTTTCTCATCCTCTAGGGTTAAGGGAAAAATTACTCAGTGTATAGAAAATAATTTATTGATTATTACTATATAAAAATATTATTGAAAATTTTAAAATTAAGTGCTAACTTTTTAAAAATTAAAGCTATTAAAAGTTAAAATTTAAATTTTAAACAATTTTAAATTTAACAGTGATTAACATATGAATGTCAATTATACTTTTGATGGTTATTCGGGTATCCATTCTTCATCAAACACATTCTAAAACCAGAATATCTAATTTCTAGCATAAATATATCATTTGCAATATTACTTCAAGATTTGCATTTTCTACATTTAGTCCCCCTATAAACAATATAAATCAAAGCATCTTGAAGGATTTGAAAACTATGAATCATCATAGTACCTATTCAAATAAAAAAATTTTTTCCTTAATCTCTTAAAAAAAGAAGTTGCATTTTTCAACCCTTCTAGGAGTGAAAGAGCAAATTTTTGTTGTCAAGGTAAACTTTTTGATCATCACACTCCACCACTAAACTATCAAATCTCCAGCCCAAATAGATCATTGGTAATATTCGTTTGAAGTTTTGAAATATTCAAATTTTTCACCTTCATGGGCCATTAAAACTTTTTCGAGATTTGAATGTGTATATCATAATAGTTTTTTTAATACTTATCAAACCCAAAATGAATTTTTATCTCTAAAAACAAACAATTATTGATTTCAGAAATTGCACCCCTATTCAAATTTTGTGATCTTTCCCCACCAAATTTCTAGCATAATTATATTCTTAAAATATTCATTTAAATTTTTGCCATTTTCAAAATTTTCCAGTTAGAGGGTGCAATTATTGCTATTGGGAGATTCTGAAAGTGCAAATTCTAATATTTCATCCAACCCAAAAAGAATTTTTCTCTCTAAAAACAAAGTTGAATTACAGACAGAAAAAAAAACTAAGTGAAAATATTAGTGTATTTTTTTTCTAGAAATGACCTAAATATGGGAGGTTATCATATTTCTGTTTGAAATCAAGGTTAAATTTACCCAATGATCCATTTCCTGCCTGTTCTAATAGGTGAGCAGACTCCTGAGATACCAAAGCAACTTTTGTATATGACTTTCGCTCCTTTGTTTTATGAGAGCCTTCATCATCTATATCACCATTCATCATTCCATCTCCTCCCACAAGAACTAAGCCATGTTCCTAGAATTGAAAAGTTCATTATTATTACACAAATTTTTAATGTAACCAATGGCAATGCAACAAATGTGTGTAGATTATTTATCCATATTAGCACTGCAGTATGGCTTCTAATTTATGCCCTGGTTTAATTAAATGCAGCTACTTGGATTTTACAACAGTAACCAGAAAAATTGGATCAAGTTAGTCTTATGTATCTCGATTTTAAGGAAGTTTTCATAAAGTGTTTAATTTTGGTTTACACAAATTAAAGGCATTATGGTTTGTTTGTTAATATGAATTTAAAAACTGATTAATTAATAAAAAGCAAAGAATAGTATATAGCAGAAAGTTTTCATACTGGAGAAAAGTAATATACATTTTTGGTTGATTCGGGCTTTATGGTGCAAGGACAACTAAGGTCACGTTGTGCCAAATAAGATATACAGTAAAAGTTGGGTTGTTTTACTTCTGAGTGGCACTTTTTTGCACACCATGGGCTAAATGGCCAGGTCACAAGGACCCCGAAGGCTCAGAGAAGGTTGTGGGGAGGGGACCCACTGGAATACCTGTTGGGAGACAGATGGTAGCCTCCTGTCAAGGCCATCCAGTGTGTTCTTTAATGTGCAACAGGGTATAGCTCTCCCGCACATGGGGCCACGGCTTAACATCCCATCCGACAGATGGCGGCCTTTCCAAGCTTATCGGTGTCCCCTACTGACCGTGGGCAGGACGACAATTTTTGCGGAGATAAGTCTCAACGCTGACCCAGCTGGGACTCGAACCTGGGAACTGCAGATTACAAGCCTGGCGCGCTACCGACTGAGCACCAAGCTCGTAATCTGCAGTTCCATACAGTACCCCGCCCCATACAGTAAAAGAAGAAACAGATAAAAGTCATGTATAAGCAAAGTTAAAAGCAATCACAGAGAGAGTTAATGACACAACAATAAAGCTGTGTATGAAAAACAATGAAAAAAAATGCACAGGTATAAAAAGAAACAATAACAGGAAGGTATACAAAAATAACAATGGGTGTATAGAGCACATGTAAAAAGTACCAAATACAAAGACAGAAATAAAACATTAAATGTGCTTAAAATAACAAAGATGTTTTAAAAATTAAAACACGCAACTAAAAAAAAAAGTATCAGATAAAAGATGTCTGAGTGTAAGGGCTCAGACAGCAAATGAAGAGAGCAAAAATACATCTAATGCTCACAGTTAAAAGCTGGACATTAGATTAAAATGGTAACATACATACCGAATGGTGTATGGATTGATAATGTTGGCTCTTATCTTTAACAATTAGCATCAATCAACTAAAATGCAGCCATTTGAAATAAAGTAAGAAAACTGGCTAATGAAAATAAAATATAAAACTGGTGTAGGTTTAAAAAATTTTAGCTTTAAAAAAAACTGATGGTTTGAGTGGAAAAATGGAGCATGTCTTTTGATGTTAATAAATACAGTGCATTACATCAAAGTAATTACTACACAAATATTAACTTAATAAAGGCAATCTCTTTACAATGCTACAATAATTAAATAAGCTCGACTATTCAACAGCTACTAATAAATCAACACTTTGGCGTCGATTCAAATTTTAGAGGAAAAATTGTCTTGAGCTGGGTAGGATATTAACCCACGACCTCCTGATAACATGTCAGGTGGTCCAGAGCACCTGACATGTTACCAGGAGATCACGAATTCGTATCCCACCTGGCTCAAGACAATATTTCCTCTAAAATTTGAATTGATGCCAAAGTGCTGATTTATTAGTACAATGCTATATTTATATAAACTCAGCTGCCAGCAATGTCAATGTCAACATACTTATTGCTGCAAGCCTTGCTTTTACAAGACATTGCCAAAGCATTTTTGAAGTAGGACATGTCATACAATATTTCCCTGTTATTCACAAAAACACATGCATAAAACCCAACTATTAAAATTGCAAAATATTTCACAAAAAAATTATTTTCTTGGTTGAGGATATAATACAGCAGATTTAGAAAATATGAATTTCCACAGTTTAATTCATTGTTGGCATAAACAACTGTAATGACAGTTGCACAGATCACACATTTGAGGAACATAACATAAAATAAAAACTAAAAAGTACATTTGCAAGATGTTTCTATTACAACACAGCTCTTGCTTCCACATTGATATTTTAATTCTAATTATAAAGTTTAAAAGCTACATGATTCCTTTACAAAAACTCATCAAACCTTATAAGGTTTTCAGCACTCTACTGCATGTCCAATTTTCATATATCAGGCATGTAGGCACTGGTCACATCACTAGTACAACAATTAAAACTTCAATTAAAAAAAAAACAGAAATTCCAGTTTGAAAAATATTTTTACGCATATCTTAGAAAAAACTCCGTATTGGAGATACTCTCTGATTTGAGGTCACAAGTGTGATCTGAACTTTTGTCAACACGTTTTTCTATCAAGTTTGGAAATTCTGCTGAAACTAATCAGTTAATTCTGCTGTCATTTATGCACATAATGCATGAGCTTAGATTTTTGGAGGTCAGCACACTCAACTTATAACTAAGGAAGCTTTCTCTAGCCAGTTTTCTAGCCAGTTTTCTTATTTTATTTTAAATGGCTGCATTGTAATTCATTGATGCTAATTGTTAAAGATAAGAGCCAACATTATCAATCCATACACCATTCAATATATATGTTACTATTTTCCAGCTTTTAACTGTGAACTTATAACTAAGGAGGTAGTGCCACAAAAAAATTATTTTGCTTAAAGAACATGCTAATTTAAATGAAAATTCAAAAATATCTAAAAAGAAATACAGAACTGTGAAAAAAAAATTGAAAGCATTTCAAGTTAACTGAAGCATGTCAGGTAGTAATGATATTTTACATTAAATAATTTAATTTTATATAGATGTAATGAAATCAAAACAGACTGTGTCAAATATTATTAAAAACTATGCAAATTCAATTATTGCTGTATTTTCTAAACTATTTTTGAACAAAATTATTATACACATTGTGAAACTGAATTGTCCCACCTAGAAGCAATGGATGAATTCATCTCCAAAACAGTATATAAAAATGTAAATAAATGAAAAATTAAAAAAAAATACCTATCTTCCTATATGTGTCCTAAAATGTAGGAAATAAATCTAAAACATATCAATGGTGCATTCAGTCACTGAATCTATATTCACTTCAAAAGAAGATAGAGTGCTGGCAATGTCATTGAGAAGGTAAAGTGATGCAATATTTCCTTTGAAGTGAATATGCATTCAGTGACTGATTGTACCATCAACATTTTTAGGATTATTCTCTACTTTTTTAGGCACTAGAAAATGTATTTTTTTTCTTTTTTTTTTATTTTCTCTTTGTTACTAAAAACAGCTAACTACAGAAACTTTCATTTTATATATCACTCATAGCCATCGACCACATTCCCCTGCCCCTTTTTTAGAATCGTGTTTCAGAAAATATGATCCCATGAAATTGGAGATGTCACAGGCTTTAATTTGAAAAACAACTAGTTAGGTTGACTTCCTTTAAATTTCCATCCCCTTTTGGAAGGGGGGGGGGTGTAATTCGAAGTGGTCTACGATGGTCCTCATATGAGCTTTCATTTGACACCTATCTCGAAACTGTAGACTCTCGCATTTGGAAGACAAATAGAAGAATTACTTCCACCTTTCTCATTTTAGTATAAAAAAATCATATTTTTATTGCCCACAACATTCCCCATGTCATAAGTTTTCATTTGGAATACAACATGTTACTTTTGGCCCTTATGATCCAAATATATAGTGGAACAATTGTTTTCATATTTCCCATTTTTCAGGGGAAGAAAGCATGTGGTGCCAACTTCTTATAGCCTATGATGCTCCCTGCATCACAAGCTTTCATTTTGACACATAGCTCATTATTTTTGGTCCTTGCATTCCAAAGATATAGCATAACAATCATTTCAAACTTCTCCTCTTTTAGGGTGGAAGAAGCACGGGAAGTCGTATTTTATATCCTATGATACTCCCTATATCACATGCTTTCATTTGATGTGTAGTTTGTTACTTATAGCACTCACTTTCTGGAGATATAGTGAAGCAACCATTTTCACGTTTCCTCTTTTTAGAGGAGGGAAGATTGCATGGGAGGAGTCAATTTTTTATAGCCTATGACACTCCCCTCATCAGAAGCTTTCATTTGGCACATAGCCCATTACTTTCAGGTTTTACATTTCACAGATAGAGAGGGGAAATCAATTTCACATTTCCCCTTTTCTAGGCAGAAAGAAAGCATGGGGGGGGGGTCAATTTTTACATCCTATGACACTCCCTGCATCACAAGCTTTCATTTGACATTTAGCTTGCTACTTTCTGCACACACATTCTGGAGACATAGTTGAACAATTGTTTTCACATTTCCTCTTTCTTAGGAGGGAAGAAAGCATGGGAGAATCAATTTTTTAATAGTCTATGACATTACCCCTCACCAAAAGCTTTCATTTGATGCATAGCCTTTTACTTTCAGCCTCTGCATTCTGCAGATATAGCACAACAATCGTTTTCATATTTCTTCTTTTTTATGGGGGAAGAAAGTATGGTGGGGTCTTTTTTTTATAGCATATGACACTCTCTGGGCCACAAACTTTCATTTGAAATATTAATCATTTTTGTCTGTCGGTTCAAAAGACGTGGTGAGGCAACTATTTGAAAAATCGATAAACATAAAGGATGAGTGAAACGCAATAGGAAGATAGGTGAAAAGGGAAACAATAATAAGATGTGATTTTATTATTGCTGTAGCAAGATATTTATTGGTATGGAAATGCACCTATGTGTTTTAGCAGAGTTAGTCAATTTACTGCTAAATTTTTTTACCAGCATTATAAAGGATTGGACATATTTCTTGATCTACCTTAAAGCAGATATTGTTTGTATCTATAACTATACTGATTGATTAAAAACACACAAATAAACCATATTTTACATTTTATTATACATATAAACCTCTTAAAACATATTTGTTTTAACTGTAAACAATAATATTAACTTCACTGCAAAACCTTGCATGAAATAAACAATTAATACTACTAACCTCTATTAACTCATCTCTTTGTTTTAGGCTTTCTTTGAGAACTTCATTTTCTTGCTTCATATTCTTAAAATCTCTTTGTAATTGATCATATATCTGAGAGTGAAATAAAAGAACTGTCAATCAATCAAAACTAGAAAATAATTGATACAAACTTTTCAAATGCAATTTTGGAAATATAATTTTATGTTTACACTAAAATATTGAGCTTAACTTCATTTTTATCACTTATCCCTCCCTTTCAGTGTGAGTTTGTGTCTTAGCTTTAAGCTAATGTATATTATGAAACACATAGAGTATCAATGAAAATTTTCAATATATAACTTGTATACTTTAGAGATGGGAGCCAAAATATTTCTGAACATTCTGATTTGCTATAAGTGCTGAACTTTGCTAAATAAACACATAAAAGGTTAAAATATGCATGCTAAATCTTATCTAATAAAACTAGATTCTTGATGCATACTAATTCAAAACATTCTTGGGCATATTAGAGTTTGCATTAATGAGAAAAACACCTGAAGGCTTGCATCATTACATATGGAATATGTTGGTACTGGAATGCTGTTGTTGCAAGTCAAGAAGAGGTATTAGAGTATTGCATATGTATACACAGAAAACAGCTGTAAATCATGAAGAATTATAGTTTTTGCAAATGATGCAAAGAAAATATGATAGTTTCCAGCAGTCCACATAACATACAACTAGAAGAATAATATACCACCTCTCTTGAATATGAGACACTCATTTTCAAAGATAATTAAGTTTCCTTTATTTTCTGCTTTAGCCCCCCCCCCCCCTAATACTGGAAATTAGAACTAATGGATAATTAAAAAAATGTAAACAATACCTATACAACATTAAAAAAAAAATATTCATTTATCTCTTAAAACAAAAAGTTTGTTGCAAGCTGCAGGAAATAGGTTTCCATGACCAAGCAGCTGCACACAAGCCTAACATCAACAAAATAATGCCAAGCATCAGTTGGAGTGGTGTAAAGCACGGTGCCAGTGGACTCTTGAGCAATGGAACCACATTCTCTGCAGTGATAAATCATGCTTCACCATCTCACAATCCGATGGACGAGTCTGGGTGTAGAGGAGCCAGGCGAATGCTACCTGTTTGACTGTTTTGCCAACTGTGAAGTTTGGTGGAGGAAGCATCATGATCTGGGACTGTTTTCATGGTTTGGGCCGGGCCCCCTTGTTCCAGTGAACTGAACTCTGAACGCCACAGCCTATAACGATATTCTTGACAATTCTGTGCTCCCAACTTTATGGCAACGGTTCAGTGAAGACCTTTTCCTGTACCAACATGACAATGCCCCCCCGTCCACAAAATGAGTACCATGCAGGAATGGTTTGATGAGATGGGTGTGGAAGAACTTAACTGGTCTGCAAAGAGCCCTGATCTCAACCCCAATAGAACACCTTTGGAATGAATTGGAATGCACACTGAGAGCCAGGCCGAACTGCCCGACATCAGTGACTGGCCTCACTACTGCTCTTGTGGCAAAATAGCAGGCAATTACCAAAACATAACAAAATCTAGTGGAAAGCCTACTCTGCAGATATCTGTGATAGCAACAAATCAATGCAATATTAATTCCTTTCCTATTACTGGGAGATTGTGGATGAGCAAGTGTCTGGATACTTTTGATCATATAGTGTATGTATCACATCACCACACATTCAATAGCAGAGTAGACTCTCTCTTATCTGATCTTGGCTCAACTGGCCTCCACTTTAACAGGTTGTTCCAAGAAGCAGAAGCAAATCTTTGCTTGTTTAGTTTATTTGCCTCAGTTCCAAGAAGTGGAAGCAAGTCACCACGTGTTTTGTTTAGAGTACAGTACATATTTACCTCAGTTCCTTTTCGTGAATATAACTTACCTAAAAGCTCAAAAGTCTGCTTGGATAGACTTGTATTTGCTTAAAGAGTGTTTCTTTACAGAATTTGTTCCAAAAGTAAAAAACCACTTGACAAGTCTTAAAATGCCTGCAAAGGCCCTACTCATTCTTGACAATGCCCCAACACACCCAAGCAAACTCATTTCTGACAACATAAAAGTCATGTTTTTGCCACCTAAACTTTTAGTGCAACCAATGGATCAAGGGTGCTTGTAAGTTTAAAAAGGCGATACAGGAGAAAGTTTCTTTCAGAAATTGACAGAATAGGCCAAAAATGACAGAATAGGACTTTTAAATGCTTTGAAAACAATAAATATCAAGGATTGGGTTGGATTGTTTTACCTCTGAGCGGCACTTTTTTGCACAGTGGGCTAAATGGCCAGGTCACATGGACCCCAAAGGCTCAGAGAAGGTTGGGGGAGGGGACCACTGGGACAGCTGTTGGGAGACAGATAGTAACCTGCTGTCAAGGCCATCCAGCGTGTTCTTTAACATGCACAGGGTACGACTCTCCCGCACACGGGGCCACGGCTTAATGTCCCACCTGATGAATGGCAGCCTTTCAAAGCCCATCGGTGTCCCCTACTGACCGTGGGCAGGGCAGGGAGTTTTGCGGAGATAAATCTCAATGCTGACCCAGCTGGGACTCGAACCTGGGAACTACAGATTATGAGCTTGGCACACTACCGACTGAGCCACCCCCGCCCCAAATATCAAGGATGTGATCTACATGTTGGCAAGAGCTTTTGAAGATATGCCTCGTACAACGTTTGTGGAGTTATGGAGAAAACTTTGGCCCGAAGTTGAAAACTGTGTAGAAAGTACCAAATATGACAACATGAAAGTATCGAATGAGCCTGCGCCTGCTGAAGATATGACGGATAATGACAATATTTCACTGCTTAATGACTTTAAACTGCTGCCTGGATGTGACACACTTGAAGAAGATATCATTGAAAAATGGTTAAAAGTGATGAACAGTTGGAAAATGAAACACTGAATGATGATGAAATTATCAGTGGTCTGCCAAGAAGAGAATGGAGAAGAAGCGAAGAATAAAGAACATGAGGAAAAAGGGAGAGTTAGCCATACTGAAGGAAAAGAAGCTTTTGATGTTGCAGTAATATACATTAAACGACAACAGGATCATCTGCAATTGATGTGATGTTTATTAAAAAATGGCAAGACTTTGCAGGTAAAAAAGTGTTAAGTTCAAAGAAACAAAAGAAAATCACAGACTTTTTCAAGTGAGTAAATAATGCATTTGAAAGAAATAAAAAAGCTTATAGCTAAAAATATAATAAATAGTAGAACAAAAACTATTTATTTGCTGAATTATGGCATTTCCTCAAATCATAAAAAAAAATTTGATTGATAAATGAAGAAACTTTTAAAGCAACAATTCAGTGTGCATTTCATTTTGAAACATTCACGTCACATAGCAAACACTATTTTCAGTTTATTGTGAAATGTCACCTTCATCCAGGTATTATTTAATAAAATTCGTTCACTAAAAATAGGTAATTTGTGATTTTAAAATTTAATTTTCAAAATATATTTTTAAAAATCAAAAAGTATTTCTTTTTGACCCTTGAAGTGGCAAATATTCTAAAATGGTACATATTTAGCAGGGAAAAAAAAAATTTTTAATTTGTATATTTACTTCAAACTACAGTTAAATGAATGTTGGGACTTTTAACTTTATAATATAATAGTGGTGGTGCTATTTGTCGACAATGACAGAAACTTCTTTCTGGAGGAAAATATGCCTCATGCAACTGTTGATAAATTGACAGCTGCAGTTTAATAACTACTTCAGCTGTTGAAAATATGACAACTGCTCATTCTAAGGTTAAACCACTCAACTCAGCAGTGTAAGTCTTTTTCATTGAACTGAGTGCATGAGAAGAAGAATAGCTGGTGGATGCTAATGGGTTGGGTTGTTTTACCTCTGAGTGGCACTTTTTTGCACATAATGGACTAAATGACCAGGTCACAAAGACCCCAAAGGCTCAGAGAAGGTTGGGGGAGGGGACCCACTGGACAGCTGTTGGGAGACAAATGGTATCCATGCATCAAAGCCATCAAGAGTGATTGTGGGCAGGGTAAGGAGTTATACGGAGATAAATCTCAACGCTGGACCAGCTGGGACTCGAATCCATCAACTGCAGATTACAAGCCTGGTGTACTACTGACCGAGCCACCTCCACTCTATGTGGATGCTAATAATTAACAGTGACATTTTATTTTATGTAACTATTTATTATAAATTATTTTTTTCATTTTTATGGGCATAACTAAAAATCAAGGAATTGCCCTATAAAACAAAGATGTCTGTCATAGTGAACTTTTTTAATAGTTCCTTCAGTCTTGTTGTAATGAACTTTTATTGTGCTAAAAATAAGATCAGAGCTGAATATAAAACGTGTATTGGGCTCCAGTAGAATTACTGCATCACACGTTCTGATGGTCCACCCGTTCACTTTTACTTTTCCTTAACCAGTTTTTACTTTATTTAAATTATATTTATTATTTTGGGGGCTTTTAAATTTCAGTTGGACATCATTTCCCTCACCCAAGACTGCTAAAGGAGTGTGTATGTGCAACTCCTTTAGACAGCCACTAATGGACATGGCACAATGATGCTTTGACAGACCTTTTGACAGCTGCTATTGCTTGCATAAGTAAACATGCTCCCTCTTGCACGATAGCTAGCATGATCTTAAGTTTATGCAAATGTTTTTCCCAGTGTGCAACACACACACGTGTCAGCTGCATGCCGCATGTATACTAAGTGATGTTAGATCACGGAGTCAGTAGAAAAAATGTCAGTATAGAGTTGTCAGATAGCAGCAATGAGATAGTAGCAAGTCAGTAAAATGAGTATAGAATTGTTAGTAGAGATGGAGCTAGATGTGAGCTTTTAGTTGCTCAGACTTTTGTATTCATCAATTTATTTGGTGAGCTTGAATTTTTTGGAAATAAACTTCGTTTGTTACAAGAAATATTTGAACTTAGCTATTTTTTCTCTTGAGCAACAATAATTGATTTTTATTAAGATTTAACTTTAATAATGACAATCTTTTGATTTCTTGCTCACTAAGTAATGTCTGTATACTTAGCGGACCCTCATTTAACTTTATTTGGCAAAATTAATTGTCTGCTGCCCAATACTATCTGGAAAATTAGTTTAAATTGGATCAGTCAAAAGGTCCAAAGAAAAGAAGTTTAACATACTTTTGGAGCATTACAACATACTGTATCACAAACCATGCTTGGCTACTGATCAAAGGAACCTGGGTTTGAGCCCTTGGTAAAGCATGGATGTTTGTGTTGTCCTTCTGCTGGGGTCTTGCTTCCTCACACATTCTTCTCTATGGTGTATTAAACTGACAGGCTCCTGTCAAACCTCTGTGACAAGGAGCTGCTTGAGTGGGGGGGAGGTATTTTTTTATATTTTTAAAACCTTGTACATACCTATCTCAGTAAAACCCATCAGCATTGCTGGATTTAATATAGTGAATTATCAGCACGGGTTTCAAGATTACCTTACATTGTTAGATTTCTGCACAATATACACATAACATCCTATTAGAAATAACTCCAAGAATGTGATGAGAGCTCTAGGTGGTTGAGTGGGTTGAATACAAAATGTACAGTGTGTTTCTCAGATAAACTGTCAACAACATTCACATACCTATCTCATCAAGTTATTAGCACTGTATGCTAATAACTTGATCAATGTGGTGGACAATAATATCACTTGGCCATACACTCATGGATTTCTACCTCTGGAACAATAGTAGATGCATGCCATTTAACATCCCATCCAGATTACATAAAGGTATGTAAATATACACCATCTTTGTGCATGGTATCATGTCATCAAGACATGAAATAGCATACAGATGTTGCTAAGACACAGTTCCAGATGATGAAAACCATATACCCTTGTCATAATATTTTGTAATATACAATTTGCATATATATACTTTAATTTTGATTTGCCATGATGAGAATAAGTGTGAATAAGGATCAGTCACAATGACGATCAGCTGTTGCAAGCTTACTTTGTCTACCTGGATGGGACAATCTACATTGTCATCTTCATGGCTGTAATTCTGGTTGAATTTATCCCACTGTGTGAAAATTATTAACAATGTTCAAGTTTCAAATTTTATGTGGTCCAAAGATACTTAAGTAAAATATCCAAACATAGCACATAAAGCCAAAAACAGGTTTTAAAAGTAGTACATCAGAAAAAAAATTGTCTCAGTATAGCATCTTATCCAAAAATATAGAAACAAACAAGGTACAATATTATGTATTTAAAACATACTGGAAAAAAATATATATATTACTCTTTTCTTTTCTCTATGCTCTTTTTGAATTTGATGATAGTTTTCCTGGAGCTCCTCAATATCATCCCTAAGAGTTTCCACTTGATACATATAGGCAGATTTTTCATTATCCAGCTGAGCATTATTGATCATTGCTTTTCGAAACTTTTCTTCTAAATCTGTTATTTGTAACTGTAAATAAAAAGTAGTCTTCATTTAACTTTATTTTGACCAGTTGAAACAATTTATATGTTGCTGAAATCTAAATAGGTTTCATATTACCATATTTACATAAAAAAACAACAATACATCTGTTTTTGGGCAATCGGTTAAATAAAAAATCTTAAATACAAGATGCATTTTGAATAATATAGCACTGTATAGAAACACAATTTTAAAAGCTACACTTTTGGGAATGAAACTCTCATCTCTAGCATCACTCTTACAAATTGCCAAATGTTGGCAAACTCTTACAAAAAAAAACTCTTACAAATTGCCAAAGGTTGAATCCTCAACTTTGCTAGTGCCTGAGCAGCCATGACTTTTATCATCATTGGTGTCCACAAAAGGTCATTTTACTTCATCTGTCATCTGGTACAAACATGGTTATAGAAAAACTTTATCCTGTGGGTGGAAGATCAAGATTTGTCCCTCTTTTTGTCAACAGCCAAAATGTAATAATAAAGATTTCTGTTAAACTTCTTAGGAAAAGTTCAAATCAGTATTTTAAAATGCTTCATCCTGGAATTAAAAAATTATATTTTCATATATTTATTAGTAAGAAACAAAAGTTACAAACTAAATGTCATGCTTCTTTCTCATGGACAAAATCTTGTGGGAGTTCCTATTGCCAACTCTCAGGCACTAAAGTGAAGTACATAAAGTTTAAAATAGATTATCTGAACAAATATTGCAATTCCTGTGTAAACATTTTAATCAACTATTTGTTTACACAAGATCTGATAATAAAATTCCAGGATTAAATCAATGGAAAATTTCATTGTAAATTTACCAGTTATGTTTAGTGATAACTTTCGAATTAAAATCCACTGAATCCTATACACACTTGCCAACATTACTACCATGCTTCTAAACACCCTTGGAAGCGATTCTCTGAAAAGACTCTTAAGTCATGAATCATGACTCTCTAGATCATTTCTATTGATGCAACATAAGTCTCTTTCCATGAAATTTTTGGTTTGGGAAAAAAAAGGGACCCAGACAAGAGAGTAGGGAAGATATTCTAACACAGTGATTTGTTTTTCTACCAATTGCTTCAGAGAGGGCAAGCTTACTCTGTTTACCTGGATGGGACAATCTACATTGTCATCTTCATGGCTGTAATTCTGGTTGAATTTATCCCACTGTGTGAAAATTATTAACAATGTTCAAGAGGAAACTGTTCACTGTGTGAAAATTATTAACAATTGTTCTTATTTAGAGAGGGCAATTGCTTCAGAGAGGGCAATGAGTGAAAGCATCGTTGTGATGTATGACAGAGAGTAATAAAGCATTGTTGTGATGGAGAATACACTTATTTAATGTAAGCTCTGATCTGATTAACAAAGTACACTTTCTCAAATGTTCCATCCTCCATTTCTCAAAAGTTCCAAGACTAACCATGCTTGGTTTACTGTCTACTGGAAAAACAAATCAGCAACATTTTCATTTTACACTTGTGCACATACACAATAGTATAAGAATAATATGACCACCTACCACAGTATACGTATGTATGGTAGATGGTCATATTATTCTGATACGACTGTGTATGTTTTCTGATCTTGGGGATAGAATTTTTCTTTGCTGACTCTAGAATTTTGCTTCTGGGTTGTAGTGGTAGAACCAGGTTTCATCTCCTGTAATGATTTGGGTCAACAGATTGCAACCATCTGACTTAATGCAAAGTGACAAGTCAGAATAATCCTGCAGCACCTTTTCTGCTTGGCGGTAATACAAATTCTTCAAGACCATCTTGGTATATCTTTCTATTTGTAGATTTTCAGTTAAGATCAACTTAATAATCTCTTTGTTCAAGTACAAATGGTATGCCAACATTTTGATGTCAATTAGAGAGGATGGAGGATCTCATTCTTTTGATATTTTCATTTATTTTGGCAGTTGCTGGACATCCGGAATGAGAGTCATCTTCCATGCCCATTCTCCTTTCTGAAAACTTCTTGTCCCATTCAAACATAGGTGACTTATATTGTATCATCTCCACAGTCATGCAACTTAACAAAAATACAAGTGGCACTGTCATTTTCACCAAAAATTTTATAATGATTTCCTACTTTACAAATTAATCCCCCTTTTTTGAAACATGATTTCAAAAGTAACGTTTGCAAAATTCCAGTATGGTTACAAAATGCAATCATCTATATACTGGATTATATGACGTAGTTAACACTTTTGATGAAGAGTAGTACTGAAATATGAATATCAGACTTCAAACCCATTAAAATGATCATATATATATATTCCAGTTTGTCTAGAATAATTCAAAATTTTGATTAACTGCTAAACAGCATTACTTTCATTTTTTTCCTTGCAAAGTCATATTATCAGTAACATTTATTTTAAAGCCATTATTTACAATTTCAGTGGATATCAATATTACTTACTTTTATCCACAGCTCTTCATAAGTCACTTTACACGTTGACAAAGTACACTGGTTTCCATAAATTAAGGAAAAATGAGAAAAATTGGATTAATTCACCAAAAAATTGCACGATCCTCACCAAACTTGTTCACATAACCAGTAATACTGAGTGAGCATATTATATGCAAATTAGTCTAGATTGCACCAATTCGCGTAATCATATGGCAGCATAAAAACGGGTGTTTAAGAGTAGATCGTTATTTTGTGTTGTAAATGTGAGTAAAGTAATTTGAAATAGCCATTTTGTAGGAATGACCTCAAGACATCATTTGTCAAATGAACTGCAGTGGAGAGCTGTTGGCCAGCTCGAAGCAGGTCAAAGTCAGTCAGATGTGATACAATGGCTGAATGTGTCCTTCTGTGGTCCATAGACTGTGAAATCAATTTCTTAGCATGGATTCTGTGTCTCGGAGGTTTAGCCGAGGAAGGGCTAGAGTTACAATAGCTGTACATGACCAATATCTGTGATTAACAGCACGAAGGAGCAGGACATCTACTCCCTCTCAGCTATGATCCTCTCTTGCGGCAGCCACTGGGAGGATTGTACCAGCTTCTACTGTGCGTAGAAGCCTTCATGAGGGAAGTCTTACGCTAGAAGGCCAGTAATTTGTATACCCCTCATGTCAAAGGAGAGAGCAGTTGAATGAATTATGGTGGACAGTTATGGTGAAGGTAGTGTGTGTGTGTTTGGGGTGGCACTTCCTTAGGTGGATGCACAGACCTCTATGTGTTGACGAGTGGGAACCTCAATGCTCAAAAGTATAGAGATGACATCCTGGACCCTTATGTACTTCCTTATGTAAGTTCTTACACTGGTGCAATAGGTGAAACATTCATCTTAAAGACGATAATGCTTGTTCACACAGAGCTCAACTAGTTAAACAATACCTTCAAGAGGAGAATGTTATGTGCATGGAGTGGCCAGCTCGATCTCCTGTCCTAAATCTGATTGAGCATGTGTGGAATGCTCTAGGGAGACGTGTTGCTGCCCTCAACCCGGCACCTGAAATAAAGGGGGAGCTTATTACTGCTTTAAAGGAACAATGGTCGTTACTCTCTACTGAGCTGATTCACAACATCATAAACAGCATGGAACATCACTGCCGTGCCTGCATTGCTGTAAGGGGTGACCACACTCCTTATTAAAGAACTTTGCCCATTGCATTCTGACACTTCATTTTTGGATTTATGGAAACCAGTGTAGTAAGCCACTCTTACTTTGCACAAGTATCAGGAGCATAGAGGAAATATTATCTTGAGCTGGATGGGAGCTGAACTCAAAAACTCTTGATGACTTATCATATCAAAATTACTTATTGTCTAAGTAAGGAATGTTAAAAATATTGTACTTTCACTATTCTTACATAAAATCCATGCCCATATCTATCGTAACAGTAAGTAGTAGATTTCAAATATAAAAAAAAGTGATTACATAATTTTACAATTACTAAGCTTAACAGTGTCTTAGGTGACTTCTAAATAATGTTCAAGATATTATAATTACTATATCTTTATTATTTTAGGTTACTATTTCAATTTAGTACCATACCAATGGCTGAGTGGTTAGCATATTTGGCTACTGATCAAAGGGACCTGGGTTCGAGCCCAGGTAAAGCATGAATGTTTGCATTGTCTTTCTGCTAAGATCTCACCACCCTCACAGATTTTCTCTATGGTGTGTTAAACTAAAGTCGTCTGAAGGGAAAGCCTGATGTCACATGATTTGGGCTGCACCATCAGTGGTCTACTCGTTGGGCTTACCAGAGGAGAGGTTCAGTCGAAGTGCAAAACTTGCTCTATGCGTGCTTCTGTGCAGTACTGCTTCTTCATTATCAAGCTGTAGTCACCATTGCTGTTTGCAACTTTACCTTTGTGTTGAAAGTGCAGCTGTTATTCTTTATTCCATTTTATGTATATTGTTTTAAACTCAAATGCATTTATAGTAATTATTATTGTCATCATTCCTGAAATGTTGTGTTCCTGGCAGCTGTAGCAATTATTGTGGATCGACATATGTATGCAAGCCACAATATAAAAAAAGAAAACATTTTGTGTTACCTGTGTTGATCATTGAACAACAAAAAGAGATTTAGTATTAGATGTACCCGAGCAGCTAATTAATATGTGTGAACATGGATGACTCTTATCCTACTGAAATTTCTATAAATGTGGGAATATTATGTTACATAGTAAGTCCAAAAAGTTTCCAGCCCAAGGGTATTAAAGAGGTAATAGAATCAAACAATAATTTTTTATTTTTCAATATAATCACCCTTTATTTCAATACATTTTTTAGAATGGTTAATTAATTTTTCTATACCACTGAAAAAATAATCTGAATTTTTGTCCTTAAAATGGCCTAAAACTTCAGAAATGACATCTTTATCCGTTGTAAATTTTTTCCCACACAGATCCGACTTCAATTTTAAAAACAAAAAATAGTCGCTAAGGGCTAGGTCAGGGCTGTATGGTGGGCGATTTAATTCCTGAAAACCACACTGCTGAATAGCAGCCTTTGCAGCAAATGAAGTGTGCACTGGTGCATTGTCGTGCAATGACCTCACTCCCCAGGACAGCTTTCCTCGGCGTTTCTCTTTGATGGTATCCTTCAATTTGTACATTAATGATGCATAATATTCACCAGTAACTGTAGTATTTCGTTCTTAAAGTCAACTGGCAAAATCCCCAGTTTTAAAATTAATTTTTAATTTAAAGAAATTTAATTTTAAAAAATAATAAAAATAAAAAAATAATAAAAATAAAAAAAAAATAAAAAAAATAATAAAAATTAAAAGAACATTTTTAAAATCTAAAATTAAAAAAAAAATCTAAATGTTGTTTAATTTCTGCTGGGCTTTCACCTTCTTTCGTCAAAAATTTAATGACCGCATGATACTCAAGTTTAAACATTTTAAAATATTGGGCAACAGCACTTCTATCTGTGATGCTAGCTGAAGTGCTACTGATGCTAGAGATGCAAAATTTTAACTGCAGTGCAACAAAACACAGGTTGACAGAGTTAAACCTTTCAATTCTTGTTCTAACATGTTCAGGCCAGAAACTTTTGGACCTTACTACATAAGCTGTTTTTCAAACAATTATATCCAGTAATGTAAAGTAGCAATTCCTAAACTGAAAAAATCAATTATTGACATATGTTAATATTGTAAAGTAGGTTTTGAAAAAAGAAAGAGCATTTAGCACAGATTTTCAGTGTTCATGTGGGAAAAAATAATAGACATGCTGTCCTGTGGCCGAGTGGTTAGCGCGCTTGGCTACTGATCTAAGGGACCTGGGTTCGAGCCCCAGGTAAGGCATGGATGTTCGTGTCGTTTTTCTGCTGAGGTCCTGCCATCCTCTCAGACCTTCTACTGTGGCATATAAACTGACAGGCTTCTGTCAGACCTCTGTGGCAAGAAGCTGCTTGAGGGGGTATTTATTTATTTTTTTATTTATATATAAAATTATATTAACATGTGGAAATGTGTATATGCATAATTACACACAATCAAAATATGCACCCAAGAAGTCATCTAAAAGAAAATTAAGCACTTTGATCAAATGATTAATCATATGCCATATATGTCTATCTGTTGAATTTTACTGGTGCACCAGTCATGTCCCAATGACAGATATTGGCATATTTGATGTGGATTTCAAATAATTATTTGTCTTGTAGTTACTATCATCAATATATGGTATTAAATGTATCATTTTCCTTAACCAGCTGTATGGATTATATTTCTTGTTATTATGGAACATTCTTCGATGTTGCATTGAAATCTGTAATTCTTTTTTATATTCCTATGCATTCTCTTACAAACTATGTAGGGCAATAACATAGTACTCACATGTTGTAGTTATTAATCTTCACTTGTCTACTGGTATGTCTCAATGATAGACATTGATTGTTGCAAAATGTTTTTTGAAGCATATAATATGATTCAGTTATCATTGGCATATTTGATGTGGATTTCAGATATTTATTTCTTTTGTTGGATGTATGTATAGTCAATATTCAGCTGCAAATAATTCAAAGTAATCTTTGCATAAATTTTTCATGTCTTGTCATGACAAACATGTCAAAAGACATGTTTGTTAAACAAGTCTTTTGTTTTGGTGTTTGTATTGGCATTTATTTTAGTTATATGATACTGATGATTTAAATCTTAGTAAGAAGCAATTCTAGTCTTATTAATAATAGAATTGCACTGATGATTCGGTCAGCTACTCGGTCTCAGTAGCTTTCTTCTTAGAATATAAACTATGTAAAATTTAAGTTTTATATGAAATATAATCACACTTTTAGTGGCAGGTTGTATATGTGATTTTATCAATATTGTTAAACCCTATGTAAAGTTAGTATGAATATATTTTTCTAACTTGAGAATATATATTTATATCTTCCAATATTTTTGCATATGTAGCTCGTATATTTTGTTTCAAAAAATTGCAAAATTAAAAAAAAAAATCAATAAAATTTTGCTTTAAAATTCAGGTTATTCTTTTTTTTACAATACCATTTACAATTAAACATAATTAATAAAAAATATGTGTAACTGTTTCCAGAAAATATGTTTATTAAATATTTTTGACATCAAGAAATATGGGGTGTTTTATGCCTGTGAAAATAAAACATTTCCTGCAAGAATAAAATGCTTCTCCACATTTATGTTAATTTGCTTTATAATTAATATTTGATTCAGCACAGGAAATGAAATCATTTAAATAATGTGCAAATTGAATTAGAAACGAATCAGATCCACTGATTCAAAGCTATGTTGCGATACTTGGATCCCGCTTCTGAAGTCATTAACTGTACGGGTCACGACATCAGGCTTTCCCTTCAGATGGCTTTGGTTAAACTGACAGGCTCCTATTAGACCTCTGTAGCAAGCAACTGAGATCAATTAAACTTCAAATATATATATATGATACAGAAAATTAAAAAATATATATATTATAAAAATATAAAGATTTTTGAATTAATTTTACACTATATGTAACTAAATACACTGGCAGAAATTGAAAAAAGAACACCATTAACAACTAAAGAGTAATCTATGAGGTTTGTTTAGTAAAAACAACTTTTTGAGAAAGGATAGTGATCACATGTGTGAAGTGATTAAATGTTTATTTTACCTTTTAATGGGTATTACATCTTACAGAAGCCACGTTTTAATAAGGTGTTTAACCTCCTTGAGAAGCAACACAAGCTTCCAATCAGGCATGCAATCAGTCATACAAATGCTGGATATCATTGCTGGGGGATACCATTCCATGCACTTTCAACTTGCATGCGTAATTCAGCGATGGTCACTGCCTGCCACGCTCCGGGGAAGAGTCTTTGTCCGATCCAGTTCCAGACTTGCTTGATTGGAGACAAGTCTGGAGAGCTTGCTGGCCAAAGGAGTTAATGCTCTGCCTGAAGAGCATGTTGAGTTGCTCAGGCAGAGTGTGGGTGGGAGTTATTCTGCTGGAATATCACATTTAGGATTACACTCAAATATGGCAGGATGACCAGCTGTATGATGTCGCTGACATACATATTGTTATTCAGTGTCCCCTATACAACACCAGACACGTACAAGAGTGATAGCTGATCGCTCCCCACACCATGCTACCTGGCATGGGCCCTGTGTATTACTGGCAGATGCACAATGAAAGAAGCCGCTAACCTTGTCGCCTTTGGATGCATAAATGATCATCAGACACTCCTAAGCAGAATGAGCTTTCATCACTGAAGACCACAGACTGCCATTCTTCCCTCAAATGAACTCGTTCTTGACACCAATGCAAACATTCTCGGCAGTGACGAGGGTACAGTGGAAACCGTGCCCATAGTCCTGCTTGCAAAAGATGATTGCGTATCGTTCTTGTAGACACCCTTGGTACAACGGGATCGAATTTGTGATGCCGTAGCTGTCCACTCTGTCACCGCCGCACTCCTGATACGCCAATCCTCTCATGTATCAGTACTCTGTGTTGCCTGGAACCATGTCTGCAAGTGTGAATGCTCTTCTGATCATCAACGCCACCATTGTACCACTGCCGATATATCTTGTCCAATGCGGTGTGCAATTTGACGAAAAGACTAACCTCCTGCCCAAAGATCCACTATACGACCTCACTCAAACTCCACTAACTGAACAAATGTTGCGTGCCTGTGTTCTCAAGGCATGGTAGCTTCTTCACAGAGCACTGAACAACATGACACAAGATGAATAACTTCTTTCTTCATACCCTAGTCCTTAAATACACACTGTGTACATCTGAATGTTGTCATCCTCAGTGACATCATTATTTCATCTAATGACTTTCAATCTTGGATCACGGTTTCTGCTGCCCTTAACTATTAAAATATTATAATATGACGTTCCTAAAAGAATTCCTACTGGGTGTTCTTTTTTCAATTTCCACCAGTGTATGTTTTAATTAACTGAAATGTACTGGTTTTCCACAAAAAAAATTAGTTACATCTAATCATAAACAATAAAAATTAAACAAAAAAGTTTACCTTTAAATCCCTTCCATCTAAACTGGCTCTAAGTTCTCTCACGTCAATAGCATCTGTAGAGTCTTCACTGCTTCGTCGGGAACTGGCATATGATGATCCTCCAGAAACATATGACGAAGAACGTCCCTATACAATCAAAATACATAATATAAATAAAGATGAACTACTGACTAAAGGAATGATTTTAAAATTGGTTACTTATATTTTTTAATTAATCAGTTGAACTAAACTGCTTTACTCATAATATCTTCATTTCCCAATTTTTTTTTCTACAGATCTCATTTTCTAGGTAAAATATTGGGTTGTTGCAAATGAAATGGTCGCTGAATGGCGTCAGATTTCTACTGGTTGCAGAAGAAAGCAAGCGCTGAGGTTTGTGCAATTTTTTTATGTCACGTGGCAATGTCACACATGGGTGGTGCAATCGTAGTATTTGTTTCGTTCAATGAGCATTAAACATTGAATACTACCAACATCAAGTCAATCATGGAACCCAGTCAATTAAGGTTGCTATACTTTTACGAGTTCAAATTGGGAAATTCTGCAGCGGCTGCAATAAAAAACATCAATTAAGCATTCAGTGGAGGTACCACTAATGAGAGATCCACTCACCGTTGTTTGAAAAATTTCGGTCAGGAGATTTGAGGCTACAACACACACCCCGTGGCCATCGTCCTTCCTCCATTGATTCGAATGAATTAAAGGATTTAATCGAATCACATCCATGACAAACTATACGAGAGATGGCCCAGACACTAAATGTACACTTTTCAACTGTTTCACGGCACTTGGCAATAACAGGAAAAGTAAGGAAGCTCAACAAGTGGCTTCCTCATGAACTCACTGATGAAATCAAAGAACAGCATTTGGAAGTGTACTCTTCTCTCTTTAGAAGAAGTAAAGAAGAAAGGTTCCTGCAACGAATTGTGACTGTGGATGAGAAGTGGATATTCTACGATAATCATACACGTTCGTCGCAGTAGTTGGGAGTGAAAGATGCTCCAGGAAGGACTCCAAAGGCACCTTTGCATCCAAAGATGTTGTTTACTGTATGGTGGTCTTCTGCTGGTGTTATTCACTACTCATTCCTTCCACGAGGTGAAACGATAAATGCAGCTCGATATTGTACACATATGCGGCAAATGCATGACAAATTGTGCCTTAAGAAACCAGCACTTGTGAATAGACATGGAGTCCTAATGCTTCAGGATAACGCCCGACCACATACGGCAGTGTCAACCATACAGCAAATCAATTATTTGGGATACGATATTGTGCCTCATCCTCCATACTCTCCTGACATTTCCCCAATAGATTACCATTTTTTCCGGGACTTGAGCCATTTTTTGTCCAAGAAATGCTTTGCCAACGACGGGCAAGTGTACTCTTCTCTCTTAAGAAGAAGTAAAGAAGAAAGGTTCCTGCAACGAATTGTGACTGTGGATGAGAAGTGGATATTCTACGACAATCATACACATTCGTCGCAGTAGTTGGGAGTGAAAGATGCTCCAGGAAGGACTCCTGGGACTTTGCCTGTGATGGGACAAGCCCTGTGATGAGACAAGCCCTCCTGGGACTTTGCATGTCCTGGGACAAGCCCTGTGATGATGCAAAGGTGACTTTGTTTCCAAAGGCACCTTTGCATCATCACAGGGCTTGCCGATATCAATTAATCGGGCAGTGGAGGACTTCATCACTTCCAAAGACACTGATTTTTACAAACGTGGTATAAATGATCTTGCCACACATTGGCAACAATGCATTGATGCTGCTGGAAATTACTTTGATTAAACAGGCATTCTTTTTATTCTCTTCTTTTTCAATCGTCCTTAAAATCGGCCATTTCATTTGCAACAATCCAATACTTTTGAAAATTATCTGTCAAATTTCATATTTATCTGAGCTCTACTACTTAAAATTAGGTAATAAAAATAAACTCATATTTTGCATTACAACAAATAGCTTTTCCTCACCATTTTAATTATGCTCTCAGATCAGCGCCATTCAAGGAAGACAGAAAATTGTAAAACAGAACAAATCACGTATTATACTGGATGCAAGCCACATATTTCAGTTTGTGCTTTATTACATTCTACTCGAAATAATTAACTGAAAAAATTTGGGTTGCCCTGAGTGAAATTCGAACCCATGTTTCCCAGAAACATGCCATTATTACTGAATTACATTTTACTTTTTTTCTTCCCTAATTATTAAGGCCTTTCATTCTGTTGCTTACTAATCATTGTAATCCTTCCTAATTATCTATATTGCTCTAGCACTCAAATGAACTCTTACCTTTTTTTTATCAAAAAAATACATACTAATGCAGATTTCATGAAATTTTGGAGTGTAAAAATACCTAAAAAATAATGGAAATACAAAAGTGAATGTTTAGATTATTGATAGACTGTAATTATTGGGTATTTAGGTCTGTAAATAGTAGTTAGGTAGTCAGTGGAAGGAGAGCTATGCACCAATCCCCTGTGATGATGCATAGAACAGGCCAGGCCTAGCACCTAATGTCTGACCCCGCCTTCTTTTGGTGCAGACCATTAGTACCTTTCAAATAGAGGCTGCCAGATTAGTTTGGCCTACTGATCTGGACAACTCTGGCTATTTTTCTTTTTTTTTCTACCCTGTTGAGTAGTGGTCAACCACACAGGGTCCTGGTGCTGACCATATAATCCCACTGGACTGAATTATGGCTCTGAGCTTGATTATGGATCCTGAATTTGTTGCACTGGTGGGCTTCTGTGGAAGGAAAATCTTCCGCTGTGTTTTCTGTTTGTTTGTGGGTTAACAGCCTTGAATGAATAGATTCACAAGATATGTTTATCAGCTGGTGGATAATCCTGATCAGAGGTCATCGTAGGCACCTGAACTCTTTGCTTCTATTGGCATCGTCAAATTCTACAATGGAGGAAGTCTTCCAGTGTAGATGGCTTCAGCCTTTAATGGTGGGGGAACGGGTCTTTGCCCCATGTCTGCGATTAGGGGGCTGTTTGATATTGTCGCCATTTCCTCTCTCAATAAACATAGTTTCTTTAAACATCTCACTAACCATTTTCTCTCCATAGGTAGTTGGAATGTGAGGACTCTGCACAGAGCTTTTTCTCTTGATGTCCACACACAAGAATTCCGCCATTATAATTTAGATATTCTCGGCTTGCAAGAGACCAGATGGACAGATAAAGGTCAGATTCTTAAAAATAATCTTAAATTTCTCTTATCAGGGAGGGATAACAATAAGCATCACCAAGGTGTGTGTCTGCTTCTCAGCAGACACATTCTTCTTGGATATGAGTGCATTAATGAAAGTTTTCCTACGGCAAAATTTCAGACAAGCGTTAAAGACTGGAATGTTATTTGATGTGATGCCCCCACTGAGGATGAGAAGGATAGGTTTTATGGAAAACTTCAGGATATTTTAAATTCTGTCAAGAAAGGAGATATTACCCTTGTTCTTGGTGACTTCAATGCCAAAGTTGGTACTGACTCTGACCTTTGGGGAGGAGTAATAGGCCCTTTTGGTATTGGTAGCTGCAATGGGCAACGTCTCCTACAGGTAAGTAAACTCAATGGTTTCAGAATAACTAACACTTATTACAAACACCGTGACATACATAAGTACACATGGGTTTCACCAAATGGGCTTCATAAGAATATGATTGATTATATATTAATTAACAGCAAATGGGCTAGTTCTGTTAGGAATACCAGGTCATATAGGGGATCTGAAATTGGATCTGACCATTACCTTGTTAAAAGTGTCTTGCAACTTAAACTTAAAAAGTGTTGTGCTAGGGTTAAAATTTTTACCTTTAATACTGTAGCTCTGAAAGATCCAGTTATAGCTAAAGCTTACCATGATAGGTTACTTAGTCATTATGACAGTCATGGTTTGCCTACTACTGAAGTTGAGGAAGAATGGGATCATTTTAAACAGGCTTTTTTGGACACTAACAGTACTCTTTTAGGAAAAAAGGAGCAGAAGAGGCAGAATTATCTGAGTGATAAGGCACTTGAGCTTATTTCAGAAAGAAAGAACTGCAGGAATGTCCTTAATCAATACCCTACTAGTACTAATAGAAAGCATTATAGAGAACTTAATAAACGTGTAAAAGATCAGTTAGCTGCTGCTAAGAATCTCTGGCTTGATGGTTTGGCTGAAAAAGACGAGGAAGCAGTTAGACAGCACAACAGCAGAGAGCTGTACCAGATAGTTAATGTTTTGTGTGGTAGAAAACGGACAGGTATACAGGGATTGAAGGATAAACAAGGTTATAGAAGGTGAGGATTCTGTCATGGCTAGGTGGGCTGAGCATTTCAGTGATGTTCTAAACAATGTGGTTAGTTCTACTCCCTTTATTTGTAATGATGATACTGTTACTGTCTTTAATGTTGGCCCTATAACACAATCTGAAGTTATTTTGGCTGTTTCTAAACTTAAACTTCATAAATCCCCAGTGGTAGATGAAATTACTACGGAAATGCTTAGAGCTGGGAATGTTTCGATTACCACTTGGATGACTGAAATTCTGAATATCTTTTATGATAAAGGCATGGTTCCTAAGGATTTTACCAGAGCTATTGTTATCCCTATTTTCAAAAAAGGTGATTGCAGTTCTTGTGATAACTATAGGGGTATCAGCCTACTCTCTGTTCCAGGGAAAGTTCTTTGCATAATTGTGTTTAATGGAATTAAGAATCTGGTTGCTAGTCAATTGCGTGATGAGCAATGTGGATTCAGAAGTGGTAGGGGATGTGTGGATCAGATATTTTCACTTAGGCAGATTCTTGAGAAATGTTTAGAGTTTCAGAAATCTTTGGTTGCTAGCTTTGTTGATTTCAAAAAGGCTTTCGACTCTGTCGATCATCATAATTCGTGGTTCATTGTGAGATCATATGGTATACCAGACAAGTTAGTTAACATAATGAAAGCTCTCTATAATAACACTGAGTCGTATGTGAGAGTTGGTAAGTCTTGTAGCAATTGGTTTAGCATTACTTCTGGTGTTCGACAAGGGTGCATTTTGTCTCCTTTTCTCTTTAGCTTGGTTATTGATTATGTTATGCGAAATTCACTTCAAGGGAAAGATTACGGCCTTAAATGGACTGGAGATACAAAAATTTCTGATTTAGATTATGCTGATGATTTAGCCCTTTTGGCAAATGATGTTGATGAGATGAACTCTTTCATTCGAGCTGTTGATGATACTGGTAGTAGAGTAGGTTTGGTTATAAACAGAGAGAAAACTAAAGTGATGAAAATTGGTCAAGCAGGCTGTGATTCAGTTAATCTGAATGGTTGCAGTCTTGAACAGGTGTCACAGTTTAATTATCTTGGGAGCTATGTAACAGATGCTGGTGATGTGTGGCATGAGATTAACAGATGGATAGTGATTGCTGCCAGGACTTTTAAGAATCTATGGAGAGTGTGGAGAAATAGGCGTATACACCTAAAGACTAAAATTAGACTGTATAATAGTTTGGTTCTTTCTAGGGTTAGTTATGGCAGTGAAACTTCACTTTGTAAACAAGATAACAGGAAACTAGAGCTTTTGATTCCAGATGCTTACGCAGTATCTTGGGCATTAGGTGGTTCAACTTTGTAACTAATGATGAGGTTAGGCAAAGGAGTCAGCAACCTCCTTTAAGCAGCATATTGTGCAGAGAGAGACTCCATTGGTTTGGCCATGTTGCCCAAATGGATAATTATAAATTGGCGAATAGGGTTATGAACAGTGTGCCTAAAGCTTTAGAAAGAGGGGGAGACTTAGGATGCGGTGGGCAGACAATGTCAAACAGGACCTTATTAGAATTGGTGTGCAATGGCCAGATGCAGCAGATGTAGCTCAGGACAGACTTGCTTGGAGAACTAAATTGCACGGTCTGGTTGGAACTCCGTAGCCCATGGCTGCTTGAGGATGATGAATAAAAAAAACTATACACACATTACTTTTTTTTAATGTCTGTTTGTGAAAAAAAAAGTAGCCTTTTTACAGGAAGTCTCTTTATATAGGGGTAGTTCTTGGCCTTGGTTAAAATACACTATGCATAATCAACATCTAGGTTTTCAATGGATTTGACATTGATTATCTTTGTAATACATCATCAGCATTTAACCTTTCCAGTGTCGAACCCATCTGTATACGTACAGGGAATCTGAATTGAAGGGCCAATGATGTATGTATACACATTTAGTACAACAAAAAATGTTGATTTTTAAAAAAATAAAAATTTCCGTTGTAATTATATATATATCTTATAAAAATATATATTTCAGGCTTCAAAAATAATATTTTGTTTTTTAATTTGATGCATATTTTACTAAACTGCAATATAAATAATTTTATAAAGCCATCTGATTGCCATTTTTTGGAAGCACTAAATGGTATTGCCGATTTGCTTATTAACATTCCTATTTGCTGAAACAACCTTCTGATTTAAGCTCACAATTTTGATTTGAGCTATTATCAACAAATTTTTTCTTAAATTTTCGAAAATCTCCTAAAAATTAACAAAAAAACTGCTATTTTTAAAAACCGTAGATTTTTGAAGTAATTACAAAATACATACTGCCATTTTTTTTCCATTTCACATTCTTTTCTATCATAAACATATTTCAGTACTCCCAAGTATTTTTATCATTTTTCCCAGCATTCTATGCATCTTTCATACCTTGAAATCGAAACTGGAAGTAAACACATCCTTCTTAGAAATTCTGGTTGCACCTGCATTTAATTAGTTATGCTTCATTGAGTCAAACAAGATGCAGGTGGCTGACACATGCTATCTCAGTTCCGTGTGCTATGTGTTTTTTATGTTTTGGTGCAGCATATTGGATACTCTTTGTAAAGTTAGTATTTTTTTTATATTTAAACCTCAGTTAGTTTTCATTTCAGTAGATTTACTTTCAGAAATTAGCGATCTTTTGGCCTATTGATAAGTATTGATTTTTTCATAGTTATATCATATGGCTGGCGTACAACTTGTTGCCATGGATATTTTAACATCACATTACGCTATATGTTAATTTTTATTTTATTATTTATTACTCTTCCAGTAAAACTTTGATCTAGTATCATTTTCTGAAAATAAATGAAGTCTTGGATATTTTTGTAGATTTACTTCCGTTAGTTAGTGATCTTCAATTGGCTGTTTTATCGATCTTTCCGGGTTGTGCTAGATCGAAGGCTGGCTTAAAAGTTGTTGCGAATATTTTATTTAACATCCCATTAGGTTATATGTAATTTTCTCTTTATTATTTCTTGTTTTTTTTTTTTAATAAAAAAACTTTGAGCTTGTACCGTTTTCTGAAACTGAATGCCTTGGATACGGAAGCAAATAGACCACCTTGCTACAGAAATTGGCCATCATTTGGGAGGACAATTTCGGGAAGGGCTGGTCCTTGGTGCACAAACCTTTCTGTACTAAGCCAAGATCGTCAAACTTCAACACCCAAATGAAAAAAAAATTTTTTTTAATTAAATTAAAAAATTAATTACAATACAATTAAAAAAAAGCAGCCAAGGAAATTTTTTTTCCATTTCAAAGCCAGTTCAGAAAATTCCATGAACGTGAGAAGGCCAAGTCACGTTGTATAACACTGGCCGTGTTTAAAATATACGATACTGAAAAGAATCATTAAAAGAAATAAAAATCATATTTCAGGTTGAATATTATATTATTTTGGAGGAAATTCCTTTCGATAAATATTTTTATTTAGCAGGTTTTCCAAAATGAAGCCTGAATTGTATAGTGCAATATTTTTTTTTTCACCATATCAGATTGAAAAAGTCTTATTAAAATCAATATGCTTGCAAAATTCATTTATATTATTTATTTTCATAAAATTCGTAATTAAATTCTGTTTAATTTGGTATATAATGTGGCCTATTTACATTGATTGGTTATTTTTAAAAAAAATTCTAAAGTTGACTTATTTATCTGACTCAGCACAGTTGGCTAAAAGCCTAGAATTTTCTCAAAGTATGGTACCATGAAAAGAATTACAAAACGAGAAAAATATTTACTTAAAACCAAAAAAGTAATTTTTTTGTTATTCAGAAATATATAGTCATTCTATTCATGTGCATTGTAATCATTTCTGTGCATTAGTTTTTTTTTAATTTTCGTGTTGGCAGATGCATTTTTTACTACATGATTCTAAAAAAGTCCTATTAAAATGAAACATAAGGTCTTTTTTGTTAAATATTATAATTTCAGAAAATCTATTAATAAATGCTGATTAATTTGGCATACAACATGCCATAATTCCTTTCATTAGTTATTTGACAAAAAAGTTCTAAAGTTAAAGTTTTTTTTTGGCTGAGCATAGGCAGAAAATAGCTTGGCCCCTGGATGGAAACCTGCTTTTCAGGCTGGACACTGGAAGGGTTAAGCTTCTCCATCGCGTTCAACAGTTATTGTGGAACAGTTGGTTTTGACAGACACAAACCTACAAATGTCAAGTGATAAACAATAGGAAGATAAGTAAAATGCTGCCTGGTGCCGTAGCACTTGTTGCGATATCGTTGCCCCTGTGGGATCTGATGGCAACGATGTGTGATTAAAGCTTGTGCAGTTCAAACAGGAAAAATCTAGCAATCCTCATTGAAAGCAGGGGTAAGATAGGTGTTCTTGATAAATTATTCCCCATATAACTAAAAATAAAAAAAGAAATTTCAAAAAGTTAAACAAAAGTCCTATTTTTTTATATATGTCATAAAAATTAAAATGACCAAATGAATTTATATCAATTTTAGAAAAGGGGCTATGAGAATTTGTATTATTTATTACACTGTAAGATGCATATAAGAAAGCGTTTTTTTAGTATCCAATAATGTTTTAAATTTACATGGCACTTTTCAGTTCCACTAATTTAAATTTTGTAAGTAAGTAATATAATTTTTTTTGCTGTTGTATTTAAATATTTCAAATTTTTTATAGAAATCAATTTCTTTTTAATTTTTCTAAAAAAAACTAAAAATATTCTTTCTGCCGGAAGTTGTTAATAGATATAAAATCAAGAAACTTCTAAAAATAAATATAATAAATAAATACCCCCTCAAGCAGCTGCTTGCCACAGAGGTCTGACAGGAGCCTGTCAGTTTATATGCCACAGTAGAAGGTCTGAGAGGATGGCAGAACCTCAGCAGAAAAACGACACACACATCCATGCCTTACCGGGGCTCGAACCCAGATCCCTTAGATCAGTAGCCAAGCGTGGTAACCACTCGGCCATGAAACTAGTGCACAAATGACAATTATCTGAACTAGGTCATATGTACTTCAGTAGTAAAATAAATTTCTCCTGGAGTGCAGTTTTGGAATGGTAGCTTTACTAGCTAACCTATTAGTTAGGGAACTTTATTTTTCAAAAAGAAAAAAAAAAGCACAATATATATATATCTCAATCAAACAAGAAATAAGAAACCATAAGGTTTGTTTTTACAAAGAGCAAATGCTTTTGGTTTCCGTTTTTTAAACTTTGGCAGTTTCTTCAATATATGAAACTTATTGAGTATTTCAGACTTTCTGGTTTAACACATCAGCAGATAAAATCTGAGATTTTTTTTTACTGCTTACTTAGTAGCATTTTAAACTTTTTTCAGTCGTTTAGTTATTAATTTTTATTTTTTAATAGCATTAGGAATATACCATGGCTCTCTTAGTGGCATATTTCTTGTAGCTTTCAGGGTCAAAATTCTCTAGGATGACTCATTACATGTAAAATTTATGTAATTTGGTATAAATATTTTCCCAGAACGTTATATTTCTCTCAATTCATATTATTTTTTGAATCAGCTTCACACTAAAAGAAAAAAACCACACCATTTCCTATTTCTGATGGCTGATTGACCCTGAATTTGAAAATATTTATGCTTTGTTTAGAGGAAATCAGATCTATCACTATTTAATTTTATACTGATAGTGTGTGTTCATAAACCAATACAAATTTTTTTACATTACAGCAGATGACGGACATAACCTCTACCAAATCATCATCACCAAACAACCCATCAGAACTCACGCAAAGGAACAGTTTATGTTATTTGGTTTTGAACAAAAACAACAATTCGGTGGATAATCACAGATGATGATATAAAACTCGTATGCTCCCACCACCGATTGTTAGAATCTTGCAACTGAGGGCCCCACTCCCTGGACATAAATCTCACTAGAGAGTCCAAGTTCGGCCGGGGGAGGGGGGGGGGGTTGCCTCCTTGGTGACGTATTTATTGCTTTGGTTGGGGAACAGTAGCTTGAGGTGTCTGGAGTCACTTGAGGCAACTGGTAGAATGGCAGACTGCCGACTGAACATAGCAGTGGTTGTACTATGCGACTTTTCGACCACATATTCATATATAAAGAAGCAAATAACATAGAATCTAGATAATTAGGTTTACAGAATGGAATGTAATAAATATAATTTCAGTTAATGTTTTGAGGAAATGTGATTAGAAAATAAATTATTTTCAAAAAGTATTGTCTTACAGTAATGAAATGCTACAGAAGGAAGAGTAGCGCCATCTAGTGTCTGTAAGGGGCATATTTCACGGATAAATAAATTTAAAAAAAAACTGCAAGTGAAAAAAAACGTATATCTAGAAATATTTTCTCTTTTTTCAATTTTTGACTCAGCCATATATTTATTTTGAAGTTTCTGTAATCCACTACAATTTCTCTAACTTGAGCAATCTTCCATTTCTGTGTAGTTGTGACCCAAAATATTGCAAGTATATGGCCATTGCAAGTATATGGCTTTCACTTCCCCTTAAGATCACAAGTTTGATTTCAACTATTATCAACAAATTTTTCCTTAAAGTTTCAAAAATCTCCTAAAAATTAGCAAAAAAACTGCTATTTTTAAAACCAAGATTTTGGAAGCAATTACAAAGTGCATATCTCTGTTTTTACTTCCCCATTTTACACTGTTTTCTGCCTTAAACATGTTTCAGTATTCCTAGAATTATTTTTATCATTTATGCCAGCATTCTATACATTTTTCCACTCTTCAAACTGAACCTATAAGTAAAACTAAAAAGTAAAAGAAATGTGAAACTGCTAGGAGACAGAAGGGTCAGGTGTTGTGACCTGACTCTTCCATCTCTCAGAAGTACAGTGAGGATAGTTAATGTTTGCATGTGTGGCAGTCAAGTGGCTATAAAGTGGATTTTTACAACAAACTTTGGATAAATTCACCATACACATAGTTAGCATTTATACTTTCGTATTGAAACCTTCGTTTTCACTTCTGCACATTTATTTCCATAAATTGCTAATCTTTCCCGAGCTTTCAGTCAATTGATTACTAATTGTTTTTGCAGTTACACTACATCGGATGGCCAGTTTACAACTTATTGCTGTGAATATTTGATTTAACATCACATTAGGTTATATGCTAATTTTTTGTTTTCTTTCTTTTCGTTTTCCAGTAAAAAACTTTGATCTTGAATTGTTTCCCAAAAATGAATGGTATTGGATATGAAAGCAAAAAAAACTTCCTTGGCATGGAAATCAGTCCCCCTGTGGAAAGGAAATTTTAGCAAGGGTTTTTCCCCACCCCCAGCAACTTTTTTTTAACCATAAGTTTTTTATGTTTATATTCAACAATTTTGAAAGGTTCAAAACTGTTGAATATAATCTCCTCCCCTCAATCTATATATTGGCTGTACTACTCTGATGATACAGGCATTTGTTTTTTACCCTTGATGCATAAATCTTTCTGCACTCAGCTAAGATCACCAAACATCAACATCCAAAGAATTCCTTTTCATAAACAGGGCAGAAAATCCCATTATTGTGAGCAATCGAAGTCACTTGTATAATGCTTGTCCATGTTTTAAATATACCACACTGCAAAGAATCATTAAAAGAAATAAATATTATGTTTGAGGTAAATATTATATTATTTGGGAAAAAATTTACTTTGAATTAATATATAATTTAACTACTTTTATTCATCATGTTTTCCAATGTTAAGCCTTAATTGCATAGTCCAATCTATTTTTTCACTACATCAATGTGAAAACATCTTATTAATATTAATATGTTGGTAATTTTACTTAAAATTTTCACTTTCATAAAATTTGTAATTAAATTCTGTTTAAATTGGTACATAACATGACCTATTTCAATTGATTGTATTTTGTTCTTTAAATAACCAAAGTTGACTTGTTGATATGACTCAGCACAGTTGGCAAAAATGGGAGTAATTTTCTTGCTTCAAGTTAATGTTTGTTGTTGTTTTTTGTTATTTAGAAATAAAATAACCTTTATATTCATGAGAATTAAAATTATTTCTGTGCATTTTTTTAAAGTAAATTTTTATTTGCATTGCCAGATGCATTTTTTACTACATGACTCTAAAAAATACCCTATTAAAATAAAACAAGTTTTTTTTGGTAAATATTTCATTTTCAGAAAATCCAGAATTGCTAATTAATTTGGCATATAATATGCCATAATTCCTTTCATTAGTTATTTGGCAAAAAATTTCAAAAGTTAATTTTTTTGGCTGATCATAGTGTAAAAATAGCTGGGCCTCTGGATGTAAATTGGCTTTTCAGGTGGGACCCTGGAAGGGTTAAGTGTTAGAAGTCATTTACACTAACATCTTCCTATAATAAGGCAAGGCCCAGTGCACATGTATGATAATTCAGCCAGATAAAACCTACACATCCAGTCTGAAACAACAGATCTGAATTTAGAGATAATATAAAAGATGTAAGATAATTTTAGGTATATAAGAAGTGGAAAAGCATTTCCCTCCACCAACACTGCTCAAGCTTCTATATATATCAGCAGCATTACTTGTTAAATTTTTTACTTCCATGAAGAAAGAATGTAATTAAATAATTAGACTACTAACCATGTCTCTTCCAGGTCTATTATTCCGTGTCGCATCAGAAAGCAACTCATAATGGCGATCACTTTGCTCATCAGCCTAGGAAATGCATAAAGTTCTATTAGCCAAATTCACAATTTATATTACATAACAAACATTACATTAATATGGTTAATATAATAAACACAATTGCTATAGCATACAAAAAAATTCATTGGACCGAATGAGATAATTATGCTTTTATCCCTTTTGTAACTTCACTTTGGTAAAGAAATAATTTCACAATTATTTAAGATGAAAAGAAATGAAATTCTAAGAGCTATGCACATAAAATGTTTCCAAAATTATGTGATGGCTCCCCCAAATCTAGAAACAGTTCAAATAGTTTAAATGAGTAATTTCATGTGAGAAAACATAAAAATTTAATAAATTATATTGTTACAACAGATGCTCACATATGTTTCAGCATGAGAGTTACATCACCAACGACATTGAATGAACTTGACTGAAAGAACAAGGAATATAGTTGTGTTATGAAGGAGAGTTGGAATGTGAAAGGAAACATAGTCTCAGTTTTTACATGATAAAATAATCTAAAGAAGCATTTTATGTGGTGTGTGTGTGTGTGCATGGGAGATTATATAAGTTATTAGTGTTAATCGTACTAGTGAATTAGCAAAGAAAACAGGGACTGTTTATGCTGATGTGAAGGTTATACAAGAGACATGGCAATCAAAATGAAGAGGTAATATGTTAGTCGAGTAGACAGAGCTGGTCTTAACTTTTCTGTCGGAAGAGTTCATCATTTGTTACATAGTTGTATTTAGTTCTTTAGGAATTGGTAAGGTTAATCTTTATAGATTGCAAGTTTGTTCACATATATGATTTGTGTTGACTTTAGTTTATATAAATGATTTTATCCATACTTTTGTAATAAATTACATTTGTTTTAGAATTGTTATATGCTATTGATTTGAACTCACACTCAGTTTTCATCCATTTAATTCACAACAATATGTTCCTCGTATAGTAATGCTAAAAGGAGAAAAACTTAAGAAAAATTAATTTTTGATGATTATATGATAATTTTTTAAAAACTTTCTTTTTCATTTCAGAAAATTAAGCTGTTGAAAACTACTAATAGTTGAATGTCTCACTGCAATATCAAGAGAACAATAGTAATTCCTTGTAGTTCTTTACCTCTTTCTGCTGTTTTTCAAGCTCCTTCATGCGAATTTCTCTTGCTTCTGCACGAGCTTGTCTTCTTGCAGCTAAACGTGCTTCAGCCTAAAGGAAGAAAATTAACAATTAGAATAATTGAAATGTTACACCTGAACTGAGATATTCTGTCACAACATACACTTTTTTTTAATGCATATGCACATTTAATAAAAATCACTGATAATAGCTAATAATTTTAAGCTAATGGATTTCAAACCTCTTCATTTGACAACATACATTTCAATCTGACAAATGAGTCATGATACCCAATGAGACAGTTCTTAGATGGTCATGGTTTTTTTTTAACACACAGTTAATTCATAATCTGAAAAATTTTCTTTTTATAGTCGATTTCTTAAATCTCAGAGCGGTATTTTTTTGGATATTCTTGGTTTCTAATGGATTGATTATTTAATCCATTAGAAACCAGAAACCAAGTGTCAAAATATAAGATTTGTGAAAAATCAAGTGGATGACAATTAAAGGCAAGTGGGAGTGTTCTTTTATATGAACAGAGAATTGGCTCAGTTGCATATGGAACAAGCTTAACATTGCTCATTGCTGAAGACCACAGAAATATGGTGCTATGAAACAGAAACATGACCATGGTTGGGATTGGAACTTGAGATTGAAGTCTGGAAAGTTTTTGATATTATTAAGAACTGATTTTATCTAATATACAGAGATCACTGAATTATTACTACCCACCCCATGTTATGACAATGGGATGCAAACTTCAAAACTCTAACTATTAAAATAAGTGTTTTATGGGAAAATGTGACTAAACATAAATTAAATATTTTAATCAATTCTATTTGAATATCAGTTTTTTAACAATGCTCTTTCAGCATTTAAAGAGTTATGAAAGTTTGAACAGTTTACAACAGTAATGCTAGAGAGAGAAAAAATTACCTTTGAAGTTAATTATAAATAAAGTAAGAAGTATTACTACAAACCATCAATAATAATAAATTATTCTTTAATAATTATTTCAAAATTGTATGTAAATAATTCTTTCAATATTCATTTAATGTTTTGATAAATTTCTTGGAACACATTGCTTCTCTCTTTAAATACAACAGTCTGGCACAAACTGCAGATTTGAGATAACAAGATTGTTATTTTTGTGTAACAAAAAAATTAAGTCTATGTTTTCTTATAGTCTTTGTTATACACATTTCATTGTGGTATGTCCCTTCTGTGCTCTTGAGAAGGGAGACTGGGGATTACTCATTGCTTTTGTTACAGAGTTTTACTATCGTATTAAAATCAATCCAAAGTGAATGCACAGTATTCCTTCCCTGTTAAGAAACATTAATTAATAGATTCTGAAAAAAATTCATCGCCGCCATGGTGGGAATAGAACCCGCATCTCTCCAGATTCATGCCAGAGCGCGCTAACCATTGCACCACGCGTCAGACAACGAATATTTTCAGAATATGACATTATAAATCTTCTGCTTGAGACGTGACTGAGACAGCGCCATCTATACTCAAGGAGATGCAACTTTTTCAGTCATTGCATTTGATTGTCCAACGCATGGTGCAATGGTTAGCGCGCTCTGGCATGAATCTGGAGAGATGCGGGTTCGATTCCTGCCATGGCGGCGATGAATTTTTTTCAGAATCTATTAATTTACTATCATAATGTCCACGACCCCTGGATTGCCTGTCTGTGGCCAAATCACGGAATTTTCGAAATTTTTTGCATCAAATTAGGCTGCTATGAGAGTCATGTACTAGTGCAGGAGGAAAAATTATGTATATGGGATCCTCAAAATGAAAGAATGTGGCAATTATTGCTTCTGTCCTGTCCCCCTCCCCTGATCATGGGAGTTGGTCTAGTGGGTAGTGCAGAGGATGGGAATTTTTTTATGCTCCACCCTTTCAATGACCCACTTGTCAGTAAAATTGTACTACACTTGTACACATCATTGCCTCTCTTACTGTTTTTAATTAACATATATTTTTCTTGGTGTGATGCCCCCTCATTCACTTTTACTTTACCTTAACCAGCTTTGCTCAATTTACATTATATTTATCATTTTCGGGATTTTTATTTCCTTTTTGGCATCACAGTGCTCGTTTCCAAGAGTTAGGAGTTGCGCATGCGCAACACCGAACTTTCGATTGTCACCCGCTAAAGTGTGTGTACAAGGACACGCCCCTCTCTTGCGTCATAGCTTTTCGCCGTTCATCAATTTATGCAAATGTCTTTCCCGGCGTGCAACATGACACATGCGGACTTTGTACCTCTTGTTATAACCTGGTGACATGTTGTCACAGTAACACAGAAGATAGTAGAGTAGAGAGTAGTAGAGCACAGCACAGTTTAGAGATCAGTTTTAGTTTGGAATTTGTTGAAGATGTTTGTAGTAAGAAATAATGTAGTATCTTCTTTATTGAAGTTTTGGTGAGTGCTTTTTGGAAATAAATTGTTTGTTATTTAAACTTTTCGAATCTTTACTAATTTTTTTCTCTTGAGCAACGTTAGTTTGTTTCGATTAACATTAACATAAAATTTTGAGAATCATTCAATATTTTTAAATTCTTACTCATTAATGCTCGCTGGTATTTCGAACCCTAATTAAACTTTATTTTTTGGCAATTTGTTAATCATTGCCTGGCGCCCGACTCAGCTATCCGGAGCATGAAAATAATTGGATCAGGCAAAGGGTCCAAACTTTAAAAGTATTTCATTTCTTTGAAGCATTACATTGGAGATACTTTGGACTTCTTTTCATGTTTATTATAAATTAACATTTTATTACTTTTACCTTTTTATGACCTTTAAACATGGCTGCATAAAATAAAGATGTAACTTAGGAGTATAGTTGGCATTTTGTGTATGTGTATTTAGTAATTATTAGGTTGGTGCAGATGAAATGTCCACTTTCAGTGGGTGAACATGTTTGACCCCTCCAGCGGATTGATGTAATCCAGCAATGTCACATGGCATATGTCACAAGGTCAGTATATACCTGGTGTACACATTTTGTGTCTCATTTGTGATGTTCAAACTCGAGTGCACAGGCTTCAGTCAAAATAAACCATGGAGACAGGCCAGTTGCATGTAATTTTTCTGTATGGGTAAAAACTCGAACATTCTTAGGGTATAGTGGCCTGAAACATTAATGCAGAATTAGGCAGGGTGCTGCGAATTAATGTACCATACACCAATGGTTTGTGAAATTCCAAGCAGGAGACATGTCCCTTGAAAATGAGCCTTGTAGTTGTCCACCAGTAACTGTAACAGATGAGGAGGTGAACAATATCACGGAAGCTGACCCATGGCAAAGTGTCTGTGAGATCGCAGTGAAGGTCCATGTGCATCATTTGACAGTTGTTCAGTGCCTTGGTGGCCTTGGGGATGGTGAAAAAACTGGGTGTCTGGGTGCCACACATATTGACAGCAGCCAACAGGACACACTGTCTGGACAAAGAATGTATAAGAAAAAGAAGTTCAGCTTTGACAAAGCATAAGTGGCGACCTCAAGCGGTGTTGTGAATAATGTCGTGCATTTGATATAGCGGGAAAACAAACAAAGAGGGGCAAATGAATTATGCATCAAAAAAAATTTATATTTCAAAAAAAGAAAAAAATAAGAACTGCACTTTGCATTTGAAAAAATAATATCATGATTTTAATGAAAGTTTATTTTCTCCATTGGAATTAATTTTTGTTGAACCAATAGGTATAAGTAGAATGGATAGAAAAGTTTTTAAAATAGTCTGCAGTCAATTTATAGAATAAATTATTTCAATTAAATGCTTTCAGGACTGTTTTTAATTAGTCAATAGATTTAATATTAACATACTCTGTCACCAATGGGCTATTCATACATAGCAAAAGTGAAGTCAATGAAATTTTACAACAATGTGTAATTACAGAAGGGTTCCTCCCCTGTAAAGTTAGATTCACTCCTATGCCAAATGCACAATACTAGATTTTACATTATAGAAGCTGAACCTCTCCCTAGAAATTCTTCAGTCTGGAAGTATGCATTTCCCTCATTGCCCAGAACAAATGCATCAGCTCTTAACCTATGATGAAATGAGTCCTCTATGACAATTGTCATCAATTAGCACAGTGGTTGGGTACCAAGTAGTCACCAAAACGTTGTCCAAAACCATCCCTACACCCGCAGAAAGTGATGGTTCTCGTATGGTGGTCTGCTGCTAGCATGATCCATTCTTTTTTCCGATCAGGTGAGACCACTATTGTGCACGAAACCTCTATACCAAACAGCCAGTTTTGGTCAACAGGCATGGGGTCCTCCTGTTGCATGACAATGCCTGCCTGCATGTCTCACAAAGGACCATCCAACAAATTCACTAGCTGGACTAGGAAACACTGCAGCACCCTGCATATTTCCCTTGCTCCCACAGATTATCACTTCTTCCAGCATCTGGACCATTTCCTGGTGGAAAAGACCTTTCTAAACGACTGAGCTGTATGTTAAAATGCTGCCCCCTTCTTTGCTTCACAGACTCCATAGTTTTGTCGCCATGGGATTTACAGCCTTGTAACCCATTGGCAGAAATGGATCGATGCAGGGGGGGGGGGGGACAACTTTGACTAGGCAGGCAACTACTTCCTATTTTTATGAGATTTTGCAGGTGGCACTCTCATTTCTAACATTTCATGTGCACCAACCCAATATCATGCTGTCCTTATTTTTTTTTCTCCTTATTTTATTGCCAGCCTAATTAATATTTTTATATTGGGTAAATGAAATATATGTTTTTACACTGCAAGTAAAATACCAATACTGCAGTCAAATGTCATAGGATGATCAAGTATCCTGCATACATGGGACTCATGAAACAGCTGAAAAAAATTTAGTGGAAAGTAAAAATTAGTATATTTTCAGCTAAGTATTTCTTAACTTACTGTGTTTTTCATATATTTTATTGCCATATTCATCATTTTCCACTAAACTCCTATTTTCTATTGGGCCTTAGTGCTGCCAATGCCTTTTTGCTAAACATGGTTAGAGGGATTATTGTAGTGAAAAAATATTGTTGAAAATCAAGATTCAGAGAGATCTGAAGATCTTGATCTGAAGACTGAGATCTTGAAATAGCATCAGTCACATTTTCATAAAATGCTTATTTTACAATTTAAAGACCTTTGAAGTTTATTGTCACAGTGACATATTTCAATTCAATTTATTTATGCAACATTTATATACATAGTTAATAAACAGTCAAGCTTCACAATATTTAGTATTTAACTTGCAAGTGGACATTTACAAAACATACAGGGGTTTATCAAAATAATGGAAACACCGAAGATGACTGGAGTACACGCAATGTCCTGTATGCATATCACAGGGATGACGTCACCCGTGACGTGAGGTATATAAAGGAGAAAAGTACAATGTCAGCTATCACGCAGCAGTGCCACAGGAGCAGGTGAAACAGCAGTTGTAGTGTAATTGTCGACAATGTCAGATCTCAGTGACCTCCAAAAAGGTATGATCATTGGTGAGCACCTTGCAGGAGCTTCAGTAACAAGAACGGCGGAAATAGTGGGTGATTAACTATCTATCGATTACGACTAACTATCAAAAAGGACAGGGCATTGTCTCCAAATTTGCAAACTGTGGATGCCATATGAAGCTGTCAGATAAGGATAGGTGAACATTAACACGGATTGTACAACAGAAGTACAAGACCATGGCATTGCAAATAGCAGCAGAGTTGAACACCAGTCAGAATGATCCCATTTCCGTCATAACAGTTCATCTGGAACTTCATCCTGCCTGTATTTATGACAGTGCTGCAATCCACAAACCTCTGATTACCAACATCAATGCAACAAAATGTATAAGGTGGTGCAAAGCACATAAAAACTGGGATGCTAAAGACTGGCAACCTGTCATCTAGTCTGATGAATTGAGTTACACATTGTTTCCCACCACTGGTAGAGTGTGCATCTGGCAAAAACTGAACAATCATTTTCGTATTTCTTCTAGTGGAGAAGAAAGAATCCGAATGTTTTATAGCTTTTGATATTCCCCTGCATCAGAAGTTTTTATTTGACATATAGCTTGTTACTTTTGGCATTTGCGTTCTGGAGATATAGCGGAACATTAGTTTTCATATTTCCCCTTTTTTAGGGGGGGGAGAAAGGATGGGGGGTCAATTTTTTTATAGCCTATGACACTCCCCGCATCACAAGCTTTTGACATAAAGCTTGTTACTTTCTACACTCACATTCAGGAGATATAGGGAAACAATCATTTTCATATCCATCCACCCCTCCTTTTTTACGGGGGGAAGAAAGCATGAGGGGTCAATTTTTCATAGCCTTTTCCCCACATCAGAAACCTTCATTTGATGTATAGCTCGTTACTTTCGTCCTTCGTGTTCGGTTCGTTAGGGTTAAGCCCTAATGCCTGAGTTTAAGATAGTTTTCATATTTACCCTTTTTTAGAGGGGAAGAAATCATGGGGATCAATTTTTTTTTTATAGCCTATGACACTCACCCGTGTCACAATCTTTCATTTGATATAAAAAATTATTAAGTTTCTCCATCGCGTTCAAAAGATATGGTGGAACAACGTTTGGTGAAATCCACAAACCGGCAAATACCAAAGCCAAAAGCAATAGGAAGATAGGTAACAAAAAGGACACATCCTCCTTTTGTATCGAGCTAGATTTCTGCAACAATGAATATCATTTCAATTCTTTCAGTTAATATTAATACCCACCCCAAACGTTTGGCGCGAAACTCTTCGATAAGTTCATTCACACCAAGCATACGTCATCGATAACGCCATTCACAAGGCAGGAGAACGGCAGCGTCCCAGAAATCTCGGGCGCCTTTCATGGGATGACTCCTGACCCATGGCAGTTAGGAACCCACCTGTCACACCAAGAGTAACTAAGTGGGACCACCCCACCAAATTCGGGAACGATCATTCAACTAGTCGCGAAACCACGGGAAAACTGTCAATTTCTGCACCGATGATGTCACACGTGCCGCCCGCCGAAATCGCAGCTCTTATATAATATGATGATACTTTCGTTATTATTTTCACAAAGTTATATTTTGATTTTATTTCCATAGATTTATAAAATCATTATCGATCTTTAGAAATGGTTATGCTACATTTTAGCCCCCCCTTTTTTTCCTACGAAGAAGACTTACAATTTGTTGTTGCGAATTTTTTTTAATGCCGCTCTCCATTTTTTTTTTTTGAAATCTTTTGTGGTTTTCTGAGAATGAATGAGGTCTTGGATACGAAAGCACAAGGGATATCCTTGACAGCGGAATCTGTCTTCCTATGCAATTTCGTCAAATAAATAATAAATAAATAATAAATACCCCCTCAAGGCTATTTTATTTTAAAGAAATATTACTATATTGAATAATTTAAAAGTAAGTTTACATCTCCTCTTAAAAATCTCCCTTTAAAAGTAAGTTTACGTCTACACCTTGCTACTTTGAGAACACTTTGCAAAGATATCCTAAAATTTATAATGTTCACTAAAAAACCCCAGGAAAGTGTTCCTTCTACTTCATAAACATGACAAAGTCCTAATGAATGTGAGCAGTTCGTAGCCTGCAACACTGTCCCATATTTCAAAGTATACTACACTGAAAAGAATTGCAAAAGAAACAAATTTCATGTTTCAGGTAAATATATATATTTTTTTTCACAAAGAAGTTTTCTTTCCATTAATATATAATTAACCTGTTTCATTCATCAAGTTTTACAAAATTAAGCCTTAATGTCTTGCGAAATATGTTTTTCATTATATCATTGTAAATAAGTCTTATTAAATTAAATGTTTGAAAATTTCTTTCAATTTTTCATTTTATAAAATTTAGAATTAAATTTTGTTTTATTTGGTATATAGAATGACCTATTTCTGCTGATTGGTTATTTATTAAAGAAAATTCTAAAGTTGACTTGTTTATTTGATTGAGTACAGTTGGCGAACAGCCTGGGCATTCTCAAAATATAAATAACCCCTCAAGCAGCTGCTTGCAACAGAGATCTGACAGCAACTTGTCAGTTCACATGTCACAGTAGATTTACGAGGATGGCTGGACCTGAGCAGAAAACCCAGGTCCCTTTGATCAGTAATCAAGCAGGCTAACCACTTGGCCATGCGACAGCTCTCTCAAAATATAGAACGGAGAAAAAAAAAATTAGAAAAAGAGAATAATTTTCCTGTTTCATGTATATTTATTTACCTCTTATTCAGAAACTAGTAGAATGCTTGGTCTTTAATATAATGACTGCGAGGAGAAGGCATATTCCGAAAGGTGTGTGAACATCAATTTGGTTCCGGGGTTAGGTATGTGGCGATATAAGGGGCCCTGTGGTAGAAGTTTTCCGGCTCCGCAAAATTCCGCAGCTCCTGGACTCAATGGTCAAAAATTGGGTGCGGTGGTCCCCTTAATTCTTGCTACAATGGATTTTAGAGATAGGGAGCTGCGGTAGATCGAGATTGAATCTGCCGCAAGTGTCCAAAATCTCTGGGGCTTTCCCATCGCCTACCTTATGAATAGAAAGTCAAAAGTTATGCGCATAAACATACATTGTTTCTTGAGGCAACACATGGCCAGAAGCTCCACGTGCATGCATGATCACACTACAGCGGTCCTTAACACACTGGAAAAAACTGCTGGTCTGCCACATCAGACAGTTTGAGAAGCACTGTAGTAGACAAGGTTTGGTGGTCCTAGCTCTGACCGTTTAGGAGGAGATGTTGAACAGAGACACAAAACTTGTTTTATATTTTCCCTATAAGGGCGTTTTAAAAGTTCTTGACTATACAATAATTATAGTATATAATTAATTAGCCCATTGTAATATAAAAAAATAAATAATAAATAAATACCCCCTCAAGCAGCTGCTTGCCACATAGGTCTGACAGGAGCCTATCAGTTTATATGCCATAGTAGAAGGTCTGAGAGGATGGCAGGCCCTCAGCAGAAAAACGACACAAACAGCCTTACCCGGGGCTCGAACCCAGGTCCCTTAGATCAGTAGGCAAGCGCGCTAACCACTCGGCAATATAAAATTATACAATATTAATGTTAATACTACTGTTTTCACTATTATCCATACACTGCAGATATTCAACATTGACGTACGATGGCACCACTGCGCCATTGCAGCTGATGCCCACATCGAGTACCTTTGTCAACAGCACATCACAGGGCTATGAAGCGGCAGTGGTGAAAGAACCTCACCAATGGACTGTGGAAGACTAGAAACAGGTAGCTTGGTGTGATGAATCGAGGTTCCAACTACAACACGCCAATGAGAGGTTGCGTGTGTGGCGTAGACCACACGAAGCTAAGGATACCAACTGCCAAGTAGATGTATTACAGGCTAGTGGAGACAGTGAAATGTTTTGGGACATGTTTATGTAGACCATCTTGAGGCCTCTTGTACCTATTAAGACAACCATCATTGCACAAAACTATGTTGATGTACTTGGCGACCACCTACACCCATTCGTAGCTATCCATTTCCCATTACAGAATGCATTCTTTCAACAAGACAACAACCTGTCTCATCACTCCTGTTTGGCAAAAGACAGCTTGGAGGAGCATTCCAGCGAGTTTACAACCCTCATACGATTCTCTCACGCTCCAGATTTGAACCCTATTGAGCATTGTGGGACAAAGTGGAGTGATGCATTCAAGCCCAAAACCCACCATTAGCAACTCTCGGCACTTTAATGGATGGCAGTAATATCGCCCAAACTCTTCTAGAACCTGGTAGAGTCCATGCCACGGCATCTTGCTGCTGTTGTAAGGATAAAAAGTGGACCCACACATTAGGTGGGTGGGTGTATAATAAATTGTCATTGCAGTGTATTAAGATTTGCATTTCTCAAAACTCTCAATAGTTTTAATTCCCACTTTTAGAGGGATGAAAAGTGAGAAAATGGTAAAATTTTAACAACTATTGTAAACGACCTCTTCATGCTAGAAATATGCATTTTGGGTGATAAGAGTATAGTGGTCAAGGAGTTTACACTGACAGCTATGATTTACCACCTTAGCCCTCTCCCTTCCCGAGGGAGAGGGCTAATGAGTGGGTGGTGGGTTGATGCAGCCCTTTTAAGAGATAAATGAAAAATTCTTTTGCATTTTCTGAATCAACATTAGTTCGAATTTCAACTATATAAGGTTATAAAAGTAAAAATATGAGTATTCCATATTTGTCAAACGCGATGTGTTATTCTTCTAGTTGTAAAATGTTATGGGAATTTAGTCTGAACCTGGGTAAAATAACTTGTCAGTGAAATCGAAAAAGTAATTAAAAAAAATTGCTGTCAGTCATATTTTAAGAGATGGTAATAATTTTGCCGAGTAAGTACACTTTATTGAAAATATCATCAAAGAGAACTGCCTCATCAAAATCAGTGGCCACAATAGTCACCTTGGCTTTTTAAATGCTGGGATTCAAATTTTTTTCTCGCTTCAATTTTTGCCTTGCATTTTTGAAGAACACATTGCAATTATTCATAACACATAAATGAAGAAGATTTGGGGTTTCAAAATGCTCCATGATCGAAATGTAAATTTGTGAGAAAATTTTATAATTTCGATCTTTTCATGAGTTTTGTTGGCCTTCCAATTTCTCCATTCTTAAACTTGTGTACTCGTCTTTTCAATGAAAGACTACATTAATTTTGAGGGGAACTTCAAAGAGACAGTTTCTAGTTACTGCGTTCAAAAATCAAATTGTCGAGATTCAATGTGGGGTGTGTTGAGTTGTTTTACCTCTGAGCAGCATTTTGTGTACACAGTGGGCTAAATCGTCAGATCACAAAAATTCCAAGGGTTGAGGACCCACTGCGAAGCTATTAAGAGACATATGGAAGCCTCCTGTCAAGGCCATCAGCATATTAACGCGCACAGAGTATGATTCTCCTGCACATGGGGGTCATAGCTTAACATTCCACCTGACAGAGGGCAGTAGCAGGTGGGGAAAACACAAAGCTTTCCAAATTGTTTCCAAAATATCTCGTATTATAACAAATTTTAAGTCATTACAACCAATAACAAGCACGCTTTTCTTTATAAAACTTTTATTAAAACTGCTTTGAATGTAAATTTTAAGTCATCTAACAAATATTTTGTAACATGCAAAATTTATTCTTAAATTATAAGGAGAATTGAATTACAAAAATGAGAAGAGTATTCTTTATAGTTCTGTCAGACCTTAATAACATGTCTATTTGAAGATTTGGTTATTGATTTTTTTCTTTATGAATAAAACTTCCTTAATTTTCCCTTTTTGACTCGGTCCCATGAATGGAGGTCACAGCAGAGAGTTAATACTTTAGGAAACGTAAGATTTATCTGTGTTCCGATTTAACTTTAAGAAATTCATAACAGATTTAAAAAAAAATGCACAGAAAGAATTTATACACTTCTCTTCCTGAGTCTACATTATTGTTTATTGATTACCAATGTCAACTTTTAAAGGCATTTTCACGGAGGAAGGAGGAATGTAAGATCTTTATTTAGGTTAAATGTGCGACCTTGAGAATTCCTTGTGAGAACACCAGCCGGTCGTTACCCTTCAACGGGTGGTGGCAGATCGCTGTGTGCACAGCTTTGGCCCATTAGCGCTGTGTAAAGTGGACCGGATTGCCTTCTTCCTTTAGAAGCACTAACAAGGCGACCGGAAAGGAAAAATAGTTTGCGAAGCACAAATCAAGACGGTGTCGCTGTTACAGACCAAAAACAAGAAAAGCTGATATAATGTAGCACCTAAAACAGTGGAGTATAGGAGTGTAAACACTCTTTCTTAGTGATTCGCTATAATTATATGAAATTGACAGAATTGTGTTTAATTTCCATGGGGCAATTTTCCAAAAGTTAGGGGGTGAAACAATACTGTTATTTTAAACTCATTTCAGCTGATCTGTTAGGGAGAGCGCACACCGCCGCAATTTGCAACAGCAATGCGAGATGATCCTCCTTTAAGGTTCATTTTATGAATCTACCTAAAGGTTCTTAGAATTGTAAAGATAATGAAAGAACCTAAAGGTTTATGAATGCGCCTAAAGGTACTTAGAATGTTCTTAGAATGCATTTTAAAGAAGCAACTGAAATCGTCGTCACATTGCTTGTTGGAAATTGCGGCAGTATGCGTCTGCCTTAGGGATTAAAAACCAGAAGGACGCATATAGCCTCTGGCACATATGAGAATATCGCTTTCAAAAAGAAAGAATTTTTTTCTTTTACCTACTGTTTTATTCCTTAAAAGTTTTAATTTGAGCTAGCGGATGATCGGAAAAATGCAAATAGTATACCATTAGTAAAAAATACAACATAAAAGTATTCGTCTTTTAATTCTCAAATTAAAAAGTTGCATTTCCCACACCTCTCTCAGAAAAGTGGGTACATCATTACTATCAGTGGAATATCTCTTAAAAACTACCACTAATTTTTCATATTTCTATACATATATATTATTTGTAAAAATTTCATATTTCTATCATTAATATATCGTTGGAATTTTTAATATTTTTCACTGTTAGAGGGTGCAATTATAGTGTTCGAAAGACTCTGAAAGGGGAATCATAATATTTTATCAATTCCTATCTAACCCTAAAAAAGATTTTTTTTTTAATTTATCTCTAAATACAAACAATTATCTCTAAAACAAAAAATTGTCTTCCCCCCCACCCCATGAGTCTAAGAGGTCAATTCATTGTTGCCAATGGAAACATCATGGCGTTCACATTCCACCAGCAAAATTTTTCCCCGTTAGAGGGCGCAATTACAGTTTTCGGAAGATTTAAAAATTGTGAATCATAATATTTTATCAATTTCTATCTAACTCAAAAAGAATTTTTCATTTATTTATAAAAACTTAAAAAATTATCTACTTAAACTAAAAAGGTGTGTTTTCCCACCCCCTCTGGGTCTAAGGGGTCAACGTTTCCTTTCGGGTCTAACGGGTCATTGTTGGCAATTGAAACTTCGTGACCACATTCCATCATCAAAATTTGAAAATTCTATCATAAATACATCGTTCACAACATTCGCTTGAAATTTGCAACTTTTTCCACCGCTAGGCGTAATTATAGCTTTAGAGAGACTCGGAAAGTGCATATCAAAATATTTCATCAATACCTATCCAACACAAAATAAATTTTTAATTTATCTCTGTAAACAAAAAAGTTCGATGTCTACAGACGGACAGACAGACAGACGATAAAGCGAAACTATTACCTCGTTTTCAAAGAAACGAGATAAAAACGAATCTGCAACCAGTGAAATATAAATCAAGAATAGTCGATATTTATTGGAATTAGATTCATAATGATTAACATTCTTCATTAAAGTTGCTTCTTCCAAAGAAATGATTATCAAAAACAAAGCCATATTAAAATTTGCATTTACGGATGATGTAACAAAGAGCCAAGCTGCTTTTGCAGCCAGCCATAGAGGTTGGGGTTAACCTCTGTGCGGGACTTTTTTGCACACAATGGGCTAAATGGCCAGGTCACAAGGACTCCGAAGGCTCAGAGAAGGTTGGGGGAGGTGACCCACTGGAACAGTTGTTGGGAGACAGATGGTAGCCTTCCGTCAAGGCCATCCAGCGTGTTCTATAATGTGAACAGGGTATGGCTCTCCCGCACACGGGGCCACGGCTGAACGTCCCATCCGACGGACGGCGGTCTTTCCAAGCCCATTGGTGTCCCCTACTGACCGTAAGCAGGGCGGGGAATTTTGCGGAGATAAATCTCAACGCTGACCCAGCTGGGACTCGAACATGGGAACTGCAGATTACGAGCCTGGAACGCTACCGAATGAGCCATCCCCGCCCCTTCTTCTTGCGATGGATAGATATCGATAAAACATTAAGATTCGCGTTTTCCGAATCTCCCAAAAATTTTATTTCGCTCTCTAACGGTATAAAAAGTTGAAAATCATTAAATGAATATTGCATACGATGCATTTATGCTACAAATGTGAAATTTTGGTGCTTTCAGCTCGCTTGCAAAAAAAAGTGCTAATATTTTTTGCTTTGTTATCTGCCCGTTCATCTATAGACATTCAGCAACTATCCGTCCATCTATTGAAGAAAACAGCAGACATAGCCCTAATTTGCAAAATAAATGTTGTGACTGCCTATACAATACAGCAAATAATGATTACAAAACGCATATAAAAATGATATGTTGATTTATATATGGCAAATAATGAATACTAAATCTGAAATTCGCCTATATTTCTCTTGATTATTTTCGGTAGGGCACTACCCTAGGTGACCTAATGGCCCTGATTTCAATGCAAAAGTTTTATCGATGAATGCAACTACCTCATTTCTCTACAATGTCTTATTTTAAAAACTTTTTTTTAACATGAATCATTTATTTGCAGCACAGATAAGCTTTTGTATAGCCTCATAAATAGTTTAATATACGTAGCAACTTAAGACAAATAGATTCACTTACTTGTGAGTAAATATCCTAATATTTCGACCTCTGACTGGGGTCGTCATACGAGGAGGTTGCAGCTTTGTGGAACTTCTATTTGTCTTAAATTACTATATATATTAATCTACCTATTCGAAGACAGTCATGAATGCAATTATTACTCATAAATAGTTTAATTAATTTAGATATATAAATCTTGTCATTAAAGAGGCTTTCCCAGTCGGTAGTACCAAGATTTTAATCTAATCCTTTCAAGTTCGAATCCTCACTACACCTGCACTGAGATTTTCTTCGCTTTGAGAATCCTCAATAAGAAAGGGAAATCGATGAGTCTTGTTAGCTGAATATCTTTGACGAAGGCTCCCATCTGTCTCCTAAAAAACTAACATGGATCCCCTTCCCATTTGGGTTCCTTGTGACCTGACAATTTAGCCAGTAGTGAAGGTATGCAGTCTCGTGGCCGAGTGACTAGTGCGCTTGACACAGGTTAAGGAGGCTACGCATAGATGTCATGCTTTCCTGCCGAGTTTCTCGCCTTCGTCACAGACCTACTATGGCGTATAAACTGGCATGTTGCTATCATACCTCTGTGGCACGCAGCTGCTTGAGGGATTTCAAAAAGGAGCTGGTCAGAAACAAAGCAATCCAACTCTGGTAACTAACAGTTAAGACCTAAAACATATGATTGGTGGGACCCACTTCCCTATTCTCACCTCACTTCCAAAAGCCCAAGATACGTGAAATCTCACAATAACACGTCCCTCTAGAAAAGCTGAACTGCGAAAAAGTCAATGATACTTGAAAATCTGAAAAACAACATTTATGAGTGCGCGTAATCTTCAGAGTCAGCAGTATATAATATATTCAACCTTGCACAGGAATTGGTGTGTTTGGCGCATGCTTTCAAAAATACAATACTAGAACAGCAGAGGGTTAAAATAAGAGACAATAGAAAAGCAATTTCCAAGAGACGAGACCTAACAGTTGTGTCAAACTCTCATTAAAACAGAGCTTATTTAACATTGTATGCACTTGTTACTGACAGAAGATTAAAGGAATATGACAAATGTAATCTGCTGTCATTCATGGCGTCAATCTATTCAGTAGTCGGGAAGTGTCTACCATCAAAACAGACAAAAAAAACCTATTTATGATGCAGCACGTTTACCGTCCTGAATTGCTTACCCGCAATGCTGAGGGCGTGTGCCTTCATGTACCGGTCTAGGGTCTGCTTTGAATCTCCCATTCCATATGAGGATCTCGAAGCTGTTTACGTTCGGTACGGCGATAAAGATCACCTATACTGGAGCGTAGCACAGACTGGCTTTCACGCACAGGTTAAGGAGGCTGATCTATCGGCGACAGGTTTCGTCATTCTAAAAAATGCACTAAGGCTGTAGATAAAACACAATAAACATCAAGAAATTGAAATTCCCGAACGTGAAATTTCGTCGCAGTCACTGCTTTTAGTACAGTTAGCAAGTCCAGAAAAGATTAGTATTAGTCAAATATTATTGAAAGGCTTCTTGTAAAATGCATTAAAGTTTAAAAGTTACAAAATCAAATTACGGTCCAAATTGTTAAATAAAGAAATTTAATCTATATTAAAAGTACCTAAGTTACCAAATAAGCGGGGAGAAAATGCTAAAAAGAGGAAAATAATTCTGAACAACTTAGCTAGAAATAGTCATTTATCAATTTTTCTTAACTCTTAAATGGTACCATGGGATCAACATGACCCCATCTATAGACGCTACCCTTCAAAAAGTATTCCGGCATTTACATATTATATGAATGAAAAGCCACATTCAAAGCTCTCTAAACTTTGGAAATACCTTTTTAACGGAAACATGTCACTAGATACAAAATGAAGATCTCACTCAAATCTCTCTAATTCTGAATTTTCGCCAATATTCGATTAATATTTAAAGAGTTATTGAAGCAGAAACATTTAACATCAGACACTATCTCCCCCAAAATTGATGAAAGCTGAGAAAAATCTTACAGAAAAGTCAAATATTACATTTAAGTTAGTGAACGATTTGTTATAAATAACAGATATGTTTTATCTTTTGAAGCAAAGTTTTACAAATAGCAAAAATAAGTTAAATACTTGTTTCCATAATTCTTTTAAATATTACACGAATATTGCGGAAAATAAATTAAAGATTTCGCTCAAATCTTCTTTCTATCTCCAGTAACATATTTTCATAAAAAAAAACTTAACAGGTGGTGTATATCTTGTACTTACCCTAAATCAGACTCTTGTAATTCTTCCAAACCTTTCGGCTACATAGGACAGACTAAAAGAACTCTCCAAGAAAGAATAAAGGAGCATCAAAGAAATATCAAATTAATGCAAACTACTACATCCGTTTCATCTACTGTTATTCTTGAAGGAGCTAAATCTCTATTCAACGAAGCTTTTATCAGCAGTCCTTCATCCATCTTCAAATTATCGTTTACTGAAAATCTACTAATTTTTGTCAATAAAAACTATTGTTGTAATTCCGACCATGCCCAACTAAATCCCGCTTGGAAAATTCTATTACAAAATTTTCCACAAAATAATATCTCTTTGCCACAGTTATTAAACCAAAATTCATCAACCAACCATAACTCCAACAATCACCAGCACCTCTCGTGACAGCTGACCTGCATGACTCGTGCCTCTCATCTCTGTACAACTATAATTTCGAGCAGAAGTTAGAACTTTGAAATTTACTTATGTTTTATAATGTAATTTCTAGTCATTGTATGTCTGATGAAGTCCAAATAATTAAGACGAAATCGATCACATCTTTCACATATTACGTTGCACTATTTGACAATCAACTCCTATTTTAATTTTATGCCTCTTCAATATTAGTGTACAAAAATGAGTAAGTATAAACTTCTAAAACAGTTGTTTAGCCTTCCTATTATTCCATCTACTAGCGGCCCGCACAAGGATTTTTGTGGCCCGCGAACAAAATCAAGTTTTTACTTGAAATTTTAAATAAATATCTGTAATCCACCTTATATTTTTTGTCAACTTATATTACTTTACTTGATATACAATCTTCAACTTACGCATTGCTAACCCTCAGATACTTAACGTATTCGATACTTCAGTCAACTGGCAGAAAACAGTAGTAAAAGAAACAGAATAAGTAAATACCTTGGTGTTACTTTACATCACAAGCTCAGATGGGACAAACACATTGACATGTTTTGCAAAAGGCAAACATGATTAGATGTCAGCTTGGTCCTTTGATGGGTAGGAAATTCTATCCTCTCCATCAAAGGACCAAGCTCATAAACTGCTACTCTATCATACTGTTCTTAGACCAATCCTAACACGACTAAGACAAATATTAGGAAGATTCAGACCTATCAAAATAAGATTCTTAGACAAGCTGTAAATGCTCCATGGTTTGTAACCAACAGACAAATACATGGAGATTTAGGTGTGCAGCATATTTACACTTATATAAAGCAGATTTCTAAGAAATTCTTCGAAACTATGGACACATATCCTCATGAATTTATTTCAAATATTTTGAAATTTGATCACGATCCTATGAGTAGATTCAAGAGAGCTACACCCTTGGTTTTCGAACTGGAAACCTTTTAGGCCTGACTTCCTGAACTATCATATTTATTTACTGTTTTTACTGCCCTTCGGGGCTCACCTTTTTGGTGATTATTTTCTTGTCTTTTGACTCAAACCATTTATTGGACACTTTCCGATGGAAAAGGTTATAGGATCTTAGATCCTGGTAAAAATCCTAATTATGCTACATGCAACTTAATCATTCTATAAAGTAGGTATAAAGTAGTAAAATTAGGTTCATTATACGGAACAACAAAAGGTGAAGAAATTTATAAGGAATTACAATGTGCAGTAGCGGAATATGGCGGATTTGATAAGTGCACCGCTATTGTAACTGACGGTTCCAGAGCTATGACTGGCAAAAATATTGGGCTCTAGGATTGTTATAAAAAGAAGGAATTAATTGTCGAATGTTGCACTGTATTGTGCACCTGGAGACATTATGTGGCATTTCGCTGATACGCCATTACGACGTAATGGGAAAGGTTGTCAAAATTACCAATTTAATTCGTGGCGGAAATCGATCTCTTACACACAGAAAATTTAAAGCTTTTTTGGACGAACTGCATGCTGAGTATGGCGATCTGCTTTTACATAGTAATATTCGCTGGTTAAGTGCCGGAAAATGCCTCAAGAGAATTTTTACACATCGAAAAGAAATTCATCTTTTTCTCACAGAAGTAGGCATCGATGAAGATTTAATAGTAAGTTTTGTTCATGAAAATTTTCTATTTTCACTTGCTTTCCTAACAGACATTACAGATTATTTAAATGACTTGAATAAATCCTTACAAGGAAAAGATCATACGTGTGCTGTCTTTATAATCATGTTACTGGGTTTAGAAACAAACTACAATTGTTGAAGTCAAATCTGCAGGAAAAAAATTTAATTCATTTTGAAACTTGTAAAGAGTTCTACGAAGAAATGAAGCAACTTAGTAGAACAGTTAATTTTTAAAAATCTGTTCCTAAATTAGATATCCTAATTGAAGTTTTTAATAGAAGATTTTCTCAATTTGATGACCTTAAACAGAGTTTAAATATATTCAGTAATCCATTAAATATTGATATTAGCACCGTAGATCCCAAATATCAAATGGAATTATGTGACCTTCAGGCCGACCCAATTATTGCATCTAGTAGAGAAACTGAAATAGAATTGTTCAAACTTTTGCCTAAGGAAAAATATCCAAAAATGAACGATTTCGGACAAATAATTTCTATGTTCGGAAGTACATATATCTGCAAGCGCGTATTTTCTGATATGAAACATATAAAATCAAAGAAACTGCTTGAAAGACTCTACACCTGAACATATACTTCGGCTCGCAACAACAAATATCGATATGGACGTAAAAGAAATTATTGCCCAACAACTACGGCCACAATGTTCCAATTAAATTTATTAAAATAAAATATTTGATAAGGTTTATAAAATTTATATTGGTTTATTATTATTTATTATTTTTCGTATATATGAAATAATTTTTTGGAGTTTTTGAGGTTTATTATTACTTATTATTTTTCATATAAATAAAATAATTTTTGAGGTGACATGAACTGACTTTTCATTTACTTCTCCTATCCTATTCTTTTTTTTAGCCCGCGAAATATTGACAAAAGAAAAAGTGGCCCGCGGTCTTATAGAGAAGTTGGACAGCACTGTATTACACTATTCAACAAGAGACTGTGCAACATCGACAAATCAACCAACTATAGTGAAACAAAAAAGGGACTATCATATCTATTCGCATCGGTTATATTTTTCTGTCAAATGATTAGAGAAATAGTTTATACAAAGCTCTGCTTTCCTTATATAAAAATGACAAAAACCATATTTTTTCCAGAATTAATGAAACTTTAACTAAAGTTACATGCACATAATTTTAATTCGTTTAAACAAAAGACATTGCTTTCCACTTGTCATCTGTTCGTCTATAAATATATTTTTTTTTCGTTTAGAGATAAAAATGGAAAATTCCTTTCAGATGGATAGGTACTAATGAAACATTGCGATTCGTATTTCTGCATCTTTCATATAGTAAAATTCAAAACCGCTAGATGGCCCTAAAGTTTGAAAATGACAAAACTTAAACAACTATTGTAAACGATCTATTCATGATAGAAATTTGAGTTGTCGAGTTCAGAGAATTTATACTGACAGCAAGACGGTTAAGACAACTTTTCTGTTTTATGAAATAAATAAAAAATAATAAATACCACCTCAGGCAGCTGCTTGCCATTGAGGTCTGACGAGCCTGTCAGTTTATACGCCACTGCAGAAGGTAAATTAAAAAAATTAGGTTTAATAATATTTTTTGAATTCTTTCAATTACCCATTAGTTCGAATTTTCACCGTTAGAAGGTGAAATTCGAACCAATAAGCTTCTCCAAGAGCTAATGGAGCATCTGTCTAGAAAAGGATCAGGGGTGAGAGGGTTAGAAGGGTTGGCTAGTTTTAACAACCGGAATGAAGGTAAAGGAAAATAGAAATATATACACTGGTACTGAAAATTAAAGGATAATGTTGTATTTCGAAAAGCATAAAAAGGAATTACATGAAATGTAGTGCATATATAAATTTTCTAATGCGGAAAGAATTGCGTGCGAATTTAATCTATGCGACCAGTTTGGTTTTAGAAAAGAAAAAGGAGCAGAGGAAGAAATATTGCAATTAACAATAGAAATTTAAAGTAACTTTATTTTAAAATTGGGTTACGGTAATGCTTTTTCTGAATATAAAAAACATTCGATTCTATCCCACATGACATTTATTAGAAAAAAATACATAATTCAGGAATTAGGGGAAACTCATAAACAGGGATTAAAAGTTTTCTTTATCAAACAGCAAACAAATAGTAGAATAAAATAAGCATTAAGTAATGAATTGTCTATTGATATTGGAGTTCCATAAGGTTGGGTATTGGATCCTTTGTTATTTCTAGTATTTTTGAATGATATATGAAAATCCAACTTTAAAGGGAAAATAATTGCATCTGCAGACAATATTGCGTTAATTTATTCAAGTAGCGAAAATAAAATTTTGCAAGACATTTACTGTCATTTAAAAAAACTATAAGCCTGGTTTAACGGCAACAAACTATTTCTAAGACTAAATATATAAATTTGAGGTTAAGAGGAAATAAGAGACTTTTTCGTAATAAAAATATATAAGTTAAATTGCAGAGGAAAGGACAGTCATTGTGATAGAATTGAAGGAGTTGATACTATAAAATATCTGGGAGTAATCATTTACAATTACCTTAAAAACCACAGATTGCTGAAGTTTCCAAAAAATTTAACTCAATTATTCCAAAGTTTTATTTATTACAAACTTTGTCGACATTTCAAAGTTATTAAAAATTTTAGAATGCGTGGGTTGAATCGTATCTTATAGCATTCTATAATGGGGAGGAAGGTGTTTTTCTACTAGTAAATCCTTTCAGTATGCCCAAAACCATATAGTTAGTGTACGCGTAAATTAAAAATACGATTAAAAACATATGAGCAAGTGATGATATTGCAAATTAGAAAATCATGCATTTTAGTCCACTAAAAATCGGAAACTCAATTGGGAATCCACATTTAGAAGAATACTTGCAAGAGACACTCGTCAATCTCAAGATTTATTTTTAAAATAGATTACTGCTAATGAAAGTTTAATTACCGAGCATTATGAGTTTTAGGCTCCTAAATTTTTTAATGTTTTGCCAAGTGAAATAAAGCAAGTATGGAAAAATATTTGTTAAGGAAGTGAATAAAATGGATTTAACTATGGGAACGCTGATTTGTTGTTTATTTATATAACTTGCATCTATCTGTTATATATCTTGTCTAGTATTATATCCAAACTGTATTATTAAAAACTGTTATTGTAATTCTTCACCCATGTAAATATTGTTTTGTGTACATATAACAAATTCTGTTACTAATATCATATGCGAGTCATAATACTCTTGCAGAAAAATAAAACTTCTTTTTGTTAAAGGCATCTGTATGCAGACAACAATAAAGAAATTTTCAGTTTACAAAGTCAGAACTGGACAGTATTTATAGTCAGGCTTCGTCCAGCCTCCTAGGAACAAATCTGTGGCGATAGGCTGAGGGATGGATTAAAAAAAATTAGAGAATTTCCATGTTATGCCAGTGGGAAGCCAAATTCGATGTTCCATAGCTTCTAAAACTTTTTAAGATAAAATATAACTAAATATAAATTAAAGATCTATATAAAAGTCTCTAAATATTCAGTTAGTATTTATAAAAGTTGGAATAGTCAATGGTATCAATATCAATATTAAGAAATTTATACATAATTGATGAGCATTAAATTATTTGCATAGAGCACTAAAATATACACTTATTTTATCAAATGGTTTGAAGTAATACTTATTAAGTTCTCATTAACTTTTGAGGTAAATTCTTATAATCAGCACTGCTGCTGTTAAATATTCAAACTTCGATAACTTTTTAAATACTGTACAAATATTGTTGACAACTGTGATTTAAATATATTTCACTGAGATAATTAATTTATCTTCGGTAAAGTTTTATTTTAGAATATTCTGGCGTGAATATTCGCATATCAAATACTTGGCGTGAAATGTTCAACATTTCAAGCCAAATATTTGATACACGAATATTACGCCTTAACGGTGAATGAATTTATTTTTTCTTTATGCTTTCCACCGTTAACGTACTACTCACACGGGCCCAAACATTTCGGACAAGACAGCTGGGAACCCGATCTGTTACCCCTACAAGGCTAGAAGTGGGACTACTTAGATTGCACCAAATTTGGGACAGATCACTCAAGTATCAGAGGAATCACAGGGAAAACGACATTTCTGCCACCGATGACGTCACCCTTACAGCTATTGTATATCATTATAGAGCCTCTATGGAGTAACATGAAAATCCTCTAATCCAGACAGTGTTAGTGTATATTTTGCACATAATTTGCAAGAATATTCTTGTAAGGATCGCTAGACGGAGGAAATAACATATTTGCGCTATTTAACGAGAATAATTTCTAACAAAAATAAACAAAATAAAATACCCGAACGGCGTTTTGGCTTCAATCATCATTTCCCCACCAATTCAGCTTTTATAGATCAAAGGCCTGATTGATTGCCTCTCATTCAGCTTTAATTAAAAGCTCTTCATTCTAACTTTACTATTTTTAAAGCAATTTTACTTTGCTAATGATAATTATATATTTGCAATACAATAACATATTTGTATCAAATAATTAAATGGAATATTAATTCAGAATATTTCATTATCTATTATATTTATACATATGGATAAAGAAAAAATGATTTGCTTCGAATGTTTTTATTCCAACGTATCCTCTACTGCTGATAGTAGTGAAAGCAGGGCAGCGGAAATAACAGATGCATGTTTCATAGACAGGAATACTCTTCCGTCTGAGCTTCCGTCTCCTCCATCTGAGCTTACCCATATTGTAATGTAATAATATTTTCTTCTCAACTCCGAGCCTTTTAAGCCACAAACTATTTATGTGCCCTGTAAAATTCAGCTGGGTTGCTTTACCACTGTACACATTTTTCCATTTGCTGAAAAAAAAAGATGACAATTAACTTATAAGGTTTCCAACGCTTTGTGCTCGGTTCAGATGCATTTTTTTTCCCTTCAGTATGAGGTAACGGTCGGTTAAATTGCTTTGAATTTGAGTGTCATTATTTACTGCACAATAGTTTAAAGCAAAGGTTTAACTAAAAATCATATGGGAGGCCAAATCAGTTACTTTCCAACATATGGCGCACATCATTTTAAACAATATTAATATAAAATACACACCAAAATTGTCTACCATCTGTCCAGTGGGTCCCATGCCCCTAACCTTATCTGAAACCCAGGGGTAATTGTGACCTCGCCATTTAGACCACTGCGTGCAAAAAAAAAAAGGGTGCCGCTCAGAGATAAAACAAACCAACCTCTCTATACTAGCCTGAGATAAAGGTCAAACTAGTTGGGTTAGATTGTTTTATTGGCCAGATCACAAGGACCCAAAGCCTCAGAGAAGGTTGGGAAAGGAGACCCACTCGAACAACTGTTGGGAGACATGACTGGATGGTAGCCTCCCGTCAAGGCCATCCAGTGTGTTCTTTAACGTGCACAGGGTATGGCTCTCCCGTACATGGGGCCATGGCTTAACGTCCTATCCGACGAACGGCGGCCTTTACACGATCATCGGTGTCCCCTACTGACCGTGAGCTGAGTGGAGTTGTGCGGGGATAAATCTGAACGCTGGCCCAGCTGGGACTCGAGCCTGGGAGATGTAGATTACGAGCTTGGCGCTCTACCGCCTGAGCTACCCACGCCCCAGTCAAGCTAGTAAACTACCCACGCCCCAGTCACCCACGCCCCAGTCAACGCCCCAGTCACGCTACCCACGCCCCAGTCAAGCTAGGATAAATCTGAACGCTGGCCCAGCTGGGACTCGAGCCTGGGAGATGTAGATTACCGCCTGAGCTACCCACGCCCCAGTCAAGCTAGTAAACTACCCACGCCCCAGTCACCCACGCCCCAGTCAACGCCCAGTCACGCTACCCACGCCCCAGTCAAGCTAGGATAAATCTGAACGCTGGCCCAGCTGGGACTCGAGCCTGGGAGATGTAGATTACGAGCTTGGCGCTCTACCGCCTGAGCTACCCACGCCCCAGTCAAGCTAGTAAGCCACCATGATTATGATAAAACCATGAATTGCTTGCTGACGCATAAAATGACTGCGAAGGCCGCGAGTCTGAGATTCCTGGTTTAAAAACAGTGGTCATAAAGGAGAGTTAAAAAAGATCCAAAAGTTAGCAGTTAAAGGCAGATGGATGATTCTGCTAAGAGCCATACAGTGTCTATTTAATATCTATTAAAAGGGTGTCCAGAAACAACTGAAAATATTTTTACTGCAACTTGGGTCTTTATATCCTTGTTTGTGGCGTCCCACGACAAAGATTATAGTTAGATTTTGGCAAGCACTGGACTTTACTTCTATAGTAATGTTCAGCCCCGACGGTGGATAATGGTAAATGTGGCATCTTCTTAATGACGTAGTGCAGCTTCGAGTTGCGGAGCATCGGGTTTTGTCATAAATTATATTACCTGTCTCCTAATCATGACAACCATCGTTTAGTTAAGCGCGGTGTTCTATTACGCACAGAAATAGTTTGAAGTGAGTCATCTTCATAGCCGCCTGACAAACGCATTTATGCGGTTTCTTTCAAATACTTTTTACGTTATGGATATCAAAACTGAACAGGGTTGTGTGATCCAAATCTGTCGCCATATGACTTCTAGTTATTAATTTTTTCTTCTTCTAAAAACAGAGGACGAAAATTGAGCACGGTTTCTGATGGTTTCAAAACGACAGGCGATTTTGAAGGCCGTTCCAAACAACGAATTCCAGAAAACCTTTAACAAATAGCATGAACGCTGGGTCCAGTCCATATCAAACGGAAAAAATGTGAATATTGGCAAGGCCGAGTCTAGCACGCTCTGATCGAGTTACCAACTCCTAAGAGTTGCCCTTAATCCAACACAATATTTGATGACTTAAAGAGCAACTTAATAAAAAATAAAATAAATAGCCCCTCAAGCAGCTGCTTGCCACAGAGGTCTGACAGGAGCCTGTCAGTTTATATGCCATAGTAGGAGGTCTGAGAGGATGGCAGGACCTCAGCAGAAAAACGATACAAACAGCCATGCCTTACCCGGGGCTCGAACCCAGGTCTCTTAGATCAGTAGCCAAGCGCGCTAACCACTCGGCCATGGGGCGGCTAAAGAGCAACTTAAGGAGGAGTAAAGCTCTTTTCAAGGCCATCTGGGGCGGGAGTGGCTCAGTCGGTAGCACGCCAGGCTCGTAATCTGTGATTCCAAGGTTCGAGTCCCAGTTGGGTCAGCGTTGAGATTTATCTCCGCAAAATTCCCCGCCCTTCCCACGGTCAGTGGGGGACACCGATGGGCTTGGAAAGGCCACCGTCCGTCGGATGGGACGTTAAGCCGTGGCCCCGTGTGCGGGAGTGTCGTACCCTGTGCACGTTAAAGAACACCCTGGATGGCCTTGATGGGAGGCTACCATCTGTCTCCCAACAGCTGTTCCAGTGGGTCCCCTCCCCCAACCTTCTCTGAGCCTTCGGGGTCCATGTGACCTGGCCACTTAACCCATGTGTGCAAAAAAGTGCCGCTCAGAGGTAAAACAACCCAACTCAAGGCCATCTAACGTTTTTTTTTTAAACGCAGAATATGATTCTTTTGTTCAGGACGATTCATAGTCTTCACATCCTACTGATTGATACATAATATACAAGTTGACAGATATGGTAAAAGTGGGCTGTCCGTTCCTTTCATTATCTGCCAACTCTCCATTACTGAAAAAAAAATCTCATTCTTTGTTTCCCATTATTCCTAATACACTATTTCCATAAATCAAGGAAAAATGCGAAAAAATCTGCAATAATTCGCCAAAAAATTGTGCGATCTTCACCAAACTTTTTCAGGTAACTAGTAATGCCGAGTCAGCTTATCTTATACAAATTAGTCTAGATTGCGTAAATCATCCTTCGGATAGCGGCATGAAAACGGGTGTTTTGGAATGTATAGTTATTTTGTGTTAAAAATATGAGTAAAGAAATTCAAAATAGCCATTTTGTAGGAATGACCTGGAGACATCATTTGTCGAATGAACGTCTCGAGACTATTGGCCAGCTCGAAGAAGGCCAAAATCAGTCAGACGTGGTACAATGGCTGAATGTGAGTCCTTCTGTGGTCCATAGACTGTGGAATCAATTTCTTAGCACGGATTCTGCATCTCGGAGGTTTAGCCGAGGAAGGGCTAGAGTTACAACCGCTGTACAAGACCAATATATGCGATTAACAGCACATCTACTCCCTCTCAGCTATGATCCTCTCTTGCGGCAGCCACTGGGAGGGTTGAGCAGCTTCTACTGTGCGTAGAAGACTTCATGAAGGAGGTCTGTACGCTAGAAGGCCATTAATCTGTATACCCCACACATCTCGTCAGAAGAGAAAGCAGATGAATGACACGTTAACTGAACTGATATGTGTCCAGATATTTCTTGCAGTGATTTTGGGCATTGTTTGATATGGAGAGAACAAGGTACCCTGCTATCATCCCAGTAATATCCGTCAAAGAGACAGTTAAGGCGGAGGTAGCGTGTGTGTTTGGGGTGGCATTTCCTTATGTGGACCCACAGACCTCTATGTGTTGACGAGTGGGAACCTCAATGCTCAAAGGAATAGAGATTACATCCTGGACCCTTATGTACGTCCTTATGTAAGTTCTTACACTCGTGCAATAGGTGAAACATTCATCTTAAAGACGATAACGCTTGTCCGCACAGAGCTCGACTAGTGGAACAATACCTTCAAGAGGAGAACAGTATGCGCATAGAGTGGCCAACTCGATCTCCCGACATAAATACGATTGAGCATGTGCGGGATGCTATAATAAGGCAATGGTTCTCAACTTTTATGTTTCACGTACCACCTGGAAATGTGTATGTAACTGGCGTACCCCTTGTATAGATAGATAAAACAATAGTTATAGTATAACAATGGGAATAAAACAAAAAATGTATTGTTATTAGGTCTAGCGACATTTGAGCTCTCACAGCGTACCCAAAAAATTTTATCGCATACCCCACGTTGAGAACCCCTGCTCTAGGGAGACGTGTTGATGCCCTCAACCCGCCACCTGAAAAAATAATCGTTACTCCCTATTGTAAGGGGTGATCACACTCCTTATTAATGAACATTGCTCATTGCATTCTGACGCTCCATTTTTGGACAAGTTCCTGTAAGTCTTATTTTTTGACGAAAAGTGCTTCTGGTGTAAAATATTTTAAGCCATTCTGAAACTAGCATTGTAATTTATGTTTTCATCAAATTTCATTAAAATCATTCACATAGTTTTTAGTTATCGTATTTTTTCTCAGTTTTCCTTAATTTATAGAAACCAGTGTAAAAAAAGTAATATGAAGAATTCATCAGAGAATTTAATTTCACTTTCATGTTTGAAATCCTACAGTAATGTATTGTTTGCAGCATATGCCTATATTTATAAAACAAAAACGGTAAAAAAAAATACTTGATCTATATCGAGGGTGGATATTTTCACATTTTCCTAATTACTATAAATGAATATCACTGTAATGAGCTTCATTCCTTCATATCAAATTGGTAGCCGGCCTATGGCGAAGAGGTTATTTCCATCCAGAGCTTCGATGCTGAGCATCTGAATAACAGAGTACACTGAAGAGCCAAAACATTATGATCAGCACGTCTTTAAGCAAATCAAAGCAACTGCAGGTAAACGACGGCGCATGTGAAAGTCATGAAATGGTATATAAAATAACTGACCAAATACTGATACTGAGCTCTGTTAATCAGTGTTATTCTTCAGATGATATTTCGCTCTGAAGTGGGAAATGCAGATGGAAAAAATGGAAAAAAGATGGGAAAGGTAGCGGACTTAAGTGAGTTTGACAAAGTCCAAATTCTAATGGTCAGACAACTGGGTCAGAGAATTTTGGAGATGGCAAAGGCTTATGGGGTGCTCACAGTCAGCCATTTTTAGTAATCTTCAAAAGGTGGTCTGAGGAGACAAAAACAATGCATCACCGGCAAGGTGTGGGCTAACCATGGCTCACTGATGCTAGAGGTGAGCGAATCCTGTATGGTACAAGCCAACAGAAGGGATACTGTGGCACAATTCGCCCATAATTTAAATGCTGGTGATGGGAATAATGTGTCACAACACACAGTACATCGAACCCTGCTGAAAATGAGGCAGCGTAGCTACAGGCTGCTCTGAGTGCCCCGGCTAATCACAGTTCCCCATCCAAAGCACTTACAATGGGCATGCAAGCATTAAAACTGGACCTTGAATGATTGGAAAAAGGTCATCTGGTCCGATGAACCTCGTTTCCTGTTGCACCATGTGGATGGCCAGGTACGGGTGAGTTGTTTACCTGGGGAAGTGTTGGCACCAGGATGCACCATGGGATGAAAACAAGCCGATGAAGGACGTGTAATGCTTTGGGCAATGTTCTGCTGGGAAACCCAAGGTCCAGTCATTCATGTGCAGGAAACTATGATGTCTACCACCTACCTTAATATCATTGCAGACCAGGTACATCCTTTTCATGGCAATGGTATACCCCTCAAGCTACACTGCCTGGAATGTTAGAGAATGGTTTGCAGAACATGAAGACTTCCAGGTATTGTCCTGGCCTCCAAATTCTCCAGACATCAATCCAATCGAGCATCTGTGGTTTATGTTGGAATAGCATATCTGATCTGCAGCAGCTCAACCACATAACTAACAAGAGTTAAAGGATCTGCTGGTAATGTGTTGGTACCAGATACCACAAGACACCTTTCAGATCAGAATCAGAGAGATAGCAGGTGAGGCAGTCACGGTGTCCATCAGGAGCACCCGATTCAGGGCACAACTGAGGGACATGGGCTGGCTCATCTGTCAGCTCTGGGACTCGCTCCTTTGAGACCGAAGCTGCTTTCACTCTTCCACTTATCTTCCGTATTTTTCTAGCCAGACTGCACTCCACACCACCTTCAACGCCACCTATATTCCAAGTCCCTACTGGTCTTCTCTGAGACAAACTTGAGTTTTCTACTTCGAGGCTTTTCATCGCCACTTGTGTAATGTCTTGATGAAGGAGCACGAATTTTCTCCACAAGGGGGGTAGGTCCCGAAGGACCTGCGACCCCCCCCCCCCCATAAATGAGAGGTGCAATCAGTCACTGAATTCGTATTATCTTCAAAGGAAGATAGGACGACGATTTACTTACTGAAAAAGATTAACAGGGCCCTATCTTCCTTTGACGTGAATACGAATTCAATGACTGATTGCACCATCGATATACTTCTGTTTTATTTTCTACTTTATAGGGCATATGGGAAGATTATTTATTAATTTACTTATTTTTAAATATTTGTTGTGACGGATTAATCCTTTTTTTTTTAGCGGAAAATCAAGGATTTTCGCAGAATTTATGAATGGGAAGGGGTATCACCGAAATCTAAGATGGACTATATATACATAGCTTATTCAATGTTCCCAAGGGAAAAAAAAACGTGATATTAGGAAGGAAAATAACTAGCTGGGGTAGTAATAACTAGCTATAGTAGCTGGGGTACCTCTAGGGTAGTGAAGAACAGTTGGGAAAAATTACTCTCAACGGTAAGCCAATTACATTATTTAACTTCAGGGTGGTTCACTGCTGTACATAAAGTTCTGAAAATGATCCGTGACTCGAATAGATTGAGAACCATTGATGCAAACCTGGGGTGGCCAACCTAAACTTAGCGAAGAGCTATTAATATATATATTCTTAAAGATTTCTCCACTTAAAAACGGAAACATATATTTCAAACAAGTAATGAATTGGGGGGAAAAAAATTAGCTGTCTTAACTGACCTAAAAAACTAGCCTAACCACTAAGCCTTTAACTAGCATAGTGGTTAGGGAGCTAGCGAGATACAGCAAGGCAAACTTTGTGTGTTAGCTCTTCTACCTGAGGCAGTGGTCAGCAGTGACTTCGGTCTTAGTAGGGCATGTCCTTGTATGAGAAGGCCTGTAAAAGCTAGGAGTAGCTTCTAGGATTCTTCTCTGTCCTATATGTTACAAATAAATTTAAAAAACATATTTTAAGAAATCAAAAAAATATATATCTGATTATCGAAAAAATATCCGATACATTACATTTATCTGATACATAAACACTCAGTGGTAATTAAATTACGATCACCCTCCCTCCCTTCTCCATGTTAAGTCAGTGGAACTTAGAAGCTCTATAACTTTTAAAATGAGCGTTTTATGAGAAAATATGGCAGAGGTAAATTAAAGGTCCCAATTAAATCTATATAAACCTCGATTTTACAATATTAGTTTGGTAGTTACGGAAGTCTGAATATATAACAACGGCAATGCCAACATTAGAATATACTTCAGAAATTAATTATAATTTGAAAAAGTTGCATTATTTCAAACTAATGAATGAAATATTTATATTTTAAAAATGTGTAATTTCTTCGATTTTTCTTAAGACTTGCTTTATTACTGCTAAATATTCAAACTTCCACAACTCTTTAAATACAAAGCGAATGTTGTTGAAAACTGAGATGTAGATAACTTTATTGAAATCTTCAGTCACATTTTCTCATAAAACGCCTTCGAAGTTAGGTTCCACTAAAATACATAACATACATGGAGGGGGATAGTCATAATACAACATAATATAAATGAAATTCCATGTATATCCCATAACACATATGTCAATAACATACTTCCCATAACATACATGGAAGGGGATAGTCATAACATAATGACCACTGAGTGTATTCAATGAGTATTATTAATTGGAAAAATCGTTTAGTTATGCACCTAAAAAAAAGAAACGTCCAGATTCAGTCTACTGATGATTTCTTTTTTTTTATTCGTTTTTATAAGCCGCGGGTTGGCCAGGTCTGATCTAGACACAGCTTCCAGATTTTATCTGCCCAACGCGTTCAAAGATTGATAGTGTCTTGTACTCTTGACATGACTTCTACTTTACTTGATTTTCATACGACATAATGTAGAAGCAAAATCATGCATATCAGAATAATTTAAGGTATTTAAAAGGGTCGGAAAAACTTAATTTCTTATTTAATATCAAATACGTAACAGCTTAAAATTAAGTTCTGTTGATTGATTTTCCGAAAATTAACCTAATGATTGGGGCGAGTATAGGATAAAATGTCCATAACAATATGGTACCTATCTAACCTAGAGGATGTAGTTTTTCAGTTGTAAGTTCCTGAGGGCGAGGATAAGAGTCATATATTGTTCAGCGAATCCTATTTAAAATTTATTGTTTAGGAATTATATGTTGAATAAAGCTTCATTTCCCGAATTTTTGCTTACCACCATTACTTTAACATAAAATGAACTACTGTACAAAAGAGTAGCTCATTTTAGCAATGTATTTATTTATTTATTTATTTATTTATTTATTATTATATACAAGAAGGTACTAAATTAAGATGAAAATCAGAACTGTACGTTCATACTATCTGATCACGATAATTTTACACATACACAGTTCAAGGTGGTTGAACCTACACAAGGATGGGTGACTATTGTTAGGCTATAAGTAATAATACTATTGACGGAAAAAACTTTTTTCTAATATATAAAAAAAAATGAAAAAAAATAGGGCATTAAAGATTTTTAGTAGCCCCATGCACTATAACCTTCAGTTAACCTTCTTTAATAATATTAGACTACACTGAAGAGACCGTTAAAAAACCCGCTGTCAGCGGAAGGGTGTGCCACAAGATGAATCTGCAAGCACTTCAGCGAAATTAACGGGACACGAACAGCTCTGTTTTTAGAGTACAGGAGAGGTTCTCAGAGAGATAACGAAATATCTTTCGTCAAGCAGCCATGTGCAGCGAAGGTCGAAGAAGCTTCATCCAGTCGGTAAAAATAACAGAAAGGACTAGCGTTTCGAATATGCCTCTAGCAAAAATACCTACATACTAAAGATTTAAACCATGGCCCTTAGCCTAAACAGTGGAAAGAAATCTTTCAGATATATAAAAACTTCCGATTTTTTCTGTTATGAGCGGATTGTAGTAGCAAAATTAATGTTTTACAGTGATAAAGTGAATAATTCATCATTTCCCTTCGAATTTGGCTGTTTGTACAGCATCGATACAAACTATACTGACTCTAGTTATAGTAGCTCTAAATATTCACTGAACGGATTGCATAATCTTTATTATTATAAGCCTGGGAGAAGGTTGTTGCTCAGTTGGAGGGCTCCAGTAACTTAACCAGATGTCCCACGTTGGAGTTCGCCAGTGAGGTTTCTCCACTAACCCCTGTTAGGATTCAGCCCTCGGTGAGAAAAATAACAGCGATAGCCTTCGAAAGGACATCATCCGTCGGATGAACTTTAAGCTACGGCCGGTGTGAGGAGAGCTATACCCAGGTACATTAAAGAACCAGTAACGTATTTGGAAAATGTTCGGTGGGAGAGGTTTTTTTTTTAAAGATTAAAACATAGGTAATCAATAGGTAAATATTAAAGAAAGCAACTAATAACTAAATAAAAACCAGTGGTACATTTTGCATCAATGTTTAATAGTTGCTAAATGTTTCAAAAGCATAAAAATGCAAAATAAAATTGATACGCATACATTGGGGAGGATTTGACCCCCCCTCCCTAAACTTCCTCCTTAAATACACCACTATAAAGAACATGCTGGATGGTCTTATGGGAAGTTTCCATCTTCTAACAGCTATCTAGAGAATCCCCTTCACAACTATCAGACTTTGGAGGCTTATGGCCATTCATCAGCCCATTCTGCATACAAAAGTGTGCTCAGAGATAAAACATTCCGATTGATGAGAAAACTAATAGAATCTTAAAATTTAATTTCATACAGCGACGGGAGTTGTCTCAGTTTGGTAGCACGCTAGACTCGTAATCTGCAGTTCCCAGGTTCGAGTCCCAACTGTGCCAGCTTTGAGATTATCTCCGCTAAACCCTCCACCTTGCTCTCGGTGTTAAAAAGGGAAGACCGTTGGGCTTGAAAAGACCGCCATCTATCGGATGAGACGCTAAGCCGCAGCCCCATGTGCAGAAGACGCTAGATGCCTTGATGGGAGGCTTACCATCTATCTCCTAACAGCTGTCCATTGGGTCCACTTCCCCCCAACCTTCTCTGAGAAGCACTTTTTTGCGCACAATAGGGTTAAATGGCCAGGTCATAAAGACCCTGAAGGCTAAAAGAAGGTTGGGGGAGGGTACCCACGACAGCTGTTGGGGACAAACGACACCCTCCCGTAAAAGCCATCCAGCGTGTTCTTTAATGTACACAGAGTATGGCTCTCCTGTAAAAGGGGCCAGAGCTTAAAGTCCCATCCGATGAACGGCGGTCTTCCAAGCCTCAATTGTTGAGATAAATCTCATAGCTGGCCCAGATGGGACTTGAACCTGGAAACTGCAGATTGCGAGCCTAGACAGAGCACTGACTGATCACCCCCGCCCTGGGCATGCAGTGGGCTAAATGGCTCAGGTTTAACCTGGCCATTTAGCCCAGTGTATGCAAAAAAGTGCCGCTCGGATGTAAAACAACTCAACGTTTCATCGATTGCTAATTACTTTTTGTGGTCACGACTAAATTAAAATCTGACTTCCTATCTCGACTAAAAATAAAAAAAATTTCGTTCCAAAATTAAACTGTTAAAACCAGCTTTTATCTTCTAATCAAAAACCTAAAATGTACGTATGTACAACTCTAAATGGTATATCTCAAATTTATTACTTAACACTACATAAATGAATAGTTTCTTAATATAAGTAGGGTTTTGTAATATACAAATAACTTTCTTATATACAACTTATATAGAAATACATATAAGGGTAAAAGAGAATTTTTATTCTTGTAACTTATATCCTTTATGTACTTATATACAAGTTGTATATATAAACTCTAGAGCGTTAGATACACTTTCATTTTACTATACTGCTCACAAAAATTAGGGGATATTTCATCGCTTCATATTCATTTTGAAATATCCCCTAATTTTTGTGAGCGGTGTACTTGTTTAATCTGATTGATAAATCATCTTCCGATAGATTTTTATTAATGTTTGTTCACAGGGAACTACACTGGAGCGTAAAAGTAAAGTTACAAAGCCATTTTATGTCAATAGGAAACTAACTTCGAAACTCTTTAACCTCTAAAATAAGCCTTATATGGTAAAATGTGTGAAAATAAATTAAAGATCTCAATCAAATTACAAATTTCAGCAATATTCGTCAGGTATTTAAAGAGTTATGGATGTTTGGTTTATAACAATAGCAGTCATGAGATTTCACCGCAGAAAACTAATTAAAACTTAAACAAGAACTCACATCGCCTCTAGCGCATATGGGAATCTCGTTTTCAAAGAGAATGAAGTTTTGTCCTTTACCTACTCTTTCACTCCTAAAAGTTTCTGAGCTAACTGATCTGAAAATCTGTAAATTAAATCTGAGCTAACTGATAATGGGCAAAATACAAATAGTATCTTATTAATAATTATACAACATAAAAAGCATTTGTCTTTTATTTCTTAAATTTAAAAAGTAGCATTTCCCACACTCCTCTGAGAAAAGTGGGTAAATTATTGCTGTCAGTAGACTTTGATATGGCTCATAAACATCGAGCATATTTACCCCCAATGTTTTCAGGGAGTAATAGTGGGGCATAATTCGAAATAGTATACGACTATCATTATACAAGCGTTCGACACCTAACTTTCACATTTCCCGTTTTTTAGGGGAGAAGAAAGCGTGAAGGGTCAGATTTTTATAGCCTAAGGCACTCGCTGCGTCACAGCTTTCATTCGACACATGGCTCGTTACTTTACGCACTCACATTCAGGAGATATAGGGGAACAATCATTTTCATATTTCCCCCCATTTTTAGGGAGGAAGAAAGCAGGGTGGATCAATTTTTCATAGTCTAGGGGTTCTCAACGTGGGGTACGTGGTAATTTTTTGGGATACGCCGTGAGAGCTGTTTCACTGATTACCCAGTAAAATGTTTATAATTTTATAAGATTTGTTAAATTGTTTAGGTCATTTTTTTGTGTTTATCGATATATGTAATTTATGAATACAAAATTTAATGTGTGTATATATATGTTTTATTCCCAATGTCATACTATTGTTTTATCTATCTATACAAGGGGTACGCCAGTTATATGCACATTTCCAGGGGATACGTGAATCCCTGCGTCAGAAGCCTTCATTTGAATTTTGATTTGTATAGCTTGTTACTTTCAGCCTTCGCGTTCTAGAGATATAGCTTAATAATAGTTTTCAGATTTCCCCTTTAATAGGGGAAAGAAAGCACGGGGGTCAATTTTTTTCATAGCCTATGACACTCCTCGCGTTACAAGTTTTCGTTTGGGAAATAAATCATTAAGTTTCTAAATCGCGTTGGAAAGAATATGGTGGAACGTTTGTCAAATCCACAAACCGACCAACTGACAACCAAGAAATGTCAAAGCCAAAAGCAATAGAAAGATAGGTAAAAATGAACCTGTTTTGTTTCTCAGCTTTAACCAAGTATTTTATAACTAAATGAAAAGACTAACAAATTTTCTACATATATATAAAAACCCTTTCAAGAGCCAAACATTTTAAACAGTTTATTTCGGGGAAATGTTTTCTTTCATAATGCGGAAAGTTTGTTCTTTCAACAAAGGAAGCAGCTATAAAAGTGTTTTCAATACGTTCATTTCTTACTTTGAAGCTGACTGAACTGCTACGATGGATTACTGAAATTAAAAAAAAAAAACGAAAGTAAATAACAGCAATAAAGCCTTTGTATATACTTTTGCTGTTGGCTTGAAAGTTTTGTGCAATAGTCTAAACCTTTTCGAAGTGGATTATGAAAAACAGAGAAAAATAATTGAGGAAAAATACACAACAGCAATGATTCCTCCATTTGGTATAATATTTTTGGCCTGGGACGGTGACTCGGGCTCTAACATGAGATAAACGTCTATTTGACTGATAAAAACTTTAATTCTGTTTATTTATTAATTTTTTTTCTCTCTTGAAGAATATTTAGCTTTCAAACATTAGAGAATATTAAGAAACTGAAACTGCAAATTTAAGTTACTATTATTCAGATCTATATCTTATTCTCTTAAATGTAGCTGAAAAACTGCAATTTGAATCCCATAAGGACAAAATATTGCAATGGCTTAAAATTCAGTATGACAGTAAATTATAACTATTGACGTGTAGTATGTGCACGATATATATATATAAAAAAAAATTAGATAAAAGTATCCTAAGCGATATTTCACTAAATTATCGGTCTCGTTCAAAATCGGTCCTTATGTAAATGGGAGTAACCAGGTCAGATTGTAGAAAAAAAATTGAGGTGGGAGGGAGTAACGCATTCGGGCTGGAAAAGGTAAAAGAGGGGTAGCCCCAACCCTCCTTTTCAGAGCTCTTTAAAAAAATTACTTAAAAATGCCTGATATATGCACGATAACTTTTTGCCTTCATTACCCTTACTAGTATTCTCAAACGGGGAATGCTCTCCCCCCCCCCCACCTTCTAGATCCGGGCCAGATGTAAAACCATGGGGAAATTGTGGCTCAAACACCCTCAAAATTGTTTTAAAACCGAATATTTTCAACCACCAATTTTACAAATAATTATGGGAAGTGCACAAACGGCTACAAAATTCCATACATTTTCAATCTCTTGCCAAGGGAACTGCTAGCCATAAGTTCTTTTGGAGAATTAAAACAGGAATTAAAGAGATTTTTAAAAATAAATTAGAAAATTAACATTAACACCTACTAATAAATTATATAGTGCTGAATGTGAATATTAAAATCCCAATGTTATTTTGAAATATTCGAAATGAAAAAAAGGTAAATGTTTTAGTAAAGAGGGCAAATTATTTAATGTTGAAATTTTCATCTGAAATAATATAACAAATGCAACAAGATGTAACTGCATTAAGATTAACCGATGAAGACAGACCGAAGGTGTAAAATATTATTATGTCAATGTATTATTCTCTGCTGCAGATAAGCTGCAAGTTAGAGCTTTGCGGGGCATTTGTAAAACTGAAATGATTTATTTGAAATTGTTTTAATAAATACACGATTTAAAAATTGTTTTTTTTTAATTAATTTCAAGTGCTAAGCGTACATTTTATTTCAAATTAGAATTGGTGCTCAATTAGTTACAGAGAGCGATTTCCTCAATCACCATGGCCACGTAGTTGTTAACGCATTTAGTTACAAGTGAAATTAATCTGGATTTTAATCCCCGTTAAGATGAAATTTTCTAGGTATATATTTTTTTACTTTGATAAGTTTCCGTCGGACTTTGATGGTAAATGGTCTAGACCGAGGAGAAATTTTCTTCATTTTACTTATGATTTCCTCAAAGTTTTATATATTGCAATTCCATGGAAAAACTTGTATTTTGAGAAGCACTGCTCAAGACCTAGCTTACGTATTCAAAAATATTTGTATTCACGCTGTTTACATATTCAAATACATTTTGATTCCCTGTTCGCATTTAAATGCTTTTCGATTCACGTTTTACTAATTCAGAGGAATTTTTATCCATCCTATTTATTCAAATGGTTTTAATTTTCGGTTTCCATATTCAGATTACATTTCATCCACCTTATATTTAAACAGAGGAAGTTTTAATCCACCCTAATTATAAATTCAGAGGATTTCGATTTTCGTAGTCAGACGATTTTTGATTCCTTGTATTTGCGTGTTCAGAGGACTTTTATTCCACCCTACTTGCACAGTTAGCCGTCCCGTGGCCGAGTGGTTAGCGCGCTTGGCTACTGATCTAAGGACCTGGGTTCGAGCCCCTGCTAAGGCATGGGTGTTCATGTTGTTTTCTGCTGAGGTCCTGCCATCCTCTCAGATCTTCTACTGTGGCATATAAACTGACAGGCTCCTATCAGACCTCTGTGGTAAGCAGCTGCTTGAGGGGGTATTTATTTTGTTATTACATGGCATAGTTAGCGTGCTTGGCTACTGAGCAAAGCGACCTGACTGTTTTGTGTTTTTTTTTTTTGCTGAGGTCCTGAAATCCTCACAGACCTTCTACTATGGTGTATAAAACTGAGAGGCTCCTGTTAGATCTCTGTGGCAAGCAACTGCTTGAGGGAGTATTTTTTTTTCATTTACATATACATATATGCATTAATCATAGGAATAATTTAAAACTGTGCCCAATTTTTCGTAAAACCACCTACGAAAATCTTCCCCGAGCCAAAATTCTGATTACGCCACTGCTTATATTTATAATAAAATACATAATAGAATGAATGATTTACCCATTGGCATTGGATGAATTATCTCATTACACGAACTACTACTTTAGACCATTGTTTGTAAACGAATCATCCAATTTGACCAATTGTGCCATTATACGAATGGGTGTTGGACAAATCGATGTTAAATCAATGTGTTGGGCAAATCGGTGTTAGATAAGTCAGTGTTGGACAAATGGGTATTGGATGAATCATACCATTAGATGAATAGTCCATTTGCCCAATCAGGATTGGCCGAATTATCCTCTCTGGATCAATCAGCATTGGACGAATTGTCCGGGGCCGAGTTTTCGCATTACTCTGAGAACAGATCGATGTCGTGGGCTTTCCAACTTTGAATGTGGTACGATTGTGAGAGCATGACATTCAAGTGCCAGTATCTCAACAACAGTTGACAAGATGAACTGCTCCCATTCTGTGTATCCCAAGTTTACCATGAGTGACTCAACAGTGGTCGAACAACCAGTCAAAGGTCACGTGTGACAGTCGTGTGTCCCGTCTCATAATAACACAACAGTAATGCAGCTCAGTGGCCCATATAATAACCATCCAGTACAATAACGTTGGAATGGTAATGCCAATATCCCCATGGACATTTTGGTGGGGGAAGGGAGAGATAACTAGTTTTATATTAATTAAAAGCTCGTGATATTGGGGAGTGGTTTTCAGAATTTGGGGTCATGTATTTCTTGCCTGAGAGCTTCGAGCTCCCCTTGACAGTAGGCTATGTTTCCCCAAGAAAAAAAATGAAAACTATTGCTGAGTCTGTGAACGCAGTAATGATCATAGGAATATTCAAGCTGTTGATTTTGTCTTGTTGTTGTTCCCCAAGAAATCACGCTAGCTGCACCATACAGTTTAGAAACTACCTACTTATTAGGGAGTAAGACTATAAAAGGAGAAGTCTAATGGTGTCAAATCGGGACTTCACGGGGGCCACAATATCGGTCATCCCCACCAATCCAGCGATTTGGAAATTTGGCTCGCAACATTATATGTGATACTACAACTCCACGTCGTCATAACAAGGAAATTGTTTCTTGATATTTTGGACACATAATTACTTTAGTTATTTAATTATTTAATAAAATATAGCACTTTAAAACAGAGGTATTCTTTTATGATCCTTATTTTATTACACAACTGTAGTTGGTTCTCAACACTGACCCCCTCACTATTGATTATATGACAACATAAATTCCTTCCTTCCTCCCTTTATTAATATCCATATTTCTATCCTCTTAATACTACTGCCCCTCCAATTTATTATTAAAAAAATTCTCTTTATTTAAAAACCTTTTGATAGAGGAAAGCACCAGCGGGCTTGGACTGGGAACTAACTATTCACCATTCAAAACGCAATTTTTTTTTAAAGTGATTGCACTTATCTCTTCCTGTGTATATTAGATGCGTTTCTGAAAATGGTTTTGGTGGATTTTCCCACAAACTACATATTAAGACGAAAAACTGTTTGCGACTCATAATTATTCTTTAAATTTTTCTTAATTTTTTTATAGAAATTAAAATATAAGCAAGCATTAAAGAAGTATATAAACCATTAAAGAAACAAGAAAAGATGACCATATGTAAATCATAAGCAAAAACAAAAATGAAAAAAATGAAAGCTCATAAACTAAATAGTAGTGCATGAGACAAAGTATAAATAAAAGATTTCTACCGATGATGTCCACCTTTTTTAATAATGTTGCTGGATGGAAGCGAAATATTTATTTCCTTTATTTCTATAGCATGTAACTACTGTTATTCTCAGGTCACAGGATTGTATGTGGAGACGGTCCATTTTTAGCCACTAAAATTTGCATTTTTTATGCTCGGAGAACCGATTCAAAACCGTGTTAAAGAGAAATTGATGCAGAGCGAGTTTCCAAAACATAAACGGCGTTTAAGAAAAAACGTACAAAGCGAAAGATATTTGTATTCCGATTTCTTGCGTGGAAATTACGAAAAACTAACAAATGCAAAAAAGAATGAGCATTCCTTAGTCCGTGTCTGGTCATTCAAATCCGAAGACAAAAAAATACAGATCAACTCTAAACAAATAATAAAACTGTCTTTAAAATAAATCATGCGTACATTGCTACTAGCAATTTCAGTGTCAGGAACACAAAATCTAAATCATCCGAAAAACGTTAACTGATATTACCTTCCAAATATTCAACAACCGTAACAAAAACCTCTCTTTATTTTGTACATATATATATAAAGTTGTTTATTTTGATGTGAAGTGAGGAGGAAATGATGGTTCATTCCGTATATATCAGAGATCAAGGTGCGATAAAAACGCAACAGCTAAAGTACAGGCGTATAATGATTAGTTGTAGATGATCGCGTAAGCGCAATTCTTTGCATCGATCAACATTGGAACGGTGGCACACCCTGAAGCTTAGCCACATGCCTCAAGGGATTGAAAAAAATGCCCTCCCACACGGCACCAAAACCAGTTTTCTCGACTCCGATAGGGACACTAGCATTCTTTCCTCTTTGCATCATACTGCATAAATACAAATGCAGACTTCCTTCTAAAAAAACGCTTTTTTGTTTCGAACGCAATTGTAATTCTTCAGAAAACTTGCATATACATTCATGATTTCAATACTATGTGATAGGGTTCAAAATGACGCGAAATATGACTTCAAAACCTTTTTAAATATCAGTCATAGCGTCTTCTTCTACGAGAATATTACAACATCAGCTTTGAGAGTAATATAATTTATTATAGTCTAATATTTTGGAATTATGTTTTTTCTTCGATATGAATAAACATTTTTTTTTTTACATTTTTGAAACATTTGTCTTGGATACATAGTTTAATGATGCCGGAAACTGTATACTCGCACGACATGTTGAGTCATATCAGGAGATTCTACAGGGTAGAATCGGCTAATTTCTTCCACACGTAGCAACAACAGGGCAGAAAAACTTTCCGCCATATGAAACTGTTCAATCACAGATTGAAATAATATTTGTAGCTTTCAGTACTGATTATTTAATATGCAACTTGGTATTAAATAAAGTAACCAAATTTCTGAAAAGCGAAGTTTCGCTTTTCAGAAAAAAAAAATTCGAAAGAATCGTCCCCCTAGTACACTGATGCATGAAAGCAATAATTGGCCGAGTTGCATATTTATTGTCCGACAAAAAAATATCGCTCAATATTAGCATTGCTCGAAAATTTTGGAAAACCAGATGTTCAATGTTACTTGTAATGTGACAAGTATTATATAACTTCTTGCTATCCGTTGAATAGTTTCTGTAAATTTAGAAATAAAAAAAGTAGTTATTGTATGCTATTTCTCTATGAATAGGGGGGGGGGGAGATTTTGCTTTAAATGAAACTTAATTCTTTTTTGAAATTTATCGATTTGGTCATCACACACCCTGCGGAGGTCGAACTCGTCTCCCGATAAATCGCATCGAAGTAATGCAAGGAGTAAAATACACTATGAGAACCAGCGATGTGCCCTGGATACTTGAGTAGGGTTTCCCAGTTACTAAAATATTTTACCGAACAGGAAAGACTAAAATGATATTCTATTATGGAATAAGATTTTATAGTTGCTTTTTTTTTAATCTACTTTTAATATCAAACATAAAATATGGGACAAAAATAAAATTTTACATAGACAACTGTTTTTGGTTTTAAAGCAGGCAGACAATTTGAGATTTCGTAAGTAAGACGAATGGATTTTTGGAGGGGGAGTTGAAATTCCACAAAATTGGAATTAGAGCACTTCTGAAAAATCTCATATAGGGTGCAAGAATCTCATCTCTTATCAGTCAGTGCCTCTCTGAAAGATGTTAAGCTCTATATAGTCATCATGATGGTAGCCTTGATCATCAAACTAGTAGCACGTTAAAGTGGTTGTACAGAATTCTTTCTTCTCTCTCAATGAAGTGCAAAAACTAAATTTGAACTCATCTGTGAAAAGCACATTTGTCCGCTACTGGGCTCCAAAGAAAATGTTGTCTACAGCATGTTAAAACGGCTTTTCTATTAAAGGGAGGGAGATGGGCACAACCCATTGGTCTTTGTACATACAGACTTTATTCATACTGCCTCTTATATAAAGTATGTCTGGAAACTTGTCTGTAGACAATGACACTGTGAGGCAGTTGCCTAGCTGTCATTTAAAAACAGACAGTGGTTGTCCTGAGCAGCTGTGACCATAAGGATTGTGATCAATTAAATTTTTCTGTTTTTAAACTACCTCCAAAGTTTTGAGAGGGTATTTTGTCGCACCTTTAAGGCCCTGGATAATCTATCTGAAAATCACCTTCTTCTATCCCATCTGCTACTTTTTACCATACACAACCACCCATATGTCATCTTTGTGTTAGGCGAAACCAAATTGCTAGCCCAAGTTTATTAACTTAGGCTGGCTGCAATGGAAATGAGTGGTGACTGCAGTTACATGCTCTTACACAACCCTAATTTACAAGTTCATGGTCATGTCAGTTAAATGTGCGTGCATTTTAAAATTTACCTGTACACTACATTTTATTATATACTTTTCACGATACATTATCCTATAATTTTCAGCATCAATTCACGTTCCCTCAATCACTATGCAGTGAATAATGTTTTACGTTAAATATCAGAGTCAAAAATAAATGATAAAGTAGCCTAATCTAAAATAAAATGTTGGGAATCCAACATATAACCACCGTGATTTTCTTTCGCAAATTTCTTAGTGTAAAACATCATAAGAAAACAATTTTAATCCAGATATTTTGAAATCTAAACGCTTCACCTCTTTTAACTATATGTTATTTGGAATGGTTAGCTTGGCAGATCCCTCTAGATAATTTTTACCTACCTTCCTATTGCTTTTCGCTTCGACATTTGTCGGTTTGTGGATTTGTCAAAATAGTTGTTACGCCATATCTTTCGAAGGCGATGGAGAAACAATGATTTATGCGTCATATGAAAGTTGTTGAGGCGGGGAGTTGTCATAAAGCAATAAAAAATCGAACACTCCATGCTTTCCCCCCCCCCCCTCTAAAAAGGGGAAATATGAAAACTATTGTTTCGTTATATTTCAAATGAAAGCTTCTGACGCGACGAAATTGACCCCCTCCTTTCTTTCCCCCATAAAAGGGGGGGGGGGGGGGGAATATGTAAACGATTGTTCCCCTATATCTCCTGAACGCGAGTGCGGACAAGCTATGCTTCAAATGAAAGCTTGTGAAGCGGGAAGTGTCGTAAGCTATAAAAAATTGACCCTTCATGCTTTCTTCCCCCCCTAAAAAACGGGAAATGTGAACTACTATATCTTCCGAACGGGAGGCCTACTATTACGAGTTAGGTATAAAATGAAAACTCATTTAATGACCGTCGTAAGCTTTTCTACTTTTGCCCGAGATTTGACTTGAATGAGTCATATCTAAAATTAAAGCTTGTAACGTCTCCAATGTCATGGACTATCTCAAACACAACTCCACAAGGGAGGAAAAATGTGGTCGACATTTATGAATCATATATGAAAAAGTTTTTGAAAATATGAATCTTTAAAATTTTTTAATTTATTAAAAATTGAGCTATTGGTTTTTGCTTTTCATAGAAACATCTGTAGATATTTCAACTCTTTTTGTTTTCAGAGATAAGTGAATATTTCTTACAGGGAGTAATAAAATATTAGGATTTGCATTTTATAGTAAATAATGTAATAAACTCGACGTATTCCATATCAATTAAAAAAATCAGCACTTTATCGTCGATTTAAATTTTAGAGGAAAAATTGTCTTGAGCCGGGTGGGATACGAACCCACGTCCTCCTGCTCAGGTGCTCTGGACCACTGAGCTACCGGCCGCCGATCAAGATCTCCTCTAATTAGCGCTATGAACATTTCTTTTATGTCATATGTGCGCTATTCTAGGCAGTTTTGCCACAAGCGGCCTTCAATTAGCCAATTCAATTTTCAAGATTGTAATCATATGCTTCCATCTATTTCCATCTATCACCCGGCTCAAGACAATTTTTCCTCTAAAATTTAAATCGACGATAAAGTGCTAATTTATTAATTGATATTGCATTTTATAGATCTTCCAACAGTTTTAATTTCTAGAGCGCCCTTAAGCTGGAAAATGTAATATTGTAAATGAATTGTAAATGATCTAGTCATGATAGAGATTTGAAATTTGTGATAGAATGTGATGGTCAAGTGGGTTTACATTGACAGCAGCGATTTTCTCCTTATTCCCAGGGGATGAGCAGGAAAATGCAACTATTCCATTTTAAGAGATAAAGGAATTTTTTTTTTTTGGAGGAGGGGTTGGATAGGAACTAATGAAATATTGATATCTGCATTTTTCGCATCATCTGTTAGTTCGAATTTCCACCGTTAGAGATTACTAAAATCATAAAATACCTTAATTCTCTTTGAAAATAAGCATTCCATATTTGCCATAGGCGATACATTGTTCTTCTGCTTTTATATTATTTCATTTAATAGCAGACTGTGGAATTTACAAATAAAAGAATTTCAGGTTCTTTGAAACAAGTTTCTTTTTAAAATAATTTCCAGCTTCTCATAAACTTTGGATTTATGGAAACAGAATGTTGACAAAGTATAAATCTAAGTTGTTTCCACATTTCACTTCATAGTACTACCTGTCGAAAGTTCTGCATTAATGCATGTCACTGTTACAGGTTAGACATCGTTGAAAAAACAAAGTACACAATTTATCTTTAGTCACATTTGAATTTTTCATTGAATTGCTAAAAACATCTCACCCCACTCCAATTAAATACAGAGCAATTATTTTATTCAGGAATCACTTCATTTGCTCATAAAATGAAAATCATCAACATGAATCTCATTGTTTATTAAAAGTCAGTAGACATGAGAAATAATCACAAGTTGAGATGATGTGTCGAAGTCGAAGAGTGAAATTCTAAGTACAGTTTGCAAAGTTCTGCAAAGATTGGAAACATCTTCTGTTGTAGTGCCTCTTTCAAATCATCTGTTGCATGAACTTTTGTTTTGAACACTGTCTTTGGAATATATCCATAGAAAGTCAGTTGGGTTTAAATCAGAGAATGAAGGTGGGCAAGTTAAATCTCCACCACAAACATCAGGAAATTTGTTTGAGAGTAAAGCAATTCCTAAAAGAAATTTCCTCAAAGAAAACTGCAATATATCTGCTATATGAGGCCTTGCATCATTTCACTGCCAAGTTTTATTGTAAAAACATTGTAAATGATGAGAAAGGAATAAAATCTAAAAAACATAGAAGTAATCTTCAGAACTGACTAAACTTCCAATAAACATGTCCAAAAATAGCAAAAATAGTGAGGGCTCATTACACTGTAACTTCTTGAGAATGCACAGAATTGTCTGTAACAAAGCTTGTAGAGCCCAGTAAAGAGCATTCTGTTTATTAACAGACATAACCATATAAACAAATATTTGCTTCATCAAAAAACATATTGCATTTAAAACAAACATGTGGCTCATTCTCCAGAATGTTTGAAACTTCACTTAACAAAACAATAAAGTGTCTGTTACCAAATTTCAGTTAATGATTGAGGTAACTGCATCTTGCAAAGATATGCTGATAAAAATAATAAATACCTCCTCAAGCAGCTGCTTGCCACACAGGTCTGACATGAGCCTGCCAGTTTACATGTCATAGCAGAAGGCTTTGAGGAAGGCAGGACCTCAGCAGAATGAAAACACAAAGATCCATGCCTTATCTGGGGCTCGAACCAGGGCCCCTTTCATCAGTAGCCAAGCACGCTATCCACTCAGCCGCTGGGATGGCTGGCAAGACTGTTTTTTTACACTGCATTTTGGCTCATATTCATTTGTTATAACAGACATCACAAGCTTTTCTTAGTAACCCTCAATAATGCTTGGCTTTATTCCATTATGCCAACTGTAAGCAACATTTCCGTTACTACTGAAGCTATTTCTTTAAACTAAATGACAAGTACAATTTTTTTTTGTTGGTGCTTTACATAAACTAAAATCAGTATAGAATTTTTTTCTCTACTCTGTCACCAGAATTTCAATTTTTTAGTACTTTTTCACAATGAAAATTTCTGCTGCCTACAGCTCACCATGATGTTTGGAGGTATCAATCTAAATTCCAAATATATGCCTCATCATCATCCTCAAGGAGCCATGGGCTACGGAGGTTCAACCAGACCATGCAGTTTAGTTCTCCAAGCATATCTGTCCTGCGCCTACATCTGCTGCATCTGACTACTGCACACCAATACAAACATTTTGTTTGACATTACCCACTGCATCCTAGGTCTTCCCTTCTTTCTGAGGCCTTCAGGCATACTGTTCATAACCCTATTCGCCAATCTATAATTATTCATATGGGCAACATGGCCAAACCAACGGAGTCTCTCTCTGCACAATATACTGCTTAAAGGAGGTTGCAAACTCCTTTCCTAACCTCATCATTAGTTACAAAGTTGAACCACCTAATGCCCAAGATACTGCGTAAGCATCTGGAATCAAAAGCATCTAGTTTCCTGTTATCTTGTTTACAGTGTCCAAGCTTCACTACCATAACTAACCCTAGAAAGAACCAAACTATTATACAGTCTAATTTTAGTCTTTAGGTGTATACGCCTATTTCTCCACACTCTCCCTAGATTCTTAAAAGTCCCGGCAGCAATCCCTATTCCTCTGTTAATCTCATGCCACACATCACCATTATCTGTTACATAGCTCCCAAGATAATTAAACTGTGACACCTGCTCAAGACTGCAACCATTCAGATTAACTGAATCACAGCCTGCCTGACCAATTTTCATCACTTTAGTTTTCTCTCTGTTTATAACCAAACCTACTCTACTACCAGTTTCATCAACAGCTCGAATGAAAGAGTTCATCTCATCAACATCATTTGCCAAAAGGGCTAAATCATCAGCATAATCTAAATCAGAAATTTTCGTATCTCCAGTACATTTAAGGCCAAAATCTTTCTCTTGAAGTGAATTTCGCATAACATAATCAATAACCAAGCTAAAGAGAAAAGGAGACAAAATGCACCTTTGTCGAACACCAGAAGTAATGCTAAACCAATTGCTAAAAGCCTTACCAACTCTCACACACGACTCAGTGTTATTATAGAGAGCTTTCATTATGTTAACTAACTTGTCAGGTATACCATATGATCTCACAATCAACCACAAATTATGACGATCAACAGAGTCAAAAGCTTTTTTGAAATCAACAAAGCTAGCAACCAAAGGTTTCTGAAACTCTAAACATTTCTCAAGAATCTGCCTAAGTGAAAATATCTGATCCACACATCCCCTACCACTTCTGAATCCACATTGCTCATCACGCAATTGACTGTCAACCAGATTCTTAATTCTATTAAGCACAATCATGGAAAGAACTTTACCTGGAACAGAGAGTAGGCTGATACCCCTATAGTTATCACAAGAACTGCAATCAGCTTTTTTGAAAATAGGGATAACAATAGCTCTGGTAAAATCCTTAGGAACCATGCCTTTATCATAAAAGACATAATTTCCAGCTCTAAGCATTTCTGTAGTAATTTCATCTACCCCTGGGGATTTATGAAGTTTAAGTTTAGAAACACCCAAAATAACTTTAGATTGTGTTATAGGGCCAACATTAAAGCCACCAATGCATCTATCACCATTGCAAACAATGGGAATAGAACTAACCGCATTGTTTAGAATATCACTGAAATGCTCAGCCGACCTAGCCATGACAGAATCCTCACCTTCTATAACCTTACCTTGTTTATCCTTCAATCCCTGTATACCTGTCCGTTTTCTACCACACAAAACATTAACTATCTGGTACAGCTCTCTGCTGTTGTGCTGTCTAACTGCTTCCTCGGCTTTGTCAGCCAAACCATCAAGCCAAAGATTCTTATCAGCAGCTAACTGATTCTTTACAAGTTTATTAAGGTCTCTGTAATGCTTTCTATTAGGACTAGTAGGGTATTGATTAAGGGATTCCTGCAGTTCTTTCTTTTCGAAATAAGCTCAAGTGCCTTATCACTCAGATAATTTTGCCTCTTCTGCTCCTTTTTTCTTAAAAGAGTACTGTAGTGTCCAAAAAAGCCTGTTTAAAATGATCCCATTCTTCCTCAACTTCAGTAGTAAGCATACCATGACTATCATAATGACTAAGTAACCTATCATGGTAAGCTTTGGCTATAACTGGGTCTTTCAGAGCTTCAGTATTAAAAGCAAATTTTTTAACCCTAGCACAACACTTTTTAAGTTGCAAGACACTTTTAACAAGATAATGGTCAGATCCAATTTCAGCTCCCCTATATGACCTGGTATTCCTAACAGAACTAGCCCATTTGCTGTTAATTAATATATAATCAATCATATTCTTATGCAGCCCATCGGGTGAAACTCACATGTACTTATGTATGTCGCGGTATTTGTAATAAGTGTTAGTTATTCTGAATCCATTGAGTTTACTTATCTGTAGGGGACGTTGCCCATTGCCATTGCAGCTACCAATACCAAAAGGGCCTATCACCCCTTCCCAAAGGTCAGAGTCAGTACCAACTTTGGCATTGAAGTCACCAAGAACAAGAATAATATCTCCTTTCTTGACAGAATTCAAAATATCCTGAAGTTGTTCCTAAAACCTATCCTTCTCATCGGCATCCTCAGTGGGGGCATAACAGCAGATAACATTCAAGTCTTTAATGCTTGTCTGAAATTTTGCTGTAAGAAACCTTTCATTAATGCACTCATATCCTAGAAGAGCATCACTAGCGTGTCTGCTGAGAAGCAGAACCATGCCTTGGTGATGCTTATTGTCGTCCCTCCCTGAAAAGAGAAATTTAAGATTATTTTTAAGAATCTGACCTTTATCTGTCCATCTGGTCTCTTGCAAGCCGAGAATATCTAAATTATAATGGTGGAATTCTTGTGTGAGGACATCAAGAGAAAATGCTCTGTGCAGAGTCCTCACATTCCAACTACCTATGGAGAGAAAATGGTTAGTGGGATGTTTAAGGAAACTGTTTATTGAGAGAGGGAATGCCGACAATATCAAACAGCCCCCTAATCGCAGACATGGGGCAAAGACCCGTTCCCCCACCACTAAAGGCTGGAGCCATCTACACTGGAAGACTTCCTCCAATGCAGAATTTGACGATGCCAATAGAAGCAAAGAGTTCAGGTGTCTGCGATGACCTCTGCTCAGGATTATCCACTAGCTGATAAACATATCCTGTGAATCTATTCACTTGGCGCTGTCAATCCACAAAGAAACAGAAAACACAGCGGAAGATTTTCCCTCCACAGAAGCCCACCAGCGCAGCAAAATCAAGATCCATAATCAAGCTCAGAGCCATATATCTGTCAAGTCCAGTGGGTTTATATGGTCAGCACCAGGACCCTGTGTGGTTGTCCACTCCTCAGCAGGGTAGAAAAAAAAGAAAAGCAGCCATAGTTGTCCAGATCAGTAGGCCACACTAATCTGGCAGCCCTCCCCTTCCGTTCACTTCCACAAGAGAGTATCTCTTTTGAAAGGTACTAACGGTCTGCACCACAAGAAGGCGGGGTCGGACATTAGGTGCTAGGCCTGGCCGGTTCTATGCATCATCACAGGGGATTGGTGCATAGCCCTCCTTCCAGTGACTACCTAGCTACCATTTACAGATACTAAACTGGTAGTTATAATGCAGGTTTATATTTCTGAAATGTAAAACACATGGGTTCAACTACTACAGAAACCAGTGATAGATTAATGGATGGGGTGCCACCAAGCACAGACTAATAAGGTTTGCTGAACACTGTAGCATCCCAAGGTCTCCCATGGCCCAGCAGTCTTTTTTTCCCAATGAAAAGAAAAAAAATTTCTGAATAGCTATTATTTTGGCATCTTGCATAGTGATTAACAGTACAGAAAATCATTATTTGAAAGGAAACTTCCTATTTAAATTAAGCATTTCTTTCAAACCCCTCTCCTAATCCTATAAAAAATATAAGTAGTTTTAAACTTCAACCTAAATTCTATGATAGTAGATTGGAATTTTAATACAAGGTGACAAGGGGGGAAACTGCATCAGAAATTTTGGACAGGGCTTTCAACTACAGGTAGTCCCTGGTATCATTTCCTTGCATATAATTGAGGGTATATATTGATATATACTGCTCACAAAAATTAGGGGATATTTTTATCGCTTCATATTCATTTTGAAATATCCCCTAATTTTTGTGAGCAGTATATTTGCCATATAATTGAGGTACTATACATAAAAATTCCCTGCATTTGCAAGAATCCCATCCATGGACCACAAATTTCCCAATAAAAATGGTCACCATCTTGCTTACATCTGAATTTTCTGTTTGACACTCCTCCATATGTCAGGATTGTCAGACATCCTGATTTGTGTGGGACTGCCTAGCTTCATATAGTAAGATCCTAAGTTTGGCATTGACAACCAAAAATCCTCCAGATCAAGAAGCAGTTAAAAAAATTTACATTTCAATTTGCTTTTAATTTCTTATTAGCATCTTTTTTTTTCATCTAAAGTAATTTTTGTTTTTATTTGGACTTGTGACACAAAACCCTGGTTGGTAGCTTGGTTTGAGGTTTTATGACATGAGCAACAGCAGCTATGTTGCATTTACAAATCCCATTTTAACCCTTTCCTTACCAATTTTGTTCATTTTTTTTCAACTGGATCATGCATTATGCTAAGGAATTTATTACTAACCCTACAGCATCAAAAACACTTCTATTTTTTCACAAACCTATTTTTGTAAGGAGAGTGGGTGGGAGAGTATGGGACATATGCTTCCCAGTGGTATTTTTCAATGGAACTTATTTATTTCAGTAATACTCTAAACCCTGTGTATATATAATAGAAAAAATATATCTACAGGGTGGTTATAAAATAAGTTTCCCTATTTCGGAGTCTATGGAGTAGTGATGAATGGCAATAGCACTGGGAAAATTGGTAGATAGCTTAATGAGAACATGAGGAAACAATTTAGCAAGAAAAAAATTAGTTCCAACTGTTGCCACCATGAATAAAATGGGTGCTTTAGGTATGCTAATCACAATTATTTGCATATGTTTTCAATCCAAAAGATGTCGCATAAAAGTGGGAATGTCCACACCCCAAGCAAACAGCCAAATGGCTCTCATAAAGGAACACATGCTGTTATTCAAGTTTTTCTACCAGAATCAGAGCAATTCAAATGGTACATTGTGAGAGTAATGGCACCTGAAAAGTCAGAGGACCCCTGATGTCATATTAAAGAAGACAGTGAAGAAGATTGATGTCACTGGTGAGTTGGGAGTGACAGCAGGAAGGGGACAGCCACCTATTGTTAAAGATGTGCTGGATAAGGTGATAGCTGCAATGACAGCTTGTGCCAAAAGTGACATGCAGTCAGTCAGCAGTGCCAGAGTGGTGTCCTGACAGCTTGACTTTCTATGAGCAATGGTTCACCAAGTGCTACAGCATGTTGTATGGTGGTACCCATACAGGATCCATGTGGTGCAGGAACTGTGACAGCATGACTCGCAGCATAACATTGACTTCGTTCTGCAATTTCTGGTACAGATGGAGGTGGACAACACATGGCTGCGGGCAGTCTTGTGGATCAAAAAGAAACACTTCACCCTCACTGGTGCCATCAATACACAGAACTATTGCATACATTGGGCATCTCCTCCATCTATATGTATGAAGGTCTCTCCAGCTCTGCCATGACAGTGTGGGGTGGCTTCAGTGTAGACTTCATTATTGGGCAATTCTTCTTTGAGAAGGCTACACCTAATGGTACAGTGTGAGGTACACTAACAGGTGCTTGTTACAGTGCTCTTCTCCGGCATCATGTGATTCATGCTCTCCAAGAATGGAAGTGTCTGGACACCAGAATGTTCATGTAAGATGATGCAGTCCCACATGTTAATCAGCAAGCAGTTTGTTGTGTACAACATTTGGCTATGAGTCCCTAGTTTCTTGAGACTTTCCTCAGGCCTGGTCACCATGTTCACCTTACCTGAATCCAGTGGCACACCCAGAGGGAGGGGGAGGGGGGCAACGAAACCTGCTACCCTCCAAAGAAAAAAAAAAGAACACTAGAAAATTTTCCAAAAAACTTTTCCTAATTAAAATTAACTTTTTATATTTATGTTGTGTCGTGTCTTCTATTTCTATACTACTTATGAATTAGCGGTCACATAAGGTGGGAATACCCTATAGCTCTCGGGAATCACGGCAGCTGTGAACACAAGGTGAACAAAGTAGTGCTCAGGTGGACCGAGCACTACTTTGTTTGCCTGAGCTGGGCCAGCAGGCCCCTCAGCTCCCCTCAAGATTAAATCCTAAGTGTGCCACTGCCTGAATCATTGTGATTTCTGGCTCTGGAGCAATCTCAAGAACCATGTTTATTATGTCAGCTGTGGTCACTTGCTGATCTGAAGGCCAGCATTACATGGGATGTGGCCAACATTCACAGCAACATGCTCAAAGCAATGGTAGCCCACATAGTCCTTCACTTCTAGCACATCCTCTGTGACAGATGTGTGTGAAACCAATAAACATCATTTTCTCACCTGTGCCTTCCTTTCTTGCATTTGCAGCACCTGTTTTCTTCCCCTGGTGGCAACAGTTGGAACTAAGTTTTTTTCTTTGCTAAATTGCTTCCACAATCTACCAATTTTAATGGTGTAATCTATATTCATCACTGCACCAGAGACTCCGGAATAGGGAAACTTATTTTATAACCACCCTGTATATGCTAATTTTTTCCAAATTATTTATTGGAATAGATGCAACAAATACAAAACAAGCAACAATGTTAAAATAATGACAATTCTTATGAATGATACAGTGCATTATTTCCAGTCTTTTTAGAGTTTCATATGGGCATATACAGGTAATGGGAAAAAAATGGAAACATCAGTGTAAAAATCACTAATACAGTATTGGACAGCAACATCAGTATGGTACATTGTGGGATAGCAACTACCAATGTCTGAAAGTCGCAAGAGAGATAAAATTCATTCACAAGAATGTGATCAATCCCTGCTTGTTCGACAGAGCTGGAAAATGTGGCCTGACACGTTCCAAAAGTTTCCACTGGTTTTCCAGAGGATTAATATCTGATGACTGCAGTGGCAATGGTATGAGAAAATGAGTCAAAACCACTGGAGTCATGTGCCACATGTGCTCTGTGGATGGGAGTATTGTCATCCTTCAAGACAGCTCTCTCTTCATAAAAGAAATGCTGTACCATTGGATGAAGATGATCATTCAGGACTGTCAAATAGCAATTGCATTAACCTTGCCTTCCAATGGAATGAGTGCACCCAAATCATGCCATGAGAAAGTACCCCATCTACCATACAGAACTACCAGAACCCTTAATAGTAGGAAACAAGCAATTAATGTTGTAAGCTTCCTTCAGTTGGCACCACACAAGCACTCATCCACTTGAAAACAAAGTGTAAGAAGATTCGTTAGACAATATCACATTCCTCCACTGCTTGTGCTCTTTGCACCACTGGACACAATAACATGCATTGACAGGTATGATGAGTGGCTTGTAGAGTGCAACTCATCTGTGAGATCCACTTCTATGGAGTTCTCAACATACTATTTTTGACAAAACTGGCCTCGCGTCCTATGTTGAAATCCATGCACAACTGATAAGCTGAAGCTCACTGGCTTCACTTTGCATATGCTAACATTTAACTTTCCCGATTCTGGAATATGTACTTTCGGCCACTGTTGCCTTTTGCAGATGGTCTTCCCTTTAGAATGTCATGCAGACATGACCTTGGAAACTGTTCCTTGTGCAACATTTGTGAGTTGAGCTGTCTTAGTACTGAAGCTCTGCCAAACAAACTCCAACAATCCATGCCACTTTCAAAATCACTAAGATTGTCTCTCGATACATGGTACCAATAACTACATGCAGTTATGCTGGGTTTGTCTTTATAGACATGATGCTAAGCATGCTGGGATGTCATTTGTATGTTTCATGGCTTCATCAGCAGCACAGAGATATTTCTATTTAACATAAATCAAAGGCTTTCTGAAAACCTTGGTATTACCATTTTTCTGCCCATAACCTGTATGTCCCTGTGGTAGTGAAATGGATAATGCATTCTTTAATGTACTCATAAAATGTTTCTTTTTTTTATATATATATATATTATGTGCATTTACATCAGATCACAAATTTTAATTCATTTTTTCATAGTATAATTTAGTCCTGAGTTCTTTTTATAAAAATGTCTCAATTTAATATTTCAAAAATGTGCAGATGTTCCAATTTGTGATTTAAAAATTCTGGCTCACTGTCACACATCTCTATTAGGCATCCGATCATTGTTAACAACAGCCAACGTTCAACATATCTAGTTTTCTGGGGGGGGGGGGGGGGAGGTTGGTGATTGCATTGCAAATTTATTGCTCTAGTTGCAACCATGAGTGATAAGTGTAGTTCTATGGTGCCTTCTCTCAACAAAATTTACAGGGCTATGCATTATTTTAAGAACCCTGATCTATTTATATGATCATTCTTCCAAATTTGAATGTGAGCTACAAAATGTTTTGTTATGCTACAAAACAATTTTATAAGCAAATATGCAAGCTGGAATCCAAACAACTTTACACCTTTTTTTTTTTCAAAACACAAACTTATCACAGAGGAATCAGAACCTCAGGCAGGTCCAGTTTCCCCCTGAGATTCCTAAGGAGAGCATGAGATGAAGTAGATAACCCAAGAATTGGTCCTGCCTCTCCAGCTTCCTCCTCCACCTCAATCTCTCCCAATATAAGCCTCCAATCAAGATTAACACCTCTACTTTTCGGGGTGAGATAATTAAAAATCACCAATATGTTAAAGAAATTTTATTCAAGCAAACTGTTCATGTCTAATTAAAGTTCTTTGTAAAAAAATTGCTCTTATGCACCCACATACACAAACACACAAAATGTTAAATCTGCATCATGTTTTTTAGGTAAAATTAGGTTGATAACTTACAGGGGAAGTGTACTTTCTGCAAAACAAGTGAGACCAAGCCCATTTGATAGACCATGTCTGAAAATGGAAAAGTGCTAATTTTAAAGGTCAGTGTTGCATAAGGGGCAGAGTTATAGGGCTTCAAAGTTTACATAGAAGTCTATGAGAAAATTGAAACAATGTGTTTTTAAGAAGTGAAATGATGTAAAAGTGTTTTGAATGATGAGAGAAGTTAATTATGACAATATGAAATTTGCTAATGAAAGAATGTTCCAGGCTAGGATTGTGTGCAATGTGCACAGCTAAAGAAGTTGGTTTGGTCACATTCTTCTTCGCTGCACTTGTCAATGATGTTGCCAAAGGAGTATTCAATGGGACTTATATTTTACTCTACAGAGGTAGTGTATTTTATAAATCTACATCAAATATAAAAGGCATATTTGATGAGATTTTGGTAGCTAGGGGATGCGAGTGAAAGACTGAAGATAAATGAAATTGACACAATGCCAAAGGTTGAAGTTGGTTTGAATAAGAGTCAGTGACACACTTCAAGAAATTTTGTAAGAGTGATAGAAGCCAACATCCAAGGGTTGAATGAGTTTGGTCACTTTAGGAGAGATCAATTTAGAATGGAAGCTGACATCAGTAGGAACCATAGACTGTATAATTTGAAAGTCTTTATTTGAAGACCATGAATCAACAAGAAGGAGGACTCTTTCTTGTCAACTAAAGGCCAGAATACTTTCTGGTAGAATGTTTTCAGGTGTTCCTTTGTCATGTTCACTAATTTCCTGGCATATGATTTTATGTTCTGTGGATCAGGAGCCTTGTTTGCAGCCAATTTTCAAGTTATTTCAGCAACCTGGAAATATAACAGTTCCAAGAGTTTACCATCCATGACACAGTTGGCATCACCGTATAAGAATGTATTGGTCATCAAATGCTTAATACCTCATATGGCTAGTGTTCTTCCAGAATGCATTTCCTTCTCAAATCTGCTTTGATCTGCAATAAAAATTTGCAATGGCAGAACATTATGCTCCATTATAAAACACTTTGCTTCCACTATGAACTTATCAGCAATCTGTTGGAGATTTTATTGCTCTATAGAGTAATTTCTACCCACTTTGTGTATACTGGATCTTGAGACAATGCTGTTCCTCTTTTAGATTTAAATAACCTTTGATTGTGATGCTTTGAATGTCAGTTTATTGTGGGGTTCCAGTTTGTATTTGATTTGCAAAACCCAAATCCTTATTGTTGTATCAAGGATAATTGTATTTTGTGATCACATCTCTTTGAAATCGTTGAGAACTTCCCAGTTTATTTGTTGCATGGAAGGTTCACCTTTTAGTTTCTTTTCGTATTTGTATGGAATGGTAATCTTCTTGATCCTCTTGAATTGTGACTGTACATGACTCAATAGTCTTTTCTTGTCACCAAATTCCACTGTTGTCTCATCAGAATTGTTCTGTTTTGTCCAGTACTTAAAAACTTACTCAAGGTATTTGTCTTACCTGAATCAAGTGCTTCTTTTGCAGAGAAGGAGCATATGAAGAATCACTGCTTTCCTCTGAAGGGCCTGGAACTAACTCCTATTTTAAACTAGGTGCCATTTGTTCTTCCTCATCACCACCATGGTTATCATCATCAACATTCTCATCTTCACTTTTCAGTGTTCTGATTTCTTGTATGTAAACTTCACTCTTTTCTAACTCTTCACTTTTTCATAAATTCCCATTTTTTTCTATACTTGGAGCATCATCACAGATCCGAAACTGTTTTACAAACAGTGTGAAAACAACCTTTGAATTCATTCCACTGGATGCCATATTACAAATAGTCCCAATAAAATAACAGAGATGAGAGATGGGTGCAAAAATTCAAGATTTTTAAATGGCTGTACTCTCCTTGTCGAGAGAAGAAGCACAACTGATGGTTTTCTGTTGATGTCAAGCAGGAGTGTTCCAATCAGACCACAGCATCATCTGATGATATTAAGAACTCATTCTCTGCTCCACCTTTAACACTCTATAAAACAGATTTGGGCTAAATTCATCGAAATCTGTGCTCTAGTACTACTTCCCACAGACCTCTATGTAAACTTTGAAGCCCTCTAACTTGCCTCTTATGGAACACTGCCCTATAAAAATTAGCACTTTTCCATTTTCAGACATGGTCTTTTGAATGGCCTCGGTCTCATTGAGCAACTCATTTTGCATAATGTAACTTCCATTGCTAGGTATGGTAAGTGATAAGGAAATTTCTTTAAAAAAATGTGAAATAAAATTTAATCAGATGAGCCAAGTCATTATTAAACCCTATTTATATTATTTTTCATGGGCAGAAATTCCTGGCTTAAAGGGATTTGCATTAAGTGGCATTTTACTGTCCCAATTAGCAATTGATAACAGGAGCCTCCTGTATTTGGAAATTAAAGGGCATTGAAATCTTTTTAAAAATGCAGCAAAACTTTTCAATGGTGAATAAAGTGGCATGTGCCTTTAGTGGACATGTTTCATTGGAAAACTGTCAACATGCTTTGTTAACAGTATGCCCTTTTAAGCATCCATCCAGAAAGAATTAGGACTATTATTTACATTACATTCTTTCCACATCCATCATCTCATTTTGCCAATAACTCTTTCATTATGCATTTGCAGTTAGATTTGTAAATGGGTTGGGTTGTTTAACTGAGAATCATTTTTTTGCACACAATAGGCTAAATACCCAGGTCACAAAGATCTCAAAGGCTCAGAGAACTTTGTGGAAGGTGACCCACTGGACAGCTGTCAGCAAACAGATGGTAATCCCCCATCAAGGCCATCTAGGGCATTCTTTAATGTGCACAGGGTATGGCTCTCCTGCATGTCCCATTCGAAAGAAGGCAGCTTTTCCAAGCCCATCTGTGTCCCCTACTGACAGGGCAGAGAGTTTTGCAGAAAAAAATCTCAATGCTGGTTACAAGCCTAATATGCTACTGAGCCATCCCCACTCTGATTATAAATCAAACTTACAAATAACTTCACTACATAAAATTCAGGCAACTGCAAGCATACAATAGTGAAAGAACAGAATGAGGGAAAACTGACATTCTCAAGCACTGCTGGCAATGGCAGCAAAGCATTCACAGCTCTTTAGACAATCAATTGATAGGGGAAAAATCTCATTAATTTTCACTTGTTCATAATTTTTTTGCACAGAAAAAATTCATGCTATGCATACTTAATGTAAAACAAATCATAACTATCAAATTAGGAAATAATAAAAATAACTGTTAACTCAAATTCAACTTGCATATTTTTCTGCCTGAAGTATAAAAGAAAACTTACTTCTTTAGCTATTTGATTAAATGCTTGATCCTCAGCAGCATATAGCTTGCTTGTAACTCTCCGTCGACCACTGCTTGGTGTAGCCATTTAGGAATGTGATTCAGTCTACGGAATGCCACTCTAGCATTAATTGTTATAATTAATTCTGGATCCTGAAATAAAAAGAGATTCATTCATGAAACACAACTGTAAATTTAATACATTTGAAATTATTTTAATTTTTAATGATATAAAAAAAAGAAACATTTGTCTTTGTATAATTTTATTTTAGCTCCATAGTATATTTCTGACACTAAACGCAGATTTAAAAAACAACTAAAAAATTTTATTCTGTATAGAATATTGTTAGCAATTGGAAAACCCTACTCAAGTCTTATTCCATGACTCCCCCTCCTGAAGCTAAATTCTCAAACCCTCCCCGAAAATAAACTCGGATTCCCCCAACACCACCAAACTAAATCTTGGGTACATGTCTGATATCACTTGTTTCATACAATGTTAACTGTTGACATATACTTAATTATTAAAAAATATACACTGCGATTTACTTTTTATTTTTATTATCACTCTGAGTATACACATAACTAACTCAGTAAAGTGTGAGCATGACTTTTAGACTTTAAAGTTCGATTTTTAAATGTTTTTCTATCTGCTGATAATAACATCTGGGCAAAATCTTAATTGAATCAGCTATGCATTAGGATAAGTTATTTAATGTGGATAATCAACTTTTAGTGGCATATTCCAACAACTTACTTCACATTGGAGCAGTTCAAACTTGCCTATTAATGCAGGCAAAACATATCATCATCTGAAGGTATATCATCTACATATACCACCCGAAAACCTGTTGTGGCTTCTTTGGTAAGCATTTAAGCTGGCTATTACAACAGGCAACATCACTTAAGTTAACCAGAGGCTTATAACCACTACCAACATGGTTGTTCTTTCTAAACACAAATATCCACAACAACAGTGTCACAAGAACTGTACTCTTGACACTGAAGTATAATATTGCCACAGGAATTGTAAACTCCACATCAAAATATAACCAGACATATCACCTGATTTTATAGTATTAACTGTTGACAAATTTAATTATTAAAGTTTATATACATTGTGACTTTCTTTTTATTTTCATTAAGTAAATGGCATTTTGTTGATTAAATTAAAAAAAAAAAACTCTAAAACATGCCTAGAAGAAAATAATTGATTGGAAATTTGTTTCATATCCTAACTTCTTCAAACAATCCTTTTAACAAAGAATTTTCCACTACCACATAATCATAATTAGTACTATCATCAGGGGTGTAGTGAAGGACTATGGTTGGGGGGGAGGAGAATTGAAAATTTCACAACTCAAAAATCAAATTATTTTGCCAACTGAGGAAATAATGTCTCTGTCTGGTTAGTACCTAGATTTTCGCTCTATGGGGGGGGGGGGGGGGGGGTTTGAGGCAATTTTCATAACTCTCCTGCATTATTTTGCCATTTGACCTACAATTTTGCCAATTAGCCATAATTTCGCAGAATTAATTTCAGCCATCCCATGGCCAAGTGGTTAGCACACTTGGCTACTGATCTAAGGGAACTGGGTTCGAGCCCCGGGTAAGGCATGGATGTATGTGTCATTTTTCTGCTGAGGTCCTGCCATCCTCTCAGACCTTCTACGATGGCATATAAACTGACAGGCTCCTGTCAGACCTCTGTGGCAAGCAGCTGTTTGAGGGGGTATTTATTTTTATTATTTTTATATTTAATCCCAATATTTACATCGCATCTGAATTGTAGCAAGTCGGTGTGAATTTTCCCAACTCCCCTTGATTTGGCCAACTCTCCTTAATTTCATAAAACCAATCCCAATCTTTACAATCTCTCCTAAATTTGCTGTCACTTCAAATTTTTCAAACTCCCCAAAATTTTGCCAAGTTTTCTCGATTTTGTCAATTCTCCTTAATTTCACAAACCCAATCACAATTATCATAACTCACCCATATTTTCCAAGTGGATTCAAATTCTGCCAACTGGTCTACATTTTGTTAAGTTTCCTCGATTTGTCCAACTCTTTTTAATTTTACAAAACCAATCCCAATTTTTACAACTCACCTGTATTTACCAAGTGGTTCCCAAGTTGCCTCAATTTTACCATCATCATCATCATCCTCAAGCAGCCATGGGCTACGGAGGTCCAACCAGACCGTGCAATTTAGTTCTCCAAGCAAGTCTATCCTGAGCTACATCTACTGCATCTGGCCATTGCACACCAATTCTAACAAGGTCCTGTTTGACATTGTCTGCCCACCGCATCCTAGGTCTCCCCTTCTTTCTGAAGCCTTTAGGCACACTGTTCATAACCCTATTCGCCAATCTATAATTATCCATACGGGCAACATGGCCACACCAGCGGAGTCTCTCTCTGCACAATATGCTGCTTAAATGAGGTTGTTGCAAACTCCTTTGCCTAACCCTCATCATTAGTTACAAAGTTGAACCACCTAATGCCCAAGATACTGCGTAAGCATCTAGTTTCCTGTTATCTTGTTTACAAAGTGTCCAAGTTTCACTACCATAACTAACCTAGAAAGAACCAAACTATTATACAGCCTAATTTTAGTCTTTAGGTGTATACGCCTATTTCTCCACTCTCTCCATAGATTCTTAAAAGTCCCGGCAGCAATCCCTATTCGTCTGTTAATCTCATGCCGCACATCACCATTATCTGTTACATAGCTCCCAAGATAATTAAACTGTGACACCTGCTCAAGACTGCAACCATTCAGATTAAATGAATCACAGCCTGCTTGACCAATTTTCATCACTTTAGTTTTCTCTCTGTTTATAATCAAACCTACTCTACTGCCAGTTTCAACAACAGCTCGAATGAAAGAGTTCATCTCATCAACATCATTTGCCCAAAGGGCTAAATCATCAGCATAATCTAAATCAGAAATTTTCGTATCTCCAGCCCATTTAAGGCCAAAATCTTTCCCTGGTAGTGAATTTCGCATAACATAATCATTAACCAAATTAAAGAGAAAAGGAGACAAAATGCACCCTTGTCGAACACCAGAAGTAATGCTAAACCAATTGCTACAAGCCTTACCAACTCTCACACATGAATCAGTGTTATTATAGAGAGCTTTCATTATGTTAACATGTTTCTTTCATTATCTAACTTGTCTGGTATACCATATGATTTCACAATCAACCACAAATTATGACTATAAACAGAGTCGAAAGCCTTTTTGAAATCAACAAAGCTAGCAACCAAAGGTTTCTGAAACTCTAAACATTTCTCAAGAATCTGCCTAAGTGAAAATATCTGACCCACACATCCCCTACCACTTCTGAATCCACATTGCTCATCACGCAATTGACTGTCAACCAGATTCTTAATTCTATTAAGCACAATCATGGAAAGAACTTTACCTGGAACAGAGAGTAGGCTAATACCCCTATAGTTATCACAAGAACTGCGATCACCTTTTTTGAAAATAGGGATAACAATAGCTCTGGTAAAATCCTTAGGAAACATGCCTTTATCATAAAAGACATAATTTCCAACTCTAAGCATTTCTGTAGTAATTTCATCTACCCCTAGGGATTTATGAAGTTTAAGTTTAGAAACAGCCAAAATAACTTCAGATTGTGTTATAGGGCCAACATTAAAGACAGTAATGCATCTATCATCATTACAAATAAAGGGAGTAGAACTAACCACATTGTTTAGAACATCACTGAAATGCTCAGCCCACCTAGCCATGACAAAATCCTCACCTTCTATAACCTTGGTTATCCTTCAATCCCTGTATACCTGTCCGTTTTCTACCACACAAAACATTAACTATCTGGTACAGCTCTCTGCTGTTGTGCTGTCTAACTGCTTCCTTGGCTTTGTCAGACAAACCATCAAGCCAAAGATTCTTATCAGCAGCTAACTGATCTTTTACACGTTTATTAAGTTCTCTGTAATGCTTTCTATTAGTACTAGTAGGGTATTAAGGACATTCCTGCAGTTCTTTCTTTCCGAAATAAGCTCAAATGCCTTATCACTCAGATAATTCTGTCTCTTCTGCTCCTTTTTTCCTAAAAGAGTACTGTTAGTGTCCAAAAAAGCCTGTTTAAAATGATCCCATTCTTCCTCAACTTCAGTAGTAAGCATACCATGACTGTCATAATGACTAAGTAACCTATCATGGTAAGCTTTGGCTATAACAGGGTCTTTCAGAGCTTCAGTATTAAAATCAAATTTTTTAACTCTAGCACAACACTTTTTAAGTTTAAGTTGCAAGACACTTTTAACAAGGTAATGGTCAGATCCAATTTCAGCTCCCCTATATGCCCTGGTATTTCTAACCAAACTAGCCCATTTGCTATTAATTAATATATAATCAATCATATTTCTATGCAGCCCATCAGGTGAAACCCATGCGTACTTATGTATGTCGCGGTGTTTGTAATATGTATTAGTTATTCTGAAACCATTGAGTTTACTAACCTGTAGGAGACATTGCCCATTGCCATTGCAGCTACCAATACCAAAAGGGCCAATCACCCCTCCCCAAAGGTCAGAGTCAGTACCAACTTTGGCATTGAAGTCACCAAGAACAAGGGTAATATCTCCTTTCTTGACAGAATTCAAAATATCCTGAAGTTGTTCATAAAATCTATCCTTCTCATCCTCAGTGGGGGCATAACAGCAGATAACATTCAGGTCTTTAATGCTTGTCTGAAATTTTGCTGTAAGAAACCTTTCATTAATGCACTCATATCCTAGAAGAGCATCACTAGCGTGTCTGCTGAGAAGCAGACCAACGCCTTGGTGATGCTTATTGTCGTCCCTTCCTGAAAAGAGAAATTTCAGATTATTTTTAAGAATCTGACCTTTATCTGTCCATCTGGTCTCTTGCAAGCCGAGAATATCTAAATTATAATGGTGGAATTCTTGTGTGAGGACATCAAGAGAAAAAGCTCTGTGCAGTGTCCTCACATTCCAACTACCTATGGAGAGAAAATGGTTAGTAGGATGCTTAAAGAAACTATGTTTAATGAGAGAGGGAATGCCGACAATATCAAACAGCCCCCTAATCGCAGACATGGGGCAAAGACCCATTCCCCCACCACTAAAGGCTGAAGCCATCTACACTGGAAGACTTCCTCCAATGCAGAATTTGACGATGCCAATAGAAGCAAAGAGTTCAGGTGCCTGCGATGACCTCTGCTCAGGATTATCCACCAGCTGATAAACATATCCTGCGAATCTATTCACTTGGGGCTGTCAACCCACAAACAAACAGAAAACACAGCGGAAGATTTTCCCTCCACAGAAGCCCACCAGTGCAGCAAAATCAGGATCCATAATCAAGCTCAGAGCCATATATCTGTCCAGTCCAGTAGGTTTATATGGTCAGCACCAGGACCCTGTGTGGTTGACCACTCCTCAGCAGGGTAGAAAAAAAGAAAAGTAGCCATAGTTGTCCAGATCAGTAGGCCACACTAATCTGGCATCCCTCCCCTTCCGTTCAATTCCACAAGAGAGTATCTCTTTTGAAAGGTACTAACGGTCTGCACCACGAGAAGGCGGGGTCGGACATTAGGTGCTAGGTCTGGCCGGTTCTATGCATCATCACAGGGGATTGGTGCACATCTCTCCTTCTAGTGACTACCTAGCTACCATTTACAGAACCAATTTTACCACCTCTCCTTAATTTTGCGAAAACAATCCCAATTTTTACATCTCACCCGAATTTTGCCAACTCCCCACAATTTTGCCAAATCACTCTGAATTTTGCCAACTGCCCCTAGATTTTGCCAACTCACCATAATTTTACAGAAAAAAAATCCCAATTTTTACATCTCACCTAAATTTTGCCATTCCCCACAATTTTACCAACTCTCCAAGATTTTGCCAAGTTGTCCCAATTTTGCCAACTCACCTGTAATTTACTAAGTAGCTTCGAATTTTGCCAACTGCTCTAGATTTTGCCATTTCTCCATTTTCAAAACTGCCCTAGATGTGCCAAATTGCCTCAATTTTGACAACTCCCCTTAATTTTACAAAAAAAAAAAGATTACAAATTTTCATAACTCACCTAGATTTTATGAAGTCACTTCGAATTTTGAAAGAAGAAATTTGAAATATGAAGAATTCGAATTATGAAGTCACTTCGAATTTTGATTTCAGCAAAAAAGAAGATTTTAAAATATTATACTGAAATAACTAAAAGACAGAAATAGGGTTGGGTTGTTTTACCTCTGAGCAGCACTTTTTTGCACACCATGGGCTAAATGGCCAGGTCACATGGACCCCGAAGGCTCAGAGAAGGTTGGGGGAGGGGACCCATGGAACAGCTGTTGGGAGACAGATGGTAGCCTCCCGTCAAGGCCTTCCAGCGTGTTCTTTAACGTGCACAGGGTATGGCTCTCCCACACACGGGGCCACGGCTTAAGGTCCCATCCAACAGATGGTGGCCTTTCCAAGCCCATCGGTGTCCCCTACTGACCGTGGGCAGGGCGGGGAACACAGAAATAGGTCATGTCATATACCAAAATAAAGATAATTATGAATTTTTTTTTTTTGAAAACAAAAAAATATTTGAGAGAAAAAACAGCAATCATGTTAATTTTAATAAATTTTATTTAAAACAAAATAAATATAATTTAAAAAATGCAGTTTCATTAGATTTGAACCTCATTCTGAAACAACTGATGAGCAGATGTGGCATGTTATATCTTAAAAAGAGCAGAAATCCCTTTGGTATCCAGGTTAATTTTGAGATTTAACATATAGCTGCCATTTAAAAAACATCTGTTTTCCAGTTTCTTTTGAGGCAATTCCAAAAGATTAAGAAAAAGCCAAATGGCAACAGTTCAAAGAATGCTCTGTGTGTAACTTCAGTTTGAAAACATTACCAGAAGGAAGGAAACAGGTCAAACACTCTGGTCCAAAACGAGAGCACAAAAGTGGCTGCCACAGAAGTGTAATATTGTCTTTTTTCCCCCAACTTTACAGAACATTTAAATAATCAGGAATATTTTCTATTATCAAATTTAATTCATAAATTTTCAGGATTAATTACAAAACATCTTAAAAACAGATGATTTCTGTGGGAAAAAACTGGAATCTTGGAGATTCTTTTGCGAACTATAGTTCCCACTGGATATGAGACTGAATTTTGCTCTGGTAACTATAGTGCATTTTGGCATGTTAATGGTTAATTCTACATAAAATTATATAAACAAAGTTACCTGAAATAGGATTATATAGTTCTTTTTTTCCCTTATACAGTATTGCAGGAAGCTATATGAGTCATTATATTGTGTACTATCATTGTTGGTATTGTCATTTGCTACTAACTCATTACACAAGTCATTTTTTGAGGGAATTTCAAAAGATTGTGAAAAAGTTAATGGCAGGATTTCAAAGAACATTCTATATGAAAGTTTAGTTTGGGAACATTAAAAGAAGAAGGAAAACAACTAAATATACTCAGGTGTGAAATTGTCAGTAATGGCTTCCACAACTTTGTGTAATGGTTTCTTTTTCTCACATTTCATTTCAGTATTTAATTCTTTCTAGAAAACATAAATGACAATGTTTTTATCCACTGATGACAAAAGAAAGAAATTGGAACTAAAGCGAGAAATAGGTACATTCTTCTTTTTCTGTAAGAGGACATACTCTTGAAATTTAGAGCTAAAGATTTAATTAACTCTCACATTTGGCAACTTTATTGAATATATAAATTATCAAGTTTACTTGAAATCCAAAGTGAATGCACAGTATTCCCTGTTAAGAAACAATAATTAATAGATTCTGAAAAAAATTCATCGCCGCCACGGCGGGAATCGAACCCGCATCTCTCCAGATTCATGCCAGAGCGCGCTACCATTGCACCACGCGTCGGACAACGAATATTTTCAGAATATGACCTTTTAAGTTTTTCTTCTTGAGACGTGACTGAGACAGCGCCATCTATACTCAAGGAGATGCAACGTTTTACAGTCGTTGCATTTGATTATCGGATGTTAATGAGAAGGTCGCTAACGCTACCGCGTTAAATATATAATTGAAATCCAAAGTGAATGCACAGTATTCCCTGTTAAGAAACAATAATTAATAGATTCTGAAAAAAATTCATCGCCGCCACGGCGGGAATCGAACCCGCATCTCTCCAGATTCATGCCAGAGCGCGCTACCATTGCACCACGCGTCGGACAACGAATATTTTCAGAATATGACCTTTTAAGTTTTTCTTCTTGAGACGTGACTGAGACAGCGCCATCTATACTCAAGGAGATGCAACGTTTTACAGTCGTTGCATTTGATTATCGGATGTTAATGAGAAGGTCGCTAACGCTACCGCGTTAAATATATAATTGAAATCCAAAGTGAATGCACAGTATTCCCTGTTAAGAAACAATAATTAATAGATTCTGAAAAAAATTCATCGCCGCCACGGCGGGAATCGAACCCGCATCTCTCCAGATTCATGCCAGAGCGCGCTACCATTGCACCACGCGTCGGACAACGAATATTTTCAGAATATGACCTTTTAAGTTTTTCTTCTTGAGACGTGACTGAGACAGCGCCATCTATACTCAAGGAGATGCAACGTTTTACAGTCGTTGCATTTGATTATCGGATGTTAATGAGAAGGTCGCTAACGCTACCGCGTTAAATATATAATTGAAATCCAAAGTGAATGCACAGTATTCCCTGTTAAGAAACAATAATTAATAGATTCTGAAAAAAATTCATCGCCGCCACGGCGGGAATCGAACCCGCATCTCTCCAGATTCATGCCAGAGCGCGCTACCATTGCACCACGCGTCGGACAACGAATATTTTCAGAATATGACCTTTTAAGTTTTTCTTCTTGAGACGTGACTGAGACAGCGCCATCTATACTCAAGGAGATGCAACGTTTTACAGTCGTTGCATTTGATTATCGGATGTTAATGAGAAGGTCGCTAACGCTACCGCGTTAAATATATAATTGAAATCCAAAGTGAATGCACAGTATTCCCTGTTAAGAAACAATAATTAATAGATTCTGAAAAAAATTCATCGCCGCCACGGCGGGAATCGAACCCGCATCTCTCCAGATTCATGCCAGAGCGCGCTACCATTGCACCACGCGTCGGACAACGAATATTTTCAGAATATGACCTTTTAAGTTTTTCTTCTTGAGACGTGACTGAGACAGCGCCATCTATACTCAAGGAGATGCAACGTTTTACAGTCGTTGCATTTGATTATCGGATGTTAATGAGAAGGTCGCTAACGCTACCGCGTTAAATATATAATTGAAATCCAAAGTGAATGCACAGTATTCCCTGTTAAGAAACAATAATTAATAGATTCTGAAAAAAATTCATCGCCGCCACGGCGGGAATCGAACCCGCATCTCTCCAGATTCATGCCAGAGCGCGCTACCATTGCACCACGCGTCGGACAACGAATATTTTCAGAATATGACCTTTTAAGTTTTTCTTCTTGAGACGTGACTGAGACAGCGCCATCTATACTCAAGGAGATGCAACGTTTTACAGTCGTTGCATTTGATTATCGGATGTTAATGAGAAGGTCGCTAACGCTACCGCGTTAAATATATAATTGAAATCCAAAGTGAATGCACAGTATTCCCTGTTAAGAAACAATAATTAATAGATTCTGAAAAAAATTCATCGCCGCCACGGCGGGAATCGAACCCGCATCTCTCCAGATTCATGCCAGAGCGCGCTACCATTGCACCACGCGTCGGACAACGAATATTTTCAGAATATGACCTTTTAAGTTTTTCTTCTTGAGACGTGACTGAGACAGCGCCATCTATACTCAAGGAGATGCAACGTTTTACAGTCGTTGCATTTGATTATCGGATGTTAATGAGAAGGTCGCTAACGCTACCGCGTTAAATATATAATTGAAATCCAAAGTGAATGCACAGTATTCCCTGTTAAGAAACAATAATTAATAGATTCTGAAAAAAAATTCATCGCCGCCACGGCGGGAATCGAACCCGCATCTCTCCAGATTCATGCCAGAGCGCGCTACCATTGCACCACGCGTCGGACAACGAATATTTTCAGAATATGACCTTTTAAGTTTTTCTTCTTGAGACGTGACTGAGACAGCGCCATCTATACTCAAGGAGATGCAACGTTTTACAGTCGTTGCATTTGATTATCGGATGTTAATGAGAAGGTCGCTAACGCTACCGCGTTAAATATATAATTGAAATCCAAAGTGAATGCACAGTATTCCCTGTTAAGAAACAATAATTAATAGATTCTGAAAAAAATTCATCGCCGCCACGGCGGGAATCGAACCCGCATCTCTCCAGATTCATGCCAGAGCGCGCTACCATTGCACCACGCGTCGGACAACGAATATTTTCAGAATATGACCTTTTAAGTTTTTCTTCTTGAGACGTGACTGAGACAGCGCCATCTATACTCAAGGAGATGCAACGTTTTACAGTCGTTGCATTTGATTATCGGATGTTAATGAGAAGGTCGCTAACGCTACCGCGTTAAATATATAATTGAAATCCAAAGTGAATGCACAGTATTCCCTGTTAAGAAACAATAATTAATAGATTCTGAAAAAAATTCATCGCCGCCACGGCGGGAATCGAACCCGCATCTCTCCAGATTCATGCCAGAGCGCGCTACCATTGCACCACGCGTCGGACAACGAATATTTTCAGAATATGACCTTTTAAGTTTTTCTTCTTGAGACGTGACTGAGACAGCGCCATCTATACTCAAGGAGATGCAACGTTTTACAGTCGTTGCATTTGATTATCGGATGTTAATGAGAAGGTCGCTAACGCTACCGCGTTAAATATATAATTGAAATCCAAAGTGAATGCACAGTATTCCCTGTTAAGAAACAATAATTAATAGATTCTGAAAAAAATTCATCGCCGCCACGGCGGGAATCGAACCCGCATCTCTCCAGATTCATGCCAGAGCGCGCTACCATTGCACCACGCGTCGGACAACGAATATTTTCAGAATATGACCTTTTAAGTTTTTCTTCTTGAGACGTGACTGAGACAGCGCCATCTATACTCAAGGAGATGCAACGTTTTACAGTCGTTGCATTTGATTATCGGATGTTAATGAGAAGGTCGCTAACGCTACCGCGTTAAATATATAATTGAAATCCAAAGTGAATGCACAGTATTCCCTGTTAAGAAACAATAATTAATAGATTCTGAAAAAAATTCATCGCCGCCACGGCGGGAATCGAACCCGCATCTCTCCAGATTCATGCCAGAGCGCGCTACCATTGCACCACGCGTCGGACAACGAATATTTTCAGAATATGACCTTTTAAGTTTTTCTTCTTGAGACGTGACTGAGACAGCGCCATCTATACTCAAGGAGATGCAACGTTTTACAGTCGTTGCATTTGATTATCGGATGTTAATGAGAAGGTCGCTAACGCTACCGCGTTAAATATATAATTGAAATCCAAAGTGAATGCACAGTATTCCCTGTTAAGAAACAATAATTAATAGATTCTGAAAAAAATTCATCGCCGCCACGGCGGGAATCGAACCCGCATCTCTCCAGATTCATGCCAGAGCGCGCTACCATTGCACCACGCGTCGGACAACGAATATTTTCAGAATATGACCTTTTAAGTTTTTCTTCTTGAGACGTGACTGAGACAGCGCCATCTATACTCAAGGAGATGCAACGTTTTACAGTCGTTGCATTTGATTATCGGATGTTAATGAGAAGGTCGCTAACGCTACCGCGTTAAATATATAATTGAAATCCAAAGTGAATGCACAGTATTCCCTGTTAAGAAACAATAATTAATAGATTCTGAAAAAAATTCATCGCCGCCACGGCGGGAATCGAACCCGCATCTCTCCAGATTCATGCCAGAGCGCGCTACCATTGCACCACGCGTCGGACAACGAATATTTTCAGAATATGACCTTTTAAGTTTTTCTTCTTGAGACGTGACTGAGACAGCGCCATCTATACTCAAGGAGATGCAACGTTTTACAGTCGTTGCATTTGATTATCGGATGTTAATGAGAAGGTCGCTAACGCTACCGCGTTAAATATATAATTGAAATCCAAAGTGAATGCACAGTATTCCCTGTTAAGAAACAATAATTAATAGATTCTGAAAAAAATTCATCGCCGCCACGGCGGGAATCGAACCCGCATCTCTCCAGATTCATGCCAGAGCGCGCTACCATTGCACCACGCGTCGGACAACGAATATTTTCAGAATATGACCTTTTAAGTTTTTCTTCTTGAGACGTGACTGAGACAGCGCCATCTATACTCAAGGAGATGCAACGTTTTACAGTCGTTGCATTTGATTATCGGATGTTAATGAGAAGGTCGCTAACGCTACCGCGTTAAATATATAATTGAAATCCAAAGTGAATGCACAGTATTCCCTGTTAAGAAACAATAATTAATAGATTCTGAAAAAAATTCATCGCCGCCACGGCGGGAATCGAACCCGCATCTCTCCAGATTCATGCCAGAGCGCGCTACCATTGCACCACGCGTCGGACAACGAATATTTTCAGAATATGACCTTTTAAGTTTTTCTTCTTGAGACGTGACTGAGACAGCGCCATCTATACTCAAGGAGATGCAACGTTTTACAGTCGTTGCATTTGATTATCGGATGTTAATGAGAAGGTCGCTAACGCTACCGCGTTAAATATATAATTGAAATCCAAAGTGAATGCACAGTATTCCCTGTTAAGAAACAATAATTAATAGATTCTGAAAAAAATTCATCGCCGCCACGGCGGGAATCGAACCCGCATCTCTCCAGATTCATGCCAGAGCGCGCTACCATTGCACCACGCGTCGGACAACGAATATTTTCAGAATATGACCTTTTAAGTTTTTCTTCTTGAGACGTGACTGAGACAGCGCCATCTATACTCAAGGAGATGCAACGTTTTACAGTCGTTGCATTTGATTATCGGATGTTAATGAGAAGGTCGCTAACGCTACCGCGTTAAATATATAATTGAAATCCAAAGTGAATGCACAGTATTCCCTGTTAAGAAACAATAATTAATAGATTCTGAATTATTGTTTTAATTTTCTCTAATTATTGTTTCTTAACAGGGAATACTTTGCATTCACTTTGGATTTCAATTATATATTTAACGCGGTAGCGTTAGCGACCTTCTCATTAACATCCGATAATCAAATGCAACGACTGTAAAACGTTGCATCTCCTTGAGTATAGATGGCGCTGTCTCAGTCACGTCTCAAGAAGAAAAACTTAAAAGGTCATATTCTGAAAATATTCGTTGTCCGACGCGTGGTGCAATGGTAGCGCGCTCTGGCATGAATCTGGAGAGATGCGGGTTCGATTCCCGCCGTGGCGGCGATGAATTTTTTTCAGAATCTATTAATTATTGTTTCTTAACAGGGAATACTGTGCATTCACTTTGGATTTCAATTATATATTTAACGCGGTAGCGTTAGCGACCTTCTCATTAACATCCGATAATCAAATGCAACGACTGTAAAACGTTGCATCTCCTTGAGTATAGATGGCGCTGTCTCAGTCACGTCTCAAGAAGAAAAACTTAAAAGGTCATATTCTGAAAATATTCGTTGTCCGACGCGTGGTGCAATGGTAGCGCGCTCTGGCATGAATCTGGAGAGATGCGGGTTCGATTCCCGCCGTGGCGGCGATGAATTTTTTTCAGAATCTATTAATTATTGTTTCTTAACAGGGAATACTGTGCATTCACTTTGGATTTCAATTATATATTTAACGCGGTAGCGTTAGCGACCTTCTCATTAACATCCGATAATCAAATGCAACGACTGTAAAACGTTGCATCTCCTTGAGTATAGATGGCGCTGTCTCAGTCACGTCTCAAGAAGAAAAACTTAAAAGGTCATATTCTGAAAATATTCGTTGTCCGACGCGTGGTGCAATGGTAGCGCGCTCTGGCATGAATCTGGAGAGATGCGGGTTCGATTCCCGCCGTGGCGGCGATGAATTTTTTTCAGAATCTATTAATTATTGTTTCTTAACAGGGAATACTGTGCATTCACTTTGGATTTCAATTATATATTTAACGCGGTAGCGTTAGCGACCTTCTCATTAACATCCGATAATCAAATGCAACGACTGTAAAACGTTGCATCTCCTTGAGTATAGATGGCGCTGTCTCAGTCACGTCTCAAGAAGAAAAACTTAAAAGGTCATATTCTGAAAATATTCGTTGTCCGACGCGTGGTGCAATGGTAGCGCGCTCTGGCATGAATCTGGAGAGATGCGGGTTCGATTCCCGCCGTGGCGGCGATGAATTTTTTTCAGAATCTATTAATTATTGTTTCTTAACAGGGAATACTGTGCATTCACTTTGGATTTCAATTATATATTTAACGCGGTAGCGTTAGCGACCTTCTCATTAACATCCGATAATCAAATGCAACGACTGTAAAACGTTGCATCTCCTTGAGTATAGATGGCGCTGTCTCAGTCACGTCTCAAGAAGAAAAACTTAAAAGGTCATATTCTGAAAATATTCGTTGTCCGACGCGTGGTGCAATGGTAGCGCGCTCTGGCATGAATCTGGAGAGATGCGGGTTCGATTCCCGCCGTGGCGGCGATGAATTTTTTTTCAGAATCTATTAATTATTGTTTCTTAACAGGGAATACTGTGCATTCACTTTGGATTTCAATTATATATTTAACGCGGTAGCGTTAGCGACCTTCTCATTAACATCCGATAATCAAATGCAACGACTGTAAAACGTTGCATCTCCTTGAGTATAGATGGCGCTGTCTCAGTCACGTCTCAAGAAGAAAAACTTAAAAGGTCATATTCTGAAAATATTCGTTGTCCGACGCGTGGTGCAATGGTAGCGCGCTCTGGCATGAATCTGGAGAGATGCGGGTTCGATTCCCGCCGTGGCGGCGATGAATTTTTTTCAGAATCTATTAATTATTGTTTCTTAACAGGGAATACTGTGCATTCACTTTGGATTTCAATTATATATTTAACGCGGTAGCGTTAGCGACCTTCTCATTAACATCCGATAATCAAATGCAACGACTGTAAAACGTTGCATCTCCTTGAGTATAGATGGCGCTGTCTCAGTCACGTCTCAAGAAGAAAAACTTAAAAGGTCATATTCTGAAAATATTCGTTGTCCGACGCGTGGTGCAATGGTAGCGCGCTCTGGCATGAATCTGGAGAGATGCGGGTTCGATTCCCGCCGTGGCGGCGATGAATTTTTTTCAGAATCTATTAATTATTGTTTCTTAACAGGGAATACTGTGCATTCACTTTGGATTTCAATTATATATTTAACGCGGTAGCGTTAGCGACCTTCTCATTAACATCCGATAATCAAATGCAACGACTGTAAAACGTTGCATCTCCTTGAGTATAGATGGCGCTGTCTCAGTCACGTCTCAAGAAGAAAAACTTAAAAGGTCATATTCTGAAAATATTCGTTGTCCGACGCGTGGTGCAATGGTAGCGCGCTCTGGCATGAATCTGGAGAGATGCGGGTTCGATTCCCGCCGTGGCGGCGATGAATTTTTTTCAGAATCTATTAATTATTGTTTCTTAACAGGGAATACTGTGCATTCACTTTGGATTTCAATTATATATTTAACGCGGTAGCGTTAGCGACCTTCTCATTAACATCCGATAATCAAATGCAACGACTGTAAAACGTTGCATCTCCTTGAGTATAGATGGCGCTGTCTCAGTCACGTCTCAAGAAGAAAAACTTAAAAGGTCATATTCTGAAAATATTCGTTGTCCGACGCGTGGTGCAATGGTAGCGCGCTCTGGCATGAATCTGGAGAGATGCGGGTTCGATTCCCGCCGTGGCGGCGATGAATTTTTTTCAGAATCTATTAATTATTGTTTCTTAACAGGGAATACTGTGCATTCACTTTGGATTTCAATTATATATTTAACGCGGTAGCGTTAGCGACCTTCTCATTAACATCCGATAATCAAATGCAACGACTGTAAAACGTTGCATCTCCTTGAGTATAGATGGCGCTGTCTCAGTCACGTCTCAAGAAGAAAAACTTAAAAGGTCATATTCTGAAAATATTCGTTGTCCGACGCGTGGTGCAATGGTAGCGCGCTCTGGCATGAATCTGGAGAGATGCGGGTTCGATTCCCGCCGTGGCGGCGATGAATTTTTTTCAGAATCTATTAATTATTGTTTCTTAACAGGGAATACTGTGCATTCACTTTGGATTTCAATTATATATTTAACGCGGTAGCGTTAGCGACCTTCTCATTAACATCCGATAATCAAATGCAACGACTGTAAAACGTTGCATCTCCTTGAGTATAGATGGCGCTGTCTCAGTCACGTCTCAAGAAGAAAAACTTAAAAGGTCATATTCTGAAAATATTCGTTGTCCGACGCGTGGTGCAATGGTAGCGCGCTCTGGCATGAATCTGGAGAGATGCGGGTTCGATTCCCGCCGTGGCGGCGATGAATTTTTTTCAGAATCTATTAATTATTGTTTCTTAACAGGGAATACTGTGCATTCACTTTGGATTTCAATTATATATTTAACGCGGTAGCGTTAGCGACCTTCTCATTAACATCCGATAATCAAATGCAACGACTGTAAAACGTTGCATCTCCTTGAGTATAGATGGCGCTGTCTCAGTCACGTCTCAAGAAGAAAAACTTAAAAGGTCATATTCTGAAAATATTCGTTGTCCGACGCGTGGTGCAATGGTAGCGCGCTCTGGCATGAATCTGGAGAGATGCGGGTTCGATTCCCGCCGTGGCGGCGATGAATTTTTTTCAGAATCTATTAATTATTGTTTCTTAACAGGGAATACTGTGCATTCACTTTGGATTTCAATTATATATTTAACGCGGTAGCGTTAGCGACCTTCTCATTAACATCCGATAATCAAATGCAACGACTGTAAAACGTTGCATCTCCTTGAGTATAGATGGCGCTGTCTCAGTCACGTCTCAAGAAGAAAAACTTAAAAGGTCATATTCTGAAAATATTCGTTGTCCGACGCGTGGTGCAATGGTAGCGCGCTCTGGCATGAATCTGGAGAGATGCGGGTTCGATTCCCGCCGTGGCGGCGATGAATTTTTTTCAGAATCTATTAATTATTGTTTCTTAACAGGGAATACTGTGCATTCACTTTGGATTTCAATTATATATTTAACGCGGTAGCGTTAGCGACCTTCTCATTAACATCCGATAATCAAATGCAACGACTGTAAAACGTTGCATCTCCTTGAGTATAGATGGCGCTGTCTCAGTCACGTCTCAAGAAGAAAAACTTAAAAGGTCATATTCTGAAAATATTCGTTGTCCGACGCGTGGTGCAATGGTAGCGCGCTCTGGCATGAATCTGGAGAGATGCGGGTTCGATTCCCGCCGTGGCGGCGATGAATTTTTTTCAGAATCTATTAATTATTGTTTCTTAACAGGGAATACTGTGCATTCACTTTGGATTTCAATTATATATTTAACGCGGTAGCGTTAGCGACCTTCTCATTAACATCCGATAATCAAATGCAACGACTGTAAAACGTTGCATCTCCTTGAGTATAGATGGCGCTGTCTCAGTCACGTCTCAAGAAGAAAAACTTAAAAGGTCATATTCTGAAAATATTCGTTGTCCGACGCGTGGTGCAATGGTAGCGCGCTCTGGCATGAATCTGGAGAGATGCGGGTTCGATTCCCGCCGTGGCGGCGATGAATTTTTTTCAGAATCTATTAATTATTGTTTCTTAACAGGGAATACTGTGCATTCACTTTGGATTTCAATTATATATTTAACGCGGTAGCGTTAGCGACCTTCTCATTAACATCCGATAATCAAATGCAACGACTGTAAAACGTTGCATCTCCTTGAGTATAGATGGCGCTGTCTCAGTCACGTCTCAAGAAGAAAAACTTAAAAGGTCATATTCTGAAAATATTCGTTGTCCGACGCGTGGTGCAATGGTAGCGCGCTCTGGCATGAATCTGGAGAGATGCGGGTTCGATTCCCGCCGTGGCGGCGATGAATTTTTTTCAGAATCTATTAATTATTGTTTCTTAACAGGGAATACTGTGCATTCACTTTGGATTTCAATTATATATTTAACGCGGTAGCGTTAGCGACCTTCTCATTAACATCCGATAATCAAATGCAACGACTGTAAAACGTTGCATCTCCTTGAGTATAGATGGCGCTGTCTCAGTCACGTCTCAAGAAGAAAAACTTAAAAGGTCATATTCTGAAAATATTCGTTGTCCGACGCGTGGTGCAATGGTAGCGCGCTCTGGCATGAATCTGGAGAGATGCGGGTTCGATTCCCGCCGTGGCGGCGATGAATTTTTTTCAGAATCTATTAATTATTGTTTCTTAACAGGGAATACTGTGCATTCACTTTGGATTTCAATTATATATTTAACGCGGTAGCGTTAGCGACCTTCTCATTAACATCCGATAATCAAATGCAACGACTGTAAAACGTTGCATCTCCTTGAGTATAGATGGCGCTGTCTCAGTCACGTCTCAAGAAGAAAAACTTAAAAGGTCATATTCTGAAAATATTCGTTGTCCGACGCGTGGTGCAATGGTAGCGCGCTCTGGCATGAATCTGGAGAGATGCGGGTTCGATTCCCGCCGTGGCGGCGATGAATTTTTTTCAGAATCTATTAATTATTGTTTCTTAACAGGGAATACTGTGCATTCACTTTGGATTTCAATTATATATTTAACGCGGTAGCGTTAGCGACCTTCTCATTAACATCCGATAATCAAATGCAACGACTGTAAAACGTTGCATCTCCTTGAGTATAGATGGCGCTGTCTCAGTCACGTCTCAAGAAGAAAAACTTAAAAGGTCATATTCTGAAAATATTCGTTGTCCGACGCGTGGTGCAATGGTAGCGCGCTCTGGCATGAATCTGGAGAGATGCGGGTTCGATTCCCGCCGTGGCGGCGATGAATTTTTTTCAGAATCTATTAATTATTGTTTCTTAACAGGGAATACTGTGCATTCACTTTGGATTTCAATTATATATTTAACGCGGTAGCGTTAGCGACCTTCTCATTAACATCCGATAATCAAATGCAACGACTGTAAAACGTTGCATCTCCTTGAGTATAGATGGCGCTGTCTCAGTCACGTCTCAAGAAGAAAAACTTAAAAGGTCATATTCTGAAAATATTCGTTGTCCGACGCGTGGTGCAATGGTAGCGCGCTCTGGCATGAATCTGGAGAGATGCGGGTTCGATTCCCGCCGTGGCGGCGATGAATTTTTTTCAGAATCTATTAATTATTGTTTCTTAACAGGGAATACTGTGCATTCACTTTGGATTTCAATTATATATTTAACGCGGTAGCGTTAGCGACCTTCTCATTAACATCCGATAATCAAATGCAACGACTGTAAAACGTTGCATCTCCTTGAGTATAGATGGCGCTGTCTCAGTCACGTCTCAAGAAGAAAAACTTAAAAGGTCATATTCTGAAAATATTCGTTGTCCGACGCGTGGTGCAATGGTAGCGCGCTCTGGCATGAATCTGGAGAGATGCGGGTTCGATTCCCGCCGTGGCGGCGATGAATTTTTTTCAGAATCTATTAATTATTGTTTCTTAACAGGGAATACTGTGCATTCACTTTGGATTTCAATTATATATTTAACGCGGTAGCGTTAGCGACCTTCTCATTAACATCCGATAATCAAATGCAACGACTGTAAAACGTTGCATCTCCTTGAGTATAGATGGCGCTGTCTCAGTCACGTCTCAAGAAGAAAAACTTAAAAGGTCATATTCTGAAAATATTCGTTGTCCGACGCGTGGTGCAATGGTAGCGCGCTCTGGCATGAATCTGGAGAGATGCGGGTTCGATTCCCGCCGTGGCGGCGATGAATTTTTTTCAGAATCTATTAATTATTGTTTCTTAACAGGGAATACTGTGCATTCACTTTGGATTTCAATTATATATTTAACGCGGTAGCGTTAGCGACCTTCTCATTAACATCCGATAATCAAATGCAACGACTGTAAAACGTTGCATCTCCTTGAGTATAGATGGCGCTGTCTCAGTCACGTCTCAAGAAGAAAAACTTAAAAGGTCATATTCTGAAAATATTCGTTGTCCGACGCGTGGTGCAATGGTAGCGCGCTCTGGCATGAATCTGGAGAGATGCGGGTTCGATTCCCGCCGTGGCGGCGATGAATTTTTTTCAGAATCTATTAATTATTGTTTCTTAACAGGGAATACTGTGCATTCACTTTGGATTTCAATTATATATTTAACGCGGTAGCGTTAGCGACCTTCTCATTAACATCCGATAATCAAATGCAACGACTGTAAAACGTTGCATCTCCTTGAGTATAGATGGCGCTGTCTCAGTCACGTCTCAAGAAGAAAAACTTAAAAGGTCATATTCTGAAAATATTCGTTGTCCGACGCGTGGTGCAATGGTAGCGCGCTCTGGCATGAATCTGGAGAGATGCGGGTTCGATTCCCGCCGTGGCGGCGATGAATTTTTTTCAGAATCTATTAATTATTGTTTCTTAACAGGGAATACTGTGCATTCACTTTGGATTTCAATTATATATTTAACGCGGTAGCGTTAGCGACCTTCTCATTAACATCCGATAATCAAATGCAACGACTGTAAAACGTTGCATCTCCTTGAGTATAGATGGCGCTGTCTCAGTCACGTCTCAAGAAGAAAAACTTAAAAGGTCATATTCTGAAAATATTCGTTGTCCGACGCGTGGTGCAATGGTAGCGCGCTCTGGCATGAATCTGGAGAGATGCGGGTTCGATTCCCGCCGTGGCGGCGATGAATTTTTTTCAGAATCTATTAATCAAGTTTACATTATCAAATATTGGGGTTAATTTGGTAATTAAAAATAGCCATTTTTTTACGGAAAAATAAAAATCTTAGAACACATTATCTTGGGAATTGTAGTTTCAAATGGGTATGAGACTGCATTTGGCTCTAGGAATTATGGTATCTTCTGGCACTTTCACACTTCCAGTCCAAGATGGACCTAGACATTGGCAGAATCCAAAATGAGAGGCCCGAGACGTCTGTAAGTTTATGATAGGAAGACTGTACACCAAAGAAACTTAAATAGATAATCACATTTGTTGTTCACTTCTCTGAAAAGCTTAGAGCTGGTTTATGGTAAACAAATAAAAGTCTCGGTAAATTTCTAAATCGTTCTGAAAAACATACTTTATGTCCTAATGCCATTGAGACAATCATGCACATTGTACTGGAATGTGACTTTCTAGAACACCTTCGATGTGACTGGTACAGAAACAGACCTGTACAGAATGGAAACTAGGAAAGGAATCAGTAGTAAAGAATCACAGGATGTGTCCTGCAGACATTGAACTCATGAAATAATAAGCTGAAAAAAAATAGTTTTACCATGAGTGGGATTTGAACCCACATCTCCTGGAAATGTGCCAGTTGTGCTAACCACTACACCATCAATGGCTAACCTTTTCTCAGCTTGAGTGCCAATATAAACTTTCTGGATTTTATTTATTTGATTTACAACAGTGGTGCCATCTATCTGGGAAAGTGGACAACTGTTGGAAAATCTTCTATGTTTTCTGTTTGTTTCTGGGTTGATAGCCCCAAGTGAATAGATTCACAGGATATGTTTATCAGTTGGTGGATAATCCTGAGCAAAGATCATCACAGGCACCTGAACTCTTTGCTTCTACTGGCATCATCAAATTCTACATTTGAGGAAGTCTTCCAGTGTAGATGGCTGCAGCCTTTAGTGGTGGGGTGATTAATCATCGCAGGCCTCATGCCTGCGATTAGGGGGTGTTTGATATTGTCAACATTCTCTCTCACTCAATAAACATAGTTTCTTTAAACATTCCACTAACCATTATCTCTCCATAGCAAAAAAATGCACCTCCTTTAAGCAGCATATTGTGCAGAGAGAGTAGACTCCGTTGGTTTGGCCATGTTGCCTGTATGGATAATTATAGATTGGTGAATAGGGTTATGAAAAGTGTGCCTAAAGGCTTCAGAAAGAGGGGGAGACCTAGGATGCGGTGGGCAGATAATGTGAAACAGGACCTTGTTAGAATTGGTGTGCAGTGACCAGATGCAACAGATATAGCTCAGGACAGATAGGCTTGGAGAACTAAATTGTACAGTCTGGTTGGACCTCCATAGCCCATGGATGCTTGAGGATGATGATGATGATGATAACTCATGCTCATGACATTAAATCAATAAATTAGTAGTAAAGAATCACAGGATGTATCCTGTAGACATGGAACTTGCCATGAGTGGGATTCGAACCGTCTACTGGAAACATGCCAGTTATGCTAACCACTACACCATCAATGGCTAACCTTTTCTCAGCTTGTGTGCTCATATAAACTTTCCACATTTTGATTTGCAACAATGGTGACATCTATCTGGGAAAGTAGACAACGGTGTTGTCACTTTAGAGATGGAATTTAATGCATAACTTGCACGTTTCCAGGAAACGTCGGTTCGAATCCCACTCATGGCAAAATCGATTTCTTTTATTTCCTAGGATAGGAAGCTTTCATTTGGCATAAAACTCATTACAATCTATTTGTCCCCCTCAGTATAATTTTTCTCGTCTTCTTTCTGTGGCACATAATTAATGTTTTGTGTGGGAAGAAAGATAGGTACACAGGGATTGAGGAATAAGCATGGTAAGGTGGTTAAAAGTGAGAATCTTGTGATGGCTAGATGGGCTCAGCATTTCATAGATGTTCTAAACAATGTAATTAATTCTACTCCCATAGTTTGCAATGAGGATAGATGCAAAACTAGCTTTAATGTTGGCAATATATCACATTCTGAAGTTGCATTGACTATCTCTAAATTAAAAGATCTCTAATGGTAAAAATGTATGTAAATGGTAGCTAGGTAGTCACTGGAAGGAGAGCTATGCACCAATCCCCTGTGATGGATAGAACCGGCCAGGCTTAGCACCTAATGTCCGACCCCGCCTTCTTGTGGTGCAGATCGTTAGTACCTTTCAAAAGAGGTACTCTCTTGTGGAAGTGAACGGAAGGGGAGGGCTGCCAGATTAGTTTGGCCTACTGATCTGGACAACTCTGGCTACTTTTCTTTTTTTTTTACCTTGCTCAGGAGTGGTCAACCACACAGGATCCTGGTGCTGACCATATAAACCCACTGGACTGAACTATGGCTCAGAGCTTGATTATGGATCCTGAATTTGCTGCACTGGTAGGCTTCTGTGGAGGGAAAATCTTTCACTGTGTTTTCTGTTTGTTTGTGGGTTGACAGCCCCAAGTGAATAGATTCACAGGATATGTTTATCATCGCAAGCACCTGAACTCTTTGCTTCTACTAGCATCATCAAATTCTACAGTGCAGATGGCTTCAGCCTTTAGTGGTGGGGTCTTTACCCCATGCCTGCATTTAGGGGGCTGTTTGATATTGTTGCCATTTCCTCTCTCAATAAGCATAGTTTCTTTGAACATCCCACTAACCATTTTCTCTCCATAAGTAGTTGGAATGTGAGGACTCTGCACAGAGCTTTTTCTCTTGGTGTCCTCACACAAGAATTCCACCATTATAATTTAGATATTCTCGGCTTGCAAGAGACCAGATGGACAGATAAAGGTCAGATTCTTAAAAATAATCTGAAATTTCTCTTTTCAGGGAGGGAAGACAATAAGCATCACCAAGGCGTGGGTCTGCTTCTCAGCAGACACGCTAGTGATGCTCTTCTAGGATATGAGTGCATTAATGAAAGGTTTATTACAGCAAAATTTCAGACAAGCATTAAAGACTTGAATATTATCTGCTGTTATGCCCCCACTGAGGATGCCGATGAGGAAGAGAAGGACAGGTTTTTCAGAATAACTAACACTTATTACAAACACCGTGACATACATAAGTACACATGGGTTTCACCTGGTGGGCTGCATAAGAATATGATTGATTATATATTAATTAACAGCAAATGGGCTAGTTTTGTTAGGAATACCAGGTCATATAGAGGAGCTGGAATTGGATCTGACCATTACCTTGTTAAAAGTGTCTTGCAACTTACACTTAAAAAGTGTTGTGCTAGGGTTAAAATTTTTACCTTTAATACTGAAGCTCTGAAAGATCCAGTTATAGCTAAAGCTTACCATGATACGTTACTTAGTCATTTTGACAGTCATGGTTTGCTTACTACTGAAGTTGTGGAAGAATGGGACCATTTTTAAACAGGCTTTTTTGGAAACTAACAGTACTCATTTAGGAAAAAACGAACAGTTTTTCAGGTGGGGCCCTGGAAAGGTTAAGGGTTAAATAGCATTTATGTTCAATATGAAAATTTAGGGAACTGTAGAATTTTATCTTGAAGAAAATGACAGAACTTGGTTATGCTATTGTAAAATAAGTACCCCTTCAAGCAGCTATTTGCCACAATGGTCTGATAGGAATCTGTTAGTTTTTACCCAGGGCTCGACACCAGGTCTTTTTGATCAGTAGCCAAGCATTTTAACCACTTGACCACAAGACAATACAAAATGTAATATGTTAATTTTTGTTTTTAATTTCAAGGAAACGTTTAAAATGGAAATTTTTTTAGAAAAATTATATACACTTGTGAAGTTTTCTGGGAAGTATAGGATCTTCTGGCACCTTAAGGGTTAAGTTACGAACCAAAAGGATAATTTTTCTCTCAAAGGAGACAATTTTGGTTTTAAAGTAAAGTAATTTAATTCTCTATGACACTGTTAAATGTTTTTAAGCACTTCAACACAAGGACTATGCTATCAAGTATCAATAATTATTATAGAGAGATTTACGTACCATGCTGTAGAGGATGGGAAGTAACAGGAGCTTCTTGGAATGCTTTCGGTGAGAAATTTAAAATTCAACCTTCTTGCCGGCAAGTGACATCTCAGTGGAGATTAAGATAATGATGACTGCTGCCAATGGTATACCCGCATTGGTGAATGACATAATTATTTATACTTTTATGATAGCATAGGGTGCTTAAAAAATTTTAGACGTGTGTTTCGTGCCGTTCCTATCGGCACTTCATCAGGTGGGAAGTGAAGGACTTAAGGCAGGAGAGGCAGTTGGTTGGTGAGTACGGGGGAGGGGTGGGGTGCCATAAATTGACATGTCAGTGGTTCAGCTCCGAGGATCGGAGAGGTCAGTGGATGGTACTCTACGGCATGGTACATAAATCTCTCTATAATAATTATTGATACTTGATAGCGTAGTCTATGTATTGAAGTGCTTAAAAACATTTAACAGTGTCATAGAGAATTAAATTACTTTACTTTAATTACTGCACTGTCTACCTCTACTGCAATTTTGGTTTTAAAATTTGATAATCAAATCCTTTCATTTCCAGCACACACAAATGAAGTAAAAACATTTTTCCTGAGAAACAGATTCTTCAACACAAAAGATGGAGAAAGTAGACACTTTATCTAACTTAGTTTATAAAAGTTTCTCTTACCATACAATACATGCACAGATATTCCACATTCCATTTGGAGCATAGTATATGAAAGATGAATTTTCTAGTTTTGGGAATAATGACTTTTAATTTCATACTGACTTTGTGACAATTTAATGCAAAAACACACACACAGAGATAGTTCAAATGCAAAACATGAAGATGTGGTTTTACAAATAAAATCCAGGGCATTGGGTTCGAGCCCCGGGTAAGGCATGGATGTTCGTGTTGTTTTCTGCTGAGGTCCTGCCATCCTCTCAGATCTTCTACTGTGGCATATAAACTGACAGGCTCCTGTCAGACCTCTGTGGCAAGCAGCTGCTTGAGGGGGTATTTATTATTTTTTATTTAATGGAGGCAAGATATCATACTACTAGTTATGTTTACAATAGAAATTTGCAATTCACAACACATTTTAGAAAACTATTACAACACTCAATGTTGTTTCTTCCCTCTTTTTAAAATTAGTGACTGATCAATACATCACACAAACATTTTTTTTTTGGTGAATAAAAATTCATGCTCTTGTGTATCTAGAAAAGTGTGATTGTTTAAATGCAACTTATGTGTATGAATTATGGGTTACCTTTTATATTACATGAATGGAACATGTTTAATTTGATGATTGTGTAAAGCATATAACATCATTAAATTTTAATTAATGCAAGCCAATTAAATACGGAAAAAAGGGGGGGAATGATCGTAAATTCATCTACACTGATTTCGCCAAGATTGTCCAATTTTTATCTTGTTGACGACTAAATGTCTTTTATATTAAAATTATACTATCATCAATTACATAGATTATAAATGAAAATTTTACGAACTACGTTTAAAGTGTTGTACATGTATGTCAGAGATTTAACGCAAAGGCAAAAAAAAAAATCAGACAGTTGTTCTAAAGCAAAACAATTCACATTACTATATTAAATCTTTCAGTTCTTCAAATGTTTATGCAAAGAATGCACGAAACGCAATTATTACAGTTATAACTTACATCTCCATAGAAGGCAAACTAGAAGACTGGGTCTGCAATAGTACATAGCTCCATTCAAGGCATCCGCTACAGTACGTTTTGCATATATCCTTAGTTACAATTGTGTTATAATATATCAACAATAACAGAATGATTTAATTACAGTACATTAGGTACTACTAAACAAATTTCCGCACGATCAGTACCATAACTTCTCGCTGTCCAGAACCACAAGTTGCCACCGTAGTGATCGATTAAGAGAATTTCGAGAAAAAAAAACACTGTATAGAGGTCGCATAATTTTAAGAATTTTTTAGACAGGGGCTAATGGTTTTCAAAGCGAAAAAACATTTTTTTTTCCCTTCTTGCTGTTTTTCACAGAAAATAATATCGGGTACACCGAAAAGTCTTTACATTTCTAAAGCGCACTCAAATCATTAAATAAATTTTATTCCTCAAAATAATTTCCATTACATTAAACCACTTTGTCCCGAAGGGAAATGAGTTTATATATAAATACCGTCGATTGATTTCTTATCCTTAGAAGAGAAAAAAATGGATATGTACTCTTGCAAGCCCTTGAATATTTAACCTCGCATAAGCATATAATTATCCAATGACAAAACAAGAAGTATATCGGATGGCAAAATATCTGAGAAATAGGATGGATGCAGAGAGGTAGGAACGAAGAGGATGTAACGTTCCGAGTCGCAAATGATTCAAATGATGAATATATTAAATTTCGGAACCCAGACAATAAACTAATTTTCCGAAATGGGTTATAAAATTCCTTTATTCAACTATGAATGATAAATTGCATTGCTAGTAACCATTTGGTCCAATTTCTATGAAATACAAAGCAAAAGTCTGTAATTTTTCAAGAACAAAAATTCCGCAAAGAAATTCAAAATAATAAAACTCTATACAAATACTGAACTGACCAATTATAAGTCATGCAGAAACACACACTTCATCCGTCTTTCTCGTATATTGCATATCATATCTTAACTTATGCAGCACCAGGTACTAACAGCGTTTAGGCTAGTTTACACCACAGCATTTATTCCAGACGCTAGTTCAACTGGTGCCAATAAGTTGGGACCATTGAGGTAGTAATACTAGAGACAGGACTCCGATTCCCGTAGCATTGACCACCATGATCACAGACAGCTGTGTCTGCCGACTGCTTAATGAGGAAAGATACCCATGATTCCTTGCAAATTGGCTGCGAACAACGATGAAAGCTATTTAAAAATGCTTAACAAATGATTTAAATGAGACAGAACTTTGCTGTTTTTTGTTTTTTATTTCAATGAGATTATTCCAGTGTAGTAACTAAAGCAAAATAGATTTAATTAATTCACACTTACTGATTTATATCGGATGAAAAAGGAAGACGCTGGAAACTGTTTCTCTTTCAAATCGAGGTTTTGTATGAAAATTTTGAAAAATATTCGATATGTTCTTAATATGTGATTAACGCTGAACTAAATTGACTGTAAACTTAGCAGACTTTAATTTGAGCCCGTTTGAAACAGGAACAATGGTAAACATATTTTAAAATCTAATACATGATCAAATCATTCAGCTTAAGCGAAAGCCCTCAAAATTTATAGACCTTAATAGTGCAAATCCGCGCCGCATTTGAAAAACCATGAAAAGTCACATTTATTCTCTTCTTTCATTAAAAAATATTAATTTTTATTAAAAATTGAAAGAAATAATCAGAGAGTATAAACTTTTTTTTAATTCAGCTGAGGCAGGAAATCAAATCTCCTCCCAATAAATGACAGAATTTAATTTCATGCTATAATAAACCCCAAATATTATAAGCTTCCACAATATATAATATGTTGCCTAAATAATAATACACTTTGGCAAAATAAAAAATGCAAAGCAGACGTCTCATAAATTTAGTGCCAGATGCTTATTTCTTATTGTAATAAAAGGTACGAAAACATTCTTTTAATTTCATGTTAATTCAGGCTTTAAATCACCTACTTTACATATGCAAGTATTATTAGTTTCATATATTATAAAATTCGTGAACTACAATCGACTTAGACAGAAAGGTATATTGAAAAGTTGACAACCCTTTATTTTTAAACCCTTAGTTTAACAATTTCAATTTTAATTTATCACAAAGAACACATCTCGTAATTTTCGTAAAGTACTAACCATGGAGGTAGGAAGATAACAGGAGAAGCCCTAAGCACTTGAAAATGATGCTTCGGCGACTGCGCGGCAGCCATGTTGTTCTATTCAAAATATTGATCAGTAGTATAGGTGAGTAACAAAGTGTTGGCTATAAAAATTTAATTTTTTTCGACATTTGTATTATGGCAGCCTGTTCAGCTTATGGCTGAACGAATCGCCCTTCAAAAAAGATACCAGGAATTACCTTTCATCAGTAAGTTTGTCATTTTTATAAAAGTTTAAATAATTATATAATGATAATTATACAGTGGACCCCCGATATATCGCGCATGTCGGGCGGGAAACAACACCCACGTTACAAGCTGAACCGCGTTATAGCGCGGTGGCGACACAATAAATTTCACACTGTAAGCTTTTCTTTTACTCATCATGCATACAATAATTAAACACTATTCAAAATACATGCAGGAACTCAATACATACACAATTACTCAATACGCAGTAACAATAAAATGCGATACTCCACTAATGTCGCACGGACCTGTATAAACATGTTTGAACTTATCGCGAACATTGCCCGCGCTATAACCGAGTGCGCGGCATAGCGAGCAGCGCTATAACGAAGGTCCACTGTATTATGATACAAGCATAAGTGTATTATTAATTAGGCAACACGAAATAGCGGAGTAATTTCGTGTTGAAATTACGCCGCTATGAAATCGTTTTTATTTCGATTTACAAACCTCGATACTTCACCAGATTTTTTTTCTATTTTCTTCGGATTGTACTCAGTGATAAATGCGAAGATGTACTTCTCATATTGATTGATTGATTGATTGATTGATTGATTTTACATTACACTTATTTGAGAATTCCTTCTGCAGGCTTTTCTGAATCTTACAAATGTGATTTTTTTGCAGTTTAAATGCTGCTATTGCATATAATGTTTAGTGTTTTATCCATAAAATGTTTTCTGCTATTATCAGTGCAGTATAAATAAACTTTCAAAATCTGGTAATTGTTTGTTTTGGTCGTATTCAACGAAATACATAAATAGTTCTGCTATACAGTAATTCTGTATGGAAATATTCATTGCATTAAAAAAAACTATACACGTAAAAAAAAATCTTCCCGTATATAACGCACAGTAAAACTGAGTATAACACGTGAAAAGTAGGCTTGATTGCAGCGGCAGACGGTTTGTTTTGAATGCAACAATATGGCTACCGCCCTGCTGCGTCAGCATCATTTTCCTTGGACAGGGAAAGCGCGTTAGGGCGTCTCCTGTCATTCATACCTCCGTGGTACTAACCTATGAAATGTCAAATTACTTCCTTTACAGCAGGCGTGTCCAAACTTTTAACTTCCCTGGGCCACATTGAGTGAATATTTGACATCCCTGGGCCACACTAAGTGAAGATGAAGTGTTTTGGGCCGCACATAAAACATCAAATATAGTTAATGAATATGAATAATAAAACTTCATTTATTTTCTTATGTTTTCTATTATAAAATAAAAAAGGGCAATATAAAACTAGTGGGATATCAAAAACTCGCTGAAAATTCAGCGAGAGGAAAGCTAACGGGTCGGATCGATTTGGCGAACTTTCGCGAACGTTCGATGGCCCCTTTTTCTGTGAATGGCTCCCTTGGCCAAAAGGATTAGGAAATCAAAATACAATGCAATATACTGCATACAAATATTGTAATTCTTCAAAAAATTCGCCGTCGAGTGGATACACACATAATTCAAAACGCAAATTCTCATGGCATACTAAGATGTTTTTATTTAAATTTTTATTTCAAAATAATTGTCAACGATTCGATTATATATTAAAAATATTGCAAAGATTTATTTTTTTAATAAAAATGTGTAAATTTAAATATTTTCATAATTTGCGTTTGGGTCGCATTTTAAAGGCTTTTGGGTCGCACTTTAGACAAGCATGCTTTGCAGCATTTATTTTTGCATCCGTACGCGGAGCATGAAGTAGGCATTTCACTGTTGATTTATTAGAAACACCCAACTTTCTCCTCACTATCGACTAGGCTTAACATCTATACGTGTTCATGGCGTTCGTTGCTAGTCCTGTCTCTAGTAATATTATCTCAATGGTTTGGACATTCTAGAGGCCCTATATAGGTAGAAGTTGGCCATCTCAAAATTGAACGCCATGTTTTGTCGTCGCTCGGATTGTTTGGCGTGCATAGCTGAATGATATAGCACGATACTTATGGATTCCGGAAAAGTGTAGAGTTTTTTTTGCTACAGATTTCAGTTTTCACGATTGGAAGCACTTTAGAAAACGGCCTAAAAATGAAAAGTAAATTTCAGGGCTTTTTTTTTAAAGATATAATTTTGCTTTGTTGTCTGTCCGTCTGTAGATATCGAACTTTTTTGTTTATACAGATAAATAAAAAATTATTTTTCTGTTAGATAGGTATTAATGATATATTACAATTTGCATTTTTCGAATCACCCAAAAGTTATAACTGCGCTCTCTAACGTCGAAAAATTTTGAAACTTCCAAAATATCAAATGAATATTCCAAAGGATGTAGTTGCGTTAGAAGTTAGAAATTTTGGTGTTGAAATGAGAAAGATACGAAGTTACGATTCGAAACAATCACTTGACCCCTTGGACCCAGTGGGGGGAGGTGAATGCAATTTTTTTTTGTTTTAACAGAAAAGTGTATGTTTTTAGAGATAAATTAAAAATTGTTTTTGGGTTGGTCAGGTATTGATGAAATATTAGAATTTGCTTTTTGCGAATTTCCCAAAAGCTAATACTGCGCCCTCCAACGGTGGAAAAAAAAATCGAAAAATACCAAAAATATGAAACGAATATTGCAAACGATGTAGTTATGCTAGAAATTTAAAATTTTGGTCGTGGAATGTGACAGTGTTGAAATTCCATTGACAACAATGAGTCTTCCCTACCTAAGCCCAAGGTAGGGAAGAAACGGAACGGTTTTGTTTTAAGAGAAAATTAGAAATCTCTTTTTTAGTTGGTTATTAATGAAATGTAATTCGCATTTTCAAACGTAGTTTTAATTTATATTATTAGAGATCACTAAATATCGGAACTGCAAAACTTTTAGCGAATGTTTCAAGTGATCTCTTTATGGTAGAAATTTCGGCAAAATAAACAATTAATATTTTATTTACACCTATAATGTGCAAAAAAAGTTTTTCATTTATCTCTTAAAGCAGAATAGTTGTATTTTACCATTGGGACAAATCATTACTATTAGGGTAAACCATTTGATCATTACTCTGTGTGATCAAAAACTTAAGTTTCTAGCAAAAATAGATCGTTTGCAATATTTATTTAAAGATTTGGTATTTTACAACTTCTTCCGGCGCTAGAGGTCGCCTTTCGAGTTTTCATTTACCCTCTTTAGCACTCTCTAACACTGGAAATTGCAGCTGATGGGAATTCCAAAAGCGTAAATATTAATTTTTTGTAAAAAAAAAATTCGTTGACATACGGGATTCGAACCCGCAGCTGTGCAGAAATATGCCAGAACGTTCTACCCTGTTGAACTAACGCCAGCTTTTTTCCACAAAAAACATTAATTGATTTATAGATGTTTAAACATCGCAGGTAATGCTCAATTTATCAAATATTGTTTAAATCATTAATATTTTGTTAGTGTCTGTAATACAAAAAAAAAACATTGTTTCGTTTATCTCTTAAAAAAGTTTCATTTTCGCACACACACACACACACCCTTTTAGCTAAGATGGCAAATACCTTGTTGCCGTTGTAAACCTTCTGACCATAACACTCTACTACCAAAATTTGAGAATTCCAGTGTAAATAGTTTGCTTCTAATATTCGTTTGAAATTTTACCTACCGCTAGAGGGCGCTTTTAAAGGTATTGAAAGATTTCACACTTGCTAATAACAATATTTGTTCCACACCAATCCAACCCAAAAAGAATTATTCATTTAGATCTAAAAGTAAAAAAATTGATTGTCTACAGACGGACAGACAGGTGAAAAGACAGACAACAGTTAATACAGAGGCGGACAGACAGACAACAATTAATAGAGAGATGGACAGACAGACGAACAAATACTGGCATAGACAGACGACAACCCGTAGCCAACGACATCTAGCGGCCGATCCAGTAAACAAGTGTTGCCAAGGTTTGGTTCATCACGGTAGGCATTTAGTTACGGAGGTTACGGCTAGTCGTTGTGAGATCATGGACCAGACATATTCAATTTGGGATAGATCTGGTGAACGTGCAGAAGTGTTCCAGAAATTATTGGATGACACATGCCACATATGGTCGGGTAAATGGCACCAGAGAGCCCCTGAAGATTACTATGACCACAGGCTCCAACTCCTCAGTGATGTAAAGTTGACTGTTCAAAGTTCTGGTAATGCGTATGAGGCGCATTCGTTTGTGTGACAGGGTTGAGTTCGTTTTTGTTGAGTTCGTTCTTCCTCTACTCACTGACGTCATATTCTCATCACTGTGACAGCATTCTGTCCAACACGAGCACCGATATCTTGGTTCGATAATCCGCCTTCCCGTAATCCCACAATTCTCCCTCGATCAAAGTTGGAAACCTGGTCGTATGGATGCCGTGTTCTTTGATGAGGCATACTTGATCCTTCAGTGTGCAAGAATTTCGAGCAAACACAATTCCAGTGCTTTACACTGACTTTTTGCAGTCTCCTCTTATACCAGTTCCAGGGGACGTTACTATCATAAAAGATGTACGTATGTGCTGCACTTTGAATCGTTTACATGTTATCCAATGGGCTATCCGTCTGGCATATTTCGGGACAATCTGATGAGTTCTTGGTGTTGCACTTTTAATGGCCAACAGTGTAAGTAGACGATTGTGAGTAATTGACGGTTGACAGGGGATCACTCTAATTGTAAGTAAGATGCAGAAATGGTAGAGTTATGAAAATTTGCACCTATGTGTAATCTGGGTGGGTCGTAGATGTCGAGAAAAATCTAAAATTTGCCTCCTTGTCCTTCGAGGTCAAAATCGTGATCTGCAAGTGTTAGAAATCTTAAAATTGGTGTTTAGGGAGTGTAGAGTTCAGCACGTAGGAAACTATACGAACTTTCGGATCTAGATGGTCCTTCATGGTCAAAGATAAAATTTAGATCTACCACTACTACAAAGCTAAAATTTGGTTCCAAGGGGGTAGTTTGGGTCATGGATCTTAGAAATCGTTTGAAATTATGGATGTGATGAATCCTTCACGGTCAAACGCCAAGTATACATGTACCATTTGAAACTTTATGAAATTTAGGATCTGAAGGGTCCTTGAAGATCAAAGATATAATAAGACCCAGGAGCGTAGCCATGGGGGGGAAGAGGGCGAGACCCCCCCCCCAAAGTAACTCGGAGTTGGCAAAATTCGAAGCGACTTCGTAAAATCTAGGTGAGTTGTGAAAATTTGTAATTTTCTTTTGTGGAAAATTAAGGGGAGTTGTGAAAATCGAGGCAACTTGATAAATCTAAGGCAGTTTCGAAAATGGAGAGACGGCAAAATTTAAAGCAGTTGGCAAAATTCGAAGCCACTTAGTAAAATACAGGTGAGTTGGCAAAATTCGGAGTGAATTGGTAAAATCTTGGGGAGTTCGCAAAATTAGGAGTGACTTGGTAAAATCTTGGGGAGTTGGCAAAATTTGGAGTGACTTTGTAAAATCTTGGGGAATTGGCAAAATCGGGACAACTTGGGAAAATCTTGGGGAGTTGGCAAAATTCGGAGTGACATGGTAAAATCCTGGGGAGCTGGCAAAATTCGGAGTGTCTTGAAAAAACCTTGGGAAGTGGACAAAATTCGGAGTGTCTTGATAAAATCTAGGGGAGTTGACAAAATTCGGAGTGACTTGGCAAAATTCAGGTGAGATGTAAAAATTAGGAATTTTCCGTAAAATTATGGCGAGTTTGCAAAATCTAGGGACAGTTGGCAAATTCGGAGTAACTTGGCAAAATCGTGGGGAGTTGGCAAAATTCAGGTGAGATGTGAAAATTTGGATTTTTTTCTGTAAAATTATGGCGAGTTGGCAAAATCTAGGAGAGTTGGCAAAAACTAGGGGCAGTTGGCAAAATTCAGAGTGACGGCAAAATCATGGAGAGTTGACAAAATTCAGGTGAGATGTAAAAATTGCAATCTTTTTTCTGTAAAATTATGGCGGGTTGGCAAAATCGAGGCAACTTCGCCATATCTAGAAGAGTTGGCAAATCTCGGGGGATGATTTCTGTGAAATTGTGGCGAGATGGCAAAATCGAGGAAACTTGACAAAATCTAGGGCAGTTGGCAAAATTCGAATCCACTTGGTAAAATACCGGCGATTTGTGAAAATTGGGATTGTTTTTGTGAAATTAAGGAGAGTTGATAAAATTGGAAGTGACTTTGCACATTCAGGTAGTTGGCAAAATTCGAACCCACTTGGTAAAATAGAGGCGAGTTGTGAAAATTGAGATTTGTTTTGTGAAATTAATGAGTGTTGGACAAATTGAGGAAACAAGAAATGTAGGGCAGTTGTCAAAATTCGAATCCACTTGGAAACTACGGGCGAGGTGTGATAATTGGGTTTGTAAGATTGAGGATAGTTGACTAAAATCGAGAAAACTTGGCAAAATCTAGGGGAGTTTGAAAAGTTTGAAGTAATTTGGATAGTTTAGGAGAGATGTAAAGATTGGGATTAGTTTCGTGAAATCAAGGAGAGTTGGCAAGTCAAGGGAAAATTTACACTGACTTACTAAAATTCAAAAGATTCAGACATGATGTAAATATTGGAATTATGGTTAGTACGCAAAATTGGAAGTTAAATGACAAATTACGGTTAGTTGGTAAAATTGGAAGTCAAATTTCAAAATATTGGAGAGTTGTTGTGAAAATTGCCCCCCACGGAGTGGAAATCTAAGCAAATTGCTCAGTTCTTAGAATTTTAATTTTGAGTTGGAAAATTTTTGATACATCCCTGATAAGACCTACCGACCTACCGGTGCTAAAGAATTAACAATTGGTTATTGTGTGTATTTTGGGTCATACGTAGATCTCAGAAATGTTGGGAAATTTTAGATGTGATGAGTCCTTCCAGGTCAAAGTTAAATACAGTGAGTAAATATAGTGAGATCTTCCAGGTCAAAGTTAAATATAGTGAGTCAAAGTTAAATATAGTGATATACTGGTGCTAGAGAGTTCACATACCTGGCAGTATTTTGAGTTGCCGATCGCATATGTCTTATCAAATTTCTGATGCAACGAGTCTTTTCAAGTCAAAAATAAAATGTTCTTATATTGGTGGAGATAAAAATTGTTGAATAGGACCTTTTCAAATAGTAGAACTTAAAAATAAGAAGAATTTTCAAATCTGATGTGGCATACAAGGTCAGCCTGAGATCTTGTTGACTGTCTAGAAATCAAAAGATTCCAAAGTCACTGAATGATTTCTAGTGGCAGTATATTTCTTACTAAGCTTCAGTAGGAAAATCACCAATAGATTTAATTTAAAATTTAACTGAGTGAATTAATATGAAATGAATTATTTAAATCTTATATTCTTCAAACGGCCGTCCAGTGGCCGAGTTGTTAGCGCGCCTGGCTACTGATCTGAGGGACCTGGGTTCGAGATATTACCTCAATGGTTCGAGCCGCAGATAAGGGATGGATATATGTGTCCTTTTTCTGCTGAGGTCCTGCCATCCTCACTGACCTTCTACTATGGCATATAAACTGACAGGCTTCTGTCAGACCTCTGTAGCAAGCAGCTGATTGAGGGGTTATTTATTTATTATTATTTATTCTTCAAACGAGAAATTGGGAAAGAATACACGTATTTTGTCATTGAAAATGCTGTTTATTCATGTATGAGGAACTAAAGTATGGAAATGTAAATCTTGTCTAGAATGCAAGGCAATAATTTAAAGGTGTAAGTCCTGTTATGTAAAAGAAAATTATTGAACTAAATTGAAACTATTAAGTTAAGGCAAAATGAAATATGAATATCTTAGAACATCTATCAGAATAGAATTACATGTAATGTCAGTGGCCAGCTTACATTTTGGGTCCATGATCCACCTAAAGTTTACTTTCCAATATGCATTGTCACCCTTCTGAAAATTTGTATTATAGACTATATCATATTAGTAAAATGAAATCATGTTGTATAATTTATTTAATTTTTGGGAAGGACATAAAGTGTAATAACGGAATCGACCTCTCCTCCTGTTGCTCTATGTAAACACTAATAGTCGAGCAGTTCGACTGAAGTTCTTATCTATCGGAAAAATATAGAGATATTATTTTCAGGCAAAATATGAATCTTCATAATTATAGATAATATTTCTTTTTTTTATCTTACTGAAAACTAAAATTATTCTGAAAACTAAGAACCACACTAGCCACAAAATATATTTCTTTCCTTATATAATTTATGAACACAGAGAAATAAATTCTGCACAAATTTCATAATAGAAATGCATATATTGTTCGAATTCACAATAAACGCAAACGAGTAAATAATGCATCATTCATAATAAACACGAAACTGTGATTTTTATGGATTTTACCAATATTTTATATCCCTAACCAGCCGAAACTTTAACCGTCATTACTCAGCAAGATGAAGATGGCACCAGTGGATAAAGATCAGGTATATTTTTTTCTGAAATATTTTGTAGTATATACTATAACGGTTATTTTATGTATCATAATCTTGATTTAAATATTAATGATTCACATTTTAGACATGCATTTCGTTGAAATTCATATATTACTCAACTATATAGCATGAAGTACAATTTGAACAGTGATGATGCGTTCGTCATTTATTTTTTGATTTTATTAGTTCTGTATAGGAAAACGATTTGTGACATTTTGTAGTAGCAGTTATCTCACATTAAATTTTAAGATTTTTCATTATGGTTTCTGAAGCATTAGGTGTGATTTTCGGAGTAAGACCCACACTCCACTTCAGCTCTCTTTGTACACAAATTTATTTTTCTAACAATAATAGTTTTACTAACATTATATTATTTTAATTATGTGCGTTTTGGTGTTCTAACCCTAGTTTTCTTCTATGTCTATGATTTAAGAATGTGTTATTACAAAGTTCCAACATTCTTCCTATCGTAAAGAGGTTAATTGGTTGCACAACAAGGCTCATAATCTTATTGATATTCTTGGGTTTGAATCCCAGCAGTGTCAAAGTTGAGATTTATACCTTCCAACTCCTATTCTTCTCATGGTGAGAAAGAAGACACTGATGAGTTTAAAAAGCCACTATCATTAGATGAAACATTAAGCCATTGCCGTGTATGCAAGAGAACTGTACTCAGTAATATTGTAGTTCATGTTACCATTTTTTTTATGCAATGAAATAACATGTTTCATTTTAACTAAATGCCATAGAGGACATCATTAGAGACATAGAATTGTCTAATTGCAACTGGTGAAACAAAATGACTTTTTTCTCCTGAATATATATTGAAATCACTTCAAAATTACACCAATAAAGAAAATTGACATTCAATATCCAACATAAAGTAAGAGAAAAATGCATAGAAATAGCACATTTCCAAGAATAATCAACAAAGTTCTGCAAGGCCTAAAACGTATTACAAGCCAGTGAATACACTATTCATATAATGGTGAGACCTTAGCTTTAGTTCTACCCAAAAATACCAACAGCTCCATCAGCTGGCAGCCACAAACATCCTTTTGTGTTGTATGCTCAGCATCCAACATTAGCATCAGAGACAATGATTTGGCAGATGCTGTTGCATGTTCCTGTCTGGCTCTCCACTACCAGAATCATACCTGGACTTATGGCAGTATTCTACCATTTAGTTCTGGACACAGTGACAGAGATTTTAGTTATAATGGATTGTGAATGAGCTGTTTGAGATCAATAATATAATATATAAATACCCCCTCAAGCAGCTGCTTGCCACAGAGGTCTGAAAGGAGCCTGTCAGTTTATATGACATAGTAGAAGGTCTGTGAGGATGGCAGGACCTCAGCAGAAAAACAACACGAACATCCATGCCTTACCCGGGGCTCAAACCCAGGCCAATTGTGAAATCTTGGCTGCCATGTTTTCATAGGAAAATCTAGTTTAGATAGCAGAATTGCATAAACATGGTTTTGATTTCAATAGCAGAGATTAAATTCTGGGATGAAGGTTAAATATAATTCTAGGAATATTGAAATAGGTTTAAGGCAGAAAAGAGATATTAATATGGTGACAAAAATAGAAGTACATATTCCAGTTATAATTAGACAATTCTATGCCTCTAATGGTGTCCTCTATGGCATTTAGTTAAAATGAAACATATGTCATTGCATAAAAAAAATGGTAGCATGAACTGAACTTCCAAAGTCCTCCATTTTTTAAAAATAATTATAATTATCTTCAGGAGAATTTTGAAACTTAAAAAAATAAATTTGCAATACTTTCATATCAAACTCATGATTGAGGCAGGGGTTGACTCAGTCGATAGCTGTCAAGCTCTTAATCTGTTGTTCCAGGTTCAAGTCCCACCTAAACCAGCATTGAAATTTATCTCCACTAAGCCCCCACACTGCCCTCAGTCAGAATGGGGATACCAATGGGTGGGGAAAGGATGCTGATGGTCAGATGGGACAAACCATGGCCCTTTGTGGGAGAGCCATACCCTGTGTATGTTAAAGAACATGCTGGATGTTCTTGACAAGAGGTTTCCATCTGTCTCCAAATAGCTGTCCAGTGGGCCATTTCCCCGGCCATTAGTCCATTGTGGAAAAATAAGTACTGTACAGAGGTAAAACAACACAAGCCAACTCGAGAGTTTAAATCAGGAGGTTGCTTCAATATAAAAAAACAGAACAAGCAAATTGGCTTTGTCATATATTGTGTCTAAAAATGTCAATCAGATGGCTTTAAAATATTATTTACATCACAGCATAATAAAATCGGCATAAATTTAAAAAAGTATTATTTTTCAAGCTTTAATTATCTATTTTTGTAAGATATATGAAAGAAAATTTTCAAATCATAATTATTTTTTTTTTATGAAGTGTTATGTTAAAAACAGACATAGCTATTTCTGTGCTTTTATTTTAGATTCTTTCAATGTGTATAATTGATGGGAACCCTGGAAGGGAGTTAAGAGGTCTATAAATACATAGTGAACAGTAAAATTTTCTTGGGCACCATTTGCAGCATCATTTATCAAAATGTTAGGAAATGTATTATTTTTTTCAAATAAGCAGCACTATCTATCAAAAGGCTAGCCTGTAAAAGCTAGGAGTAGCTTCTAGGATTCTTCTCCATACTATGTCAAAATGAAAAATAGACCATTTTATTATTACTTCACCTGGTACTATATACAATTTTATTTTAAAGTGGATAAGATACTTTTGCACTGATATATGATTTATAATGGTAAAGAGTTTAAATATACTGTACATATCAAAAGTCACAGTTTGATATGCTGAAAAAATAGATCCAAGGTCAGTGTTTTTGGAAATTTCTTGGAACTCTAAATCTTCTTATCTAACTCTCTGAAGTATATGGTAGATAGAGCTCCCACACCGGAAGCTTTCATTTGGCATAAAACTCATTACAGTTGTTCACTCCCAGCCCCCTTAATAAAAATTTTATTCTCTTTTAGTGGAGCTCTAAAAGTTTCTAGAGTATATAGTAGATGGCACTCCCCATGTTGGAAGCTTTCATTTGACATAAACCTTATTCCATTGTTTACTTTACCTACCGCTCAATGATAAAATTTCATTATCGACTTTTACAGTCTGAACATTCTAAAGTATACAGTAAATGGTGCCTCCCCCCCCCCCCACACACTACTCAATAAAAATTTAATCATCCTCTTTTAAGAGAGATCTGAAACTCTCTACAGTATATAGTAGATTGCACTTCCCACACCAAAGCATCACTTGTCATGAAACTCATTATGATCATTTTGTCTCCCCCCCCCCCCCCCCCCCCCCCCCCCCGTAAGAATTTTATCTTCCTCTTTGAGGGGAGGTCTGAAACTCTACTGTATATATTCTTTAGGGGAAGTGTGAACTCTAAAGTTATAGTAGATGATAGTCCCCACATGATTTTGAATAACTGTCAATGCTTAGTTTATGAGAGACACTAGTTTTTAACTGCTAATGTTCAGTATATGGGGATTTCGAGAAGTTCAAACCCTCTCACCCCAGTGGGTCAGCACACAGCATATATTCTTCCCCTGAGTGAAGAGAACATTCATGCAAATTTTGGTGTTAGCTGTTCTGAGGGCATAGTCCATAAGCAGACAGACACACTTAGAAACAAACTTCTTTATATGTTAGATATGATCTTATTACATTACAAGTGAGCTCATTAGATACATGACAATAATGGCATCATGAACAGATGCATGTGTGAATGCTATTTTAATTATGTAGTTTTATTGGAACTTTATTGCAACATCATTTGATCCCTTTTTTAAATCTGATGACAGAATTTTGGAAAGTATTGAAATCACAATAATTAGTATTAAAATCAATATCAGTGGTGGTGTAATTTCCTTCACTGAAAGCATTGTGTGTTTCGATTGCCGAACTCACTGGTAAAGTAAAAGTTCTGCTTGTTGTAGACTGTAACATCTTTATGCGTGATATGAAGATATTTAAGATTAGAAGTTTCAAGCTTTTTCCAAAAAAAAAAATGACCTTGGACTTTTCAGTATATCAAACTGTGACTTTTAATACACATACAATATGCTCTGCAAATTCTTCACTATTATATATCATACTAGAAATCAGTTAGTGCCCTCGCACTTCTTGATTCCTAGCCTGTCACTCCGACTGTTTGACCTTGAATGCAACAATGAATCTGAAAATTCCTCTTACGATTGCTGCTGTCTGAACTAGCCCTATTCACCAATTTTAAATTCTCCAGCACCAGTATATCAAAATTTGACTGTTGACCTTGAAGGGCATTGCATCCAAAATTTGTCATAATTTTTGAGATCTACAATTTAAAATACCCCCAGGCACTAATTTTTATCCCTCTAACACTGGTAGATCTATATTTGACTCAAAGGACCCAGTGCATCCTAAATTTCTCAGATCTACAACTCAGAATACCCCCAGGAACCAATTTTTCTCTTCATATACCATCCATAAAAGATAATAAATAAAATATAATTTAGAAATGTTAAAATAGAGTTTATTTGCAAAATATACTAAAATGATGCAAAAACATACATGGCTGTATTTTTGTGCAATTCACTGAAAATCTCCAATAAAAAAAAAGGTTTCTTGGTATCTGATTTCATGTTATTGAGAATCAGATGGTGGGATGTTTACAAAATAGCTCAATTAAATCACTGGAGTGAAGATAGAACAGCATCTACAGCAAAGGCAGCATCATTTGGGCTGTGCTAATAGCAGTTTGAGCAAGAGAACGGGCTTTTTATTTTCCAAAACATCAAGTTGAGGAAGAAATTGGAAATAATTAACACTTTTTAGGAGCTCTGAAATGTCTGTTTTACACATATGTATATAAATAAAATATTTCAAACTTTAATATTTTTTTTTATGTACTAAAAGCGGCTTAATCTCCCATCCAATGGAGGTTAAACTGTTTTAGTACCATAAATTTGATGGTTCATGTCCATATATAAAGGCTTGGTGAGCCATGATTTTATAGGTCATGGCATGGTAAGGGTTAATAGTGCTTTAGCATGAGTAACTAACCAATTTACATCTAGTTCTGAGCAATATTGAAAAGGTTGCCATTCCTGATAACACTGGGCAACACACAAAAAGGCTTTGAAATGAAAATAGCCAATCTTTACTAATTTTGTGGTGCTGAACACGAAAATGACAGTAAAATTTGTCAATTGGCTCATATTTAGGAGGGACAGAGATGGTTATGTATAAATGACAGTCTGCGTTGAGTACACAGGTAACCATTTCGCATCGCTATATTTTAAACTACAGATTGCAACGTATTGCATCAGCCCGCCATACACACATCCCCTGGAGGTATTGCATCATTGTCTGTTGCAATGTAGTTGAGTCATGACATTGTGAACAAAAGATGATGCAATCATTAGTTGTAATCGATGTCTCATAGGGTGAGAAAGTCTTTTGAGCAATTCCCATTTACCCCTGAGTCATAAGTACAACACAAGTGATCCTTGCAGTTTTAATCCAACAGTAGTGATGCCTCATAACTGTGTTAATAGTGCAGATACATTTTGTTACATTTGTGGAGAACTGATATTTGCAAGCCAGAAAAGGGCCATCACTCCATTAGGGAAAGCGCCGTACGAGTTTTATTTTGGATGCAAAATTGGGAACCAGGACACGGCCTGGGCCCACACACATATGCTGCAGTAGGTGTGCAAGAAATTTTTTTAAGTGGCTGAAAGGCGAAAAAGTGGTGATGCTGTTTGTTGTTCCTATGATTTGGAGAGAGCCAAGCAATCATGCAAATGACTGCTACTTCTGCATGGTTCCACCTGTTTCTAGAGGCATCACAAAGAAAAAGAAGTGGACAATAGTGTATGCAAATATACAATATGCTCTCCGACCAGTTCTGTATGGCGAATGACTTCCTGTTCCTGAACCTCTAAAAGAATTTTCCATCAATTCAGACGATGAGGAAGGAGGCAAACCGATGTCGTGTTCTCCGCAGCCTTCAGTGTCTAATGATGATCCATACGTCTGCCACGGTGTGTTATCTGCACCACATATTCTACCAAAGAAGAAATGAACAATTTTGTTTGCGATCTGGAGCTGTCTAAGGCCAAAGCAGAGTTACTTGGATCCAGACTTAAACAGTGGAATCTTCTCAAGGAAAATGTCCGAGTGATTTTGTTTCAAACTCGTCATGAGCAGTTTGCGCCTTATTTCAGAAAGGAAGATGATCTTGTGTTCTGCTCTGGTGTAGATGGCCTGATGAATGCCCCTCGGAATCAAACATGACCCTCAAGAATAGCGACTATTCATAGACTCCTCGAAATTGAGTCTCAAGGTGGCGTTGCTGCATAATGGAAATCGACTTCCATCCATTCCGGTAGAACACGCTGTCTACATGAAAGTAACCTACAACAACCTAAAACAGCTGTTGAACTGTCTTCAATACAGCAAGTATGGCTGGCACCTCTATTGTGACTTGAAGGTAGTGGCTCTGTTGATGGGTCTGCAGCTGGGATATATGAAGTACTGCTGTTTCTTATGTGAATGGAGCACCAAGCAAAGACTTTGCGCTATGTGAAGCGAAACTGGCCTCAAAGGAAATCTCTGAAGGTCGGAGGGAAGAATGTGGAACACTCAGCACTTGCAGAAACACACAACTGCTACCATCCCTATACATCAAACTTGGTGTGATGAAAAACTTGGTAAAAGCCATGGATCAGACTGCATCAGCTTTCAAGTACTTGGTTGACAAATTCCCTCGACTCAGGAAAGCAAAAATTAAAGAGGGAATTTTTGTAGGTCTGTAGATCCACGAGTTGTTCAGAGACTTCGACAACCTGCTTCAAGGTAATGAGAAAAATCGCTTGGGATGCGTTTCATCTGGTGTCAACTAAATTCCTTGGGAATGTCAGGGCAGAAAACTACAACAAAATTGGTTAAGGACATGTTGTCTCTGTATCACAAACTTGGCTGCAACATGTCCTAAAAGATCCACTTTCTCCATTCCCATTTAGATTTCTTCCCCAACAACTGCGGTATGGTTAGTGATGAGCACAGTGAATGTTTTCACCAAGACATTGCAACGATGGAAAAATTATACCAAGGAAACTGGTCCATTTCAATGTTGGCTGACTATGTTGGATGCTTGTCAGAGATGATCCTGAGCAGCTGTACAAGCAATGGACAAAGCGACATTGGAAATAGAAGTGGAGTTTTACCAATACATGTCATGTGTACATATTATTCTATTATATAAGAAAATATTGCGGATTTCTCAGAAATCATAGCCAATTTTGCATTTTCGTTGTCATATTTGTGTTCAGCACCTTGAAATCTTTAAGAAATGGCTACTTTTATCTCAGAGGCATGACTTTTATGAAAATTTGTTGCCCAGTGTAATAGATGGTGCTGCTAACGACTAGGTCGGGAAAATTTAAAGTCACTGTTACCTGCAGAATAAATTAGCCATGGATATTTTAGTGGTGAGAATACTTGGCATGCAACTGGGGGGGGGGGGGGGACATGGGTTCACATCCTACTCATCAGCAAACTCATTTTTTCCATAAAATTATTTATCACACTCCATCTTCTTACTGCCTAGTGCATTGTGCTATGAGAGTTTCCTCTCCACTGTGTAGTCTTAACTGTAATCTGCTTACTTCTCCACTAAACTGCTTCATTAGTACCTAATAGTGTCTGTCAGGCCTGACTACAGCATGCTGAACTTCACTCCTTGATGCTGGCACAATTCTTTCTCCAATATCTCCTAGTACTCCCAAAAAGGATGGCAAATCTCCACAATCTTTGAATGTGAATTAAATAGCATGCTACAACCCACCACCACTGCAAGACTTTTCAAATAAAATTCTGTTTTGACTTTTGAGCGGCATCTCCAGTCAACTACTTCCCGAAGGAACTTGAACCATCCTAATGATGATTGCCAAGAGGAGTTTAAGGTGCCAACCCTGATCTACCAAATTGTTAATATTTTTTAAATTAAATTAAATTGTTAAAATTTCAGCATGAAAAGGTGTTTTTTGTGATAATGTTTTTTGTACATTAATCATGTGCAGTGAAATCATTCATTGATTTATCACCTTATTACTGGAGTTAATTTATGTTTTTTTTTTCATTCATACAAGAGTACTGTACATTTAAACATTATTAATCTTCATTGTGTATCTAATCATTATAGTTTTTTGGACTTAATTAAGTAAGCAATAATAGATTATGCCTTTGTATCAAAATAAGAATAATATTTGAAAGCATTTATATGTATAGTTTTGATGTATAGTTTTGATCTTCTACAAACCCTTCTAGATTATTGAAAAGAAAAAAAAAAAAAACTTTCTGGGAGCTGCACACTATCAGAAAAATTCCTGAAAGGGTTGGGGTGGGTGTGGTGGCTCAGTCAGAGCATGCCAGGCTTATAATATGCAGTTCTCAGATTTGAGTTCCACCTGGGTCAGCATTGAGATTTATCTCTGCAAAACTCCTGCCCTGTCCACAGTCAATAGGGGACTGATGCGCTTGGAAAGACAACCTTTGTTGGATGGGAGATTAAGCCGTGGTCCCATGTATGGGAGAGCCATACCTTGTGCACATTGAAGAACATGCTGGATGGCCTGGACAGGTGGCTACTATCTGTCTCCCAACAGCTGCTCCAGTGGATCACTTCCCCCATCCTTCTCTAAGCCTTCAGATCCTTGTGACCTAGCTATTTAGCCCATTGTGTGCAAAAAAGTGTCGCTCAGAGGTAAAATAACCCAAACCAGTTTTTATCCTGTGAAGACAAGCTAGATAAATGGTTCAGTGGCAAAGTACTGGAGATAATATTCTGAGTATAATATTATACTGAGCATACCCTATCCAGTACTTTGTTACTGAATCATCCATCATTTATAGTGCTATCAATGATATATAAGGAGGATATTGAATACTTAAGGAGGCAAGTGACAGGATTGTACTGAACATACCAAATGTCCTTCAAATGTATAATTTTTTCCATAAAATTTATTGCCAAATTGTGCAGTATATATATATATTTGCTATTTTTCCCCTATTTGTTTTTTTTTTTTTTAAAAAATGGGATGCCTTTTCCACTCCCAACCCTCTTTTTAAATCAAGGCCATTATGACCAGCGCATCTTTATGCAAATCGAAGCAACTACAGGTAAACAACGGCACATGTGAAGGTCATGAAATGGTATAAATAACACTTGATACTGAGCTCTGTTAATCAGTGTTATTCTTGTTCGTCAGATGGGAAAGGCAGTGGACCTAATTTTTCTATAATCAAGGAATATACAGTTCAGTTACAATGGTCTTGGAATTGCATCTGCGATGCTGTCATCAATTCCTTTGAGCTAAGTCTGTTTCTGATATCTGTCGTTTAAAACTAATCCTTTTAGTATGAATTTACCACCTAAATCTTTAATCTTTATCACATTTTAAACTTACTTTCTTTCTTGATTTTCCACCATTTATATATGCCTTGTGAACTGATTTTAGAACATAACTTTTTAAAGTTAAATTTGCAAGAGCACTTTATGCTTTTGTGCCATTGTTGTCCCCAAAGATGGGAATTCTTCTAATGGATACATATCAGCTTGCTTGATAAAAAGGAGAATCCACTAATATTAGGATGCTGTCCTGCGGCTGAGTTGTTAGCGCACTTAGCTACTGATTAGAGGGACCTGGGTTCAAGCCCCATATAAGACGTGGATATTTATGTTGTTTTTCTGCTGAGGTCCCACCATCCTCACAGGCCTTCTACTTTGACCTATAAACTGACAGACTCCTGTCAGATCTCTGTGACAAGTAGCTGCTTAAGGGGATATTTTTTTAGTTATTTGTAAAGCTAACAATATTTTGTTTTATATATACAAAATAATATTTCTCTTCACAGATGGATGTTGATGAAATTTCTAAAGGTGATGGTTTGAAGCAGTACTACATTACTAAAATTGAGGAATTGCAAGTAAGTCATATTTTTTAATCAAAGATTAGAATTTTATGATTTAATCTTCCAGAGCTATCAGTACTGTAGCATATGTTCTCCTTAAATCAGGAGCATAGGTGTTGGTCAATGTCTCAAGCACAACAAATGAAACTTCGATTTTTTAAAATAGCAATTGCCATTTCAAATTTTTTTTACATATATCTCCTAAAGTAAATAATTCAAATTTGAAAAATCACACATACCTCTTTGATTTTGCATGCATTTGATTAAGATATGAAATAAATAATTTCTTCCAGTGCTTAATGGCCATTCCCTAAACATGATATACTGAAGAACCAAAATATTATGACCAGCACATCTTTATGCAAATCGAAGCAACTGCAGGTAAACAACGGCATGTGTGAAGGTCATGAAACAGTATAAATAACACTTGATACTGAGCTCTGTTAATCAGTGTTATTCTTGTTTTTCAGATGGGAAAGGCATCGGACCTAAGTGAGTTTGACGAAGGCCAAATTTTAATGGGCAGACGACTGGGTCAGAGCTTTTCTGAGATGGCAAGGGTTGTGGGGTGCTCATGGTCAGCCATGATTAGTACCTTCAAAAAGTGGTCTGAGGAAGAGAAAAACCGTGAACCGCTGGCAAGGTGTGGACCAACCACGGTTCATTGTTAATAGAGGTGAGCGAAGGCTATCCCATATGGTACGAGCGAACAGAAGGGATACTGTGGAGCAACTTGCTTGTAATTTGAATGCTGGTGACTGGAGTAATGTGTCACAACACACAGTACATTGAACCCTGCTGAAAATGGGGCTGCATAGCCGCTCTGAGTGTCCATGTTAACCTTGTTCACTGTCAAAAGCACTTACAATTGGCACGCAAGTATTAAAACTGGACCTTGAATGATTGAAAGAAGGTCATCTGGTCTGATGAATCTTGTTTACTGTTGCACCATGTGGACAGCAGACGTGTGCCATTTACCTGGGGAAGTGTTGGCACCAGGATGCACCATGGGACGAAAGCAAGCTGGTGTAGGAAGTACAATGCTTTGGGCAATGTTCTGCTAGGAAATCCTGGGTCCAGTCATTCGTGTGCAGAAAACTATGATGTCTACCACCTACTTAAACATCATTGCAGACCAGGTACATCCTTTCATGGCAATGGTATATTCCTCTAGTAGTGCCTTCTTTCAGCTGGATAATGCGCCATGCCACACTGCCCAGATTGTTAGAGAATAGTTCACAACACATGAGGAAGACTTCCAGGTATTGCCCTGGCCTCCAAATTCCCCAGACACCAATCGAGCATCTTTGGTTTGTGTTGGAACAACATATCCAATCTACTGCAGCTCAACCACATAACTTACAAGAGTTAAAGAATCTGCTGGTAACGTGTTGGTACCAGATAGCACAAGACACCTTTAGAAATCTTGTAGCGTCCATGTTCATTGGGTAAGAGCTGTTTTGGTGGCACATGGAGGACCAGCATCATATTAGGTGTGGTCATAGTGTTTTGGCTCTTCAGTGTATATAATATGACATATCTTCATTTTGAAGCAACCTTGTAATTTAAGCTCACGAGTTTGATTTGAACTATTATCAAAAAAAATTTTTCCTAGTTTCGAAATTCACTTAAAAATTAAGCAAAAACATTTTTTTTTAAACGTGATTGGAAGATTTTGGAGGTAAATTCAAATTATTATGTCTATTTTTCTCCATTTTGATTTCTCTTTTCTGCTTTAACATATTTCAGTATTACTAGAATTAGAATTATTTTTATCGTTTACTCCAGCATTCATTGCATAACTTCCCAGGACTGAAATCAAAACCATATTTGTTCTTGGAATTAACTATGCAAACTAGACCACAGGAGAGTGCAAGACGCAATGCTATTGCATTTGCTAACACGTCATGCTTGCATATAGCTTCAACCCAATTTCTAAAATACTGGATATCTTTTTGTTATTTTCAGTTATTATTTTATTTATATCTTTATAATAAATCTTAGTTTTTATTTTTATAGGCTGATATATTTTGATTTTATGTAGGTTTATAAATGGTTATTGATCTTTCAAATTAGTTGTGATTATACCTTTGCAAATTTTCACTAACAACAAACTTGTGGATTTTTGTAACATCATTTTAGTTTATTTCTTAATTTAGTAATGTTTTCTTAGTTTAGTTAACGAGATCTTGGACTCTTAGTAAACTTTTTTTTTTACATTTTCTGGTTTCATGAAAATAAATGAAGTCTTAGACACAGAAGCAGGATTTCCTTGACATGGCAATCATTCTTCATGTGGTTGGGGAGACAACTCAGTTTCATCAAAGGGTTTTTACTCCCTCTCTGTTGTTGCACTGAGGAGGAGATTGGTTTAACCCTCAGTAAAATTTAAATTTTTAGAAATTTCAAGCTTATGAGTTTATATTGAGTGATATAAAAATAGGTTTAACTGCCTTCAATCCTCCTAATGATTTGGCTTCCCCACTATGATAATAAATTGAGTATTATTACAAAGTATAGTATGAAGAAAAAAATTTAGAAATAGAGAGTAATTTTCTTGTTTCAAATAAAGATTCATTTTCCCTTATTTAGAAATAAATACCCTTTCTGTTCATATGCATTACTAGAAATCAGTTTCCTCTTGATTTCTTAGAATTTTTTAACCTTGGTGTGCCAAGCTTTCAGCACTTTAAAATGCCCAAAATGCAACACCAAAAGAAAAAATTCATAATGTTCAGTAAAAAAAAACAGTTAGCCAAAGAGTTTTCCTCCACTTCCTGAACAGGATAGAAAATGCCATAAATATGAGCAGTCCATGTCACTTTTTATAACACTGGCCCATGTTTTAAAATATAATTTGAGAAAATTTATAAAAAAAAGTAATAAAATTCATGTTTCAGGTAAATATTTTATTATTCAGAAAAGGTTTCCTTTTGACTGATACACAATTTAACTGTTTTTATTCACAAGTTTTCCAAAATTAAGCTTTAAATTGCATTGCCATTCATTTTTTCACTACATCACTGGGGAAAGCTATTATTAAAATCATTGTTTGTAGATTTGTTTTAATTTTTTTATTTTTCTAAATTTCAGAATTCTGTTTAATTTAGTGTATAACAAGACCTTTTTTTTGTTGATGGCAATTTGCTAAATTCTGAAGTTTACTTGTTTGACTCTGCACAGTTGACAAAAAGCATGCACTTTTTACAAAGTATAGTAATAAGAAAAAAAATTAGAAATAGAGAGTAATTTTCTTGTTTCAGGTAAAAATTTATTTTCCTTTTATTCAGAGCCATCCCATGGCCGAGTGGTTAGCACGCTTGGCTACTGATCTAAGGGACCTGGGTTCGAGCCCCGGGTAAGGCATGGATGTATGTGTCGTTTTTCTGCTGAGGTCCTGTCATCCTCTCAGACCTTCTGCTATGGCATATAAACTGACAGGCTCCTGTCAGACTTCTGTGGCAAGCAGCTGCTTGAGGAGGGATTTATTTTATTTTAATTCAGAAATACACCAAAAGAAACAAAACATTATGACTAGCATGTCTTTATGCAAATCAAAGCAACTACAGGTAAACGATAGCTCGTCATGTCGTTTGTGTCGTCATGAAACAGTATAAATGACACCTGATACTGAGCTCTGTTAATCAGTGTTATTCTTGTTCTTCAGATGGGAAAGGCAGCAGACCTAAGTGATTTTGACAAAGGCCAAATTGTAATGGGTAGACCACTGAGTCAGAGCATTTCTGAGACAACAAGGCTTGTGGTCTGAGAAGAAAAAACCACAAACTGCTGGCAAGATGTGGGCCTACCATGACTCATCAATACTAGAGGTGAACAAAGGCTATCCTGTATGGTACAAGCCAACAGAAGGGTTACTATGGTGCAACTTGCCCATAATTTGAATGCTGGTGATGAGAGTAATGTGTCACAACACACAGTGCATTGAACCATACTGAAAATGTGGCTGCTCCGAGTGCCCATACTAACCTCAGTTCACCATCAAAAGCACCTACAATGGGCATCCGAGCATCCAAACTGACCTTAAATGATTGGAAATAGGTCATCTGGTCCAGTGAACCTCATTTCCTGTTGCACCATGTGGGCGGCCAGATATGTGTGCATTGTTTACCTAGGGACGTATTGGCACCAGGATGCATCTTGGGACAAAAACAAGCCAGTGGAGGAAGTATAATGCTTTGGGCAATGTTCTGCTGGGAAACCCTGGATCCATTCATTCGTGTGCAGGAAACTATGACATCTACCACCTACTTAAACATCATTGCAGACCAGGTACATCCTTTTATGGCAAAGGTATATCTCTCTAGTAGTCCCTTCTTTCAGCAGGATAATCTGCTATGCCATACTGCCTGAATTGTTCGAGAATGGTTCGCGGAACACAAGAAAGACTTCCAGATATTGCCCTGGCCTCCAAATTATTCCCCAGACATCAATCCAGTCGAGCATCTGTAGTTTGTGTTGGAATAACATATCCAATCTGTGGCAGCGCAACCACATTCTTACAAGATTTAAAGCATCTGCTGGTAACGTGTTGTTACCAGATACCACAAGACACCTTTAGATATCTTGTAGCATCCATACCTCGCTGGTTAAGAGCTATTTTGTTGGCATGTGGAGGATTAACATCATATTAGGCAGGTGGTCATAATGTTTTTGCTCTTTGGTGTAAATACCCTTTCTGTTCATATGCATTACTAGAAATTAATCGGTACTTTTTGATATCTGACTGTGAGTCCTATCCCTATGTAACCTTGAATGTTACACTGGAAGTTATTAACATTTCTGAGATCTCCGATCTGAAGTACCTCTTTGAACTAGTTTTTAGCTCTCCAACACTCTGTATTGAAATTTAACTTTTGACCTCAACCCATCAGATCAAAATTTTCACTTTTCTGATATCTAAAACCCAAAATACCCTAGTCATCAAATTTTAACTCTCTAATACCAGTAAATAAAATTTAACTCTGAAGAACCCACCAGATTCCAAATTTTGCATTTCTGAGATCTACGACCTGAAATACCCCCAGACCCCATTTTTTAGCTCTTGCACTTGTAGATCAAAATTTGGCCTTTGACTTCAAAGTCTGTCTTAATCTGAAATTTTCTAACATTTCTGAGATCTACAACCTTAAACACCCTCAGACACTAATTTTCATGTTTCTTGCATATGTAAATCATAGTTTGATCTTTACATGACCTATGTTTGACCTTAAAAAACACATCCAAGGTCAAGCTTTAGATTTTTCATGAGATCTATGATCCTGATTACCACTTGGTGCAGATTTTCAGAACTCCGCCATTTCTTCATCATGGTTATAATTAGCATGATCCCCTGTCACTCATTCATTCAGTGAATCACTCACAATCATTTATATGAAATGATAATGGGCAAAACAGCATCATAAAATCACTAATACGGTGTTGGAACACCGTGAGTCCAGTACAGCCTGTGTATGTTGTGGCATAGAGTCTACCAGTGCCTGAAAGTCAGTGATAAGGATGTGACACCATTCATCCACAAAAAATGTGATCAATTCATGCTTATTCAATGGAGCTGGAAAATGCTGTCTGAGATGTCATTCCATAAATTCCCATAGATTTTTTTTTTGCTGGTAACTGTGGTATGTGAAAAAGTTCAGTCTTATGCTCCTCAAACCATGGGTGACCATATGTTATGCACACTCACCCCTTATTTGACCATTCTTTTTCCATCATTATTTATTTCAACACCACTTCACTCTATTAACTATTCAAACCTTTTCATCATGTCTTGCAAATTCTTAAAAATCCTTCTATTACAGCTTAACATTATATAAATCCTCCATATTTGTCCTCCATTATATCATGATGACTAGCACACCAAACACCAGCAGCTGCTACAACAGATGAACTTTGGCTACGTATCTACATATCGAACCTCATGGACTGACATTCCCCAAACACACATCTGACGTCTCATCCTCTCAATGCCAGACCATGTAGTAGTGGTTATTGCTGCTCATGGTGGCTACACAAGATACTGATTGCTTTGTATTCCACGAGTCTAACCGAGTTGTATTTGTAATCATTTGATCCTTGTAACATGCTATGTATTCACTAAGTATGGCTTTGATATCTCTTGTCTTTCCTGGTGTTGCACTTTTAACCCTTTGCACTCCAAATGTTTTTTTAGTATGACATACCAGTAACTCCAAAGGATTTTAAGCAAATTTAAGAAAAAAATATAGGCTATTTATAAAATTTTTATTTAAAAAAATGATAAGATGATGAATAAATGACATACAATTAATAGAAATATGTTTTTTATTATCTTTTTATGACAATATGTCACCGTAGCGGTGCCTGGAGTGCAAAGAGTTAATGACCTGCTGTGTATAAGGAAAGGTGACAAAATGCAGCCTTTATTGAACTCCAGTAGTAATGCTTAACAAATTGCTTCATGCTCCCATTTTACCTCAAGTTTCAATTTTAGATCATTCTCACATTCATCAGTTCACACAATGGAAAGCCATCATTATATTAACCAGCTTTTCTGATATGCCGCATGATCTCATGATCAATCACAGATTGTGTTAGTTAATAGCCTTTTTGAAATCTACAGACTGTTAACCAAAGGTTTTTGAAGATTTAATCATTTCTCAAGAATCTAAGTGAGAAAATATGGTTTATGAAGCTCCTACTGCATCTAAACTCACACTGTTCATTCTGTTGTCCATCAACCAATATTTAATTCTGCTAAGACCAATAATGCACAGATTTGGGCTGAAACATTTTACCTCTGAGCAGCACTTTATTTGCACACAATGTGTTAAATGACCAGATCACAAGGACTCCAAAGGCTCAGAGGAGGTTGGGGGAAGGGGACCCACTGGACAGCTGTTAGGAGACAGATGATTAGCCTCCCATCAAAGCCATTCAACATGTTCTTATGTACAGAGGGTATGGCTCTCTTGCACAACTAATGAAAGGTTTGATCTGATGGGATCATCTGATGAACAACAACCTTTCCAAGTTCATTGGTGTTGACTGGGGGCACATTGGGGGTTTCAATAATGCACAGAACTTGACTTGCAACAGAGAGTAGACTGATACTCTCTGTAATTATCACCATTCTTAAAAATAGGGATCTATTTAAAACCTTTAGAAATAACATTAAATATGAAACACTAAAGTTAGCCATGTAATAACAAAATCATACCCAGCTCTGAACATTTCAGTGATAATTTCATCTACTCCTGATGAGTCATGTAATTTAAATTTAGAGATAGCTAAAGTAACTTCATGTACCGAAATAGGGCCAGCATCACAGCAGTAATATATTTATCTTCATTGCAAACAATGGGTGTAGAACTAACCACATAGTTTAGGACATCTCTGAAATGCTCAACCCACTAGCCACAACAGAAACCTCACCCTTCAATAACCTTGCCTTCCTTATCCCTCAATCCCTATATGCAATTTTATTTTTCCCCACCTGAAATATTTCGTGTACACATTTGTGGTTTTTCTTATTGTCTTGTACTTTTAACTTTGGTTGCGGATTTCTTTGACTTTTAGATCATTTTTTTTATCCTTTACATCTCGTTTGGTGAATCATGGTCTTAGTTTTAGTTTTCTTTGCACCATAAAACCTAAACAACCAACCCACCTAAAATATTTATCATTTGTTATAATTCACCATTGTTGTATTATGTAGCAGCTTTCTCTGCTTTGTCAGCAAACCAAAGATTCATAGCATTCAGCTGATCATTAGCAACTTATTTAGCTCTTTGTAATGCTGTCTTAAGACCAGTAGGGTGTCAATACATGTAAGCTTCACATTTCTTTCTTTTAGAAACAAGCTGCATAGCCTTATTAAGTCAAATGACTCAAAACCCAATATCAGAAATAAATAATATTTAGAATTATTGAATTTCCAACTGTTTTTCATCACCTGTGGCCCACCATTTTGTCTAGAAATAGGAAAAGATTTAGCCTTTTCAATCGGAGAAAAGATTTTATTGTGTAAATGTTTTTATTAAATGGATTTCTTCTCAAATGATTTTATTTGTATAACTTAATTTTTTATACAAAATATAATTCCTTTTTGTGTCTTCTTTATTTTCTTCAGGCATAAAAGTCAAAATTATGTGTTATTAAGCACCTGCATCAAAATTAAATATATGGTTGCAAAGCTTACCAAATTTCATGAAGTGATCTACCAGCAATGAAGGTTGCCCAACCCTGGTTTATATTGCAAAATACTTTTTTAATTTGATGGGATTTCCTTTTTTAATTTTGAGAAATGTTTTAAAGTGAGAAATTCTGTTATCATTCCACCTGCTGTGAGGCAGCTGCTACAATCTGCATGCTAAGGCACATGCTATCTTGCACATCATGCGGAAACAATGTAAGAACTTAATTTAAAACCATTTCTTAAAATGCAAGTTCATTGTACTATGTGTTCATTATTTTGGTAAATTAATATTTATAGAAAGTAAACAGTGTATATTAAAATGCAACAAATGAGTAGCTGGATTTCATCCACAGTGATATCACCTATTTAATTTAACTTATTAATAAAAATATATATAATTCCTATTTTAGATTTATTAACAATGCGTGCTTACATAATTATATATATATATACTTCTATTTCACAGCTTGTAGTAACAGAGAAAACCCAGAATCTCAGACGTTTACAAGCACAAAGAAATGAGCTTAATGCTAAAGGTACAATGACTGTTTCATTTCTACTAACTTTTTTTTTGTTAAAATGACATTACTTAGAAGTAACTTGTTATCATTGAAGTAAAATTCATCATTGGCAAATTTACAAAGCTTGACCTACTCATGCAACAAGCTTATCTACATATCAACTAATGAAAGGTTTGATTCAACAAAGCTATACTAATGCTCAAAATTAAATGATAGTGGACAAAAGTATACATTATTCAAAATGGTTTTCAGTAAATAAAATTGTATGTCATAAGGAAAGGTATTGTGACATATCTCTCAGTAACAGCAAGTGGGATAATGATGAAATCATGTAACACATGTATGAGAGTTACATATGAGAACATGAGTTCCCATAATGTAGGTGCCAGCATTAGGAGACAGAAGATATAAATAAGACATGTGATAGCTGATAACCAGGCAACTCATGTAACTTTCTGTTACTACTCACAAGGTTGTTGGTAAGGTTTTGTGGAAATAAAGCCCACCCATCCACAAGAGCAGATCTGAGCTTATGGAGGATTCTGAGAGGGAGTTGGCATCTTACAGTTCACCTCACCAGGATTTCTCATGCATTCTCAATTGGATTCAGGTCAGGAGATTTGGCTGGTAATCCATCCTATGAATATTTTTCACTTTCAAGGAAATCATTGACAACATAAACTTTATGGGGATGGATTATCTATAAAAGCAAAATCAGAGCTGAGAGCACCCTTGAAAAGCTTTATACCAGGTACAAGTAACTCACCTCTGTATCAGTGGTGGATTAATGTATCTGAAGACTCGAGGAACAAAAGATTTGAGAGGTCCTAAATTGTCTGGGAGTGTGTGTATGTAGGGAGAGAGGGTTGTTCACACTACAAAAATTTTTGCAACTGATGAATGGAAAAAAAATTATGCAGCAGCTTGAATTGAATTTCAGAAATGCATAAGTAGAAAATTTAATATTATATAAACTTGCATCATATAGTGAAAAATAAACAAAAACATATTTATAAGCAAAAAAAAAACTGTTCATTTTGGTGTATTTAACAAAAATCAGATCACATAATTGGTATTAACCTAAGTAAAAATAGAAGATACGTACCTAAATAATGTATACTGGTGTGAAATATTTTAATATAATGCTAAAAAATAAAATTGATTTTTGAAGCTTTCATGAGTGTCGAGGTCCTAGGTGAGGCACCTCATGCACCTATGTAGTAATTTGCCACTGCTCTGTATCGCTGAGCAGAGTGCTTCCCTGAAAGATATGAAGTTCTGTCATTTGATGCTAGCCCAGACCATCACACTACCACCACCAAAATGGTTTCTTTTTCTGATGTTACAATGATTGTGGCAAGTTCCTTGTATTCTCATATCCATTGAAAATCAATGTTCAAACTGTATCTAGCTTCATCTGTGAAGAATACATTTGCTTATAGACCTGTTCTCCAAAGTTGATGTTATCTGCCCCCAGGTTAAACAAGATCTTCTTTTAAAAGGATTTAAGAGGGACATAAACCATTATTCTTTGAGCACATAGACTTTGTTCAAGCAGCCTCCTGTACACAGCATATCTTAAAACTGTTGTCCCTGTGACACTCCAGTTAAAAAGAGCAGAAGTCGCAACATCTAACAGCAGATTTTTCAGCATTCATAAATCGTTGTTTCGGTCATAATAACTACAAGTAACTGCAATTCATTACTTATAGTACTTTTGACAAAGAGTAATGGACTGAAAGATGAGATGGATATATTTGCTCTAAATATGTTAATTTCTGGTGTGTTCCATTAGTACAGATTCATAATAGTCACTGCACCACTGGGTGAAACACATGATAACCAATAGCATAAAAAAATTATAGTGGATGGCATTATATGTTTTTTCAGTTTCAAGATTTATCTAGTGATAGCAGTCATTGGTTGCCATTACATACCCTATGCCAACTAACAGAAGTACTAAATGTCAGTATATTTTCATACATAATAAAACTTTTCCCCATTGAAGTTTTTTGTCATTATAACTACTACTTTCATTTTAATATTAATTGATAATTTTATTGTTAATTGATATTTACTAATGTAAGTATCATAATTTTTCATATTTAAGTCTATTTTCATTTTAAGCATTTTTTTTTATTTAGTTCGGATGTTGCGTGAAGAGTTGCAGTTACTTCAAGAACAAGGTTCCTATGTTGGGGAAGTAGTAAAGCCAATGGATAAGAAGAAAGTCCTAGTAAAGGTATGCATACTTCATATTTCACATGTTTAATATTTATTTTAATTTACCAATGTTTTGCACTATATGAAAAACTACCTTCTATCGTGATAATTCAAGCACAGCAAACCCTTGCCATTTAGAATTCAACAATAGTGACCAAGGTTTATTATTCACAATCCAGACCTTTTGATGTTTCAGTCATAAATCATGATCTACTTTTCTGAGGTCAACATGAAAAGCCTTCCATTCTGACCTCAGAACAACTAATATAAACTTGGCAGCACATATCTAAAGAGATACCTGTTGTGGACACCCACTATGTGCCATCTGCCATTTGTTTTTCAATTGTACCTGTGCAAACTTGCATTTTGAATTGTTTCTGATTTAAGTCACTGTGATTGTATAGATATGACTCAAACATAAGTGACAACAAACACACTCAAAGAAACAGTGTAAAATGATGTCATTAACTGAAAAACATTCAGATTTTAGACAAGCTTTAAGGTGGCTGAAGTGTTATGCAAATAAACAATTATTATTACATTAATGAATTGATTAGCTGATACATCAAAAAACGATGAGATAATATCATTCAACGTAAGTTGCAAAAAGTATCATTTGTTAACAGACACAACTTTGTTTTAGAAAAAAACAAAAAAAAATTTTTATAAAAAAAACAATCATTAATTACATTTTATACTGTTGGATTGTTTATCTTTTGTTTTAATATTCATATAGTTGACATAAAAATGAATTTTCAAAAAAAAAAGTTTTGTAATTCTCTCCCCACAACTCGCATCCCTAAACATCTTGTTTCTCATTGAAATGTGCCATTTGATATGTCAAGGAATGAACTCACGTGAATGGCAAAAGTTTACTGTGGCAAATCTGATAAAGACTGAACAGAAATAAGAAACAATAAAAACCAGTTATTTTAATTATTTATACTGAACATAGAAGTAAACTTAAGTTCTTAGGGTGAGCAGTCAAGGAGTTAATTCATTAATATTTTTAGGATAAAACTGTTTTAAATAAATTTAAAATGCCAAAAAAAGTTAAATCTTTTTATATTGTTTTAGTTCAATTTTTTTTTCTGATCTTAGCTAATTTTTATTGAGTCTTTGTGCAGTGTAAATAAAATAACAAATATATATTATAGGTTCATCCAGAAGGCAAGTTTGTAGTGGATATTGATAAGAATATTGACATAAATGATGTAACACCTAACAGCAGAGTAGCTCTGAGAAATGATAGTTATACTCTTCATAAAATTCTTCCTAACAAGGTATGTAGAGTGGAAAACTGTGAAAATGAAAATCATTATACTTATATTAAATACATTAATAAGAGAAAGCCTGTTTATGTATTATAACCCACATTTCAAAATTGGGATTTTGTAAAATTGACTTTGAATTTATGTTTTAATCCTTTTGCAGCTAATGGGATATATGGGTCTTAACATGTTAAAAAGTACTGGTGGGAAGTTATCCTATAGAATTACATTATTAAGTTGGCCCTGCCATTATTATCTTATTAACATATCTGGATTCCAGTATTAGTTTCAGCAATGCTCAGTGCAAATAAGCTTCAACAGAAGTCTTGAGTCTTTTTTTTGTTGGACAGATATATCCCCATAGTTGGTGTAACCCTACATAATTTACTTTTATTTAAAATGCCTCAAATTCACACCCAAAATGAATTAGAGTGAGCCATTGAAAGTTTGTTCAATATTGACCCTGATCCCTTTCACAAGATCAAAGCATTTGAAAAAACAAATATAACTTGTATTGAAGCTTTTCTAATCAAAATTTGCAAAATGATTATAAATAAATTCTTCAAGTTACCCAAAAAAGGGTTAACCAAGGAGTATTTGGCACATCGTAGTTATTGATAGTTTTATGCCAATAGTTATCAATATATTTATCAATTTCTTGCATTTCAGTAATAAATCAAAATTAGCATAAACTGTGATCTTGTAGTCATAATAGGTGGAATGATCTCACAGTTACTGTTAGGTTTTTGATTTTGTTAACAAGCCTTTTAAGGAATCTCTTCAGAGGAAATATCTGAAAAGCTTTTATTTTCAGAGCATCCCCTTACACAAAATGGGAAAATTAAATAGGAGTCTGTTAGATAATTTTTGTCATTGGGTTTTAGTTCTGAAGAGGGAATATTAATGGAATACATATGATATGTTGTAAGAGGAGGATGAAATTGACAATAATAGCAATGATGACAATAGTATTGAAAGTGATAAAAATGTATGAGATTCATAATCTGATGCTCTCAGGTTCAAATCTCACCCTGGTGCCAGTGTTGAGAATTTTCTCTGTTAACTCCATTCAGCCCCCAGGGAGAGAGGTGACACCATTGTGCTTGAAAAGTCTGCTGTCCTACAGATTGGAAATTAAACATAGCCTTGTATAGGAGACCCATACCCTGTGGGCTTTAAAGATCACTCTGGATGACCTTAAAGGGGGGGCTTCCATCTGTCTCCTAACAGTTCCAATGGATCTCCTTCCCCAGTCTTATCTGAGCTCTTGGGGTCTCTGTGACCTTGCCATTTAGCTTATTGTGTGCAAAAAAAAGTGCTACTCAGAGATAAAACAACTCGGCCCATAAAGATGTACGAATGACTAAATATGTTAGCAATGTGGTTATTTGAATAATGTGGTAAAAGATCATGTTAAATAATAAACATGACCTTTTACCACATTATTCAATTTATACAATATTGAATAATGTGGTAAAGGTGTGGTTATTTAAATAATGTGGTAATTTCTTGTGTAGTAATACACTATGCAATGTTATCGGTACTAATTTTTTTTTTCTAAAATTGTTTTTCTCTTAGATGCATCAACTTTGAAGGTATCACTTATATTCAAGTGTAATAAGCCATACTGGGCCAAATGCGATATTTTAATGGTGGTGAATGATTTTAATGTATTTTCATAGAGATGTAAATTCATTTCCCACTGTCTTTATGATTGAAAAAACAATTAGTGCATTGCTACTATTTTGTATTTTAAAGTGGAATTTATTAAGTGGTTGTGCTACTAATGTTTTGTACTGTTTGTATGTGAATATTTAGGCTTTTTCTGCAAATTCAACTTTATTCAAACAAACATTTGTGCATATATACATTATACATACACAGTCATATGACAATAATATGACCACCCATGGAATCACGGTGTACCTGCCTGGTGCGTCACAGAGTGCACATAACTAGGTCGACCACACAGAGATATAAGCGGCCAGCCAGGACAGATGAACCATAGTGCGTAATATGAGCACAATGGGCAGAGGTATTGATTTGATGGACATTCTAAAAGGAATGAACATCGGCTACTGCGCCAAGAGTGGAAACATCTCGGAAACAGCAGACTTCGTGGGCTGTTCGCAAGGTGCTGTAGTAAGGGTGTACCAAGAATGGACCACTGGCACACCGAGAACCTCCAGACATCGTAACTGTGGAACCCAAAGGCCATTGTCTCCTCCGTTGACTGGTAAAGGACAATTGACGTGCAACAGTGCAGCAATTGACTACTCAAATGAATGCTGGGGCACCCAGGTTCATGTTCCCGATAACAGTAGAGCGAACCCTGTTACGCATTGGTCTCCAGAGTCAACACTGTGTAAAGGTACCCATGTTAACCAAGGTCCATTGGCGACGATGCCTGCAGTTCGCACTGGACTACCTTCATTGGACAGTGGAAGAGTGGAAAAAGGTTGCCTTCTCCGATGAATCGAGGTTTCTACTTCACAGAAGTGGTGGCGGATATGGCATCAGACACATGAGAGCCAACACCCGGACACTCTTATCGGTCAAGTACAGGCTGGCAGTGTGCATGTCTGGGAGATGTTTTCCTGGTATGACCTGGAACTGCTGATACCACTGGATGGGTCCCTGAACACCAATGGCTACCTATCCATCCTCACTGACCACATGCATCCCCTCATGTTGGATGTTTACCCTGGTGGTTATGGTGTCTATCAACAGGACAATGTGCCCGGCCATGTCGCTAAGGTGGTGTGTGACTGGTTCCAGGAGCACGACAGCGATGTCTCCGTTCTCCCTTGGCCAGCAAAATCGCCCAACCTCAATCCCATGGAACACTTGTGGGACCATTTGGATCGCCAGGTTCGGTGTGCAGACCCACAACCATGTCATCTCTGGAACCTCCATGCTCTGCTGGACTCCGAATGGGCATGTGTGCCTCTGGCAACCTTCCAGGGCCTCATTGTGTCCATGCCCCGCCGTCTCGCCACTGTTTTCTGAACCAAGGGTGGTTATTCCCATTATTAGGTAGGTCATCATATTATTCTGATACGATTGTGTATATAATGTATATATTTATACACATATGCATCAATGCTTGCTAAATTATGATTGCCACCCTCCATGTTATATAAGTGGAAGCTAACTTTAAAGCTCTTTAACTTCTATGCTAAGTGTTTTATGAGAAAATGCAACAGAATTCATCTCAATCAAATCTATCTAAATCTCAATTTTCAGTCATGTTCGCTTTATACTTTAAGGAGTTATATAATTATAATTTTGTGGATAAAAAATGCCACTCAGAGGTGAAAACAATAGCCAGATGGATTTTATTGATATATTTTCAAACCAGCATTTATACATTTTATGGAATCTTGATTAAGTAGAAAATTTGCTTTCTTTCCTTTTTCCCCAACTCATTTTTATGGTTTTAATTAATAGTTAAGTAAGAATGGCATGATGGTTAGGAAGGTGAGCTAACTCAAAGCAAAAAAAGTTGTAGGCATTGTGCGTAGCAGTTTCAAAATGTTGTTTTCAATTTTTTTTTTCAAATGTTGGACTGTTGAACATAGCATTATATAGAAGTGGTGAATATTGCTGAACTTTTTAACTCCTTGTCATTAGTTTAAAATTAATGTCATACTTTATCCTTAAAAATGCTTTCATCTTATTGCTACTAAAAGCACAAAGGTGACTTCAGTTATTGGTCAGTTGAAAGCAGATGATAGCACTGAGTTTTTTGTTGATTTAATTCCTAAGCATACGAGTTGGTTATTTGCTCAATGCTTGAATATAGTAAACAAGCATTGAGCAAATATATATGCTTGAATATAGTAAACATTATTATTTTCAAGAAATCAAATTCACTGTTATGGCCAAAATATTTTGGCACTGAAAGAAAGCCAAAAGTATAACATATATTGGACAAACTGTCTCACATATAGATTGCTAAAGCAAAATGCAGTCTCTTAATCGCAATTAAATTTTACTAATGTTTCATACTTTGGAATCTGTAATAGTAGAATGTAATATTTGATCTGCTAGCATCAGTAGGGGACATTGATGGGCTTGGAAAGGCTACCTTCCATCAGATGGGACTTAAAGCCAGGTGCCTGTGTGTGGGAAGAGCCATACCCAGTGCACATTGAAGAACACACTGGATGGCTTTGACAAGGACAGATGGGAGGCTACCATCTGTCTCCTAACAGCTGTCAACTGGATCCCCTTCCCCCAACCTTCTCTCAGTCCTTGGGGTCCTCGTGACCTGGCCGTTTAGCCCATTGTGTGCTAAATAGTGCTGCTCAGAGGTAAAACAACCCAACCCCTTTAACCAACATTCTCTGTCATTGTGACCTTGTCCATTCTGTGTAAAAAAGTGCTGCTTAAAAGTAAAACAACAACCTTTGTTTAATGCAGAAGGTATGCTCCATTAAAATGTTACATAAAGCTACAACTCATTAAGTGAAAGTAAGTTTTTATAGGAAGTGAAATAAAAGACTATTACTTATTCAAATTATCTGGTTTTCCCTGACTACTAAAAAGTAATTAAGTCATTTTAGAACAAAAACTCCATATAACATACTGCATGTTGTATATAACAGACTAAGTATAGTTCCATGGACTGCTCCTTCATGTCATTTGCACAATTATGATCTTAATGCATGCACATTATATGATTATTAATTTTTCTGCTTGATTTACATTTGTAATGTAATAATAAACCTCTTTACTAAATTTCAATGCATTCCCTTAAAAATACTTCAAGTTATGTACGAATTTATACATTATCCTTTAATTTTGAGCACCAGTATATATTAGGATATATAAATCTCAGTAAACACCCGAGAGATATGCAAAAGATTAAAATGTATAAATTTATTGCTTAATAGTTGAAGAATTTAGATTTATATAATTTTTGTGTATTGTTTTATTGAGCAAACAATCACATTTATATATTATTAGCATATCACAAAACAATAATAAACAAGTAGAAATGCATTGATTCATTTTTTTACTAGGTTGATCCATTAGTTAGTTTAATGATGGTAGAAAAAGTCCCAGATTCAACATATGAAATGGTAGGTGGACTGGATAAGCAAATTAAAGAAATAAAGGAAGTGATTGAATTGCCTGTCAAGCACCCAGAACTCTTTGAAGCCCTTGGTATTGCCCAGCCAAAGGTAAATGTTTCTCAGTTTTTGAAATATATCTGATGCATTCAAGTTAATGTACATAACTTTTTCTCCAGTACTGTTAAATTTATGCAATTTCAAAATCACACCATTAGTGCTGCATTCATATAAGGTGACTTCAAAGACAATTGAAAAATTTCAAGAAAATCGATTTTTAACATTTATGAAATAAATTTCGTTTTATAGAAATAAAATTTATTTCATGAATGTTAAAAAAATTTAAATATAAAAAATTATTATATTTAAAATTATTATATATAAAATATTTTAAATATTAAAAAAATTTAATAACTCATAAAATAAATTTCATTTCATAGAATTTAATTTCATGAATCATCATTTCTAGATAAAAAAAAATATATTCCCATATACCCATTATGCATTTATTTTTGAATTAATTTGTTTGAATCATATGCCAGAATTTTAAAGGTCACAAAAACCAAACTTAGGCTACACTTTAATACTGCTATATGTATTTTAATGTAAATTAGAACCTCATCAATTCTGCATCCTTGGGACCTAATATTAGCCAGATTTTAGAAAATTGCAGTTTTTTTTAAATGCTGCCATAGCCTAATATTGTTTTGGATAAAACAAAAGTAGGCTTTGGTAATCTATATATGTAAATAAACATGTAAAAATATTAACACATTATCTTCAACCCTTCAGTGCAAGCTCCTGTGAAGGAGCTTGCACTGAGGCTTTCCTTGTGAAGGTTCTGCTTGTTCGGGTACCTTCACAGGGTCCCTTGTGTCATACTCTCACCCATGTGTTTGCCATGTGCACACACCTGTGTCCTGGGAAAGAAGGATCCTGGTAGTTGCTTGAGGATCCTTGTCTGTTCTCTTCAGCTCATGACTGGCGGGGTCCTATTTGGCTGTCTTTCCATTGGACAGCCTATTCATCATGGGGTTGGGCATTGTATTCTGGGGTGGTCTCCCCAGGATCAATAAGAAGGTGGGCCAATTGTGTGCTATGGTGAGTACCTTGCCCATGTCCGGGCAACGGTTTGCGAGTTTCCCCACACATTTACTAATTTTGTAATTTTCTTTCTTTTGTGAGTATGGTTTGTTTTCTCACACTTTTTTATTTTTTCACATCTTTAATTTTGTGAGAACTCAAGTAAGTTTCTCACATTTCTCTTTTCCTTCTTATTTAGTTTTGAGGGCTTGACTCATTGGCTGTGTGAGTGTAGTGTACAGTCAGCCCTGGCACCTGATTGGATGGACTCCATGGTGGCCCTTGTTGCACTCCATGGTGGGTAGAGACAACAGGCACTGAAACACTCATAAACCAACCATGAATTCCATTAGAGGAAATTAATTGCACAACCCCCCTCCCCCATCTTCCCTGTCATCATCCATGTCTGTCTCTTCATCCTCAAGGTTCTTGATCATCCTTTCAACGGATGATCAGGTAATTGGGGACATGTCCCTTTTTTCATAAATAAAGTTCTGGAAGATCTTACAAGAGCTCTGAAATCAGTCAAGCTTCTAAGATCTGGTGACTGGAAACTGCTTGCTTGAAACATTCTGAGCTATTATTTAATGTTACAGCAATTTGTGGTGGGACAGTCACCATCACACCCCACAAGACACGCAATTCCTCCCTGGGCATGATCTCTGAGTGAGGCCTCCTCAAGGTTTCTGAGGAGAAAATCCTCTTGGAGCTGTCATCCCATGGAGTGATAACAAACCACTGGGTTTGTAATGCTGTGATGGGAAATTAGTACCCACCTAGGTACTAATACCATGCCTGCTGATTTCCATCAAGGCAGGCTACCTCCAATGTGAGGTAAGGCTGTATATCCCAAACCCTCTTTAGTTACTTTCAATGCCAGAAGTACGGCCATGTCCGCATAGCTTGTCAGGGCAAACCCACCTGTGCTCCTTGTAGCAGCCATGATCACCTCCATCCTGACTGCACTGCAGAAAGGCAAGCTGCGTGAACTGCAGTGGTGAACATCTGAAAATGAAAGGAACTCAGAAAATCAATGAAGTTCTTTACCATCAGATCCATCAAGCTCTTTCTAATACCAGCAAACTATCATCTGAGACACATTACTCAAGTTTAGGATCAGCATTGGTAGAACTAGTTTCAAGGGTTCAGGTATCTGCAATGGCTTCTGATCAGGCTCATCTGCCAACCCACAAATCGGAAGAAAACGCAGTTGTGAATTCTCTTTCAATTAAGGCCCACCAGTGCAAAATATCCAAAATCATAGCTAGAAGAAGTTTGGTTGATATAAGTATTCAACATTGAGACTATGGAGTTTGACTACTCCTCATCAGTTGGAAAGGAAAAGTCACTGAGGTCTAGGTCAGTGGACCAAGTTGATCTGGGAGTCTTCCCCTTCCATTCCTATTCAGGGAAGAAAATATCTCCCTGAAAGGTGCTAACAGTCTTCATTATGGTGAAGGTAAGACTGACTTTAGCTGATGTACTTAACCAGTTTTGTGCATCACCACAGAAGTATAGCACACAGTTCTCCTCATGGTTATACCTCACTAACATTTAAAGGCCTATCCAAGATTGTGTACAATAAACAATACAATAATATGCAATGTATGTAGACAGGATAACAGAATCCTAGGCATTTAATAGAAACTCGCATTTGAAATTGCATAATTTTAAAAATAAGCTTTTTCGGTTAAGATTAAGTTTACAGGAAAGTGTTAAAGATGGTAAAGATTTCAATTGATGCTTTAAATCATGATTTTCAATAATATTTATTCAATGTTTAAAGAATAATGACATATTTAACAGCAGTATCCATCAAAAGAATTTATATAAAGTATCACAAATTTCATTGAATGGTTTAGTATATAGGTCATTGTTTTGGTTTTAACTTTTATTTAACCTTCTAGGTAATTAAACTTTGTAAGATAGATTCTTGTGAACACTTGCTGTTAAATATTCCAGCTTTCCTATTACTTTAAATAGTGAACAAATATTGTTTAAAGTCAAGATTTCAAAGATTTTATTTATGTATTTCAGATCTTTAGTGGAATTTTTCCATGAAAGCATACTTTTAAGTTTATAAAATTTCAAATATGACTTTTTATTGACAGTGCAACATGTAATGAACCTTCATATGGTAGCTATGTTGCCTTATACCTTCTTGTGGACAATATCTTCCTTTTCCACACCCTTGGTTCATCCATTAACCTTCTCTATGGTCATCACTATAAGTCTCCATTAACCTTGTGTTTCAGATTCATCATTTCCACAGTATGTCTTCAGCTCTCCATATACCTCCTTAAGAGATTTGCATTGAGCTAGGTGGAAGCCTGGACAATGCATGAACTGGTGCTTATATTCACTAAAACTGAGATCTTCATTTAATCCACTTATATTCCTGAGCTGAAATTTAGCTGTAGTTCCAGACATTGACAACTCTGTCTGTGGGAGAATGCATTTTGCTAAGGTGAAGCTATTCTTATTTCAATCACAATCTCTAGTAGTTGTTAAAACGCCATTCTCCAGTAGCATTTAACTAACTGTTCTAACTAAAGGATCAACTTATTTTGTCCTGTTCATGTAAAGGTCACATTTTTTAAACCAAATCTCTCTTACTGGATCTGTTGCAAACAGATTTTCATTATAATGTCCACCTCTTATGTGATATCACTGTTTTTACTGAATGCATTCATGTGTTCCACTAAATTTAGGATTCTCTAGAAGTTTGTTATTGATATTTTGTTGCTGTATTTTGTAATTCAAAAGATAGTAGATATATATAACCTTATCTAATTATTGTTGTATGGAATTTTGGTAAAGTCAGATGAACATCAACTTGCTTGGTGTTAATTTTCTGCACCAACCTTCATTTGTTTAACTTCTAATACAACATGTTCTCAAGATATTAGTTTTCATGTAGACTTACTTTTACACTTTGTATAGTAGGTATCACTGATTCTCAAGTATAGCCACCATGTCAAAATAGCTTGCACAATTTTCAAAAATCCATAGTATTAAAACAAATTTCTCTTCTATGCTACCTATAGGATGGATAATTTCACGAGTTTTCGGTAAGGTTTTCTAAACACTGGTTCTAACTTCATAGTAAATTATGAAACCTTTTACTGGGATTTTTAAGTTTTTTTCAAATTATGTACTAATTAGATGTTTTATTAACAATTTTCTCATGCAAACTTTATAAACTTGTAATTCAAGATTTTTTTTATTTCAAAATTTTTTTGAATATAAACTTGTAATTCAAGATGGATTATTATTACAAAATATGTGAAATCTTTTAACAGTTCAGAATGAATTTGAAGCAGTTTGAATTAAAAGTTTGTTGCAGTCATTTAAACCATTGTTTAATGTTAAAAGTAGTTTATATATATTGATATAATAATTACTGAAAAGTGAGAATCTGTATCCATAGCATTGTTTTCTGTTGAAACCCCATGTTTTAGATTATGAAAATAATTATAAAAAGAGTATAATTTCTCTTGTTACCTAGTTCATAGCTACAAATTCAAATTTTCATGTTTCCCAAAAGTTAATATGTGACAAATACCTATAATGAAATCTTATTTTCACCAGGGAGTGTTATTGTATGGACCACCTGGAACTGGTAAAACGCTGCTTGCTAGAGCAGTAGCTCATCATACAGATTGTACTTTTATTAGAGTTTCTGGATCAGAATTAGTGCAAAAATTCATTGGTGAAGGCTCCAGAATGGTTAGAGAACTATTTGTCATGGCAAGGTAAGAAAAGTTTGTTGATCTGTATATAAATATATGTATATACACCCATCCCTCATTTACATGGTAGATTGGTCCCAGAAAATCACTGTGTAAATAGATCAACTTGTGGAAACAGGAGGATAGTTTCCCAAAAAACTGCCTAATGTTAATAAATTGTACATTCAAAGTTTTATTTATGCATTAATATTTACCACAAGTTTTGTTTAGCTGTTATAATAAACATTAATATGTAAATTTAAAAGTAAAAAATATATATCTAAATTTAATTAAAGATTTACATAAAAAGTTGTTAAACAAATATTTGACTTAAAATTTACCAAAAATGATATTCTATACCTGTAAATATAATACAATGAAAAATCAGCACAAAATTTAAAATCTATTAAAAAAAAATAATATGAATGTTCATGTAAACTTACTTCTGTATTTCAGCTTTAAGATTTTCACAAATATATTTGTTAATCAACCTATTATGCAACATGAAATGTATGTCACACACAACAACCAACTTTGTATTCTAAAAATTATATATTTATATATGCACTGAATGAAAAATTTCACTATTTCATAATATTTATTATATCTATAGGCATAAAAATAAATTGTACAGTATAAAAACCAAGTTTACCATCATAAAAACAAAATTGTTTGCATTTTCTTGATCATATTAAACCAAAACTGTCTAAATCAAGTGATGGATGCATATATTTTATAATACACATATATGCATAAATATATATGTATATGCATTTATAATATATATCCAGACTATTAAAGTAGTAAATAGTTTTTAAATTGTATAAATGGAAAAACAAATTTGAAACTCTGTAACTTCTAAAATAAGCTTTTTCTATTTAGAAAAAAAATATATATATGTAATTTCAAAGCTTTTAATAGTTCTAAATCCAAAATTTTAACAATATTTTTTAAGCATTTAGTGTTATTAAAACTATGGCTTTAAAAATAGTGTTTCTTGTGATGAGAATATTTTTCAAATTGATAAAGCGGGTGGGGGGGGGGGTTCAATTCATTCCCTGCCCTCATTCAGCAAGGGGAACTATGATTGGAAATCTGCTTGCTGTCCATCAGATGGAATATTAAGCTGTGGCCTCATGTGCAGGAGAGCCATACCCTGTGCACTTTAAAGAACACACACTGGGTGGTTTTAATTGCCATCTGTCTCCTCACAGCTGTCCAGTGTTAACCCACTGTGTGCAAAAAAAGTGCTGCTCAGAGGTAAAACAACCCAACAACTCAAATTGCTAACAACTGACAGTATTTGCACATACTTTTAAAACTATATATATTTAGAAAACAATTTGATACATAGTCAGTAGTAAGGGACTTGGGGTTCTGGAACAATGTTAAAGTATAAGGAATCCCATGTTAACCTATGGGAGACTTTTCGGGAGATCATCTTTCAAACTAATTTTCAGAAAAATTCTCTGTGCAAAAGACAGGAAATGATTAGTTTTGTTGAGAAAATGTTGCAGTCATCATAACACTTCAATGAATTATTGGGCTGTAAAAATGGGTAAATCAGAGAAGGTCAGAAAGCAAGACGGTTTTGGGAAATTAGTTTAAAAAAAACAACAATTCAAGTTTTCAGGGGGCTGGGAGAGAAAAATATGATGGAAAGATAGATTTTGAAGTGATATACACAGTCATAGAATAATATGTCCACCTACCTAATAATGGGAATAACAACCCTTGGCCCAGATGACAGTAGCAAGACTGCGTGGCATGGACACAATGAGGCTCTGGAAGGGTGCCAGAGGCACATGCCTATTCAGACTGTATCAGAGCACGGAGGTTCCAGAGATGACATGGTTGTGGGTCTGCACACCAAATCTGTTGATCCAAATGGTCCCACAAGTGCTCTATGGGATTGAGGTCGAGCGATTTCGCTGGCCAATTGAGAACAGAGACATCGCTGTCGCGTTCTTGGAACCAGTCATGCACCATCTTAGCAACATGGCAGGGCACATTGTCCTGTTGGTAGACACCACCAGGGTAAATGTCCAACATGAAGGGATGCATGTGGTCAGTGAGGATGGACAGGTAGCCATTGGCGTTCAGGAACCCATCCAGTGGTACCAGCGGTCCCAAGTCATACCAGGGGATGTCACATGCACGCTGCCACCGCCAGCCTGTACTTGACCGACAAGCGTGTCTGTGTGTTGGTTCTCGTGTGTCTGACGCTGTATCCGCTACCGCCAGTCACTTCTGTGGAGGTTCCGAAAGGCAGGAAGAAAGGGTATCAGGATATTTTTCAAGATGTAATGAAATAGTCAGTTTGGCTGATAATTTAAGCTTATTTCTGAAATATCCGTATGAAAAAAAACAAAGATATAGAAAGTTTTGTGAAACGGAAGTGGATGGGGTTCGACAAAATAATTTCACTAGAAATTCAAATGTCACAATATAATACAGCTGGTGCATCTTTCATAGATTTACCAAAGCATTTAAAATTTACCAAAGAAATAGTGAATGTTCAAAACTCTGACAATAAATGCTTTCTGTGGTCAATATTATCTGCTTTACATCCTGCTAATGATAATCCTCATTGAACGGAAAACTATAGGCATTATGAAAATGATTTGGGCACATCATCACCCACTTATCCAGTAACATCAATCAAATTCCAAAACTTGAGGAATTAAACAACCTCTCTATTAATGTAATGGTTTCTAAGAAAAATGGTTTAGAAACATGTTTCAGAGAATCATGCTAAAACCCCATGCATCTACTACTTTTAAAAGGGAGTTCTGGGGTTCATCACCACTAGAGAGAAATCCACTACAATCTTCAATCACATATTTTCATAAAAAGTTTATTTAAGAAGTTATTGAGTTCTATAACTGAATTGCTATTGTCATAACATGGCACTGTACCTAACAAAGTGGTCACTGAGTGTGTATATATACATGCATATAAATGAAAGTTAAATATAATTAAACATCTGATATAAGTATTTTCATGTTTATAAAGCTGTGTTTGATATGAAAAGTATTTTTCAAATAACATAGAGGAAACAACTTAGAATTTAAAATATTTATGCTTGATCTGTATGCTAAAGATATGAAGAAGCAACTTTAGTTCGTAACATTTGGCACTAAGCAGATATGTATACTTTATTTATTTCAGAGAGCATGCTCCTTCTATCATATTCATGGATGAAATAGATTCTATTGGTTCTTCTCGAATTGATGCTGGTTCTGGAGGGGACAGTGAAGTTCAGAGAACTATGCTGGAGCTACTGAATCAGTTAGATGGTTTTGAAGCTACAAAAAATATAAAAGTATGTTGATCATTTTGTATTTCATTGTTAGTAGATGCAGAGATATTTTTTTCAAATAACATATTTCACCCCCAAAAACATCTGAATATTTCCCTATTACATCAAATGAAAGCTTGTGGCATAGGCTATGTATTAAAAAGAATTGCTCCTTTTTTCAAAATGGGAATATAAAATTTTTGTTGCATCTTAACTCTTGAACCTAAGGTTCTAAGTAATCAAGTTATATATCAAATAAAATTTAAAAATTTCCCCATCTCTTTTGCCCCTTCAGAAAAGTGGAATGGATAAATGTTTTTGTGACAACTATTTCTACTGGAGAGTAATAAATTCAAAAATTATTATCTTCCTTTAAATCTTTTCTTTATCTGCTCTTAAAAATAAAAATATTTTCAATGGTTATATAATTTGCTCAAGTCAAATTAATTTCAATAGATGATGAGCAGCATATAAAAATTACTGTCACTCTGTAACTTAGTAATGGTTTTTATTATTTTTAGAAATGTATATGGGAAGAAAGGGTTTATTTTGGACTTTTCTGGTTAGTGATTCAGGTTTGTTTTTCTTCTCAAACTTCTTTTTTCCCAAATTGCAGAAAAGTAGAATACCGTATTTCTTCGATTCTAAGATGCACTTTTCCCCCCATATAAATGTCTATAAAAACGAGTTGCGTCTTAGAATCGCAGATTTTTTTCCCCCGAACTTTGCACACACACCACACGTTTTCTTTTTACACACTCCAAGTTTGACCGTTATTACATTCTCCAATTTCATTGGAGAATAAAGTGCCATGGTTATTTTCCCTTACTTTCCAAATGTGAAGTCACCATTATTTCATTATAGTGGAGCTCTGTGAGTGAATTATAGTGAGCTTGGAACCTGGCTGTTGACTGACAACCTTCCGCTGACACCTTCCGAAAAAATTAAGAAAGTGCAGGTGTCAAAATTGGCGAAATGGATATCAACAGCTTGGAAGCTAATCCCAGAAAGAATAGTGCAGTACTCATTTAAAAAATGTTGCATCACCAACGCTCTTGATGGCTCAGAAGAATCAGACTCTGATATTGATGCAGATATAACGGCCGGAAGAATCAGACTCTGCTGTTGATTCAGAAGGAAGTGATGAATAACATACCTACTGATAAATAAGTACTGTTGTTAGTAAATTGAATTCTATTATAATAAAAATATTTGTTAGATAATTTTAGCGTTTTATTTTTTTCTTCTTAGAATCAAAGTTTTTTTTTCTGTTGGTGGTACTTAAATTTAAGGTGCGTCTTACAATCGATGGTCTTGGAATCAAAGAAATACGGTAGTTCTTGGATCACACATATTGAGATTTCATACAACTGGCTGCAATGCTGATAATATGCAAGTGACAATTAAACTGGAATTTTTAATTTAATAATATATAATGTAGGAAACCTTTTGTAACTTTAATATAATACACTCTAATAGCACACCAAAGTAAGTGGAAAAGTGTCAAGGGATAATTATTTCTTATTTTCATATTTTTTATATTTCAATGGCAACAAAAAAAGTAAAAAAACTGATCTAATGTAAATAATAATTCATTCCGATTGATTTACCTTCAACAATGCATGTTGACATCATGCTTGATAGTTTTCACAGGACATCCCAGTAAAAACATATGACTCTTGATTAACTGAAGAACATTAATCTCTCTTTTTTAACAGATTTGACACATTTTCACTCCCCCATAATTTTACAAATACTTGACCACCGGGTCCAAATTTTTTTTATTTTAACCCTTTCCACCCTTTGTTGTTAAAAATTCAGTTCTTTACCTATCTAGAACCCAATTTTCAATCTTACATCACTTTTTCTCCCATTTTTATTTTTTGCATTTGAGATTACGATTTAAACTAGCTACTTTTTTTTTGCTCCAGCTCTGGTCTTGATAAGAGACTTCTATGTGTCTCTAAGGTAAACAATGCAATAAATCCTTTTGATTTTACAGTTGTCCTGAAGGTTAATATTGTATCTCTGTGCTTTGTGTTAATGGCAGAGAAGGGTCACTGTACAAATGTAATTTTTGGAGGTTCATAACTATTTTCATTACATTTTTGTACATTTGTGGTCAAATTCTGCATCCTCCAATAGATGGGTTGGGTTGTTTTACCTCTGAGCGGCACTTTTTTTGCACACCATGGGCTAAATGACTTTTTTTGCACACCATGGGCCAGGTCACATGGACCCCGAAGGCTCAGAGAAGATTGGGGACCCACTGGAACAACTGTTGGGAGACAGATGGTAGCCTCCCGTCAAGGCCATCCAGCATGTTCTTTAACGTGCACAGGGTATGGCTCTCCCGCACAAGGGGCCACGGCTTAACATCCCATCCGACGGACAGCGGCCTTTCCAAGCCCATCGGTGTCCCCTACTGACTGTGGGCAGAGCGGGAAATTTTGCGGAGATAAATCTCAATGCTGACCCAGCTGAGACTCGAACCTGGGAACTACAGATTACGAGCCTGGCGCGCTACTGACTGAGCCACCCCCGCCCCCTCCAATAGATGACTAAATACATAACATAATATAGCCCCCTCAATTTACACTCTTTTTCCCAGAAAAGTGTAAAATAAGGGTGCAACACTAATTTGCACCTATAGAGAGGTATGTCATGATAAATCTGACTGGAATACATATGTTATAGGATAACTGGTTGTTCTTCTATTATGTGTTTTTGTTTGTAATTATTCTGGAGCTTTATAGGAATGTTCTGAAAACTGGAAAGGGTTAATGAAGATTTATTGTGAAAAAATCATGGAAAATTATAGGATTCTAATACTTTAAGGAACAGAAACCTAATACACGAAGAGCCAAAACATTATGACCAGTGCATCTTTATACTAATCAAAGCAACTGCAGGTAAACGATGCCACGTGTGAAGGTCATGAAATGGTATAAAAAACACCTGATACTGAACTCTGTTAATCAGTGTTATTCTTGTTCTTAAGATGGGAAAGTCAGTGGACCTAAGTAAGTTTGACAAAGGCCAAATTGTAATGGGCAGACGACTGGGTCACAGACGGCAAAGCTTGTGGGATGCTCATGATCAGCCATGATTAGTATCTTCAAAAAGTGGTCTGAGGAGGGGAAAAACAACGAACCGCTGGCAAGGTGTGGGCCGACCAAGGCTCATCGATAATAGAGGTGAACAAAGGCTATTCCTATGGTATGACCCAACAGAAGGGATACTATGCCGTAATTTGAATTTGCAACTCGTCCGTAATTTTAATGCTGGTGATGGAAGTAATGGGTCATAACACACAGTACATCAAACCCTGCTGAAAATGGGGCTGCATAGCTGCAGGCCACTCGGAGTGCCCATGCTAACCTCAGTTCACCATTGAAAGTGCCTACTTTCGGCACGCAAGCATCAAAACTGGGCCTTGAATGATTGGAAGAAGTCATCTTGTCTGATGAATCTCCTTTCATGTTGCACCACATGGATGGATGGGTACATGTGCGTCATTTACTTGGGGAAGTGTTGGCACCAGGATGCACCTTGGGATGAAAAGAAGCCAATGGAAGAAGTGTAATGCTTTGGGTGATATTCTGCTGGGAAACCCTGGGTCCAGCCATTCATGTGCAGAAAACTTTGATGTCTACCACCTACCTAAACATCATTGCTGACCAGGTACATCCTTTCATGACAACTGTATTTCCCTCTAGTAGTGCCATCTTTCAGCAGGATAATGCACCATGCTACACTGCCTGGATTGTTCGAGAATGGTTCACAGAACATGAGGAAGACTTCCAGGTATTGCCGTGGTCTCCAAATTCCCCAGACATCAGTCCAATCGAGCATCTGTGGTTTGTGTTGGAACAGCATATATGATTCGCGGTGGCTCAATCACGTAACTTACAAAAGTATAGGATCTGCTGATACCAGCATGTGGAGGACCAACATCATATTAGGCAGGTGGTCATAATGTTTTGGCACTTCAATGTATATTATATAGCTGAATAAGCTCTTAATAATTTGTTCTAATTTACTGAATGTAAAGTGTCATATAAATTCTTGTTATTAAAAAAATCTGTCACGGTGTAATAAGATATTAGAAACAGTGAAAGATAAAGTTAAAATCCCCTGTTTTTTCATCTCAGGTTATAATGGCAACCAACAGAATAGATATTTTGGATCCTGCACTTTTGAGACCTGGACGAATTGACAGAAAAATTGAGTTTCCACCTCCAAATGAAGAAGTATGTATATTTTGCATTTGTTTTCTGTGTAATTTTATATGCTCAGTGGCCAGTGATCTAACTAATGCTATTTGGGATCTCCTCTGGCTTAAGTAATTGACTGAAAATGATGTGCATGAATGTTACTAAGTTAGGAAATACTCTGTAGATATGGTCACCCAAGATTACTGTATTGCACCCCACAGTTGAGTAACAATGACTAGGTATTATTGAATTTCCTGTCCCACAACATCTGACATATGTTTGATGGAGTTGAGATCTGGGGAATTGACTGGCCATGTGAGGAAGTTGAAGCTATCTGAATGTTCTGCAAACCATTCCTTTTCAATAAGAGCCAATAATGTGGTGTGCATTGTCTCAATTAAGGATGCACTTGATCTGGGACTGTGTTTGAAAGATCTGCATCCTTCATATGTTTTCAAATCTCTTTCAGTGGTCACATTGCACATCAATAGAATATCCCCAAGACCATCATGCAAAAGGAAACATTCCTTGGACTAGCATACTATTTTCCAATTATTCAGGTCCAGACTTGATGTTACTGCCATCATGCAAGTTACAGTTTTGGTGTTGTGAGGTTAGGAGCAGATATCATTGTAGGTATCTACTCTGAATGATAGTTTAATGTACTGTCCTATTGAAAATTTCTTGTAACTATCTAGCATTTTATAAGGTCCATTCAAAAGAAAGTGGACAAGTTGGAAATGAAGTATAAATCATTTATTCAACTGTTCATATTCATGATGTCTATTAAAACATTAACCCCCACAATAAATTAGCAATATGATAATTATATAGTTAATTTTTGCAACAGCCAAAATCACTTTCCCAGAGTGACTTTGACTGTTGCACGAGGAAGTCTATGTCTCTTCATCTGACTTCACCTGCCTTCTTTTTATGGTGTTTTCTTGAGATTCCAAAATGTAAGAATCTAACAGGGGAGATGCCATGACTACAAGGAGGATGTTTCAGGCATTCCCAACCATACCTCTTTATGTTACTATTACTTGGGTAGTATGGGACTTGGGCATTGTCAAGTAACAACTGTTTTATTGAAGAGTACTGAGAGCTCTGACTTTAATGCCTGTATTCAAATGCTCTTAGTTTTGTAATATTGTAAGTTGAATAGCGTGTATATTCAACTGTGTGTATATTCATCCCTTCTGTTTGCTCATACCATAGAGGATAAGCCTTCATTGATCTCTAGCATTGATGAGCTGTGGTTGGACCACACCTTGCTGGCAGTTAATTTTTTTTTCCCTCAGACCATTTTTTTAAATAATGTATTTACTTGCATTATGTTGCACTCACCACTTTACCCTGATTATTGTTGCTGTTGCCCGGTCTTTCACACCCCTGTCTGGCTCTCCACTGCTAGTTTCATATTTATACTTCTGGCAGTGTTTTCCCATAAGACTCCAGGCACAATAGCAGAGATCTTGGTCAGAACCTGTCAGTTATGTTTTTCCAGAAATCACAAGGAGGAAGCTGTACTTGCTGAGCTCCACTTAAGGCATTCGTTTCTTCAGTGGGTAGACAGTGAACCTAATTGTGGGTTTTTGATATTGTTTTAACTATTAAACATATTTTAATTGATTGAATTGCTTTTAAACTCGGGCATCATTTATATTTTAACTTTCATGATTTTACATCTGAGCCCCTTACACCTAGACATATTTTTATCAGATCATTGTTTTGCTAACCCTTTTTTTATTTCAATTTTTATGAAAAAAATTTATTATTTTTTTTTTCAATATTTAATTTTACTCAACTATAATTTTACTTTGTTGTTTCTTTATATACCTAACCCTGGTCTTCTACACCTGTGTTGTTTTTATTTATGTACACCAAAGAGCAAAAACATTATAACCACCACCTAATATGATGTTGATCCTCCACGTGTCACCAAAACAGCTCTTACCTGGCAAGACATGGGCACTACAAGATTTCTAAAAGTGTCTTGTGGTATCTGGTACCAACATGTTACAAGCAGATCCTTTAATTCTTGTAAGTTATGTGATTGAGCTGCCCTGGATCGGATATGTGTTCCAACACAAACCACAGATGCTCAATTGGATTGATGTCTGGGGAATTTGGAGGCCACTGCAATACCTGGAAATCTTCCTCATGTTCTGTGAACCATTCTCACATCTGGGCAGTGTGTCATGGTGCATTATCCTGCTGAAAGAAGGCACTACTAGAGGGATATACTATTGCCATGAAAGGATGTACTTGGTCTGCAATGATGTTTAGGTAGGTGGTAGACACCATAGTTTTCTGCACATGAATTACTGGACCCAGGGTTTCCCAGCAGAACATTGCTCAAAGCATTACACTTCCTCCACCAGTTTGTTTTTGTCCCACAGTGCATCCTGGTGCCAACACTTCCCCAAGTAAACGACACACACGTACCCGGCCATCCACATGGTGCAACATGAAAGGAGATTCATTGGACCATACGACCTTCCAATCATTCAAGGTCCAGTTTTGATGTTCGCATGTCCATTGTAGGCACTTCCAACAGTGAACCAAGGTTAGCATGGGCACTCAGAGCTGACTGTGGCTACGCAGCCCCATTTTCAGCTGGGTTCAATGTACTGTGTGTTGTGACACATTACTCCCGTCACCAGCATTCAAATTACGAGCAAGTTGCACCACAGTATTCCTTCTGTTGGCTCGTACCATACGGGATAAGCCTTCACTCACCTCTAGCATCTCACCATGGTTAAATCATAATAAAATCTATTTAAATGAGAAAAAACAAAACTGATGATTATTCATTCACCAGGATTTCATATTCATCAAAACCTCTTTATCAAAACTCATAAAATAAATTGCAGAAAAAAGGATGCTTCAAATTATGAATCATTATGTAGTTGCCCACTTGTTGAGCAAGTAAATAAAATAAATTACTTCGGAATCATTTTTGATGAATATTTTAGATGGAATGCCCATATATCCCACATATGTGAAAGCTTGAGAATATCAGCGATAAAAATTAAAAAATTGAAATACGTATTAAATATGGAAATCTGTGTAATATTTTATAAAGCACTCATCATCATCATCATCATCCTCAAGCAGCCATGGGCTACGGAGGTCCAACCAGACCGCGCAGTTTAATTCTCCAAGCATATCTGTCCTGAGCTACATCTGCTGCATCCGGCCACTGTACACCAATTCTAACAAGGTCCTGTTTGACATTGTCTGCCCACCGCATCCTAGGTCTCCCCCTCCTTCTGAGGCCTCTAGGCACACTGTTCATAACCCTATTCGCCAAACTATAATTATCCATATGGGCAACATGGCCAAACCAGCGGAGTCTCTCTCTGCACAATATGCTGCTTAAAGGAGGTTGCAGACTCCTTTGCCTAACCTCATCATTAGTTACAAAGTTAAACCACCTAATACCCAAGATACTGCGTAAGCATCTAGAATCAAAAGCATCTAGTTTCCTGTTATCTTGCTTACACAGCGTCCAAGTTTCACTACCATAACTAACCCTAGAAAGAACCAAACTATTATACAGTCTAATTTTAGTCTTTAGGTGTATACGCCTATTTCTCCACACTCTCCATAGGTTCTTAAAAGTCCCAGCAGCAATCCCTATTCGTCTGTTAATCTCATGCCGCACATCACCATTATCTGTTACATAGCTCCCAAGATAATTAAACTGTGACACCTGCTCAAGACTGCAACCATTCAGATTAACTGAATCACAGCCTGCCTGACCAATTTTCATCACTTTAGTTTTCTCTCTGTTTATAACCAAACCTACTGTACTACCAGTCTCATCAACAGTTCGAATGAAAGAGTTCATCTCATCAACATCATTTGCCAAAAGGGCTAAATCATCAGCATAATCTAAATCAGAAATTTTCGTATCTCCAGCCCATTTAAGGCCAAAATCTTTCCCTTGAAGTGAATTTCGCATAACATAATCAACAACCAAACTAAAGAGAAAAGGAGACAAAATGCACCCTTGTCGAACACCAGAAGTAATGCTAAACCAATTGCTACAAGACTTACCAACTCTCACACATGACTCAGTGTTATTATAGAGAGCTTTCATTATGTTAACTAACTTGTCTGGTATACCATATGATTTCACAATCAACCACAAATTATGACGATCAACAGAGTCGAAAGCCTTTTTGAAATCAACAAAGCTAGCAACCAAAGGTTTCTGAAACTCTAAACATTTCTCAAGAATCTGCCTAAGTGAAAATATCTGATCTACACATCCCCTACCACTTCTGAATCCACATTGCTCATCACGCAATTGCCTGTCAACCAGATTCTTAATTCTATTAAGCACAATCATGGAAAGAACTTTACCTGGAACGGAGAGTAGGCTGATACCCCTATAGTTATCACAAGAACTGCGATCACCTTTTTTGAAAATAGGGATAATAATAGCTCTGGTAAAATCTTTAGGAACCATGCCTTTATCATAAAAGTTATTCAAAATTTCAGTCATCCAAATGGTAACTGAAACATTCCCAGCTCTAAGCATTTCCGTAGTAATTTCATCCACCCCTGGGGATTTATGAAGTTTAAGTTTAGAAATAGCCAAACTAACTTCAGATTGTGTTATAGGGCCAACATTAAAGCCAACAATGCATCTATCATCATTGCAAACAATGGGAGTAGAACTAACCACATTGTTTAGAACATCACTGAAATGCTCAGCCCACCTAGCCATGACAGAATCCTCATCTTCTATAACCTTGCCTTGTTTATCCTTCAATCCCTGTATACCTGTTCGTTTTCTACCACACAAAACATTAACTATCTGGTACAGCTCTCTGCTGTTGTGCTGTCTAACTGCTTCCTCAGCTTTGTCAGCAAGGCCATCAAGCCAAAGATTCTTATCAGTAGCTAACTGATCCTTTACACGTTTATTAAGTTCTTTGTAATGCTTTCTATTAGGACTAGTAGGGTACTGATTAAGGACATTCCTGCAGTTCCTTCTTTCTGAAATAAGCTCAAGTGCCTTATCGCTTAAATAATTCTGCCTCCTCTGCTCCTTTTTCCCTAAAAGAGTACTGTTAGTTTCCAAAAAAGCCTGTTTAAAATGGCCCCATTCTTCCTCAACTTCAGTATTAAGCAAACCATGACTGTCATAATGACTAAGTAACCTATCGTGGTAAGCTTTAGCTATAACTGGGTCTTTCAGAGCTTCAGTATTAAAGGTAAATTTTTTAACCCTGGCACAACACTTTTTAAGTTTAAGTTGCAAGACACTTTTAACCAGGTAATGGTCAGATCCAATTTCAGCTCCCCTATATGCCCTGGTATTTCTAACAGAACTAGCCCATTTGCTGTTAATTAATATATAATCGATCATATTCTTATGCAGCCCATCAGGTGAAACCCATGTGTATTTATGTATGTCGCGGTGTTTGTAATATGTGTTAGTTATTCTGAAACCATTTAGTTTACTTACCTGTAGGAGATGTTGCCCATTGCCATTGCAGCTACCAATACCAAAAGGGCCTATTACTCCTCCCCAAAGGTCAGAGTCGGTACCAACTTTGGCATTGAAGTCACCAAGAACAAGGGTAATATCTCCTTTCTTGACAGAATTCAAAATATCCTGAAGTTGTCTGTAAAACCTATCCTTCTCATCCTCATCAGAATCCTCAGTGGGGGCATAACAGCAGATAACATTAAAGTCTTTAATGCTTGTCTGAAATTTGGCTGTAAGAAACCTTTCATTAATGCACTCATATCCTAGAAGAGCATCACTAGCATGTCTGCTGAGCAGCAGACCCACGCCTTGGTGATGCTTTCCATCCTCCCTCCCTGTAAAGAGAAATTTAAAGTTATTTTTAAGTATCTCACCTTTACCTGTCCATCTGGTCTCTTGCAAGCCTAGAATATCTAGATTATAGCGCTGGAATTCCTGCATGAGGACATCAAGAGAATAATCTCTATGTAATGTCCTCACGTTCCACGTTCCTGCAGAGAGAAAATGATTAGTAGGATTTTTAAAGAAATTAGGTTTATTGAGATTGGTAGGGCCAACAATATCAAACAGCCCCCTGATCGCAGGCATGGGGCAAAGACCTGTTCCTCCTCCGCTAAAGGCTGAAGTCACTGATGCTGGTAGGAACTTCAGGCACCACCTTTTCAAGTGGACTTTTTCAAGAACCATATGGCCTGCCTGAGACACATTACTCCAGTTTAGGCTTGACGATGCCCAACTAGCTAAGTAAGGTTCAGGTACCTGCGATGGCCTCTGATTAGGATTATCCACCAGCTGATATAAGGTATCCCATGCCTCTGTTCACTTAGAGCTGGCAACCCAGAAGCAAACAGAAAACACAGCGGCAGACTCTCCCTCAACAGAGGCCCACCAGTGCAGCAAGTCCAGGATCCATAATCAAGCTCAAATCCATAAACAAGTCCAGTCTAGTAGGTATAAATGGTCAGCACCAGGACCCTGTGAAGTTTACCACTCCTCAGCAGGGTTGAAAAAAAAGGAAAAAAGTGGCCATAGATGACCAGATCAGTAGGCCATACTGAACTGGCAGCCCTCCCCTTCCGTTCCCTTCCAAAAGAGAATATCTCTTTTGAAAGGTACTAACGGCCTGCACCACGAGAAGGCGGGGTCGGACATTAGGTGCTAGACCTGGCCGGTTCTGTGCATCATCACTGGGGATTGGTACACAGCTCTCCTTCCAGTTTACGCCTAGCTACCATTTACAAGCCTATAAAGCAATATGCGAATCTATTTTAAAGTATGGAATAATTGTGCATGGAACAACTAACTTAACTAACATAAATAAAATAGAAAAACTGCAGTCTATAATAGCTAAAAATATTATTCCGTTTCATTTGCAAAAAATTTATAAAACTTCCACCGATAGATTAAAATTTTTAAATCTTTTATCCTACAGCAATTTATATAAATATAATGTAATAATTAAAAAAAATTTTGCCGAAACTTACAAACTAAAAATTCAACATAACAAAAATACAAGACTTCAAAACTAAGGTTATTACAAATTGCCAAATTTTCGAAATAATTACAGGAAACATACCTCTGAATATCAAGTACCACTTATATTTAATGCTATTCCAAAAGAATTACTAAATATAGATTCTTTTAGAAGACTTAAAATGGAATTAAAAAATTATTTGGTATTTTCTAGTTAGCTGATTTTATGTGTTGTGTTTTGTGGATTTATTTGATGTACACCATTTTTGTGGCTGAATGACCTATGTTTAATATAATTTATTCATTTTCCTGCAGATAAGCTATTTAGCTTTGTGGGTCAAATTGTAAATGTATTTGTATTCTTTACTCTTATGAATAAAAAATAAAATAAAAAAAAAGATCAAGAACTACCAAAAAAAAAACGATCTTGTAATGAACGTATTTTTTCTTTAATAAATAAAATTCGTACAATAACACCACGATTACTTTTTATAAGAAATTTCGTAAATATTACTCTTTTAAAAGCAATTTATAATGCATGGGTTAATTCTTATTTAATGTACGGATTAATTTTTTAGGGTGGAATTTATTATAGCAATATTAAATCATTAATTATAACTTTAAATAATAATTCGATGTATTTTGAGAAAAAAGAAAATATTTTAATGTTAGATATTTTAAACAGACTACTACTACTTGTCTAGAAATTCAATAAGATTTTTTTATCAAAGGCAGTTCCATTAAAATTGGAATACGATTAGAATTCTTTTCAATTTTAGAATTGGATTAGGAATGGAAAAAAAAAATGAGCTGTGGTCGACCCACACCTTGCTGGCAGTTAATTTTTTTTCCCTCCTCAGACCACTTTTTGAAGGTACTAACCAGGGCTGACCGTGAGCTCTCCCACAAGCCTTGCTGTCAGAAATGCTCTGATCTAGTCGTCTGGCCATTACAATTTAGCCTTTGTCAAACTCACTTAAGTCTCTGCCTTTCCCACCTGAAGAACAAAATAACACTGATTAACAGAGCTCAGTATCAGGTGTTATTTATACCATTTCATGACCTTTGCACGCACTGTCATTTATCTGCAGTTGCTTTGATTTGCTTAAAGACATGCTGGTCATAATATTTTGGCTCTTCTGTGTATATCACTTGTTGCTTTACCTATTATTTATACATTTGTATTGTTTTATAACATACACTAATGCACCATAAAACCCCAAACAAACAACCCTAATTATTCTCCAACTTTTTAAAACTTCTTAAGTATACAACTTTTGGGCATATCTAATCTATCCTTCTCCCTATATATATAGGGAGAAGGATAGACTAGATATGCCCCATACAATAATCAAGGTTATGTTCTATTTAATAACAATTATTAAGGTGATTAGTTTATGGGATAAAAATTTTTTGGGTCCTGTCACCCATCTGGTTTTAAGATTTATAAAAAAAATTTCAGCCTTAAATTTGTTATAAAAATAATTGCCATCAGAAAATTTTTCTGCCAGATCTGTTTTTATAGGTCATAAGTTACTAAGCAAATGTCTAGTGGCTATAATGAAATATAAATCTGAAGGGCTAGCTTTAAATTCACATATTTTGAATGTCATCCATCCCCAAAAGATGATCTTTATCACAGTTATCTTTAATGAATGTTTTTACCAAATATTATTTTTGCTTTATTTATATAATGCTATTTCTTTTCTGGTATCAAGGCACGTTTGGATATTTTGAAAATTCATTCAAGGAAGATGAACTTAACTCGTGGAATCAACTTAAGAAAAATTGCAGAAATGATGCCTGGTGCTTCAGGAGCAGAAGTAAAAGGAGTCTGCACAGAAGCTGGAATGTATGCACTCCGAGAAAGAAGAGTTCATGTCACTCAGGAGGACTTTGAAATGGCAGTAGCAAAGGTATAATTATGATGTTTTTTGCACAGTTTTTTAATTTTTGTTTACTACTACCTTTTGTTCAACCAATTTGACCTTTTATAACCTATTTAAGGTGTATTTGTACTAATTTTCATTATATGTAATTTTATAGAAAAAGGTTGAATGTTTTGATTATAAAATTTTGTTACCCTTTCAAACTTTAGATAGAAATAGAGATGGTAAAATGGAAGATGAAAAAACGTATTCAACTCTGCATTTTGTGAGAGTTTAATTGGGGCTCAAATGCTAGGAAGATATGCTCTGTCTTTGAAGAACACACCATCACCTGATCAGCAGTGCAGGAATTGGTTTACAAAGTAGTGGTCAGGAGGTTTGTTGCTCTTGGATGAGCTACTTCTGGTCACTCTTCAGAGCTTGATAATAATGCATTTGAAGTATCAGTTGAAACAAATTGTAATAATTTTGTATTTATATATCTATTTCGTTGTGTTACATATTTCTATACTCATTCTTCGTTGTTGAGCCCTTTTCTCATTTTTCTCTTAGTTGTGTTGCTATTTTAATTTTTGGCTGAGGTTTGTCTTTTGTTTGGCACATTATGACCTATGTACCATAAAACCCCAAACAACCATTCAAAGCAGTAATGCTTAACTACTCTTTAATGTTTTCCTTGCTACTTCCTTTTCTTATATTCAAAAGTCATGTTTACTTATCTATCCATGTTAAGTTATTGATCATGATTCTTTGCAAATTTGGATAGTGAAGACTAAAGATTCCTAGCTTTTCAGTGGCTTCTCATTATTATACTCTATTTAAATTTAAAAACACTTATCTGTAATTTTTCCATCAAGCTTAAATCCTTTCATTAACATCCTAATAATTCAGACTGGCACGCAGTGGAACTTTGTAACAATCTTTTGATAATCACTAGCTAACAAATGGGTTTAGGTGAACTGCTGATGAACTAATGGTTGATATGATTATGTGTAGTATAAGGAACAGAGAGCAGCCCAACGTTTCATAGTTGCTAGTCATGTCTTATTGTCATACAGCTCGAAATATTTTTGCATATATGGAATTCATTCAACCTTAACAGTTTAATCCAATATGCCTGGCAGCAAAGTTGGCAAGCTTTTAATGTTGTAGGTCCAGATAATCTGCTTTCTTCAGTTCACATTAAACTAGTGACCTAATCTCCCCCTTCCAGTGGGCAATAGTTGTAGATCAGTTCTGCATTAAGTGTAACGTTTCCTAAGGAACATAGCTATGAAGGAAAAGTCAAGAGGGAAATGTGCTTTATATTGCAGGAGTGTCAAACATTGCCTTGTCGATGCAGTAAAGATAACACAAAGGACCTTAGAGCAAAAGAAATTGCTCTAAAGTCCTTCGTGTTATCAAGCACCAGGTACTGTGAGCCATTTCCTACCAACTTGACCCAAAAGAAGGTAATGTGTCTCAAACACATCAAATCAACACAAAGTTTTTTTTTTTTGCAATAACTGAAATCTAATCACAAAATGTGTCTATAAAGATTTGTTTCCATTTTCTGAAAATTGATTTTAATAGAATGGTAATCACATTAAGGTGCCTACACTATTAATACAAAAATAAATTTCTGTACAGTAGAATCATAATTATCCGTTCTAATAACTGAGTGATTGGTGCTGGATAACTCAAAAGAGGCACTTATTGTGAGTATTGAGGAAAATTGTCTTGAGCTAAGTGGAATAGAAATCCATGCTCTCCTGATAATATGTCTGATGCTGTGACCACTGAGCTACCAGTCACCAATATCTCCTCTATTGATGGCTTTAAGCTTAATTAACATCTGTTGTCTTTACTGTAATTGAGGATTCTGTTTGATGTACTTCCAGCTGTGTGCAGCAGCTGATTCACTTAACGTGTATATAAATATAAATAATTGTAATCAAAGGTGTTAGAGGCAGTAATGCCATACTAAACAGGTGCTGCTTCTTGTAGCAAAAAATTGATCAAATCGACTATTGCGGTTATTTTTCCTCGATTCATTGTTCCATGAATTCACAGTTGATTAGGTCATGATAATCAGGTTTCTATTTTATCTAAAATTATAATTCCCCCTTTTTTTTAAGGCTGTGCTATATTCATTTATTTTTATTTCAGGTGATGCAAAAAGATGCTGAGAAGAATATGTCGATAAAGAAGTTATGGAAGTAAAATGCATTCCTAAGGAACTAATAAAATTCATAAGCTTCATATATTGCATTTTGCTTGTTTAAAAAATTGTGATGACACCAACTTATATTCTGTAAATTATTAAATGAGAGGTTTTACTCATCCATACTGGAAAAATTGTTTAACAGTAAAAATAGTAAAATATTATTTCTGTTAGTGATTCTTAGATAGTCTACTGTATTCTTACTCGCTTTTGTTTAAGTTAGATATTTAATTGTACACATAACTATACAAAAATGATGAGAACTTCTAAATGTGGCTGTGTTACAGCACTGTGTAATATCACTCTTTAATACCTTAACATGGAAAATGTGTTTTCTTTCTGAAATTCATATTTAATTTTTACATCAGCTTGAAATTTAAGATACTTAGATTTTGAACAAACAATTTTATGAAATAGGAAATATTAATAGATATATATTAATAAATAGAATTAATTTATGAAATGGGAATTAGGTTATTTTCTTTGACTCTGATATTCTCCTGAAGTAAGTAATTTTATATTGGTAAAAATGTAATTCTCATAGATAAAATATTGAATAATGCAACTGGTTTCTGAATCTCTCAACATTTCTACAGAATCTGCCTGAGTGCAAATATGTGATCTACACATCTCCTACCACTTCTCCTACCACATTGCTCATCACGCAATTGACGGTCGACCAGATACTTAATTCTATTAAGCACAATCATGCAGAGAACTTTCCCTGGAACAGAAAGTAAGCTGATACCCCTTTAGTTATCACAAGAACTGCGATCATCTTTTTTAAAAACAGGGATGATAATAATAGCTCTAGTAAAATCCTTAGGAACCATGCTTTTATCATAAAAGATATTCAAAATTTTAGTCATCCATGTGGTAACCGAAACATCCCCAGCTCTAAGCACACATAGCGGAGGAATTACGCCTTCAGTAGTAATTTCATTTATCCCTGGGGATTTATGTAGTTTAAGTTTAGAAATAGACAAAATAACTTCATTCTGTGTTATAGGGCCAACAGTAAAGCCAATAATGCAACTATACCAAAGAGCCAAAACATAACCACCTGCATAATCTGATTTTGGTCCTCCGTGTGCCGCCAAAATAGCTCTTACCCAGCGAGGCATGGATGCTACAAGTTTTGATTTATAAAGGTGTCTTGTGATATCTGGTACCAACACTTACCAGCAGATCCTTTAACTTTTTTAAGTTACATGGTTGAGCTGCCGCAGATTGGATACGCTGTTCCAAGACAAACCACAGATGCTCGATTGGATTGATGTCTGGAGAATTTGGAGGCCAGGGCAATACCTGGAAGTCTTCCTCATGTGTCGTGAACCATTCTCTAACAATCTGGGCAATGTGGCATAATGCATTGCCATGAAAGGATGTACCTAGTCTGCAATGATGTTTAGGTAGGTGGTACACGACATAGTTTCCTGCACATGAATAGGTCCAGTTTTGATTCTCGCATGCCCATTGTAGGTGCTTTTCACAATGAACCGAGATTAGCATGGAGAATCCTCCCATTAACAAATAAAAATGCTTTTTTGAATAAACCAAATAACTGAGTTATTTGCAGAGCAAGGTAAATCCGATTTTAACCTCTTGACATTTATGGGTATTTGAATTAAATTTTAAAAAATTTTCAATTCTTTAAAAAAGGAAGAAGGTACTTCCCTAAACAAAGGGTGGAGATAACCTAGAAACTATATGAGGTATAATTCCTGGTTTCTCATACAGCATACAAACTCTTACACAAGGACATGCCCGCTGGTCTTAGCAGTCAGGTATGCTAGCCACTAGACCAAGTTTAAATAGTTCTCTCAATCATATTTGATTTTTCATATATATATATACATTTTTAGTGTCTAACTTACGTTTTGTGTGAACATTAAAAGCAATTCACCTGGAATCTATAAATTTTTTCTGTCTTTGCAAAAGCTTTTGGTTTAACTGGGCACTGAGAATATAGTTACAAATTGCAGGTGGATTTATGGATGAGTAGACTGTATAAATAATAAAATAAATACTCCCTCAAGCAGCTGCTTGAGGGAGTATTTACTCTGACAGAAGCCTGTTTATGATAATTTAAAAAATATATTAATCTTGAATCAATACAGATACTTAAAAGTAGTTTTCATTAATGTATACAGTAATATTCATTGAGGATGTGTAGGTGAAACGTGCAATGGAAAATGAAGTTTTTCCCATAGGAATTAACCTAAAGTGGAAATGCATAGAAATGTTGAGATTTTTACTCGTATTGTCCTAGTACAAAACATTTACATTAGAACTACTATGGTAAAAGTGGTCCTAATTACTATACAAATATAAACTAAAACAACTTTCCCCACACAATTTGTATAGTAAAACATCGTAAAATTCTGTTGAGTTTTGGTGGTAGTGAGACCTAAATCTACACTTTAAAAAAGTTTGTTGTGCTTACTTTTTGATCCCATCTATTCTGTCAGCTAATGAGACACACTATGTTGAAAAACATGTCTGGACACTTCCATGTTATGTGAATGGAAAACCACTTTCAAAGCTCCCTAACATTGAAAATAAACCTTGTACGTAAAAACTGTTATTGGCGATAAATTGTAGATGTCACGCAAATCTCTCTAAATATATTCGTTTAATATTTAAAGAATGAATGGGAGCTGAAGCATTTATCTTCAACTTTTGACACTTGTGAAAAAATAGCTCAATAGATAAAAATACAGCTCTTGTAACAATTTGTTCACTGACATAAATATCTGAAGTTGGTATGATGATTTTTTAAGATTTCATCAATTTGGAGGCAATGTGACAGTATTAATTTTCAACAATCTTCGATCAATATTTAAAGTACGATTATTAATTTTTACGATCAATATTTAGAGTACGTTATTTAACAACAGACGACACTGCCACACTGGAGGTGCGAGATCAAGAAGAAATGAACCTGAACACCGCCAGAGGGCTTTTCATGGCCCTCAGCCAACAGATGGCACCGCTCAAAATACATGACGTCGAAGTGTAAAGTATGGCATAGAAACCTAATGTTAAAATAACCTTGGGTTGGTGACATTTGGTTCTATGATTTGTTTCCTTTGGGTAGGTAACGTGAAGTCAGGTGTCGTGGGTGTGATTTGATGTTGATGTAACGTTATTGGTCATAATTGCTGGATTACTTGCTCGAGAGGGACACAGGTAAATGGATATGTATAATATATATTTTATGAAGGATTTTGAATGATAATCAGAAAAGGTGTAATTAACATCCCCCTTGTTTTTTCGAAATTTCATTAAAATATGATAAATAAGGTATTTAGGAATTGAAATAAATATTAGGGAAATTGTGTAATGTTATGGACCAGATAATTTGGAAGTGGGAGTTAAATAGCTTCTTGTGTTGGAAAAATGTTTCAATCCATTTTATTTGGAGTGAGGATTTGAGGTGTGGGGGGGAAGTGGTCAGAACTATTTTTAATCGTATTTCTGTGTTTAGTAGGATATACTGTGTGTTGTGAGAGAGAAAAAATGGCAAAAGTTTTGAATATGGGGAAATGTAGTAAATTCTAAAACGTTTTTTAAGAGGTGATAAAAGTTTTTATGAGAATAGTTTTTTGGCGGAAACGTGTAAAGTGGGGTTTTTATAAAGAATTCTAATGTAGGGGGTGGGGCTGGAGTTTTTGCATGTGGCACTGAACATGGCGATTGTAAAAAGCACGTGTATCGTTAGATATTTATTACTTATTTGATGTTATTAATATGATTTATTTGGGAATATTTTTAAGTTTTGGCACTTTTTTATATAGAAGTTTTGCTTGCAGATTTATGAAATGGAAAAATTGCATTTCCTAATGGAGGAAGATTAATAAATAATTTAGGGAGTATTTTGTTTGAGCAATATGAAGTGTTTTAATAGAGGGTGGTCTAGTTTTTTGGATAGCTTGATATGCTTAGGCGTGTTTTTATTTGTGGTTTTATTATTATGTATATTAATAATGATAATGTATTTACGGAATTTAAAATTTGGTTTATTACCATTTGTGGTTAAGTTTAATAAGGATATTTAATTACTTAACATTTTGGTAGGACAAATATCTAAGACTTTAATTTCTTTGAAATTAAAAGCGAGCTATTTTTACATTTACTTAAGATATTTAAACTAAATATATTAAAAAGCATATTAAATTTAAAAAGTGGCTATCATAAGTTTGAGAAACAATACGTTTAAATCGAAAATAATCTAATGATTTGCGTTGGTTATCGGGCTTTTTGCACTCTTCATTTTCAACTTAGCTGAATATCGTTTTCTTGTAGTTTTCAAATCAGTTTTGCTCTATAAAAATAAACATGAAAAATGCAATTTTTTCCCTTTGCATATTGGCGAGAATTGAAACTGAGTACTGACATATATCAGTTTGATACTCAAACGTTGAAAGATTTTGTCAATTGGGCTTAATATAACATTTGATGTTCCGCTAAAAATGTCACACAAGCAGTTCTTAAATCAAGGAATAATATGACATATTTGGACAATTATAGATGTCTTAACACCCCCCTCCGTGAAAATTGAAATATTAAATAATGAGGAATAACTCAGTTGTACCGAAAATATATATCGCTTTTTCCTTTACGAAATGTAATCATTCTTTTAACACTTTCTTTTTTATTGATATATGTTGATATATTTAGAAATGGCCGAATCTAGGAGGTGCCAATGGGACCAAGCATCCCTTTGAGAATTATATATTTGACAGTATAGTAAGAGTAAGTGAGGCAAAAAAAAAATTATGAAACGTATATTCTATGTATTTTTAAAGGTATTTTTTAAAGACACTAAACTTTACCTTTCTTTTAAGGCAACTTTACTTGTATTATGATAAAATATCTGCGTGATTGCTCTATTCGCAACTGCGCTCATTAATGACTATCTCAACCTAAATATTTCTATCTTAGATTTTCTTTTACCCTTTCTATGACAGAAAATTCTATCCTTTGCTCCACTGTGAAAACATTTTTGCCTCACCCTAAAACTGTACCAACGACTATGCAATTATATTGAACATATGTTCATTATTGCACATTTAATAGAAAACTGCGACCGAAGGTAAAGATCATAATGAAATCAATTTAGATCTCAATTTTCGTTTAGTATTCAGTTATGGAACGCTTATGATTTCCCTTTGTAAAACAACAATAACAACTATATTTTCATTTTTCCATATTTTTGCAATTATTATTTTAAAGTCCCCTAAAATAACCATGGAGATAGGGGAAGAGGAGGAGGCACCCTTACTGTCAGCATAGGTCGCTAGTGTTACCGCTGAGGACGGCGGTTACACTAGCAACCAATATGCAAAGGTAAAGAGAACCGTCAGAAAGACGTGCGCTGCACGTCAGTTACAATATATCGGAATATTTGATGCTAATACTGCTCAATAAAATTGCAATTATTTCATGTACGAAAAAGATTCTTATTCAGCATTTAAAGGTGATTGAATCCCTTTGTTTAAATTAGCATACTATTTCTACAATTATTGTTAAATGAATTTTTTTTTGGAAGGTCAATTTTTTTATAGTTATCAAAAAACTACTTTTTTCGGCTTCAGTTTTGCATTCACTTTTGTTTTTAAACAATTATTTAACCCGCTTAAGATTACTCAACAAATTACATATCAAATGAAAGTTAAGCAGCATCTTTTTCATAAAATAGGGATTGATTGTAGAATTATATCCAGTGCAGTAAGGGTAATAGGGCAAAAAATAATCTTTTGAAGACCTATAAAACGGATGAAAAAATGTTATATTGCATTGGAAATCATCTCTTTTGCCCCCCCCCCCCCATTATATTTTTCAGGTCGATTGAGTTTTTTTTCTTTTTTCCCCCCTCCCACTTTATCTCGATTCTTTTCAGGTCCTGATTCAGGGGAACTTTGGGAAGGAAAATTCTCCCCAGGAGAAAGTTTAAAATACAGATTCTTGGAATATATCAAATGACATTTATCTTTTATATCAGCTTAATTATGTAAAACTAATTTCAAATTTGTAACAAATACACCAATGAAAAAACGTATGGTACCTGATATATGTTAAATCCCCCCTCCCACACACACACACACACACCCATATTAGAGGTCCTGTATAGTTAGAGTCTAACATCCTTCATCTTCTTTCAACTGGACCACTTTGTAAAAGGGGCCTTAGCCTCTTTATCACCTGGTCCACTTTGTAAAAGGAGCCTTAGCCTCTTTATCATCTGGTCCATGAGCTAAATTATGCTGTGGATGCTGTATTTGGCAGAGAGTAAGAACCAGTACAGTGACGTACCAGCAACTCTACAAGTTGGCAACCAGGCTTTTGCCGCCTGAAAGTGAAAGGTGTTCGAATTGGCAGAAGAGTTGGTGTGGAGAGAGAGAGTAAAGTGAATGAAGATGAATATGTGTAGTCATACATGTATGTGGGGTGGCAAAGCCAGTTAAATGTGAAAAAGGTTCAGAGGGGGAAGGAAATAGGTGGGGTAGAAGGTGGGGTGTTTTATGATCAGAGAAAATTCTGGAAGTATTGAGTAAAAATTGTTTGAATGTCAGGAGGTTGTGCGTTCACATAGGTTAACAATGAGTTAGTCAAGGTAAATTAAAGATCATAATGAAATCAATTTAGATCTCAATTTTGGCTTGGCAAGAAAGTAAGCAATGGGGCAGAGATTTCAGATAGGTTTTAGTTTGGTAGGTATGAATACCTAAAAATAAAAAAATAAATTTTTTTTATTATTTTCTTTTCTAGGTGGGTGAAGTAAATAAATAAAATGTTCCTAAAAAAAGAGTAGAAATAGGGGTGGGGTGTAATGTCAAAATCATGTGGTATGAAATCAAAACAGGAAATACAGTTAGGTGAAAATAGGATTAAAATTCAATCCATGAGCAATTTGGCATGAAGGGTGTGTAAATTTATCAGGGTAGAGTTATTTTGCTGATGTTGATGTAGAGGTGTGAAAAGTTAATTTGTTAGGGTGTGGATGTGGGTTGAAGCAGATATGTAACTCTCAATAAGTGTGAATGTAAATAGTCAAACATGAATTGACACAGTTTAAAACTTCCTTTAAAAATTGAACTGTAGTTGCACATTTGAAGAGTTCGTGCAAATGCGTGTCCAAAATGCATCTTTTTTTGTCCTTATTTGGATCTTTTTAGTACAAGAAAGGAAGGTAGTGGGAGACAGTGTATAGAAGCTGGATGTTCATAAGAATTTGCCAGTGCTTTGGATGTAGTGTGCAAGGGCTTTATAGTGAGATTTTGATTGTTTGTGAGTAGGATTTAGGATGGTCTGTGGGGTAAATGTGATGACTCCAAGTGTAGCAAGTTTGTGATAGAGGGTGTGTCTTTGTGTGTTGTAAAGTGTGCAGTGTAGGAGAAAGTGTGGGATGTCCTCTATCACTTGGTAAGTGGGGCAGAGGGCAGAAGGTGTTTTGTTCATCATAAAAAGGTCCTTGTTTATATTTGCTCTGCCAGTGCGGAGTCTATGTATGGCAGTTTGGGCTCTTCTGGGTAGGAAGTCCAGATGTAGAGTGTGTGGGGAGGGTACAATAGTGGCTCTAAATGTGTATTTGTTTGCTGTGAGTTATGCCCAATTTTGTGTCCATGTGTGATGGAAGTTTTCAGCATGAGTTCTTATGTGATGTTTACAAGTGATTAAGGTGTGGTAATTTGGGTCAAGGACTGTGTGTCCTTGTTTGGCAAGTGTGTCAGCAGTCTCGTTATGTGTTATATTACAGTGTGAGGGTATCCAATAGAGTGTTAGTGTCTTTCCATTTTCAATTACGTTGTGTGCTGCATTGTGTATCTGATATAGAGGATGATTCTGGGAAATCTCATAAGTATGTGTATTAATTTGTTTTAGGGCAGATTTAGAGTCTGTGATAATGTTTATGTTTTTTGTATTGAAGTGTGTTGCCCATTCTAGTGCCATATGTATTGCAGCCAGTTCAGCTGAAGTGCTATTTTCTGAGTGATTTAGTTTCATTATGTATGAGTGTTTGGGGGAGGTGCAGTGGAAAGCAGCTGAGCTTGATGTGATGTGTGGTATGTGAGAGCCATCTGTGTAGATTGTAGTATCAGTGACAGGAAGGTTAGAAATGATTTGGTCAGCAGCTGCTTTTAATTCCAAAGGGTGGTGTGATTTTTTGCTGATAATGTGTGGGAGGTTGTGTTTGATATTGGGTTGATTAATTTGCCAGTAAGGGAGTATATGTTGAGGTGTGAAGGTTTGAATTTGTTTCCAAGTAGGGTAGAGGGAGTGTGGTTTAACCCTTTCGCTACCGTACCGGTCGAATCCCTTTCGCTACCGTACCGGCCCGTCGGCCGGGAGAAGGTAGGTTGAACGGGTGAACTCTTCCTCCCCTCTTTGTGCATCTCCCACTCAGAGGGTTCAAACGACCATCAATTAACCTTTAAATGACAAACTGCCTGTATCCCTCCAGGAAACAGGGGGACTCTAAAGGCAACCAGGCAACAGGAGTCGACTGCAGAATGTGGTGTGTTTATTTCCTTTTTGAAACTTGTATTTCAGCAAAAAGCAAAGGAAACATGGAATAATTCTTTTGGATTTGAAGGGGAGATCAAAAAGTCTCAGGACTGAATAATAAATTCATGCATTAATAGTTTCTCAACAGAAAGTAGAAACAGTTGAAATATTAAATGTTTGATCAAGAGGGAATCAAATTCACAACTCTACAATTTCTTAAAAGCGCTTTTTATAGAAAAATGTGATTATTGGCAATCATATTTGAAGATCTGACTGCGGTCTGCCTAAATTCCTGCTTTTGATATTTTTAATATTTAATGAGTTATAGAATCTGGAATATTTAACATTTACTTACCTTGTTAACCAAAAATCATTCAAAATTCATATACTGTTCAATCATTAGAACTTCTACTGTGGCATATAAACTGACAGGCTCCTGTCAGACCTCTGTGGCAAGCAGCTGCTTGAGGGGGTATTATTTTTTTACAGAATGATTCTTTTTCATTTTAATATGTTGCAATAATTTTTCAGGTTTTAATTGAGTACATTTTCCAGCTTACAAAATTATTTGGATACTGAACAATTATTTGTGAATAATTCTACATTTAAAGAGATTTGATAGAGACCTCAAGTATAACTATAGTCATATTTTGTCCATATTAATATTACTTAAGATGTTACTGATATCTGAATATGACTCCATATTCAAATAACATGAAACGTTTTTTCTGTTCAGTACCTACGTATAGATATAATGTTTGGACAACAATATAAAAGAATTTCCACATTTTATTAACAGAATGCTAACTTTTGAAGCTTTCTAACTTGAAATATTAAACTTTATGGTAAAATGCTACAACAAAACAAAAAAGAAGATCTACATTTAGTGGAGCTAATTCTTAAAATTCAATAATATTCTCTTATTATTTAAGGAGTTTCGTATGCTGGAATATTTAACAGAAACAATGCGTAAGGAACTTATACATATATACACTGCACGATATTGAAATTGCCCTAACCAGAAGGAGTGAGGGAATAGGGGTAAAATGTAGCACACACATAGCAATATATATTGGCATACCATGATCTAATTTGCAACCACTTACAGTGGTTAGAAGATGAGATCATGCAACACAATGTGACTGCCTCAGTAGGTGGTTGCACGCCGTGAACGGCAAAACAGGCAGCAATACGGCGTGGCATGGAGTCATACAGTCGACGGATATGGTCCTGAGTAATTGCACACCAAGCAGCGTTGACTTGCTCCCATAATTCATCGAGATTTTGCGCCAGCCGCTGAGAGGTTTGCAAACGTCGTCCAATGTGGTCCCACAGATTTTCACTTGGGGATATATCTGGAGATCGTGTTGGCCACGGTAATACTTGAACATGTTGTAAACATTGTCTGGAGATCGTAGCAGTGTACACAGGCTTTGTCATGCTGGAAAATGGACTGCTGCATGCTCCCAGGAACGATAACAAAACGGCCTGCAGAACCGTGATAACATATCGTGCAGCTGTCAGTGTTCCCGTGATGCGGATAAGAGGTGACCTGCTGTCATATCCAACAGCATCCCATGCCATTATGTCTGGCTGACGGGTGGTGTGCCAGTCACGAACAAAAGCTGGATCCATCCTCTTGCCATACATGGACCCATCGATAGTCAGCTCCCAGACAAAAATGGGATTCTTCACTAAACACAACAGTGTTCAATTCATGGCCCAGTTCGCACGACTTCGACACCAAGCCAGACGAGCGCTGCGATGGTTTACAGTCAATGGCAGTGGACGTAATGGTTGCCCAGAGCACAGGTGTGCCTCATGTAACCTTTGGTTTACCATTCAGGTGGTTGTGGGGACATCCATGGTTGCTGACACAGTCCGTCGAATATCGCCTGCAGTGCTCTGGGGTGACGAACGAGCATGTCGAACAATGTGCCTATCAAGCAGGGCTGACGTCTGTCGGATGGTACCACTCCCTCTGTGACACATGCTAGAACCTTCATTTCGCCACTGTTGCCAACGGCATTCAACAGTTCGTGCATCCCGATGAACATGGACAGCAACACAACCTGTAGTCCATCCAGCTTCACATAGGCTTATAATTCATCTCTCTCAAACGCATCTAAATGTTAATAAACATGATGATGGCGTGTACCAGGCATTTTCGGCCTTCGCTGAACAATTTCTAAGCAGAATTCTAATCTCAACCGTTCCAGCACCGAATCTCAACCTTTCGCACAACTTCCACCTGCATAAACACAATACCATCCCTGTTTCTTCTTGCACCTTTTCTCTTGAGCCACACACGTCATTGGCTCTGGATTATCACCATTTGCACATCTCAACTGCTCACACTTCTATTTGCATGTTTGTACATGTTCTTCTGGGTGGGGCACTTTCAATGTCGAGCAGTGTATATGCATACGCATATCTAGAAATTAAAATAACTCCCAATCGATATATGCGATATTGCAAAACGTTTTCCGACATTTGCATGTTATGCGAATGGAGAGTCATATTCAGAGATCCCTAAATGTAAAAATAATATTTTTTCTGGAAAATGTCACTGAGTATAAATTAAGGATCTCATTCAAATCTCTCTAATGCTCAATTTTCAGCAATATTCTTTTGATATTTAAAGAGTTTTGGAGCCCAAAGCATTTAAAATCAGCGTCACCGAACATAACAATTTACTTCCAAAAGCCCATTAAAACACAAATTATATTTGTTACAACAAGCCGCTTACTGAAATAAATGCAAATTTAGATGTTGGTGTAATGATTCTTGCAGTTAATTAATTATCAGTCCAGTAATTAAGATTCAGCGGATCCCCTTCCCTTGCCCCGAGAAGGTTAGAGAAGGGGACCCACTGGATAGTTCGGAGATAGGACGTAGTCTCCTGTCAAGGCCATCCAGCGTGTTCTTTAACGTGCAGAGGGTATGATTACCTTCATATGAAAATTTTTAAAACGAATTTAAGAGCAGAGTTTGCTGTTAAACGTATCCAACTTAATAACTGTAAAAATTTGAGGAAAATTGTTGAAAATCGAGAATTAGAAAGATTTGAGGGAATCTTCAATTTATCTCGAGTGACGTTTTCCCATAAAAAAAATCATTTTCAAATTTAGGGAGCTCTGAATATTACTTTCTATTCACATAATAATATGGAAGTGTCAGGAAAACGTTTTGGAGCATAGAATACTTTTATTTTAGTTACGAGGGCCAGTGGGGGGGGGGGTGCTGAGTCTGTAGCGCACCAAGCTCCTAATCGTCAGTTCCCGGTTCGAGTTCTACCTTGGTCAAGCGTTCAGATTTACAGCCTCGAAACTCTCCTCCCTTTCCTGGTCAGTAGTAGACACCGATAGTCAAAGAAAGGCAGCCGTCCGTCGGATGGGACGTTAAGCCATGGCATCGCATGCGGGAGATCCATACCTTGTGCACGTGAAACAACACACTGGATGGTCATGACGGGAGGCTTCCACCTGCCTCCTAACAGCTGTTTAGTGCACGCCCTTCCCCCAACCTTCCCTGAGCCTTTAGGGTCCTTGTGACCTGGCTGTTTAGCTCATTGTGTGCAAAAAAGTGTCGATCAGAAATGGGTGCTCCATAATATGAGTTGAGTCCCGTGATTCCAGCGACAGAATTGACCTTCTGATATTAGTTAGTAAAACCCAGAGGTTAAAAGCTCTCACTAGTTGGAAGAAACGGTTGGTTTGATCTTATTACAACTGAGCGCCACTTTTTTTTTGCACGCGATGGGCTAAATGGGGGGACCCATTGGAACAGCTGTTTTGGGAGACAGATGGTAGGCCCCGTCATGGCCAGCCACAGATGGGGTAGACCCCGTGATGGCCACAGATGGTAGATGCCGTGAATGCCGTTAAGCCGTGATGGCCACAGATGGTAGATGCCGTGAATGCCGTTAAGCCGTGATGGCCACAGATGGCCCCGTAGACCCAGCCACAGATGGTAGCCCCCCGTCATGGCCACAGATCTCCCGCAGATGGGGCCACGGCTTAACGTCCTACCCGACGGATAGCTGAATTCCTTTCCAAGGCCATCATGTTCCCTACTGACCTTGGGCAGGGCGGGGGAATTTTGCGGAGATAAATATCAACGCTGACCCAGGTGGGAGTCGAACCTGCGAACTGCCGATTACGGCTCTCTACCCACTGAGCCAATCCCTCCCTCACATTAGTTGGAATGTCCATTCGCTTTTGAAGAAAACTAAAATCGAACAATTACGAACTACTTTCTCTTTGAAAACTATAGAAGGATAACATATCGCCTGTGGATATTTTTTTCCAGCTACTACTTTTCCGATCCTCACATCCATTTTTTTCCTTGTGCATTCTTATTTGCGCTCCTATTGTAACATTACATTAAACCATTTCTACTGCTTGTTTGCAGCCGCAAGTCATTGGAACACTGAAAAATCCCGGTAAGAATTGACTTAAAAATAGACTGCGCCAGAAGCGGAAATAACGTAGGTCTCTATTACGAGAAAGGAAATGAGATTGCCCTGCCCGAACTTGGCCAGCTATGGAGAAGACGGCCAGATGCAATACGGCTGAAAGTGAACCAGAGGACCAACTTATTATAGGGTGTCATCTACTTCTGAAAGGATAGTGGGTTTGAAGATACGGTTGCGGTTTTTTGGTTTATTATATATATAAACCAAAAAAGCATTTGCAGCACAAGTGCTGCATTTTTGAAAGCGAACATGTGTAAGGGTAAAACGGGAACTAGGTCTTAGGATAAGAAGGGGTTTGTTTTTATTTGGGAAGTCCAGAGAAAATGAAGCAACCAATTCGGTGCAGTTTAATAAGGATATTATACTGCCCTATAAAAGAATTAAATATTAATTAAATCATTGCGCAAACTTTTAAAAATGAAGATTTATTTTATTCCTTGGTTTGGAGCAATATTTATTAGTTTAGTTTTTATTTATTACTGTTTTGAAATATTACATCTTCTATTTAAGTAATGAACGAATAGTGTTGAAAATCGAGATTTAAATATGCAGATTTGATCATGTTCTTTATTTTATTCTCAGTCACATTTTTTCCATTAAATACACATTTTAGAAGTTACAGAACTTCGCAGTTAGATTCCCATTGACATAACCTGGAAATTCTTTGATATACACTGCCCTGCCAAAATAATATATATATAAATGTAATAAAATATATTTTTATATAATATTATTTTACTATTTTAATATATCTATAATAGAAATAAGGAGAAAATTGGGACTAGATTATTACAATAAGAATGGGAACTTATTTTTGTTGGGGGAGGGTGGGTTAATAAAAACTGAGATAATGAAATAGAAAATTCTACAATTCAGTAAAAATATTATTTAAAAAAATATTTCACAATTTTTTTTTGTAGTTCTTTTAAAAAACGAGCTCATGTCATCGTTTTGTTGTTTGTTTTCTCCGTCTGTAGACATTCAACTTTTTTGTTTTAAGAGATAAATTTAAAATTCTTTTTGAATTGGATAGGTAAATCATACGATTCGCCTTTCAGAATCTTCCAAAGGTGTTAATAGTGCCCGCGAACTGTGAAAAGTTTTTGAATTTTCGTAGTTTGAATTTCTATTGTTAGAGGCCGTTAAATAGGCCGCGCGAAAGTTCCGATCATAGGTAAAACAACCCAATCGACCCTTATGCGACCTTGAACACAAAACCGTAACGGAAATTTCTTAACCGTCCTGAGTTCTACGACCATAAATAACTCGACACACCAATTCACTGACTAGCAGATAGGTACATAGACAAACTCGAGGTATTCGAAGGATCAGAAATACAGTGCCGTTTCCAAGATGTAGAAACCAGCAGACATCATTTGGAATTTCAAACTCCCACGTGGATCGAAATTCGACCTCTGGTCGACTTCAACGGATTGGTGTATCCAGAATTTCGCAACTCTTCAGAGATGCAGGACTCGAATACCCCTGTACATGATGTTCCACGTTTCTGTTAGGTGTAGTTATTATTATTATTACAGTTTGACTGAAATATGACCTCTAAATGGAGACGTCGGATCCAATTTTTCATAAGCTTTCTAAGATCTACGACAAGAAATATCCTCGTAGGCAGGGGAGGTACAGTCGCTCAAAAAATATTCGAACACTCTGTTTGATTACAGAATTTAGAAAAAATATCTGGCAACGATTTTTTTCGAAATTAAAAATCTGGCAACCTTCGTGTACGTACACGAAAGTTGCCAGACCACTAATTTCTAAAAAAAATTGTTGCCAGATATTTTTTCTGAATTCTGTAATCAACCATAGCGTTCGGATACTTTTTTGAGCGACTGTACGTCCCTGCCTACGGGGTGTCATCAATACACATCCAATTCAACAGGAATTTTAAATTAATCTGTTAAAACTAAAAAGATGAAAGTGTACAGACAGATAAAACAAACAAAATGATGACATTAGTTCGTTTGAAAAACGAACTACAAAAAAAAAATTGCAAAAATATTTGTGAAATAATATTATTAATGAATTGTGTAGAATTTCCTTTTTCATTATCTCTGGGTTTTCATTAACCCACCCTCCCTCAATAAAAATAAGTCCGCTGAGAACCCTGTCGTCTTCTACTAAATATCGAACTCGTCTATCTGCTTTGAACTCCAAAACAATTGTCTTTATTTCGTTCAGTTTAAAAATATTAAAAAGAAATTGAACAATAACAGTTAGAAGTTTTATACAACTTTATCTTAGCCCCATATGTTATTCTGACACTAAAAATATATTAAAACAACAATTATAAAATCTCATATAGAATATCATTTTAATCTTTCCTGTTCGGTGGAATGTTTTCGAACTGGGAAACCCTACTCAAGGCTTATTCTCAGACCGCCCCGAACTAAATTCTAGGTACGTCCTTGCCCGTAGGCATCAAATTAACTCTCTAAAAGTGGTAAATTAAAATTTAATTTTTGATCTCGAAGCCCCAACACACAAAGAATCCGAGATTTTTAAAGCTTCTGGGATCTGTGATCCGAAGTACTCCTATATACCAATATTCACATTTCTAGCACTTTTACGTCAAGCTTTGATCTCTGCTTCACCTCTCTCTGACTTTGAAGGACAGGTCGAAGATCGAATTTCGGATTTTTTCTCCCGAGAACTACGATCTGAATTACCCCTAAGTGCAGATTTTCAGAGCTTTACAACTTCTGCATGATGGTCGTAATTAGCGTCATCCTTTGTCACGCACTAACTCACAATCAGCTAATTTTTAATTGTCAACTGAAATTCACGAAATAGATGTCTATAAGAAAATATATAGGTAAAAAACATATCCTATTAAAGTATTCCGATCGAGAATGATCGCTGAAAATAAGGCAAAATCTAGCGAATTTCTGCAATCCTTTTCTTATTTAGAAAGAAATTCCTGTGATCCTAATTACACCAAAAAGAAAAATCCGTTTTAATGTCCCCTAAACAGCGTCATGGGCCTACTTTTCCACTATTCAATTCTAAAAAACTGGTTTTTTGGGACCTAGAATTTCAGTTGTGAGCCAAAAAAAATAGTGCCACTCGGAGGTGGTGTTGATGGTGGATATCCCGCCTGGATCGTAATCTGCAGTTCCCAAATTGGAGTCCCAGCTGGGCGAATGTTGAGACTTATGTCCGCAAAACTTCCCACACTTCCCTCGGTCAGGAGGGGACACTGATGGGCTTGGAAAGGCAACTGTCCGTCGGATGGGACACTGATGGGCTTGGAAAGGCAACTGTCCGTCGGATGGGACGTTAAGCCGTAGCCAAGTGAACCTGAGAGCCATAACCTGTGCACGTTAAAGAGCACGTTAGGTGAACTTTACGAGAAACGACCATCTGTCTCGTAACAACTGTCCAATGATTCCCCTCCCTCCAAACCTGCTCTGAACCCTCGGAGTCCTTGCGACCTGACCATTTGGACCATTGTGAGCAAAAAAAGTGCCGCTCAGAGATAAAACAATTCAACCCTTTCCTGTATCTACATCTGAGCCATTAAGTCCTAGTGACTTCATTTGGCCAGTGAAGGTAAAAAAAAAATCATGCTGACAATTAATACAACCCAACCAAAAAATAATAATTAAGACCTTTCATTTTGAAATCAATAGGATATGAATGATATAATAATAATTTAACAATTTGTTTCCATTTTGAAAGCTTTTAGAAAAAAATTTCGAAAAAATGTTTTTTTTATTTATTATTTTTATTCCAACGTTAATCTAAATATTTCAATTGATTTCTTCAAATCATACGGAAGCCCGAATAATTCAAAAACACGGATATTCTAATTCACGCAATTGGCCAACAATATCAGTGTAGAACAATGTCACGTAACAGCCAACAGATCCATTATTAGAATGCGATCACACTCTGTCGTAACGCAAGAATTACAATCAGAATATCCGTTTTCAGAGTGGCGGCAATCATTCAGCCTAAGATGAGACTGCGCAGTTGACGCTTTCGAAAATTCTCGTAGATCATTGGTTCACTAACAGGAAAAGCGATCGTGCCGACCTATGTGACCTATGAGAATTTTCAAGACGTTAACTGAGCAATCTTCCCCCCCCCCCCCCCACTCTAACGTGACCCGAGCCGTTGGTCTACTTTGGTTGTTTTACCTGTCAACGGCACTTTAGTTCGCGTAATGAGCTAAATGATCAGGTCAGAAGACCCAGGGCTGGATCTGGGAGGACGGTGCCTTGACGTATCCTCTGACGTGCGACCGTGCCTTGACGTGTCCTCTGACGTGCGACCGTACCTTGACGTGTCCTCTGACGTGCGACCGTACCTTGACGTGTCCTCTGACGTGCGACCGTGCCTTGACGTGTTCTCTGACGTGCGACCATGCCTTGACGTGTCCTCTGACGTGCGACCTTGCCTTGACGTGTCCTCTGATGTGCGACCATGACCTGAAGTTCCTTCCGCTGCTTATTACAGGTATGTAAATAAGTACAAACTGTTTTACCTAGGAGCTGTACCTTTTTTACATACAATATACTTAGTGATCAGATCATAAGGACCGCAAAGGTTCAGAGAAGGTTGTATGAAGGGAAACCACCGGGTAGCTGTTAGGATACAGATGGTAGCTCCCGTCAAGGCCATCCAACATGGTCTATAACATTTGTTATGTCATTTGACCGACGGCGGCCTTTCCAAGCCGATCGGTGTCCCCCTGTTGACAGAGGGCAGGGCGGGGAGTTTTGGGGAGAAAAATCTCAACACTGACCCAGGTAGGACTCGAACCTGAGACCATAAGATTATGAGCCTGGCACTTCACCGACTGAGCAACCACCAACCCAATACCTTTAACAACAAAACTCAGGTTGGTGCCCTCATAGCAGTGATGGCGATTTTATGACACGCGTGCCAAAGGTAACGTGCACGATGATTTGTGTTGGCACTCCCTTGAGAGGTGAAGAGAAATAGTGAATACGGCTAGTATAGAGAATTAGAAACAATAACCACAGCAATTAAATATATGTTTATGGATTAATCATTGGTAGCAAGATGACGACTAGGTTGTTATAATTAGTTACTTATTCATTACGAATTTGAATTGTGCATCCGTATGTTTAAAATATCTCGCCAAATAACTGGTTACACATTTCTCAAAAAGCTGCATCAAAAACAGACGTATTAAAGCTATCAACTGATAGCTTTAATACGTCTGTTTTTGATGCAGCTTTTAGTTTAGTTGATCATTAATTTCCTTTAAAGCACTTCTGTAGAACTTAAAATTTATTTAAGGTTTCTGTTTTTGCTTGACTTATAAAAATTCACTTCATTCTAGTAAAGGCATCGAAATATCAGCGATGCGTTGAGCACAAGAGTTGAAAGTAGTATGTGAGTTTGTGCGTGTGTAGGAATGATTTTCATTTTCACTTGTGTAATGGCGAGCCTAAAACTTAGTGTTCCGTATTCTTATATTTGAACCGTTAAAATTTTGTACTATTTGATTTGCATTGTATGATGAACTGATAGGTTTGATCCATGCATAATATAGGAGTGAAATGTCCGCACATTATTTTTTTACTCTAAACTAAAAACATCACCAATAATAAAAGTGACCATGTACAGTCGCTCAAAAAAAATATCCGAACACTATGGTTGATTACAGCATTCAGAAAAAATATCTGGCAGCGATTTTTTTAGAATAGTGACCTGGGAACCGTCGTGTCACGTGACACGACGGTTCCCAGGTCACTGTTCTAAAAAAATCGCTGCCAGATATTTTTCTGAATTCTGTAATCAACCATAGTGTTCTGATATTTTTTTGAGCTATTGTACGCAAATAATTCATTTGGAGAGAGAATTTAAACAGGTTAAACGAAAGAAATAAGCGGTATAGAAACCTTACCTAGATATGTAGCTGTGTTTTCAGTAGATCGAGTACTGATTAGTTAAATTTTCTCCAATTTAGAATTTTTTTTGCAGAACGAGATAACTTGCTAAACGTTTCAGTTTCAAAGACTCTTTAAATACTGAACAAAAACTTCTATAAAATCAAGATTTAAGTAGTTTATTACTACAATTAAATCTTTAGCTAAACACATATTTTCCTATTAAAGGATGCATAATATATTAGTGAAATGTCTGCGCATTAGTTTTTTACTCTAAATTAAAAATATCACCAATAACAAAAGTGACCATGTACAGTCGCTCAAAAAAGTATCCGAACACTATGGTTGATTAGAGAATTCAGAAAAAATATCTGCAACGAGTTTTTTTTAGAAATTAGTGATCTGGCAACCTTCGTGTACAGTTCACGAAGGTTGCCAGAATACTAATTTCTAAAAACTCGTTGTCAGATATTTTTTCTGAATTCTATACAAATCAGAATAATAAACATTTACTACTTATATTTGATAATATTATTCGAAATAGTGAGTTCAAAGTAATTAATTATTTATTTACGTAACCAGGCGTATTTACCAACACGTCCAGCGGATCTATTGGTTCTAAATTTTCAATTAATTCTAATTCTATTTTACATTTCAATCTATTCCTTTGCCTTTTAGGCCTACGTTTGAAAACATGATTGATTAAAATTTCAACATTTTATTGTAAAATATCAGGAAAACTCCAAAAGACGTATAGGGCGATCCAAGATGTAGCTCTACACACTGAGACAAGAAACACACTCAAATACAACGGATAACACACAATAATTCGGCACTGACACAAATATCACACTGCACCACTACGGCTGAGGGTCCAACCTAGAGAAGTGGAGGGAGAATATATTCAAGTACATATTCCGACCGTTTCAGCTTTCTAAATACACAACTTTTAATACTCTACACTCTGCACACACTAAGCACAATAGATGACGTAATCGAAAGAAGCAGAGAAATTAATCCGCTCTGTGATCTAATGACTGAATGTGATCTATTGCTTCTGATGAGAGTGATTGCCATTTGCTGAAATGGCTGAATGCAGACAACTATTCAACCAGTGTCTCTCGAATAACAAATCCATTCACAGACTCAAATAGGTATTTGACTCATTTCACTTTCCTATTAATAACCTCTCACACTTTGCACTATATGCAAAACAACACACTTCCGACGCTAATCCAAACGGACAAAATAACAACTCCTTTGTGCGCTCTTATTACTGCATGTTTTCTATAAGATTTGCGGTAGGAGATTGCTGTTCGCCCAAAGGGCTGAACGCAGTCACCTATTCAACCAGTGACCCTCACCTACATATTAACAGTTTAAAATATGTATTTGTCTGCTTTCACCCTTTGATTAACAGATCTAACATTTTCCACTAGATACACAACAACACGGTTAAACGCCAATGAATAGGGATAACGTAATTATTCCGCTGTGCGCTATAATGGCTGCATGCGTTCTATATCTTCTGTTGAGAGAGATTGCTGTTCGTCCAAAGGGCTGAACGCAGTCACTTATTCAACCAGAGACCCTCAGATACACATTGACAGATTAAAATACGTATTTGTCTGATTTCACATTTTGATTAACTGCTTTAACGCTTTCCACTAGGTACACAACAACACACTTAAACGCCAAAGAATAGGGAAAACTTAATTATTCCGCTGTGCGCGTAATGGCTGCACGCGTTCTATATCTTCTGTTGAGGGTGATTGCTGTTCGTCCACAGGGCTGAATGCAGTCACTTATTCAACCAGTGACCCTCAGACACATATTAACAGATTAAAATTCGTATTTGTCTGATTTCACACTTTGATTAACAGCCTTAACCCTTTCCAATAGGTACAGAACAACACACTTTATCGCCAATGAATAGAGATAACTTAATTATTCCGATTTGCGCTATAATGGCTGCACGCGTCTTATATCTTCTGTTGAGGGTGATTGCTGTTCGTCCAAACGGCTGAACGCAGTCACTTATTCAACCAGAGACCCTCAGGCACACATTAGCAGATTAAAATACCTATTTGTCTGATTTCACATTTTGATTAACTGCTTTAACCCTTTTCACAAGGTACACATCAAACACTTAAACTCAAATGAATAGGGATAAAGTAATAATTCCGCTGTGGTCTATGATGGCTGCACGCGTTCTATATCTTCTGTTGAGGGTGATTGCTGTTCGTCCAAAGGGCTGAACACAGTCACTTATTCAACCAGTGATCCCAGATATATGTTAAGAGATTAAAATACGTATTTCTCTGATTTCACATTTTGATTAACAGCTTTATCCTTTTCCCCTAGGTACACAACAACAGACTAAACCGCCAACTAATAGGGATAATTTAATTATTCCGCTGTGTGCTATAATGTCTGCACGCGTTCTATATATTCTGTTGAAGATGATTGCTGTTCGTCCAAAGGGCTGAACGCAGTCACTTATTCGAACATTGAACCCAAGATATATATTAACAGATTAAAATACGTATTTGTCTGATTTCACACATTGATTAACAGCTTTAACCTTCTCCACTAGGTACATAAAAACACACTAAACTGACAATTAATAGGGATAATTTAGTTATTCCGCTGTGTGTTTTAATGGCTGCACGCGTTCTATATCTTCTGTTGAGGGTGATTGCTGTTCGTCCAAAGGGCTGAACGCTGTCACTTATTCAACCAGTAACCCCTAGGTACATATTAACAGATTAAAATACGTATTTGTCTGATTTCACACTTTGATTATCAGCTTTAACCTTTTCCACTACATACGTAACAACACACTAAAACGCCAATTAATAGGGATAACTTAATTATTCCGCTGTGCTCTGTAAAGGCTGCACGTGTTCTATATATTCACTTGAAGGTGATTACTGTTCGTCCAAAGGGCTGAACGCAGTCACTTTTTCAACCAGTGACCCCCAGGTACATATTAACAGAATAAAATACGTATTTGTCCGATTTCACACTTTGATTATCAGCTTTAACCTTTTGCATTAGGTACACAACAACACACTTAAACGCCAGTTAATAGGGATAACTTAATTATTCTGCTGTGCGTTATAATGGCTGCACGCGTTCTATATCTTCTGTTGAGGGTGATTGCTGTTCGTCCAAAAGAGCTGAACTCAGTCACTTATTCAAGCAGTGACCACCAGATATACGTTAACAGAATAAAATACGTATTTGTCTGATTTCACACTTTGATTAAAAGCTTTAACCTTTTCCACTAGGGACACAACAATACACTAAACCGCTAATTAATAGGGATAACTTAATTATTCCGCTGTGCGCTATAATGGCTCCACGCGTTCTATATATTCTTTTGAAGGTTAGTGCTGTTCGTCCAAAAGGCTGAACGCAGTCACTTATTCAACCAGTGACCCCCAGATATATATTAACAGAACAAAATACGTATTTGTCTGATTTAAAATTTTGATTAGCAGCTTTAACTTTTTCTATTAGTTACACAACAACACACTAAACCGTCAATTAATAGGGATAACTTAATCATTCCGTTGTGCGTTATAATGGCTACACGCGTTCTATATCTTCTGTTGATGGTGATTGCTGTTCGTCCAAAGGGCTGAACGCAGTCACTTATTCAACCAGTGACCCCCAGATATGTGTTAACAGATTAAAATATATATTTGTCTGATTTCACACTTTCATTAACAGCTTAAAATTTTCCAGTAGGTACATATCAATACACTAAACCACCAATTAATAGGGATAACTTAATTATTCCCCTGTGCTTTATAATTGCTGCACGCGTTCTATATCTTCTGTTGAGCGTGATTGCTCTTCGTCTAAAGGGCTGAACGCAGTCACTTATTGAACCAGTGACCCCCAGGTACATATTTAAAGATTAAAATAACAATTTGTCGGATTTCGCACTTTGATTAACAGCTTTAAACTTGTCCACTAGGTACATAACAACATACTAAAACGCCAATTAATAGAGAAATTTAATTATTCCGCTGTGCGATATAATGGCTGCACGCGTTCTATATCTTCTGTTGAGGGTGGTTGCTGTTCGTCCAAAAGGCTGAACGCAGTCACTTATTCAAACAGTAACCCCAGGTACATATTAACAGAATAAAATACGTATTTGTCTGATTTCACACTTTGATTAACACCTTTAACCTTCTCCACTAGGTACATAACATCACACTAAAACGCCAATTAATAGGGATAACTTAATTATTCCGCTGTGCGCTCTAATAGCTGCACGCTTTCTATATCTTCTGTTGTGGGTGATTGCTGTTCGTCCAAAGCGCTGAACGCAGTCACCTTTTCAACCAGTGACCCCCAGGTACATATTAACAGATTAGAATACGTATTTGTCTGATTTCATTTTGATTAACAGCTTTAACCTTGTCCCCTAGGTACATAACAGCACACTAAAACGCCAATTAATAGAGTAAATTAATTTTTCTGCTGTGCGATATAATGGATGCACGCGTTCTATATCTTCTGTTGAGGGTGATTGCTGTGTGTCCAAAAGGCTGAACGCAGTCACTTATTCAACCAATAACCCAGGAACACATTGACAGACTAAAATAGGTATTTGTCTGATTTCACACTTTGATTATCAGCTTTAACCTTCTCCAAAAGGTACATAACATCACACTAAAACCCCAATTAATAGAGTAACTTAATTATTCCGCTGTGCGCTATAATGGCTGCACGCGTTCTGTATATTCTGTTGAGGGTGATTGCTGTTCGTCCAAAGGGCTGAACGCAGTCACTTATTCAAACAGTGACCCCCAGGTACATATTAAAAGATTAAAATAGGTATTTGTCTGATTTCACACTTTGATTAAGAGCTTTAACCTTCTCCACTAGGTACATAACAACACACTAAAACGCCAATTAATTGGGATAATTTAATTATTCCGCTGTGCGCTATAATGGCTGCACGCGTTCTATATCTTCTGCTGAGGGTGATTGCTGTTCTTCCAAAAGGCTGAACGCAGTCACCAGTGACCCCCAGGTACATATTAACAGATTAAAATACGCATTTGTCTGATTTCACACTATGATTATCAGCCTTAACTTTTTCCATTAGGTACACATCAACACACTTAAAGGCCAATCAATAGGGAAAAATTAATTATTCCGCTGTGCGCTGTAATGGCTGCACGCGTTCTATATTTTCTGTTGAGGGTGATTGCTGTTCGTCCAAAGGGTTGAACTCAGTTACTTATTCCACCAGTGACCCCAGGTACATATTAACAGATTAAAATACGTATTTGTCTGATTTCACACTTTGATTAACAGTTTTAACCTTCTCCACTACGTACAAAACAAGACACTAAATCGCCAATTAATAGAGTAAATTAATTATTACGTTGTGCGCTATAATGGCTGCACGCGTTCTATATCTTCGGTTGAGGGTGATTGGTGTTCGTCGAAAGGGTTGAACGCAGTCATTTATTCAACCAGTGACTCCCCAGATATATGTTAACAGATTAAAATACGTATTAATCTGATTTCCCACTTTGATTCGGAGTCGTTCTCCGTGTATATCACTTTAGAAATAAAAGATAATGAATAGTCAGGTAGCACAGCATCTGGTTTAACAAGTTTCCTTTCGGACCTGTATTAGCGAGGGTCTATGGGTAACTGCTATTGCAATTAACATTGCTTAGATATAGATAAGGCACTCATTGTCTAAAATAAATGAGTGGAGGGTTTAGGTAGGTTAGTGTAGTCAAATGATGGCCAAAATCAGATGCCGTGACGACCGCTTCCTTTTCCCTATGATGTGACTATAGGTAGGTTAATTCGAACTACCACTCTTAATGTCTATATACGTTTTAGGTGAAGTTGCTAAAAATATATATTCATCTGTTTCCGATAACAAAATGATTGATTCGGAGTCGTTCTGTCACTTTAGAAATAAAAGATAATGAATCGTTAGGAAGCACAGCATCAGGTTTAACAAGTTTCGTTTCGGACCTGTATTAGCTAGGGTCTATGGGTAACTGTTATTGCAATTAATATTGCTTAGATATAAATAAGGCAATCATTGTCTAAAATAAATGAGTGGAGGGTTTAGGTAGGTTAGTGTAGTCAAATGATGGCCAAAATCAGATGCCGTGACGACCATTTCCTTTTTCCTATGCTGTGACTATAGGTAGGTAAATTCGAACTAACACTCTTAATGTCTATATACGTTTTAGGTGAAGTTGCTAAAAATATATATTCAGCTGTTTGCGATAACAAAATAATTGATTCGGAGTCGTTCTGTCACTTTAGAAATAAAAGATAATGAATCGTTAGGTAGCACAGCATCTGGTTTAACAAGTTTCCTTTCGGACCTGTATTAGCGAGGGTATATGGGTAACTGCTATTGCAATTAACATTGCTCATATATAGATAAGGCACTCATTGTCTAAAATAAATGAGTGGAGGGTTTAGGTAGGTTAGTGTAGTCAAATGATGGCCAAAATCAGATGCCGTGACGACCGTTTCCTTTTCCCTATGATGTGACTATAGGTAGGTTAATTCGAACTAACACTCTTAATGTCTATATACCTTTTAGGTGAAGGTGATAAAAATATATATTCAGCTGTTACGATAACAAAATAATTGATTGGGAGTCGTTCTCCGTGTATGTCACTTTTGAAATAAAAGGTAATGAATCGTCAGGTAGCACAGCATCTGGTTTAACAAGTTTCCTTTCGGACCTGTATTAGCGAGGGTCTATGGGTAACTGCTATTGCAATTAACATTGCTTAGATATAGATAAGGCACTCATTGTCTAAAATAAATGAGTGGAGGGTTTAGGTAGGTTAGTGTAGTCAAATGATGGCCAAAATCAGATGCCGTGACGACCGTTTCCTTTTCCCTATGATGTGACTATAGGTAGGTTAATTCGAAATAACACTCTTAATGTCTATATACGTTTTAGGTGAAGGTGATAAAAATATATATTCAGCTGTTTGCGATAGCAAAATAATTGATTCGGAGTCGTTCTGTCACTTAAGAAATGAAAGATAATGAATCGTTAGGTAGCACAGCATCTGGTTTAACAAGTTTCGTTTCGGACCTGTATTAGCGAGGGTCTATGGGTAACTGCTATTGCAATTAACATTGTTTAGATAGGATAAGGCACTCATTGTCTAAAATAAATGAGTGTAGGGTTTAAGTAGGTTAGTGTAGTCAAATGATGGCCAAAATCAGATGCCGTGACGACCGTTTCCTTTACCCTATGATGTGACTATAGGTAGGTTAATTCGAACTAACACTCTTAATGTTTATATACGTTTTAGGTGAAGGTGATAAAAATATATATTCAGCTGTTTGCGATAACAAAATAATTGATTCGGAGTCGTTCTGTCACTTTAGAAATAAAAGATAATGAATCGTTAGGTAGCACAGCATCTGGTTTAACAAGTTTCGTTTCGGACCTGTATTAGCGAGGGTCTATGGGTAACTGCTATTGCAATTAACATTGTTTAGAGAGGATAAGGCACTCATTGTCTAAAATAAATGAGTGTAGGGTTTAAGTAGGTTAGTGTAGTCAAATGATGGCCAAAATCAGATGCCGTGACGACCGTTTCCTTTTCCCTATGATGTGACTATAGGTAGGTTAATTCGAACTAACACTCTTCATGTCTATATACCTTTTAGGTGAAAGTGATAAAAATATATATTCAGCTGTTAGATAACAAAATAATTGATTGGGAGTCGTTCTCCGTGTATGTCACTTTAGAAATAAAAGATAATGAATCGTTAGGTAGCACAGCATCTGGTTTAACAAGTTTCGTTTCGGACCAGTACTAGCGAGGGCCTATGGGTAACTGCTATTGCAATTAACATTGCTTAGATAGGGTAAGGCACTCATTGTCTAAAATAAATGAGTGTAGGGTTTAAGTAGGTTAGTGTAGTCAAATGACGGCCAAAATCAGATGCCGTGACCACCGTTTTCTTTTCCCTATGATGTGACTATATGTAGGTTAATTCGAACTACCACTCTTAATGTCTATATACGTTTTAGGTGACGGTGATAAAAATATATATTCATCTGTTTGCGATAACAAAATAATTGATTGGGAGTCGTTCTCCGTGTATGTCACTTTAGAAATAAAAGATAATGAATAGTCAGGTAGCACAGCATCTGGTTTAACAAGTTTCGTTTCGGACCTGTATTAGCGAGGGTCTATGGGTAACTGCTATTGCAATTAACATTGTTTAGATATAGATAAGGCACTCATTGTCTAAAATAAATGAGTGGAGGTTTTAGGTTGGTTAGTGTAGTCAAATGATGGCCAAAATCAGATGCCGTGACGACCGTTTCCTTTTCCCTATGATGTGACTATAGGTTGGTTAATTCGAACTAACACTCTTAATGTCTATATACCTTTTAGGTGAAGGTGATAAAAATATATATTCAGCTGTTACGTTAACAAAATAATTGATTGGGAGTCGTTCTCCGTGTATGTCACTTTTGAAATAAAAGAATGAATCGTTAGGTAGCACAGCATCTGGTTTAACAAGTTTCGTTTCGGACCTGTATTAGCGAGGGTCTGTGGGTAACTGCTATTGCAATTAACATTGCTTAGATATAGATAAGGCACTCATTGTCTAAAATAAATGAGTGTAGGGTTTCAGTAGGTTAGTGTAGTCAAATGATGGCCAAAATCAGATGCCGTGACCACCGTTTCCTTTTTCCTATGATGTGACTATAGGTAGGTTAATTCGAACTAACACTCTTAATGTCTATATACGTTTTAGGTGAAGGTGATAAAAATATATATTCAGCTGTTTGCGATAACAAAATAATTGATTCGGAGTCGTTCTGTCACTATAGAAATAAAAGATAATGAATCGTTAGGTAGCACAGCATCTGGTTTAACAAGAGTCGTTTCGGACCTGTATTAGCGAGGGTCTATGGGTAACTGCTATTGCAATTAACATTGTTTAGATAGGATAAGGCACTCATTGTCTAAAATAAATGAGTGTAGGGTTTAAGTAGGTTAGTGTAGTCAAATGATGGCTAAAATCAGATGCGGTGACCACCGTTTCCTTTTCCCTATGATGTGACTATAGGTTGGTTAATTCGAACTAACACTCTTAATGTCTATATACTTTTTAGGTGAAGGTGATAAAAATATATATTCAGCTGTTTGAGATAACAAAATAATTGATTCGGAGAATATTATATATAATATGTGTTTGCAATGAATATAAAGGTTATCTCCGATTTAAACATCAAATTATTGATGTGTAAACACGAAAATAATATATTTCAAAAACAAAACCCATATACAATGGATTCTCTTTACGTCTTTGAAGACACCACCCGTTACAAAGCAATATCACGATGAAAAATCGTTTTTCGTAGAGTAAATATTCTTTTTACACTAAAAGTACTATAACAGCTATGCATTGTCGCTTTTCATTCTTTTATGCAAGTTTTTTAATGGTAATTTCCTTGTTTGTAGTTTTCTCTATAACTATAAACCTCGCTTTCAATTTTATTGATAACGTCTATTACGCTTCCACATCAAATCACTTAACGTGCTTCAACATACTCCAAAGCTGAGGCATACGCGACATAATAGACTTTTCTTCGTTCCCACTGTTATCATAAAACTTTTCTCGTTTTTTCTATCCAGGGATTTACGCTTAAACTGTAATAAGCAAAGTATTTCAATAGCCTTTGTTTTCATAACCATAATAATAACTAACATAGTTTAGTAAATTATAAGCATATAATTAATTTCAATGTAATTCTTCCATTTCCATATTCTTTTCTGAGCATTGGAGTCTTGTGACTTGGACCTTTATTCCATCGGCAACAATGAATTCGCAATGAAGCTAGAAAATAAAGCAGAGGAAGCCTTTTCTACATCTTTGAAGAGATCCTTTAGTGTCCTGATGCCAAAGAGATAATTCAACATTTCTGAATCCATCTTTCGACCTAACCCTGCGTACATTTGTTTCAACACTCAATTTCATGTGAATCTTCTGTATTTTCCACATTTGAAGCAAGCGGATACCTCAACGAACCGACACCGACAACTTATTAAGTGTAATAGTGTTGTACAATACGATATTTTGAAATAAATGTATATTTCATTCATTAAAATGTAGCCTTTTCACTTCCTCAATGTATCTCAGGGTTGGATACATACTAGGATCTCTTCCGTTGAAGTACAGTCGCACAAAAAAATATCCGAACCGTGGCCGAGTGGGTTAGCGCGCTTGGCTACTGATCTACGGGACCTGGGTTCGAGCCCCGGGTAAGGCATGGATGTTCGTGTTGTTTTTCTGCTGAGGTCCTGCCATCCTCTCAGATCTTCTACTGTGGCATATAAACTGACAGGCTCCTGTCAGACCTCTGTAGCAAGCAGCTGCTTGAGAGGGTATTTATTTTTTTTATTATAGTTGATTACAGAATTCAGGAAAAGTATCTGGCAACTATTTTATTTAGAAATTAGTGATCTGGCAACCTTCGTGTACAATACACGAAGGTTGTCAGATCACTAATTTCTGAAAAAATCGTTGCTACATATTTTTCCTGAATTCTGTAATCAACCATAGTGTTCGGATATTTTTTTCAGTGACTGTACAACGCATTCTTGAATTGCAGAACTATTAGCTGTCTTGAACTCGGGTTTTATGATAGAAGCACAATTGTTATAATGCAATATGGGATGGCAGAGAGGATATCATAGAAGGAATTTGGGGGAGGCACAGACAAGTCTCTGTGTAGCTACAAGGTTAGGAAAAGAGCGAATTAAAATGTTTAATCAAACAAATGTACAAAAGGGGTAAAAAAAAGTATTATTGAATCTAAATCGCATACTGCTACAGATAAAGACAAAGAATATTAATTCAACACGGGGTGGAAGAAGGAAAAAAAATTGCAAAATTGCGGACAAGAGATCAGGTATTTTAGGTATTGGAAGGGCCGAATTCTGTTTAAAAAAGGTAAATATATTTCGACAGTTTGTATAGTTATTGACCTCTCACTGATAATATTCGAAGCTAGTGCACGTTGGAAACTTCAAAAAGTTACATCACCATGTGGGAAAACCATGCACTGTTGGGCAACCTACTTCAGGCCGCTGCCCATGCGCCCAACCATGAACGAGGAAATAATATTACCTTAACGTCACCCGGAGCTACCCACGGCCAGCGGGGGACAGCTGAGCTAAAGGATTTACATTATCGTCTGTTCTTTCGTTCCTTTCTTTGTACTTCGCTTGGTTAACCTTTCTCCTTAATATATTTTAAACTAAAATAGTGTTTAGATTAAACTTTATGAGAAGTAAATAATCGTGTACTTTTTAAAAAGTAGCACTTTTACATTTAAATACATCGTGATTTTTTTAATGTACATTTGCACTTGCTACGAAAAACAGCATTAAAGCCAGTTTCCGAAATTATTAGTTTTTATAGATCCGAATGAAGCATAATGCACAAAGGACTAAATGGTAAAATGTTAGTTATTGCTCAGATAATGCATTTAGGAGTGCAGTGGCTAAGAAAGTTTATTAAACTTTCTTAGCCACTGCACTCCTAAATACTGATAATTACTTACTGATAATTGCAAAACTTCAAATAATAAATTTTAATACACAAGCGACCTGCGTCTTTGAATGGCATTATGAAACAGTTCCCTTGCTAATCCCCATGCCTTCCACAAAAACTAATAAGGAGCAAAGATTACTGGAAAAGTAATAAATTTGGTACTTCGAATTAAAATGCAACTGAGGCAGAATTTCCAGTATTTAAACTTTGAACTTTTTAATACTCAAGTGCATCTTTCTCAAACAATTTGTTTTTACACATAATTTGGATTGCAACGTCTTGAAGATATTAAAAATTATGACTAAAATGGAAATTTGATTGCTTATATATAAAAGCAGTTTCGGTCATTGCTTACGAATATCAGTTCCATGTATAATGCTTATCTGTTTGATATTCCAAATCGAGTTATGTCCTGCCTTGTGGTAGTAAAATATTGAACTGAAGGGTTTGGGGAAAACAACTGACATTGTGATCAATCAGGGTCGAGTGTAGGGGGCATGCCTCCCCCTTTAAAAAGTAGTAAGTCTGATGGAAGCAAAATATTATTAAAATCGTGCATATTTCACATGTATTTCAAGAAAGTTTTTCAAATCCTCTAATCAAATGGGGATGGGAAAACTTTATATTGCAATGGAAATCAATTCTCTTGCTTGGACTCTGCCGCCCCTTTCTCCAGATCTCATCTTAGACATGAAAGTTTAATTTAATTAATTTTAGTGTGATTTTTTAACAGACTGAAAATTTTCTCTAAAAAATAGGTCTTACTCATTCTGTTTAATCTTACTACAGCTATGATCATTAATTTGCATGCAAATTTGCCGCCCCTAAAAAGTGCAACCCGTGGAACAACGCCGCCCCAGCTGACAAGCTGCAACTTCTTTGTTTTCTTTCATACGCACTTTCAAATAACATCGAGTTTTTCCCAAAACAATGAACTGTGCCTATAAATAATTTTATCATTTTTCAATGAATTGAGCTTTCAATGAATTGAGCTTTTCAAATGAATTGAGCTTTCAAAGATTTTTTAGGGGAAATGCTTTAGCACCCTCCCCACGAATAGGCACCCATAACAGTCTGCCGAGTGGTAACAGTGCTTGGCTACTGATCTAAGGGACCTGGGTTCGAGCCCCGGGTAAGGCATGGCTGTTTGTGTTGTTTTTCTGCTGAGGTCCTGCCATCCTCTCAGACCATCTACTATGCAATATAAACTGACAAGCTTCTGCCAGATCTCTGTGGCAAGCAGCTGCTTGAGGGGGTATTTATATATTTATTTATTTGTTTTTTATGATAAAGGCATGTTTCCTTAGGATTTTTTCAGAGTTATCATTATCCCTATCTGCAAAAAAGGTGATCGTAGTTCTTGTGATAACTATAGAGGTATCAGCCTACTCTCTGTTCCAGGTAAAATTCTCTGCATGATTCTATTTAATAGAACGAAGAATCTGGTTGACAGGCAATTGCATAAAGACCAATGTGGATTCAGAAGTGGTAGGGGATGTGTAGGTCAGATATTTTCACTTAGGCAGATTCTTGAGAAATGCTTAGAGTTTCAGAAACCTTTGGTTGCTAGCTTTGTTGACTTCAAAAAGGCTTTCGACTCTGTTGATCGTCATAATTTGTGGTTGATTGTGAGATCATATGGTAAGTTAGTTAACATAATGAAAGCTCTCTATAATAACACTGAGTCGTGTGTGAGAGTTGGTAAGGCTTGCAGCAATTGGTTTAGCATTACTTCTGGTGTTCGACAAGGGTGAATTTTGTCTCCTTTTCTCTTTAGCTTGGTTATTGATTATGTTATGTGAAATTCACTGCAAGGAAAAGATTTTGGCCTTAAATGGTCTAGAGATGCGAACGTTTCTGATTCAGATTATGCTGATGATTTAGCTCTTTTGGCAAATGATGTTGATGAGATGAACTCTTTCATTCGAGCTGTTGATGAAACTGGTAGTAGAGTAGGTTTGGTTATAAACAGAGGGAAAACTAAAGTGATGAAAATTGGTCAGGCAGGCTGTGATTTAGTTATTCTGAATGGTTGCAGTCTTGAGCAGGTATCACAGTTTAATTATCTTGGGAGCTATGTAACAGATATTGGTGATATGCGGCATGAGATAAACAGACGAATAGGGAATGTTGTCGCGACTTTTAAGAATCTATGGAGAGTGTGGAGAAATAAGCGTATACATCTAAAGACTAAAATTAGACTGTATAATAGTTTGGTTCTTTCTAGGGTTAATTATGGTAGTGACCGTGGACGCTTTGTAAACAAAATCACAAGAAACTAGATGCTTTCGCAGTATTTTGGGCATTAGGTGGTTCAACTTTGTAACTAATGATGAGGTTAGGCAAAGGAGTTTGCAACCTCCTTTAAGCAGCATATTGTGCAGCGAGAGACTCTGTTGGTTTGTCCATGTTGCCCGTATGAATAATTATAGATTGGTGAATAAGGTTATGAACAGTGTGACTAAAGGCCTCAGAAAGAGGGTGACAGCTAGGATGCTGTGGGCAGACAATGTCAAACAGGACCTTATTAGAATTGTTGTGTTTTGGCCAGATGCAACAGCTGTAGCTGAGGACAGATATGCTTGGAGAACTAAATTGCACGTTCTGGTTGAACCTTCGTACCCCATGTCTGATTGAGGATGATGAGGATTACAGTTTGTAACATATTTGTTGAAGATGGTGCAAATGGGGAGAAAGGGTTTTACGAAAATGCAATTTCTAAATCACATAATAATGGTTCACTGAAATATACTGCATATCTTAATCTATTATAGCATGAGTAACTAATATTCTGTTATACCTAGGGTGTCCAGATTTCACTTAATAAAAACCAGGATATTTAAGTAAGTAATAAAAGCCAGGATATTTAAGCATAATAATATCAACCAGGATATTTAAGTAAATATCCAAACATTAGAAAGCTTAAACTAGTACAGTTTAGTTACGATTCCTATTTAATTTAAATGAATTAGTTATCATTTTTCCTTGGAAGTTGTAAACGCACAGAAAAAAATTAACAAAGGCAGTTGTACAATCAGCAATAATCGTAACGTTTGGCATGGCCCCATGAAGGATTATTTTTAGGAGGTTGCTGAACCCAAATTTTTTTAGTGGGGTGTTGAATCAAAATTTTTTAGTGGGTTTCTGAACCTAAGTTCTTTAATGGGTGAGGGATGCTGAACCTAAGCTTTTTTATTGGTGAGGGATGCTGAACCTAAGTTCTTTTATGGGTGAGGGATGCTGAACCTAAGTTCTTTTATGGGTGGGGGATGCTGAACCTAAGTTCTATTATGGGTGGGGGATGCTGAACCTAAGTTCTTTTATGGGTGAGGGATGCTGAACCTAAGTTCTTTTATGGGTGAGGGATGCTGAACCTAAGTTCTTTTATGGGTGAGGGATGCTGAACCTAAGTTCTTTTATGGGTGAGGGATGCTGAACCTAAGTTCTTTTATGGGTGAGGATGCTGAACCTAAGTTCTTTTATGGGTGAGGGATGCTGAACCTAAGTTCTCTTATGGGTGAGGGATGCTGAACCTAAGTTCTTTTATGGGTGAGGGATGCTGAACCTAAGTTCTTTTATGGGTGAGGGATGCTAAACCTAAGTTCTTTTATGGGTGAGGGATGCTGAACCTAAGGGGTTTATGCTTAAACAACGCTAGCTCCGCAGGTGGCTCAGAAAACAAATATTGTAGAAAATAACTGATATTTTATTTGCTCTCTGGTTAGTTTTTGCTTCATGTTTATCTTTTCTTACCATTCAGTAGAACTGGCATTCTACTGACTGGCAAGATGTTGGTTATATCCACCGTACAGATATTTTTAAAATATCGATAGCTAAAGACCATGGGCTTGTTAATTAACAAATCAAAAATGAAAGTAAGGGAAATTTTATTTCGAGAACCTTCAGTGAATGTGAATCTTTAAAATCAACGTATAATAGTAATGGTAACCTTTCTAAACAAGGAAGCTTATGGTTTCCATGGTTACGTGTTTTGTTTCGGTATTAGATATTATTTGTCTGTCTGAAAACAATGTGACTCTAAAATTTATGACTTTTCTTATTTCATTAGACTAAAATCACGTAAGAAAATAAATTAAAATTCATTTGTTTCCAGCTGTGAATCCAAGGGGTCCAAGGGGTGTCATCCACCAACCATTTGAGAATGCTTTTAATGGTAATTGAGCGAAGAAATATTATTATTATTATTATGAATTTCTCGTGCATTTTTTCAGTAATATTTTAAAGATCTCTGTCAAGATTGATTTTATTTATTTGAGAGATCTGTTAGCCAAATGTCTTTTCTCGATCTTAATCACACAGTAGTTAAGGTACGCAATAAACCCATCAACTCGGTATCTCTTGGTTAAATAATACGTTTAACGAATAGCATTTTACGTTACCTACATACATATTTAATAAGGGCGCAGCTTTAATCCACTGCCCCACCAATAATATCCAGTGACACGCTCCAAGAGCGTTGACCCGACTTCATTGAAAAGTCTATCAAATGTTCTAGCTCCAAGAACATAGTAAACCATTTTACTTCCAACTCTTTCAATGGTCAGGAAAGAAGTTGCTTTTTTTTAAATGTGCTGCACTCCCCATTTACTTTCCGCTGTAAGCACGCAGCAAATCCCGCGTCACGGTGTTACACGATGCGCCGTCAGAGTTCCGCAGATCATCTGGGTCACACAACATTCTCGCCTAATAGAGCATACATCGGAGAGGCAACATGAAAGTACCGATGCAGAACAAAGTTTTCTAAAAAAAAATTTCGAAAAGGTGTTCTGGTGATTTTTCTTTACATCTAGACGCATTCCTTTACAATTTCTATCCAGACACGATTTGGTAGTGGTCATAGAGAAACAAATATTATCTACTGAATTATTACAAATAGTTTCAAAATAATTTTATAATGATTCTAAAGGTAGAAATTTCTTACAAAGCACTAATAAGGGAAACCCATGGAAATATTTCTTACTCTCTTGCAATTAGGTCTATTTTTACTCCCATATTTATTGTAGATTACTGTAAGAACTGGTATGGTTTAATGTAGCTCTAGAGAGTACTGATTTGCTACTTTGAATCACAAAAAAATTGTTTTACTAAGAATTTAAAGTAGACACAGATGCGTTACCTCACATGTGAAACCTTTTGAAACATCTCTAGTATCTTGGTCTTGTTAAACGAAAATTCAGAGGAAGAAATATGGGAAACCTCATTTCTGGAAAGCTTGTCCTTTGGATTTCTTTGTAGCCAAGCGGTTATCACGTCTGGCTCCTGATAGTAGTAGCATAAATGAGTGTTCTGAGCCAGTAAATGGGTCCAGAGAATTCTGTGAAAATCCATGGGAAAAGTTATGGGGGATGAGGAAAAAAAGTATGTTTTTTGTGGGGTTTTGTGAAAATATGTGTGAAAATTAGAAAAAACGGGGGTATTTTTTAGTATGTGAAAAACTAATTTAAGTTTTTTTTAAAGATGAGGTTTAAATTAATTTGTGAATTAGTTTAAATGGATTAGTTTGAAATGAGGTGTGTGTATATGAGATAAAATTGATGTGGTTTGTTGAGTTATCATACACTTCAGTAGATTATTCGATTGTAAAAAGCCATGGAAATCGGTGTTGTTTTTTGTGAAAATATATGTGAAAATCAGAAAAAACCGGGATGTTTCATGTGAAAAAAAGGTAATTTAAGTTTTTCGGGCAGACGAGATATTTACAAATTTTCACAAAAATGAGGTGTGTGTGTGAAAGAGATAAAAAATGATGTGGTTTGTTGAGTTATCATACACTTCACTCGATTATTCGGTTGTAGAAAGCCAGGTAAATCGGAGAATTTGACAAATCGAGACAGTTTTGAGAAATTTGTTTGAAACATATGACAAAATCAACAGGTAAAATGATATTTTCGGGGACGGGGTCTGATGAAAAGATAGACTTTGAATATCTGTGAATGTATGAAGAGAGGGTACTAGATGGAAAAAAAATTTTTTTTGAAGTGAAAAGTAATTTAGGTTATTTTTTTTAAATAGTCGGAAAGAATTTGAAGTGAAAAGCGATCCCTTAACTGGCATAGTGGTTAGGCAGCTAGCGACTGTTCCGGCAAGCTTTGTGTGTTGTGTTAGCTCTAACTAAGGCAGTGGTCAGCAGTGACTTCGGTCTTAGTAGGGCATGTCCTTGTATGAGAAGGCCTGTATTAAGCTAGGAGTAGCTTCCATGATTCTTCTCTGTCCTATATGTCGCAAATCAAAAAAAAAAAATGTAGGTTAGAATAATTTTGAACATGTATGAAATTTGCAAAGAGAGAGAAGAGTTTTATGTTATCGTGCTAAACGGAAATCAGTCTCGATCTCTACAAAAGAACAAAGGGGTCGAGATTTACTTTCATTGAACTAAATGGTTCGAGAAGTTGCACTTCGAACCAGTATTCATTCCGAATATCTTATTCGGTTCGATGCACGGCCCTTCTCCCTCTGTCCCCTCCTCCCCTATGCCCTCTCTTCCTCTCTCTGTCCCCTCCTCCCCTATGCCCTCTCTTCCTCTCTGTTCCCTCCACCCCTCTGCCCTCTCTTCCTCTCTCTGTCCCCTCCTCCCCTATGTCCTCTCTTCCTCTCTCTCTCCCCTCCTTCCCTCTGCCCCTTTTCTCTCTCTGTCACCTCCTCCCCTCTGCCCCCTCTTCCTCTCTCTGTCCCCTCCTCCCCTCTGCCCTCTCTTCCTCTCTCTGTCCCCTCCTCCCCTCTGCCCCCTCTTCCTCTCTCTGTCCCCTCCTCCCCTCTGCCCTCTCTTCCTCTCTCTGTCCCCTCCTCCCCTCTGCCCTCTCTTCCTCTCTGTCACCTCCTCCCCTCTGCCCTCTCTTCCTCTCTCTGTCCCCTCCTCCCCTCTGCCCTCTCTTCCTCTCTGTCCCCTCCTCCCCTCTGCCCTCTCTTCCTCTCTCTGTCCCCTCCTCCCCTCTGCCCTCTCTTCCTCTCTGTCACCTCCTCCCCTCTGCCCTCTCTTCCTCTCTCTGTCACCTCTTCCCCTCTGCTCCCTCTTCCTCTCTCTGTTCCCTCCTCCCCTCTGCCCTCTCTTCCTCCCTCTCTCCCCTCCTCCCCTCTGCCCTCTCTTCCTCTCTCTGCCCCCCCTCCCTTCTGCCCCCTCTTCCTCTCTCTGTTCCCTCCTCCCCTCTGCCCTCTCTTCCTCCCTCTCTCCCCTCCTCCCCTCTGCCCTCTCTTCCTCTCTCTGTCCCCTCCTAACCTCTGCCCTCTCTTCCTCTCTCTGTCCCCCCCTCCCCTCTGCCCTCTCTCTCCCCTCCTAACCTCTGCCCTCTCTGTCCCCTCCTAACATCTGCCCTCTCTTACTCTCTCTGTCCCCTCCTAACCTTTGCCCTCTCTGTTCCCCCTCCCCTCTGCCCTCTCTCTCCCCTCCTCCACTCTGCCCCCTCTTTCTCTCTGTCCCCTCCTAACCTCTGCCCTCTCTTCCTCTCTCTGTCCCCCCTCCCCTCTGCCCTCTCTTCCTCTCTCTCCCCTCCTCCCCTCTGCCCTCTCTTCCTCTCTCTGTCCCCTCCTCCCCTCTGCCCCCTTTTCTCTCTCTGTCCCCTCCTCCCCTCTGCTCTCTCTCTTCCTCTCTCTGTCCCCTCCTCCCCTCTGCCCCCTTTTCTCTCTTTGTCACCTCCTCCCCTCCCCTCTGCTCTCTCTCTTCCTCTCTCTGTCCCCTCCTCCCCTCTGCCCTCTCTTCCTCTCTCTTTGTCACCTCCTCCCCTCTGCCCTCTCTTCCTCTCTCTGTCCCCTCCTCCACTCTGCCCCCTCTTCCTCTCTCTGTCCCCTCTTCCCTCTCTTCCTCTCTCTGTCCCCTCCTCCCCTCTGCCGTCTCTTCCTGTCTCTGTCTCCTCCTCCCCTCTGCCCCCTCTTCCTCTCTCTGTCCCCTCTTCCCTCTCTTCCTCTCTCTGTCTCCTCCTCCCCTCTGCCCTCTCTTCCTCTCTCTGTCGCCTCCTTCCCTCTGCCCTCTCTTCCTGTCTCTGTCTCCTCCTCCCCTCTGCCCTCTCTTCCCCTCTGCCCTCTCTTCCTGTCTCTGTCTCCTGCTCCCCTCTGCCCTCTCTTCCTGTCTCTGTCTCCTCCTCCCCTCTGCCCTCTCTTCCTATCTCTCTCCCCTCCTCCTTTCTGCCATCTCTTCCTCTCTCTCCTCCCCCCAGATCCCACCAAAGAGTTCTCATGTACTCAGATCCTCCCCTCAGATCCCCCAAAGAGTACTCATGTACTCAGATCCTCCCCCCAGATCCCCAAAGAGTTCTCATGTACTCAGATCTTCCCCAAGATCCCCAAAGCGTTCTCGTGTACTCAGATCCTCCTCCCATATCCCCCCAAAGAGTTCTCATGTACTCAGATCCTACACCCCAGATCCCAATTGCCGTATCCCCCTAGTTGTCATTATTCATCCAATTGTCGTATCTTACCAGTTGTCGTATCCATTGAATTGCAATCCACCCAATTGTCGTATCTTCCCAGTTGTCGTATCCATTGAATTGTAATCCACCCAGTTGTAGTCCACTCAATTGTCAATAAATTGTTCATATGATCAGTGCAGTTGACTCCCACTCAATTATCGTTGACCCATTTCATTACGCTATCATGCGATGGATGAACCTTTCCGTATTCATTCGAAATTTCGAACTCAATTTTCTTCTTAAAGCATAAAACATTTTTATTTTTTCAGTGTATAGACAGGTAACAAGATCCCGGAAGGCTAAGAGAATGTTGTGGGAAGAGGACTGACTGGACAGCTGTTAGCGAAGAGATGATAGTTAACAGGACCGGATCCAGAAATAATAAAGGGGGAGAGATCTTAAACACAATCAAATCGAAATAATGTAAAGGATGGGGGAATGCAAGAGACTGGATTTCCAATGCATCATAACATTCTCCCTCAATTTTTGAGATCTTCCTTAAATATTTCTCGAAAAATGCATGAAATATAAATACGTTTAATAATGTTTGCCTCTGTTACCATTACTAGCATTCTGAAAGTGAGGGGGGAGCATGCTTCCCCCTAGATCAGGCCCTGGTGGTTTAAATCCTCATGCTCTTTAAGGTGCACAGGATATGGCTCTCTTGTACAGTGAGTCAAGGCTTAAAGTCTGATTTATGGACTGCGGCTTTCCCAAGCTATTATTATTCATCCCTTGGTTGCCCAGCACACTTGGTTCATGCTCGGGATTGAAATAACATTTACAGTGTTCAGGTCAGTCTCAGTGGCAATTTAAATTCTGAATTTGCTTATAACCGTGAAAAATGCAAAATATAATAGAAAAATGGGTTATGGTCGGTAAACAATCCATATCTTGAGCACGAAAGTATAGAATAATTCCCAAGTACTTCATTAAACGATTATGATATGATATATGCATATGGCCAAGTGGTTACAGTGCTTGTCTATGGATAAAAGTGACTGGGTTCAAACCACTACTGAAAATTAATTTTCCTGAGTTCTCGGCTTGCTCAGACTTCTATGGTGTATTAAATTAACTTACTACGATGTTATTATTCAACTATGATATATTAATCCCTAAAGGCTCTTGTCGGAGTTCTGAGTCAAGGAACTGCTTAAGGTTAATTTGTTATTTCCTTATCATTACAAGTTATGGTTTTCACAATGTTACGATAATCTCTAACGCAACTCTTTATTACTCTCACACGCGAGAACTTCTCGAGTGGGAGTTATGAGATTTTAGTGTTAACAATTTTGCTTCTTTTCCCATTTATTTCAAAACCTTATGAACTTTATATGACATGTAATAGCAAATTCATTGTAAAAGTATATGTCGTTTTGTTGTTGAATAAACTGTTAATATTATTATGAAAAATTTACTGGGGGATAGAATGTCCTAAACACACCTTTGTTTTCGAATGTTTATCTGTTCTGTGGATTTCAAGCCAAGAATTAATTAAACATGTATTAATTTTAATATTCATTCTAAAGTATTTTTAATCAGATTTCAAAATTTTATTTTCTGTTATGAATTACCTGAAAGCATTCAACTAGAAATTGTATGAGAATATGGCTTACTGATAAATTGAAAAAAACTAAATATTTGTGAATTATTTAATTATAATCTCATTTTAATTACTATTTCAGCATTTGTTACACATCTTAACGAGAATATTTGATATTTTAAAATCAATATGTCACAACCAAGTTCTTCACCTTAATGATCATTTCACGTCTTTTTGGTATATGTTTTACCTATTTTCTTATTGTTTTTCCTTGTGATATGTCTGTTTGTTTATCGATTATGTGACAAACACACAAACCGACAAATGATGTTACTTTGCGTGGTAAAGTGTCACAAATTTCCTGTACATATGTAAAACAAAATAATAAGCTGAGAAATACTAGTTGTGCTCTGAGTCGGATTCGAACCCACATCTTCCAGTAACCGGCAAGGTATGCTAACAATTACACCATCAACTACTAACGTTTCTTCTTCAGCTAATATGAATTAGCTTTCCCGCATTTTTATTTGATTCCAATAGTGGCGCCATCTATCGGTACGTGGTAACTATGTTGTCTCTTAAAGCTGAATTTTAATATTTGTCATTCGTGACAATTTTTTTCAGCTTATTATTTCATGTGTCACTTTGTGTTCTTCTCAAGGCAATTGTTCCACCAAACGTACTACATTCTGCATTAAATGAATACTTGGGTGTCAGAAGCGTTATGCAATGCAAAAATCCCCCATCCCCCCAAATTTTCTACCCATAAAAAAGGAGATTTATGCAAATCGTTCTTCCATCTTCCGAATATGAGCATCCACAGTTAGGTTGTCAAATGAAAGCTTATCTTGTGGGGAGTGTCGTAATCGTATGCCTTTGGATCCGGTTTCGCCATTTTTGTCTACATCCTCCAACTGGCCCCATTTCGAAATGAAATGCCTCCTTTTGCCTTTTCCCCTCTCTCGATCCTTTGTTTCTCCCTCCTGACCTGTTTCCATGAGAAAAAAAAGAAGAGGAGCTAGGCAGACTTCTCGAAAGTTCCATAGCACCGCTCCCGCTCTCCATTTCCATCTGCATACGAATGCTGCTATTGCCACGTGCACGGCAAGTCACGCCACTAGGACAAGATACCATCGGGTGATGTCCCTTTGGGCAAGTGTTTCACGAATAAGAGAACTGTAAAGTTCACAAACAAAGGGGAAGACATAGAAGTACCAAACTCAAATTGTAGTGCAGCGCCACCTAACGTAAGGTCCGAATTACTCATTTTCTCTCTGCTCTCGTCATTTTAAGACCGCCATTAATCTGTGTCCTTTCGTAGCTTTCAACAGAAGATAGAATTGATATGGCGTTTAATTTCTTTATTTAATCTAGTGATTTGACAAATTACGAATTATTAAAACAAATTGCAACCACAACAAATTACGAGTGAAGGACAATAAGAAAATAAGTTAAAAAGAGAAATGAAATTTGACAATTAACTACCACCTATTTTATAAAACTATTTGATTAAATTAATTTTAGTTCCTTCAATCCCCAATGACAGGGTAGCAGACATGAAGCGGTATATCACGGATGTATTTCAACACTATGTCCATCCTTTATAAGAAAAACAAATTTTGCTGAGATTAGTTGTCCACGAATATACAAAACATTTAGTTCTTGCAAAAAAAAATATTGAGATATGCTGTTGATGTCGCTTGGTTTGTTACTAACAGACAACTTCATAAAGATTTGGGCATCGACAACGTATATACCCATATTAAATGCATCACAAAATGGTTCCTTGAGGTCGTTAATCATTAGTTGACAAAGTTTCAAAGCATTTAAAAGTCCTATTCTGTCATTTTCGGTTCGCTGTAGAATTTCTGAAAGAAGCTTTCTCCTGTATCGCCTTTTTAAACTTACAAGCATGCCTTGATCCATTGGTTGCCCTAAAGACTTTACATTAGGTGGCAAAACATGGCTTTCATTTGTCAGAAATGAGTTCGCTTGGGTGTGTTGGGGCATTGTCGAATAATTGGGGCATTGCCATAATGAAAAATGGAGAGGAGTCATGTTTTCCCAGTTACACACAATTTATTAAAAACAGCATTACTAAAATACTCTCTAACACAACTTACTCCCTTCGTCGGGATACAGCTTCTTTTACTCAGCGTTTAGGCAATGTCAGCCTTTACAATGAGGAGCCAAGAAATTGCTATGGCAAAGTCCATCCATTAAGTCCGAGCTACTAGCTCCAAAGTCATGTTCCGTAGTCCGTTTCCTGGAGCACGGTGGCGGTGGCAGATAGACAATAGTATTTAAGAGGAAAAATCCAGATTTACAAGTGATGGTGACCCTTACCTGTCTCACGTAGCCGCTGCAGAAGCCTTGGATGGGAAGTCCAGCACTGTCGACTGGGAGCCCATCTGCCTAATCTCGACCAGACAAAGGAGGCTCGCGCTCATTCCTCGCAGGTACTAGCATTGTTCATCGGGAGGAAGGGGAGAGACTGCTCGACCGGACTGCGTGACGAGAGGAGACAACTCATCAAGATGAGAGAAACGAGGCAAAAGACACACTTTCCTCTCACTTTTCAACCTTGCCGCCTTTTCCCAACGCGACCTCTAGCGGTGGTCAGCGCGGAAGGCTGACGCGGGCACTCACTATTGGTTGTGGACGCTTGAGCCGAAAATCGCTCCGCCTACTCGGAACCTTTGATGTCGAGCGCGACTCTAGTCCAGAAATTTCTACACCCGGGGCGATGGTCACCACCGGTGTTATCCGGTGTAATGGACAAGTTCGTGGAAGCTGGGTGACCAAAACAAGTCTTTGTACTCACATTAGAAAAGCATATCCTAGGACCCCCCGGCCCAAGTCGTGTCCGCAGGATCAATTTCTGTGGGCACGACACAAACACCGCGACATACATAAGTACACATGGGTTTCACCTGATCGGCTGCATAAGAATATGATTGATTACAAATTAATTAACAGCAAATGGGCTAGTTCTGTTAGGAATACCAGGGCATATAGGGGAGCTGAAATTGGATCTGACCATTACCTTGTTAAAAGTGTCTTGCAACTTAAACTTAAAAAGTGTTGTGCTAGGGTTGAAAAATTTACTTATACTGAAGAGTTTTTTTACTTATACTGAAAAATTCACTTATACTGAAATTTAATTATTACTAATACTGAAGCTCTGAAAGACCCAGTTATAGCCAAAGCTTACCATGATAGGTTACTTAGTCATTATGACAGTCATGGTTTGCTTACTACTGAAGTTGAGGAAGAATGGGATCATTTTAAACAGGCTTTTTTGGACACTAACAGTACTCTTTTAGGAAAAAAGGAGCAGAAGAGGCAAAATTATCTGAGTGATAAGGCACTTGAGCTTATTTCGGAAAGAAAGAACTGCAGGAATGCCCTTAATCAATACCCTACTAGTCCTAATAGAAAGCATTACAGAGACCTTAATAAACTTGTAAAGGACCAGTTAGCTGCTGATAAGAATCTTTGGCTTGATGGTTTGGCTGACAAAGCCGAGGAAGCAGTTAGACAGCACAACAGCAGAGAGCTGTACCAGATAGTTAATGTTTTGTGTGGTAGAAAACGGACAGGCATACAAGGATTGAAGGATAAACAAGGTAAGGTTATAGAAGGGGAGGATTCTGTCATGGCTAGGTGGGCTGAGCATTTCAGTGATGTTCTAAACAATGTAGTTAGTTCTACTCCCATTGTTTGCAATATTGATAGATGCATTGGTGGCTTTAATATTGGCCCTATAACACAATCTGAAGTTATTTTGGCTGTTTCTAAACTTAAACTTCATAAATCTCCAGGGGTAGATGAAATTACTACGGAAATGCTTAGAGCTGGGAATGTTTCGGTTACCACTTGGATGACTGAAATTCTGAATATCTTTTATGATAAAGGCATGGTTCCTAAGGATTTTACCAGAGCTATTGTTATCCCTATTTTCAAAAAAGGTGATCGCAGTTCTTGTGATAAGTATAGGGGTATCAGCCTACTCTCTGTTCCAGGTAAAGTTCTTTCCATGATTGTGCTTAATAGAATTAAGAATCTGGTTGACAGTCAATTGCGTGATGAGCAATGTGGATTCAGAAGTGGTAGGGGATGTGTGGATCAGATATTTTCACTTAGGCAGATTCTTGAGAAATGTTTAGAGTTTCAGAAACCTTTGGTTGCTAGCTTTGTTGATTTCAAAAAGGCTTTCGACTCTGTTGATCGTCATAATTTGTGGTTGATTGTGAGATCATATGGTATACCAGACAAGTTAGTTAACATTATGAAAGCTCTCTATAATAACACTGAGTCGTGTGTGAGAGTTGGTAAGGCTTGTAGCAATTGGTTTAGCATTACTTCTGGTGTTCGACAAGGGTGCATTTTGTCTCCTTTTCTCTTTAGCTTGGTTATTGATTATGTTATGCGAAATTCACTTCAAGGGAAAGATTTTGGCCTTAAATGGACTGGAGATACGAAAATTTCTGATTTAGATTATGCTGATGATTTCGCCCTTTTGGCAAATGATGTTGATGAAATGAACTCTTTTATTCGAGCTGTTGATGAGACTGGTAGTAGAGTAGGTTTGGTTATAAACAGAGAGAAAACTAAAGTGATGAAAATTGGTCAGGCAGGCTGTGATTCAGTTAATCTGAAGCAGTCTTGAGCAGGTGTCACAGTTTAATTATCTTGGGAGCTATGTAACAGATAATGGTGATGTGCGGCATGAGATTAACAGACGAATAGGGATTGCTGCTGGGACTTTTAAGAACCTATGGAGAGTGTGGAGAAATAGGCGTATACACCTAAAGACTAAAATCAGACTGTATAATAGTTTGGTTCTTTCTAGGGTTAGTTATGGTAGTGAAACTTGGACACTTTGTAAACAAGATAACAGGAAACTAGATGCTTTTGATTCCAGATGCTTACGCAGTATCTTGGGCATTAGGTGGTTCACCTTTGTAACTAATGATGAGATTAGGCAAAGGAGTTTGCAACCTCCTTTATGCAGCATATTGTGCAGAGAGAGGCTCCGTTGGTTTGGCCATGTTGCCCGTATGAATAATTATAGATTGGCGAATAGCGTTATGAACAGTGTGCCTAAAGGCCTCAGAAAGAAGGGGAGACCTAGGATGCGGTGGGCAGACAATGTCAAACAGGACCTTGTTAGAATTGGTGTGCAGTGGCCAGATGCAGTAGATGTAGCTCAGGATAGACTTGCTTGGAGAACTAAATTGCACGGTCTGGTTGGACCTCCGTAGCCCATGGCTGCTTGAGGATGATGATGATGATGATGTACAAGTGGTAAAAGTTAATCGGTTCAATAATTCATGTCATTTGTATTTTCCTATCATTATGTCATTTGTTAAGGAAAAACCTTTCTTAAATTCATCTTTTATTACAGTTATTGCTGACATTGTTACATTAACACACTAATAGTGATAAAGATAAGATGATGTTACGATAAGTGCTAAATGGTTAGCTGACTATTTAATACCCATCGTAACACCGTCTTATCTTCATAATGCATATCTCCATTCAAGTACAGGATCCGAGATTTAAAAAAAAAGCGCGGTAGTTGAAGGCAGAAAGTTTTTCAAACGCTCTGGTATCTTCGACTACGAATTTTTGACCACCATAAAGAACCTATTAACTACTTTTAAACAGTTCCCATTTGGATAAAATTGACAAAATCTTGCGACTAATATTACACAGGAAAAGCTCCTTTGCCTCCAAGTATATTGCAATACACACCACGCATTTTAGCCCACAGTTTAATACACTTCATGGATAATTTAAAACCTTCTTTGTTGTTTAAAAATAGGAATAGCCCTTCTGTACTCCGAGAACAGTTTAAGTTGCGGATACACTTGATATGCAGGTTTCTGAGTATATTGTGATTTCTGAGATCTCGAAGTTTGTTAACGCTATGAAGAGCAAAACGAGCGTAGACCATATCTTTCTCGACACCAGAAAATACAATAATCACAACTGGAACTTATGCATATCTGATGGTACGTAGACTTTACATTTCAGGACAAACTGAACAAATGTTGTGAAAAGTCCTTTCTCAACACATTTCGAGATGTAATATACAGAGAGACAGTGTCAGCTGTTCTAGAGATTACGCGCATTTCGTGAGACCAAACTTAAACATTTTCGCATGTTCTTTTTCCTACAAATGTTGGGGAAGGGCTGTTTTCTTATTTCTGTTATCTGTAATAATAATAAATACACCCTAAAGCAGCTGCTTGCCTTAGAGGTCTGACAGGAGCCTGTCAATTTATATGCCAGAGTAAAAGGTCAGAGGATGGCAGAAACTCAGCAGAAAAACGACACATCCATCCATGCCTTACCCGGTCATCGAACCCATCTCTAAGATCAGTAGCCAAGCGCGCTAACCAATCGGCCGTGAGACACACTCTACAGTTTGTGAATTTTTCACAGGACTTTCATTCGATTCACACCTTCTTTCGGGAACTCATAAAACAAGCATTCTTTCAAAGCCTCATTTAAATCTTCAGTTAATAAACGGTCTCTATTTGTTGGATAATGCTCATCTACGGAAGATGTAACACCAAGATGATTCGCTTGTGGGTGTTGTCCAACGTCTTCCGCCATTTATCGTCCTTCAGTAGATCAATAACTCTGGAAACACAACGAAAGAAAAGTGTTTGTATAATAACCACCATACACGCTACTACAATAACACAGTAAAAATAGCAATAATAACAACAACACAGTAATAATAATAATAACAACAACAAAATGGAGTAGTAGTAGCCCAATCAGATATTTATCGATATTTTTTAAATGATTAACATCTACAGGTAATGGACAAATACCGAAGACCAACGTAAAATCATTAACATCGTGTTGCACTAACACTTGTTTTCTGTACAGCCTGTATACGTAGTTGCACAGAGTTTACCAGCTTCTGAAAATCAGCAGGAGGGATTCAACACCGTTCGTCAATTTTCCTTTCTGAGAAAATATTTTTTTCATTTCGAAATGTTTCAAGTATATGATATTCTTCAAGAACTCTTAATTACTATTCTGCAAAATCTACTAAACTCTACAAAAACAAAGTAGAAAAAAAACTTTTTTTCCAACATTTGAAATAAATTCCTAGTACAATAACTCAAAATTGATATCAACGAAAATAAGAAAGCTAAAATGTTGTTTTCCCTTTTAAATTGAAAAACATTGACAATACACCACAACAGTGAACATTGTATTAAAACGTGTTTCCAGTTTCTCAAAATGAATGAAATTAAACGAAAATATATATCCTTCGAAGGAAAATCGACGTAATACGCATCAGAAACGTCTAATTCCTGAAAGATTTTCTTGGAAACGGGTATATTTACTGATCATTGTTTCTTCTTGCATGCAGAATACTTCCAAATAAATAGTTCCTAGTTGGTTTCTTCTTAGATAGTTCACTTCCTCTTATATGCAACAGCATGCTTGGTAATAATGTGGACAAAGTTATTAATACCTAAGATTAGATTAACATTCTTCACTTTAAAACCAAATTCAATTAATCAGAACGATTGGCTAGTACATTCAAGTTTTCCTTTTTGACAGAGAAAATTAGTATTTCATTCATAAATATTTCCAATGAGATTCTAAGCTTAAGAAAATAAAACCAATCCCTCATTCAACCAAACCGCACAATTCCAAATATGTCTCTTCCGAATAGGAGGTTGCAATCAAAACAAGAGAATGCTTCCATAAGTGGTAAAAGTTAATTGGTTCAAATAATTCATTCCATTTGAATATTCGTCACATTATATCATTTGTTAAGTAAAAACCTGTCACAAATTAATCTTTTATTACTCACTTGTTTCATTAACAAAAGAATACTGATAAAGATAAGAAAATATTACGATCGTTACTAAATGGTTAGCTAACCATTAAGTACCCATCGTAACACCGTCTTATCTTCATAACGCATATCTCCATTCAAGTACAAGATACGAGATTAAAAAAAAATCTGTTGTAGAATGACCCAACCCGTTTCCTCGAACGCATGGAACTTCATGTCCATCATAAAGAACTTATTAACTAATTTTGAACAGCTCGCATTTGGATAAAATTGGCATTTTCTTGCGACTAATATTCCCCATGAGAGGCCATTTTTGTATCCAAGTATATTGGAATACACACCACGCCTTTTAGCCCACAGTTTAATACACCTCACGGACAATTAATTGTTGGGTAAAAATTGAAACAGCTCTTTCATAATGTCAGAACGTTTTACCTGCTGATACATTTGATAACCAGGATTCTGACTAAATTATAAACTCTAAACTCTAGCATCACGAACTTTGTTAAAGTTTTGAACACCTAAACGGACGTAGACCATATCTACCTCGACACCAGAAAATATATTTTTTCACAACTTTAGCTTATGCATGTTCGATGATACGTAGGATTTGCACTTCAGGCTATTTCTTTCAGAAACTGAACAAATGTTATGAAAAGTTCTTTCTCATTTCGAGATTATAATACACTGAAAGTCAATGTCAGCTGATCTAGAGTTTACGAACAATTGGTGAGACCCAATATAAACATTTTCTCATGTACTTTTTCCGCTAAATGTTGAGGAAGTGCTGTCTGCTTATTTATCTCTTTTGTCCATGTGTTTAGTGGATTCGTAAAAAGAAGAATTCTTTCAAGGCATCATGTAACGATTCAGTCAATAGGAGGTCTCTGTCTGTAGGGGACAGGGTGGCTCAGTCGGTCGCGCACTAAGCTCGTAATCTGCAGTTCTCTGGTTGGGGTCCCAGCTGGGCCAACATTAAGAGTTATGTACGCAAATCTCCTTGCCTCAGTTATTACATGGCACAGATGAACTTGGAAAGGCCGCCGTCCACCGGATGGGTCGTTAAGCCGTAGTCCGCATGTGTGGGAGAGCCATACCCTGTACACGTTAACGAAAATGCTGGATGGCATTGACGGGAAGGTACCATCTGTCTCCCAACAGCTGTTCCAGTGGGTCCCCTTCCCCCACCTTCTCTGAGACTTTGAGATCCTTATGGCCTGGCCATTTTCTCTATTGTGTGCAAAAAAAGTGCCGCTCAGAGGTAAAGCGACCCAACTACTACAACAACGTAATAATAATAACTACAACAAAATGGTAGTAATAATAGTAACAGCACTATCAGATGTTTTTCGATTTTTTTTTAGATTATTAACATCTACAGGTAATGGGGGAAAAACGAAAGGGCAACGTAAAATCATTAACATCGTGTTGGACTAACACTTGTTTCCAGTACAGCCTGTATTCGTAGCTCCATAGAGTCTACGAGTGTCTGAAAATCAGCAGGAAGGATACAACACCAAAAAAGAAACATGATAAAATCCCGCTTGTTCAATGGAGCTGGAAAACTGTCTGAGATGACGTTAAAGTAGTTCTCATTGATTTTCTAGATCAGGGGTGGGCAAATAGCCGCCCGCTAAGAGTTTTTTGTGGCCCGCCAAGACAGTCAGAAAAATCCGCTTTGAACCGAGATTTCTTTCCCGTGCGCGACCGAAGTTTCGTCTCGTATTTTCCACTAGGACGGCCACATCAATACGCATGCGCAGTATAGATACGATACGCAGTGCTTTTCCGGTTGATCTTGGCAACAGTAAATATATAAATTTCCAACTTTAGTGAAACCATGAACCCTCCGAAAAAACGTAAAATCGGTGATGAATGTCGTGTGTTTAATGAAGAATGGGCAAACAAATATTTCTTTGGTAATACAGGGAATAAAGCAGTGTGTTTATTGTGTCATGAAACGATAACCGTATTTAAGGAGTACAATCTGAAACGACATTACGAAACAAAACATAGCGAATTTGGCTGCAAACTTTCCAAGGAAGAACGCAAAATAAAAGCTGCGGAGTGTGTGAAAAGTCTGAAGAAGCAACAAACATTATTTACAAAGCAATCAACACTTCAAAATAGCGCTACAGAAGCAAGTTTCATGGTAGCCTACAACCTTGCTAAACACAACAAGCCTTTTTCGGATGGCGAGTTTATTAAGCAGTGTATGGTAGAGTGTGCAAGCGTATTGTGTCCTGATGTTAGAAGCAAATTTGAAAGCATTTCATTGTCAAAAAGGACTATACTGTAGTGCGGTGCATTGACTCAATTAGTGACGAACTCACAGAACAGCTGAAGACTGCGAGCAAAGATTTTGTTTGGTTTTCTTTGGCACTGGATGAGAGCACAGATAACGAAGACACTGCACAATTACTCATCTTTATCCGTGGAATTAATGAAAATTTCGTTATCACAGAGGAATTACTTGGCCTAGAATCAATGAAAGATAGAACCACTGGTCAGGGCTTGCTTGAGTGTGCTGTGAATTGTGTGGAGAAAAGTGGCTTGTCCTGGAACAAAATGGCAAGCATTACAACAGATGGGGCCAGAGCTTTCAGTGGAAAAAATGTAGGTATGGTTAAGCTTTTAAAAAACAAGTTACAAGCACAAGACACAGACAGTGATATCTTGTCTTTTCATTGCATTTTGCATCAGGAGAGCCTTTGTAAAGCTGCACTGGACTTAAAGCATGTGGTAGATCCTATTGTTAGTGTGGTGAACACAATCAGAGGAAGGGCACTCCACCATCGACAGTTCCAATCTTTTCTTGAGGATGTGGAGGCAGAGTATGAAAACGTAATTTACCACAACAGTGTGAGGTGGTTGAGCCTGGGCAAAGTGATAAAAAGAGTCTGGGCATTGCAGAATGAAATCCTCTTATTTCTGGACACGAAGCAGATATCTCATGATTTTGTTACAAAAATAGGATGTGAGCAGTGGAGATATGAGACGATGTTTGCAGCTGATGTATTTGAGAAATTGAATGAACTGAATGTGACATTGCAGGGAAAGGGGTTGTTTGCACATGAAATGTGGAAGCATGTAAAATCATTCAAAGCAAAACTAGGTCTATTTGCAAGGCAAGCAGGTGAAGGCAATTTTTGTCATTTCCCTTTATTAGGAAAACAGAAAGTGCCTGAAAGTGTTTTTGCTAAGATAAGGGATCATCTGCAGAGTTTGGAGGACGAGGTCACAAGCAGATTTCAGGACTTTAAGAAAATTGAGCCTAAATTCAATTTGCTCTCTTATCCCATCACTGCTGATATTGACACAGCACCTGAGGAGCTGCAGCTTGAACTTATTGACATGCAGTCAGATCACACTGTGAAAGAAATGTTTAATGCTGTAACATTAGTTGACTTTTACAAATCTTTGTCTGCTGAAAAATTTCCATGTATGAAGAAATTTGCTGGAAAAATGTTCTCTATATTTGAGTCTACATATATTTGTGAGCAAAGTTTTTCTTGCTTGAAGATCATCAAGAGTAAATATAGATGCTCTTTGACAGACATTAACTTGCAGGCTGTGATGAGAATCTCAACAAGCAATCTCACTCCTGATTTCAAAAAAATTGTAGAAAAGTGTGATAGGGTACATTTGTCTCATTAAACTGATTCTAAAATTAAATGTGCTTGCATCTACAGATGATATGAAATTAGCACAATAAATAAATTGAATAAAACTGCCACTATTTTATTTAATTTATATTTATTGATTTTTATGGTACAATTTATACCTTTTTTGAAATGCAAAGTTAACTAATGAATGCAATCATTTTAAAAAGTGCAGCCCTCCGCTAACCTCCGCTTCCACAAAATGGCTCCCCGAGCCAAAACAATTGCCCACCCCTGCCCTAGAGGTATGACCCCGCTTACTGCTGCAGTACCCTGCAGGTTAGGATGGGTTACAGAGAATGGTAATATGCATGCTGCTGACCACTGCAAAGCACAGATATTCGCTCCATGCACAGTCCAGCCAAAGTCGCACCTCCATTGTTTCCCGCAGCTGAAGGTCACATTCTCATCAACTGGTTGCGTTCTAGTGACAATCTGAAGGATAGTTTCTAGAGATAAGATGCAGTCAGTAAAATGGCTTTTCGACTCTAAAATTTTTCACTGAGAACAAATATTTGTTTCAATTCACGAAACTGAATTCGGTTTCTTAGGAAAATAATCAGTTTATGCAATAAAATGAAAATAAAAATAAATTATCTCTCAAACATCTCCTTCTCAGAGAAGTCTGACAGGAAATTGTCAGTATAATACGCTACAGACAAAATTTGTGAGGAAGGCGAGACCGCAGCAGAAAGACACATCTATACATAGGGTACGACTTTTTTCAGGTTAAAAATAACTCCATTAGATGAATAATTATCGGGGAAAAAATCTTCTTTTTTTTCAATTTGTGTTGAAATAAAAATAATTGAAATATTCAGATATAAGGTAATAATTTTATTATTGACATACGATAACATATGCATATCCATTGTTTCTTCGGCGAGATGGGCGGGTATGGCCTAGTCGATAGCCCGGCAGGCTCGTAATCTGCTTGAGGGCGACTGCTTGAGGGAATATTTAATTTTTAGAAAAGAATTCATAGCGGAATATTTACCGGAAGAATGGTTTGCAAAACTTTTAAAAATTGGTTTAACTGAAAAAATATAGATATAGATGCATAATTTTAATTCCCATAAAACATATAATTTCACGTAATATAATAATAAGTGGTTTGAACACAAATTAATACACAGAACACTTAACTTTTATAAGTTCAATCTTTATCTGATATTATTACATAATCATCCTAAAATTTCGGGTGGGGGGAGAGGGGGGTCTTATTTTCCTAACAGCAAATTTGGGGTTGTTAGTTCCTATACTGCACGACTGGCATGTTAGGAGCTCTGCAATAAACAAATTATTAAATGAAAAATAATTGCTTTGTGACAAGGTAGTAAGAAACTTAACGTCTTTTATTCTGGATCAAAGGCTCTGAAGTGAGGCTACTGATAATTGAAATAACAAAAGAAATTAATGATACTTTTTATTTATGATACAAGTTCGCCATCAAAAGAACAATTTAAAATAAGCGCATTAATAAATAAAATAAAAATAAATACCTCCTCAAGCAGATGCTTGCCACAGAGGTCTGACAGGAGCCTGTTAGTTAAATTCGCCATAATAGAGGGATCTGTGAGGATGGCGGGCCCTCAGCAGATTTTTTCCCTACTGCACGCGGTTTGGTTGTTTGGGGTTTAATGGCGCATCGGCAACAAGGCCATAATGCGCCAAACAAAAGACAATATAAAAGATAAAAGACATAGAAACCCGCAACCAAAATTAAAAATATATTTTCAACATTATAAATGGGTAAAATAACAAAAAACAGGTGCATATAAACGGAGTAAAACAACTGTAGAAATAATATATAAAATAATCCCAGGTGTAAGAGACCTGGGGTAAATAATGTGATTAAAATATCCAGTATAAATAGTATATCAAATTCGATTAAAATATCCAGTAAATCGTAAAAATTGAAAGAGAGAGGTAAAAGTACAATAGTCGGATGAAAGATGTCCGAGTGTAAGGGGCTCGGACGTAAAATCATGAGAGTTAAAAAACAAACGTCTTTCAAAGTTAAAACAACGACATTCAATTAAAATATGTTTGATCGTTAAAAAGGTGTCACAAAACTCACACTTGGGTTCATCGTCCGCCCGTAAAAGAAACGAATGAGTAATAAACGAATGACCCAAGCGGAGCCAAGCAAGTACAACTTCCTTCTTGCGATTCCTGCGGTAAAGAGACTGCCATGGTTTGACGATAGGTTTGATCTCAAAGAGCTTGTTTGTAAGCTGTTCTGACCAAGATCTCTGCCACTGTGCCCGGAGCTCGGTGGTAAAACGCTGCCGGAAATCCATATAGGGAACCGGCAGCGGAGAGTGGGACAGGGGCGTGGCTGACTTGGCAGCAGCATCTGCCAAGTCGTTGCCCCTAATCCCGACGTGACCGGGCACCCAACAGAAATGGATGGTGGTGGTGGCTGCCAGACGATGTAGTTGCTGGCGGATCTTAGTAAGAACAGGGTGAGGCCATTGCCTCACCGAGATCAAAGCCTGTAGCGAGCTAAGCGAGTCGGTGTAAAGCACACACCGACGATGATGCTTAGTCGCTATGTGGTCCAAGGCGAGACTGATAGCGTGCAACTCTGCAGTGAAGATGGAACACTGCAGTGGGATCTGGTCTGCAATGATTACATCACAGCAGACCATGGCTGATCCCACTGAAGTGCCGGACTTCGAGCCATCTGTAAAGACAGGAAAGAAGTCCGGGTGCTCAGCACGATGGCTGGCAAAGAGTTGCCGGTACACACAGTCGGGTGTAAAAGCCTTCCCCGTCCTGCACAGGGAAAAATCGCAGGAAGGGGAAACAGCGAGCCATGGTGGAAGTGGCTCAGCTGTCGACTGTGCAACGCTATCGAGACTGGTGTTGATGTCTCTGAGGTAGCCTCGGACTCGCAAACCAAAAGGACGAATGGCAGTCGGCCGATTATTGTAAGCATTTCCCACTTCGGACTGAAAACGCAGTCCCAAGTGGGATGGCCAGGCAGGGATCGCAATTTAGACGCATATTGTAGGGACAACTGCTGACGGTGAAGAGATAAAGAAGGTTCATCGGTCTCAACGTAAAGACTCTGGACCGGTGAGGTGCGGAAGGCTCCCGTGCAAACACAGAGGGCCTGATGATGGAGGGGGTCCAGCACCTTCACCACCAAATCCCGGGCCGAGTCGTACACCTGGGATCCGTAGTCCAGTTTCGATCGGACAAGTGCACGGTACAGGCGGAGCAAAGAACATCGGTCTGCCCCCCAAGAAAGGGAGGAGAGGACCTTGACAATGTTCAATGCCCGCGTGCACTTGGACCTGAGATGACGTATGTGTGGTAAAATGGTCAATTTCCGATCGAATATGAGACCGAGAAACTTGGTCTCCGCCACAACTGGAATTATGTTACCCCCGAGCCGCAGCTCGGGATCCAGATGAAGATTACGCTTGTGGCAAAAGTGCACACAAGCGGTCTTCTGTGGGGAGAACCGAAACCCGTTTGCCGTCGCCCAAACTGAAAGATTGTTCAGGGCAATTTGCAGTTGTCTTTCAATGACCCTCATGCTGGACGAAGAGCAAAAGATGCTAAAGTCATCAACATAGAGGGCATTGCCTACTGATGGAGGAAGTTGTCTAGTTATAGAATTAATCTTGACAGCGAAAAGCGTAACACTCAGAACGCAGCCTCGTGGCACCCCCTGTTCTTGGGGGTACAGCTGCAACAGAGTGTTACCGACACGGACACGAAAAGAGCGTGTCGATAAGAAGTTGGAGATGAAGATCGGCATGTGACCTCTTAAGCCGAAACTGTGGAGGTCACGAAGAATGCCGAATCTCCAAGCCGTGTCGTACGCTTTTTCGATGTCGAAGAAAATGGACACCAGGTGCTCTCTACATAAAAAGGAATTCCTGATCGCCGATTCGAGGCAGATCAGGTGGTCTAAAGTAGACCGGTGCCTGCGAAAGCCACACTGGGTGTTGGAAAGAAGGCCGTGATGTTCTAAATACCAGATGAGTCTGGCATTTACCATTCTTTCCAACACCTTGCACACGCAGCTCGTCAATGCGATGGGACGATAATTGGAAGGAATCTTGGGATCTTTGCCTGGCTTGGGGAAGGCCAAGACGATGGCCTCCCGCCAGGAGTCCGGAAACTGCTCCTCGAGAAAAATGCGATTGAAGAGATGGAGCAGCCGATCCTTACTCGATGGTGAAAGATGTTGGAGCATGGCATAATGGACATTGTCCGGCCCTACAGCAGAGGCACGAGAAGAGTGCAGAGCAAGGCGAAGCTCCTCCGCTGTGAATGACCTGTTGTAAGGCTCCAGGCCATTCGAGTGGAAAGACAGCGGAGAGCGCTCCGCCCTGCCCTTCTGGGCCAGAAACTCGGGGGAGTAAGAGGAAGACGAAGAGATGGAAGAGAATGACTCCCCCAGAGTGTCGGCAATTGCTTTGGGATCAGCAATTGCCTGTCCATTGTGCTCCAGGATCGATAACGAGTGGGACGTGTAGTTCCCACTCATCTTCCGGACTTTATCCCACAAGACCTTAGAAGTAGTCGTGCGGGTAATAGAAGATGTATACTTGATCCAAGATTCCTTCTGGCTCTGGCGTTGGACGAAATGAGCTTTCGCCCTGGGGCGTTTGAAATTTTCGAGGTTGGGGGTTGTCGGATATCTCCGAAACACCCCCCAAGCCTTGTTCTGAGCCTTACGAGCTGCGGTGCAATCTGGATTCCACCACGGTTTCGGAAAGCGAGGAAACCGTGTAGAAGTTTGAGGAATTGTTGATGCAGCTGCATCAACGATACAGTCCGTTATCTCCGCTACTGCCACATTGATTGGCTCCTGGCTGACAGAGTGACTGCACGCGGTGTTCACAAATGGTCACCCTCCCAGGTACCGAACGCGCCAAAAGCTGCTTAACTTCGGCGATCGGACGGTGTTTTCAGATTCAAATTTATAGCATTTGTTATTTAATTATGAAAACATTTACTTCAACCAAAGCCGTATTATTAAGTGTACTGGCCGACACAGTACGTAACTATTTGATGAGGGGATTGAATTATAGATTAGAAGAAAAAATAGAAGCTTTAGTTATCTGAATTTCTTTTTCTATTTGAGTTTACCATACAGTTTTATTTGTTTTCCTCTTAATTTTGCTGCAGCTCATTTGTTGTCGCGCTGTAATGCTACAACAAGAAAATATCTCCTGATGACTACTACACCTATCCCTCGATTTACACTGAAGATAGGTTCCGCACAAAACCGTGTAAATCGAAATCCGTGTAATCGAAATCAAAACCGTGTAAATCGAAACTGAATTATGCACATTTTAGAGTTTTTTTCGTTTTACACAATTTTACATAGCAAAATCCAAGATTTCGATTTACACGGTTTTGTGTGGAACCTATCTTCAGTGTAAATTGAGGGATAGGTGTATTCTAGATGCTGAAGTGTCGGTGGTTTGACTAAGCAAATAATGATATGAGTAGTGTGGTGCCAACCTGGGGCGCCCCCACGCACTGTGCTTTCCCCCTATGACGTCACCGACCGGAAATTGACCCGTGTTGCAAATGTCCACGTTGCCTTCTCAGATTGAACTTTGACCCCTATGACGTCACCGACCGGAAATTGACCCCTGTGTCGCAACTGTCCACATTGCCTTCTCAGATTGAACTCTGACCCCTATGTCGCAATCGACCGTAAATTGACCTGTGTTGCAATCGTCCACGTTGCCTTCTCAGATTGAACTTTGACTTATGTCTCAACCGACCATATTTTAAGCCCTCTTCATAGACCCCCTGGTCGACCTATATTTTAAGCCCCCCTTCTCGAATAGTTTCGATTTTCCCCTGATTAACCCATATTTTAAGCCCACCCATCTTCATAAACCTCTTGGTTGACCCACCTATATTTTAAGCCCTCCCCTCTTTAAAGCAAATCAGTTTTCTCTATACACGTTTAATCGGTCTCATCCAGCGTCCATACTTTTTAGTACGTCTCCTGTATTTAAAAAAATTCCTTCCGACAGCGTGATTTGAACCTTCTACCTCAGTGCCGATAGCGTCATTGCTCTCGGCTATGCCTTGTTACATGATGGTGTGGTTTAGATGTGTCTCAAACGTGTATAGCCATATAAATCAGGGTATAGTCATATAAATCAGGGTATAGCCATATAAATCACGTATCTCTTTATTAAGCTTGAGTTTTATATTTCAGATATTAACCTAGGATTTTTATTATCCTACGTTTTTTTACAACCTTTGTATTCTTTATAACTAACTTTTTTCAGCGTATTTCTTATAATGAACTCCATGACTAGAAGAAGGACAAATCTACAGATTTAAAAGACTGTCCCACAGAAAATACCAATGGCCAAAAAATTAATAATAGGAAAAAAAAACTTAAAAACTTATTCGTCATTATGTAAAAAGGGATAATATGGTGACCTATAACTTTAGTACGTCTCCTGTATTTTAAAAAAATTTGCTTCCAACGCAGTGATTTGAACCCTCTACCCCAGTGCTGATAGCGTCATCGCGCTCGGCTATGCCTTGTTACTTGATGACGTGGCTTAGATGTGTCTCAAACGGGGTATAAATCACGTATCTCTTTATTATAGCTTGAGTTTTATATTTCAGATATTAACCTATGTTTTTTATTATCCTATGTTTTTTCACAACCTTCGTATTCTTTATAACTAGCTTTATTTCTGTGTAACCTTCGTTTATAACCTACGTATTTCTTTTAACTCCGTGACCAGAAGGACTATTCTACAGTAAGACTGTACCTAAGAAAATGTCATTGGGTAAAAAAATTTAATAAAAGGAAAAACTTATTCCTCATTATGTATGATATGGATTGACCTGTATGGGTGTCATAAAAGTCCCGCTTTAGAATACGTGTTCGGTACCGGACCACGTTTTTATTCACGGATATCCTGTGAAATTAAAAGATATTAAACGGTGAATCACAATGGGACCACGATTTACTGATCCTTTGACGATCCTCTTCGATAAACTCGTTAATCATCAAAAAGTCCTCCTTTCTTAAAAACCCTACATTAATTAAAACTCTTATCAAAGTCCCCCTCATTAACATTTCCACCCCCCTTTCAAGGACTAGCCTGCAGTAACTGTTTTCCCACAGAAAATGCCATTGGGTAAAAAAATTTAATAAATAAAAATCTGTTTTAAAAACTTATTCGTCATTATGTGTGATATGGTGACCGTAAATTGTTCCACACCACGGATCACGTTTTACTGACGGATGGTTAAGTCCTGCGCAATTAAAAAATTTTAACTTCCACTCTCATCTGAAATTTTTCCACTAAACTTTTTTTTGAATGGCAACGAGGGTGTTGCAATTCTTTTATCCGTATTTTGCGAGTTCGACCTTTCATCATGCATTTCACAACAAGCAGGATGTGTTCGTGACAAGGTCACTTTCTTAACGGGTGATTGCAGACAGATCTGTTGCTATCCGCTCAACAATATTTGCATCTGCTACTGATAACACGATTTCCTTCATTAAAAATAGGAACTTGGTAAATAATTCCACAGCATTCATTAAGAACACAAACTGATTTCGTGCTAAAACAGTCTTCCAGAACTGATGAGAAGAAACACACGACATTATTCAAAAGATTCGTAAGGATGAAAACTGTAAAAGGTATGAGAACTAAGGTCAAGGTATGAAAATTCATTCAAAGTGACAAGCAGGGTGTGATTCTGCATAATTGAATGAGTCCTTTAGTAGCCGTTAGGAAGGCGAGAAGTAGGAGATTTGCAGACTGGGAAAAATAACATATCGGTGGAATATGGGATGTTCGTTTCCAAAGAGAATGAATGTTTTCATTTTACATCTTCAGTACCCTCAAAAAGTTACATATCTACGGTCTATTATTATTTTGTACCATGGAAAACCAGTTAATCAGCCAAGAAAAATCAATAGTTGATGTATATATTAATGTTTCGCTGAATTATTTATCGGAATGAATGCAGTAACATGAATATTGATGAAACAGTGCAAAACAAATTTTTTTCAAAGAGTTACATTTAGTACACACAATTCTTGTTAGTTTTCTTTTTCTCTGCTTTACACATGGCCGTCTTGTGTTTACTTCGACTGTCAAATGATCTCCTACCCTAAGCATGCTATTAGAAGCTTCTACGGCACCAACCGGGATATTTTGCTACCAATGAACTAGGAATTAACTCTTTTTTTTTCCATTACCACTGGGACTACTTTCCACATATGTAAATCCTGTATTAACTGTGAATGAGCCTGTAATAAATTGAATGCCTTAACAACTACATACATTTAGAAGAAAAATATATCTAAATTCGTAAAAATGAACAACATTTCTGTCAATGTTTTTGGACACGAGAAAGAGGTGTTCCCACTCTACATCACACCATTCAGATTTAAAGCGCACGCAAATCTCCTACTGTTATCAGATGATGAAAAGCAGCATTATTGTTCCATTAAAAATTGATAAGAATCTATGAAATTCAAAGTTCCAAGGGAGAATGCTGTTTTCCGTATTATTGGGAACACAATTAATCTTCTTATTTTTGATCATTCCTTGTTTCATTCCTTGATTCTCCATATAAGATGGGTGTCCTTTAGGTTATGAAATATAACTGGAACATTATTAGGAGCTTGAAAATTGGGATGACACGTATTATGAGCGCCTCCTCGGAGAAGTGCTAAAACTATGTGTCAGATACTATGAAATTCATTCCTGTCATGTTTACACAACTCCTGCCTTCATAGCTGAAGATGACAAATATGTACCTTTTGGGAGGCATACGAGGGGGAATTTCAGTGAATTGTTTTAGCACGGCAAGCAACAAGCATTTAGAATGAAAGACCGATTGCAAGTTTGTTTAAACTAATTCTTCAGATGCACGTTTCTCCATAGATTCGTAAAATTCATTATATATTCTTTGCTTTCTCTCACACATCTCACAAGTTAATTAAAGTTCAAACACTAATACATCTTCCCTATGTGTATCTTTCTAATAAACCATACGACCAAAGTAGATAAATCGCAAGCATCATATGCGTCAGATCTGATTCCATATATCTGCTAATTCATTACGACGAAAATTTCACAATAGCCTGAAATGGACAGTACTTTACCTACGACACAGCATGTGACTAGGTCTTTAATCAAATTACATGCATAAACGAAAATTAGAAAAACAACGAAATGGTTGGTATTTTCAATGAGAATCACTAAAATGTAAAGCGCGTTGGAATATCTGTAAATGCACACACATTTCAGTGGATAGGTGAATATTTTCACAATTGTTTGGAAGTGGAAGACACAATAACTGTAAAACATACAGTGACGAGAGAGAAAGTATAAAAATGCAGTGGGATGGTTGTAAAAATCGCTTCAAAACAGCAAATTACAGCGCAAATACTGTAAGATAGAAAAAACGACTATTAACAAGCGCCATCTAGTGTGTAAAATAAGTGAACCTAAGGAGTAACTGATAAAAGTCACTCTTTAGCAGAAGGAGTAATACAGGAAAATCATAAAATATTAAGGTCCCACTCTAGTAAATCACGGTCCACTGCGTACACACGGATGGATGAATATCACAAAATACTTTGCATATAGAAAACATCAGTAAAGAACCACAGAAGTTTGGAAATTTAAAATCTGAAAACTCGTTGTTTATAAGAAAACAACAATATTTTCAGTATTTCCATGAAAAGTTGGGTCCCAGAATTGATCCGCTAGACCTAACTTTGCATTCTCTGACTTCAACCACCGATAAAACGTAACGTAAGCTCTCTCGGCGGTTATTCCAAAGCGCTTTCACGCGCTCTTTTCAGAGTTCCTGGTCCCCCTACTACGTTTCAATAAGCGCATAAGTGTGTGAAGGTGACTATTTTTTGCTGCAAACACAAGTTTTTCGACAAAGATAGGATGTTTCACTACAATCTAACACACGCATTTTCACGTCTAAGAATCGGTTTAGTTATTTTTCCCTGCATATTTCTATACTAGTGTGGAATTCTTAGAACAAGTGGTACTATGTTCGTGTGAAAGTGGTTCTGGCAAGCACACGTTTATTGATAATGTTATGCACCCTGTTTGGAAAGAACACTGTCTATGGAGCATTACTCCTGTAAATTCCATAAGCATAATGCTTCGCGATTCTGAGGCCCCCATAGCTGATAGACAATACTTTGCATTTACAGGACCTAACGCATAAAGTCTTTCACACTTCAAACTTAATCATCACATTTCAGAAAGAAAGAGGATTGAAAATGAAAGGAGAAGTGATAGAGAAGAATAAGAAAAGTGCCCTACCCAGCATTCTCACATTAAAGGAAAACGTAAGCATTCATCGCCTCAAAACAACTAAGACAGAGGACGCCATGTGCCAGTTTGAAAGGCAGCAAGAAGGTTGGTAACAATGGTTTAACCATCCATTTTTAAGTATTAGGGCGTTCATGTTACAATTTCTTACAACAACGTTCATATCTAGTGAAGATGGAACAGTAAATCAGTAAATCGTGGTCCCATTGTGATTCACCGTTTAATATCTTTTAATTTCACAGGACATCCGTGAATAAAAACGTGGTCCGGTACCGAACACGTATTCTAAAGCGGGACTTTTATGACACCCATACAGGTCAATCCATATCATACATAATGAGGAATAAGTTTTTCCTTTTATTAAATTTTTTTACCCAATGACATTTTCTGAGGTACAGTCTTACTGTAGAATAGTCCTTCTAGTCACGGAGTTAAAAGAAATACGTAAGTTATAAACGAAGGTTACACAGAAATAAAGCTAGTTGTAAAGAATACGAAGGTTGTGAAAAAACGTAGGATAATAAAAAACCTAGGTTAATATCTGAAATATAAAACTCAAGCTATAATAAAGAGATACGTGATTTATACACCGTTTGAGACACATCTAAGCCACGTCATCAAGTAACAAGGCATAGCCGAGCGCGATGACGCTATCAGCACTGGGGTAGAGGGTTCAAATCACTGCGTTAGAAGCAAATTTTTTTAAAATACAGGAGACGTACTAAAGTTATAGGTCACCATATTATCCCTTTTTACATAATGACGAATAAGTTTTTAAGTTTATTTTTCCTTTTATTAATTTTTTGCCCATTGGTATTTTCTGTGGGACAGTCTTTTAAAACTGTAGATTTGTCCTTCTTCTAGTCATGGAGTTCATTATAAGAAATACGCTGAAAAAAGTTAGTTATAAAGAATACGAAGGTTGTAAAAAAACGTAGGATAATAAAAAACCTAGGTTAATATCTGAAATATAAAACTCAAGCTTAATAAAGAGATACGTGATTTATATGGCTATACCCTGATTTATATGCTATACCCGTTTGAGACACATCTAAACCACACCGTCAAGTAACAAGGCATAGCCGAGAGCAATGACGCTATCGGCACTGAGGTAGAGGGTTGAAATCACGCTGTCGGAATTTTTTTTTAAATACAGGAGACGTACTAAAAATAGTATGGACGCTGGATGAGACCGATTAAACGTGTACAGAGAAAACTGATTTGCTTTAAAGAGGGGAGGGCTTAAAATATAGGTGGGTCAACCAGGGGGTCTATGAAGATGGGTGGGCTTAAAATATGGGTTAATCAGGGGAAAATCGAGACTATTCGAGAAGGGGGGCTTAAAATATAGGTCAACCAGGGGGTCTATGAAGAGGGCTTAAAATATGGTCGGTTGAGACATAATGGTCAAAGTTCAATCTGAGAAGGCAACGTGGACGATTGCAACACAGGTCAATTTCCGGTCGATTGCGACATAGGGGTCAGAGTTCAATCTGAGAAGGCAACGTGGACAGTTGCGACACAGGGGTAAATTTCCGGTCGATGACGTCATAGGGGTCAAAGTTCAATCTGAGAAGGCAACGTGGACATTTGCAACATGGGTCAATTTCCGGTCGATTGCGACATAGGAGTCAAAGTTCAATCTGAGAAGGCAACGTGGACGATTGCAACACGGGTCAATTCCCGGTCGGTGACGTCATAGGGGGGGAAGCACAGTCCGTGGTGGTGCCCAGGTTGGCACTACACTACTGATGTGGTTAGCAGATGGAGATATCAACAACTTTTGACTAGCTTCTTGTGTAACGAGAGAGACAGGACGTAACCCAGGGGGCCCGGAATATTGTATTGTTTTGTGCGCACAAATTTGTATTGTTATCCACCCATTCTGTTTTCCATGGTCCCTGATCTTAGGTTGGTACACGCTGACTCTCCCCCCCCCCCCCCACACACACACTCTGCCATGGTTACCGGCTTTAGGCATGGGCCATGCTCTTGTCCTTTTCCATCCTCTCTGCTTGTTTTAGTCATTTGCTTAATTGAATCACTTACTGAATTACTTTCCAATGTAATTCATAAGTAATGATACACAATTTCATTCTTTTCACCCTTCCAAGTTCAGGCTGTGTGGTACAGATCAACTCTCTCTCTCCACTTATATTTATCTTTGCAATCTTGGTCTTGTCTTATTCATATCTCAGACTTCTCTACCTGCTTTGAAATCCAAAACATTTGTATTTGGAACTAAAAATAGATAGAGTTACATTTGGAACACTAAAAGTAGATTAAAAAAAACTAAAAAAATTTATTATTATTTATTAGCATGTTTGTCTACTGATCAAAGGGACCTAGGTTTAGAGCCCCGGATAAGGCATGGATGTTTGTGTTGTTCTTCTGCTGAGGACCAGCCATCCTCACAAATCCCTTTTACTATGGCGTATTAAACTGAAAGATTCCTGTCAGACTTCTGTGACAAGCAGCTGTTTGACGAGGGTATATATATAATATCTACCCTGCCCTCGTGGAGAAAATATGACACTGAGGGGATTGGGAAGGCCGACGTCAGTTAAATGGGAAGTAAAATTTTAGCCTTGTGTGCAGGAAAACTATAGCCTGTGCCATTAAAACAGTAAGATTGAGGCAGGCTTCCATCTTTCTCCTAACAGCTGTACAGTGGGTCTTTGCTGTAACCAGGACATTTAGCCCATTGTGCAGAAAACAGAGCCGCTCAGACGAAATGTGTTAACTCAAGCATCATTCCATCCTCCTCACCCCAATAGACACGAGCAAGCCCGGATCTGAAAAAAAAAGAGAGGGAAACAAGAAACACAATCGAGCCGAAAAAACGTAAGGGGGGGGGGGGGGCAAGAGGCTGTATTTCCAATGCAATATATCATTTCCCCCTCGTTTTATAAATTTTTTTATATTTCTTGAAAAATCCACGAAACAAAATAAGTTTAGTAATATTTATTTCTATTACCCTTACTAGGACTCTGAAAAGGAATAGGAGATGCCCCCCCTCCCTCCCTAGATCTTGTCCTTGGACTCGAGTATGTAACCCTCCACCCATAAGACTTTTTTAGTCATATTACTGATGATCTGAAATGTAAAATAGAACAGACTACTTTTGATTTAATCATTTGCCGAATTAAATCACTTACTCAATTACTTAACAATGTATTCTATAAAACTTAGATACAAAATTTTATTCTTTTCACCCTCCCAAGTTTAAGTTGTGTGGTCCCAGTCAGCTCTCTCTATCCACTTATTTTTATCTTTGCAATCTTGCTCTTGAAGTCCTCTTTTCGGCATTCTTTTTTTCATACCATTTTTCCATCTCTTTCACCGTCTTCTTCCTGCGGGTTCTCATTTCCATATTAAATTTATCCATCTTCCTTTATCCATCATATTCATAAGTCTTTCTCATTTTGATAATATTTTTTACACCTCCAATATTTTTATGTAATCTCTGATTGCTTTAGTTTCTTTATTTCTCATTTTATCTAGTCTTTGCTTCCTCGGATATCTTTTGCAATATCCACTTCAATTACTTTTATCTCAGATGCAAACCTTTCTCACAAAATCATTTTTGATTCTTATGTTAGAGTACTCTCTACAATTGTATTAAAATCTATTCTTTAAAAATCAATTCAGCACTCTTACTGCTTTCTATTTTTGGTCCTCTTATTTTAATAATCTTTCTTTAATTTTTTTTTCATCATACATTCCACTATTAATAACAGCTTTCTGTTTGTTGGGTGTTAAAAAACCGACATCAGAATCCAAAAAATGGAAACATTGGAAACTTTTTTCTTTGAAAAATTTCTAATTATGACATCTATTTTATGTAAAAAGATATAATCCAAGTAATTACAATCTTATGCCAGTTTTTAAGTAGAAAAACAAATTTAAATAGCTTTTAAAAGTTGTTATTAAAAAGTAATAATGAAAAAACTTTTCAAAAATTGACACATGCATGCGTTTTAAAAACTGCTTTGGGAAAGGAATTAAGAGCAAAAGTCACAGGAGTCTGATATCTCATGTTCAATGGGTTTATGTAGCTCATGACCATATGGGTTTCGAGGTGAAGGGAGGCTCAGCTTAATGAGAGTCAATTTACGGAGTGGAGGGGAGCTCTGCCTGGCTCGGCTGCGGTTAACTCCGTTCTCCCTTCGGGTGAAGGACGGGGGGGGGACGACAAACCAGGAAGAGTCCACTTCAAAACTCGGCCGTTTTGGTATTCTGAGGTACTTCGTTTTCCAAGGCCCGTGGTAGTTAAAGGGTTAAGGCTCAGAGAAGGTTGGGGTATGGAATCCAATGCAACAGCTATTGGGAGACAAATGGTAGCCTCCTGTCAAGACCACCCAGTGTTCATTAATAATGTGTGCTGTGATGGTATAGTTATTGTCAGCTTCAATTCTGGATATAGCTGGGTGAGTAAAGTGTTTAAGTTTGATATATTGTTTGCAGGTGAGGTAGTGTCTTTTAATGTTGAGGGGTGGCATGTTGGCTTCTGCCCAAGTAGCCAGGTTTGGGCAGCCAGCTTTGAGACCCAAGGCAAAGTGTGATGGCTCTAGTCTGTATAGTGTCTAGTTTTTTAAGCTGTGTTTGTGATACTGTGTTGAGTGCTGGGAGGCCATACTCAAGTCTTGAGTTGAGGAAAGCTTTAATAAAAGTAAATATAGCTTTATCATTGCCCCCCCCCCCCCCAGGTAGTTCTGGTGATGGCAGTGAGAATGTTGAATGCTCCATTACATGTGGATTTAATGTTTGTAATGTGCTGTTTCCATGTAAGCTTACGGTCTATAGTATTTGTTTAGTTTATAGTATTTGTTTTTTTTAGTTTACCGTCTATAGTATTTGTTTAGTTTATAGTATTTGTTTTTTAGTTTACGGTCTATAATATTTGTAGTAGGTGACTCACTGCCATTGGTTGATTGAGTCAGGTGGTTTATGGGCGCCATGTTTTGTACCGTGAGACGAAAGTCTATGGGTTAATGTATGTACCAGGTTAAAACCTCTCAGTTGTTATAGTTTTATATATTTCTACCACTATTTTTGTCTGTAAAAGCTGTCATATTTTATGAACGCCTCACTGCGCTGTATTTGGGTATAAAAATTTCACTCAAAAGAAATAAATTAATATTTTTTCCCGAGAAACTCCATCAGAAGACGGCAATCGGTGGCAAAAGTGGAACGAGCTAACTGAAAACCAACAAATAATTTCTTTTAAAGTTCGTTTGAAAAACGTGGCAATGTTTTCACTTTGTCGTTTGCCTAAGCCAGTATTTGTTCGTGTCTCTCCGCCTCTCTGTTAACTGTTGTCTGTCCATCTATAGACAATCAATTTTTTTACTTTTAGAGCTAAATGAAAAATTCTTTTTGGGTTGAATAGGTGTCGAACAAATATTGTGATTAGCAATTTTGAAAATTTTCAAGAGCTTTAATAGTGCCCTCTAACGGTGGTAAAAGATGGAAAATTCTAAAATTTCAAACGAAAATTAACAAACAAACTATTTACATTGGAAATCGGAAATTTTGGTAGTAGAGTGTTATGGTCAGAAGACCTCTAGCGGCGGAAAAAGCTGGAAAATACCAAATTTTAAATAAATATTGCAAACGTTCTATTTTTGCTAGAAACTTATGTTTTGGTCATAGAGTGTAATGATCAAGTGGTTTACACTAATAGTAATGATTTGTCCCATTGGTAATATGCAACTTCTCTGCTTTAAGAGATAAATGAAAAAATTTTTTGCACATTACAGATACTAATAAAACATCAATAGTTTATTTTCTCAATTATACAGTAGTCCGAATTTCCACTGTCAGAGGGTACTGAAAGTGTAAAATAACTAGAACACATATCGCCTCTGGCGCATATGGTAATCTTATTTTCAGAGAGAATGAAGTTCTTCCTTTGCCTACTTTTTCAATCCTTAAAAGTTTTAATTAAGGATGTTCGTGTTGTTTTCTGCTGAGGTCCACCATCCTCATGGACCTATTACTATGGCGCATAAACTGACAAGCTTCTGTCTGAGCTCTGTACAAGCAGCTACTTGAGGAGTTATTTATTTTTTTAATGTATGATATGGGAAATGCACATAGTAGTATTTTATTAGTAATTATAAAACAAAAAAAGTATTTGTCTTTTAGTTCTTAAATTTAAAAAGTTGCTTTTCTCTCTCTCCTCTGAAAATAGTGGAGATATTGGTGTCAGTGGAATTTCTACCATAACAGAACTCTACACTCCGAAATTTCTACCACAAACAGATCATTTGAAACATTCGTTAAAAGTTTTGCAGTTTCGATATGATCTCTAATGATATAAATTAAAACTACCTTTGCAAATGCGAATTACATTTCGTTAGTAGCCAACTAAAAAAGAGATTTCCATTATCTCTTAAAAGAAAACCGTTCCGTTTCTTACCTACCTTGAGCTTAGAGTCAACTCATCATTGTCAAAGGAATTTTCAAGACTGTCACATTCCACGACCAAAATTTCTAGCATAACTACATCGTTTGCAATATTCAATTTGAATTTTTGGTATTTTTCGATTTTTCCCACCGTTAGAGGGCGCAGTTATAGCTTTTGGGAAATTCGCAAAATGCAATATTTCATCAATACCTGTCCAACCCAAAAAGAATTTTTAATTTCTTTCTCCATAAACATACACTTTTCTGTTGAAAGAAAAAAAGTTGTATTCACCTACCCCTTGGATCTAAAGGGTCAAGTGATTGTTGTCAATGGTAACTTCGTAACCTTCGCATTTCAACACCAAAATTTTAAACTTCTAACATTACATCGTTTGGAATATTCGTTTGATATTTTGGAATTTTCAACTTTTTCCACGGGAGAGAGTTTCACGTTTTAGAGGGCGCAGTTTTAACTTTTGGGAGATTCGAAAAATGCAAATCGTAATATATCATTAATTCCTAACACAAAAAGAATTTTTTATCTGTATAAACAGAAAAGTTCGATGTCTACAGATGGACTAGACAACAAAGTGAAATTATATCTTTTTTTAGAAAAAAAAGCCCTGAAATTTACTTTTCCTTTTTTAGCCGTTTTCTAAAGTGCTTCCAATCATGAATACTGAAATCTGTATCAAATATTATCCTACCTTTTCATGAATCCATAAATATTCGTGCAATACCATTCAGCTATGCACGCTAAACTATCCGAGCGACGACAAAACATAGCGTTCAATTTTGAGATGGCCAACCTCTACCTATATAGGGCCTCTAACCCATATCATTGTTTAATCAAGTGTTTCTAATGTTGAAAGTGAATATTTAAATAGATTTGATTCTGATCTTTATCTTACGTCACATTTTTCCATTAAATGCATATTTTCGAAGTTAGAGCTTCCAAGGTAGGTTCTCATTGCATAACATGGAAGATTATTGCTAAATATCCCAGCTTCCGCAACTATTTAAATACCACACAAATATTGTTGAAAATCGATATTTAAATAGCTTTGATTATGATCTTTAATATATCTTCAGTCACATTTTTCCATTAAATGCATATTTTAGAAGTTAGAGCTTCCAAGTTTGGTTCTCATTGGCATAACAGGGAAATTCTGTAGCCATTCGGTAGGGTACATCAAAAACATATGAAATGAAAAATGTTCGTATTACGTCTCTCCCATTTCTTTTTCTGAATTTATAATAAACCTTTATTTAATCACTTTACATTTCAAACACTGGGAAATTTTCCCAACAGCCTTCCACAAATTTTCGCCATCTCCCCTCCCCTCTTCCGCAAGCGCTCTCTACGCTACTGTCATAAATAGTTGAAATAGAAAAGTTTTGAATTTACAAAAACTTTAGCATTACTTGTTACCTATGAAATGTTATCCCTTTGATCGTTTACGCAGGCTTATTGAGGCATGCATTTTGATCGATTACGCAGGCTTATTGAGGCATCCATATATTAAGCACGTACTCATTTTTCAAACACATTCTGTCGTTTGTTAGCACAGTAATAGCACACTTAAGAGTAGGAGCAATATGGTGACGTTCGGTTATTTTTAAAGCGATAGGGCGCCTCCCTTCGTGAAAATAAGTTGATAATAAGAATTAGTCTTGAAAACATAACGCTACTAACAAAGTTAATCATGACTTCTTAACTCGATCATTATCTACGATTCTCATTACTTTAGCCAAGATCTCTACTACCGTATCATACGTGTATGCTCCACCTGATGTAATGCGCAGAACAAAGAAAACCTATTTCCTTCTGCGCAGCGCCGGCTGCTTCATCCTGTCCAGAAATCCAAATATTCACGTCAAATCACACACTATTCATGACTTCACGTTACCTATCCAAAAGAAACAAATCATAGGGCACCAACCCACGGTTACTGTAAGGTTAGGTTTCACGTCATACTTTTACACTTCGACGTCTTCTTTCCTGAACAGCACCATCTCTTGGCTGAAGATCGTGAATAGCCCTCTTGGAGAATAATTTATAATACATGCACACCTAATAACCTGTGGGTCCACCTTTCGCCCTCACAATAGCAGCAACACGTCGAGGCTGGACTCAATGAGGTGTTGGAAAAGTTTGGGTGAAATTGAGGACCGATTCCAAAACAATCATCCGTAAACTACCGAGTTGCCAGTGGTGTGTTTCAGGCTGGAATTCATCACTATATTTCATCCTAAGAATGCTCAATATGTTAGGGTTCAAATCTTAAAAGCAAGAGGGCCATCGAGGGTTGTGAACTTAGTGGAATGCTCCTCCAACCATTCTATCGCCAATGGGTGTAGGTGATCAGCGAGTAGGTTAATAAAACCCTATGCAGTGATGCTGGTCTCAATAGGTACAAGGGACTCCAAAGTGGACCACGTAAACACTCAGTAGAAAATTTACACCTCCCCACTGGCCTGTAACATCCCAACTTAACAGTTGGAGTCCATGGCCTTATGCGATCTACACCTCCTGTTGTAGTTGAAACCTCGATTCGTTAGACCAAGCAACCCATTTCCAATCTTTCATAGCTTATTGCCGATGTTCCTTTGCCCACTACAGCTTCATAGCCTGGCTCATAACAAGGCTACTCGAGGAGGGTGTCAGCTGCCATAGCGGTCGTGCCATCATACATAAAATGGTCTTCGTAGCTGCTCTGTCCTTGAATGAACGCCAACGTTATCTGCACTGTGGCGCTCTGTTCCCAATACGGGAGAGCGACGCTCACCTTGAACAGCCCCTTTTATCCCCGGCAGCTGCAAGTTTTCAAGTAGTCCTGGCAGACATATCCAATGGTTGCACGCAGAAATCCCAGATGTTCTGCATGCGGCTCTCATGCGGCCTCTCAGCGGCACTTTTTTTGCACACAATGGACTAAATAGCCAGGTCACAAGGACCCGAGGCTCATAGAAAGTTGGAGGGGATACACTGGAGAGCTGTTGGGAAAGATGGTAACCTCCTGTCCAGTTTCTTTAATGTACATGAGGTCACATCTCATTCGACGGACGGCGACCTTTCTAAGACCATCGACGTCTCCTACTGACTGAAGTCAGGGAGTTTTGAGCAGATAAATCTCAACACTAGCCCAGTGCGACTCGAACTTGGGACTGCAGATTATAAGCCTGCTGCATTCCATCTTCCTCAAACTGATATTCCCACGATCAGGATGTTTAGCCATCAGAGCAGTCACAGGTATGCTATACAGCATGTATACGTGACCTAATTATAGCCCGAAAGGGGTTTTGGCTGGCCATATTATTGTGGCGGAGTAGGGAGGTTTGTAGATAGGAGCATTGTGTATAATAAATTGTGCTTTCAGTATATATATAAACAATTGCTTTTGAGTGATTGACTGACAGATCGCGCGAATTCTAACTATGGCTCAGAAATTGTAAAGCTCTGAAAATTTGCTCCTAGTCAATCCTAATGGTAGAGCTCTGATTATTTGCACCTAGACAATCCGAATCGTAGATCTCAGGAAAAATCCGAAATTTTATCTCCAACATGTCATTTAAAGTCAAAAGAAAGTGAATATTGCTATCTGGGTTTTTTTGCAGGTTATAGATGTCGGAAACGTTAAGAAATTTCGGATCCAGGAGTCCTTCGAGGTCAAATTTAGATCTACCAGTGATAGAGCGCTAAAAATTGGTGCCTGGGGGTTCGGGGTTGTAGATCTAGCAAAAGCTACGAAAAAATCAGGGTCCTTCGAAGTCAAATTTAGTTCTACCAGTGGTAAAAATTGGTGAATGGGGTTTGTTTTGGATCGGTCGCAGAAATGTGAAATTTTGGATGTAATGGGTTTTGTAATGAATTTTGGTCTTCGGCACCTATTAGTTTCAAGTAATGAATATATTTTGGCCACCTGCTCGATCTCATTTTATAGACATTTTGTGGAGGCTATGACCATTGCTCATCTCAACTAGATCGCTATTCTGCGAGGTCACAGCTATCTAATTTCTGCTACTCATATAAAGGTGACGCTTAAATTATCAATAGGCTTTGATTTACCATGTGGAATAGGTGGGTATGGTTTTTCATTTATTCTGTTGAGAAGCGATAAGATGCCAAACATAAATGCTTGAATGAAAGCAACTGCTAATTATAGTAAGATTAATACAGATTGAAGAATAGAAGTGAATCTGGTTTTCATTTGGAGTGTTACGATTCCTCTAATGGAAGAAAAAGGTGGCCTGTGATAATGCTGCCGGGTAATCGGTCTAATTACTAATAGATTCGATAATTATAAAAAAAAAGAGATAAAAATATAGGTTCCTTGGGGGATTAGGTGGGCTATGTTTGGTTTTTATATTAAGATTAGTTGAACTTTATGTACCCTAGATCATCGATAGCCCTAAAAGCCGCTTCAAACTAGCGCACACAGTGAGGTGAATGTTTGCAATGATACACCCGAAAATTCCCATAGGGAATGATATAAGATCCCGTTGAAAACAACCCACGGCAGTTTCATTGAATAACAATGGAAAAACGGCAATATACTTCAAAGTCATGTGAATTTAAATTTTTATTATTCATTGAAAATTGCTGTTGGATTTATTTTGAAGATGAGTGGTTAGCGCGCATGGCTGATGATCTAAGGGACCTGGGTTTGAGCCCTGGGTAAGGCATGGATGTGTTGTTTTTCTGCCGAGGTCCTGCTATCCTCACAGACCTTCTACTATGGCATGTAAACTGAAAGGCTCCTGCCAGATCTCTGTAGCAAGCAGCTGCTTGAGGGGGTACTCCTGTACACAAAGGTAAACTACTTTTTCTAGCTTGATCTGGCTTCTCATACTAACACCAGTAGCGGTCATAAGGAGGGGGCCATGGCCCCCTCTTAGGATGTAGAGCAGGCATGTCAAACACGCGGCCCGCCAAGATTGATAACCAATACGTTTAACTTTTGACAACACTGGATTCTTTAATTAAAATTATAAGTACGTACACGGTACATGAATTAAATAAATGTATGAGTGGTTAGCACGCTTGGCTACTGATCTAAGGGACCTGGGTTCGAGCCCCGGAATTAGGCATGGATGTGTGTGTCGTTTTTCTGCCGAGGTCCTGCCATCCTCTCAGATCTCCTACTGTGGCATATAAACTGACAGGCTCCTGTCAGACCTCTGTGGCAAGCAGCTGCTTGAGGGGGTATTTATTTTTATATTTTATATTTCAGAAAGCATTTCCATTTATATATAAGGGAAACTATTGCGCATAAATGTATATGTCGGAGCTCGATCGTAGAATTGCTCGTATCATGAAATGCCCGATCATGAAAAAAGATATCATGAAATAGTGGTATTTCATAATATGAGCAATTCTAAGATCGGGCTCCGACATGTATACGTCTCGAGGTCATTCAAATGTACGTACTTTGCTCATGGCAATGAGTCGCGAAATGCCAGTAGAGTCGGAAGCTATTCGTTAGCAGCCAGTGAACGAATACTGCGTTCTAGTCTAGTTTGCACTTAACAATTTTCGTCTGGTTTTTGTTTTGCGGCCCGCGATTTAATATATAATACTTAATATGGCCCTCGGTGGTTAACGAGTTTGACATGCCTGATGTAGAGTATCATGGGCAAGTCGCATCTAGAATAATAAATTTTAAGTGATGGGGAAAAGTGACTGAATCAACCCGAAACGTTCTACAGGGTTTTTCTTCCGATTTAATCGAAACCTTTTCTTGCAAAATACAAGCTAAATTTTTTACCTATTTTCAAAATAGCAACATCCTCAATGGGGGAATGTAAGAATCCCCTACCCCGATTCAAACCTGGTCATACGCTATACAAAATTTCGAATTCTGGGAGAAAGTATAAAAGTTATCAAGCAATCTCACTACCCGACAGATTTGCAAAAATTTTCATCATCTTTGCCAGAAACAATTTCCGACTATATACACAAGTCGCAGAATCTGCTCTCTGTGAGCGCCATGTTTATTGCCTTTCACTCACAGCTTGACGAACTTCTCTTTCGAATCTTGATGGCACGGATGCTAAATTCTTTGCGCGCATATTTAGACCATTTAATTAGGATATCATCCTGCTCCTGAATCAATTTAAAGGCTGCCATATTTAATCTTCCAATATACACCTATCCCTCGATTTACACGATACTCAGTTCACACAATTTTGGCTTTCAACGGTCAAAAAATGCAACCAGTTTCGATTTACACGGTACTGACTGAGACGTACATAGAAAGAAATCTTAGTCAGTACCGTGTAAATCGAAACTGGTTGCATTTTTTGACGTGCAAAACCAAAATTGTGTGAACTGAGTACCGTGTAAATCGAGGGTTAGGTGTATTGTTATAAAGTTAACATATGGACACTGAGCGCGAGTTCAAAAAATATTTAGCAACAGTAATTCTAAAATAATGTAATTTATTACAAAAGAATGAATAAAAACGTCTCAACGCTGACCCAGCTGAGACTCGAACCTAGGAACTGCAGATTACGAACTGCCGACTTACCCACGCCCCTCATATTTGTGAATAAAACCGAAATCAACCAGGAATAACCTTACCAATTCCTTAAACTAGGGGTTCTCAACGTCGGGTACGCTGTAAAAATTTTTGGGGTACGCCCCGTGAGAGCTCAAAAGTCGCTAGATCTCGTAACAAAGTCGGTGTTTTATTTTATTCCCGTTGTTATAACTTATATTTTTATCTATACAAGGGGTACGCCAGTTACACATTTCCATGGTGTACGTGAAGCATAAAAGGTTGAGAACCACTGCCTTAAACTAAATAACTATACACCAAATGACTTCTTTCCAGGATTCTAGTCATTAAGTACTCTAAACTGCAGTTAAGTATACTAGTCTCTCAGATATTGATCACTACACATCAGACGATGAATTCTTCCCTTACCAATTTACTAACAAGATCCACCCACACTAATAAACTTATTTATCGTCCCGCGCACACACCAAATAAAAACATTTCTTCTGTAGACTATCTTGTACAGACAAGACAAACTACTTTTTCCTTCACACTGATTCCTCCTAATTTCAACTCTATTATTATTTTTTTAAAGTTGTCATTTGAGGTGGTTGGTGACGTAATTCTTACGTTGTAGTTCACGCGAACAATCAGGACATCACTGTTTCATTATTGCTCGTTCATCTGTCGTAACAATATCAAACGTTTTTCAAGTTACTCTTTAATGTGTTGATAATTGTTTTTTTGTATCTCGTTTTCTTTGAAAACGAGGTAATAGTTTTGCTTTGTCGCCCTGTCCGTCTGTAGACATCGTACGTTTTGTTTATAGAGATAAATTAAAAATTCCTTTTGTGTTGGATAGATATTGATGAAATATTACGATACGCACTTTCCGAATATCTCTTAAAGCTATAATTACGCCCTTTAGCGGTGGAAAAAGTTGAAAATTCCGAAATTTCAAACTAACATTGCAAACAATGTATTTATGCTAGAAATTTTTGTGATGGAATGTGAGGGTCACGAAGTTTCTATTGCCAACAATGAGTTGACCCCTTAGATACAGAGGGAGTGGGAAAACACTTTTTTTTTAGTTTTAGCAGAAAACTGTATTTAGAGAAAAATGAAAAATTTATTTTAGGGTTAGATAGGAATTGATATATTACGATACGCACTTTCGGAATCTGTCGAATATTATAATTGCACTTTCTAACGATGAAAATTTCAAACGAATATTGGAACGATGTATTTATTAATGAAAGAAATATGAAATTTTGGTGGTGGAATGAGAATGTCATGAAATTTCGATTCGAAATATTTGCATTTTTCAAATACTTAGTATTTTTACAGATCAAGGAAATGATGAAACGGCAGAGCTGTTAACAAGTGTTACAAATATATATATAGAATGGAAATTTGAAAAATTAGTGGTACTTAAGAGATATTCAACTGACGGCAATAATTTACTCACTTTTCTGAAAGAGGTGGGGGAAATGCAACTTTTTAGATTTAATTAAAAGATTAATACATTCATATTGTATAATTACTAATGAAATATTATTCACATTTTCCCCCCCATCATCTGCTAGATCAAATTAAAATTTTAAGGAATAAAAACAGTAGGTAAAGGGAAAAATTCTTTCTCTTTGAAAACGAGATTCTAATATGCTCCAGAGGCGTTATGCGTCCTTCTAGTTATACTTGTTTCAGTTCATTTGGATTTATAAATGTGTGTTTGCATTGTGGACAATGTATGAATTTGCGAATTTTAACTTTGTTTCATTGCAAAATATGCATTAAAACATATACATTAGTGAAATAATGTATCCATTTACTGGCTTAAAATTAATTTATTTGGCCCTTTCAATCATGAGCATATTGCTGATAATTTCATGACATTAGCCATTAACATTCAGCTGTATCTCAAAACACTGGACATCAAGGTTCACAGAAATTAAACAAACACATCACAAAATTCTTAAACACAAATAAACCTGAATTAATCAAATTTGATGAAATCATTTGATTCACAAAAAGCTTCAAAAACGTTTCTGCTTCCTTGGCTTAGCTTTAACAAAAAATAGTTGATTTTTTAGGCACTGAAATTTAGTGTTGATACAAATTTTCGTTTAATATTCAACTATACAGTTGCTATCATTCAAATTTCGACACATGAAGTCTAAAATCCGAAAATTTGGCATTGCAAAACTAAACTCTTTCCTACAAATACATTTCGAAATTCTGTAAAGAACGAATTTCATATGAACACAGATATCAAATTACTAATGGACTACATTGTGTAATTTTATGCAACTTATGATTTTTTTTTTATAAAAAGCAGCATAAATTTGAAGAATAAAGCTAGCAGAGGCATACCTTTACAGAAAACATGGAAAACATCCAAACTTATTACATTGCCTTAACCAACAAAATTGAATATAACATTTATCACAACCTTATGTACATAACCAATAATATCTGAAACATAGAAAAAAATTACTTCTTTATTAACACACCACTATCCAATAATCATTTACATGTTCCTGGCAAAGCAATGTTAAGCAGCATAAATGACCCAGTCTAATGTGTACAGAAAGAATTAAGCATATAATTCATGTAGTTATTTTTTCGTGTAATAACTTGTTTATAAATAAGAATTTAGTTTCTATACTATGAAAGCCAATTAATATATATGAGTAATCATGAAAATTAAAGTTAGAGTTGCCTTTTTAAACACACTTTCAGCTGCCTCCATGGTACTGGATTGATTCATGGTCACACTATATCAGCCAGAATTCATCTCAGGGGATGCAATATACCAGAAAGAAGTATCACTGGCCTTGCGATTCTTCAGTGGTAAATACATTGACAAGCCCCTGCTTAGCTTGATAAGTCTCAGGAATGGACCATCAAATTACTAATTGTATACATTGTATAATTTCATGCAACTTGAAAATATGTTTTATAATATAAGGGAAATAGGCATAAAAATTATGTATATATTTGGTAAATCATTCATTTTTTTTGCCTTACAGATTGTCATTATTATTAATAAAGTGGAACTTTTGACATGTTCAAGTGTAAGTGTTCCAAAAAGTTGCAATGTGGTTTAAGCAGTGTCTATGAAATCTGGTGTCAGCAAAAAAAAAAGTATGCTTTACAGTTATTAATAATTTCTTTCCAGGCCTTTCCCTACTTTAGGACTGCCTGCATCTAGACATCTCTCTCCACTCCTCTCAATGGCCACTTTTCCTCAGCCTTCCTCTACTTCTTTCACTTGATTCCCAGTTTCATCCTCTCCTTAGGATTTCATCTTATATATAGAGGTTTAAGCTAAGCCAAGAGTGTCTTTTAATACTCTCTCCAACTTCTTCCTCTACTGCCACGATTCTTTCAATTTCCTCACTTTTCATTTGATTTATTCTTGTCTTCTGTAAACATCCTTGGAAGTTCATTTTGACTGCTCTTACCTTAGAAGTTCACTTTTTTTTCAGTGTCTCTAATCCATATGTTAAAACTATGCTCTACAAATAAAAAAACACCCCCTCAAGCAGCTGCTTGCCACAGAAGTCTGACAGCAGCCTGTCCAATACACCACAGAGAAGAATCTGTGAGGAAGGAAAGACAACACAAACATCCATGCCTTACCTGGTGCTTGAACCCAGGTTCATTTGATCAGTAGCCAAGTATGCTAACCACTTGGCCATGGATGGCTAAAATAATATCCCCTCAAGCTACAATTGTGTAAAAAATAAGTATAGCTACTATTGCTCTAAAGTGAGAACTTTTGGTTAGTGACTTAAACATAAGTGAATATGTATTAAAGATGGTAACTCTTAACTTTATAATTTATTTTATAAGGCAGCATTTTCTCCACTAAAAACAGTTGAGTTGCATATCATGGAGCTTTGGGTTGGGTTGTTTTACCTCTGAGCGGCACTTTTTTGCACACGATGGGCTAAATGGCCAGGTCACATGGACCCCGAAGGCTCAGAGAAGGTTGGGGGAGGGGACCCACTGGAACAGCTGTTGGGAGACAGATGGTAGCCTCCCGTCAAGGCCATCCAGCGTGTTCTTTAACGTGCACAGGGTATGACTCTCCCGCACACAGGGCCACGGCTTAACGTCCCATCCAACGGACGGCAGCCTTTCCAAGCCCATCGGTATCCCCTACTGATCGTGGGCAGGGCAGGGAATTTTGCGGAGATAAATCTCAATGCTGACCCAGCTGGGACTCGAACCTGGGAACTACAGATTACGAGTCTGGCGTGCTACCGACTGAACCACCCCCGCCCCTATCATGGAGCAAAAAGAAACTTGTTACTCTTGGTATTTGAAAATTATATTACAAATGTATGCTGCAAAAAAGGATGGTATGTACTTTAATATTAAAAGAATTTATATTTTTGCCCCACATTCTACCAACCCCTTAGTCATAATACTGTGAATGCTCAGAACATGTGTGGTCACACATGCAGAGTCTTGATATATTTAGGCCAGTGTGCAGCAAAAATTTCACTTAAGGATAAAATAGCCAAAACTCTCGCACTCAAGAGCATATATGGAATAAATTTAATGCTCCAATTACATTGACCTCAAGGTAATAAAATACTTGAGACAAACACTACAGTAGGTATGGTTTATTTCCCAATGACACTTTTTTGCACAGGTTACAGGTAAAAAAAACCCCTCAAACTTTATTGTTCAGTCAACTTATCAGACAATTTTGGAAAACTGCATTTTTGAATGTTATTTCATCCATTCCTTTTTCATTTCAAATCACTGTCATTTTTTTAGGGGGGAGGAGGAATTAAATGTTTGGAAACAATTGAAATAGAAAAAATAAAACATTTACAGGTGTGGTTCAAGGGTTTGGAGGAAAATCAAAGTTAACTGAAGAAAATTCTAAAGCAGTTGGCCAGGGCACAGAAAATGGGGATGCCGACTCCTTATTTTCAATCTGCAACCATGAAAGAATAAACACTAAATAAGACATTAATCAACAAGTAATGAAATTATCTGGCAGTTTGCGAAATTTTGGTTTTGAGCAATCTCCACAGGTGATGTTTTCAACACAGTGATGTTCCCCCCACACACACATCAAAAAAAAAAAAGGCAATCTGTAATATGGTGTGCTATCATTTTTCACAGTTATTGAAGAAATCTTCAGTTCAACCTCCCCCCACCCCACCCCCAAAAATAATTCTTGGATATGCACCTGTTTAAGTTCATTATTAAAACTGCCTTGCTATTTTCAAAAAAAAAAAAATATTTCTTATTAAGCTTCAGCACTAGTTGGGTTGTTTTATCTCTGAGCAGCACTTTTTTGCAGACAATAGGCTAAATGGCCCAAGGATCCTGAAGGTCACAAGGATCCTGAAGGCTCAGAGAAAGTTGGGGAAATGGAACCCAGATGGAAGCCCTCCAGCATGTTCTTTAATGTGCACAGGGTATGGCTCTTCCAATGAATGATGGCCTTTGCAAGCCCATCAGGCTTGAGCACCAGTAGTCAACCATTTAAATTTATCATACCATACATAAACTCCTGGACTTATTTATTTTCATTTAGCACTAATTCAATAAAATGTGCTGTTCTTTTATTTAACTTGCATTTCTTTTCATGGTACAATGTTAAACCAGTGTTTCAAACATTTCACACCCAAAATAGCTATCAAAAATAAAAATTTATTTCAATTACAAACTTGCAGACTTCTGAAAGAGGTAGAATTACATTTCCAGGACTTAATAGTTAAGTGTTCCTTAACTATTAAGTCTTAAGAAAGGAGGATACTATAGCAGACTAGGTAAAATGCACAGTTAAGAGACTAAAGGGTTTGTCTTATTTTCCTCCTCTCAGACTTCCTCAGCTAATTCTTTCTAATCCACAGCTATGGTTACTTCATTAGTGTCATGAAACAGATAACAATGCATTGCATTTAATAGTTTTGTGGAAAAAAAGTTTTGCTGACATGTGGGATTCAAACCTTTCTCTCCAGATTCATGCTAGTGTTCTAAGACCACTAAACTCTGTCTTGTTTCCACTAATGTGACATATCAGTCTTCTGTCATTGCTGCTGCTAGCACCATATATGATTGGGGAAGGCTACTTTTTAATGTTGCACTTTATAAGAGTTTTATAAGAGTTATATGTAAGTCACTCACGCTAATAAAGCATCATTAATGAATTAATCAATAAATAGTAAATTCATAGAGTTACCTGTTGACTTTGAACTCAATCATTAAAATTTTTGCAGAAAAAAATTAGCTTTGCCAACATGCAGGGTTCAAACCTATGTCTCTCTAGATTCATGCCGATGATTCTAGACTATTAAGCTAATGACACTGTTAGTTTAGTGGTCTTCGAAAATTCTGGCATGAATCTGGAGAGAGTGAGTTCAAATCCTACATGTTGACAAAAATTTTTAATAACAGTAACTCTGTGAATTTACTATTTATTCACTAATGAATTTAATACAAGGCTTCATAATTACTCTTCAAAGTAACATTATTAACTAAATCACTGTGTCCATTTTCATTTTGGGAAACTGAGTATCAAAGTCTCTCCTAACACTATGCCATTGCATTGAGTGGATTTTACTGGAGAATATTAGTCTTATACATTTTAACTCAAGAAAAGGCAAATATCTCTGTAGAAAAAAATGTGATTTTGATGCATTGAAGAAATTGAAGGCATACACCAAGAAAGAATCCATTTGATAGAGCTTGGCAAGCTTGACATGAGTATTCTTAAACTAAAAGTGTTCTCCAAGATGATGTAATAATTGAACTGAAATTCTCTTTTAAATTAAAATGGTACAAATAAAAGAAATTTTACAGGATATTTGAAAAGTTCTTGTATATCATTTATTTAATGAAATATTGTTGAGTTGTGCATGTACTGAAAAATAAAAGTATCCTAATTTATTAAAACGAGTAGTCCCATGGCTGAGATGTTAGTGTGCTTGGTTACTGATTGAAGAGACCTGGATTCTAACCCCAGGTCCCTACCTGGGGTTAGAATCCAGGTCTCTTCAATCTCAAACATTGATGTTTGTGTTGTCTTTCTGTTGAGGTATCACCTTCATCACATATCTTCTCTAGGTGTATAAAGTGACAGGCTGCTGTCACACCTCTGTGGCAGGCAGCTGCTTGAGGAAATATTTATTATTAAAATGTAGTCCCAATCAAAATTAATACTCAGGTGCAGTAAAAGGCTCTCTTGATTATCATTGGATTTTTCCCTTAAAAATTCATATTTATTAGTGTCATATTTAAAATATGAAACAGAATCAAAGCTTATAAAGCAATAGCAATCTTGCAATTTACTAGTATCCGACAATAAATTACCCCAACTGAAGTCTATCACTGTTTCAGATCTTTATGTGTAAATATGAAATCTTTTGAATTTTTGCCCACACAAAAATTTATTACACATGATAGCATAGCTCCATTATTTGCACCAAATGGTGATAGAGTGGTTCAAGATTAGAAAAATAAAAATTACAAAACAGTAGTAATGGCAAGAACTAAGTAACTGTTTTTGCATTTCAGCATTTTTACTGCATATGTGTTGAGCAATATTATAAGATTTAAATATGAGTTCGTACTTCAGTAGTAAAGTATCACAAGAGATGTCCTGTAGATGTGAGACTCAAGAAATAGCTGAAAAAATTTAGTTTCGCTGCGAGTGGAATCCCACTCGCAGCGAAATCTTAGTTACTTATCTTCCTCTAAACCAGAGATGAGCAACTTTCTTTGCTGAAGAGTGACATTAAGAGGCCAGATTTTTTTCTTTTTGTTACAGCAAATGATCCAAATCTTTTTCATAGGCTGCATTAATTTTGAAATTATTAAACATTAGCATACTAAAAACATTTTTAGGTTTAATTAAAAAAAAATTCTACAATTATTCAAGTAAATATTTTTTATAATTTTTTTACCTAAGTATGTACGATCTTTTCAGTGGAACATCTGGTAATGCATATGTGCAATAAAGTTTTTTAACGTTTGGTTCAACTTTTTTGGCACCAGCCAAATTATACTAAACCTTTGTTGCCAAATTTGTTTTTATTGTTCCCAACAGAAATGTCTGCTTACAATATATCGAGCAAAATCAGCTGCCCAATCAAGCATGATGTCAACTACAATGCAAATTACCAATGTTGATTAAATGACTAATACACCATTTGAAAATATCAGAGCAGTGAAGATGTAAAATTTAAAATATAGTATTACATTTTAATCCATTTTTCCATGTATCAAGCTTAGGAACTACACAGAGGAAGGCTATACATACATGTAGCAGCCTATAGGTTGTGAATCACTCTTCTATTCCATTAACCCTTTGAGCAGTAATGCAGTTATATATATGTCACTATGCTAAAAACAGTATCAGCATATATATAAGTTCATCAACTTTTAACTAATGAAGTAAAGCCACATTTTTACATTGGCTTTTGAGCTTTGGCAGGGAGGTGCTGCCATCTCTTAGCAACCTTCCCAATTTTTTTCATGTTCTCTTAGCAACCTTCCCATTTTTTTCATCTATTAGCAACCTTCCCAATTTTTTTTCCCAATTTCTATGCCACAGATATATAATTTTCTCAATAATGGTGAAAATAGTCAGAGTCAAGATGGCCACCTGCCAAAAGTATACAGCCACTGCTGCTGAGAAAATTGATCATATTTTGCCTGGACTCAAGATTACGATTATTTCGATTTAGAGGAAAGTACACAAGGTTCAAATAGTGATTTTAAATGCAGTGATGTGTTTGACAGTGCTAAAACTTTTTGAAAACAAGGTTGCTAAAGCTGGCAATAACCATGTGATTGTTGGCTATTCAGATGATAGTGCTTCACTGTTCTCCAACAATGAAGTTTCTCAACCAAAAAACAAGAACTGAAAAAACAGTATTTTTGTGGAACAACTTGATTTTGATGAAAGTAAATGTGGTGTCAGTGATAACTGATGTGTCAATGAAGAGTCAACTGAGTGATTATTTCAAGCTTTTTTTGACAATGAACTTGTAAAAAACACTGGTACTGAGATTAATAATTATGATTTTGTTATGAAAAACACCGAGATAAAAGAAATCCAAACTAAAGAAATTGGTGATTTCAGGAGTATTTGTTTTTCACTTTGATGATGTTGATGGTACATGTAAAAAAAAAAGTTTACTGTCGACACCAATTTTTGGGAAAATTATGCCTCTGGATCGAAATCAGCTACTTTTGAAACTATTGCATTTTTGTGATAACAATAAACAGCCTAAGGGAGACAGATCGTACACGCTGAAAAGTGCAATTGATCATTTGAAAAAAAAAAATAAAAATCGCCTGCATATTGATGAAAGTATGGTAGTTTGGGAGAGTAGGTCAAGTTTCAGGCAGTTCAGTCCTTCTAAGAGAATCGTTTTGGAATAAAAGTGTTTGTCCTTTGTGACTATGAAACAGGTTATATATTAGACATAGTTTACAACTTCTATGGCACAACCACTGTAAACAATGACTTTGATGTATCTGGTAATGTTGTAATAACACACATGGAGCATTATTTATTTATTGATAATTGGTATAAAAGTCCTAATTTGTTAAAATATTTGGATGAAAGAAAAATAGGTGCATGTAGGACAGTTAGGGAAAATTGAAAAAATATGCCTCAATTTCATGGAAAACCCCCCAAAAAAACGACGTGAACGAGTGATGAGGGGAACGAGTGATGAGGGGAACGAGTCAATGATTTGTGATGAATTGCTTTCTTTAAAATGGCATGATGAACATGATGTGCATATGTTGATTTCAATTCACAAAGATGTTATGGCCAATACAGAGAACATTGATAAAAAGATGGAAAAAAATTGTAAAACCTGCCTGTGTGTAGATTAAAGTGACATGCAAATGAGTTTCTAAGAAACTATAAGAAAATCAAAGAAGTGGTATGTAAAACTTTCATCTGCTTGTCATTTCTCTAATAAATATATACAACCTGTTTCTGGTGAAAACTGGGAAAAAACCTTAGCTGGTAAACTTCAGGCTGCAGGTAATTCACCAGCTACTTGAAGCGTACAGCAAACCAAGGAAGTCACCTAAAGGTGGAAGATCTACAGCCCTTGATCCACTGCATTTGACTACAAGACATTTTCTAGTTATTATGCCCCTTTTGATGAAAAAAAAACAGTTCAACGTTTGTGTAAAAACACCACAGAACAGCCTAAAAAAGGATAGACTACAGATACACATGCAAGGAGTGTGATCCAGGTTTCTGCATCAGTCTTTGTTTTGAAATTTACCATTAGATATTGAATTTTTGAAGTAATGTAACTTGAAAAATATGTTTTGGTTTAATAAATGGTTGATCTCCTAATTGGAATACCTCTAGGTTCATTTAATCACACAAAAGTTTTTTGGAGGGAGTCAAAAACCTGAGTCTGTGGGTGTGAGATAAATATAACTTACAGCTCAAAGGATTAACAAATGGAAACAACCCAATATGGCCATGAAATGCATCAAAATATAATTTAATTTCAAACTATTAGAGAACTTCAGATATTTATACTAATTTGTCAAATATGGTTACATAACAGTGATCATTCCATATACCACTTAATTTAGCATTGTGATCATTATATTTCTATAATATAAACCAATCAGGTAATTTCATTTTTAAACATGAACTATATTTCCATTACTTTATACAAATTGGAATTTAAATCAACAGAACCTATATATAATATTTTTTTTCATCTGTTTTCTATTATTTCTTGCAGCAATAACTTTATACATTCTCCTTTTAATCACAAAATTATATCTGGTAACAATATAGGCTGTAGCTCAGTGCCTCTTACTTTAAATAATTTTAACAGTGAAAAAATTTGAAATTAAATTAATAAACATATCACAGTGATTTCACCCTGATGCTCAGGAGACGTGAAGTAAATGCCACTGATATAAGCAAGCTACATTTAAATCCTTGCTTGTCCATTATATTGGTACACCGTCTCCTTTCAATCATCACTGTCACTGTCAGAATCACTAAGTTGCAAGTCTTCACCTATTAAAATAAGTAAAAGTAAATAATAAACAAAAATATATGATATATTAACAAATCTTGTAAAACAGATTTAACCAACAAAGGAAATAGTTTATGATAAATCAAACAATGCATTAAGAATGAATCGAGAATTAAACAATGCAAGAATCCCATACCTTGTCTAGTGGTTAACATATAAACACATACCTACTGGTTTAGTAGTCGGGTATACGATTGGATTGTTTTACCTCTGAGCGGCACTTTTTTGCACACCATGGGCTAATGGCCAGGCCACAATGACCCCGAAGGCTCAGAGAAGGTTGGGGGAGGGGACCCACTGGAACAGCTGTTGGGAGACAGATGGTAGCCTCCCGTCAAGGCCATCCAGCGTGTTCTTTAACGTGCACAAGGCATGTCTCTCCTGCACACGGGGCCAAGGCTTAACGTCCCATCCGATAGACGGCGGCCTTTCCAAGCCCATTGGTGTCCCCTACTGACCGTGGGCAGGGCGGGGAATTTTTGCGGAGATAAATCTCAACGCTGACCCAGCTGGGACTTGAACCTGGGAACTACAGATTACGAGCCTGGCACGCTACCGACTGAGCCACCCCCGCCCCTTCGAGTATATGAAAAACCACGACAAGCCCAATAGAGCTTCTAGGTTATCTCCATCCTTTGTTTAGTGGAGCACCTTCTTCCCTTTAAAAGAGAGAGAACTAGCAATATCTCCCTATTAATTTAGTAAAAATGAGAGTTTGTATTAATCTGATTTAACCTTGGATACCTGGCACATATTTGTAACTACTGATGTGTCTGGTAGCATTAAATTTAGAACCTTTCTGTCTTAGTATAATCAGGGCCATCGCCAGATTAGATCGCGCCCTGAGGCAAATAATTAAATATCGCCCGATGGATTATAAGACAAAAATATAAGAAAATCTCCAATCGCTATTTTGTTTTTATTACAAGAGAAACGTTAATGCAAAACAATTATATAATAATATTAAATGTTTGCTCTACGGGGATATCGCACAATAAATCTGTTTACCAGCTCTTCTAAATTTAAATTATAAGCTATGTCCACCTCTATCGATATAGTTGCTAGTCCAACCAATCTTTCTTGGGTCATTGCTGTTTGCAAATAATTTTTAATCAGTTTAAGCTTGGAGAAACTTCTTTCCACACTTGCTACGCTAACAGGGTTGGGTTGTTTTACCTCTGAGCAGCACTTTTTTGCACACCATGAACTAAATGGCCAGGTCACAAGGACCCCGAAGCCTCAGAGAAGGTTTGGAGAGGGGACCCACTGGAACAGTTGTTGGGAGACAGATGGTAGCCAGCATGTTTTATAATGTGCACAGGGTATGGCTCTCCCGCACACGGGGCCATGGCTTAACGTCCCATCTGACGGACGGCGACCTTTCCAAGCCCATCGGTGTCCTCAGGGTGTGGGCAGGGCGGGGAATTTTGAGGAGATAAATCTCAACGCTGACGCAGCGGGGACTTGACCTGGGATCTGTGGATTATGAGCCTGGCATGCTTCCGACTGAGCCCCCCCCCCCCTTCACCAATAGGAATTCCCAAAATGATAAAATATAACGTAAATTAAACAAAACTGGTTAAGGAAAAGTAAAAGTGAATGGGTGGACCATTACAGGCACCATGAGGCAGGCTGCCTCTATGCTACATCCTGTCGATGGTACCGAGTATAATATTTTCATTCTTATGAATTGAACAGCATGAATGCTATGATAATACAAGAATGCATTTTTTGCAAAAAGATATCAGTTGCTTTAATATTTTTAAAAACTATATAGAAGTTGTCAAAATTATAACAAACTGACTGCATGAATGAAAAGAGTCAATTTAATGTATATCACTTACCACAGTTTGGCAGAGATGTGCCATACTGATTCTTTACTTTCTTATTTGAATGTCATACAAATATATTATTGATTGAATTTGATCTCTCCATATCTTTTATCATATATCTCTGTAATATTTGCAGAAGTTAACTGAGATGGATCTTTTATGATCAGAGGAAGCTGCACTACCCAGAAGTACTTTTTTTAAATTTATATTTCAATACTTTCATGATTTTTAAAATATTTTTATTTTGCTACTTCCACAAGACATTTCTATCATTAATTTTATGCTTCTTAAACACATTCACTGCCAGGCCAAAAATTAGAAACCATGTGCTATTTACTATAACTGTGATGCAAAGGAAAAAGTGATGATCCCTAAGCTGCCTGAAATACAAGTAGAACAACCATTGCCAACAACTGACCACAGAAATGAAAAGATGCACGATATAATCAACTTCCAAAAAGATATATTATTGGTGCAAAATGGGATGTAAATGGTGCAACTATAGCCAAAATGACAGAAATCACAGGATTCCAAGGCCATCATCTCTAAAGTGTATGCAAGATAATTAGCAGAATGGGTCTCAAAGTCTGGTTTTGTGGATATTAATGAGATAAAGTCCCCTAATCATCATTTTGTTTAGAAAAAGTTGTGTTGGTTTAGAAATGATGAGATCAGAAAATATGAAATCTTCCTGAAGATACTAAAAAGAAAGTTGAGCAGCAATTAAGTTCATAGATTATATCAAACAAGACTTTATTAATAGTCGTCAGTTGCTTTATGCAGGTAGGTGTACAGCTCTCATACATCAAAATTTTAAATCCCTTCATATAAAAAAATTAACTCTTAAGTTATTGCAAGCATTGCATAATAGTAAAGTTCTATAATTCCTCAAAAATAAATTCCGTAATTTCAATATTAATGAATCTAAATTTTTTTTTCTTCCCATTTATACTAAATGAACTACAAGAATTACTGTCTAAATATCATTAAATTTATTTTCTGGGGTTTGCATTTAAAACAAAAATGGAGTATCTTGAATGTTGAATAGATTCTTCACTTACTGTTTTAATATATTTTTACATATAATCACATTAAAAATTGTAGTTACATAAAAATACAAAAAGAAAATTTCTTAATTATTTTTATGTACTGAAAGTGGATAACTTACTAAGTTGACTAAACTTTGGCATACTAGGAAGAATGCTGGCTATATGATGACTACTTGATGAACCTTTACTGACTGAATTAGCTGGACCATTTGCATGGCCTAAAAATATAAAACAATAAATTAACTATTAATAAAAGCACTGGTTTACTGATGCATTATATGAATGCAAATAGTAATATTTTTAGTATTATTTTAACAAACATTTTAAGTATATATTAAATCTTATACACTAATGGAATAAGAGTATAGTGCAAAATATACTGTCTACCATTGAAATTCAATTACTGATATATTGATTCATTACAAACCTAAGTAATACACTTCCAATGATGAGCAGTGATTTATGTTATAAGAAACTCGAGAGGTGTAAAAAGCCCATAAAAAAAAATTAGCAATTTAACAAATGTGGGAAAAAAATCTTTAAAAAAAAAACTTCAATAACAGAAGAAAAATGGAAATGAATGCTTCATAACGAAGAAAAAATGAAAAACTAGTCACCTGAAGTGTACTATTAGATAATGGTATTTAACTTGTAAACCACTAACTAACGGCCATGTTTCTCTACCAAGTTCACTTCTAAAAATGCACAATGTAAGAAACTTAAAAATATATTCACTTGAAGTTTATGATTGAACTGTCCTAGAAAATGTTCATTTTTGGTCAAAAACCTTTGACTTTGAATAAAGATATAAAAACATTCATCAATTTTGTTCCAATAATATTTGTCTAATTTCATCTTGTGAAAAATTTGGAAGCTAGACTCTGCTTCTCTCTAACCATTATATTTTAAACACATTTAAGAAATACAATAAAATAAAAAATACTTTCACAATTTTTCTATTACTCAGCTTCTTAGCTTCTTTAATGATACACTTTTTTCCAATATGTATAGATTTGCATTGCATACAAAGCATTTTACCTCTTCTGTTGCACAGTTCCTGATATCACCTCTGCAATGTCCATGAACAGTCAACTTTTTTCTTTTGCTAAAGCATGATTACACTTGCTGTCAGCAAATAATTCCATGGCTTATGCAGAGCTTTAGTCATTTTGTTATGTACCAAATGTCTAGTTTGTAGATTAACACATTTTCTACTGTGTCCAGTTGATTTTGTGTGTTTGATCCGACTACAACTGTCCCTTGTTAAAATGCTGATGTTCATTAGCTCATATGTCCATATTAGCTCATGATCCCATATACTCATAGTGACAGAAAGCTTTGACAGAGATTTTCTGCAATTATTTTTTTTTAATTATGCTTGTGACTTTTACTCATGTAATTTTTTTTCTATAGCAATGCTTTATTTCTTCTGTCACTATGAGTATTTGTCAGTGTAATGCCATATACTCCTCTTTTAAGTAATAAATGATCCCAATCTGTCTTTATCTTGCATCGTACTATATTGTTTACTGTAAGCAGCACTGACAAATTATATGGTGTAACAATGCCAATAGTCCATTTTTGGTTTTCTTCTGGTCTAGGTGTTGGGTATGACAAAATCATTTGTAAGTTTTCTATACTATCAATTTCTGTTGTAGCTCGATTCTTCAGCTGTCGTATATCTTGTAAATTTTTTAAAATCTTACACATGTCCAATGCGATGCTGATGCTATTGTTATTAAAAATTTAATTTTTTTTCAAATATTTGTCAATATTCTGATTGAGTTAGAATTAGATCTGTCTTGGCTGTTATATGCCATTTTGTTATTTTAGTCTTAGCATTTTACCATCATATTATTTAAGAATTGTAATTGTTGTCCTTATTTGCTTTCAATAGTGAATTTTATTTTAAGGCTAGTCACTAGCTACCTTTAGTGACTATTATATTTACAAATTATGTACTTATGGTCTTGTATACTTCCCATAACATCTGCCAGTAACACAGATATTGGTGAATTAATTAATTACACATTCCACCACAAAAATTTCAAATTTCTGACAAAAATATCACTGGGAATAGTCTTATTTTTGGAATTGTCGGAGATGCAATTATAGCTTTTGGAAGATTCGGAAAGTGCAAATTCTAATATTTTATCACTATCTATTCAATACAAAAAGAATTTTTAATTTATCTCTATAAACAATTTTTTCTTAAACCAAAAAATTGCATTTTATCTACACCCCCCCCCCCCTGGCCTAAGGGAAATCCATTGTTGCCTATGGAAACTATGTGACGTTTGACCTTCACATTCCATCTCAAAAATTTCAAGTCTAAATACATCATTTGCAATATTCACTTGAAATTTCAGAATTTTCAACTTTTTCTGCTGTTAGAGAGTACAATTGCAGCCATAGGAAGGTTTCTTAAGTGAGAATCCTAATATTTCATCAATATTTCTCCAACATTAAAATAATTTTTAATTTATCACTATAAACAAAAATGTTCGATGTCTTAAGATGGAATGATAGCCAAACAGATGACTAAGTGAAACTATACCATTTCTTTGAATCTTTAATTTCTTGCGAATAATATACTGTTACAATAAATCGATCATGTATATTAGGCCTCTCTAACCCAGTAGAGCACAATGAGTATCACAAAAGATACATAATATAAATTCTTATTTGTGACCATTACTTGTCTATCCCTCTTTTAGGGTTAAAGACAGCATTTAATAACACTCACAAATACCTGAAGTCAGTATGTATTTTTATCAAGATGTTACAATTTTTATCATTACATACTATGGTATAACCTTTACTTATATCCCTAAAGGAACCTAGTATAGTAAATAAAAGATTTTAATTACTTGTAGAAGGAGTTTTAATTTGTTGTAGAAGGCTGGTAAAACTGCACTGGTTGTTGTTAACCACCTGTTCCTAGGTCAGCTGTAATAACTCCTAAGTGTTCTGTGCGACCAGTCCTAGTGCAGTGATGTAGTACAGCTATTACATGGAAAGGTTGTATGTGCATATTCAATGTAGCTGTACTACATCACGGCACAAGGACTGGTTGCATAGAACACTTAGGAGCTATTACAGCTGACCTAGGAACAGGTGGTTAACAACAACCGGTGCAGTTTTATCAGCGTTCTACAACGTGGCAGTAATTAAAATCTTTTGTTATTTACTATACTAGGTTCCTTTAGGGATATAAGTAAAGGTTATACCATAGTATGTAATGATAAAAATTGTAACATCTTGATAAAAATACATACTGGCTTCAGGTATTTGTGAGTGTTATTAAATGCTGTCTTTAACCCTAAAAGAGGGATAGACAAGTAATGGTCACAAATAAGAATTTATATTATGTATCTTTTGTGATATTCATTGTGCTCTACTGGGTTAGAGAGGCCTAATATATATGATCAATTTATTGTAACAGTATATTGTTCGTGAGAAATTGAAGACATTTAACCTAATGTGCTTTTTAATATTCAAACATTTCTTTGAAAACAAGATAAAAACAATTTTTGCAACAGCCCTATCAAAAGTAAATGAGCAACAACTCACACTAACATTTGAACAAGGGAAATTCATAGGTCACAAAAATTATTTAGCTTTGTATGTCATTAAATCAAGCATACAAAACTGGAGAATGCAGAAAATGTGGTAATACACAAAAACAGACAGTGGGGTAACAAAATGACCTAAGCCAGTGATCTCCAAACCTTTTTGATCCCACATCCCTATATAAGCAAGAAAAAAAAAATAACATGCACCCCCCAATATGTATGGAGAGCCAAAACATTATGACAACCTCCTAATATGATGTTGGTCCTCCACATGTCGCCAAAACAGCTCTTACCCGAAGAGGCATGGACACTACAAGATTTCTAAAGGTGTCTTGTGGTATCTGGTACTAACATGTTACCAGCAGATCCTTTAACTCTTGTAAGTTACATGGTTGAGCTGCTGCAAATTGGATATGCTATTCTAACACAAACCATAGATGCTCGATTGAATTGATGTCTGGAGAATTTGGAGGCCAGGGCAATGTTTGGAAGTCTTCATCATGTTCCATGAATCATTCTCAAACAATCTGGGCAGAGTAGCATGGCGCATTATCCTGCTGAAAGAAGGCTATACTAGAGGGCATACCATTGCCATGAAACGATGTACCTGGTCTGCAATGATGTTTTATGTAGATGGTAGATGTCATAATTTCCTGCACATGAATGACTTGACTCGGGGTTTCCCAACAGAACATTGTCCAAAGCATTACACTTCCTCCACAGGCTTGTTTTCATCCCAAGGTACATCCTGGTGCCAGCACTTCTTTAGGTAAGCAATGCACACATATCTGGCTGTCCACATGGTGCAACAGAAAATGAGATTCATCGGACCAGACAACTTTCTTCCAATCATTCAAGATCCAGTTTTGATGCTCGTGTGCCGATTGTAGGTACTTTCAACAGTGAACCGAGTTGTTGTGTTGGGTTGTTTTACCTCTGAGCGGCACTTTTTTGCACACCATGGGCTAAATGGCCAGGCCACATGGACCCCGAAGGCTCAGAGAAGGTTGGGGGAGGGGACCCACTGGAACAGCTGTTGGGAGACAGATGGTAGCCTCCCGTCAAGGCCATCCAGCGTGTTCTTTAACGTGCACAGGGTATGGCTCTCCCGCACACGGGGCCACGGCTTAACGTCCCATCCGACGGACGGCGGCCTTTCCAAGCCCATCGGTGTCCCCTACTGACCGTGGGCAAGGCGGGGAATTTTGCGGAGATAAATCTCAACGCTGACCCAGCTGGGACTCGAACCTGGGAACTACAGATTACAAGCCTGGCGCGCTACCGACTGAGCCACCCCCACCCCAACAGTGAACCGAAGTTAACATGGGCACTCAAGAGTGGCCTGCAGCTACGCAGCCCCATTTTCAGCAGGATTCAATGTACTGTGTGTTGTGACACATTACTCACATCACCAACATTCAAATTATGGGAGAGTTGCGCCACAGTATCCCTTCTGTTGGCTCATACCATACAGGATAGCTTTCGCTCATCTCTAGCATCAACGAGCCATGGTCAGCCCACACCTTGCTGGTGGTTCACGGTTCCCCCCCCCCCCCTCAGACCACTTTTTGAAGGTAGTAACCATGGCTGACTGTGAGCACCACACAAGCCTTGCTGTCTCGGAAATGCTCTGACCCAGTCATCTCGACATTACAATTTGGCCTTTGTCAAACTTAAGTCTGCTGCCTTTCCCATCTGAAGAACAAGAATAACACTGATTAACAGAGCTCTATCAGGTGTTATTTATCCAATTTCATGACCTTCACACGCACTGTCTGTGATGCCCCATCGTTCACTTTTGCTTTACCTTAACCAGTTTTGTTTAATTTACGTTATATTTATCATTTTGGCATCACAGCGCTCATTTTCAATAGTTGTGAGTTGCGCACGTGCAACTCCAATTTTCCGACTGTCACCGCTAAACACGTGCACAAGGACACGCCCCTTCTTGCATCATAGCTTGCGTCATTCGTCACTTTATGTTAATGTCTTTCCCGGCATGCAGTCCGGCTCTTGTTTTTATACCGGTGACTTGCTAGTCACAGAAGCACAAGCAAGCACAAGCACAAGTTAGTGCAGAAGCACTAAGCGCATAGAGTGCAGAGGCACTCAGGAGTGAGGAGTTGTGTAGAGTGCCTAGTGCACGGAGTTGTAGAATAAGAAAGAAGGGAGAGTGATGTCTTGGTGAGTTGATTTTGGAAATAAATCTGTTTGTTATTTTAACCTTTAGAGTCTGTAGAATTTTTTCTCTTGAGCAACGCAAATTTAGATTAATGGTATTTTGACAATCATTTTTTGATTCTTACTCATTAACGCTCGCTGGCATTTTGAACCCTACTTTAAACTTAGTCTACTTTTTTGGCAATTTGTTAATTATTGCCTGGCACCCGTATCAGCTATCCGGAGCATAAAACTAATTGGATCAAAAGAAGGATTAAACTTTAAAGCATTATTACATTTATTTGGAGCGTTACATGTCATTTACCTGCAGTTGCTTCGATTTGCGTAAAGATGTGCTGGTCATAATGTTTTGGCTCTTCAGTGTGTGTGTATATATATATATAAAATCATCTTCAATCCGTGGTTTCTTTACAGGGATATTTTTACGCCATTTGTCCATTTTATGAGGGTTAAGTTAGTAAAAACTACATATAATTAAAAAAATTATTTACCCATACTCACTTAAACGACAGAAACTTTAAAAATACAGATGCACAAACAATGCTGTTTCAATTAGTGCTAATCTATTGTTACTAGTTGAGAGTGAACAAACAAATGAGCATGACTCAGTTCCTTATGCCAGATGATAAATACATTAAACGCTAAACCTAACAACTGTGCTCCCTGTACGCTCTACATTGTGTGCCCAGACATCTTTATGAAACTGAGTCTTGCATACATAAAATGACAGCAAAATTTAAAAATATTAGCAAATTTATTTTGTCCTTCATATTTTTTCTGGAAATTTAAAATACTTCTTAAAAAATACATTAGAATCATTAAAATTTGCTTTATGCACCCCCATTGATTGGCATGGGCACTCCCTAATGGGCACTCCACTGATCTAAGCTATTACAATTATCATAACCACACATATATTCATAGAATAAGAGTTTCCATGGATACTACAGAGGTGATATCAAGGACTAAAATAAAAGAGATAAAAAGCCTCATACACAGTAATAGAAATTCACACATGTTACAGGTAGAAAGTAGTACTGTGACACAAGTGGCAAAAGTACTTTTTTTGTTTGCGCATATTTTAACCTTCTCACTACCATAATGGTTCAAAGCATCACAAACTGGAGGTACAAGATAGTGAAGAGGAGGCATAGCATTGTTTGGATAAGTCTATTTAAAATCTCAGATGCTATAGGCCAGTTTGAGCCATTATGATACTGAGAGAGTTAAATGTGTAACTGTTTTATTAATGAGAATCTCAGAGTGCATCTTCCAAATTTTTAATGAGCTGTTGAAACTTTGAAAGCAAATAGTATATTTGAACAAAAGTAGGTGTATATTTTTAAATGCTTTTCAAAGTTTTTTTTGGCTACACATTAAACTTTATCTATGACAGTTTAATCATGAATATCAAAAGTGCATATTTTCTAATCTCTTAAGTTGATTATCTTTAAAAGTGAAATCAATGCTCAACAAATGGTAATAAATAAACATTAGGATCAACTAAAAAAGCAGGAGTTGGGTTTATTTACCTCTGGGTGGCCTTTTTTTGTACATAATGGGCTAAATTGCCAGATCATAAGGACCCCAAGGACTCAGAGAAAGTTGGGGAAGGGAACTCACTAGGCAACTGGAGACAGAGGGTAGCCTCCTATCAAGTCATTCAGCATGTTCTTTGACATGCACAGGGTATGGGCTATCCTGCACACAGAAACAGTTTTAAACCCCAAGCCCATTGGTGTACCCTTTTTGACCAAGGCAGGGTGGGGAGTTAGCAGAGATAAATCTCAATGATGCACAGATGGGACTTGAACTTGGGAACTGTAGATTACGAGCTTGGTGTGCTGCTGACTGAACCAAGCCTTAACCAAAAGAATAACAGAAAAGAGAAAGCAAAGGAAACTGACAAAACAGGAGTAACAAATATTTGATATAAAAATTAGTCAAAGCACTAAGTCATGATCTCTGCTTTAATTTTATTAAATTGGTGTTAGATGCAATTTTAAATGTTATCACAAATGCAGCAGAATAAAAACAGCTTCAACAGTGTAACAAATAATTAATGAATATATATGAATGATTAAGAATTTCACAAACCCAAACTACAAAAGTTTCAATCTGTCTGATAATTGAATGCATTTGTTCAATACAATATTAAATATGTCCCATTATTTAATTTCAGAAGAATTTTTAACACACATAAGCTTCTTATTTTCATATATGAGAAGTGTTTAACTTGGGTTAAATACTATTTCACTTTACAAAAATCAGTAGAATTCGGATGTTACTACTTTTGCTTCAGGTAATTCAGCATCTTTAAAATTTATTTCCCATTTTTTAAATTCATTTGCACAGTACAGCAAATATGTGTTAAAACAAGCAATGAGTATTCAACAAATAGTATATTGTACTGTAAATACAATACCTAAGGACTGAGGCCAGGCTTTTTTTTTTGACACTTGCTTGCTCTCAGAGTCAGATTCTGAACTACTGGAGACATTACTACTAGAGTCACTGGATCCACTTGATGAATCAGATAATACTCCAACTGGGAGTGCTTGTCCAAATCCTAGAATAACACAAAAATAAATAAAATAAAAAATACCCCCTCAAGCAGCTGCTTGCCACAGAGGTCTGACAGGAGCCTGTCAGTATATATGCCATAAGTAGAAGGTCTGAGAGGATGGCAGGACCTCAGCAGAAAAACAACACATACATCCATGCCTTACCTGGAGCTCGAACCCAGGTCCCTTAGATCAGTAGCCAAGCACGCTAACTGCTCGGCCATGGGACGGCTAACACAAAAATATGTATGTCTAAAATAGGCAAAAATTTGCAAAGAGCATTTTGAATAGAAAATTTAAAACAAGAAAGCCATTAATGTAGAACGATTAACATTCACTCTTTAACATAAAAAATTACATTTCTTTTCATAACACCACTGTCTGTGTAAAATTATAATGTAGCTACGAGCTAGGGATGCTTTAAAAAGTACCAAACCTTTTTCATTACGGAAGACAAAAAACAAATTTTTGGTGTAATGAGTGGATAGCACACTTGACTACTGATCTAAGGGACCTGGGTTCGAGCCCCAGCTAAGGTATGGATGTTTGTGTAGTTTTTCTGCCAAGATCCCGCTATCCTCACAGACCTTTTACTATGGCGTATAAAACTGGCAGGCTCCTGTCAGACCTCTGTGGCAAGCAGCTGCTTGAAGGGTATTTATTTTATTATATTTTTATAAAAAAAAAGGATGGGTTATGTTTTATCTCTGAGTAGCATTTTTTTTTAAACACAAAATGGGCTAAATGGCCAGGTCACAAGGACCCCAAGAGCTCAGAGAAGGTGGTGAAGGACACACTTGGACAGCTGTTAGGAGACAGATGAAAGCCTCTCATTAAGACCATCCAGCATATTCTTTAATGTGTATAGGTCTCCTGCATATGGGACCACAACTTAATATCGCATTTGACATACATTACCCTTTTCAAGTCCTGCAATGTCCCTCTTATTACCAAGGGCATAACAGGGGAACATCAGATTATGAGCCTGGCATGCTAGCGACTGAGCCAACCCCCCATCCCTATAAAAACAAGACTTCAGGAGTTCCACAGCACAAAGCTTGGGTTATCAATTCTAGCCTCATTGTCCAGACTGCTTAGGCAAATAAAACTTTCAAATAACATATAATTGTAAATAGTGTCACTGTTAAGTTAAAATCAGGTTACTTAAAACAATATATCAAATTGAAAGTGATAGCATATTTAGAGGTCCAGGGACCCTATGAGGAACAACATTTAAGGATCAGTCAGTAGGTAGGAGTTTTGAATGTTGTATGAGAAACCAGGACAAGCCCAATTGAGCACCTAGATTATCTCCGTCCTTCAGGTAGAAATACCCTTTTAAAAAACAAATTGAAAAAAAAAAAAGCATTTTACCTTGATGATAATAATAAAAAATACAATACTTATATGTTTTATTTGCAAATTATTAATTACTATTTACAACTACTTATAAATTCAAAATACGATTTGCCCCCCCCCCCCCAACCTCATTAGCTGGGGCCCTAAGTAGTTGATTAGTCCACTTATCAGTAAATCCACCCCTGACTGAAAATGTAGTTCTGTCTTACAAAGCTGCACAACAATTATGTCTTCAACTTCAGAGACTTATCTGTTAAAGTACTCAACATAAAGTTATGGACTGAGTAGTTCAGTAAGGATTCTTCCATCACTTTATAGGAAATGAGAGTCATTTTTACTCTTTCTTTTTGTAAGAAAGACCTACACTTTCAACTGGTATATTGTTTTAGATAGCCTGTTTTTAACTTAGTGACATTGCTTACAATTAAATGCTGTTTTAAAATCAGAGCATTGTGATTGTAAATTTATATATCAAACTTTATCAAATGTTCTAAATACACCATAATTTCATTTAAATCCTACACTAAACCGAATTTTACTATTAATTTTAAAAATTGTTGGCTTGTTTTACTCACTTCATGTAGCTGCAGATGAAATATTTCAGAAATTTTTTTTATACAGTAATACAATATTTGCTCAAGTAACATTTTGTTTTGCCAAAATGTGTATGTTAACCTATTAATAGTAAAAATTAATAAAATTGCCATGAAACAAGTAACTATATTCTGTTTCACAGAATTTAGCAGTATCAGCAGTAGCAAAACTTGTGTAATTAGATTACTTTCGATTCTACAAGTGTTTAATTTAAGTGCATTGAAGGAAGAGGTCCAGTTAATACAGTTAATATTTATTCTCATAGTTTGCTTAAAAAACTAATTTTAATGATTACTAGGTTAACTTACATACTATGATACAATAAGGTGTGACTTGAGCAAATACTGTACCACAGTATTGAAATATTTCATTTGCACTGTGAAGCTAACAGAAGGTGAGTAAAAAAGCCAACGTACATATGCCCCCCCCCCCCCCCCCAGCATAATCTTGAATCCTACAAATCAAAATTCTTAGTGCTTCTATGAAATATAGTAAATTACCAAACATTGAGTATTTTGAATTTATTCAGTACATTCATACCTGAAAGAACCAAATCTCAATCCCCAACTTCAAACACTAAGTACAAAATTATACATAGGCTAAAAAAACAGTTTGTATAAATGAATACCTACAAGCACTCAAATACAGAACTAGGAGATAAGTTCTTATCAAAGTTTACACAGGTCTCAAACTATATTATTGATGCAATCTCTCCTATATCTTTCTTGCTATAGTGCAAAAATCCACTTTTGATATATTATTGAACTTCAAAAATAGGTAGAGAAATTTTTTACATTGAAAAACAAACTGTCATTACCTAATTCTTCTTAATTGTCAAATTTGAGTACAGAAATATTTCAAAGTTGAATCACTAAGCAATAATAAGAATTTATAATTAATGTCTTTTTCGGAACTGCTTTTCTCAATTTAAACCCACTCTATTAAGAACTCACTAACTTTGAAGAACATTATACCACCTATCTTAGAAGAAAGTTACAATACCTATCTTAGAGGCAAGTCAACATTCATTAACATATTGGCAGTATATCCCAGTATGATATTGCTTCTGATTCAACTTTATCTGTGCCATTTTTCACAGAAACTAACACAAGTGAAGTAATATTTTAATAAACACTTACTCAAGGTATGCCACCATAGAACGTAAGTAAAATCAGCAAAGCACAGGATCCCACTTGTGATGTAACAAACATCAGCACCACCTTAGTTTCTAGGCCTTATGCATCATGAGGGCTTTGGTCTGGCAGTTGGATGTCCATATCCAGTTAAGTCACCAAAGTATTAACAGTCACTATATAGATTTTGTGGAAAAAGGAGTTTGCCAATTTGCAGGATGTGAACCAAGGTCTCTCTAGATTCATGTTAGTGTTCTAACCCTTGAACTAGAAATGGCTTCTCATCCTTCCGCTAATACGCCTATATCTGTAATCACGCACATGTGGCTAATGGCACCATCTTTGATCAGAAATGGCAACGTCCAATGTTGCTCTGAATAAGATGTAAAGTGTTGAACTCAGTTTTTCTACAAAAATTGTTTATTGATTTCTGCGTCGACAGTAAACTGTGTATTTACTATTGGTTGATGATTTCATTGACTGTCACATTTACTGGAACTAACTTTTAGAACAGCACATGCTCTAAAAGACACATTTCAAGAAGGATTCCCTTACCTTTAGAAAGAATATTTCTGTTGTTAAACTATAAAACTCGGTGAATTTCAAATCTGTGTTACTGTGCAAGATAATGTGAATTAGTTCTTGAAACAAATAAATTCAAACACAGTTTTAAGAAACAATAAGCATTTAATTAGAAAGTTTTGGAATGACTTTTCCAACAAATCTGTCTGCAGCAGTCATTAACTGAACTGATGATGGCAAGTGAAGGCCAAAATAACGTATTTGATCATAAAAAAAATCACTTAATGTAAAATTTATACTTAGAAGTAGTTAAATGTTTCTGACAGACTTTCAAATCCATGTAATTGTATTTCTACAATCTCTGTTCTCAGCCCCAGATCCCATCTCTCTCTCTCTCTCAAAAAAAAAGTGTGTGTGGGGGGGGGGACATAATTTTATCTCTGAGCAGCACATTTTTTGCACACAATGGGCTAAATAATGACTCCAAGGCTCAGAGAAGGTTGGGGAAGGGAATCCACTAAACAGCTTTTAAGACACAGATGAAAGCCTTGCCATCAAAGATCACCAACATATTCTTTAACATTCACTGGGTGTGGCTCCTGCACATGGGTCCATGTCCAAATGCCCAATCTGACAGACAATGGCAACAAGAGCAGAATAAGAGTTAGATGAGAAAATTTTTCACAGGCACAGTTGGAACTCAAAGCTGGGAGCTGCAAATTACGAGCCTGGCACTCTACCAACTGAGCTAACCTCAACCCACCTGAAAATCCTTGGAAACTTCATGAAATACTAAGGAAGTATACAGGAAAAATTCAATTTCTGCTGGAACTTTTAAGAATCTGTCTTAAGTAAACAGGATAGGAGTGGTTAGGTACTCTGCAACTCTGAACCCATTTTGCAAGGTCTTGCACCCTTGAAAAAAATCTTCCCAACAAATTCCTTTTAAATTTTTGGAAACAACCAAAAATTGCATGGTGCAAGATCAGGCAGATATTTGATTCTTTCCTGCTCCAGAAAGACTAACTTCCCAGTTTTGTGAGCAGACATTATCATGAAGAAGGAGAACCCTTGACACACCTGTTGTTGGACACTGCTCCTTCATCTACTTAACCATTTTGGACAAAACAATGTTGGTGTAGTATTGGCCATTTATAGTCTTATTTTCAGATAACATGTTCCTGGGAATTGAAAAATAATTGTGAACATCCTCTTACTTAAGCAAAAGTCTTGTCAGAGGATTTGAGGATGCGGTTCATCTTCTGCAACCCAAACATAGTTGTCAATCTTTCTGGGAGTTTTATAGTAATTAAAAAACGTCTCATCACCTGCAACAATGTCTTCACTGTTTGGGGCATTAGGTTCAAACATTGCCAGCATTTCCTTGCACAAGTTGACTTTTTTGCTGTTCTGTCAGTTTATTGGGTACCCATTTGGCACAGATCTTTTGGAACTTTAAATAATGTTGATGAATAATTGTTTCCACACTGCCAATTGATATACTGACATCTAAACTTATTACCTGAATGGTAATGTGTGGGGTTTCCCTTAACAATTTCACAAACAGCAGTGATGGTTTTCACATTCATTGCCTTCTTTGGTCTTCCTGCATGAGAGAGATCTTTGAAGATCTGCTATCTCTGAATTTGTGTATCCATCCTATAACAGTACCATATGAACAGGCATGATACTCATATACCGTGATAAATCAGCATGAACTTTTTTCTTGTCCCCAAGCTGCATCCTTGTGAAAATGTAAAAACTTTCCCAGTCTTTAGAAGGCTTCATAGCAACAACACACAGATTTCACAGATCGAACTTCACATGCCACCAACAAAGAAAGAAATGATGATACAGCTTTTGTTTTTAACATGTAATGACAAATTTAGACAAGCTTTCAAACTAGTTGTAACTCATTAACTTTGGAAGAACAAGTACAAATCTCAGACACCTCAAGAGCTTTTTGAACACCTTCCATGTCTAATTTGTTTGGTTGTCATCCAGGTAACTTTACATATAAGTGTTAATCAATAACAAAAAATTAGGTAAGCAAAAGTTATGTTTAAATTCATTAACTGCTGTCACTAACAATTAGCAGTATATATATATATGGCAACACATTGACTCTTCAAGGGCATGGAGCAATATGTATAATTGGGTTGTTTTACCTCTGAGCGGCACTTTTTTGCACACCATGGGCTAAATGGCCAGGTCACATGGACCCCGAAGGCTCAGAGAAGGTTGGGGGAGGGGACCCACTGGAACAGCTGTTGGGAGACAGATGGTAGCCTCCCGTCAAGGCCATCAGCGTGTTCTTTAACGTGCACAGGGTATGGCTCTCCCGCACACGGGGCCACGGCTTAACGTCCCATCCGACGGACGGCGGCCTTTCCAAGCCCATCGGTGTCCCCTACTGACCGTGGGCAGGGCGGGGAATTTTGCGGAGATAAATCTCAACGCTGACCCAGCTGGGACTCGAACCTGGGAACTACAGATTACGAGCCTGGCGCGCTACCGACTGAACCACCCCCGCCCCAATATGTATAAATTGAAACACATTGCTATATAGTTGTAAGTAACAGCAGAATGTATGCAGTCATTCTCTGTCATTTTCTCCTTTCAAAAGGTGTTATTTTTGTATGGGTTATTCTTTTGCAAGCTGTGGTTGATCTGGAGTTATGGCTAATCTGTGCAGAAGTATGCGATACATTACTGTGTCCAGTGAGGCTTAAGTGATGATTAGTGGTGCATAGATAGTTGCAGAAATGACAAGTATATGAAGAACAGCATTTGATTGCCCAGATTTTGAGTCATAATTAATGAAATCGTGCATCTGTGAAATGTTTGTGCCATTTAAAAATTGCACTTTTTTTAAGCACTATTCTCCATACACTTGAGACATTTCTGTGATTGTGTGTGTGCACCACTTTAGCCCACCAAACACAGTAACATATCACATAACACTGTTCAGTACCCAGATCAGCCTTAGCCTTAAAAAAGAGAGAATGTCATACCAAACCGAGAAAACAAGAGACTGGCAGTAGACTGTTTTGTTGTTACTTGCACCCATATTGTTTCAATTTGCACACACTGCTCCATGCTCTTGAAGATTTGCTGTGTTGTCGCACGTATATTAACTTGCATGAAAAGCTGCTAATTGTTGGTGACAACAGCCTATGAAACGATCTACCTATGTATATAAAAAAATTCATTATTGCATCCCATGATTTGGTAAGCACAGTTAATGGTTTTTCAAAAATAATAGGTCTTGGAAAAACATCATTCTTAAAATCAGTATTAAAAATTCTATAAATGACTCCTAACCTAGGAGAATAACCATGTAGCATTTTGATTTTTTTTGTCAATGAAATTATTAGGGATAAATGTTAAAGTGCCATCTAAAAATTGGCCTTTATGGTTCCGGAATATAGCATATTTATCGAGTTATACTGGCTGTCCCACCTTTACATTGAATTAAACTAAGGAAAGTTGGGTAGGAATCTAAACTTATCCAGAAGTACAATTGTTGAGAGTTTATATTGCTAGTTACTTATGATCCTAATGTGAAACTGCATACAACTCTAATTCTCTATATCAAACAAAATTTATGCAATGTAAATCTCATAGCATGTATATTATTCATACATATAATACAATATTAAGTTTATTTAAATAGAATTACTAGTTGGCTGCCTAACAAAATTCAAAGCTTTATTTCTATAACTTACTTGATAATCAAAATATTATGCATTTTAATACTTACCAGAACCTTCTCCCCCAGATGTCATTGGAATGCCAGTTTCTCGTGAAACATGCATAGATTGCTTGGAATTAAAACCAATGGAAGGTGGCACAAGACATGGCATTGAAGGACTTGGCTGATTTGTAGGACTATGTTGACTATTAGGAGGACTTCTTGAAAGAGGAGAACATTTCTGATTTGGAGAATGATGGCTGGATGCTGACCAGAGGGATTTCTGTTGAGGAGAATGCTTCTGAGAGGGAGGAGACTTTTTACTAGTAAGAATGTGATCAACAGGAGTGTTGGATCTAATTTTGCTGCTACCTTCAGCTCTAAAATATTGAAGAATATAAAAAAAAAAATTCTTCGATTAAATTATTCCAAAAGAATAATTATCTCACCTACTTTGCATTCATATTTAAAATAAGAGCTCCAAAATTTTCAAACATCTAATATATAAATATCATTATGTAATATCAGAAAAAGGACAAAAATATGTTCAAAATACAGCAGATGTTTAAAAATGCCTTAATTACTACATAATGTTGTTTTAGGTTTAAACATCCCTTGAGAAAGTTTAAGCCTACATTTTTAGATATATTGAACTTCCACTGCTTCATACACAATTCTCTGGCAACTACAATGTCTTCCAGCACTTTAATATTTAATGGTACTGTTTTTAAATTGCTTGGGGCTTGATGGCCTTTTAACAGAGGCTTTTAGCTTATTATTTTATATATCATTTAATTAAAGCTCCAAAACTTTAAAGATGGAGCTTAAAGCTCTTTTCTATACAGATTGGGTTGTTTTACCTCTGAGCGGCACTTTTTTGCACACCATGGGCTAAATGGCCAGGTCACATGGACCCCGAAGGCTCAGAGAAGGTTGGGGGAGGGGACCCACTGGAACAGCTGTTGGGAGACAGATGGTAGCCTCCCATCAAGGCCATCCAGCGCGTTCTTTAACATGCACAGGGTATGGCTCTCCCGCACACGGGGCCACGGCTTAACGTCCCATCCGACGGACGGCAGCCTTTCCAAGCCCATCGGTGTCCCCTACTGACCATGGGCAGGGCGGGGAATTTTTGCGGAGATAAATCTCAACGCTGACCCAGCTGGGACTCGAACCTGGGAACTACAGATTACGAGCCTGGCGCGCTACCGACTGAGCCACTCCCACCCCCCCTTTTCTATACAGAGGTAGAAAGAGTGTACAATATAGAAATACCTGATGACCCTGAAAATTTTAAGGAAATATCAACTATATTGGTAAAACATACAGAACATTTGAACAGAGGTTAGCTAAGCATCAAACAAGGTATGCAAAAATCAAAAATCCAATATAGCAGTGTCCCAAATAATTAAGATAATCAACTTAAAGCAGATAATTTAACATTTAAAGCATTCACAGCCCCTTCCCCAAACTAAAACTAAGTTTCAATTACAATGCATGGAAAATATAATGATTAATATGAATAAGAAAAATATTCGCAACATTCAGACACCAACCCTTCTGCTGGCATGGAATCCCCTACTGCGCAAATGTAGCTGTAATGATGGAACTTAACACCAGGGGATTTATTTATACATTGTCATCATGGAGTTAATGTATAAACAACTCTAAGTTAGAAATAAGTCTCTAATTTAGTGAATGCTATGTTAAAACTGCTAACATTGTGTATGAAGCAATGGAAATTAATATGTCTACAAAATGTAAGCAAAAATAGCTCAAGAGAGGTTTAATCCTAAAACAGCATTATTGTGCAGTAATTAAAGGAGTTTTAAACAAAACAGGAATTCTACAAACATCAATTAACTTTTACAGTGCTGAGTTAATTTTGAAGTGCTCTCAACACAAAAACTTAAACTGTAGAATCTTATCCTGAAGGGAGTAATTAACAGAACTTGGTCATGTTATTGTATAGAATGCAATTTGTTAATTTTCATGGTTAATTTTTTTAAAGAGCAATTTCTTTTGGCAAAAATACAAAACTTGCAACAAAATTCTCTGGCAACTACAATGCCTTCCAGCACTTTAAGATTTAATGGTACTGCTTTTAAATTGCTTGGGGCTCGATGGTCTTTTACACCTGTTGGTTCTTCAATTTCATCCCATTATGACATACATAAATTTATTTGCTTAGCTAATACTTCAAGTAGAGTTAGTTATTTTAAAATATAATTACATTTCTATATTTGGCAACAATTTCCTGAAATAATGAGACTAAAAGCACATCTAAAAAGAGAAATAGAGTTGTTCTTAAATAAATTTAATTTTTCCTTTTAATATGATGCATGTATGACCTATTTTTGGTTTCAATGAAAAATGCTAGCTGACCTCTGAGGCCAGCAACATAGATATCACATTAGGGAGCAAAGTACTTGTTTGAGGAAATCCACTATTAGCAAATGCAAACACAGGGAAGCATCAGTTGCTTGGAGTCAGGTGCTGTAAAAAGCAAGCCACATGCTTCCTTTATGGGAATCTTTATCTTCAGGCTAACTACTACATGCAACAAGGATAAGTGATGAGTCACAATAAGCTTCCTGTAACTACTATTAGGCAATGGAGCTTTTTTTTTATATAACAATATAAAAAGCTGGTGTTTTTTAAGGACAGTGATAAAAAAGAATAAAAAAAAAACTAATCCACTGTTTATCAGAAACAAACATCATTATACGACAAGATACACTGCAATTTGTTGGGTTGTTTCATCTGAGTGTTACTTTTTCATTGCATGGATCAGGTCACAAAAAATATCAAGTTTCAGTGCAGTGTTGGATAAGGATAGCTCTGAATAGCTGTTAAACTAGAAATATGTTTAACAAGCAAGATATGGTTCTATTGCACATTGGGCCACAGTTTTATACTACAGACAGCAAATGTTTTAGTCCATCATCTTCTCCATACACACTGAGTTTTCTGATAATTCTTTAAAAAATATATCAATATTTTTCTTTACATACTGTAATTGCTGTGGATATTCTGCAATTATTAAGTTTTTCTTTGTTCTGCAATAAATTGTTGATTGTTTTTGATTATTTGCCATTAAAATCTTTTATTACTATAAAAAATATTTTTGTTTTTGGAATTAACTAGTTCAAGCATATTTGTTGAAATCATTGAGGTTCTTCTTTATGCCATGCAGATACTTGCTGTGATTTGGCATATTCTTAGCATATACAGAACTTTTTAGGTGTATTTATCCAAATTATTTTGGTGCATTATATTCTTTAGCACTCAACATCAAATGAAATTAACCTTGAGAAAAGTGGTTTGATTTCTCAAAACTAAATAATTTAAGTGTTCTTTTAGGTACTCTTTAAATTGTTTGTCAACTGCACAAGTAATAGACTCTTGCATTCTTGATGCCAACAATCTTCAATTTAGCATACTTTATTGCTAACAGTCTTCAATTTAGCATATTTTGGCAAATCCTGTAAACAACACTTGAAAATTTTTAATTCTTTCAATCAATTCTAATTTGCCTGTTTCAAAAATTGATCTAAAGTTGACCCTACAGCTGGATAATTTTAACTAGTCAAATAGCATTTTCCCCACCACCCAAATGATTGTGGCATCAGTTACTCTGAATGCAAAACTGAGGCTTCACATTTAGACAACTGAAAAAGAACTGGTTCACCAATTGAATTATGGAGCAGTTAATGCAAATCCATTGAACATCTACACTGGTTTCCATAAATTAAGGAAATCTCTATGTTCAGTCAATGGTAAGCTAATGTCAAAGCTCTATAAATTCTAAAATAATTTTTTGTTTTTGTTTTGAAAGATGTGATTGCAGATAAAGATATCAATCAAATAAATCAATATCTCAATTTTCAACAATATTCGTTTAATATTTAACGAGTTATGGAAGTTTGAATATTTAGTGATAACAATGCCAGCCACAAATATTTACTTCAGAAGTCAATTGAAACCTAGTAATAAGTATTGCATCAAGGCGTTTAATAAGTTTGCATTTTAGAACTTTGCAGGTAAAGAATTCTTTCACTATTCTTTAGTTTTGTATTTCTTAAGACTGGCATTGCCGTTGTTAAATATTCAAACTTCCGTAACTCATTAAATACTGAACAAATATTGTTGAAAATCAAGATATTGATTTATTTGATTGAGATCTTTTTCTGCAATCACATCTTCCAAAACAAAAAAAAAAACTTATTTTACAAGTTATAGAACTTTGATTTTAGCTTCCCAAAACATAGGAATTTTCCTTAATTTATGGAAACCAGTGTATTTTCACTCCTACTTGACATTTAGAACCGTCAACACAGGTTTTAACAGGATTTACCCTTCACCAACTGATAAAACGTATAAAAATATAATTATTTTTTAAATATAATCTATAATACATACCTTGTTTTCTTTAGCTGTACATTGCAACTTAATTTTTCTAAAGTAATCTCACCTGTAGTATGATCAATAATTAAAACACATTCTTTGTGGTAAGGCTTTTTTGAACCTTTGAATACTGTATGAGCAGTTCCAGATCCCTGAAACACAATTAGTGAAAGAAAAAGTGTGTTATAAGCATTTAACAAATCTTGAGATTTCTCAATTTTACCATGCAATTGTCATTACACTTACAAGAGAAGTAAGCTCACCGGACAAAAAATTTGTCATCTCCTGCCGTAAGAGGGTTACGTCCATTTGACAGCAACAGAGAGCACACCAATAATAAACATATCATACAAATAGCTGTGCCGTGCGCTACGGGGTTCATATAGTGACAAGAACTGGTTGTGTGCTAGTCGCTCTGTGAAACATGGATCGCGCCAAAGATATGAACGAGTGGCAAAGAGGTGTTATTGCGTTTGGTCGAGCCAAAGAGCAAAGTGTACAAGTTGCTGCCTTTGCATATGTGTCGAAACATACTGTCCAAAGGGTCTTCCAGCAGTGGCGTACATCACAGTCCACTGCTAATCATCGTCAGAACTGCGGCAGAAAGACTGTGCTCACCAATAGGGACTGCCACAGTGTGTCACGCACTGTTAGAGCAAACCGCTTTGCACGCTTTGCAACGAGGCAGGAATTGCTCCAGTCAGTCAATGCAGGCATACAAAAGCTGTTTGCAAACGAACACTCCGAAGGGAAGATGTCACGGATATCTGGAGCAGAGTACCACAGAAGAGACCCATATTAACAGCTCTGTACAAGGCTGCATTGGCTACAGTAGGCACAGCACCACAAAAACTGGACAGTCGACTCTTGGAAGTGTGTGATCTAGTCAGATGAGTCACGTTTTTGCTTGTACTCCAATGATGCGAGGCGACGGGTACAACATAAACAGCATGAAGCCTTCCATGCAGACTGTGTGCAAGATTCTGTTCAAGCTGGAGTTCTCTGTGATGTTCTGAGGTGTTTCCCATATGAGGATTAGGGCCTTTGGTTGCAGTGACACTTGAATCAGAAGGGTCATATGGAGGTCTACTGGATGACCACATGTTGCCTTTTGTGCAGCATCTCCACAGTAAACACCAGAAGGATACCCCAGTCTTCCAAGACAACAATTGTTGCTTGCACAGGGCTCGAAGTGTGTTAGATTGGCACGATAGGCATTCTGAAGCCTTCGAACATCTTAACTGGCCTGCCAAGTCCCTGGATTTGAATCCCATAGAAAACTTATGGGACTATTTGGGGTGAGTGAAACGCTGTCTGAGCCATCTGGCCAATCTGGCCGAACTGCGGCATTTGCTGCTGGAAGAGAGGATGATTATTGATGTGCACTACATCTGCACACTGGTGGCATCTAAGTCAGCCAGGATTTCTGCAACCAAAGGCCCATATCCTCATATGGGAAACACCCTGAGAACATCACAGAGCCTCCTCCATCTTGAACAGAACCTTGCACAGTCTGCATGGAAGGCTTCATGCTGCTTATGTTGTACCCGTCACCTCGCATCATTGGAGTACAAGCAAAAACGTGACTCATCTGACTAGATCACACACTTCCAAGAGTCGCCAGTCCAGTTTTTATTAAATTTCCAAGAGTCAACTCAACAGTCCAGTTTCGGATACAATATTTCATGTTTTGCTGTTCTTCGGTTGCACAGAGGCATTACGTGCTATTATGTGACATTCAGCCAGGGGCGACTAATTTTTTTGTCCGGTGAGCTTATATACATAAGATAGAACTATCATTTCTTCACAGACAAACAAAAATTTTCCTTAAAATAATCTGGCAATTAAAATAGAACCCAACATTCAGCTACCCCATTTTCCCCAGCTCAAATACAAATAGTATGGCAAATGATATCAATCACTGCTGAGCTACTAGTGAACCTTAAAAACAGATTAATCAACTATTTGGATAATTTTTGGTAGTATACTTAAAAGCTTAAATTTTAATATTTTTGAACAAAACACCAGCTAAATTTCAAAAGTACTTTTGCAATGAAAATCTTGTTTCATTGCAAAATTGCATTGTTCAATCTAAATTATGTTTGATAATCTAGTATGGCAATAATACCTCAGAACAGAAATGTTTAATACTGATTTCCTGAATGTTAAGGATTGATTTATGATAATAGTTTGTGATAATTGAAATACAGTCAAACTTTAATGGGCCGTGAAATATTTTTTTTTGCTTAATAACTTTCACAACGTGAAATAATTGCTCATAAACAAATGGATGAAACTAATTACTCTAGTTTCTAAACACAAGTACACAGTAACAAAGAAGTTGTAACGCTCCAAAGATTAATTTTTAAAGTTGGACCTTTTGTCTGATCCAAATTTATTCAAATTCTAGATAGCTGTATCGAGCGCCAGGCAATAATAACTTTCCAAATAAAGTTTAAATAGGGTTCATTATGTATTTGTTTAGCATTACTTCGAGTAAGAATTCAAAAAGGATTGTCAAGTTTAAATATAATCAAATATCAATTAATGTTGCTCAAGAGAAAAATAGCAAAAATTCAAGTTTTTAAAACAAAATTTATTTCCAAAAAAATTCAAAGACTCACCCAATTCAATACAAAGGTTGGAGTACTAACAACTCCTATCTAAAGTAACATCATCTCAACTTCCACCAACAGCACTCTCTGTGGCCCAATGCCACCACTCTACTCACTCACATTCTCTAACTCATCCTTATTCTCATTCTCACTCTGTGACCTAACATCACTTAGTTATAACATGCATTCAAATCCAACACGTCTGTTGCATGCCGGGAAAGACATTTGCATAATATGACAATTTCGCCAGCTATGATGCAAGAGTGGTCATGTCCTACATATGCTCTTTAGCAGTTGACAATCAAAAGGTTGGAGTTGCGCATGCGCAACTCCTACAGCTCATCGCAATCCTCGGAAACGAGAATTAAGGTAAGTCCAAAAAAATTAAATAATCCCCAAAACGATAAACATAATGTAAATAAAGTAAAACTGGTTAAGGAAAAGTAAAAATGAATGGGTAGACCATCACAAAGTACTATCTCGATAAATGTTTTCATGGGAGCATAGAATTTGTAATCTTCAAGCTTCCTTTTTTTAATGTACTTATGAACTTTCTACTCAATAATCATACATATAAATTCATTTCTTATTACTGACAGCAAGTAAATTTAAACACTGAAAATACTACTGATATATCACTAGCTGCAGGCAAATTTTAATAAATGGCATGAATACACTATTACATTTATAAAGTTTTCAAAAACTTTCAAAATGTGGTACTTCAGTTATATATAGATATTGGCATTTGTATTCTGTGGAACGTCACACAATAGGAATGTAGTTCGTAGCAAAAAATAAGAAGTATTAAATATGTCTAAAGCACACAAACAAGAAAGACTTAGTGCCTAGAATCTACCAGATATAATTCATTTCCATTATGAAGCAGTGAATTGTTTTGCACTTCTCCATGAAACCTCAGTAATGACAAATATTTCATGACTTGACACAAGTTCCTAAGTGATGATGGCATGAAGCCAGAAGATTTATAAGTCATTATGGCAAGACTTAACAGAAAGTCTTATGAAGTTTTAATAGAATAGAAAGTTAAATAAAATATTTTCATCAAAAATCTAAGAAAATAACACTTGCAGCTATATAATACACAAAAATAATAAAATTAGTTTTTAATTTTTTCCCTAGACACCTATTTAATTGAATAAATACATTTAAGTTTAAAAACTAAAATAATAGCTTTCAATTGTTGTTTATACTATGCTTTCTTTTATCATTCTAAAAAAATTAATATTCTAAAAAAAAAACTTGGGCAATAAATTATATATTCCTTTAAATTATTTATATATTCTTTATAATTTATAGTTTCCATCTTGTCTTTTAATTTACAAATTCCAATGGCAAAAAAAATGTTTCATCACTGTTATCAACCATTAGAAGGTTTGGTTCTTTACATCCAAGATGCAATAAAGCATAATACTTATACAAGTGCTATGTCAGAGTTTCTACTTTGGAAGAAAATAAGACTTCATTTCTATACTAAACAGCAGTAAGTGGTTAGATGAAAATACTCATTTTTGGGATGAGGTAAAAAATTTTTTAGTTCAGAGTCACACTATTATTATTATACAAATATTATCACTATATAAATTTTGGCAAACACAAAATTTGTTTTTACCAAATACAAATTAATTCTGCTAGGATATTTTTAAAGTATATTGCACCATTACATATTTACTACAAGAAGAGGATTAATAACAATTTTATCTACTAATACTCCATCTTTTTCTTACAAAACAATTATTTTTAACAGACTAACAAAACTTGAACAATTTGTAGAACTATCTCATGCTATGAAAAAGTGTTAGATAATTGCCTCTGCTAAAATCGTTATAGGAACACTCTAAATAGTTGCTTTTTGGCTTGCATCTCTTATCAATGATTATGGTAATAAAGTTTATCAAGAGCTACATAACAAATATTGTAAAAAAATTCAAAATTAGAAAAATTAATTAAAAAAAAAAGAATTTTTGTGCATCAATCAATTTTAATTTTATTAAGCACAATAATGCAAAAAACTTTACCTGGAATAGAAAGTAGGCTGATATCCCTACAGTTATCACAAGAACTGCAATCACCCTTTTTAAAAATAGGGATAATAATAGCTCTGGTAAAATCCTTAGAACACTTTACATAAAAGATATTTGAAATTTCTGCCAGCCATGTGACAACAAACATTTCTAGCTCTAAGCATTTCCACAATAATTTCATCTACCCCTGGGAATTTATGTAGTTTAAGTTTAGAGATATAAAAAATAACTTCTGTGATATAGGGCCAACATTAAAGCCAGTAATGCACCTGTCATCGACGAACCATAGGAGTAGAACTAAGCATTGTTTAGAACATCACTAAAATGCTCAGCCACTTAGCCATGACAGAATCTTCTCAGCCAGCTTCTTTCTCCCCATGCAAAAAGTTCATTATCTAGTTGGTACTGCCAACTGCTTCCTCTGCTTTGTCAACCAAAAAATCTTATCAGTCTTCAACTGATCATTTACACATTTATTAAGCTCTTTCTAATGACACCTGTCAGGATTAGTAGGGTATTATTGACTAAGGTTATTCTTGCAGTTCTTTCTTTCAAAAATAAGGTCCAGTGCCTTATCACATAAATAACTTGGTCACCCATACTCTTTTTTTACCCAACAATATACATATTCAGAATTAAATAAATATTATTTTAGGCTTAGACATTTTTAAAATTATATTTTTAAAAATTCAATGATTTTACATCATAATTAATTATTATTTTAATTGATTCTATAAATAAAAACAATATATTTCTAAACATAAATATGTAATTTTATCTTTAATATATCAACTATATACTTTTACATTAGTTGGTCAAGTGATAACTTTTTTTTTTATTGATGCAATGTTGGTTGCTTGGCTAGACAAATCGAAGTTGAAGGCCATAATTTGGAGATGTCTGTATTAACCTAAAAGCATAGCCAATTTCATCTCCTACTAGATTGAGAAAAAGCAAACTATAAACATAAAAATAAGTTTATAACTTATGTCATAACATAGCTCTTACAATTAAACTTTCATGCACAGAACAATTATCCTGACAGCAGTACAGGACAGTTGCATATAATGAATCACAAACATTATGTATTGCCAAGTTTCCAGGAAAAGGGGCAGAGGAGTAACTAGAAGGATAACATATTGCCACTGGCAAATATGGAATGTTCGTTTTTAGAGAAAATTAAATTTTTAATTTTCTGAATTTTACACCATTTAACAGTAATAATTTGTACTAATGGGTGATTGGAAAAATGTAAATTATTATTCCTATAAAATGAAAAAAAAAGTATATCTTATTTATCCCTTAAAAAAAAGGGTTGGATTTTCTTATCCCCTAGTGTTACAGGGCAAATCATCCAATGTATATACTATATAACTTTTATTAATATATTGAAATATTTAAATTTTTAAAATTGAGTATTAAATTTATAAATGGAGCAATTGATCAAAATTTAATCAACTGCAATTTAATTAAAACAAATGACTTAATTATTCTGTTCTTCATCAACATATTCTATCACTAGAATTTCTAATTTGAAGCATAAATATATCATTTGCAATATTACTTCAAGCTTTACATTTTTTTACATTTAGCACCCTTTATGGTAAATAAAGTCCATTTGAATTATTTGAAAAATATGAATCACCACATTGCATAAGTACTTATTCAACTCACAGAATTTTTCATTAATCTCTCAAAAAAAAGTTACATTTTTCTACCCACCCGGGGGGGGGGGGGGGTGAAGGAATAAATTGTTGCTGCCAATGTAAACCCTTGATCATCATATTCCATCACTAATCTTAGATCTCCTCCTCTTTTTGAGGCCTTTAGGCAAAAAATTACTCAACTCACAGTTCATAACCCTATTTGCTAATCTATAGTTAGGCATATGGGGCTACATGGTCAAACCAACACTCTCTCCTTGCACAATATACTGCTCAAAAGACACTGCCAACTCCTTTGCCTAGCCTCATCATTACTTACAAAGTCAAACCACCTAATGCCCAAGATACTGTGTAAGCATCTAGAATCAAAAGCATTAAGTTTCCCATTAGCTTGTTTACAAAGGGTCCAAGTTTCATTACCATAACTAAACCTAGAAAGAACCAAACTATTATATAGCCTAATTTTAGTCTTTAGGTGTATATGCCTATTTTTCCACACTCTCCATAGATTCTTAATAATAAAAATAAAAAAAATAAAATCAATTTAAAAAGAATACAGTAGGATCTCAAAGTACATGTACTCAGAATGCAACCCCACTCATGCACGACTGATTTCCAAAAGGAATGTTAACATTACTCTTCGGGTAGGCAGAGAACAATATAGAAGAATTACTGATTGGTGATGGGGATGAGCTAACAAATGAAGACCTAGAAGAACATGACAAGAGTGTGGAAGATAATGAACTAAAAGAGGTAGAAGAGAGCAGGCCTCATAAAACCTTAAGTTCAGCAAAATCTTTCAACTCTAAAACAGCCAATTGACAAAATGCAGGAGTTAGATCCTTAAATAGAAAGGAGTTTAAGAATCACTTGGGAAGTGAACATATATTTCTTCCCATTAAGAGAGATGTTCAAGGAACTCTAGTGCAAGAAGTTGTTCATCAAAAAAGCTCTACAAAAAGAATGCTATCTCTATCCTCTGCCATCATGTAGACTCCATCACTCATTGCAAAGATCCTCCTCATACATTCCTATTTCATCACCTGCACGAAAAATGATGCAAAAAATCCAAAACCAAATCACTTGTCAAAACTCCAGACAAAGTTGATCCCAATACCTCTATCTATTGAGGGATCTGAGGAAAAGGATCAGAAATAAAAATATAGTGTTCAGACACAGTATTTTACAAAATTTATACTTTAAGAATTATGTAATTTAATTTACATACAGTTTATTTATGTGTGTATATGATTTATAGGAGTTTGCTAGTTTTTACTTTACTATACGTACATAGTTTTCTATGTGGGAACCCCAACTTACACAAATTCACTCTTACACAGGGGTACCAGGAACAAAACCATACATACTTTGAGACCTTAATGTATTTTGAAGCCCTCTAATTAATAGCTAATTTGATATTTGTACCCCCCCCCACACCTCCCCATCATACAATGTGTATCCTTTTCCTCATTCTATAGAAATTGTGTTTATATTAGTGTTTAGCTTCAAATTAAAAGATAATACTTAGGATCATAATTTGATGCTGAAAGACTAAAATTCATTAGCAAACAGAATTGGCTGGGCAATTAAATTGTAAAAAATTTAATGAACTTTTTACTGACTGAAAATGAAATATTTAAGTGTTTCAATTCTGGTTTTGGGGAATAAGTTAATATGATTGTAACATTTAATTTTTGATTAAATGCACGTGGAAAAAAATTTATTTTGCATTTAAAATTTTCTGAGTATGAAGTCTGATTGCTCATCCAAAATAAAGTTTTCATTTCAGTACAAAATGTGAGAAGATTTTCACTGACTACGACATTACTTTAAAAAAAAACTGGTAATTTTATATTTAGCTTCAAGTAGGAATAGAGGTAACCACAAAATGTTTCAACAGATCCACATATAGTTTTGTCTCGGTTTTTTTTTTTTTCAATTATAAGTTTTAGGAGAGATAAGTACTTTCTTCTTGGTCTGAAATTCTATTGCAAAGACACATACTTCCTAAATTACAATTTCAAAACTTTTTAGAAAATGCACACTTTCATATGTAAAGCATATTGATGATTTCCTTATTAATTCATCCTAGAATGATTTATTTTCAAATTGTACAGCTTAAGAGCTTGCAAATAAAAGATTTTTACAGGGTACACACAAAAATATCTGGAGGTCATGGAGAATTCTGGGAATGTGTACCATTGCCATTCATTATTTTATATCAAAATAGTTTTTTAATACAAAATTTCTCATATGGATTTCTTTCAAATGGAAATAAATCAGGTCTACTAAAAATATGGGAGGTCAAACAAGTAACTTAAAGCTACATATAGCCTCTTCAAATTTGTCCACTCTGTTTTAGGATAAAAAAATTATAGTTATTGAAATGAAGACAGAAAAAAAATGCATTTAATATATTCTGAATTTAATTTTTTTTTATGTTCTTCTTACAGGGAAGGGACAGACTTGACCAGTTCCTGAATATTTTTTTTCAACTAATAAATAAATTTTAAATCCTGTATATGTAATTGCAATACCAGAATTTTTATATCAAAAACCTACCTCAATATGAGGTACTGTAACAGTAACTTGGTTCCCTTCACCAATATCCACTGCTGCCATTTTTTTGGTATCCACTGATGCTGGCTTAAAATCATCTGAAAAACAATACAATTTCTCATTATTCTGTTTTGGGTAATACCCACAACCTAAAAATATTCAAATTTTCAAATGGAAAATCTTTACCAACCTTTCAAAAAAGTAAAAAACATTAACTTTATATATTTATACATAACTTTCCAAAAAATATTAACTTTATATATAGGTGTGAGAAAAAATTAGCTTTACTGATGAGTGGGACTTGACCCATGTCTACCACTTTCATGGCAGGTATTCTAACCACTAAACTATCATTGCCTCATCCATTTTTTTTATACTAATTGTGACTATTATTGATTTTATTACTATTAATATAATACACCATTAATTCTTAACTTTGTATTTTTGAATTACATTTTTTTTTCTATTAAATTTAAGCTACTTTCTTTTTTACAAGATAACTATAATTTGCTTTTACTCTAATGTTACAAGTGATAAAAAATATCCAAAAAAGAATAGATTTAAATTGTCATTCATTCTCAAAAACATTACAAAACAGTACACAACTTTAAGGGTTTAATTGGCAACAATATTCTTATCTGCAAAAATGTTCACATCCATTTCATAATGTGTTTTAAATATCAAAATTAAAAGTAAAGACAGATAAGCCCATTAGATTTTAAACAAAATAAGCTCATTTAGGTTGACAGAAGGAAATTTTATGCACAAAGGGAGACAATGCAAGCCTGGTTTAGAGTTTTAATCTGTCCTTTGCTAAACTATAAGACATTCACATAATTTTAAAAGAACTATAGTAACACTTGTCAAATATTATATATAATAATAAAGTACAAAGGTGATTCACATGGATCGTTTGCCCTCGTTTCATCGAAAAACTGAAGAAGCTTCAGAATCCAGAATTGTTCGGGGCGAACAAGACTTAAGGAGGGGGCAGTGTTACGACAGATGAACATGCTATAGTGAATTTATGAAAAACATGTCATGAATGCTCATGTATGCTTCTGTGTGAGAATTATTTAACCAACTAATTGGAATACAGAACTGATCTGAAAAATAGAAAAGATAGAACGGTTATGTTGGAGTTGTGGATATCTGAAAGGAGGCATAATTAATTTCAGTATGTACATGATGGGTGTAAAAAGGGAAGAGGTATTTTTATATGGTAAGTGCATGGAAGGTTGATTAGTTTATTGGTTTGGATCGTGTTGGTAAGCTGGTAAAGGAAAATAAGAATTTGTCGTCTTGTGTGTGGTGATCAATGTCTGAAAAGAATTGGCTGTGAGAAACCAGTACACTTAGCTGCAGAGTTTTGGAGTACTTGAGGATTAAAACCTAAGAAGGAAATCATTTTGTGTATAGTTATTTAGGAATTGGTAAGGTTATTCTCGAGATATTGTAAGTATTCACATATATGATTCTCATTAAAAATTTGTTCACACATAAGATAAACATTGGTATCTTTAGTTTATGTACATGTTTTTATCCATAGTTTCATATTAAATCACATTATTTTAGATTTATTGTTACTAGTTGTTATTTTTGAACTCACGATAAGTTTTCATCTGTTTGAATTCATATCAATTGGTGTCAGGACTGTAGATACTATTATTATTTTGAATGCCTTTAACTAGAAGTATGGATGAATTAGTAAAACTGATGACTGACATTAAAGGTGAAATAGCTATCCAAAGCAGCAAAATTAGTGATCTTGCTACCCAAAATAATGACTTGAAAGCCAAAATGGCTACACAAAATAACAAATTTCCTCCTCTTCCTGAGGGCCTAAAGGCCCAGAAATAGGGGGAAACTTAGGATGCAGTGGACAATGTCAAACAGGACCTTGTTAGAATTGGTGTGCAGTGGCCAGATGCAGCAAATGTAGCTCAGGGACAGATATGCTTGGAGAACTAAATTGCATGGTCTGGTTGGACCTCCATAGCCCATGGCTGCTTGAGAATGATGATGAACAGTTCAAATCAAACTTCTGAGCTTAAATCAGGTAATTGCTTCAGATACAGAGTAACATTAACAATAAATCACAATACCATAAAAATAAATACCCCCTCTCAAGCTAGAATTACATATTTTTAAAAGATATATGTAAAATAATTTTCAAGTGGCAATTAAAAAAAATGAAGTTTCACGTTTTATACAAAAAAAAAACGCCTATAGATGTCCTTGACCCTGGAAGGGTTAAATCTGAATTTTAGATTCTGTGAAAAGAGTACTATCAAAAATAATTTTTTGCAGCATTTAGCAATGTTACTAAAACATTTCAGTGGTAAGCCATATGGATTATTAACCCCTAAAGTGTCCAAAGAGAGTTACATTTTTTAAAACTCTAAGTGGCCTTAATTTTAATTCTAATTTTGGTTATTTTATTATTTAGAATGAAATGCTTTTATTTGACATGCAGCATGGCTTATATATGTATCTGTTAGTCACTGCAGGATAAAGTTTTAAAGTTCAAATTGTTTTTCTGCTGAAAAAAAGTTTAAAATTAACTTGGTACTATAGTACAATTGTGTATGTACAGTATTATACAGTATTGTAGTACAACTGCATGTATTTAAACCAACTTAAAGTTCTCTGTCATTGAGCAATAAAATTTTGAAGTTTATCCTTCAAACTATTTGCATATTAAAAAGGTTTTTAGGAGCAAACTTGGAAGCTTTTCAGCGCAAGGAAAGCACTTTGTCTTCAATGATGTGACATTGGGGCTGTTAATAAAGAATATCTGTTAAGAACTTCTTTCCACATATTGTGAAGGGCGATTCCAGTGTCTTGGTTGTAGGTGTGGAACAGGCAAGGTAGTCTTGTGGACTATGGTTCCATAGTAAGTGGATGTACGTACTAGCAGTGTGATGTGCTCCCAGTCTATGGTAGCTGCATGTGTATTGCCAGCTCAACAGCAGCAGTCAGCTTATTTTGGCCAACACCTGACTGATGCATTGTGAACCTCTTCTGTAGAGAAGATGGTTTTCTTTGATACAGTAAACAGAATTATTCTGAAAATGTAGAGGAAATCTGTATATACCTGGATTTTGAAGGAGACTAAATTTGTCACTGAGCTGAAAACAGTAGATTTTTTGGGCTCTGAGTAATTTGCAGACTGATTCACACAGGACAGGAATGTAAGACATGGATCTAGCCGACCAGCAAAGGTTGCTTCTCAGAGTCAGTGATTGGGAGGGGAGCTAAATCTGTTGTCATTTCTATACTTATTAGCTTTTCTATTGTTTTTGGGTGGTAGCCATGGGATGCAGCAATGGATTGAATGTTTTGGATTTTTAAAGTAAAAGCTCATTCGATGATAAGGTGAAGGCCCTATAGATGAAACAATAGAAGGCTGCAATTTTGTAGGCTCATGGAGTGCACATCCATATGTATGATAGAGGGTACATAGGTAGCCTTTTGGTATATTTATGTCATCAAGGCTCCTGCATCGTGTTTTTGGATAAAAACATCTAATTAGGTTAGGGGGTGGCATTGCAGTTTCCCTACTCTTTTGTGAAACATACTGAAGGATAGATACTGTTGGCTCTATTCTCTGAATGGCCTTGACAGGAGGCCACCATCTGTCTCTTAACAGCTGTCCAGTGTTAGTCCCCCCCCCCCCTAACCTTCTCCGAGTCCTTGTGACCTGGTCATTTAGCCTATTGTGTGCAAAAAAAGTGCCACTCAGAGGTAACTCAACCTGTACAGATTTCCTTGAATAGATATCAACATGGCTATATTGCAGTCTGATTAAAAAAAAAGTGGTTGTTGAAAAAAAACTGCTTTGCTTTTATGAAAATTTAACTATTACCTTAAAAAGGAAGTTTTATATTGCAGTGGTACAATCAATTTAAAAACAATGTTAAGAACTATTTCACTCAAAGCACAAAACTCACTCATCACACAAGCCATTACAAATGTTAACAAATGCCACAAAATGTTCCATTTTGTTTCATCAACTTTGAAATAGGAAGTTTGATTGCTTCAAGTCCCACAGGCATTTTATAATTTAATCTTTGTTTTAACTTTATTCCACTCAATAAAAACAGAGTACAATCTTAACTGTGCTATTTCTCAGTTCAGAAAGTCTTCCAGAAAGTCTTCCAAAGTTATTTAGAAAAAGTGATCCTTTATCTTGCATAACTAACTGCCCAGGTACTTCAGATTTAGATTTTCCAACATTAGCAGGTGCAAAAAACACAATATTTACTACTGCCACTAATTCAAGAATACAAAATTTTACTACTGCCACTAATTCAAGAATACAAATGCTAATTTTAACATTAGCAGGTGCAAAAAACACAATATTTGTACGCACCGTTTTCAACTTGTGTGTACACAAGCCAAGTAAATTTTTCAAACCATATGTATTGAAAACTTCGGTTGTGATTTGCAGCACAGGTTGCAGGAAAATTACAATTTGGTTCTGGTTACCACAACTTTTTCACAATATCTAAATTATTGTCAGAATTAAATGTTTGTTCTTTGAACAATGCGATGTCGTGAGAATTATTGATAACTAAGAAAGTACTTCTGGATAATTCGATGGTTTTGCGACCTGTGACTGGGGAAACCGAATCCAAATCGGTATTAATGTAGGAGAGGCTTAAAAATTGACTTACACCCCCACCCCCCCCACCCCAGAGCGGCAATCTACGTAAGTTTGCTCAGTAGGCAAATTTTGTCAAATTTTGCTCGAGTTGAAAAAGTTTGGACTTCTCCCCCCCCAACCATATTCCTTCACTACCCCCCCCCCCTGCTCCTGACTCGCCCAGCATACAGACCCGACCTCCCCTCTTCTGATTATTACTTGTTTCGGGCGATGGCGCATTTTCTCCATGGTAAGCTCTTCACTGATTCGGATGAGGTCAAATGCTAATCTAAGATGTGTCAAGAGTTTTTTGCTTCTAAACCGAAGGCATACTGTGCTGGGATTAAAAAACTCTTGAATACGACCATGAATACTTTTAAATATAAGAACTGATTATTACAAGGTTCTGAGCAAGTACATTTCTATATCAGAAACGCGATTTTTTTCCGGACACCCAAATAACATCAGAATTTTCAACTTCTTAATTAAGAGTAGAAAAAGATGTCGAGTTCAATTATATATCAAATCTATGTATATATCCTGACTCAACAATATTCGAACGGTCCATGTGAACATAGATAAAATTATCATGTGCATTACAAGAAGATTAATTTTAAAATGCTTGCTAAAAATCAAATGCTAGTTATTTTGTGGTAATAAATGTCTAATAAGTAGGGTTGGATACCAATAACATTTTGAACTGATATAATTCTACAATAGCCACAGTGGATGTTACTTTATGAAAAGTTAAACCGGAAGTTAGCATACCTTAATCTTTTACCAAGTCAATGTGCACTTTTGGATTGTCGCAAATGAAATAGCAGGTGCAAAAATTTTAACACTTAAAGCATCTCTACGTGTGCGATGGTTTACGAAATGTTTTCGCTACATCGGTGGTTTTCAACCTTTTTGAGCCTTCCCTCTCCCTAATGTTAACAGAATTCTAAACATTTTTACCTGTTTAAAACTAGTTGAAATAATATTTACAGTGAATACAAATTTACAAGTATTTTGCATCCGTGAATTTCTAACATGGATAGGCGAAACATGTATGTATATCTATGCTAATCTAGGAACTATTCTATTTATTTCTATGGAAAAACTCAAGTAAACGCACCCCTAAATTTCTAACATGCTAGTAACCACTGCAGTACATAAACAGAAATATTTTGCCATTTAAGCAATGCATTTCACTGTGGTATTGTAAACTCATTGTCGGTCTTTACATCATACCACTTTAATACATTTTTCTGACAAAATATTCAAAATATTGTTGTAAATTTAAATGCATTGAGTACTGAGCGTGGGTATAAGTAAGTATATTTTACAATACAAATTACAAAACAATGCAATTTATTACAAAAGTATGGATAAAATTACTTATAAACAAACTAAATGCTATTGTACATAAAATAATAATCATTTCCTACAGAACAGTTAAAACTCTGTCTACTCAACTGATCAACATTTACCTCTTAATTTTTATAGTAAATGTCCTTTTTTTATCCCTCACTTCAGGCACAAATCATTCTAGTATCTGTGTTAACTCATTAGATTTCATACTAATAAAATTAATCAACATTCCGCGCATTCACCATGTAAAAATATTTCTTCTTTATTTTCACTTATCGCGTATTTACTGAGACTAACTGCGTTCTCTTTCATATATCCACAACTCCAACATTACAATTCTATCATTCTTAAATTTCAGATCGGTTCTATGTTCCAATTCGTTTGTTACATAAATCTCTCGCAGAAGCATACACGAGCGTTCATATCACGTTTATCATAAACTCACTGCAGCACGTTCGTCTGTCGTAACAATATGTTTGATGAATTATGGATGCAGAGGCAACAAAGAAAAATTAAAAAAGCTTTCTATTTTTTGCTAGTTTAAATTAAAAAAAAGCGGTTGTTTTCACTTTGTCCCATGTCTGTCCGTCTGCAGACATTCAACTTTTCAGCGATTAATGAAATATTAAAATTTGCATTTTCCATTCCTCTTAGTAATGTTAATTTCTACCGTTAGAGGGTGTAAATGAGGAAAATAGCAAAACTTTAAACGACTATTGTAAACAATATATGCATTCTAGAAATCTAAATTTCGGTGGTAAAATGTGGCGATTGAAAAGTTTGCATATACAGCAACCATGTTCCCCTTACCACCAGGAAGCGATAATTTTTTTATTTTAAGCAATAGATGAAAAATTCTTTATTGGTACTAAATTACTATTTGCATTTTCGAATTTCCACTGTCAGAAGGTGCTAAAGACGGAAAAAAAATATGTTTGAAAAAAGAGCATTCCATATTTGCCACAAGCGATGTTATTCTGCTAATTTCTTTATATTCACCGAAATGGCATTTCCCACGTAGCAAACTTTCATTTGGCATAAATATTATTACGATCGATCTCCTCCCTCTCCGACAAAAAATTGGGAGGAAATAGACGTAGTTCGATCCCATAATCCTCCCCACGTCAGAAGTTTCTAAACCAAAAAGAGGAATTTCTTTTCTCAGATAATCGAACTTTTCAAATCACTTCGTACCCACCAGAGTTCCTCGGATTCAATTTGCCGGGCATATGTAACTTTATAGCAAAAGAAAATTAACTATGGTCTGAGATGCATAAAAAATGTAAAAGTACGAAAAAAAATTATTATTAAACAAAATTATTTATTATTTAACATATCTAAAACATGAGATATACGTTTATTAACTTTTACATATTTTTCAAATTAAGTTAATGATTTTAACTTCCGATACGAATTTAGTTTTTGAACCTTTCATTTTAACAAAGCAACTCGTGTTCTGCTCGTGCTTAATTAGTAAGACTTCAATATCCACGGACCCAACACTGAATAATGAGTTTATCATGCAAAATCAGAAAGAAATTAGTTTGATGCATTCATTATTTCAAATTTATTGGTGGCAATAGTTATTCTGAATAACTTTCAACCGTTAATGTTAAGTCTATGGGGATTTTGAGAAATTCAAACCCGCCTATACCAAATTTGGTTGATCCCTGCTGGTTGGCAAATCTAATATATAAAGATTGTTTGTCTGTCCGCTTATGCGCTCGGCCCCCAGAAGAGCTGGAGGCTCCAAACTTTGCATGAACGTTTCTTCACCCAGGGGAAGTATATAGGCTATTTGCGAACCCGCTAATAATAATTTTCTTGTATCTATATATTTTTGGGCAATTCAGACCGCATTTAATTTTCTTTCTCTGTAAAGTTACATATGCCTGGCAAACTCTATTCGAGGGACTCTGGTGGGTACGAAACGATTTGAAAAGTTCGATTATCCGAGCGAGGCAATTCCGTTTTTTCGTTTAGAAACTTCTGACGTGGGGAGAGAATCACAACTACGTAGAAAAATGTCCATTTCATTCCTTACCTAAAAGAGAGGGAGAAAAAGTAATAATAATTTATGCCATGCAGGGGTATACAGTAAAGCCAAGGTACAGATAATTTTGGATATTAATTTAAACGTTCAAGTGAGCTAAACAGGAGGGAATTGATCATAATGACTTTTATGCCAAATGAAAGCTTGTGATGGGAGACGTGCCATCTACTCTATGTTCTAAAGAGTTTCAGATCAGAGCAACGTCGGTAAATCTGCTAATATCCTATATTCTTCCCCTGGATGAAGGGAATGTTCATGCAAAGTTGGGAGCTTGTAGCTCTTCTGGGGGCCGGCTGCATAAGCGGGCACACAAACTTTCTCCTTCATATATTGGATATTTGTGTATTCTTTCAAGTATAGAAATAAGGTTCTAAAATGAGTGTTTATAGTAGAATATTTTAAGGAACTTAGCTTTCAGTCGGTGTCCGCCAAAAGACCAATACGAGGGCAATGTTTAGCCACAAAAAAGCAAAAAGAAAAGCTCTAACTCCCTTGTTAAGAATAGGCTGTTATCAATTATCTTAACGGAATTTAAATGATAGAATGCTTTTTCATTCATATTAATATTCCGATACTATTTTATATCACTTTTTCATACAGATTAATTACTGTGTGAAATTAAAATTCCCATTATTTTCAATTATGGACTTTTCATAGCAATTTTAATTCCAAATTTCATGATAACAGAACAATTTTACACGAGTTATAAGATACTGCAGAATTAATTTTGCAAAATTGTGGACAAGGCTTTGCTAGCCTTGTCCACAATTTCTTAATGAGGACAGAGCAGAGGGGGAGGAAAATCAAACTGCACAGAAGGATCGAGTTGTTTTACTTCTGAGCTGCACATTTTTGAACACAATGGGCTAAATGCACACAATGGTCACAAGGACCGCAAGGGCTCAGAGAAAGTAAAGGAATCCACTGGACAGCTGTTAGGAGATTGCTGAGGGTTTCCGGTTAAGACCATCTAGCATGTTCTTTAACGTGTACAAGGTACGCTCACCATCACAAAGACCTACACGGGTTCTTATATTATAGCAATCTTTGGCACACTGGTGACTGGAATCTAGAACACGTTGTGAGCCTGGTATGCTACCGATAAAATTTTTTGACTATAAAAATTAGAATATAAATCAAATCCCAGTGATGTAGACTGAGAAGTACTTAAACCGTCATTCCAAACTTGTATATAACCAAAATATTACTGTTTATGGACGTTACCTACTTTCGGCACAGCATTACTTAATTCTTGTTCCCTCTATCTAAATAATTGTAACTATTCATAATAATATTGACACGGTTAAATAAAGGCATAAGTATAAATTTCAGATGTACTATTTGGACCATCATATTACTATAAAGCTGTTTTCATCCCACAGTGAAATATTTTCAGTTGTTCTCAATTTGTCGTCTGCAGACATTCAACTTTTTTTGCTTTAATAGATAAAAATTCTTTTTGGGTTGGATAAGTATTAAATAGGATTCGCATTTCCAGAATCTCCTAAATTTTAATTTCTACCATTAAAAAATAATCAAGGTGGAAATGTTAACTTTAAACATGTGCAAAAGATTTATTTATGTTAAAATTTGAATGGTAGAGTATAATCGTCAAAAGATCTACACTGATAGCAGTGATTTGCCCCCTTACTCCTGCGGTGAAATGCCACTACTTTGTTTTACGAGATAAAATTAAAAATTCTTTTTGGGTTGGATAGTACCAATAGTACTATCTGCATTTTTTTTCGAATCATCCATCAGTACGAATTTCCACCGTCAGATGCAAAAATCGGAAAATGCCAAATTCTATTTATGAGTATTCACTGGAAATGATATGCTATTATTCTAGTGATTTTCATTGGTAACATCCAACTTGTAAACTGTTACCGATTAAAATTAAAAGAATTGAATGCAGCCTTTTGCATGATTTGTTCATTTCGATATCCTTTAAACCAATTGTTTTGCTAAATAACATATTTCCTTGAATTCGAAAACTTTTGATATCTGCAAGACTTCCTTTAGAACACATTCCCCTAGCCACAAAATGTTCACATCAAAATAAACTAAAATGATAAATTCTAGACTCGATTCTTTTAAGAGAGTTAAAAGAAAACACACGAAGTTGGTAAACAAAAATGAACTCCAGGAGCAACGTTTGTTGGACTACAATTTCTCCATTCTTAAATGGAGAAAATTTAGCTGATATACGATATTACAGAGTGGAGCCCCAACCACGCTCTATTAACATCTTATACGTTTTCGTGATTAAAAAAAAACTTTATGCTTTCAGAAAAAAATGAAAATGGAAAAAGCCAAACTATGTAACAAATTCTTGGTGACCAAAAAAAAATCTGAAAGGGAAAATCTAAAGCTTGCCATCGAATACCGCTAGAACCTAACGAGACCAGCTTCCCTTCATCCAGGGGAAGAATATAGCACTGCTCTGTCCTCATTAAGAAGGGAACTAGAAAAGCCTTGTCCACAATTTTGCAGCTTGGGTAGAAATTAATGAATTCACAAACAAGATATGAAATTTTATTTTTTCTTTCGGGGGTGGGGAGGTGCTTACAAGGGTTGGGTTGTTTGCAAAAAAGTGCCTCTGAGAGGCAGTTTTTTGCACACCATGGGCTAAATGGCCAAGTCACAAAGACTCCGAAGGTTGGGGGAGGGGACCCACTGGAACAGCTGTTGGGAGACAGATGGTAGCCCCCCCCCCGTCAAGGCCATCCAACGTATTCTTTAACGTGCACAGGGTAATGCTCTCCCGCACACGGGGCCGCGGCTTAACGTCCCATCCGACGGACGGTGGACTTTCCAAGCCCATCGGTGCCCCCTACTGACCGTGGGCAGGGAGCGGAGTACTTCCAAGAGAGACGAGGTACCGAGTGAGGGTAAAATAGGTATATTTTACACTGCACAAAATTCCGATGCTAATTATATTTTTCCACGAATTAGATTATCTAAGTGTAGTGTCTACGTCATATAACCAAGCACGGAAATCTCTCCGTACACATACGTTTTCACGGTTCAAAGTAACAAGCTTTTCAACTTCAGTTGTACTACTTCATTTGTCCTTCCTTTCTCCGCAGGCGTTAACATCAGAAAACGTCCATCCACCCATGCCAACTGCTGAAGCCTGGCCAAGATACGAAACGGCCAAGGGAGCTGCTATTTATCGGTTGCAATGCGTGGCGGATATACGAAGGAAAACTGTTATGACCTACTTTACCTGAACAGAATAAAGGAAATAGCAGCATTTTTGTATAATTACATAACGAGTGTTCTAGAATACCTTCACCTTGCAAATACATTACAAATCAAAACCAGTTAGAGGCATTAAGCATTAGTCATGATCGCAATTGTTGCAAGAAGCGCATGAGTCATCTTTCAAAACATATTAAATACGTTTTAATCAGATTCAAGAGAAATCTGAATATCTATGGTATGGATTAATTCGACTCATTGATCTATTTTTAAAATAAAAAAACATGTTATGATAAAAATATTTGTGCACAATTCATATTAAAAATATATCGGGCAGATTGTATACCATTTATTAAAAATAACATTTCATTGTTTTAAGTAGATTGACGAAAAGCTCAGACTTCAACTCGATGTCTCTGCGACAACCTAAAGGGACACTTTGCCATAATCAGGAGTTTAATGAATTTAATACATATTGTAATCATTAAAAACATAAGATCTAAAACTTAAGTCATGGAATTTAAATCTGATGGAAAGGCTGTATTTTAAACTTGACAAAAAATATAACTAGTCAGCATTTTTATTATTTAGCGGAAGCAAGAATTCACAGAAATCGAATTTAAAAAAGGTAAGTCAGTCTTAAAAAAAGTGCACCACGATAGAAATGTTTTAGACTAAAAACAGTTTTCTTTTCCCGGTGGCAGAGTGATTAGCATGCTTGGCTACAGATCAAAGGAACCTGGGTCGAGGGGTCGAGCCCAGTGAAGGCATAGATATTTGGTTGTTTTTTTGCTGTGATCTCGCCTAACTTACATCCCGTTAGACCTCTGTGGCAAAAGCAGCTGTTTAAGGATGAATTTTTTTTAATGCAGACGTTTGACTTTTTCTTTATTTTGTTAAATCTATCAAGTTTGCATATTAGACACAAGTAATCTTAACTAATACTTCGCTAGTTTTTAGTCAGAGCAGATACTGTTTATAAAGTCATGAATCCATTTGACATTTCCTCAAATGGCATTCTACAAGAGACAGTAAAGGGTGTTTCTCTCGCCGGCCTAATATTGGAAAAAAGGCGGAACTGTGCTAAGCTCACCGTGCTTGAACTGGCAGCGCCTAATTATCCTCCTGTGAAAGCAACGGTGACACGAGGTGGTGTCGGATATTACACGGATGGTGACAGGAACCTGTTCATTCTTTCCTACTCTTCATTCTCAACGTTTTAGGTTTGTATGTCATCCCACGGCACAAGTGGTACGCAGACAGGCTTCTTTCGCTTCACAGGCAGCCAAGTCAATGCACTCCAAGTGAACACCTGCTGATAACAGTGCACTGCTTTCTCTGAAATTCAAATACATGACTAAGACTGCAAAGTCACAATAATGAGTTCCAGATTGTCACATGCAGTCGTTAGGGCAAGTTACACTAATCTAGTGACATCCCGCACAGGGTGCAACATTGATGAGAGAGAAGGATAACGCACGAAGAATTGAAGCACTCAGCTGTGAAACTACAGCAGATTACAATGCGAGACAGAATACCATTATTGCAACTACATGGTAATGTAGGTTTGTCGCAGGTTTCGGGTTGAAGTCTTTGTTGAACTTTTCCTCAATTTACTTAAAACAACGAAATGTTATTTTAATAAGTGATATTCAATCTGCCAGACATATTTCTTAATATGAATTGTGCCTACTTATTTTTATTGAAACAATTTTTTATTTTAAAAATAGATCAAGAAAATAAAATGTTTAAAATAGTCAAATTCATCCTATTATAAGATAGAACGCACACGATGGTCATGCACCTTACATAGATTACAGTTGTGCAAGCAGATTAAACTTAGTTGCTCCTTTGATCACCTTTCCTTGCCAGAGACATGATTTCGCTACTAATATACAATTAGTAACGAACATTTCTCTTAGCAAAACGTTTATTTCTAACCATTTCTACGTCATTCACAGATATGCTCCAGTTAATTAATGGGCTCGCTACATGTAAGCAAAAAGAAATGCGGGTTAAAGAGTATTCACGATTTAAGATTTTTATTGCTCATAATGGAAGTCAGTGGCGTAAACTAGGTAATTTGCCGCCCGGGGCGAGTGACTGTTACTGTAGTCCCCATAATCCAGTATACTGCAGTGCATCAGTTTGCCGCCCTCTGAACTGAGGGCAGCAAATGGAGGCAAATCCTCAAAATGGGCAAAATGAAAAATGCAGCACATCCCTTAGTTCTTTGAAATTGATAGGTTTTAAAAAAAAAAAACTACGAGTCATTCACGTTCTTTGTCTTTTCGCCAATTTGGCCATTTTTATTGGAGATATTAGAAAGGTTCATGCATTTAAAACCAACCGAATTTTATTTCATTAATGCACTTGTAACAGACAAATTATAATATAAAAAAAATACACAAATCTAACAGCAATGAACTTTATTTGGTCTTTGACGCAAAATTGAAAAATTCACTGAAATTTAATGACAGTAAAAATAAGCTCTCTATTCGGCTTACAGTTACCATGGCAGTACAACGTACTTTCCCTTAAAACTAGTTCTTTCTAGAGCAGCGTAAGTATAGAAGATACATGGAAGATAAAAAGCACCTGATGGGTGTTTATGTGCTCGTGAGCGACCTCTCCTAGTGTTTGCACGGCGGACGAGATGATTGATAAGAACTGTGGCCCCTCGTGCTGTGGCTTGCTGCCGCTGACCCAAAAACGCTTAAGCAAATCGTGCAGGTGACCATCTGTCTTTCAGTCGCGTGTATTCTGGAGCGGGTCGGAAAGAAATGATTTTAAAAAATAAATAAATACCCCCTTAAGCAGCTGCTTGCCACAGAGGTCTGACAGGAGCCTATCAGTTTATATGCCACAGTAGAAGGTCTGTGAGAATGGCAGGACCTCAGCAGAAAAACGACACAAACAGCCATTTTAACTTCGTTTTATCCCATAATGCTAATAGCAAAGTTTAAAGTTTTTGGCCTAGTTAATAAAAACAAACACTTCAGTATCAGTTAAGACTCGGAACTTTCCGTCACATTCAATTACATTTGCACAAATATAGCATTACTCTAAAACAGTACTCAACATTACACTCTGAAAATTATTATCTTCGTATTTTAAAAATCACTTAATAAAACGTATAAAAAATACAAAAGTACACTTCAATTAAGTAATTCGATTTTTGAAACAATGAAAATTTCAAAATATTGTTACCCTTGTGTTACTACTGAGTGGCATTTTTTTTTTATACTACAACAGGCTAAATGGCCAGGTCGCAAGGACCACAAGGGCTTAGAGAAGATTGGGGAAAGGGGGCCCACCGGACAGCTGTTAGGAGATAGATGAAAGCCTCCAGTCAAGGCCACAAAGCGTATTTTTTAATGTGCACATGGTATGGCTCTCTTGCACATGGAGTCACAGCTTTAAGTCCCGTACGATGGACGGCAGCCTTTCCAAGCCCATCGGTGTCCCCTATCTGACAGAGCGTAGGGTGGGAGTTTAGCGAACATATATCACAACACTGGCACAGTTGAGGCCCGAACTTGGGAACTTTCCGTCCCTAAATTTGTACGGAAAGCGAAATAACAAACAATATAGAAACTAAAAGAACACACGACTCTGGATTTGGGTTGGGTTGTTTTACCTCCGAGCGGCACTTTTTTGCACACCATGGGCTAAATGGCCAGGTCACACGGACCCCAAAGGCTCAGAGAAGGTTGGTGGAGGGGACCCACTGGAACAGCTGTTGGGAGACAGATGGTAGCCTCCTGTCAAGGCCATCCAGCGTGTTCTTTAACGTGCAGAGGGTATGGGCTCTCCCGCACACGGAACTACGGCTTTACGTCCCATCCGACAGACGGCGGGCTTTCCAAGCCCATCGGTGCACGACTCTGGAGAATATAATTTCGTTTTCAAAGAAGGAAAGAAGCAACAGAATCGCAGCAGTGAAACAGATTGGGAAAAACGAAATAGTCACTTGCATAGACGGATATCTCGGTCGATTCATGCGTAAACTTAATATTACGAAAACAAATAATATATTAAAAGTAGATATAGTTCCTCCGTCCAAATGCTTATATCATATTTTTGCCATAAGTCGATAACAAAATGCAAGAACCGGTGAATACGAAAAATATTCGGTCTAAACTTGCGAGCTGGGGTGTAAAATTAAAGAACAGAATACTTTGATCAAATTCCCCAGTAGAAGTCCTCGACTTTGTTATTTGTGTTTTACATTTGTACTAAAGCATGATTACAGGGTGTTCAAGAAAACTGTTACATTTCGAAGAGAGAAAGTTATATTTCGTAGAGAGACTATTACATTTCAAAAGATTTTAACCCATTAAAGGGAAAAGGTGCCTAGATTGGTCGGTTGGCTGGTTGTTTGGTGTTTAATGGCGCATTGGCAGCTAAGGCCATAATGTTCCAAACGAGATAAAAACCCACAATCAAAGTTGAAAGTCAATAGAGTAAAAGGTAAAGGGCAAAACCAAAAGATCTAAAAAAATACAAAAACAATAAAGACGTGTAAAACAATAAATATAAAGATATAAAAGAAAAACTAACCCAGGTGCAAAAGACTGAGGTTGGACAGTGTATAAATGACAAAGCCATAAAATTACAATCTAGGTAAAATTACCGGTAAAACGTAAAAAGGATTCATTAGATAAAAGATGTCCGAGTATAAGGGGCTCGGATGTAAAATCATGAAAGTTAAAATAACGGCGTTCAAGGTTAAAAGCAGTACAATAGATTAAAATATGTTTAACCGTTAATATGGTGTCATAAAACTCGCACTTAGATTCGTCGTCCGCCCGAAAAAAGGAGTGAGTGATAAACGAATGACCTAAGCGGAGCCGAGCAAGTACACTTCCTCCTTGCGATTCCTGCGAAAAAAAGGTACGTAGAATTTCAGGAAGCTATTACACATTTCACTGAATTTGTCATGAGAATTTCTGAAATCCTACCCTATTCGAAATACATATGTATGAAGGCCATTATTAAAGCGCAAACACATACAATTTAAATAAGATATACTTAATACCATTGTATATTCCGTAAATAGAGGAAATAATTATATATGCCTAGTACCACTTTCTCCTGCGGTATTTTTTTTTTAAGTCATCAATATTGTGCTTCATCGAATACCTTCTACAAAATATTGGGACATTATGATTATTTTTTTTTACCTTTCTACCAATTGTTGTACAAACCTTAAACAAGATTTGTGAAATTTTCTAATTCTTCCGGCAAGATAAATATCGACAATATTTGTGTTTCATAACTCGCAACATTTCCTTATTTCATTGAAAGCGGCAAAAATTTCTATTCACAAATCAGCTTCTAATCCGGTAATGGTTTTAAATGTTTCAAACAAAAACCCGTATCAACTATCAAATGCTCCTGACAGCCTAGTTCTGCAGCGTCTATCATTCTAGAAAAAGTGAAATCCCGAACTCTCTTCAATAGGGAATTACTTTCAAGTTTCCATTCCTGTCAAAAAAAATCGAATATACCGTATTTCCACCGCACCCGCTTTTACTTTTCGACTGCACCCCCTTCTTCCCCCTTCCCCATAAGTTTTTTCTTTCTTATTTTAAGGAAATTCTAAAAACAATTTCAATTTGTAATTATCGTTTATACTTCAGTGGCAACGTTTTGAAATTGTCATCACTGAAATATAATGCTGTAAAATAGTGTTGAAGATATACGAACTCTACTACTTATTTTTTACCTATCTTCCTATTGCTTTTGGCTTTGACATTTCTTCTAGGTTTGTGGATTTGACAAAATGTTGTTTCACCATGTCTTCCGAACGCGATGGAGAAAATTATTTATTGCCAAATCATAGCTTGTGAAGCGAGGATTGTCATAGGATATAAAAAATGACGCCCCCATGCTTTCTTCCCCTGTAAAAAAAGGGAAATATGAAAACTATTTTTAAGTTATATCTCCAAAACGCCTATGCCGAAAGTAAAGAAGCGATACGTCAAATAGATGCTTCTGACGGGGAATGTCGCAAGCTACGCAAAATTGACTTCCCATGCTTTCTCCCTCTCCCCTAAAAAGGTGGGGATGAAAATTATTCTTCCCCTATATCTCCTTAATGCGAGTGCAGAACTCAGGTTAGCCTAGATTTTTAAACTTAAATTTTAGAAATGTTCTTTTCAGAACTGAATATTATAAATTAGGGAAGGCAAAGAGAAAACATTCATGACGCAAATCTACAAAATGTCTTCAAGATATTTCACAATGGAATGGCTTCCCTTGAACTAATGAAAGATATCATCATCAGTGGACTAGGAATAGTGGAAATTGCACGAATCATAAACAAGACTTTAACAATTATTCTAATGAAAAACGAAGAAACTGCAGGAAAAAATTCTCATATGGAATGTCGAACAGATGACACAAAATGAAAGAAAATATGACATCCTATAACTCAGGCGCCCGGTTAAGAAAAACTCCTACTTTGAATACAATGGAGTCATCAGACTTTGCAAACGATGCAGAAAAACCAGGGCATTTTGTAGCCCAATGCCCACTTTCAACAAAAACCGGAGGTAAAAAAACGAACACTGAACTAACAACCTTTCCTTACATAATAGCAAAGGCACTGAATGAAGAAGGAATAAGGGTAATGAGACGGAAAATAGCGAAATCTCCTTCATCCCACAAAACACCCACCGCCAAGACGAAGAGAAACTCTGGATGGAAGCTATACAAATCCAACTCCACACCTGCCCATAACCCTACAAATAGCTACATCAAGAAAAACAAAAAAAAAAACGAGAAACAAAATAAAGCTCCAAAGGAAAAAATCCAAAAGCAAGAAAATAATCGGCACGAAAATATTACAGAAAAAATAGAAGAAAATGAAAATGACATCATAGCAAAAATAGAAGAAACAAGTAAAAATCAGACAAAACGAATTTGAAGATAAAAATATGGGAAAGAAATGAGGCAGCAGACGACACAGATAAACTTATCGAATACATCTTCAACTCATCTTACGAAGATTACAAAAAAAAAGGAACTAAATCCCTTAAGTATCGATCGATAATTTGAGAAAAGCAATTAATGGCCATTATGCTGTAAAACCAAAGTATGCCAAATTATACTGCAAATACTTCAAGAAGAGGCCAATTATCATCTTGGAGAACTTTGCAAAAGAATTGGCTAATTTAGATTCTTCTCAATCTAATTACACCATAGATCGGTATCTAAAAAATTCGTCCTCCAGTAGAATCGATGAATAGCTCTCTGCCAGAACTTAACAGACTTCTGTCTGAACTTAACTTGATCCTCTGACTGGACACTTTTCCAAGTCAGACAGCTTATTTCCTGGTGTTGCATCGGAGATCTTGTTTTTTATTTCTTTTATTCCTACTATAACATCTTAATTAACCGGGGTGTGGACTCCTACAATATTTTCAATATGGGTTGGTTCACCCCAATATAGGGTTGTTTTGGGTTGTTTTACCTCTGAGCGGCACTTTTTTGCACACCATGGGCTAAATGGCCAGGTCACAAGGACCCCGAAGGCTCAGAGAAGGTTGGGGGAGGGGACCCACTGGAACAGCTGTTGGGAGACAGATGGTAGCCTCCCGTCAAGGCCATCCAGCGTGTTCTTTAACGTGCACAGGGTATGGCTCTCCCACACACGGGGCCACGGCTTAACGTCCCATCCGACGGACGGCGGCCTTTCCAAGCCCATCGGTGTCCCCTACTGACCGTGGGCAGGGCGGGGAATTTTGCGGAGATAAATCTCAACGCTGACCCAGCTGGGACTCGAACCTGGGAACTACAGATTACGAGCCTGGCGCGCTACCGACTGAGCCACCCCCGCCCCCCCCCAATATAGGGGGTGAGATATAAACCCGAGGTAGGATGAATGATGATGAGTAACAAACTATGTCAAATGAAAAATTGTGACGCGGGAGAGTCATAGGTAGAGCCCCTATATATATGCCAGGCCGACCTGCCATTTTTGTTCCATCTGGTCACGTGACTTAGAGTTACAGTCAATGCAGCAGCCGTGTGCGCCGCAGTTTTTCGAATCATTAGTATATAAAAAACAATTATTATCGAAAGATATTCAGCTGCGAATTATCTAAACAACTATAGGAACCATTGCACACTGTTTCTTATATTTAGCTCAAAATACACTGTTCACAAAATTAGGGGATATTTCAAAATGAATATAAAGCGATAAAAAAAAGAAGCATTTGATGTTTTTTTTATTGAACAAGAACATCAGAAAAGCAAACGACAAGTCAAAGAAAGTTGTTCGATTATGCAAATGAGATGCAAAACCAACTTTTATTTCATTGGTGAAAATGCACTACACAAAAGGCTGAAATTACTGGAGTATCTGCACGTTCCCTGATCTTGAAAGTGCACATCCTGCAATTTCCCAGCCCTTGCAATAACCCTGCAACACGATTTGCCCGAATGCGAAGCCTGGAGAGCCATAGGACGTCTTGAAGCTGGTCAAACACAGACGACAGTGGCAACAGCACTTGGAACATCCCAAAGCGTGATTAGCAGACTGTGGAATCGCTTTCAAGAGACTGGCACAGTACGAAGAAGGCGAGGGCAGGGTCGCCCATCTGCCACAACAGCAAGAGATGATCGCTACTTGACCTTATTGGCAAGAAGAAACAGGCGCAGCAATGCAACAGAGCTGCGGGGACAGTTTCTTGCTGCCACTAGACGACGGATATGCACCCAGACCATACGAAATCGAGACGTCCCATGGCCGAGTGATTAGCACGCTTGGCTACTGATCTAAGGGACCTGGGTTCGAGCCCCGGGTAAGGCATGGATGTGTGTGTCGTTTTTCTGCTGAGGTCCTGCCATCCTCTCAGACCTTCTACTATGGCATATAAACTGACAGGCTCCTGTCAGACCTCTGTGGCAAGCAGCTGCTTGAGGGGGTATTTTTTTTTTTATACGAAATCGGCTCCATCATGTTGGACTGCATGCCCAGCGACCAATGGTATGCATTCCGTTATCTGCTGAACATAGTAGAACCCGTAGAAAATGGGCTGATGAGCATAGTCATTGGACCGGTGATGAGTGGTTAACTGTCCTCTTCTCTGATGAGTCACGGTTCAATCTGCAGCCTGACAATCATCGTGTCCTGATCTGGCGTAAACGAGGAACACGGGAGAATCCACATTTCATGCGAGAAAGGGACTCCTTTAGTGGTGGTGGAATCATGGTGTGGGCTGGCATCAGCATTGGTGGTCGTACCGACCTTCACGGCATCAGAAACGGATCGCTGACTGCTGTCAGATATCGAGATGAGGTCCTGTACCCTATAGTGGTACCCTATGCTGGAGCAGTTGGAAACAACTTTCGTTTTTTGGACGATAATGCAAGGCTCCACCGTGCGCATCTCTTCAACAACATGCTTCAGGAGGCAGGAATCGAACGCATGGACTGGCCTTCACGTTCTCCAGACCTGAATCCCATTGAACATGCTTGGGATGCACTGGGAAGACGTCTGGCAAACCGTCCAATGCCTCCCACAACACTTCTTGAGCTGGAAGTTGCCCTGAAGAAAGAGTGGCAGAGAATCCCACAAGAACTGCTGGACATTCTGATCCTGTCCATGCCCCATCGCTGTTTGGCAGTCTTGGGTGACCATACACCCTACTGAACAGTCAATGTGTGGCACTCTCGTCCAGTTTGACATGCTTCTGTTCACCCCCACCAATATGTCACTTGCTACTCAATCACGACAATTGAGTTTGTATCTCATTTGCATAATCGAAAAACTTTCTTTGACTTGTCGTTTGCTTTTCTGATGTTCTTGTTTAATTAAAAAAAAATCAAATGCTTCTTTTTTATCGCTTCATATTCATTTTGAAATATCCTCTAATTTTTGTCAAAATAGATAAATTTATCAATTATTATTATAATTATCAATATTTATGTCAAAATAGATAAGTTTATTTTGTATTCTATTGGTCAAATGCGTAGTAGTCTATAACAAGTGCGAATCATGCACGATTCATATTGCAGTCAACGTGTTGAAAGTGTACGTTAACAACAATGGTTTCATAGAATAAACGATTGGAATGGGTAGGTTTGGGATTCAATGGCGCAAGAGCAAATAATGATATATTGCGCCAAACAGGCACTGTTCAAACTCAAGTCTGATTCTGGAGAGCACTGAATCTGGCGTTCAAATGAATAAATCTTTGCTACCTTTTGGAAGCGACAAGCTTTCTTTCTTGCGCGTGCAAAAATTTCGTTTCGTTAAGGAAAAAATCCGCGAAACATTTACTGGCTTTACTCTAGAAACTGTTAATAACTGAATACGGTTCAGGTGAAAAACGATGCTCCTGTTAAAAATTAAAATAATTTGTAAACTTTTTATGATGAAAGAGGCTTTTATAAAATTTTCACTCTCACTTTGAATTCAACCATCAAATGAGAAATATTTCTGCACAAAATACCATGTTTCGGTAAATGGTTTCACATATATCAGTTTTTCAATTGTCTTGACAATTATTTCGTAACAAATTTTACGTTGGATTGTTTTACCTCTGAGCGGCACTTTTTTGCACACCATAGGCTAAATGGCCAGATTACATGGCCCCCAAAGGCTCAGAGAAGGTTGGGGGAGGGCACCCACTGGAACAGCTGTTGGGAGACAGATGGTAGCCTCCCGTCAAGGCCATTCAGCGGGTTCTTTAACGTGCACAGGGTATGGATCTCCCCACACGGAGCCACGGCTTAACGTCCCATCCGATGGACGGCGGTATTTCCAAGCCCATCGGTGTCCCCCTATTGACCGTGGGCAGGGCGGGGAATTTTGCGGAGATAAATCTCAACGGGGATGGCTCAGTCAGTAGCGCGCCATCTGTAGTTCCCAGGTTCGAGTCCCAGCTGGGTCAGCGTTGAAAAACGTTCTAGTTTAAACCAGAATATGTGGAGCTTGGATGGTTTTGACTAAGAAGCACTTTTTTTTTAACACAATAGATTTGTAAATGGCCAGGTGAAAAGGATCCCAAGATTTCAGAGAAAGTTGGGGAAGGGGATTCATTTAACAGCTGTTTAGAAGACAGATGAAAGCCACACATCAAAGCCATCCAACGTATTCTTTAACGTAAACAGGGTATGTCTCCTGCAGACGGGGGGGGGGGAGTCCTCTTAACGTCACATTCGACGGACGATGCTTCCAAGCCCATAGCTGTTCCCTTTCTCAGCAAGGGTAAGGTGATGGTTAGCGGAGATAAAACTCAACGCTGGCACAGTTGAGCTCGAACCTGCGAATTGTAGATTATGAGCCTGGTGAGCGACCGAGCTGCACAGAATCGATGGCAAGATCAAATTTAATGTTTTCAAGCAACTAGTGATATTCAGTAACTGTCGATATACTTTTAATACTTTCCGTATTACGAAAACAAACTTGCGCTTTTTATTACACTAATTTTAATATGAAGCAAAAATTCATGGAAACTTAAATACAGAGAAAAATATAATTCATTAAGGTTTTAGGGCATTAAAATACAAAAAAACCCCTGAAATATCTCGACTTTTCGTGAAAGTTCATCTTAAATCTACATAAGTTATTATATAATATCGTGTTGTCAAACAGCATATTTGGTTGAACCATTAAGATTATTAATCACATAATCGTTCGTTATAAAAGCAATTTGAATGGCAAAATAATTAACTAGCAATTACACTACAAGAAAAAAAATTGCAATATCTGGATGGATTTAATGCCATTTTATTGAAACGCAGGCAGTTGTTAGCATATACTGAGATGTGCGATTGATTACATTATCAAAAAAAAAAATAAAAAATGTAAAATTACCACTTTACCTACCCGGTAAAGTGGTATAATTAGTATTGTTTGGATTGTTTTACCTCTGAGCGGCACTTTTTTGCACACCATGGACTAAATGGCCAGGTCACAAGGACCCCCGAAGGCTCAGAGAAGGTTGGGGGAGGGGACCCACTGGAACAGCTGTTGGGAGACAGATGGTAGCCTCCCGTCAAGGCCATCCAGCGTGTTCTTTAACGTGCACAGGGTATGGCTCTGCCGCACACGGGGCCAAGGCTTAACGTCCCATCCGACGGACGGAGGCCTTTTCAAGCCCATCGGTGTCCTCTACTGACCGTGGGCAGGGCGAGGAATTTTTGCGGAGATAAATCTCAACGCTGACCCAGCTGGGATTCGAACCTGGGAACTACAGATTACGAGCCTGGCGCGCTACCGACTGAGCCACCCCCGCCCCAGTATAATTAGTATGATGTTGAACCGCCCCGAGCAGCAATGCATTCATGAACACAGCAGGATAGAACGCCAAATAGCGCGAAGTCGCTATTCCATGTCAGCGACAATGGTTGGCGTACCTCTTGGGTATTGTTGGACAAGTCGCCCAATCATGTCCTAGACGTGGTTCAATAAATGAAAGATCCGGCGAGTGTGCTTGGCCATGGTAGTATCTGAACGTTTTGCTCGTGTAGATACTGCAGACTAATGCGGGCTGTGTGGGGATGGGCGTTATCTTGGTGGTAAAAGGCTCCGTGCAGATGAACATATGGGACAGCTACTGACTCCAAAATGTTGGTAACATATCGTTGGGCAGAGATCCCGTTATGATGCCAGTTCTGACCGAGATGTCCGACTAATGGCACCCCACACCAGGTGCTGGGAGCTGTGTGACGATGTCGCACGCACCGGGTGGCATTCCTTTCCCCTGGATGACGGCGAACACGCTTGTCTACCGTCGTGCTGACCAGAACAAAACGAGATTCCTCACTAAACACCACGGTACTCCACTCTTGTTCGTTCTAGTTCCGTCTGAGGTGACAACCTGAAGACGTGCTTGCACGTGGGTAGATATGAGGGCAAACGCAGTGCCGGACGATAGGCTCGCAATGAAAAATGTAAAAGCCTGTTGTTTACCGTCGGCTTGATAGGTATTTGATTACCTGTTGCCAGTCCCTTTGCAGTTGCGAATCTGTCCGCAAGGCCACGCGTCGCAAATAGCGGTCCTGTCGCTCCATGGTCATACGTCGTCTTCCTGTTCCTTGTCGGCGTGTGCTCGATCCTTCTTGAACCCACCGTCGCCATATGTGTACGATGATGCTGGGACTGCGGACAATAAGGTTGGCTACATCTTTTTACGACAAACCAGCTTCTCTAAGGCTGTTGATTCTTCCACGCTCAAATTTTGTTAGTTGTTGGAAAGGACGTCTGCGTAAGGGCAACTTCAGCGGTTTAGGACAATTTCCAAAACGTTTTGTCAACCAGGGAGCTTTGGTTGCCCTTATCTATGTTTGACTTCTCCGCAACTGTAATCTCAGCTCGCGCCTGTCCAATCGTCCTGCGTTGGGTTGTTTTACCTCTGAGCGGCACTTTTTTGCACACCACGGGCTAAATGGCCAGGTCACATGGACCCCGAAGGCTCAGAGAAGGTTGGGGGAGGGGACCCACTGGAACAGCTGTTGGGAGACAGATGGTAGCCTCCCGTCAATGCCATCCAGCGTGTTCTTTAACGTGCACAGGGTATGGCTCTCCAGCACACGGGGCCACGGCTTAACGTCCTATCCGACGGACGGCGGCCTTTCCAAGCCCATCGGTGTCCCCTACTGACCGTGGGCAGGACGGAGATAAATCTCAACGCTGACCCAGCTGGGACTCGAACTTGGGAACTACAGATTACGAGCCTGGCGCGCTACCGACTGAATCACCCCCGCCCCCAATCGTTCTGCAAACCTATCATTTCCATGAATTTTCATATACTACCGCCTTCCTAAATTTCGCCACATTTGCGTAACTTCTTGCAAGTGTTACATTTTTTATTTCCTGTAGTGTATTAACAATGAAAGTAAAAGAGAATTGTGGTGGTTGTTCCTTCTTTTATTGACTCAAAAAAAAAGTGATTTTTCCTAAATCCGTTTTGTACCCTTGAACTTTAAGAATAATCAAAAGTTGAAAGACAATCGGTTTTAGGTAAAACTGGGACTTCGATTTTCTGCTTATATATTTTTTGGGCATTTTAAAACTTGGACAATTGATTCCATGTCTATCCTCTTACTTGTTTTAAAATACTTTCCTTATAATAAAAATGTGATTCGGTAATACTAAGCTATCCCAACATTTGACGATATATATGCGTTTTTGGATTTGGAAGTGCAAAGCAAGGTGGATTTTTTTCCATAGACTGCATGTTAAAATGGAAGAAAAAATGTTAAAATCAAAGCAAAGTTTTCTCAGCCGGTAGCGCGCCAGGCTTTTAAATCTGCAGTTTCCAAATTAAAGTCCCCATTGTGCCAACGTAGCGATTTATCTCCGCTAATCCCCCACCCTTCCCCTCGGTGCGAAAGGAATCATTGTTGGTTCGGATTATCAACAAGTGTCGGGATTATCAACTGGCCACCGTCCGTTGGATAGGAAGTAAAGTGTTATGTTGTTCAAAATTATAGTGTTCGCAATTATAGTGTTCAAAAGATTACGAAAGTGCTAATCATATTTTATCATTTCATATCTGAAGGTTTCCTCCATGCGAGGTAAGAGCCATATTCTGTGCCTCCATGCGACCTATAGTACCTATAGTAGTGTAGGTTTCCTCCATGCGAGGTAAGAGCCATATTCTGTGCCCGTTAAAGAACACGCTGGACGGCCATAATGAGAGGCTACCATCTTTCTCCTAACAGCAGTCCAGTGGATTGGTTGTTTTACCTCTGAGCGGCATTTTTTTTTTGCACACAATTGGCTAAATGGCAAAGCCACAAGGACCCCGAGGGCTCGGAAAAGACGGGGGAGGGGATCCACTGGACAGCAGTTAGGAGACAGATGGTCTCCCCATCAAGGCCATCCAGAGTGTTCGTTAACGTGCACGGGATATGGCTGCCATACACAGCGCCATGGCTTTATATGTCCCATCCGATGGACAGCGGCCTTTCAAAGCCCATCGGTCGGTGTCCCCTACTGACAGTTTGGTGTAATTTGTCAGACATTTGTTCGAAACAGAATAAAAGTTATTTTAGGAAAAGTGTCGGGATTATTTCATCTATCCAGTGCCAAAGATTTTTAGTTTTTCAACGGAGGCGGGGTAGTTTTTGCTTTTTTACCTGGTTTTGAAAGAAAACGAGATAATAGTTTCGCGCTTTGTCGTCTGAAGACATTTATTTCTGTAAATTAAAGTTCAATTAAAAAATCTTTTTGCATTGGATAGGTATTGATGAAATATTACAATATGCACTTTCTGAATCTCTAAAGTTATAATTATGCCCTCTAGCGGTGAAAAAAGTTGAAAATCCGAAATTTCAAACGAATATTGCAAACGACCTATTTAAGCTAGAAATTTTAAATGTTGGTGGTGGAATGTGAACGCCATAATGTTTCCATAGGCAACAATGAATTGACCTCTTAGACACAAGGAGGGGCCTGGGTCTAAGATAAATTTAGAGATAAATGAAAAAAAAATTAGGGTTAGATAGGAATTGATAAAATATTATGATTAGCACTTTCGTAATCTTTCGAACGAATATTGCAACGAGGTATTAATGATAGAAATATGAAATTTTGGTGGTGGAATGTGAACTTCGTGATGTTTCCCCATTGGAAACAATGAAAATGATAATCAAAAAACTTTTTTAATTTGATTGGTATTATTGAAATATTATACGCATTTTTAAAATACTTAGTAGTTTTAATATAATCTTTAGAGATTAATGAAATGATGAAACAGCAGAAGTCTTATCGAATTTTACAATACCTATGGAATCCAAATTGAAAAATTTGTGGTAGTTTTTAAGATATTCCACTGACAGTGGAACCCACTTTTCAGAGATGCGTGTGGGAAATGCAAGTTTTCAGATTTAAGACGAATAACTTTATGTTGTATAATATATTATGTTGTATGATAAGACGAATACTTATGTTGCATAATTACTAATGAAATACTATTTCCATTTTTCCCATCATCCGATAGCTCAAATTAAAACTTTTAAGGAATAAAACAATATGAAAAACTTCTTTCTCTTTGAAAACGAGTTTCTCATATGCGCCAGAGGCGATATGTCTTTCTAGTTTCCTTCTATTTTTAATTTTTGATTGTTTTTATGTTTTTTCTATTACAACTATACGCTGAGTGATAATTGAAATTATGACCACCCCATGTTATGTCAATGGGACTCTAATTTCGAAGTCCTATAACTTTTAAAATAAACGTTTTATGGGAAAATGTGACAAAGTTCTACATCATCTCTATCTAAATATCCATTTTCAACAATATTCCTTCAGTATTTAAAGAGTAATGGAAGTTGGAACATATAACAATAACAGTGCTAGACACTGGAAGTTAATTGAAACTGAAAGAGTAAATATTGTATCAAACCAGTTCATGTATATAGATATACATTTAAAAATATGTCGAATAATATATTAAGTTGTTTTTAATAAATTTCTTAGAGAAGACTGCGATTCTGAAAGGTTTAAATTTCTATACCTGCTTAAATACTGTGAGAAAATGTTAAGATTTTTATAGATTTTTTCAGACCTTTAATCCTCCGCCACATTTTCTCACAAAACGCTGATTTTAGAAGTTATAGAACTTCGAAGTTAGTGCCCCACTGACAATAACATGGGGAGGTCTAGTTACGTCAATGTGACGCTAATTTCGAAAAATTACGCTGACTTCAATGATTATTCAACGTATGTCTTCTCTAATAACCTAGATCTCGTGAATATATGAATAAATGTTTTGGGTTTCGGAGAGGGCCAAGTGGTCAGATCGAGAATATAACTAGAAGAACGCATATCACCTCTGGCGTATATGACAATCTCGTTGTCAAAAAGAAAGAAGTTTTTCCTTTACCTACTGTTTTATTCCTTAAAAGTTTCAATTTGAGTTAGCGGATGATGGGGAAAAATGCAAATAGTATTTAATCAGTAATTATACAAAGTATTCATCTTTTAATTCTTAAGCCTAAAAAGTTGCATTTCCCACACCTTTCTCTGAAAGTGGGTTCCAGCTGTCAGCGGAATATCTCTTAAAAATTACCACTAATTTTTCAAATTTATATTCTATACATATTATTTGTAAAACTTGATAACACCTCTGCCTTTCATCATTTCATTGATCTGTAAAGATATATATATTAAAACTACTAAGTATTTTCAAAATGCACATTATAATTTTTCATTAATAATTTTTCATAAATAAATTAAAGTTTTCTAATTATCATTTTCATTGTTTCCAATGGAAGCTTCACGACGTTCACACATTCCACCACCAAAATTTCATATACCTCGTTGCAATATTCGTTTGAAATTTTCGATCTTTTTCATCGTTAGAGGGCGCAATTATAGTGTTCAAAAGATTACGAAAGTGCTAATCATATTTTATCATTTCATATCTAACCTTAAAAAGATTTTTTCATTTATCTCTAGATACAATTATCTGCTAAAACAAAGTCTTCCCCCCCCCCCGGGTCTAAGAGGTCAAATTCATTGTTGCCAATAGAAACATCATGGCGTTTACATTCCACCAAAAATTCAAATTTCTAGCTTAAATACACCGTTTGCAATATTTTGTTTGAAATTTGTAAAATTTTCCACCGTTAGAGGGAGCAATTATAATTTTCGGTAGATTTAAAAAGTGTGAATCATAATATTTTATCTAACCCAAAAAGAATTTTTCATTTTTAAAAACAAACATCTGCTAAAACGAAAAAGGTGTTTTTTTCCACCCCCTCTTGGTCTAAGGAGCCAATTCATTGTTGGGTATAGAAACTTCGTGACCTTCACATTCCACCACCAAAATTTCTAGCATAAGTACATCGTTTGCAATATTCGTTTGAAATTTTGGAATTTAACTTTTTCCATCGCTAGAGGGCATAATTATAGCTTTAGAGAGATTCGGAAAGTGCATATAGTAATATTTCATCCATACGTATCCAATGCACAAAGAATTTTCAATTTATCTCTGTAAACAAAAAAGTTCGATGTCTACAGACAGACAGGCAGACAAAGTGAAACTATACTGCTCACAAAAATTAGGGGATATTTCATCGCTTCATATTCATTTTGAAATATTCCCTAATTTTTGTGAGCAGTATATTATCACGTTTTCTTTGAAAAGAAAAAGGAGATAAGAAGCAAAAAAACTACCCCACCGCCACCCAACTCTCCATTGAAAAATACACTAAAATCTTTCTCACTGGATAGATACAATAATCCCGACACTTTTCCTAAAATAACTTTGATTCCATTTCGAAAACATTTCTGTTTCGAACAATTTCCATCGAACAACTTTCTGAATACCCCTACTGACAGAAGGCGGGGAGTTTTGCAAAGATAAATCTCAACTCTGGCCCAGCTGAGACTCGAACATGGAAACTGCAGATTATGAGCCTGGCGCGCTACCGACTGAGCACCCCACCCCGAGCTGTTGTGAGGAAACATTAAAATATGCCAAAAAGTGCTACTGCTGATAGCGAAAAAGTGTCAGAAAAAGAAAAGCAGCATTTATCAGTTTAATGCCTAAGTGAAATATTACAGATTTGCCATTCCCTTTTGGTGGAAGAATGTCAATAGTCGTCCTCTTGAAGGGTTGAGGTTAAAATCATACTTCCGAAAATGGATAGATTTTTACAGTGATATACTAGGAAGCGTGCTAGGAATTTCAAAAAAGGCTGCTTAGTCTACCAGAATTAGAAATGATGTCAGCTCCTATTTCGTTCCATCTCAACATCAATCTATGCATTCTCTGAACTTTTCGCAGCAATTACATATCGCATTCCAAATCTAATGGTCTGGAACCCATGTGTTCTGTGTAAAGCGTATGAAAACGGATCTTTATTCACCGAACACCACCCAGATATCTTGATTACCGAATTTCAACGTCGTATTAATTGGAATTTTGCCCACTATTTCAGTGTTATATCAATGGAATGATTTAGGACATTTGAAATACGCTCTGCATCGAAATTGAAGATATATTAAAAATGTCAAAGATTTTAAAAACTGATCGTTTTTAAATAGCAGATCCTTTGAATATGGATGAATAGAGACCTTTGGTACGAATAGCAGTAATTTTGAGGTGATAGCCTGATTAGTTCACAACTGGAACTTGACGTAAAAATTATAACAGTTTAGTAACTGGTTTTCGCTCAGCGACTATTACGATGATTTACAAAAAAATTTGCAAAATGTTCTAATTGCACAATTTTCATATTAAGCAAGCTTTGCTGCGGGTGAAGTGGGCGTGGGTTGATTCCTGGAGATAAGCATTGACATTTCGGACATTCTATTCTGGTTATTTTGTTGTATAGCTAAATTATCTTGTTGTATAGCTAAATCGGCGCCCTACCTTCCTTTGAAGTGAATACAAACCCAGATATGATTTAAGTTTATTTTCTACTTTTTTGAGCCTATCTAGGAAGATATGCATATTTTTTTTTTATTTTTGCCACCAAAAACATCTACCTGCAAAAACTTGCACTTGATATATGACTAATAAACATCGACCACATTTTTTCTTACCTTTTGGAGTAGTGTTTGAAGTAGCCCATGGACACTGGAAACGTCACAAGCTTTGAGATACGACTCGTTAAAATCTAACTTCGCGAAAATCCGCCTCCTGTTTTATTAGGAGAGAGATAATAGTGGGGGCAAAATTCGTAATAGTTTACGAAGGTCAATTTTTAAGTCTATGACACTCCTCGCATCCGCAGATACAGAGGAATAGTTTACATGTTTCCCTTTTTTAGGGGGAAGAAAGACAAGGGGAATCTTATATTTCTTATGATTCCATGTTACAAGTTTTTATTTAACGATAGCTTTTTTCACTTTCCACACCCGCGTTCGTTTTCATATTTCACCCTTTTTAAGAGGGGGGGGGGGGGAAGAAAACAGGAGGGGAGTAAATTTTTTATAGCTTACGACACTCCCCGCGTCACAAGCTTTCATTTGACGTATAGCTGGTTGCTTTCGGCATTCACGTTCTGGAGATATAGCAGAATATTTTTCATATTTCACCTTTTTTAAGGAGGGAAGAAAGAATGCGTTCAATTTTTTTATAGCTCATGACACTCTCCGCGTCACATTCATTTAACTCATAGCTTGTTGTTAACTTCCGCCTCGCATTAAGAAGAAAGAGAACAGTCGTTTTCAAAACTTGCCCCTTTTTTTAGGGGGGAATCATGGGGGTTAATTTTTTTTATATCCTACGACATTCATCGCGTCAAAGCTTTCATTTGACCTATAGGTTATTATTTATTACTTTAGGAACTCGCGTTCTGGAGATATTAGCAGTACAACAGTTTACACATTTCCCCCTTTTTAACAAGGAAGGAAGCATAGGGGGGTCAATTTTTTACAGCCTATGACACTCCCCGCGTCACAAACGCTTTGATTTGACACATAAATCACTAAGTTTCTCCATCGCGTTCGAAATATGATATGGTGAGACAACTATTTTGACAAATCGACAAATGTAAAACGAAAAGCAATAGGAATATAGGTAAAAAGAAATGATCAGCAAAAGAGATATCCCAGTGTAAAGAGGTCGGAGATGTAAAATTATGAAAGATAATATACGACGCTCATGGTTAAAACCTGGACATTAACATAATTTTCACGGTTAAAATGGTGTCACAAAGTCGTCCGCCCGAAGGAAGAATGTGTAAGAATAAATCCATGACCTATGTTGAGCTGAGCAAGTACAACTTCCTCCTTGCGATTCCTGAGAAAAGTTTACTTGCCACGGTTTCAGAGAAGGTCTGATCTGGAAAAGTTTATCTCTTCTAACAAGAGAGTGAAATTAAATTCACTTCGAAAGGCAAAAAATGGTAAGATCGTTTGGGGTGACAAAAATGATAAAATCTCTTGAAACGGCAAAATGATTAAATGTATCTGAGAGGGCAAAGAAAGATGCTCATGTGGCGGCAAAAAATAACTTTACTTGGAGTAACAGTAAGTTTACTTGGGGAGCAAAATGTCTTAATCCGGCACTGGGATGGAAGTTCTTTTTGCTGAAGTATTGCCTTCACATACCTCTTATGGCGTGAAACCATCTTGTCAGCTCTCTAAGGCAAGCAGCTGCTTGAAGGGCATTTATTTATTCATTGATTACATAAATAACAATAGGTAGATTTCAAAGAAATATAGCAATTATTGAGAAGTTTAAAACAATTACCTTTTCTGCACCTGAAAGTTTAACTATGGGTTGGGTTGTTTTACCTCTGAGCGGCATTTTTTTGCACACCATGGGCTAAATGGCCAGGTCACAAGGACCCCGAGGGCTCGTATAATATAGTAGATTTATAATATAGGTAGATTTCAAAGAAATATAGCAATTATTGAGAAGTTTAAAACAATTACCTTTTCTGCACCTGAAAGTTTAACTATGGGTTGGGTTGTTTTATCTCTGAGCGGCACTTTTTTGCACACCATGGGCTAAATGGCCAGGTCACAAGGACCCCGAGGGCTCAGAGAAGTTGGTGGAGGGGGACCCACTGGAACAGCTGTTGGGAGACAGATGGTAGCCCCCCGTCAAGGCCATCCAGTGTGTTCTTTATCGTGCACAGGGTATGGCTCTCCCGCACACACGGAGCCATGGCTTAACGTCCCATCCGACGGATGGCGGCCTTTACCAAGCCCATCGGTGTCCCCCTACTGACCGTGGGCAGGGCGGGAAATTTTGCGGAGATAAAGCACTGACCCAGCTGGGACTCGAACCTGGAAACCAGATTACGAGCCTGGCGCGCTACCGACTGGGCCACCCCCGCCCCTGTTTAACTATGTTTTATAATTATTGTATAAAAAATTAAGATGACACGAAATAAATTGAAACTCGATTTTTTTTCTCAGCTCTCGTTTTTGGTTGAAAGCAATATTTCCTTTCTATTTAAGGAGTTGTGGAAGTTGAAACGTTTAACAGTAGTTGTTAACTTTAATAATTTACTTGGAAAGTTATAACAAATCGCTCGCTAAAATGTCTTTTTAGAAGTTAGTGCGATGCTTTTCAGTTATCGTTTCGAAAGAGTGTTATGAACGAGCGAGCTGCTCTCAAAATCTTATGATTTTTTGCAGCCCCAAACGTATGGTACATGAGAACCATCGCTTCACCCAATGCAATGGTTCTGAATAGAACCAAGAGGAGCATACTAATATTATATTCCAATATATATATATGATTGGGATCATACTGATAGCGAGTGCAGAATGAATACACTATAAAACAGATAATCTACTATAATGAACAAATTCCCTTATTTTCGACTAGGGACAAAAATCCTTCAAGCTCTTATAATTACACTGGGCAACACACAAAAAGGCTTTAAAATTAAAATTGCCAATCTTTACTAATTTCGAGGTGCACAACAAGAAAATGACAATAAAATTTGTCGATTGGCTCATGTTTAGGAGAGACAGAGATGGTCATATATAAATGACTCAGTTCGCATTGAGTACATAGGTAACCATTTCGCAACACTGTATTTTAAACTCCAGATTGCAACATACATCAGCCCGCCATACACACAACCCCCGGAGGTATTGCATCATTATCTGATGCAATATAGTTGAGTCACGACATCGCAGCTTTACGAACAACAATTTTTCAAGCTTAAACATCAATTTTTGTTTCGATCCGCAGCCAAGCATGCTAATCGCGGGGCTGCAATGGCAAGAACCTTAACATCCAGAAAACTGGATGTGGTAGAAATAATGACAACTCTAATCAAATCAGAAATACAACGGAAGATCCATATTTGTTTTAGTGAACTCTTCATCTAGCATGAGACCTAGTTTCTTGGTAACTCATATTTTCAAACTTACCACGCCCAATGTATTAAAAGATTATCCTGAAAACATGAGGGTGATAACGTCAGAGCTTTTAATACATATAACCAACTGGAACGAAAGGGCGTGGTTTCCTACACATGGGTTGGCTTGCGCTACACCCAACTTTGCACTAATGAGTAGCAAAAAGATACCAGAAATCTTTACAACAAAGTAGCTTTTCTAAGGAAATTATCGATACATTGTTTCTAACTAGTTCTAACATAATTCATCATCAATTACTAACTAATGGATCACAAAACTAACTAGAGGTGTACATATATTGAACGAATTTTTCATACGCTTAGATTTAATATCAAAATGCAGTCTCGTCAATGGTTTACACCCAGAGTTACAATGCGCGGGAAGGAGTTTGACATGCTTGTCTCGATATTTTCTAGGACTACTTTAAAATACTTAAGCCCTCAAGAGGAGGTTATAACCGCCCCCTATGTCACTGAATCTCACAGTTCAAATTTCCACTACGTCTTTAAACTACCGAATTCGTAATGAGAGTACCATGAGCTCCGTAAAACGAGGTACTCTTGATGCAGTCATCTTTGATATGTACTGCCTAAACAGTGTTTGGGGCTGTACTACGTATTACTAGTCAAAACTGAATTAGTGTCGTATTCGTGTCGTTTTAAAAATCACTCCACAGCAAGTACCTTTATTTATTGCGTCATAAGGATCATTCATAAAAAGTCAACTAGTCTAAGTGGAAATTAGCTAACTAAAAATTTTGATAACCCATGCGCTGGAGACCAATACACAGAGAAAAATGGCATTAAGAAAGCCAATTTTTCCAGTTCAGAGACATTTAAAATGGACTTGTAATAGAAAAACTCCAGACCGACCCTTTAAGATCATAATACTTCCTTCATATTCCGAACCAGAAACTAAGAATATGCATGCAGCAACACAATGGATGTTGAAAAGTTGTAGTATCATAAAATAGCAATTACATGGACAGCTAGAAAATCAGGTAATAAGTGCTGAAGATCGAGAACCACTTTGAATGAATTCACTGTTGTATATCACAAATAGAATCTTCTCACTGTACTAATCAGAGATCTCGCTATAATCTCATTTTTATATCCATGTTTAGAATAATTATTAATTTTTTCCATATTATGAAATTAAATGTATATATATGCCATTTCTCGGCATACTCGTTAATATATAGTATTAATAATCAAACACAAAAATTTTATACTCAAGTAATATTGTTCGAAAGAGAAAACAATGTGGCGGCGTGATTAAAATTTTTGGTAGGGCACTTTGACTACTACATGCAGCCTCCGGATATAGTAACAAAAAATGAGGATGCCTGATATTGAGTTGAACCGAACAGGATTAAAAAAAAAGACGTTTTGTAATGCATATATATATTTTTTCCCAGCTATTTTCAAAACGCATTAGCAAAAAATTTCTGGAAAATAAAAAATCGAAAAAGTGTTCTTGTCCTTTCTACTTTTAATTCAGTACTTTTGCCCTTCCACTGTAATAATTAGCTATATAAATTTTTCCTCTCCGTTCTAGTGGTATTTTAAAAAACTATTCGTGAAAATTATATCTAATACATAGGGTTACTATTTTTGACTCCGTTCCAATTATAACTTTAAATTTACTATTTTAAACTGAATTATAAATAAAAATATAAATACCGCCTCAAGCAGCTGCTTGCCACAGAGGTCTGACAGGAGCCTGTCAGTTTATATGCCATAGTAGAGGGTCTGTGAGGATGGCAGTACCTCAGTAGAAAAACGACACAAACGACCATGCCTTATTCGGGATTCGAACCCAGGTCCCTTAGATCAGTAGCAAAGCACGCTAACCACTCGGCCACAGGACAGCTTAAACTGAATTACTCGTCGTAATTGTCACTTGAAAAAGTAGAGAACAGTTTCGTATTATTTTTAGTTTTATACAGAACATTTAATTTTGGCTATGTTAAAAAAAAAATGATTGTCTATGCAACATGGCAAATAATGATTACAAAAGGAATATACAAATGATATGTTGATTTACATATTACAATTACGAATATTAAATTTGAAAATTTTGTGATTATTTTTGATGGGGCAGTGTCCCAGGTGCACAATAGATGAGCCGCCCCTGAAAACAATGTTTATAAAGAAAATTGTTTTCCAATTAAGAGTACATTTCTCATCGTTAACGAAACTTCATCTCACTTCTCTCATTGTTTTTTGCTACATTAAAAAACAATGGGGTTTTTTGTAATTTGACTAGCGTTACATACTCTCGCCAGCAAAACTTTAAAATCACACTACTATAACAGGATAGGTGTCTTCGGTTGAATCAAGCGTGAATGAAGTAACGGTAACAATTCTTTAGCATTTCTTAAGGTGCACAAGAGGGAAAGCTCCGTTAACACAGCCACGCGTTCGGAGCTGGTATGCTGGCGAGACAGTGGAGAGAAATAGGTCAGCTACGCTTAAGCGAGCGTTTCCCTCACGGAACTGTACGCTACTTGTAACGGTTGTTGTCTCACACTTCGCTTGCTCTACTTCACTGTTCGCTTCTGTATTCGCTCCCACTCCCAGATTTGGCTTTTTAATCTCTAACAGTTTTCTCCCACTTGCAAAATATTCAGGCTTTTTTCCACCAACGGTGGAAATGAAAACGATAACAAAAATATTGATGGAGCTTAATGAGCACGCAATTCTCTACCAACAGCATTGAAGTACATTAGAGTCCATAAACTTATGTCCGATGCAAGCCCGTCGGTATCTCTCTTCTCACCGAAGACTGCGTGGAGGTTAGGGGAGATAAAACTCAACGCTAGAACAGTTGGGGCTCGAACCTGATAATTTCAGATTACGCATTACCGATTGAGCCAATTCCCGCCCCTAGAATACTTAAGCCATATTCCTAATAAAGATAGTGTGCCTAAACAGTCCTGTTTTACCGATCAAAGAGTTGCTGTTACTTTCCTTTGATATTATGATTAGAAAAAGGACAATCATTGGCAATTTTATTTTTAACCTATTAAATGAACATAAAGTCATGTTTTTAAATTCCTTGTTTTCTTAATCCTACACCTACCTACTGAGTCTATTGAACCGAATCTAATTTTAAATGTAAATTAGTAATACAGGTTGAGTATTTCCAATCCGAAATCCGCAACTTCGTTCTCACAGCAGGCTGCCCTTTGCGATAGGAATATGACTTACTGTTTGAGGCCGTCCATAAACCACGCGGTCTAATTTAGGCCAATTTTTGTTTCCCCCCCCCCCCCTCTGTGGTCTATCGTGGTTTTTTGAGACCTGCCTTATGACCACGTGGTCTCACTAACACAAAAATTGCCGCATATTTCGTACAAAAGGACAGTTAAAAGAGGGACTGGGTTGTTTTACCTATGAGTGGCACTCTTTTGCACATCATGTGCTAAATGGCCAGGTCACAAAGACCCCAAAAGCTCAGAGAAAAGGCCATCCAGTGGGTTCTTTAACGTGCACAGAGTATGTCTCTACCGCACAAGGGGTCATGGCTTATCGTCCCATCCGATGAATGGCGGCCTTTCCAAGCCCATCGGTGTCCCCTACTGACCATGGGCATGTGGAGAGTTTTGAGATGAATCTCAACGCTGACCCAGCTGGGACTCGAACCTGGAAACTGCAGTTTACGAGCCTGGCGCACTACCGACTGAGCACCCCATTAAAAGAGGGAGATTCCCTATGGGAATCCCAATAGGGTGAATCGCATTTTTTAGTTGTACCTGCAGAAAGGGTTTTAAAGAAAAAACTTTGGTCATGAGGCAAATGACACCACAGGAAATATTAAAAAAGGCCATCCAACACGATGTCTTTTCATCCCTGGAGAATCCAGTTCTTGGTCCATTAACCTCTTTCGGTGTTCTTTTCCCAAGATGGTAAATAAATGCATTTACATTCTTTGCTTGTTGCATTTATAATGTTTTTTATGTCAAATAAAAAATTATTTTTCTGAAATTCTGAATTTTTTTCTCACTTTTCTTCAACTACACCATATCATATGTTCCAAAATCCGAAACATTCTCGGTCCCAAGCATTTCGGATTAGGGATGCTTAAATAAAATAAAAATAAATACCCCCTCAAGCAGCTGCTTGCCACAGAGATCTGACAGGAGCCTGTCAGTTTATATGCCACAGTAGAAGATCTGAGAGGATGGACCTCAGCAGAAAACAACACGAACATTCATGCCTTACCTGGGGCTCGAACCCAGGTCCCGTAGATCAGTAGCCAAGCGCGCTAACCACTCGGCCACGGGTGCCTATACTAAATTGGGTGTCGTGGTTTCATGGCTTTCAAATATTGATTATGGGATTATTCTTCAATTTTTTTCTTTTTATAAAAAATTATGTCAAAAAAAGAGTGGCAACAAAACTTACGAGAACTACCAAGCCGGGTCCAAACAACCCAGTGTTCCTACAAGTATTCTTGCATAATCCAACATGCTGGTTTACAATATTGCTGGGGGGTCGGGTCTACTCCTTACCATGCCGTGGGCGACCGGTAACCCGCAGGCGCCGTAATGGGCACCCCTGGTCTATACTAGTAGGGTTGTAAATTTTTCGCGGGGAAAAATGGTGATATTCGTGGAGCAATCGCGCTAAAAAATGCCAAAATTCGTGGGTAAAACTGCGAAATTCGCGCACCTTTTAGGCTTACAATTCATAAAAATTACATCTGTGGCGCCCACATCAACAAAGTAATGATAGCTGGATCCATATAACTCCTTAGAAATAAAATTTAAATGTTAAATGATTGGCTTTATATGGGTTCAACTCACACCTTGCCTATCAATCAGCAACGATGAATTCGATTGCAGCATATTATACATAGATAAATTTCCCTGTTTTATCCTCTACAAAGCCATTATATTTAGAAAAATATCGCTCTGCATCAACAGAGTTCGTTAGAACTGAAAAACATCAAAGAGCTATCTGTGATAGCCTGGGAAATAGTTCTTTTTGACACAATATATACATATATTGTGAAATTTGAAAGTAATATTTGAAAGTAATATTTGAAAGCCATGAAACACGTATATACGGCAGCCGAGAGTGCCCAAATGATTTGTCGTACAGGGATAAGATAATACAGAGGCTGCCGTATTATACGTACTTTACACAGCAATATAGTGAACGTTTACGAACTCTTTAACCTCATGCTGTGTTTCTAACTTTATTTGTGAATTCTTTCATAGTATCGATATTCGGCTTTTAGGTTGTCATCTTTGAACATGGATATATTGGTGAAAATTATATTATCAAGATCACTCGCGGAAATATTTAAGTACTTCAGTTGTTGGTATTGAAAATACCAAATGGTTTTAAAAAAAATGCTGTTCCATGCTCACGAAATCAGCAGTTTTTTTCATCACTTAAAATCCGATTTCTAAAAATCCGATATTTTTAAGAACATGAGCGGAGTTTATTTTTGCGAGTGTATGATTATACCTCTTGCTTTTACTGAACAATTTCACTACTAAAATCGTTCATTCCTTTAGATTTTATTATATCTTCTGATATAAGAGAACTTTCAAACAACATAAGCGGATCGAAATATCCGGTGCATATCTATGGATTTGATTCACTCATCAAAATAATAATACTTTAGCGAAAGTCATTAGAGGATATTACAAGATTATGATCTAAAGTTTGAATATGGCGAGAAGTTTACAGCAGTTATATAGTAACTAGTTACACGGGAAAAGTAAATAAATAAGCCCTGCAGTTGGTTAAGAGCAATTGGTGTAATGGTCATACTTCTACACCAAATTCTCAAAATACAAAAAATTAGAGAATTTTAGAAAAAAAAACGCATTAAAATTCGCGGAAACTTAAAAGCTGAAATTCGCGCCGCAAAAAAACTTACAAAACTATACATCGCTGAAGTCGAAAAAGCATTTCATCTCTATTAACGGAAAATGACAGACATAGCAGGGCAGATAATTGAATATCAGGAAAAACGTTTTTCATTAAATTCTAGTTTTAGAGCTGTTAAATGGGCAAAAAATGGTATGTTATTAGTTATTCAACAAATTACATTTCGTTGAAAAAGACATACGATTTTGAAGAGAGTACATTATTTCTAAACCTGTACAAGTAAATAAATTGTTCAACAGTGATTTGCAATGTCTAAAATATTTTTTACCCCATGAGTGTAACTTATTAGCATATTACGGCTTAGAGAATATCGGCGAAGGCGGCAAGACTTCCAAAATAAACAAAGTATTTTTTCTATACATCTATGCCATATTTGGAAGTCGAACAAATTTGCTCCGGTAACGTTAAAACTTTCTTTAACATGAGCATACAAAAATACAAGCCGAAAATGCATAAGAAACTACGTACGTTGGGCGTTCAAATATAAATGAGAATTTAGTTACAATTCGAACACAAATCAACTTGCTTTGACAGGTATTCATTGGAAAGACATGTTCGTCAAACTTGCCCCCCCCCCCCCAACATCACCAGTCACAGTGTTGCGCAGCATACAATTATCATATTTCTTACGAAAGTGTCATTCCTTTCGAAATCTTTACCAGGCTTCGAGCCCAGTTTGGGGAAGATAGTGTCAGTTGTGCCAAATCATTTAGAGACGGACGAGACTGTCGAAAATGAATCTCACACGTTCGAAGACCAACTTCTGTCATCCCGTTGTTGTCAGAATTGAGGAACTTATTCTAAACTAGGGGTTCTCAACATGGGGTACGCGGTATAATTTTTTGGAGTACGCCGTGAGAGCTCAAAAGTCGCTAAATCTAGTAAAGTAAAAATAACCATTGCTATACTATAACTACAGTTTTATCTATCTATACAAGGGGTACGCCAGTTACATACAAATTTCCAGAGGGTACGTGAAGCATAAAAGGTTGAGAACCACTGTCCTAGACAATTGCCGGATAACAGTTCCGGAACTCTCATAGGAGACTGAATTTGTGTAGGGAGTATTGAAGAAATTATGCGAAACTGGCTGAAATTCAATAAAGTGAGCGCAAGATGGGTGCCACGACTTCGGGTTGTTTTTACCTCTGAGCGGCACTTTGTGCACACTGGTTTAAATGGCCAGGCCATAAGGACCCCGAGAGGGTTGGGGGGAACCTACTGGGCACTATTAGGAGACATGATAGCCTCCCGTCAAGGCCATCCAGCATGTTCTTTAACGTGCACAAGGATGGCTCTCACACACACGGGAGCACGGCTTAACGTCCCATCCGACGGGCGGCACTTTCCAACTGAAGTGAGCTATACTGCCTCATTCATCGAATAGTCGCGACTTGGCTCCATCCACTTTTCATTTGTTTGGATCTTTGAAGGAGATTTTAGGGAGTTGGATTCTTTTATCTTTGAGAGCCACTTTCTTTGCACATAATGGGTTAAATGACCAAGTCACAAGGACCCCGAGAAGGTTCGGGGGAGGGGACCTATTGGACAGCTGTTAGGAGACAATGGTAGCCTCCCGTCAAGGCCATCCAGTGTGTTCTTTTAACGTGCACATACGGGAGATCTTTCCAAGCCCATCGGTGTCCTTTACCGACCAAGGGCAGGGTTGTTTTACCTCTGAGCGGCACTTTTTTGCACACCATGGGCTAAATGGCCAAGTCACATGGACCCCGAAGGCTAAGAGAAGGTTGGGGGAGGGGACCCACTGGAACAGCTGTTGGGAGACAGATGGTAGTCTCCCGTCAAGGCCATCCAGCGTGTTCTTTAACGTGCACAGGGTATGGCTCTCCCGCACACGGGGCCACGGCTTAACGTCCCATCCGACGGACGGCGGCCTTTTCAAGCCCATCGGTGTCCCCTACTGACCGTGGGCAGGGCGGGGAATTTTGAGGAGATAAATCTCAACGCTGACCCAACTGGGACTCGAACCTGGGAACTACAGATTATGAGCCTGGGCGAGCCACCCCCCGCCCCTGGCAGGGGGGGGGGGCGAGTTTCTGGGAGATAGCTTTTAGGAGGCAAGAGAAATTCCGAGACAGTGATGAGATCATTGCAGTTGTGCAAAGCTGAACTGACAAAGCAACCAAAAACCTTTTTTGAAACTAGAATTATAAGAAGCTTCCAACATTGGAATAAGCGGATTGCAGTTAATGGAAACTATGTTGAAAAGTAGTATGCATGATTTTCCTATTTTGTTGTGAATAATTTTTTAGAATCAAATTCTCGTTTATATTTGAACGTCCCTCGTATATTGAAGCCGATACTCGAAAGGGAGTAAAATACTACATCATATTCATCATTTATCTCTGAATAGAACTATTTAGCACATAATGGGCTAAATGACCAGGTCACAAAGACTCCGAGATGGATAGGGGGAGGGAACCCACTGGACAACTTTTAGGAGACCGATGGTAGCCTCCCGTCCCAAGGCCATCCAGCATGTTCTTTAACATGCACAAGTATGGCTCTCCCGCATACGGAACCACGGGTTTCGTCCCACCAGACGGACGGCGGCCATTCAAGGCTATCGGTGTCCCCTAATGACCGAGGGCAGGATGGGCGTTTAGCGGAGATAAAACTCAAAGCTGGCAAAGGTGGGACTTGAACCTGGAAAATGCAGATTACGAGTCTGGCGCATTACCGACTGTGGCAACCCTCGTCCCCACACATATATGCATTTCGGCCGAATAATGCAAACCTACCACCTGTGGATAACAAAGTACAGGATTAACTCAGGACAGCACGTTCAGCATTGGAATATGAGGGAATGATCATTTGTCATGCGACAGAATTAGAATCTCATTGTTCAGGTTTTGTTGAATTCAGGGCACTAAATATATAAGCAATTTCATGATAAGGTTTCTATTTATTTGCAGGAAGAATAGGAGGACTCTAACACGATTATATGTACCAACCTTGCTCTATCAGTCATCTGTCATCGGGGGGATGAGAAGCTGCTTTATAAAACTGCCTGTAGTTAAGGATATAATTTTACCACGCAAAAGCTGCAGGCTTTACGAACAGGTTTTCTGCCAGTTGGTTCTGTCCTCTAGATGATTCTCTTTAGCAGACCTGCATTCTAAAAATTCCTCTAAAAATTCGAATCTTCCTCTTTTTAAAAAAAAAAGACTAAAATCACGATTTCTCAACCAATCGGCAGCAGTGAACGTAAAATGAAGAAATTGTCATTGTTTTCATTATCGTTCTATTCATGGAGAAAAACTTGGCTTTTAACTTTTTTTTTAAATCTGTAGGTTTTAAATGCAAAATATTGCTTTCAGTGATAATTAAGTGTACAATTAACTGCTTAGAATGAATTACAGTTAAATTAAAATCGTAATTTATACATTTATATTTTCTCATATCTCTAAAACTAGTCTTGAAAAGATTTCCAGTATTCTCAATTAAATTGCAGAAGTTGATTAATAATTAAAAACAAAACCTTATAACTTGCCTTCTTTAAAAAAAATACTTCATTAATTGTAGTTTCAAAAATTGTGAATCACCTGCTGTACATATCATTTAAACAATTTTAAGCATTTTTTACATTTGTTGGGACAACTCGAATTCACACACGATATAAAATTTGGAAGGTTGTTGATTTATCTCTGAGTGGCATTTTTTGCCCACAATGGGCTAATGACCAGGTTACAAGGAGAAGATTGGGGAAGGGGACCAACTGTACAGTTGTTAAGAGACAGATGGTAGCCTCCCATCAAGGCCATCCAGCGTTTTTAAACGTCCACATTGTATGGCTCTCCCCACATGGGCCATAGTTTTAACGTCCCACTGACAGACGGCGACCTTTCCAATGCTAACAGGATGCAGGTTTCTCATGTGATAAAGAAAAAAATAGAAATTAAATCAGTCATTAAAGCACTAGTCTGTTCTTTTTTTAAAGGTAATTTTCATAAATGGTGAAAGATATCAATTACGACATACAGTCTGTTTCACGTAAAGCTCTCAATCAGTTACTTATTATACTATATTACAAACGTTTAAATAATTATAAAATTTTGACGACAAAATTAAAATCCTAATATTATTTGGAACGAAAAATCTTGAAACTTGTTAAACCACGCCAATAGTTTAGTAGCGAAACGTATTGATAACTCTTCCCATCGACAAGTTCATTTACATGTTCTACCACTCCAGGTATAATTAAATCCCGCCAAACATATGCCCATTGATACCTTCATTCAACAGCTCGCGCCACGTACTGCTCACACCGTACTCTTCACAAGGTAAGCGCTATACTGCCCCCAGAAATCACAGCAATTGTGGATTTTTCTACTTTCGATCACTCCCGACCCATGGCAGCTAGGAACCCGATCTGTTACCCCAACAAATTTGGAACCGCTCGTGTAGCTGCGAAACAACGGAGAAACTGCCAATTCTGCCACCGCCTGGAATTACGCCATGATAATTTATAGAAACCGAAAATCCTTATAATAACAATTATAAACTTGAAGGTGCGATTCAGTAAAGGGAAAGAATACATAAAATGATAATCAAATGCTAAATAATCTTTATTCTTAATTGCTAGACTGATTTAAATGGTTGAATTATTTATTTTTACTTATTTTTTCAGAACTACAAGAAAACGAAATTTAAATTATGGCGGAACCAAAGATTCCTTCGTTATTTCACACACGCTATTGAGTAGTGACCAGGCCCCGAATTAATCTCTGATTATTTTAAAGCACTGGTGTTTTAAGTAATTCCATCGCAATCCCATTCTAAAAAAAATATGAATAAAATTTATTAAAAAACGAAAAAATTAAGAAGTCGTACTGCAAAATTAAATTTACCGAAAAAAAAAAGACAGTCGGACTTTAATAAATAGCATTCATTAAAAGATCAATGCTAAATTCAGAAAAAACAATTTTGTGCAAACAAATCCTTGAATCAGCAGGCCTCCATTGGTGCCTTGAATCAGCAGGCCTCCATTGGTGCCTTGAATCAGCAGGCCTCCATTGGTGCCTTGAATCAGCAGGCTCAATTGTTAGCAGAAAATTGGTTTTTCTCTAGACATATTAATCTGATTTTTCCGGTTTAGACATCTTTGTACAAGGCAATTTTTTTTAGTTTTCCTGCAGTTTGCACTTACAGTATTATTTTTTGTAATCACAACTAAGGATAGATGTTTAGTTTTTCAAGTCCACGTCATTATCACAGATTGAATGCCGCTGACCTTTCAAAAAACGGACCTGAAGCTCAGCCAATGCTAACATTGCCTTGAAACTTGACAAGTGACAAATGTGGCCTTCGCAAGCAAGGACATCCACAAACCACAATTAAACTAGTCTTTCCCAGAACTCAAGTGCCAACGACTTCTCGCAATTGTTGGCACTGACAGAAGGCTGAAAGATCGTGCTCTTATCGATGCGAACTCAGTCTTTTTGGTAGTTAGCAAGTGTTGGTAGCAGACACTGGTGTCTGAAAAAACTACTTTCATTGCAATTTTTATACTAGAATTTCTTTGTGGAGTATATAGAGCCTTTCAAATAGAATGAAAATTTTCACTAAACCATTTAAAAAAGGAGTATATTTCTATTAAAACTGTTAAAAAAAACTAGAGATTTGCTTATTTCAATGGGTTGTTTTACCTCTGAGCGGCACTTCTGTTTTGCACAAAATCGATTAAATTATCAGGTTGTAAGGACTCAGAACTCAATAGGGAAAAGGGATTCACCAGATTACTATTAGGTGATAAATGGAAGCCTCTCATCAGTATAATCCAATGTGTCCAGAGAATATTTTTCCTATACACGTAACACGGTTAACGTCCAATCCGATGGACGGCGTCCTTTCTAAACCCACCGGTATCCCCCTTTCTCACCGAAGGCAGGTGGGGGTAGTGATAAATCTCAACGCCGGCATAGTTGGAACTTGAACCTGGGAATTGCAGATTACGAGCCTGTCCGGCCTGTCGCGCTACCGGTTACACCCCCTCTCCCCGGGGAGGGGGGAAGCACATAGGCTTATATCAGGGATAATCCGGAAATTCTTAATACCGTAAATCTACGATTAGTAGACGTGGTTTACAATTTATCATTTGTATCCATCGGCTCCGAATTAAAACTGAAACCCGAACAATTGTTGCGCAGTTTTTTTTATTGTATGAACATGTAAAGATGCGCATGTTTTCACTTTGTCGTCCGTCTGTAAACATTCAACTTTTTTATTTTTATGGATTGAATTGATATATTAGGATTTGATTTTTCCGAATCTCCCAAAAGTGAAAATTGCGCCCTCTAACAGTGGAAAACTTTAAAAACAAAATTTTAAACTAATATTGCAAGTTTTTTTTTTTTTTGGGGGGGGGGGGGGAGGAAGGGATATTTTGATGGTAGAGTATGATGGTTAAGAGGTTTACATTGAAACAACGATTTTCCAACTTCCCCCCCCCACCTGGGGTGGTGGTAAAACGCAACGGTTTAAGAGATAAATAAAAATAATTTTTGTATTGAATAGGTAATATGTATTATGATTCAATCTTTGATTTATATTGTTAGACGCTAAATATCGAAAATGTAAAAGCTGAATATTGGAAACTATATATTTAAGCTACAAATGTGAAATTCAAATGATAGAACGAGATGGGTCAAGATAGAAGTACCTAGTTAGCTTACAATGCACAGGAATTGAAATTTGCTTTAAATATATATTTCGTTCGTATATTAATTAAAATTTGACTGGTTGCTATTTATTTTAAAAACAGTACCTAATTTTAAAATATTCAATATTATTATAATATTACACAGTGAAATGTCAGTATAACGTAGTCGAGCGGGTGACAAAAATATATTCGTTACACTAAATTCAATAAATAATGAAAAATAAATACCCCCTCAAGCAGCTGCTTGCCACAGAGGTCTGACAGGAGCCTGTCAGTTTATATGACATAGTAGAAGGATCTGAGAGGATGGCAGGGCCTCAGCAGAAAAACGACACATTCATCCATGCCTTACCCAGGACTCGAACCCAGGTCCCTTAGGTCAGTAGCCAAGCGCGCTAACCACTCGGCCATGGGACGGCTGAAATTCAATAAAAGTGCTGATAATTACATACTACAAAAGAAATTCACCGTATATTAGATTACTTTTTAATTATTTTTTTAACTATCTGCTCCAACAAGCATCGCTCCGTGAATTTATAAATGACGTCTAACTCTGCAACTCCTTATCCGGAGTATCTTTCTTTGTCATTAACGAAACGGCGACCATATAAGGCGCACTACTACTCTGTGCGGATTTAAACCCGTGCAGGGTGGGTAGTGCGTCCTTATGATCGGTAGTCCAGTTGTTTTGGCTTCCACAACTAAGCAGATAATGTAATTGACATGAATATGAGAATTTCAATGATAATACGCTTTGTTATCAAAAGTATAAACATTAAGATAATAAATTAATATTACCATACAGTTTAAAATATTCAATATGCAATATTTAAATATCAAATTATTAATTTTCATAAACATTTTTTTTTGCTCAGGAATGAAAAAATTGCAATAAATTGCCGAAAGTATTGAGCATTTTCATATTGTGTGAATGGAAAATTTCCTATTTGTAATAAGTTTTTTGTAGCTAGTTATTTGTATCAAGGATATTTACAACTAGTTTTTTATTCCTTCTAACACACAATTTGCTCTTACTTAAATTATAACACTTAAATGTTGGAGTCCTTATTAGGATGGCCTCCTACTACCTACCTTACGGAAAATTCGGCCCCTTTGGCTGCTAATAAAGAATTAAAACAATAACGGAAAAATATAACTTAAATTCAACGAATGATAAGATGAAGCATATATTGCAACTGCTTTGAAAGAATTTTCGCTGACGCTACCGTTACTTAAAATGCACTACAGACTCGCGTAATCTCCAAGTTGAAAAATCCTTTTATTCTAGGAAAACGCGTCAACACCGCATAAAGTATTATGGCGGTACGTGACTAATGAAATCTCCAAAAATGCGCGTCGGGTGATATGTAATAGCACGTGATTCATTGCGATGTGACTGGATCGACATTTCAGAGTTTACATAACGAGATAAAAATCATTGCTGCGTTGCCAGGTGCAAAAAATTAAATCACTTAAAAACGGAAAACATGTACGTTACATAATGGTTCAAGGACATTTTTTTATTTCTTTATACCGACTGTATTTTTGTGTCGGGATAAATTTTAATTTCGTTAAGCTGGTACATTCGTTATACCGGCATTCGTTAAAATGGACCATTTCCACAGAGAGACATAATAAATTGATCGGGGTCGGAAGAAAATTTCAATATACTGAATATTTCGTTATCGCGTTTGTTATAACGACATTTTACTGCAGTAGGAAATATATTTTATACCATTTCAAATTAACAACTTGTAGTTCAAAATGCACGAGAATAGTCCCTTATTTCGCTAAAATTGGTTTCATAATGTATATAATAGTGCTTAGTTGACAATTATTTTACTAAGTTTCATATACTAATAATGCGATCGTGATCGATGCTATGTATAGATGAAAATTAAGCAATACATATTACACAAATTTGGTCGATTTCGTTTTAAACTACTGCTGAAACTTCGTCAGACAAATGAAAAATCAATGGATTAGGCTTAAAGTTATATAACATTGAAAGTTCTGTATGAAGCTTCGATACACGAGTGTCTCGATCAGTTCTCAAGCAGTGGGAGTGTAGATGATCATTGGCAGATTATGCTCGAATGACAAATTCTTGCTTAATATCAGTTGTTAATATATTGTTTTTAGAAAGTTATGGTTAAATTTCATTAAAATTAAATCATTCATATTCTATATATTTAATTCCCACCTTTTTGTTTCTGCCAGCTAAATAACACCGCACCCGATCTTATCTAGCTGGCCCATGGAGTTTACACTGGCAGATTTGTTTCTTAACCTTTTGGGGTGAGAAATCTTTTGGGTGACTTTTGTACTTTCAATGGAATGGATGGAGGAATCATCCTCAGCCATGGGCTACGGAGGTCCACATTGCAATTTAGTGCTCCAAACACATCTGTTGCATCTCGCCACTGTAGACCAATTCTAACAAGGTCCCGTTTGACATTTTCTGTCCACCGCATCCTAAGTCTACCCCTCTTTCTGTGACCTTTAGGCACACTGTTCATATCCCTATTCGCTAATCTATAGTTATGCATAAGTACAACATGGCCAAGCCAAGTCTCTCTCTGCACAACATGCTGCTCAGAGAAGGGTGCAGACTCCTTTACCTCATCATTACTTACAAAGTTGAACTACCTAATGCCCAAGATAGTAGGTTCGAGTCCCAGCTGGGTCAGCGTTGAGATTTATCTCCGCAAAATTCCCCACCCTGCCCACAGTCAGTACGGAACACCAATGGGCTTGGAAAGGCCGCCGCCCGTCGGATGGGACGTTAAGCCGTGGCCCCGTGTGTGGGAGCCATACCCTGTGCACGTTAAAGAACACGCTGGATGGCCTTGATGGGAGGCTACAATTTGTCTGCCAACAGCTGTTCCAGTGGGTCCCCTCTCCCAACCTTCTCTGAGCCTTTGGGGGCCATGTGACCTGGCCATTTAGCCCATGGTGTGCAAAAAGTGCCAGAGGTAAAAGAACCCAACCCAAAAGCCTAAGATACTGAGTAAGCATCTAGAATCAAAAGCGTCAATTTCCTATTATCTTGTTTACAGAGCGTCCAAGTTTCACTACCAAAAGTAACAGTAGAAATAACCAAACTATTATAGTCTAATTTTAGTCTTTAAGTGTATATACCTATTCTCCACACTTTCATAGATTCTTAAAAGTCCCAGCAATCCCTATTCGTCTATTAATCTCATGCCGCACATCACTAGTGTCTGTTACATAGCTCCCAAGATAATTAAACTGACACATCCTCGAGACTGCAACTATTCAAAATAACAATCACAGCATGCCATACCAATTTTCATCACTTTAGTTTTCTCTGTTTATTACCAAATATACTCTACTACCACTCATATCAACAACTCCAATGAAAGTTTTCATTTCATCAACATCATTTGTCAAAAGAGCTAAATCATCAGCATAATCTATATCAGAAATTTTCGTATCTCCAGACCATTTAAATCAAAACCTTTCCCTTGCAGTGAATTTCGCATAACATAATCAATAACCAAACTAAAGGAGGAGGCAAAATGCATCCTTGTCCAACACCAACTGCTACAAGATTTACCAACTCTCACGTGACTCGGTTCATTATAAAGAAGTTTCATAATTTTAACTATCTTGTCTGGTATGCCATAAGATCTCGCAATCACTAATTATGACGGTCAACTGAGTCCAACTTTTTGAAATCTACAAAACTAGTAACCACAGGTTTCTGAAACTAAACGTTTCTCAATAATCCGTCTAAGCGAAAAAAATCTGATCTACACATCTACCACTTCTGAACCGGCACTGCTTATCACACAATTGTGCATCAACCAGATTCTTAATTCCATTAAGCACAATCATGCAAAGAACTTTTCCTGGGACAGAAAGTAGGCTGATACCCCTACAGTTATCATAAGAACCACGAGTCTTTTAAAAATGGGTAAAAAGTTCTGGCAAAATCCTTATGAACAATGCCTTTATCATAAAAATATTCAAAATTTCTGCTATGTGGTAACATTCCCAGCTCTAAGTTGGGTTGTTTTACCTCTGAGCGGCAGTTTTTTGCACACCATGGGCTAAATGGCCAGGTCACATGGACCCCGAAGGCTCAGAGAAGGTTGGGGGAGGGGACCCACTGGAACAGCTGTTGGGAGACAGATGGTAGCCTCCCGTCAAGGCCATCCAGCATGTTCTTTAACGTGCACAGGGTATGGCTCTCCCGCACACGGGGCCACGGCTTAACGTCCCATCCGAAGGACGGCGGCCTTTTCAAGCGCATCGGTGTCCCCTACTGACCGTGGGCAGGGCGGGGAATTTTGCGGAGATAAATCTCAACGCTGACCCAGCTGGGACTCGAACCTGGGAACTACAGATTACGAGCCTGGCGCGCTACTGACTGAGCCACCCCCGCCCCAAGAGTAGAACTAACCACATGGTTTAGAACATCACTGAAATGCTCAGCCCACCTAGCCATGACAGAATCCTCATCTTTTATAACTTTACCTTGTTTATCCTTCAATCCCTGTATACCTGTCCGTTTTCTACCACACAAAACTATCTGGTACAGCTATCTGCTGTCTAACTGCTTCCTCGAATTTGTCAACCAACCCATCAAACTAAAGATTCTTATCAGCAGCTGCTAACTGGTCTTTTGCAAGCCAAGAATATTAAGTTATACTGGTAGAATTTTTATGTGAGGACATCAAGAGATTAATCTCTGTGCAGCGTCGTCACATTTCAACTACCTGTGGAGAGAGAATTGTTAGTGGGATGTTTAAAGAAGCTTTACTAATTGAGAGAGAAAATGCTGACAATATCAAACAGCCCACTGTGATTACAGGCACGAGGCAAAGACATGTTTTTCCTCATTACAAAAGGTTGAAGCCATCTACACTGGAAGACTTCTTCCAATGCAGGCTTGACGACCGTGGAAGCAAGAGTTCTGGTACCTGCGATGGCTCAGTTTAGGTTTCCACTAGCAGATAAAACGCATCATGTGAATCCATTCACTTGGGACTATCAACCCACAAACAGAAAACACATCTTGAAGATTCTCCCTCAACACAAGCCCACCAGTGCATGAAAATTCAGGATCCATAATCAAGCACAGAGCCATTATTCAATTCCTGCTGGTGTATATGATCAGCAACAGGACCCTGTGTGGTTGACCACTCCCAGCAGGGTAGAAAATAAGTCAAGTCGCCATAGCAGTCCAGGCTACACTGATCTGCCAGCCCTCCCCTTCCACAACAGTATTTTAAAAGGTACTAACAGTCTGCACCACGAAAAGGCAGGTTCAGACTTTAGGTGCTAGGCCTGGAAGGTTCTGTGCATAAATGAGAAATTCCTTTTGTGCTGCAATGGACTATTAAAATATTACTATTTGTACCCAATCATCCATTCGTAAGAATTAGTATTGCTAAAGGGTGCAAAAAACAGAAAATGAAAAATATCGTTCTCTTTGAAAATGAGCCAGAATTCTCTTTAAATAGTCACCAGAGACAATATGTTATTCTTTGAGTTTAATAAAAAAAATTCATGTCAAATCAAATACTTTCCTAAGTAACTGTACAATTCCGTTTCCCAAAACCAAAAAGGGAATCTGCACCTCAAAGCAAATGTCTGGAATCCCTGTTTGAGACTCAGCCACTATTTACAAATCCTGTGCATTACAAAGCCTCTGCTTTGAATGTCATATAATAACTCCTCAAGCAGCTGCTTGCCACAGAGGTCTAACAGGAGACCATCAGTTTATATGCCATAGTATAAGATCTATGAGGATGGCAGGACCACAGCAGAAAAACAAATATCCATGCTTTATCTGGGGCTTGAACCCAGGTCTTTTTAATCAGTAGCCAAGTGTGCAAAGCACTCGGCAACACAGTTCTACTTATTTAAATATGGTATGGCATATAATAAACTGACACGCTCCTCTCAGACCTCTATGGCAAGTAGCTGCTTGATGGGGTATTTTTTTTTATCAATAACTTCAGCTTTTATATTAAACATCTCTTAATATTTATTTTCAATACTACATCCCTTTGCTGGATATACGTATGTGTGCATGGTAAGGGGGAGGGATCCTTAATCTATCCCTTGGTGTGACCAATTGTTTAATGGTCCAAAGTTCATAACTGCCTAAATGCTGGAAACAATTACTGAAAATAAAAAAAGTAGAGATTTTTACCAAGATTTTAAACTCATCTCCAGAGACTTTTTATTTTCAAAACTACACAGAGCTATGAATGTCACTTCAAGCTCACATAACACATGCATTATTCTTAATTATTTGGTGCTGTACAATTTACTGTATAATTTAACTATGTTTTCCTATATAGTATCAATAAGTACAATTCAAAAAATTCCCCTTTTGCTGCTTTCTTCCCTTAAGAGAAGTTTTAAAAATAAGAAATCACTTTGTAATAATTTTTGATGTTTCGAAGGCACTGGAAGCAAAACAGATGTCTTGAAAGATTTCTCAAGTATAACAGAATGAAAGGAAAAAGTTGTTGCAAACATTTCAAATAAGTTGGGTTGTTTAACACATGGGCTAAATAGCCAAGTCATAAGGACTCCACGGCAGCTGTTCTGAGGTAGCCTCCTGTCAAGGCCATCCAGCATGTTCTGTAATGTGCACAGGGTATGGCACATGGGGCCACAGCTTTAGGCCTTCGAAACTTGTGAGAATTACCACCACCTTTTTCTTAACAGAAAACCAAGCTTCTTTATATATATATACCCAATTCATGTATTCTTCACAATTTGTCCACTAAAATGCTGAACACTGGATAAGGTGATCCCACTATGTGGCTATAAATTCGCTAGCCTTTACTTCTATGGTATTGTGTATGAGAAGGTTTGTACAATGGAGCTACATGATGCTATACGAGGTTTACATTCTTCTGCAACTTAGAAGCCATAATGAAGAAAATTTCTTGACATGAAAATAAATGATGGTTGACTGTAAATGATAAAGTGATTGGGTTCTGATCAACAAGCTAGACTTCAAAAATGTTTGTGAAAATAAAATTTCTTGACATGAAAATAAATGACGGTTGACTGTAAATGATAAAGTGATTGGGTTCTGATCAACAAGCTAGACTTAAAAAATGTTTGTGAAAATAATAAAACCTGCAATTAGCAACTACAATATTAAGCAGGTGAATGTTTCATTATGCTATTTAACTTTTTGGTATTTTTATGGTATTTCACCATTACCATATTTTCACAAATTTAACATAACACTACATTTGAATACATGAAATAAGTGAATTAAATGCTTATAGCACAGTATCTTGTAATAATACACAAAACATTATTCATCATTGCTCTAAATATTTGAAATATATCATAAAATAGTGGTTGCATTTTCTTTGTGAATATTGCACCACTTATTAACCATAGTTTTTTCCTAAAGACTTTCACAAGTTGACATAAAATATTTCCAAATTATTCAAAATATTACCATTAACCTCTAATTGCATAATTTCAGAATAAACAATTTTCAAATCAAAACTAAAGAAATATAAATAATAAAATACCTGCAAACGTACCTTGGGCAACAAACCATAATTTTTAGTTAAATAACCAAACTAAAGAATTTTTTTTAATAGAAAATAACTTTTATGAATATATGATTTAATTTGTCAATTGAATGAACTGGTGAATGTCAAGTTACTGTTTGGCCACGCTTTGAGCATAAAATTTTACCACTTTCACTAGCAAGATTTAACATATTTAGAATTTTTTTTAGTTTTTTTTAAAAATGTTCGAGCAACACTTTTAAATGCTACAATTAATATTACACAGAAATTGGAAAAAATTTTTACAATAACTTTATTGGATAATCAAGTTACTGCTTTAGTGCCTGCTACATTCAGCAGAGGGACATATTAATGATTCCTGCAAACATATTACATTTCCATCACTAGTATGTGCATTAACAAATGAATGTAGCAATTTTAAAAATCCCTAATAAAAAGATACATTCAATTAAAAAAGATATACATGTAAATGAAACAAAACATGAATATTTTGAAAGAATAAATATAAAAGTTTGTTTTACACATTAATAGGTTTCGACAGATGTAATCACCAAAGCTGAAAGAAAGCATATGCTGAATCATTGTGTCTGTTGGCACACACAATAAGTAGATGAACAGGAACATAGGATGAATATCGTTGGTTTTTACCTCTGAGTGGCATTTTTTGTGCACACAATGGGCTAAATGGTTAAGTCACAAGGACCATAAGGGCTCAGAGAAAGTTGAAGGGAATCGAATGGACAGCTGTTATAGGAGACAGATGGAAGCCTCCTATCATGACCATACAGCATATTCTTCAACATGCAGAAGATGGCTCTCCTAACCACAAGGCCATCGCTTAATGTACCATCCAACAGACAAGATTTTTCCAAGACACAAGCAACTCAACTATGTCACCAGTGTGAACAGACTGGTGTTCAGTGCAAACTGCTTTATTCCAAATAAGAGTCCACGTAAACTAAAAAAAAAGGGTGAATACAATGTGTGTGTGATTACAAAAATGCACTATTGAAATCTATTTAAACTTGTGTGACAAGAACCTTGTGTCCCAAAAAGTTTTCAGGGCAGTACTGTAAAAACTGGAACAAATCCCAGAAAAATGATGTATGGACACCCTATGAGCATAAATCCTTGAGTCTAAAACAAGGCTATACAATAGTTTGGTCATTTCTAAAGTTAGTTTTGGTAGCAAAACGTGGACCCTATGCAAACAAGATAATGGGAAACCTGATGCTTTTGATTCTGTATGTTTATGCAGTATCTTGGGCATTAGGTGGTTTGACCTTGTCACACACAATTAAAAATGTAATGATGAGGTTAGGTGGAGTCAGCCACCTCCTTTGAGCACAATATTCTGTTGAGAGACTGCATTGGTTTAGCCATGTTGCCTACATGCATAACTATAGAATAGCAAATTGGATTACGAACAGGAAATTAATTGAATACAAAACCCAGATGTATCGCAATTCAAGGACTGCACGCCATCTATAGGGATAATGTCGAGATCTCCACTAACTACAGTCGAAGGCAAGACAGTACTATATAGATACAGCTCACCTCACGACTACCTAGTGTGCTTAAATAAAGACCTCAGAAAAAGGGGCAGATCTAGAATATAATGGGCAGACCATGTCAAATAGGATCTCAAAAATTGGCCTACAGTGGCCAAATGTAGCAGCTGTAGCTCAGGACAGACATGTTAAGAAAACTAAATTGCATAGTCTGGTTGGATTTCCATATCCTATGCTGCTTATGTATTCTATATACACAGTCATATCAGAATAACATGACCACCAACGGAAGCAGTGTACCAGCCCAGAAGCATCACAGAGTGTACACAACAAGGTCAACCAGATGGAGATATAAGAGGCCAGCCAGGACCAATGAGTCATAGCGCGTAACATGAGCACAATGGGCAGAGGTATTGATTTGATGGTCGTTCAAAAAGGAATGATCATCAGCTACCGCACCAAGGGTGGTAGCATCTCGGAAAAAGCACACTTCATGGGCTGTTCAGGAGGTGCTGTAGTAATGGTGTACCAAGAATGGACAGCTGGCACACCGAGTACCTACAGATGTCATAACTGTGTAGCCCCAAAAAAGGCCATCGACCCCAGAGGAGAATGTCACCTAAGTTGACTGGTAAAGGGCAATCAATGTGCAACAGTGCAGCAATTGACCACTCAAATGAGCATTGGGGCACCCAGGTATGTGTCCTTGATAACGGTAGAGCGAACGCTGTTATGCATGGGTCTCCAGAGTTGACGCTGCATAAAGGCACCCATGTTAACCAAGGTCCATCGGCAATGACGCCTGCAGTTCATATAGGACTACCATCATTTGACATTAGAAGAGTGAAAAAAGGTTGCCTTCTCTGACGAATTGAGGTTTCTAATCCACAGAAGTGACAGGCGGTGGTGGATACGGCGCCAGACACACGAGAACCAACACCCAGACTAGCTTGTCGGTCAAGTATAGGCCGGCGGTGGCAGTGTGTATGTCTGGGGGATGTTTTCCTGGTATGACCTGGGACCATTGGATGGGTCCTTGAACGCCAATGGCTACTTGCCCATCCTCACTCCCCCCCCCCCCCCCCCAAAGTGGGGACCACCTTGTCGTGGTGGTGGGACCTACGGTACCTCTGAGAAGTAGGGTCGCCTCGCGGTCATCTGGCATGCATGCAGCCAGCAACTGTGCTGGAGATGCCGTGAAGTGGAGGGTCCATTGAAAGGGCTTAGTGCACCCGATTAGACGGACTCATCCTGGCATCAGAGAAGGTTAGGTTGCAACCCCGAAGTGGGAGGAGGTCTGTATGCTGTGGGGTGGCGAGTCAGCTCTTATGGAGAGGTAGAAGTTGAAGGTTTGCGACTGGGAATGGTATCCCCAGTCGATGGAAGAACAGCCAGTCTCCACACGAGAATTTTAGGCATCCCAGATCAGAAGGCATTGAATAAAAAAGGTGGTGGAGGAGCCTAGGGTGCATTTGATAACTTTCGGGTCCTTGTGACCTGGCCGTTTAGCCTGTTGTGTGCAAAAAGTGCCGCTTCGAGGTAAAACAACCCAACTTAGGCCCCCGGGATGTGCCGAGCATGCCGGGTGGTAGCTATGCCACTGTTATAGGAATTGGAATCGTATTATATAAAGGCTCTAAACAACGATCTATCAGCTTATATGTCTTGCTCATTATAACAGGTCCCTTCTCCGCAGTTATGTTACTTTTAAAGTGAAGGCATGCTTAGACAGTGGATGGGTCAAATATGGCACCCTCTGTATAATGTAGTACTATCTTGAATAGTGGAACGTTTGGGGGGGTGTCATGGAATTATATTTCGTGTCCATCCACACTGGCCACATGCATCCCTTGTCGCTAAGGTGGTGCATGACTGGTTCCAGCGATGTCTCCGTTCTCCCTTGGCCAGTGAAATCACCTGACCTCAATTCCATAGAGCACTTGTGGGACCATCTGGATTGATAGGTTCGGCATGCGGACCACATATATCCAGAACCTCCGTGCTCTGCTGGAGTCTGAATGGACACGTGCCTCTGGCAACCTTCCAGGGCCTCATTGCATCCATGCCATGCCATCTTGCTGCTGTCATCTGGGCCAAGGGTGGTTATTCGCATTATTAGGTAGGTGGTCATATTATTCTGATATGACTGTGTATATATACAGGGTGTCCCTGAATTCATGGCCCAAACATGAGGGGATGGTAGTACACACTGAACCCACCAATATTAGTCATAGAATATGTGGCCGCAAATGCAGTGAGGAGTCAGAAATGAAGGACAGACACAGAGGTTTCCAAAGTGACATTTATTGGAGATCATTACAACAAATTCTCAAACGTTCACCCACCAACGTTGATACAGGCAGCACAACAGCGGAGCAGTGATCGGTGTACCTGTTCATAAACAGGGGCTTGTCGTGCACATCGGCGGCTGCGACAGTCGGGCTACCAGATCCTCCTGCGCCTCCCTACCATTGCTCTCGGCTACGCCATACATCAGGTGCATATCAGCTTTCTCTGCATTCGTAAACTGCTCCATCTTGTTTCCAGTCAACGCTGAGAATGCTGGGGGTTGGCAAATCCAGCACTTTTAAGCCATGATGTCACCAGCACCAGGCTGCATTTGTGGCATATTGGTGGATTTGGTGTGTACTACCATCCCCTCACGTTTGGGTCATGAATTCAGGGACACCCTATATACATACTTAAATGATTTTTGTGTATGCAAAGGTTTATGCAGTGTAGGCAGTATCCTCAGCTATAAATTTTAATGCTTCTGTCCATTCTCCAGTGCAGTAGTGTGCATGCTATAATATATAATCTAATGTGAAGTGAGGCATATCTCTAGTAGCGTGTGGTTGTTTACAACTACACTAGTACACAGCAGTGAAAAGTTAATGGAATGAGAAAATTGCATTAAGCATTTTTACATCAGTAATTCTGCTGAGGTCTTGCCTTCCACATAGAACTCTATGGCATACTGAACTGATAAGGTCCTATCAAACTTCTGTAGCAAGCTGCTGCTTGAGGGTTTTTATAAATTCCCTCCCTCTGCAACATTTTTTTGTGTACAAGTCCTTACATCTATCATTGATATCTTTAACCTATACTCAACTTTAACATATCTGATACAATTAATTTCTTTTGAGAATCAAACCTAAGAAATGCTTTAGAGAAACTTTTTTCCACATGTGATAATAACCAATAACATTAATATACAAGTGAGTGTTGAAATTTGATAAATTCCCATTTTCTTGGAATATATGTAGAGAAGGTTCAGGTAACCAAAGGTGTGCTTTTTACAAAACATAATGCAATGAAGAATTTTTATGTGTATATGTGTGTGGGTGAAAGGTTGATATCTTTGTTACTTGGGGAGGCACTTATCCTTAAGTAATGACAGACAAATAATCTCATTAGCATTACAAGACAAATAATCTCAAGACAAATAATCTCATTAGCATTACAATATGTCAACATCTGAGCATATTGTAATGGTTTTAGATATAAGTTCCTTATATCTAAAACCATTACAATATGCTCAGAACCATAAATTGCTCATGAAATTAAGTAAATATGACTTTTATTGCAGTAATATTTTGAAGTTTAAGATAATGTAACAGTTCACTAATACATAGGCAATATTGATGATGATTGAAATAAATTTTATCTTGTCTTCACTAGTGAGAAATTTATTAGTTCAAAGTTTTTTTTTTAACTTAAAATCATTTACATATAAGAAGTTACTGGTATTCACGATTAAATCGATGTCAGAGATTTTATTCATTTCAAAGTCTGATCAAAATCTTTTGCCTATAATTCCAAAGGCAGCATTTTTAATTCATATTCGATTTCAGATATCTTAATTTGGTCACTAGCGCATTCATCTTAGGATATTTCATACCTAAATTCTCTTTCCCATGGCAACACTCAAAATTATAAGGGATTGGAGGAGTTAGTATAGTGGAAAATAAGTATTATTTTGAAAGTTACTCTCAAATGAGAAAGTGCTATTTGGGATTTTGATTAGTAATGGAGTTCTAAACATTTTTATAAGGGGCTCTTGTCTTGGAGTACTATTATTGTTCTAATGTAAAGTCTATGGAGTTGAGTTTTGTGAGTCAGTAAAAGCAGATTAATATAATGAAAAGGTACTGTGGCATAGTATTGTGATTATGTTGGAGTGGTTTTTTTATGTGGAGGAGTGTAGTTCTAGTATGTTATGAACTGTGATTTGTTAATTTGTTTTTGCGGAGGAATACATGAATAGATGGGCTATTTCTGAATAGCAAAAAAAATAATTTTCTTGTTTAAACATTTCTTTCATTTTGTAATTTTTTTCTCTATACCATACTTTGAGAAAAGTCCAGGCTTGTTGCAGAGTCCAATAAACAAGTCAAATTTAGAATATTTTTAATAAATAACTAATTAACAGAAACAGATCATACCAAATTAAAGAGAATTTAATTCTGAATTTTATTAAAGTAAAAATTTTGAATATTGTATATTGAATGAAAACAGATTAATTTTAATAAGGGCAGTAGTACAGTTCACGGTCCTCAGCCGCCATTTTGTTTTCCGGCGACCGAATTATAAAAAAGCGATAAAACTAAATAATGTCCTCCAAGACAAACAAACCAAAAAACATGAAAATCGGAAACAGTGCACCGCCGACCGAATTATAAAAAAGCCCCAAAACTAAATAACGTCCTCCAAGGCAACACACGCCACTTGAGCAATGCCATCTATCGGCTGAGGACCGTAAATACTCCACTGGCCAAAATAAAATATTATTTATCAAACCTAAATTATATATTTTTATTTTAAAAAAATTTAAAATAGTAATTTTTTTTGTTGTTGTTGTTGTACTAAAAACATAAGTCTTTGGCCACTCATTTCGAATTCAGCAAACGTATACAGATGTCCTGGACACTGGAAGGGTTAATCTAACATTAATTTGTACTTTATATGCACTAATTCAGATAAGCTCAGATTAATTTCTTTTTGGTCACAAAAAATATTCATTAATGTAGACATACACTATAGAACTGAAGACAAAATTTAAAAGAAGGATATTTATGAAATGAATATAAATTAGAAATTAAGCATTTGCATCTAAGTGCTCTATTTTTCAAAATTAGCATTTATATGGCATTCTATGTAAATGTATTTACAAATCAGTTGTATTTAGCCTATAAAATAGTCTACAAATTAAATATGTTGCTAAAAATGAGATAAAACATGGTTTCACTACTCTGAAAAATTCAGTCTAGAAAAGTAAGGTCTAGACTGATTCAAAACAGGGTTCATTTCATTAAGATGTCACAAGACAGATTGCATTACAACAAGAATATAAATGTAACTTGTTACACACGACAATTTCATTTAATATAGGAATTTACTATTACCTATTTATTGTTGAAAATAAATATCAATTGAAACCATTTAGTTGATTTTTACTTTGGGATGACAGTCTAATAAACTCATTTGCTGCTACACCACTGCTACTTCATAATAATTATTAAATCTACATACATAAAAAAAACCTCAATCCATATTATGTAAAACCGAGTCTATATTATCATGTAAATCAAAACTGGTTGCATTTCTTTTGCCGTGTAAAACTGAAACTGTAAATTGAGGATCAGGTGTACAGGTAAAAGTACAATTTTAGTTACATGACACTTGGAATAGTTTTTTCTACATAAAAGTATTGAAAGAAGCTGACTATATCAGCCTATCACTATGTTCATTAAAACCAAAATAATTATCAGAAATAATGTGGCCGAGTGGTTAGCCCATGCCTTACCTAGGTTCCAGGTAAGGCATGGATGTTTGTGTTGTCCTGCTGATCTGACGGGAGCCTATCAGTATGTCTGTGACAGGCTACAGTATAGGGCCCTCAGCTGCTATCTTGTTTCACTGTGGTGTGAAAAGTCTGAATGGTAAAAGTAGTCCATTCCACATCTACCTTGCGACATGTTTAGAGGATATGTATAAAAAAAATATGGACCACTATATAGGAGAAAATCATGCTACTGCACTTAAAAAAACTTTAAAAAAACTCCCAAAATGTCATTGAAAGTAAATTTTATTCATAACACAACCTCTAAAGAATCAACTTAGAAAAGCACCCAAGACAAATAATCTCATTAGCATATAACAGTCATAAACGTTGGATGGATATCATATTGCAATTCAGTGTTACAGGTTTTTTGGATGAAAAGTCCAAGATGCAGCTGAGGGCCCTACATTGTGCTATAGCCCCTCACAGATATACTGACAGCCACCTGTCAGACTTCTGCATAAGTAGCTACTTGAAGGGGTATTTTTTTATTTTTATCTTTATGTTCTTAAAGTGTACTATTAATTAAAATTTGCACATTGTCAATAATATTCCAAATACAATCTAAATTACATGTCACATATTACACCTTTTCCAGTTTTTGTGGTTCATATCATTCTGGTAACAATTTCAAACACAATGGAATGTTAAGGCAGATTTATGGTGCACGGGGTACTACATATTTTTTTTTTTAAGGAGGGGCCCTATTCATCCATCTAAATAAACATGACTATGTCTGAAAAATTGGATTTGGAGGCCTTTCAACCACATGGAGTCCTACTTCTGTTCATAGCTTTTATATAGTTGTTCATTATGTGTAAATCATAAAACTGGTCGAACTGTTTCTATCTGCAATGCATTTTACATTTCATAACGAAGAATTATGAAATGATATGTTTTGTTTGCATGCATCATAGAGTAAGCATGCAATGGTGAAAAAGGTCTCAATTATGATTATGTGTATATTAAGGCTACATAAAATACTAATACTTACATCTGAAAGAATGAAAGCAGGAATTCCCACTATTTCCGAAACTTCTTCCAAGTTTAATTTCTCTAACCTCATTTGCCAAGCCTAATCGTTCCGCAATATTGGCCATTCCAGATAGAAATGTTACAACTGATACAGTTAGACTAGAAATAGTTTTGGCATATCAATAAATAAAAGCCAAATTACACGTGATAATGCCGGACAGCTGACTAATCAATAACGGTTCAATACAGATATTAAGGTTACAATGTCATATTTAAAAATTTTACTAAGCTACCCACAACACATACTACCAAATCTTCCCCGACTCACCACCCTGCAAAACACACTACCACCAACATGAGTTTAAGACGAAATGGAAGTAAAACGTATAAATTTTGCTGCTGCTTGTACGGTTTATTGAAAGCGAAACCGTAAAATATAGGACCACAACTCTTCAGGTAGGTAAAGTGGCCTAACGGTAATTTAAGCAAGGCAAAAATCAAGAGCAGTTATTTCGAATTTTGAAGAATTACGTAAATTATACTCTTTCTCTACCATTTCAGCAGTGTTCACATCATCAGACAATATAAGAGCAAGCCTATGAGAAGAGAAAATATTATGATGTGTAAATGAAATTATTCAACAATATAAAGAAATGAAAAACCTTTAATCTTTGATAAAAAAAAAGACTATTCATTCTGGTAATAAAGCAGAAATATACCAGTAGCAGTCATAAGGAGATGGCCACGGGGCCCAATGGCCCCCTCCAAGAGACTCGCAAGTGTTTCATTTTTTCATTTCAACAATTGCTTTTCCAAGAAGGCAAAACCCCAACGACTTCAGTACCCATATGAAGGCAAATACAAGGACATATAAAGAATTTTGTACTCCAGATGTAATACTTTTCACTACAAAAGCCTTCGTATGTCCCTAAATGGCCCCCTTCAGGAATAAGATTATGACCCCCCCCCCCCCCCCCCCCCCGACTATTACATTTATTAAGTAGGTTCAGTCCTCCCCATACTTATATGTATGTGCGGGAATCTGGACCAGGGGCTGATCCAGAAAATATCTTTAGGGGAGACGATATACGAGGTAGGGCTCCTTTCCGAATTAAGAGGTACCCTTGCCAAAAAATGGATTTCGCAACTTTACTAGGCGTTTTGGCTGAAAAACAACCTATACTTTTTTTTTTGGATAGAAAATCAGTTTAACAATATACAATTACACACATACGTCGATTCGTACGTTAGATAAGTTCCTCTTGATACTATCGTCAGTTCCGAGATATCAGCGTATAAATCGAAAACGTACAAATCGAGACCAACAACTTATGCAAAGGGAGTGATTCAGAAAAAAAATCCTTGCTATGAATAACGCGCACCTTGAAAGTTTTATTTGTGCATGTTTATCATAAATCTATCTCTGATTATCAATCTCACACCTGATTTGGTTATTAATAGAAGAAATTGAGTCATTATATTCACATGTATCATTCCTGTCGTATACATCATTAAAAATGCAATCAGAAATTACGAATTCAGATTATCTGAAGAAGGGAACGAGGTTTCGATTGCAATCGATCAAGAATATTCAGCTGTACTCAATGGCGAGCAGGAAGGATTTTTTTCAACTCTACGAAATGAGGATAGAGGAAGTGATTTTAGTGACATTTCATTGTTGAACAAATTCGGTAATTAATCATTGACCTGGATTGCTCACGAAAATAGAGGAAGACCAGATCATAATCGTTCCATAGATCGGAACCCTTTGGAATTTTAAAATTACTACTGAGTGACAATATGTGTGAGTTGATTATGAACAATAGAAACCGAGAACAGATACTTTGACTATCTAAAGCAAGACTATTCAGTCTGCGCCACAAAAAAATATACTGAATGTTGCTCATTTTTTTCAGTTATCGACCAAACATATTTAGGCGCATAATAAAAAGAATTTAAAAAAAAAAATATCCCCTCAAGCAGCTTGCTTGCCACAGAGGTCTGACAGGAGCACGGTTTTTTTAAAAAAAGGAAGAATGTACTTCCCTACACAAAGGACGAAGAAAATCTAGAAGCTTATATTTATTCAAGAGATTCATAAATTGAAATTAATTTTTTCCCCTTTTTTCTTCAGGCTTCCCATGGATCCGCCACTTATCTGGACAGAGCCGAATTTACACTATTGAGGCCTAGGCGCGAATTAAATTTCATTCCATTACTAAAGGCTAGTTTACATTGACATGGATTGCTGGAGCTAATTCAATGGTGGCTCCATGGCGCCCCTTCGCTCCAGTTCAACTGTCGTGGTGAAAGCAGTTTACATTGAACTGCTGTACTACATGTTTCTCAGAAAAAAAGATGGCACCAAGTGCTACTGCAGTCAGCGTAAAGTAAAAGTAATGTGAGAACTTCAAAGTAAGAGAAACACTTATAAGTATATGTCAATACTTATTCAAACAACTTTTGATATATTGACTGCTAGATAAAAAAAAAATATCTAACAAACATACAGATTTTCCACAAAAAAGCTTATAAAATCATGTGGCTTCTCATTTTTGAAACTGTATACGAATAATTGCCGGATTTTTTCACAAAAGCTTACCAAAGAAATCCCCCCACCTTCTGCAAGTTATAGAAACCCGTTTTTTTACCCGTTTTTTGTTCCTAGCAAATTATTAAGAAAATTTCCATGCTGTCAATGGGAATCTAACTTCGAAGCTCTATAACTTCTGACATATGCATTGAATGAAAAAATGACTCTGATTAGATCACAATTAAATCTACTTAAATCCGGATTTTAAACAATTTTCGTTCAGTATTTAAAGAGTTCTGGAACCTATAATATTAACAATAAAATTATCTTGTTTTAAAAAAACATTCATAAATATCTGATATTTAAATAATCATTACACAAAATTCAAAAATGTATATTTATTTCATTAAGTATTTAAAAAAAATATTTTTTATTCAGTTTCAATTAATTTCTGAGATAAATTTTTATTATTCATTCTCTGTTATGAAATACTCTAGTTTACGTAACTTTTAAATACTGAACGAATATTTTTGGAACCATTGAGGTGGTTGGAACTGGAGATTTAAATAGATTTGATTGTAATCGTTATTTTGTCTTCAGTCACATTTTTCCATTAAATGCTTATTTTAGAAGTTATACTGCTTCTAAATTAGATCGACATAGAAAATCTATAATATTTAGATAAGGCAGGATACAAATTTTACTAATAGTAAATACAAAGCTAAAATTATATATATTATCTTAGGACCACTTAGGACGGAAAGGCTAATATTGGCAACTCCGATAGACCGCAATTCATAGTAAGGCAAGTGGCTGCAGTGATGGCTGCAAGCCATGGAATGAATGCTTGAGTATTCTGCAACATTATAAGAATATGCGACTTGGTTAGCGAAAGTGAAGTTTAACCACCAAAGTGAGGCCATTGACTCGGTGCAGACCAATGAGATAGAATACATAGAGTGGGCAACCGTTGTGTTACAGCGCCCTCAGTTTGAAGCTAAAGTAAGCTCGTTAATGCCCACCCTTCTTTACATGACTGCTAGCATGTGTAGGCAATCATGTAGCAAGAGCCTTTTCTTAGTATTGTGTTTACATGCCTTAATAAATAAAGGAGTTTCTATTTTCATTAAATTGTAGTATCAGACAAGATATTTACTTTAAAAAAGTCTGGTAATTACGCGATCTTTTAACTGATATTTTTTTTTTATTAAACACAATATTTTTATAGGCTATTAAAGGTTCAACTAAAATTATTGATTGGATTTTTATCCTAAGAATGAAAACTTAACGCAATTTTTAAAAAAAAAACGCAACTTTTAACTACTTAAGCTTCGTGCATTAATACACATACTTTACATTATGGCGGCCATGTAAAATAAAGAGTGGACAAGACGTTCAAATTGCTTCAACTTTTGGAACTGGTTGCGCACTCTACCTACTTTACCGCGTTGATACAGACGGTGAAGACTAGGAGAATTTCTCTTTTTACTCTTTTTTAAATTAAACTTTGTTTTCTTCTCTATAGTCTGACGTAAAATTGCCTTCTTTTAATTTGGAAATTATAAACTACTGATCTGAATTTTGACCATTTTAATAACTAATTGCTTTCGGTCTACAAGCGAGAATAGATCCGTAGTAAATACACAGATTACCTATAGAAATAGACCAACGATTATTAAAAACATCTTAAAAAACATTATCGCTGACACGGCGGGAATCGAACTCGCAGCTCTCTAGATACATGCCAGAGCGCTCTGGCATGTATCTAGAGAGCTGCGGGTTCCCTTCCCGCCACGTCAGCGATAATTTTTTCAGATGTTTTTAATAATTGGCGAGAATAGTGTTTCATTTTAAAGTTCGATTGTGTTGTAACGAAATTCATATATAAATAACAATATTTTTGTTAACTTTTAACCATTATTGAGTGCTTTCTCAGTTGACAAAAGTTTTAGAAAATTCTGTATATATCTCGCAAAATTTTCAGCAATTTATAAAAAAAAATTACATTTTGCTGCAGTGGAAAGAATTTTTTTAAATTACACAAAGATGACCAGTACTTCACTAATGAAAATGAAGTACATATTTCTTAAATTTAGATTTATAAGTTGTTGCTTTAATGAAACAGTTGAATGGAATCTTTTCCTGATGTAAAATAAATCATAGATTGTGTTCAATACTTGATTAAAACAGAGGCCATCTAGGCTTTGGTATATTGCCCCCAAAACACAGAAGCTCCGAAAAGAGAAGTAATTTTACGTTTTTGTAGAATATGGAAGTTGTGCAAAGAGTGCTAGTTGATTAGTTATTACTAACGACATAAAAGTAATGGAGGTATTACTTACTAAAAATGAAATTAGCTTTTCAATTTTTACTATGCAATATTTCCATTAATTTTATGTTCCCTGCCACACATGCTTCAACATGAAAAGTGACCAAGTGATAGAAAATGGGCAACAGATAAAAATGCAATCAGTTAAAGAAAAAAAAAGAATTTAAATTTTTATTGAGATCCTACTATTGAACGTTCAAGAGTTTATCTGCTTTTGCACAAGCTCATCAGAGAAAAAACAAAATAATATTTTATTGTTTTAATGTTATTTCTCAGCTATATTTTTCTTTAAAATCCTGATACAAATGCTAAATATTTCGCACTGCTCCCAGCTTGTTATCCCAATATTCCGCATCGTTCACCTTTGTCTAATACAAAGCTAACTCGCTATTGTGGCAGGCTCGTAATCTGCATTAACCAGGTTCAAACCTTAACCATTGCTCCATTTCTACCTGAACCAAACTGTGCTTTCGTTGAGATTAATTACTGCCAAATTTAGTGAGAAAGGGGGGAAGGCTGTGGTCCATCTGATGGTATATTAAGCCTTAACCTATCTATTAAAGAATATGCTGGGAGGTCTTAATGGGAGCTTCTGTCTCCTAACAGCTGTACACTGGATCCTTTCACCAACCGTCTCCAAGATTTGGGATCCTTGTCACCCAGCAATTTAATCCATAGTGCAATTTATGATGTATTTTATATTTAATCCATAGTGCATTATTGATGAGGCCGAGATCCAGAAAAGAAATGATCTTCAATAATCTTTCCCCTGCTGTTAATGAAGATTTACTCGCCTCCCCAACAATAGATTATATGCACTAATAGCACCACATATAATCTAAGGTACAGAAGAGGCCCAGTCATTCGAAGAAAAGTATTGACTTCTCTACGATTATCTGGATTATAAAATGAAATTCAACTCTATTTAAAAGGTTTAATTTGAACTGTACCGCAGTTGCCTCTAAGAGTGTTTGATTAGAGGGAAGAACAGTGCAGTTTAAAAAATGTCCTTGCTGACAAAAACCGCAGCTCCTTTGCTGGTGGGAGTTTCAATGGAATGTAATTGACAAAAATCTTAAATTTTGAGATTGTGCGATTTAAAAATAAATACTTCTTAAACATCGAGGGCTATTATTATTTTTAATTATGTTATGGATAGCTGGAATATTGTTTCTAAGCCTTCAAGCATTCCACTGCAAGGTTTGAGATGTTGAGTTAGTGCTGTCCATTACAATTGAAAATGTTTTAGTTACAACTGTCTTCCAGTGTATAATACTATTATACAGAACTTGGACAAGAGCCTCAAGAAAATCCTAAGGTTAAGATTTATTTAGTTTTCATATTCTGCACAATAGTTTTTATTTTGTCAGCATCATTTTTATGTACGAGGGTGTCAATCCTGGAGGACTGTGTTCCTCGATACAGATATGTAATATTTATGCCATTTATAGGTGTGTTGGGAGAATGACCTGTTATTGGCAACATGCAAGTAAAAGATGTGAATTTGGAGTCCTGATTATATATTGCAATATACATGAGGTTTCATTAGTACAAGAAGATTTATTGCTCCTGTTATGTTTTTTAATTTGTTTATAGGCTATGGTCCATGAGATACCTTTCTTGTTTTCCTAATAAGTTTAACGTGTGTGTTGACAATGCTACACGAAAGGTAAACAGATGCTTGGCACAATAGTTTGCACTTCAAAATTCTCAGTTTTACATTAACGCTGGTGCTCACAAGTTAAGCAACAAATGCAAAAATCAGTTTTTTTACATAAAAAACAACAGAATTCAAATCTGCACATGAAATTTGCAGTAAACACAGTCGTGCATGCGAAACAGATCAATATTAAAAACACCTCATGTGTACCTGGGCTCAGTTCATGTTAGAGTCTTAACATAGGACATCGGAGATAGCCAACTGTTTGATAATGGCCAGAAGAAATCTTTTGAGTGAGGTGACAAGCAGTTGGGATTGGATTGATTTACCTCTGAGCGTCACTTTTTTGCACACCAGGGGCTAAATGGCCAGGTCACATGGACCCCGTAGGCTCAGAGAAGGTTGGGGGAGGGGACCCACTGGAACAGCTGTTGGGAGACAGATGGTAGCCTCCCGTCAAGGCCATCCAGTGTGTTCTTTAACGTGCACAGGGTATGGCTCTCCCGCACACGGGGCCACGGCTTAACGTCCCATCCGACGGACGGCGGCCTTTCCAAGCCCATCGGTGTCCCCTACTGACCGTGGGCAGGGCGGGAAATTTTGCAGAGATAAATCTCAACGCTGACCCAGCTGGGACTCGAACCTGGGAACTACAGATTATGAGCCTGGCACGCTACCAGCTGAGCCACCCCCGCCCCCAAGCAGTTGGGAGGCTTGAGGCCGGACAACACCAGTCTGAGGTAGACAGATGGTTAAATGTGAATTGTAGTGTTCTAAGTCGCCTTTGGAATAGATTTCAAACAAGCCAAACCATCGCTAAAAGAGCTGTTCCCAACCATTACCTATTCCTAAATGCAAGGGTCCGTAGAACTCATACAGCATGCCAGCTCACTTTTGACCTCTTTGCCTCCACAGACATGGCTGTTTCCTGGTGAACCAAAAGGCTACATGCAGGTCAATGTTATACAAAGACGTCAATTTTTATGTGTCCCTTTGACGGCTGGCCAGTACAGAGTTTGATTGAATTGGTCTCAACAACATTGCAACTGGACTAAACATCAATGGGACAATGTTCTGTTCACCAATGAATTCCGATTTAGTCTGCAAACCTATCATCTCATTGACATAGGGGAAAGAGTTTTAGAGCTAGTGTTGTGGGCAGGCATCACTCTCAAAGGTTGCACAGACTTTCATGTCTTCCTAAGAGGGACTGTAATAACTACATTTCATCAGGTATCGCAATGGGATCCTCCTGTTCATCCATTTCACATAGAAATGGGTCCCGATTCTGTGCTAATTTTTGCCTTAACAAAGCTCGCTTGGTGGATGAAACCTTGAAAGTGAAACCATAAGCTGTGTGGACTGAACTTTCTGATCACCTGGCCTAAATCCAATAGATCATGTTTGAGACATTCTAGTACAATGCTTCACCTGTTGCAGTCCACTTCCAAAGACCATCCAAGAGCCACGATCTGCAAATCCACCACTGCATGAATGGCAGTTACTCCCTATAAATCCCCACTGATATCTTGAGTTGCAGCATGACAAGTCACTGTGCAGCCTATATTGCTGTTCGATTTGATCCTACACCATATTAAAGATATGTTATCATTCAACTTTTACATGCCATTTTGAGGTAAGAATTTCTAATTTGAATATCACATTAAATATTCACGGAAATTCATTTGTTTTCCTGGTATTAGTGGGATTTACGATTATGAACTTTGTCTACAAGTTTCATTAAAATCCAATGAAGGACTTGTTTGTAATTCATGTTTTTGTGTTTGTTGCTTAACTTTTGAGCACCAGTGTAGATGATGCTGGTCTTTAGCATAATTATTATGCTTCTGTTTATATCCGCAATTCTACTAATGAAAGTATCTTGTTGGCTACTTAATTACTTTACTTACTAAATTAATTAATTTACTGGCATGAAGGTGAAAATGGCATTTGAGTACACAATAATTTATACCACTCCGACAGAAAATTTTAAGTGAATTTGTCATTCAGGAAATAAATGTTGAGTACTGAGTTATAAATATAGTAATAGTTTTAAATATTTAAATTAGGCTCCTAATGCTAGGTATATACGTATATATGTAATAAGAATAATACAATATCAAATGTATGTATGCATTTCATTTATATCGCTCAAATATTTCATTTATAAAAGGCTAATTTTTTTATTTAAAAGGTTCTAGTTGTTCAAATTCTTCCATGTATTTTGATAATTCACTGACTAAACCGATTAGTTTTATTTCGTCATGTATTTTTCTCCTCCTTCATGCATAAGGACCCATATTTTGTTAATAATTGCTTCAGAGGTAAAGTGCAGTAAAATTAAAATCATGATTTGAATAACTTTTCAGCTTTTATTACATTAATAAAACTTACATAAAAATATTGTGAGGAAAGAGAGTTTTATAATTTGTTTACAGTAGTTTATTGATGTTTTCAAGAAGGTTGTGGCAAGTTCGAATTGTGGTAAAATATTTCATAGAGGCAAACGTGGATAATGAAGCTCTTGTTTAGGTTATTAGTTAAGGAATTATAAAAAAAAAATTATGTATTCTTTATCTTAGTAGAATACCTTAATTTGATTATGTTGTAGCCTATATATCTGTATGTTGTTTGGGAGCTGATTTACACACATGGATATAATATGATATGGAAATGAGGTGCAATACGAGTATTGTGCATGTTAATTTTGTTAAATTTGGCAAAAGCATTTATTCATCCAGTTTATTGCAGAAAAACGTTAATAAGGCTTAGAGAGTGGATAAGTCTCAGTGGTTTTCTTAACTGTGGAAAGGAAGTGTGTTGTGAACATTGCATGGCTAGTTGGATGGATTGTTGTGATATAATGATTCAGCAAGACAGATCCGTTCCATATTTAAACCCACCAAAAATAAATATTTCAATATCTCTAGGACTTATAATTTATTCCAATAAATCGTTAATAATAATGCAAAAATGCTCTTTAAGTGATTATAGATGACGAATTTAAATTTAGACCTCCATTTGTAATATTATTAAATTAACCAATTGTATAAATATGCAATACTGTCCAAATCATATACATGCGCATCCACCAACTCAAATACCAAGCAACATCAGCAATGTTTTGTTCGATATCCTAAATTTCAGCACTGTATTTAAAAGCTTATTTTAAGAAAATTGTTTTGACAAAAATGTTTCGTGGAAGAACCAATTACCTGCACAGGATGGCCAGTCCAGTCCTCCTCTCCCTTGTGCAGAATTTCACTCAGCCTAGTATTAATAGCTAATTTAGCAATGACATTCAGGTTTCATAATGTGTACTTGTTCCAATAAATGACTTGGACAGTGTGGTCGCCAAAGGTAAATCTGATCATACAGGAAGTGTACATTTATTGACATGCATTGCAAACTTGGTTGAATGGGACTTTTGCCTCATGCCTTTCTGAACAACTCTTTCTTTAACTAAGCATGATTTTAAATAAAAATGGTTTTGAAATCGAACTAGTTTTGTCAGTTAGCGACGAATTTTTAATGTAACACAGGATGCACAATAGAAAACAGAACTTTCAGAGTAATAGAAAAATTTGATAATTTCCACTAATGCAAAATTCGATACCATAGGTATCAGAAATTATGTAATAAATACTATACTTATAATTCATTAATTTGTAATAAGTGAAAAAAATTGATGTATAAATCCCCTTCCGTTTCTGAACATAAATATTTAAAACTCATAGAACGTGATCTACAGTAAAAACTGGTTGGCAAAATGGAAAATTCTGCAGCTAACTTTCAGTAATCAGATGCCTACAGGGTAGGTATCTGCGATTGTACAGTATCCGTGATTACTACTAAGATAAGGTTAAAAAAAATTGATGAAAAAAGCTTTTAACAACACTCTGGAAGGTAAGAATATGCTATTACAGGCATTTAATGCAAATTTCCAATATGAAATCGAACGATCCAACAATTTCTTCCATCATGCAAAATTACTGCCTCTAAAACATAGGCTGCAACTAGATCATTAGATTTCAAAATTGTTGCTTGCAAGGTGGACTACTGATGGCAAGCAATCATCGGTTAGATCAATATTTCCCAAAGTAGGCGATACCACCCCTTGGGGGGCATTGGAATGATCCAAGGGGTCGGTAGTAGCCTCGGGTGCAATTGGGGGGCGGTGGAAGCATAAAAAGATTCAAGGGAAAATAAGAAAATTTTGAAAAATCGTTCGTAATTTTTATCTGTTGTGTAAGTCGTAGTGATTGCTTTATTTTCCAAACAAACACAAAATTATCCTCCGTTTTCTTAATTTTCTGTGTGTAATGCGAATGTTACTATGGTTGATTTTAATAAATAATTTTAATTTCAAGCTTCAAGGTCTATTATTTACATCTTTCTTTACTATGTTGTAGGATGTAGGTAGAAATATAGATACATAAAAGAATGCAAATTTGTCACTGAAAAGGGTGCGGTATGACAAATAACTTTGGGAACCTCTGGGTTAGATGATTCTTTTCGATTACAGGTTATTAGAAGACTTAACACACGACAGTAGCGATAGCAAAATTGTTCAACACGTCAAGAAAGGTGATATTGACATTTTGGGAACAATTCCAAGAGACAGGAACCATTACCAGAATTTACAAGTTGCCCCATATTTACTTCAACCCAAACTGACTTATCTGGCTCTAATAGCAATGCTGAACATTACACTAACTTCTCATCAAATCTCGGTTTGTATGGCTACAAGTGAAAAGATTTCGAGCAGAACAGTGTCAGAGTCTTAAGCTAGTTTACACCGGCATGGATTGCTGGCACCAGTTCTATGGCTGCTCTCTGGGCCACTTAGCTTCAACTGTCGTGTACACGTAGTTTACACTTTGCATGATTATCAGAAGACAAAATGGCGTCAACGCGCTCGTTAGCGCGGTTGTTAACGTAGGAATACAAGTGGTATGTGAGGAGCATATAAATATTTTAAATAAATAAAAAAAATATCCCCTCAAGCAGCTGTTTGCCACAGAGGTCTGACAGGAGCTTCAGTTTATATGCCATAGTAGAACTAGAAAAAAACGAAAACCTCGCCATTGATGGATTCGAGAGTGGATTGCTAGACTAAGGCGTTTAGGAGTATCGAATAATTTGCTAAAGGAATTGGCGATTGAAAATGAAAGCATCTATAAAAATTATTGCGGATGACAAAAATCTATGTTTGATGATCTGCTTCAACTGGTAACGTCACTTATTCAGAAGGAACATACCGTTCTACAAAACGCTTTACCTGCAAAACTGAAATTAGAAGCTAGCTTGATGTTTCTAGCTATAGGAGATTCATTTCCCTACAATATTTGTATCGTGTACCCAAGTGCATTATTTCAAAATTCATTCCAGCTGTGTGCGATGCGATTTATGAAGTGCTGCAGGATTTCATTAAAGTACAAAGAATATAAGTTAATTATATGAGTGTACTTAAAAATATTTTAGTCTGCCCACCCTATAATTTTTTTTGCATGAATTATGAAATATTTACATATTTCTAAACAAAAAAATTTAAAGTTATTAGATAAGTAATTCTTTCTCTTTTTAGTTAAATATTGCCCTTAAAATAAAATTTGATATCTCACTACAGATGCTCTGGGCACCTACTTTAATGAGCATAGCAAACTGAATAATTTCCTTCGTTTCACACACAAGTAGATTACAATCCAGTTATTTAGTGAATGTTCTATCCAAAACTGAGATGACGTAAAACATTTATTTTGGTTGGATTCGATCTAGTGTCCAGAAAATATTCTACCTATCTTTTTTTCTAGGTGACCAGTGTGGAGATGCAATAAACACCGATTGTGACTGCACAAGTTTCACTTGAAATACCCGCCGTGCGCATGCGCACTGCTTTTTTAAATGGCGCCACCAAACAGCAGGCGTTTTATGTTGCAGAAATATGCAAAAACGTCCGTTATCAGAGTTCAACGCAATTTTCGGCGACAGTTTGGGGTTGATCCACCCGATAAGAATCCCATTAAGCGTTGGTATACGCAATTCCTGGAGAGAGGTTGCTCGTGCAATGACACAGGTTGCCGGTCATGTTCGGAGGAGGTACTGGATAGAGTTCTGCAAGCCTTCCAGCGCAAGCCCCATGAAGTCGGTTAGAAGGGCGTACCGAGTTGGAAATGCCCCGCCCTATGGCATGGGACGTGCTTTATAAGCGTTTGAAATTTAAGACTTACAAGCTGCAATTTCTGCAGGCACTCACTGAACAAGCAAAGCACTTCGCTTGGTCTTCAGCGTGAACATACAGGAATTGCTCGAGAATGATTTCAGGGAGAGGATCGTGCTGAGTGATGTGGCGACCTTCCACATAAGCGGCAGAGTCAACAGACGTAACGTTCGGATCTTGGGTTCCGAACACCCTCATGCAGTCAATGAGCATGAGAGAGAGATTCTCCAAAGTAAAATGTCATTGGTGCCAAATCCAGAAGGCAGCTTTAAGGGCCATTTTTCTTTGCAGAAAACACCGTTACTGCACTCTCGTATCTGTACATGCTCAAGAATTGGATGATGTCTTATCTTGAAGAGGACTCACAGGATTTCATTTTCCAACAAGATGGAACTTCACCCCACTACCATCGAGCAGTGAAAGGGTACCTCAATGAACATCTCCCATAATGGTGGATAGGTCGCATTGATTCTGACGATGAGGCGTTGCTAAGATGCCCCCCCACCTAGGTCCCCAGACACGACACCGTGCGATTTCTTCGTGTGGTGTTTCGTTAAGGTGTCTTTGTCCCGTTTCCTCAAGATCTAGTGGAGCTAAGAGGATCATTGGAGCCTTGGCTGCTGTTACAGGAGACGTCGATTCCAGTATGGGGAGAAATGGACTATCGACTAGATATTTACCTGTCGCGTCACGAAGGGTGCACATATTGCGTCTTTGTAAGGTATGCTAAAAAAACTTGGGAGATTATCTTTTGTTGTATAGAGAGAGCATCCTCATATCATGGGGCTGAGAAATTTTTTTGAAAAAGGTACAATCTTTTCCAGACACCCTGTACATATGAATCCTAATTTTAATGTGACGAAAGATAATGTGAACACGAATCTTGAGCACAGGCCATGACTATTTTTCTACTAATTTGGTTTGCAACGATGGCTGCGAAGCAAATTTTGCAATATCATTCGAAATATGTAGGCATAATCAGGGTTGCCACGTCTATCAAAGAATGGAAAAAAAATCATCACAACTGTTGGCTGTTTGGGATTTATTGGCGCAACAGCAACTAAGGCTATATTGCGCCAAACAAACGATAAAAAGGGATAAAAGTCTCATAACCCACAACCAAAGTTAAAATGAACACAAACAAAACCGCACAAAACGACAAGTAAAAAGACTAAAAAGTAACAACAAGTGTAGAAGTTAACAATAAAAATGGGTGTATAGGACCTATTGAAAACCACAAAACAAGAGTAAAAACTAGGAAACAGGGTAAAAATCAAATACGTGTAAAATAACCAGTAAAACGTAAAAAGTCGAAAACAGGAGTTAAAAACGATTCATCAGATAAAAGATGGCTGAGTGTAAGAGGCTCAGCCATAAAATTGTGGAAGCTAAAATACATTTTGCATTCAAGGTTAAAAGCTGGACACTGAATTAAAATATGTTTAACAGTTAAAATGGTGTCACAAAACTCGCACTTAGGTACTGCGTCTGCCTTAAGTAGAAAAGAGTGGGTTAAAAACGAGTGACCTAAGCGGAGCCGAGCAAGGACAACTTCCTCCTTACGATTCCTGCGGTAACAAGACTGCCACGGTTTGACGATAGGTTTGATCTCAAAGAGCTTGTTATTAAGCTGTTCCGACCAAGATCTCTGCCACTGTGCCCGGAGCTCGATGGTAAAACGCTGCCAGAAATCCAGATAGGGAACCGGCAACGGAGAGTCGGACAGGGGCGTGGCTGACCTGGCAGCAGAATCTGCCAAATCATTGCCCCTGATTCCGACGTGACCGGGCACCCAACAGAAGAGAATCGTGGTGGTGGCTGCCACACGATGGAGCTGCTGGCGGATCTTGGAGAGAACAGGGTGAGGCCGATGCCTCACCGAGATCAAAGCCTGTAGCGAGCTAAGCGAGTCGGTGTAAAGCACACACCGACGATGATGCTTAGCTGCTATATGGTCCAAGGCAATGCTGATAGCATGCAACTCAGCAGTGAAGATAGAACACTGCTGTGGGATTTGGTCTGCAATGATTACATCACAGCAGACCATGGCTGATCCCACCGAAGTGCCGGACTTCGAGCCATCTGTGAAGACAGGCAAGAAGTCCGGGTGCTCAGCACGATGGCTGGCAAAGAGTTGCCGGTACACACAGTCAGGTGTAAAGGCCTTCCCCGTCCTGCACAGGGAAAAATCGCAGGAAGGGGAAACAGCGAGCCAAGGTGGAAGTGGCTCAGCTGTCGACTGTGCGATGCTATCGAGACTGGTGTTGATGTCTCTGAGGTAGCCTCGGACACGCAAACCGAAAGGACGAATGGCAGTCGGCCGATTCTGGTATACCATCTCCCACCTGGGACTGAAAACGCAGTCCCAAGTGGGATGGCCTGGCAGGGATCGCAATTTTGATGCATACTGCAGGGACAACTGCTGACGGCGAATAGATAAAGATGGTTCATCAGTCTCAACGTAGAGACTCTGGACCGGCGAAGTGCGGAAGGCCCCCGTGCACACACGGAGGGCCTGATGATGGAGTGGGTCCAGCACCTTCACCACCGAATCCCGGGCGGAGTCATACACCTGGGATCCGTAGTCCAGTTTCGACCGGACAAGTGCACGGTAAAGGCGGAGCAAAGAACATCGGTCCGTCCCCCAAGATAGGGAGGAGAGGACCTTGATGATGTTCAATGCCCGCGTGCACTTGGACCTGAGATGTCGGATATGTGATAAAAAGGTCAATTTCCGGTCGAAGATGAGACCGAGAAACTTGGTCTCCACCACAACTGGAATGATGGTACCCCCGAGCCGCAGCTCGGGGTCCAGATGAAGATTACGCTTGCGGCAAAAGTGCACACAAGCGGTCTTCTGTGGGGAGAACCGGAACCCATTGGCCGTCGCCCAAACCGAGAGATTGTTCAGGGCAGTTTGCAGTTGTCGTTCAATGACCCTCATGCTGGACGATGAGCAAAAGATGCTAAAGTCGTCAACATAGAGGGCATTGCCTACAGTCGGAGGAAGTTGCCGTGTAATGGAATTTATCTTGACAGCGAAAAGCGTAACGCTCAGGACGCAGCCTTGAGGCACCCCCTATTCTTGGGGGAAAGGCCGCGATAGAGTGTTGCCGACACGGACTCGAAAAACACGAGAAGATAAAAAGTTCGCGATGAAGATCGGCATGTGACCTCGCAAGCCGAAGCTGTGAAGGTCACGAAGAATGCCGAATCTCCATGCCGTGTCGTATGCTTTTTCGATGTCGAAGAAAACTGACACCAGATGCTCTCGTCGTAAAAAAGAATTCCTGATCGCCGATTCGAGGCGGATCAGGTGGTCTAAAGTAGACCGGTGCCTGCGAAAGCCACACTGGGTGTTGGAAAGAAGGCCGTGATGTTCCAAATACCAGGCCAGCCTGGTATTTACCATCCTTTCCAACACCTTGCAGACGCAGCTCGTCAACGCAATTGGACGATAATTGGAAGGAATCTTCGGATCTTTGCCTGGCTTAGGGAAGGCCAAGACGATGGCCTCCCGCCAGGAGTCCGGAAACTGCTCCTCGATGAAAATACGGTTGAAGAGTCGGAGCAGTCGATCCTTACTCGGTGGTGAGAGATGTTGGAGCATGGCATAATGGACATTGTCTGGCCCCACAGCAGATGCACAAGAAGTGTGCAGAGCACGGCGAAGCTCCTCCGCTGTGAATGGCCTGTTGTAAGACTCCAGGCCATTCGAATGGAAGGACAGCGGAGAGCGTTCGGCCCTGCTCTTCTGGGCCAGAAACTCGGGGGAGTAGGAGGACAGAGAAGAGATGGTGGAGAATGACTCCCCCAGTATGTCGGCAATTGCTCGAGGCTCAGCAATTGCCTGTCCATTGTGCTCCAGGATCGATAATGAGTGGGACGTGTATTTCCCACCCATCTTCCGGACCTTATCCCACACAACCTTAGAACTGGTCGTGCGGGTGATAGAAGAGGTATATTTCATCCAAGATTCCTTCTGGCTCTGGTGCCGGACGAAACGGGCTTTCGCCCTGGCGCGTTTGAATGCTTCGAGGTTGGGGGACGTCGGATATCTCCGAAACACCCCCCAAGCCTTGTTCTGAGCCTTACGAGCTGCGGTGCAGTCGGGATTCCACCACGGTTTTGGGAACCGAGTCGAGGTCTGAGGAATAGTAGAGGCAGCTGCATGGACGATGCAGTCCGTCAACTCCGCCACTGCAACATTGATGGGCTCCTGGCCGACAGAGTGCTCATCGAGCTCAGACAAGAGCTCGAAGCCACTCCAATCAGCCCGATCAAGCCTCCACCGGGAGACACGCGAAGGGCTGCAAGGCCCCACGAGAGATGGTACACACCACGGGGAGGTGATCGCTTCCGTAGGGATTGTCCTCGACCTCCCATGTAAAGAGTGGAAGGATCGAGGAGGAGCAGATGGTGAGGTCAATGGCAGTGAATGTGCGGGTTGGGGTGTGAAAGTAGGTACTGACACCGGTGTTCAACAGGGAGAGCGATGGATCCAGGAGACACTGCTCCAAGACCCGGCCCCTCCCGTTGGTGTCAGCACTGCCCCAGAGCGGACTGTGGCCGTTGAAGTCCCCCATGATGAGGAAGGGGGACGGCAGCTGAGAGACGAGGTCATCAAGGTCGTCCCGGAAAACGATGCTTCCGGGTGGGAGATAGACAGAACAGACAGTCAACGAAAATCCCACAAAGAGGCGGATGGCAACACCTCCGTGAGCTGGACCATCTCCATCCCGGTCCCGGCGAACGAGAGAAAAGTGCCGGATAGTGGGATTGTTGGCTGTCTGCAAAAATGTCTCCTGAAGGCACACGCAGAGGGGTTGGTGCGCCCTCAGACCTTGATGTCGTCAATATTCCTCTGGAATCCACGACAGTTCTATTGAAGGAGTGTGGCCATCTCAGGTCTTGGAAGAATTGGCGGACGACTTTCGATTTATTTTAACCGTCGCCAGCGACGGTTTTGGAAAATTAGGGCGGTCAGTGTCCATGTCCTCGTCAGTGTCCATGTCCTCGGAGTCGTCCGAGCAACATGGATCAGAGACCGCCGAATGAGGAGGTAAAATTTTCTTTTTGGGCCCCGGCGGGGGCCCTTTGGGTTTTGTAGGTCTTGCTGTCTGTGGGCGGGGAGGAGGGGGCCTTCCAGAGGTGGAAGTGGAAGGCACAGACACAGGAATAGAAACCGGTGTCGATGTCGAGGTTGACACCAACGTCGGCTTCGCCTGCGTCAAGAGGTACTTGGCAGCAGGCGAGAAAGATTCAGCTGGTGGAACGCTGATGTCGGTCTGCACCGCCACGGAAGCCATCTTAACGATGGGCTTTCCGGCAACCGCACCGGCATAGGAGACCTTGCCAGGTGGGGCAGGCGGTGCAGCGAGCTTTCTCGCCTCTGGATAGCTGATGTTATGAAGGGTCTTGAGGCGCTGTACCTCTTTCTCCTCCAGCCACTTCGGACAGTCGCGGGAGTACGTCGGATGTTCACCACGGCAGTTTACACAGCATGCCTTTTCTGCTGTGCAGTCAGGTTCGAGATGATCCTGACTGCCACAACGAGCACAGGTGGGCTTGCCCCGGCATGCGGTGCGGGCATGACCAAACCTCTGGCATTGAAAGCAACGCAGAGGGTTGGGGATAAATGGCCGCACCTCGCAGTGTAAGTAGCCTGCCTTGATGGAAGTAGGCAGGTGTGGTGTGTTGAAAGTTAGAATAAGTACCCTGGTGGGCTCTAACTTTCCATTACGGCGTGAAGAAACCCGGTGGACTGCTATCACTCCCTGGGCCGAAAGCTCCGAGAGGATTTCCTCCTCAGAAACCTTGAGGAGGCCCCACTCGGAGATCACGCCCCGGGAGGAATTGAGCGTCTTGTGTGGAGTGACTTCGACTGCCACTCCACCAATCGCTGTAACCTTTAATAGAAGCTCCGAATGCTTGGAGCACGCAGTCTCCACCTGCAAGTCACCAGATCTTAGGCGCTTGACAGATTTTGGTTCTCCCGCAAGACCTTGAATACCCTTGTGTATAAAAAACGGGGACATGTCCCCAAGAACCTGATCACCCGTAGAGTGGATGATCAGGAACTTCGGAGACGGAGACACACACGAAGACGAAGACAGAGAAGTTGGGGGTTCATGGCGAACCCTCTTCGCGGCATTGATCGGATTTTTATGAGTTGGAGAACTCATGTTTGTTTTTAAGAAATTCAGTGCCCGTTGTCCCCACCCACCATGGAGTCCAACAAGGGGACGCCCAGTTGGGCGCCAGGGCTGCCCGGGCACCATACCCACACAGCCAGTGAGCCAAGCCCTCACTACAAAACAAAAACGAAAAGTAAAAGAGAAATGGTGGGAAACTCGTCGGAGTTCCCACAAAAGAAAAGAAGCAACAAAGCAATAAAGTGTGAGGCAAGAGCTGGCCTCACAAAAGAAAGAAAACTACAAAATTAGTAAATGTGTGGGGAAACTCGTAAACCGTTGTCCGGACGGTGGACAAGGTTACTCACTGAACAGCATAGTTGACCCTAGCAGGACCAGCCCACCAGCCGATTGATCCTGAGGGGGCCACCCCAGGACCTCCCGTTTACCGGAAGCAGAGGCCAAAGCAGTGTATAGCAGAGGCCCCAGAATCCGCTGCCCAGCCCCGCGACCGGCAGGCTCCCCAATGGCAAGACGGCCAATGGGGACCACGCCAGTCATGAGCTGAGGAGAGAAGACGGGGACTCCCGAGCAACTACCAGGATCCTCCTTTCCCGGGACACGGGTCTCCGCGCACGGCAAACACGCGGGCGAGCGTTTAGGACCCTGTGAAGGTAACCGAGCCAGCGGAACCTTCACAGGGTGGTCCCCTCACCACGACAGGCTCTCGCATCGAGGGGACAACTGTTGGCACAGGTAAATATATGGAATTTATATTATTAGCTTTCAATGAAATTCAACCGAAAAATCTCGTCTTAAAAAATTTGTTATCAAGTATAAAATGGATAGAACGCTTTTAAAAAATCGAACAGTGCCGAATTTCATTCCGCATCATTCGAAAGTAATTTTTTCACTATCCTCAGAAGAATACAAATGTTAAAGAATATTTTTAATGACTGTAGGGAAACAAATACCTGTATGTGCAACACAGACTAACATATCATTGCTGGAAATCGTCCCGTACAAGGCTTTTGGAGAAAATCATGATCGAAAATTATTACATATTCCAAATTCAGATGAGTTATCGCAGAGTTGAGACTCCTATTTCACCTGACTCGAAGGCAATTTCACATCCACAATCATGACTGTTCAGTTATTCTCGATTCATCTGCGATTGTTTTATATTAAATATGGATCTTCCAAAAAAAGACAAATTATGAACTATAAAATAAATTACTTTTAGCAAAATAATTTTTCTTTGATAATGATCAAATTCACACACGTAACGTATTTTTTTCCAAAATGTCCCGACAAGTTTGACATTTCTAAAAAAAGAACACCTTTTCTGCCTTTATTATATGGTCACCATATGCATAAATGTTATTTTAAACAGTTCACACTTTTATAGCGCTATTTTGTACTTTCTGAATATACTCTAATTCAATTGCAGAGATTGCAACATGCAGGATTAATTCAAAAATATTTTCCACTTTTATCTCTTTTATTCAAAAACTTAGCAGATTTTAATCAGCGAAATATTTATTCACTGTCAGCTTCAATGTCCTGTTTCCCCTCTTTGCGGGAGTTGGGCAAATTCATCAGGCATAGAAATACAGAAGTTTGTTATCGGAAAATTTGATGAGGGCACATTTGACATTATTTTGGAATCACTGCTCATTCAGATGGTTTCGTAAGAAGCAGAACAGGCAAAAATCAGGTGCAAGAACTGGAGAAGAGTGAAAGCAGTAGAAGTCTATCGAAGCTTGAAAAATTTCCTCATTGATTTGTGAGATATGCTGTCTCCCATTGTCATGGATGTTTTATTCCCTTGATGAATATTGGTCGATTTGCAGAGTTCCTCATTTAGCCGTTTGCAGCTACACTTCCACGGGATTCTATGATTATTTTTAAGCAGCCTGAAATGTACGATACCTCGATGATCCGAGGAGAATGAAGGTAAGCTAGGGTCACTCCGTAAAGAAGCGTTTCTTGACGGTCATTGGTAAGGAAGTTTGAAGTCTCAGAGGGGAGATATGTAAACAGATCTTAGAAGAAGCGTACATACTATATATATATGTTGACAGAAGGGGAAAAATTACTATTTCAACTGTCTGAGGTCTGCATAACTATCGGGAAAGTATTTGTTATGGGTATACACTGTTACTTTATTAAATACAATTCCATGTTATAACAATAACATTCAAATGCTTTATGAAAAAATGTGACTGAAGATATTTTAAAGATCTCAAATTTATTTTAATCTCAATTTTCGAACAATAATTCATTCTCTTTTTACAGAGTTAAGGTAAGTTCGTGTAACATTGATATTAATGTTCACCAATTTTGAATTTTTTTGCGGAATGAGTTAACTAGCTAAATATTTCAACTTTCGTAACCCGTTTGTGTAGAATAGTTTTGAATACCGAGATTTAAATTACCTTCGATTAAGAAGTTACTGAGTTTTGAATATCATTTGTTATAAACATAAAATGGAATTACTTAATAAAGTGGCCCTTTGAGTGCACACAGAGTAACCATTTTGATCTTGCTCTTAAAGTTAAATTCGACTAAATCTCAAATTATTAGAATTTATTTTGTTTCCAACTATGTAATCGTAAAAAAAAAACGTTTAGAAAAATTTAATTTTTCCCACCTAAAATAAGTTTAAAACTCTTTCCCTTCCAAAAGACATTTAAATCTTAACTGGCATAACAGTTTAATTTACTACGAAAATTTTCCCTGAAGTTAGCCAGTGACAGATCTTAGTTTTTATTGTCTCTTTTTTCACTTGAATTCCGAAGTTATTCTGTTGTATCAAATTGTATTTATGTAAATTTCATGTTTTTTGCTTTGATCTTGTTTGTAAAACAGATTTTCCCTGTCGTTTTAGTTTTTTAACAACAGTTTGCAAGTGTTGCTCTGTTTAATACGTCATATACTGGCATTGATGCACCTACAATAAGCTTTTATTCTCTTGATTAGTGCATTATAAGTTGAGATATTTAAATTATCAATTGCCTGCGATAATGGTACTTTTTTAATTGTTCTAGTTTTCAAGATCAGATTTATTTTTTGCAAGTGTCGAGTTTTTTCCAAAAATTGTTTGGTCTGAATAGTCGCGTTTAACAAAGAATCCTAAGAGTTCGCTTCATAGGTCACTATCGTAAAAGGCATGTGAAAAATCTTACTACATATCTTAGCATGCTCAACATCGAATTTGTGTTCATGCTGACACTATCACCCACTTACACATTTTTCTCATGGAAATGAATATGAAATATTGATTTTCTTATTCTTCGAAGCAGAATTCATGCTATACTACTGCACAGTTGGGTATGATCAATGAAAGCAAAAATTACTTGAAAGCCTTCACAGAGAGAAATACACTGCTGGCCATTGAAAGTGCAACAACAGGAAAGACAAGAGATGTCAAAGCCATATTTAGTGAAAACATAGCTTATGTTACAAGGATCAAATGATTACAAATACAACTCGGTTAGACTTGTGGAATATAAAGAAATCAATATCTAGTGTAGCCACCATGAGAGCAATAACCACTGCTATATGGTCCAACATTGAGAGGATGAGATGTCAGATGCGTGTTTGGGAAATATTAGTCCATGCAGTTTTGATATGTAGCCAAATTTCATCTACTGTAACAGCTGTTGATGTCTGGTGTGCTAGTTATCATGTTCAATTGGGGACAGATCCAATGAACGGCCAAGGCAGAAGTGTCACATGGTGGCTATCCAGAAATTGTTGGACAATGTATGCCACATGTGATCAGGCATTGTCCTTTGGTAAATGGCACCAAAGAGCCCCTGAAGATAAGGTACAAACACAGGTTCCAACACCTCGGTGATATTACACTGGCTGTTCAAAGTACCAGTAATGTGTACGAGGTATGTGCATGAGGAGTCCAATGGCACCTCATACCATAACACTAGTGCTGGACCTGTATGGCATTGCATCATGCATGTCTTACTGAGCCTGTCACTGTGATACCATCAGGTATGGATTCGTCCCTCACGGTGCTGCATACTGAAGTGAGATTCGTCTGAAAAGACAACGTGGTGCCATTCGCAAATCCATGCACAATGTTCTTGGCACCACTCCAGTTGCATATGCCTGTTTTGTAGAGTCAATGGAAGCTGAAGCAATGGCTGCCTAGCAAAGATGCCCCGATGCTGCAGATGACGTTGAACCACACATGCAGACACTGATTAATGTGCAACACATCCTAACTGTTGAGCTAAGGTGTTTGATGTGGCTCTACGATCATTCAAAGACATAAGCACGAGATGTCTGTCCTCTCGTTTGTGTGACAGGGCCATTGAGATCCCTCACATTGGTGAGTTTATTCCTTCTCTACCGACACCATATTTTCATCACTGTGGCAGCATTCTGCCCAACACGAGCACAAATGTCTTGGTATGATAATCCGCCTTCCCATAATTCCACAATTCTCCCTCGATAAAAGTCTGAACCCTGGTCATATGGATGTAGTGTTCTTCAACAGGGCACCCTTGGTCCTTCAGTGCTCAAGAACTGCGAGCAAACACAATTCCAGTGCTTTAAACTGTCTCTTTGTAATCTCCCCTTATACCACTTCCAGGGGACATTACTGTCACATGTGCATATGTGCTACGCTTTGAATCATTTACATGCTCTTCAATGGACTACCCATCTTGCATATTTCAGGACAATATGACGAGTTCTTCCTGGTGTTGCACTTTTAATAGCCAGCAGTATATTTACCAAGAACAAAGACACGAAAGAATGGACGATTATGTAAATCCTTCAGCTCAGTTATCCCGTTGTGCCGTTATAGATAGTATCTAAGCAGCACTAAAATGACCTTGGTAAAACAAAGCCCTTTGGTGCCACCCCCTATACTCATTCTAGATGATCCCACCAAACTCGTAGTAAAATCCTCTTTGGATGATGGCCCGATTTACCCATTGTTTCTTGTGGCAAAATCAATGTGACAGACTCATCCAGTCATGATACAGTCAAGAGTCAGCAGTCAGAAGAAGCAATGGACAACTGATTGGCCCTGTTCTAATCCAATGAGGAACCACTGTTCCTAGTTTACTTAATTTTCCAACAGCACAAAGATGACAAAAGACAGGCAGCTGAGACCTTCCAAGTTCTTTTGTCAATTGTTTAGTGGATTTACCTTAATGCTTCTAATTCACAGTTATCAAGCTCTGATGCGTGAATGACACAGGGTATCCTTAAGCAACAAATCTCCTGACTGGAACTTTCTAAACCAATTCCTGCATGCCAGTTGGTGAATGCTCTCCAAAGATGGAGTATATATTTCATTGTTTCCATAGCACTTGAGCCCAGCTGGAACTCCCACAAAATGCAATGTGAGATATGCTTTTTTTTTCATCTTCCATTTTGTAATTAATATTTTATCTCAAATTCGAAAAAAGAATAAATTGCAATTAAAACACTCTTTAAATTTCCTCTACAATATTATATATAATATAAATAAATTAGCACATCACTTCTCAAATAAATTATATTAATTCAACAAAAGTTGATAACTGAAATTATGAACCCTATAATACATACAAGAACAAAAAAATTAACCCATTTCGGCAAATAACATTGTTTGAACCCAACATACCTTGCTTGAACACAAGTAATTTTGTCTTATTAACATAGGCCAACTAATGCCCCCTCCCCCGAAGCAAATTCCATAATGATTGAAACAACTGAAACATACTGTTGGCACTAAAAGATTCAGTACTACAAATATCTGCATACCATACAGAAAACCAGGATTGGTTGGTTGGTTGTTTAGGGTTTTATGGCGCATCAGCATCTAGGGCTATAATGCGCCAAACAAAAGTCCAAAAAGTAAAAAGATAAAAATCGTGAAACCCTGAACCAATATGTTAAAAGATAAATTACAAATTTAACAAGAAAAATGTAAAACAATAAAATACCACGTTGGGAATAACAGTTAACAAATGTAGAAATATGTTATAAAAAGAGATAAAAGTAACCCAGGAAAAGCAATCTGGGTTAAATATATATATATAAAGATAAAGAGTAAAAACTATATGTGAGTAAAATATCCAGTATGTCTTAAAAATCTAAATACAGAGGTAAAAGAACAGTTATCAGATAACAAACGTCCGAGTGTAAGGGGCTCGGACGTAAAATCATGAAAATTAAAAAACAAACGGCGTTCAAAGTTAAAACATGGACATGATATTAAAATGTGTTTGATAGTTAAAAAGGTGTCACAAAACTCACACTTAGGTTCGTCGTCCGCCCGTAAAAGAAACGAACGAGTAATAAACGAATGACCTAAGCGGAGCCAAGCAAGTACAACTACCTCCTTGCGATTCCTGCGGTAACAAGACTGCCATGGTTTGATGATAGGTTTGATCTCAAAGAGCTTGTTGGTAAGCTGTTCCGACCAAGATCTCTGCCACTGTGCCCGGAGCTCGGTGGAAAAACGCTGCCGGAAATCCAGATAGGGAACCGGCAACGGAGAGTCGGACAGGGGAGTGGCTGACCTGGCAGCAGAATCTGCCAAATCATTACCCCTGATTCCGACGTGACCGGGCACCCAACAGAAGAGAATCGTGGTGGTGGCTGCCAGACGATGGAGCTGCTGGCGGATCTTGGAGAGAACAGGGTGAGGCCGATGCCTCACTGAGATCAAAGCCTGTAGCGAGCTAAATGAGTCGGTGTAAAGCACACACCGATGATGATGCTTAGTCGCCACGTGGTCCAAGGCGAGGCTGATAGCGTGCAACTCTGCAGTGGGATCTGGTCTGCAATGATTACATCACAGCAGACCATGGCTGATCCCACAGATGTGCCGGACTTCGAGCCATCTGTGAAGACAGGCAAGAAGTCCGGGTGCTCAGCACGATGGCTGGCAAAAAGTTGCCGGTACACACAGTCAGGTGTAAAGGCCTTCCCCGTCCTGCACAGGGAAAAATCGCAGGAAGGGGAAACAGCGAGCCAAGGTGGAAGTGGCTCAGCTGTCGACTGTGCAACGCTATGGAGACTGGTGTTGATGTCTCTGAGGTAGCCTCGGATTCGCAAACCAAAAGGACGAATGGCAGTCGGCCGATTATTGTAAAGCATTTCCCACTTCGGACTGAAAACGCAGTCCCAAGTGGGATGGCCAGGCAGGGATCGCAACTTAGAAGCATATTGTAGGGACAACTGCTGACGGCGAAGAGATAAAGAAGGTTCGTCGGTCTCAACGTAAAGACTCTGGACCGGTGAGGTGCGGAAGGCTCCCGTGTAAACACGGAGGGCCTGATGATGGAGGGGGTCCAGCACCTTCACCACCGAATCCCGGGCCGAGTCGTACACCTGGGATCCGTAGTCCAGTTTCGATCGGACAAGTGCACGGTACAGGCGGAGCAAAGAACATCGGTCTGCCCCCCAAGAAAGGGAGGAGAGGACCTTGACGATGTTCAATGCCCGCGTGCACTTGGACCTGAGATGACGTATGTGTGGTAAAAAGGTCAATTTCCGATCGAATACGAGACCGAGAAACTTGGTCTCCGCCACAACTGGAATGATGTTACCCCCGAGCCGCAGCTCGGGATCCAGATGAAGATTACGCTTGTGGCAAAAGTGCACACAAGCGGTCTTCTGTGGGGAGAACCGAAACCCGTTTGCCGTCGCCCAAACCGATAGATTGTTCAGGGCAATTTGCAGTTGTCTTTCAATGACCCTCATGGTTGACGAAGAGCAAAAGATGCTAAAGTCATCAACATAGAGGGCATTGCCTACTGATGGAGGAAGTTGTCTAGTAATTGAATTAATCTTGACAGCGAAAAGCGTAACACTCAGAACGCAGCCTTGTGGCACCCCCTGTTCTTGGAGGTACGGCCGCGACAGAGTGTTACCGACACGGACACGAAAAGAGCGTGTCGATAAGAAGTTGGAGATGAAGATCGGCATGTGACCTCTTAAGCCGAAACTGTGGAGGTCACGAAGAATGCCGAATCTCCAAGCCGTGTCGTACGCTTTTTCGATGTCGAAGAAAATTGACACCAGGTGCTCTCTACGTAAAAATGAGTTTCTGATAGCCGATTCGAGGCGTATCAGATGGTCAAGAGTTGACCGTTGCCTGCGAAAGCCACACTGGGTGTTGGAAAGAAGGTTGTGATGTTCTAAATACCAGAGGAGTCTGGCATTTACCATTCTTTCCAACACCTTGCACACGCAGCTCGTCAACGCGATGGGACGATAATTGGAAGGAATCTTGGGATCTTTGCCTGGCTTGGGGAAGGCCAAGACGATGGAAGGCCAAGACGATGGCCTCCCGCCAGGAGTCCGGAAACTGTTCCTCGAGAAAAATGCGATTGAAGAGATGGAGCAGCCGATCCTTACTCGATGGTGAAAGATGTTGGAGCATGGCATAATGGACATTGTCCGGCCCGACAGCAGAGGCACGAGAAGAGTGCAGAGCAAGGCGAAGCTCCTCCGCTGTGAATGGCCTGTTGTAAGGCTCCAGGCCATTCGAGTGGAAAGACAGCGGAGAGCGCTCCGCCCTGCCCTTCTGGGCCAGAAACTCGGGGGAGTAAGAGGAAGACGAAGAGATGGAAGAGAATGACTCCCCCAGAGTGTCGGCAATTGCTTTGGGATCAGCAATTGCCTGTCCATTGTGCTCCAGGATCGATAATGAGTGGGACGTATAGTTCTCACTCATCTTCCGGACTTTATCCCACACGACCTTAGAACTAGTCGTGCGGGTGATAGAAGATGTATACTTGATCCAAGATTCCTTCTGGCTCTGGCGTCGGACGAAACGAGCTTTCGCCCTGGCGCGTTTGAAATTTTCGAGGTTGGGGGTCGTCGGATATCTCCGAAACACCCCCCAAGCCTTGTTCTGAGCCTTACGAGCTGCGGTGCATTCTGGATTCCACCACGGTTTCGGAAAGCGAGGAAACCGTGTAGAAGTTTGAGGAATCGTTGATGCAGCTGCATCTACGATACAGTCCGTATCTCCGCTACTGCCACATTGATTGGCTCCTGGCTGACAGAGTGGTCGTCGAGCTCAGAGAGCAGCTCGAAACCACCCCAGTCAGCCCGATCGAGCCTCCACCGTGAGACGCGTGAAGGGCTGCAAGACCCCCCACGGGGTGGTGATCGCTTCCGTACGGGTTGTCCTCGACCTCCCATGTAAAGAGTGGAAGGATCGAGGAGCAGATGGTGAGGTCAATGGCAGTGAAAGTTCGGGTTGGGGAGTGAAAGTAAGTACTGACACCGGTGTTCAACAGGGAGAGAGAAGGATCCAAGAGCCACTGCTCCAGGACCCCACCCCTCCCGTTGGTGTCAGCACTGCCCCAAAGTGGCCTGTGTCCGTTGAGGTCCCCCATAATGAGGAAGGGGGACGGCAGCTGCTAGACGAGATTATCAAGGTCTTCCTGGAAGACGATGCTCCCAGGTGGAAGATATACAGAGCAGACAGTCAGCGAGAACCCCACGAAGAGACGGATGGCTACCGCCTCTAAGTTGATGGTGAGTGGTACGACCTGGAATGGAGAATGGTTGCTCACGAGGATGGCGACACCTCCGCGAGCTGGACCATCTCCATCCCGGTCCCGGCGAACTAGTGAAAAGTGCCGGATCGTGGGATCTGTGACTGGCTGCAAGTATGTCTCCTGCAGGCACACACAGATGGGCTGGTGTGCCTGAAGGAGGGCCTTGATGTCAAGATTCCTCTGGAATCCACGACAATTCCATTGTAGGAGTGTGGCCATCTCAGGACTTAGAAGAGTGGGCGGACGACGAATTCCTATTCAACTTAACTGCCGCAGAGACGGTTTAGTGAATAGGGGGCGGTCGGTATCCATGTCCTCGGAATCGTCCGAGGGGCATGGATCGGTGACCGCCCTTTGTGGCGCTGTTATTTTCTTTTTTGGCCCCGGTGGGGGCCCCTTCGGTTTTGAAGGTCTTGCTGTCTGAGGACGGGAAGGAGGCCTTCCGGTGGAGGTGGAAGGCTGTGTTGCAGGAATAGAAACTGGGGTTGATGTCGAAGTTGACACCACCCTCGGTCTCGCCTGCGTGAGGAGGTACTTGGCTGCGAGCGAGAAAGACTCAGTAGGTGGTACACTGATGTGTCTGCACCGCCACTGAAGTCATTGGAACGATGGGCTTCCCAATGACTGCACTGGCATAGGAAACCTTGCCAGGCCGGGCGGTGCAGCAAGCTTTCTCGCCTCAGCATAAGAAATGTTGTTTACTACTTTCAAGCGTTGCACCTCCTTTTCCTCCTTCCACTTCGGACAGTCGCGGGAGTACGCCGGATGTTCACCACTGCAGTTCACACAGCATGCCTTTTCTGCTGTGCAGTCAGGATCGAGATGATCCTTACTGCCACAGCGAGCACAGGTGGGCTTGCCCCTGCATGCTGTGCGGGCGTGACCGTATATCTGACACTGAAAACAGCGCAGAGGGTTTGGGATATACGGCCGAACCTCACAATGTAAGTATCCTGCCTTGATGTAAGAAGGCAGGCGTGGCGAATTAAAGGTGACAATCAGCACCCGGGTGGGTGTCAATTTCCCATCACGGCGTGTCGAAACCCGATGGACCGCTGTTACTCCTTGAGGTGTGAGTTCTGAGAGGATTTCCTCCTCGGTGACTTTGAGGAGGCCCCACTCAGTGATCACACCCCGAGAGGAATTCAAAGTTTTATGGGGAGTGACTTCGACAGCCACCCCACCAATTTCTTTGACTTTCAGTAGTTCAGAATGTTTCGAACAAGCGGTCTCAACCTGCAAGTCGCCAGATCGTAAGCGCTTGACGGATTTCGGCTCTCCCGCAAGACCTTTCAATCCTTTATTAACGAAAAAAGGGGACATGTCCCCAAGTACCTGATCACCCGTGGAGTGGATGATCAGGAACTTTGGGAACGAAGACACAGACACAGAAGACGACGGCAGAGATAACGCAGACAACGAGGAAGATGGGGGCTCATGTCGAGCCCTCTTGTTGGCGACGATCGCATTATTTTCTTCACTCTCTCTCATGGTTTGTTTTGTGTGGTTCAGTGCCCACTGTCCCCACCCTCCACGGAGTCCAACAAGGGGACGCCCAGTCGGGCGCCAGGGCTACGCAGGCACTATACCCACACAGACAGTGAGCCAAGCCCTCACAAAGAAATATAAGGAAAATAAAAAGAGAAATGTGCAGAACAAAACATTCTACACAAATCAAACAAAGAGTAAAATAATAAAAATTATGAATGGCCAAACTGGCCTCACAAAGAAAGGATAACTACAAAAGGAAAATAATTTGTGAGGAAACTTGTAAACCTGTACCCGGACCGTGGGCAAGGTTACTCACCGCTCTGCACGGTTGACCCTAGCAGGACCTGCCCACCAGCCGATTGCTCCTGGGGGGGGGGGGGGCACCCCAGGAGCTCCCGTTTACCGGAAGCAGAGGCCAAAGCAGTGTATAGCAGAGGCCCCGGAATCCGCTGCCCAGCCCCGCGACGGACAGGCTCCCCAATGGCAAAACGGTAAAAGGGGACCCCACCAGTCATGAGCTGAGGAGAGAAAACGGGGACCCCCTACCAGGATCCTCCTTTCCCGGGACACGGGTCTCCGCGCACGGCAAACACGCGGGCGAGCGTTTAGGACCCTGCGAAGGTAACCGAGCCAGCGGAACCTTCACAGGGTGGTCCCCCTCACCGCGTACAGGCGCTCACACCGAGGGGGCAGAAAACTAGGATTCACAAAAATAAAAACTATTTGGAAAAGTTTAAAATGAGAAAACTGTTGTTTTTACTGTTACCATTAATTTCATAAAAATTATGTATATATAATTTTTTAATCTTTTTTTTAAAATGCATTTACTGCTTTCATTATGGAATGCAATGTTATAACATAAATTACAATATTGTTATTTTCAAGAAGTGTTTTCTTACAGCAGCTATATAATAAGGCCCACGTTTCTTCTTTACAAGACCTGAACTAAAAAAATTTTAAGCTTTGCTCTTCGTTCTTTCACAAAATTTTATACTGAAGTGTTTTAACAAAAGATATTAAACAATAATTCATGTACTTTGCAAAATGATACATAATTGATAAAATGTCATTTTACAGTTCTGTTATTTGCCTTTTTCTAAAAAATAATATTTTATTAAAGTACAATAAAATTTACAGTCTCATTAAATATACGAAATGAAACCAAAGGACGCTTTGCAAAAACTGAAGAACATTTTCCCCAAGGTCAAAACATCTTGCTGCCTATTAATTTTCAATGTGGACTGAAATAAATACATGTCAGCACTGTTGCATGAAATTTAAACACAGTAACCTAAACAGGATAAAAAAGATGAGATGACCTGGCTAGTTTCAAACTGTTTTAAATCAATGAGAAAAATTATACAAACAGTACCATTCTTTCCAACATTTTGGTGAGCCAGGAAAAATAACATGTACAAATATCCTCTTGGAAATAAGTTCTGAACAGAACTCAATTTTTAATACATAGTGTCTGCATTAGATGTGCGCGGCCTCTTTATCTTCTCCAAATTCTTCGTAATCATGTCATGAAGAGTAGCCTACAAATAAAATTTTAAGCATATATATATACACTATAAAATGTGTAATAATCCATGTAAGCAGAAATAAACAAATTTTACGGAGATGGAACTTTTTTTTCACAGAATTTTTATAGCACCATTGGTTATAACATAAAACAACTTCAGTTACTTAAAAATATTTTAAATTTTATTATGTGTACTAAATTTCTTTGGACTGCTTCAACCTGGAGTGACTTTTTCACTGTAGATCACAAAGGTTATGTAAGACCCATGCTGCAAAGTGACAGATTCCCCTATCAAGTATATGTTTAGCATTCATCAGTTAAATATGGTCATGTGTTCAGGACAGTTAACAAATTCAGAATAGGTGCAGGATGCACGTGAATAGGAATCATTCACATATATAGCATCAGGGCTGCAACAGTAAGCTCCCTGAAATTGTACATATAGAGCACACCTGTCCTGAATGGGTTAATAACTGAAACATGTGTAAGCCATTTCCGTATTCAACAAACTTTAATGATGGCATGGTTGCAGATTAAACCAGAGGAGCTCAGATTATTTTTCTGGCAAGCTACTAATTATGTTGTGCAACCATAAAATGTTTTGTTTCTCAGACTATAAGAATATGAAGGACTTAGAAGCTTAATGTATTCAAGATCCATTTAAATTGAGCAAAACTGGCTAATGTGCATACCCACTATGCTATAACGCTACCTAAAATCCCTTTAGTTGCAGCATGGAAAAACTAACAGTACCAGTGCAACCTAGGGCATTAAATGAGAAGCAATACCACACTGGATGCTCAGAATGTGCTTCTGATAAAATAGCTTTCCATTAATAAGTTTACTTCTGTTTTAATTTAAACCTCAATGAAATCACAATAAATGATACTTAGTACTATAAAAAGTCACCAGTAGCATTGTCTGTCCCCAAATTTCATATAAAGTGAAAAGGCCAGACAGATTTACCACTTTGCAGGAACAACACATTACAATATCCACTGAATAAGTCTGATAACAAGGAGGTATGGTGGTAAAGTTTGTTGGAGAGTTGAAAGGTCAGCACACCACACATGTAGAAAAGCGTAGTGATGAGGCAAAGTTTTCAGTCAATCAAGAGAGGCTGCACACAAAAAGAAGCTGTAAGCCATGGTTCAGTGATGGAGAGAAATTAAAAGGCATTCCAAAGATGAAGTTGGTGCAGCAGAGATGAGATGAAAACTGTCATGTAAGTAAGTCTACAGAGCAACCCCAAAGGTTGTTGATGTTTTACCTCTGAGTGGCACTTTTTTGCACACCATCGGCTAAATTGGCCAGGTCACATGGACCCTAAAGGCTCAGAGAAGGTTGGGGGAGGGGATCCACTGGAACAGCTGTTGCCAGACAGATGGTAGCTTCATGTCGAGGCCATCCAGCGTGTTCTTTAACATGCACAGGTTATGGCTCTCCCACACACAGGGCCACAGCATAAAGTGCCATCTGACGGACGACAGCCTTTACAAGCCCATCAGTGTCCCCTACTGACCGTGGGCAGGGATGGGAAATTTTGCAGACATAAATCTCAACGCTGACCCAGCTGAGATTCGAACTTGGGAACTACAGATAACAAGCCTGGTGGGGTACTGAGCCACCCCCGCCACGCAACCCCAAAGGAAGAGAGCACATATTACAGTATGGTTAATGTGTCACCTGCAGACACCAGTGAGCAAATACTTAGGTGATTTTAAAGGAAAATTGTTGAGCATATATGGGAGTGGACAACTGAATGCTATAGGTTGCTTTCATCAACAATCTTAATTCAAATCCTTACAATGCCAAGCCTGAAAAACCGAATTGTACTGTGGTCATTTTTTTCAAAAACTGTGTTCAATAAAAGAAAAAAGTTACCCTCAGAACTTTTTCTGCCAAATAACTAGTAAAAGGAATGATGGGCCATATGCCCAATTAATCAGCATTTAATTAAAAATTTTCTGAAAATAAAATATTTAGCAAAACAAAAATGACTAGTTTCCTTTTAATAGGGTTTTTATAAAGGCATGTAGTAAAAAAATGCAGAAATATTTGACTAGCATTGAAGCAAAAGAATAATTTGGAACCTTTTTAATTTTAGATGCTTTACACTTCTTATTTGCTGCAATGGGGATCAGTTATACTGTAAATAGCTGAAAACTGTTTCCAACACATTGGATTATGTTGGCACAAACTTCTGCTACACATGAATAAACAGTTGCAACACCAATTATATCAGAATATTAATTTATTAAATGTGTTTTTGGAAATATTTTCCAACAGATTTAGCCATACTGAATTTTTCAGATGTCACTAAGAATGATAACATTAAAGTTGATAATAAAGTATCAATTGCATCAATTTTGACAGACAATTTGGACAGGTGTAATTAAGTAGAACTAACATCATAGAATCAGTCAGATCAGAGAAGCCCACAGAAGTTATGATATAACGATGAATTGATGCCACCACTAACTGCAGCCAATATCCACAGAGCAATAATTTGCAGTTTTTTTAGAAACTCAATTGAAAGGAGAAAGCAGGCACAACACCTTTGGACCAAATAAGAATTTCTTCAACAGGAAATTACCTGACTTAGTGCAGAAAAAAAAATGCTAATTTTATCAATTTTTTTTGCACAGTGAATAAATAATAAGTAAAAAAAGAACACTGCTGGTCATTTTCGTTTAAAAATTATTATTTTCTTGTTTTAGTAAATTCTGCTCAAAGTTGAAATTTAGTTCCAATTAAAAAATATTGCAAAACTAATGATTTACTGTAATTGATTAACTAGTTCCATTGTCAATTAAAATTCAGAGTGAAAGTTAAAAAAAACATTATATAGTAAAGCTGTGAATAAGGTTAGGAGTCAATGCAATGTATTCATCAATATACTATTAATGCAAAAGTCCTAACATAAAATGCATTTACACTTGTCACCTGACTTCATATTAACCATTTTTAACTGTATTTCCAATTTAAATATTCTTTCCCAATGCCTTTTCTTTAAGTATGTACCATGACATACTTCTGTCCAGTAGGAGTATGTCGTGATAGGTAGTATCAGATGGTACTATACTTCGGTAATTATACCAGATTTTTTTTTCTGCTGAAAAACCACTTGAAAATTAATTACACCACTGGCAGAGTTGACAGACATTTTACAGGGCATAGAGACTAAACACTTTAAAGGTTAATAACTTTTTAAGAAAAAAAAAAATTGAAAACAAAAAGAAAATAAAGGATTTTTTTAAAAATGATATGTAAATGTTGAAATTAGGGGTTGTTTTCTTATATAGACCACATTCTAGCAAAAGAAGCTTGGTATCCTTTTGAAATACAATATGCTAGAATACAAATCATTTCTTCTCAATTGTATAGTGCACTGAGTGCATGATAACAGTGAATGTCAGTTTATTTTGTTGAGCACAAAGCCTAATAAGAGCTCATAATGATGCATGCTAATGCAGCCGTTAATTCAATTTAGCATTTTTTTTTTCATCAGAAGACCAGATTTCAACAGGTATTTAAAAAAGGAAAGGCCATAATTATACTTATAGGAGAATAAATGGTAATATTTTAGAGCAGAGTTTTTGCTAATACTATGTTTTAAATAATAAAAATAAATAAATATCCCCTCAAGCTGCTGCTTGCCACAGAGGTCTGACAGGAGCCTGTCAGTTAATATGCCAAAGTAGAAGGTCTGAGAGGATGGCAGGACCTCAGCAGAAAAACAACACATACATCCATGCCTTACCAGGGGGGCTCTACCCAGGTCCCTTAGATCAGTAGCCAAGCGCACTAACCACTCGGCCATGGGATGGCTAAAAAAATTCATTTCATATATGTAATTTAAATAATACTGTGAAGGAATTGCTGAAAATAAAACAAAAGTTACACTACCTAGAATCTTCCGAACTGTAATTGTAACACTTTAACACCCATAACTGCCAAAATTTGAAATCGACTGGTCCAAATAGTGCTTCAAAAAATTCTGTGTTTACTGTCCTCAATTTCTTTTTGGAGATTTCTTGGGTGTTAACATGTTAAGTAGCATTTTCCAGGGAAGACAATGAAAAATTTGGCATAATGGCAAGCGACATATTTTGCTATAATGTAAGACACTATATAATGCAATCAATTGTAACGTTTTCAGTATTGTTAGAGATGTTATTTAAATTGCTTTTATTATTTGAAACATTTGTAAAATTGAGATTTTTTGAATGGAAAAATAAAATATTTTCCTGAACACATACCAAATGTTCACAGAACACTGGCTGAAAAAGACAAGGGATCTTTAATCTCGGGGATGTGTATCGGAATATCATAACATCAGTCTAATATCGACCAGTTCAGTGAGTAAGGAAATGAATTCATGTACGAGATTTATAACATCCAGAAGTTGTCAAGGAAATAGATAACAATTCTCCTAATGACTGATATACAGCTATTGCAGTGAGTATTACAATGACCGATAGTTATATCAAGTTCATTAAACAACTGGGCAAGAATACATAGTGCATTACAAATTACTATAATCTGTCGTGACAAAAATGGTCCTAATATTTCTGCTGGTAGTTTGGTTTTGGGTTTTATGGCGATTGGGTGACTAGGCCATAATGCACCAAACAAAAGACAATATAAAAGATAAAAGATGTATAAACCCGCAACCAAGGTTAAAATATTAACACTACACAGTAAAATGGTAAACCAACAAAGAACAAACGTATAAATAACAAGAAAAATACAAAGTAAAATAATCCCAGCTACAGACTGGGTAATACGATGCATAAAGATAGGGTAAAAATCAGAATCTATTAAAATAAACGTTTTAAAAAGGAAAAAACAGGCACTAAAATGCAATGATCAGATAAAAGATGTCCTAGTGTAAGAGGCTTGGACATAAAATTCTGAAAGCTAAAATATATACGACATTCGATATTGAAATATGAACATTCAATTAAAATATGTTTGATAGTTAAAATGGTGTCACAAAACTCACACTTAGGTTCGTCATCCGCCCGTAGTTGAAACGAATAACCTAAGCAGAGCCGAGCAAGTACAACTTCCTCCTTGCGATTCCTGTGGTAACATGACTGCCATGGTTTGATGATAGGTTTGATCTCAAAGTTTGTTCATAAGCTGTTCTGACCAAGATCTCTGCTACTGTGTCTGGAGCTTGATGGTAAAACACTGCCAGAAATCCAGATATGGAACTGGCAATGGAAAGCCGGACAAAGGCGTGGCTGACTTGGCAGAAGCATCTACCAAGTCATTGCCTTAATTGATACAAACGTGACCAAGCACCCAATAGAAATGGATGGTGGTTGTGGCTGCCAGATCTTAGAAAGAACTGGGTGAGGGCGATGCATCATCGAGATCAAAGCCTGTAGTGAGCTAAGCGAGTCGGTGTAAAGCACACACATTGATGACGATGCTTAGCTGCCATGTGGTCCAAGGCGAGGCTGATGGCATGCAACTCTACAGTGAAGATGGAACACTGCAGTGGGATCTGGTCAGCAATGATTACATCACAGCAGACCATGGCTGATCCCACTGATGGGCGGGACTTAGAGCCATCTGTGAAGATAGGCAAGAAGTTTTGGTACTCAGCACGATGGCTGGCAAAGAGTTGTCAGTACACACAGTCCAGTGTAAAGGCCTTCCCCATCCTGCACAGAGAAAAATCACAGGAAGGGGAAACAGCGAGTCACGGTGGGATAGGTAGCCTCAGACTAGCAAACCAAAAGGATGAATGGCAGTCGACCAATTAGTGTAAAGAATTTTCCACTTTGGACTGAAAACGCAGTCCCAAGTGGGATGGCCAGGCAGCGATTGCAATTTAGATGCGTATTGTAGGGACAACTGCTGATGGCGATGAGATAAAGATGGTTCGTCGGTCTCAACATAAAGACTCTGGAATGGTGAGGTGCAAAAAAGCTCCCGTGCAAACACGGAGGGCCTAATGATGGAGGGGGTCCAGCACCTTCACCACCGAATCCTGGGCAGAGTCATACACCTGGGATCTGTAGTCCAGTTTTGACCAGACAAGTGCATGCTGTGAATGGTCTGTTGTAAGACTCCAGGTCATTTGAAGTGAAGGACAGCGGAGAACATTCTGCCCTGTTCTTCTGGGCCAGAAACTCGGGGAGTAAGAAGAGATGGAGGAGAATGACACTCCCAGAGTGTCAGCAATTGCTTATCCATTGTGCTCCAGGATCAATAACGAGCGAGACGTGTAGTTCCCACCCATCTTCCGGATTTTATTCCACACAACTAGTCGTGCAGGTGATAGAAGACATATATATTTGATCCAAGGTTCCTTCTGGCTCTGGCGCTGGACAAAACGAGCTTTCACCCTGGCGCATTTGAATGCTTCAAGGTTGGTGGATGTCAGATATCTCCGAAACACCCCCCAAACCTTGTTCTGAGCCTTTAAGAGGTGTGGTGCAATCTGGATTCCACTACAGTTTTGGAGAAAACGAGGAAACCATGTCGAAATTTGAGGAATTGTTGACGCAGCTGCATCTACGATACAGTCTGTTATCTCTGCTACTGCCACATTGATGGGCTCCTGGCTCACAGAGTGGTCATCGAGCTCAGATAGTAGCTCGAAGCCACTCCAATCAGCCTGATCAAGCCTCCACTGTGAGACTCGTGAAGGGCTGCAAGGCCCCTCATGGGAGATGGTGCACACCACAGGGAGGTGATCACTACCATAAGGGATGTCCTTGACCTCCCATATAAAGAGTGGAAGGATTGAGGAGGAGCAGATGGTGAGATCAATGGCACTGAAAGTGCAGGTTGGGGAGTGAAAGTAAGTACTGACACTGGTGTTTAATAGGGAGAGAGGCAGGATCCAGGAGCCACAGCTCCAGGACCCAGCCTTTCCCACTGGTGTCCCATAGTGGACTATGTCCATTGAAGTCCCCTATGATGAGGAAGAGGGACGGCAGCTGCGAGACAAGGTCATCAAGGTCTTCCTGGAAGACAATGCTTCCTGGTGGAAGATATACCAAGCAGTCAGTCAGGGAGAACCTCACAAAGAGGCCGAAAGCAGAGGCACCGAAATCTGCTGCCTAGCCCTGCGATGACAGATTTCTAAGTTAGTGGTGAGGGGTACCATCTGGAATGGAGAATGGTTGTACACAAGAATGGCGACCCTCCCTTGATGAAAGAAGGCTGGCGTGTTAAATGTCACAATCAGTACCTGGGTGGGTACCAATTTCCCATCATGGCATGTCAAAACCCGATGGAACACTGTTAATCCTTGAGGCATTAGCTCTGAGAGGATTTCCTCCTCAGTGACTTTGAGGAGGCCCCACTCAGTGATCACACCCCGAGAGGAATTCAGTTTTGTAGGGAGTGACCGTGACAGCCCACCCCACCAATCTGACTTTCAGGAGTAGTTCCGAGTGTTTGGGACAAGCAGTCTCAACCTGCAAGCCACCAGAAGAATTTTGGCTCTCCCGCAAGAACTTTCAAACCTTTGTTCACAAAAAATGGGGACATGTCCCCAAGTACCTGATCACCCGTGGAGTGGATGATCAGGAATCTCGGGAACGAAGACAGACAAAGACGACGACGGCAAAGATAACAGAGACAATGAAGAAGTTGGGAGCTCATGTCGAGCCCTCTTGTTGGCATTGATTGTATCAATTTCTTCATCAACTCTCATATTTGGTTTTGGGTGGTTCAGTGCCCACTGTCCCGACCCTCCATGGAGCCTAACAAGGGGATACCCAATCGGGCGCCAGGGCTACACAGGCACTATACCCACACAGACAGTGAGCCAAGCCCTCACAAATAAAAGGAAAATGAAAAGAGATGTGTACAAAAAAAAATCTTTCTTCACAAAAGGAACTAAGCGAAAAATAATCAAATTGTGATCAACCAAACTGGCCTCAAACAGAAAGAATAACTACAAGAGGAAAATAAGTTGTGAGGAAACTCTGAAACCTGTACCGGATGTGGGCAAGGTTACTCACCGCTCTGCATAGTTGACACTAGCAGGACCTGCCCCCACCAGTCGATTGCACCTGGGGGACACCCCATGAGCTCCCATTAACCGAAAGCAGAGGCACCAAAATCTGCTGCCTAGCCCTGCGATGACAGGTTCCCCATTGGCAAGACAACCAAAGGGGACCCTGCCAGTCATGAGCTGAGGGGAGAAGACAGGGACCCCCGAGCAACTACCAGTCTGTGATTGCCAGGGACATGGGTCTCCGTGCACGGCTAACATGCGGACAAGTGTTCAGGACCCTGTGAAGGTACCCGAGCCAGCGGAACCTTCACAGGGTGGTCCTCTCACTGCTTACAGGAGCTCACACTGAGGGGCAATACCTCTGCTAATTTTCAACTAACAACCAAAGACAGAACAAGATATGACACCTAACTGCAAGCTGTACCTGTGCCAGCGGACATTGATCAAAGTTCGCCAGTACTGGTAAATATTGTTCCTCATTTTACTTGAGCACCTTTACAGGATAAAGGATAGTTTAATGAGTGCACCAATGGATGGTACAAAAAGAGAATATTGTAGAGATGAATAGCAGCCATGATGCATTAAGCTGATACAATACTACACAATATATGTTGAGCACACCTCTGGACTTACGTTTAAATGTTAATGTACAGCTATTAATCATGGTTATTAAATTCTATCAAATTAGCTGTTAGTTTTAATTTATAGACTTATGGTATGATCATTTTTGTATAAGCAGTATTAAAATCTTTCATTTTTTACGAAGCATAATGTATAAAGAATATAATTTTTTTTTGTCACAGATATGACAAAAGCAAAGACATTGCAGAATGCTGAACAGTTTTCAGAAATGTTACCTAATATTTGTTATAACTTCATTTGAATGAACTATAACAACTGCTTATTCAGCTATATGAGAACATTAAAAAATGTTATGGCAAAGGCATCACTCTAATGCTAGAGTTCTTTTGCATTTCACAGGAGCAGAGCTCTGCTCACAACAAGCATAAAGAAGCTTGAAATGTTGAGACCTTTTTTTTTACCTTTCAAACAATTATTTGCCTTAGAGGTATTTTATGAATATAATGATGTCCACATAGAAGAGTTACATTGATCAAGTTCAGTTTGAAAAGTCTGTTCAATATAACGATTAATGTCTTCTGGTCCTATTAGCATATAAGTTATATATGTCTGTGAAGGAGAGACCTCAACAGAAAGAAGACAACACAAGAACCAGCCATGCTGTATCTGGGACTCAAAACCAGGTCCTTTGAGCAGTAACCAAGCATGCTAAACCATTTAGCCATTAGGACCTTTACTATAATATTGCAGCATTATTAACCCTTACAGTGTTGGGTTTCTGAAACTGAGCTCACTGTGGTTGCTGGATTTAAAGTGTTTTCAGAAAATAAAATAAACTTTAGAAATTAAATACAGTAAAATTTTATAGCAAAATTTTACTATTTTTTCCAATTTAACTTTTATAAAATTAAACTTTCCCTCCATTTTTCCTAAATTATTTCATTATTCTAATACACTGAGAGGCCAAAAGTCATGGGATACGTGCCTTATAGCAGGTTGGTCCTCCTCGAGCAATGCAGCCATACATCGAGGCATGGAGTCAACGAGTTGCTGGTACCTTTCTGCAGGGATGGCAGCCCACATATCCTGCAGTGTAGACCATAATTGTGTTGCATTGGATGGTGCTCAATTCATGGATTGTAGGCTTGTTTCCATTGTGTCACACAGATGCTCCAAGGTGTTCATATCGGGGGACCATGGGTGCCAATTCAGGGTAGTAAAATCCATGGAGTGCTCCTTGATCCACCTCCTAGCAACCAAAGACTGGTGACACGTTGCATTATCTTGTTGGAATACCCCTTCACCATTAGGGTGCTCAAGAGTCATGAAGGGGTGCAGGTGATCTGCGAGAATATCCACATATCTCATACCTGCCAGCGACTGTTCCAAACAGACAAGAAAGAGCAATGTAGACCACATGAACAAGCCTCACACCATCACAGAGCTGCATCCAACATGAACAGTTCCTTGCAGATAGGAAGGGTCCATGGCTTTACGGGGGCCTATGCCACACTCTAACGCGCCCATCAGCACGAAACAACTGAAATCTAGATTCACCAGACCATGCTACCCAACGCCACTGTTCTACTGTTGAATTTCGATGTCTTTGGGCCCATTCCAGTCATTGAACTCTGTGATGACATGTAAGCAATGGGACATGAGTGGGTCTTTGACAACCAAATCCATCCGATCCAAATCCAATGGAGTGCAAGTAGCGATGGACAGTCCTTTCAGAAATGTTTTGTGTTTGGCCTGCATTCAAATTGGCAGTGATTTTATGTACTGTAGTCCGTCTGTTGGTCGTTACTATTTGTGACAGCTGACGCGAGTTCCATTCATCAATTGCGTGTGGCTTCAGTTCACTGGTTTACGTGTGTGGAAATGCCATCAATAGACTTGGGAAAACCTAATTCCTGCACATCTCCAATATTGCATGACCCATCCTTCTGGAATCAATGATCAAGCTATGTTCAAAGTCAGACAACTCATGAGGTGCACCATGCTGAATTAACAACTACTCTGAAATGAATGCTGGGTTTGCAGGCTACTGCAGTGCCATTCTGCAGTTGACATCCAATGCATTGGTTACAAGTATAGTGCACTAGTTCTACTTTAACTGATATTTCCATGACTTTTAACCTCTCAGTATATAAACAGTTCACAATATTCCTGTTGATGCTTAAATCTTTTATTCATTTTTTTCTAATTTTTTTTAGTCACTTATGCATATAATGCATATGCAATAACTTAACAATCGGCAAACTCTAAACCTAAGAAAAGCAATGTCATAAAAATATTTTGCTTTATAAATAAGTTATTTTTAATAAAGATTAAAAAATATATCAATGTGATAAAGAACCATGAAAAAATATTTCAATAAAAATATTTGAAAGCATTTAGTTTAACTGATGCAATGGAATTGATAATGAATCTGCATAACTGCTATGGAAAAGTTTAATTTTAGAATTGCAGCAGAAAATCTGGTTAAAAATCATAATTTCCTAACCTTAACTAGTTTATGTGGTTGAAATGTAATTAAAAGTATTGCTGAAATAACTCCTACCTTTTAAAAATTACACTGTCAGGTTAATTGCTTAATCCTATGGTTCTCCCAATATCCACCATTAGAGATCACTAACAGTTTCATTTTCAATCGCTTCAAATTATTTCTTGTCTACATACATTTGAGAACCAATAAATAATTTTAGAAGCATTGGAGTAAAAAAAAAGTCCTTAAAATCAGAGTCTGCAAAAATGTTGATTAAAGTCAATGTCCATAGTTCCTGGATGACGCAATTTCCAGTAGTAACAAAAAATCTTTATGTTAAAAGTTAGAAAGCATTACAACTCTGTTAGAGTGGGAACTAGGCCAAAAGACCGGACATCACAATGGATCAATAATCTGTGTAAAGGACAGCAAAATTAAAGCAAAAATTGGTGCTATTTGTTGCTATTTTACAGTGACTGAACATGTGCATATATTCGCTTCAGGCTCAAATAATTTATTTCAAACTTTAAAATAATTTTTTCAACGGAATGAACAGGTAAAAAACACGTATCATACAATTTAATATTTGATTTGAAACAGTTTAAAAAAAACTACCACTTCTATTCAGAATTTTTTTACAACCTTGTATTGTGGCACTGAAGTTTACTTCTCAGGTCACTAGAATTCAAAAGATAACATTGATTAATACTGTTCCAATATGGAAAGGGTTAATAAGCAAAAGGTATAGCTCTCCTGTACATAGAGCCACAGACTATTAGTGTCCAAAACAATGTGCAGTAGCTACTGTCACCACCTTTCTCACTGAGGGTACAGTAAGGTTAGTGAAGATAATCTCAACACAAGTACAGTTGAGACTTGAATGGAAAATAATTACAAGCTAGTATGCTACTGAGCCAATCCTCATACTATAGCTGTCCTAAATGGTAAAAATATTAATTTCATTCAGATTATTGTTATTTTATACCATAATGTACTTTACTACATATCACTTGTAACATTTCTGTAAAGAATATATGCTTAGATTTACTGTTATATATTTCTGCTTCCAAAAAAAAAAAAAGTGTTCCATACATATGTGATTTTCTCGTGCTGTCCTAACACTAAAAAAACTTAAATCTGTTAACAAGATTCTACCCACTTGCCACACAAATCTTTCCACTCATCCCACAGGAGAGGGCAACTGTTTTTGTGATCCTTATGCAGTAATTGCATAGGACTACTGTCACTGGCACCAGATGAGTAATTCTTTGGTTTTGAAACAGGGTTATGGTGAGAGCAGAAGTATTTATTACTTTCGGGTTCCCAAGACATAGATAGAATGACAGAAATTCCCTAACAATCTTTCCAGTTACTAAAAAATGCTTAGCACCTGAATTACAGCAAGTTTCATTCCAGTTATACAATTCGAGTATATCACAAAGCCCAGTCTGAATGGTTTTGGACAGGCTTTTTAATACACTTCTTTGAACTACAGAATAAAGCTATGACCATTCTTCTCACAGTGAGTATCTGTTACCTGGCATATATGTTTTCAATTGTTTTTAATGTGGGAAAATTGCTAGAACCCTATGAGGGTAAAAAGTATGCACAGAATGCAACATTAGGAAAAGCAATAGACTAGTAAGAGCACACACATCTTCCTATGCCATTCTGCAGTTCACAAATAATCTTTCTAAATGTCTATACTATTCAAAATGTAAGCCAAGAATAAAACATGTCATAGGAAAAATATTACTTCCTCTCAGTGACATACCCAAACAGGTGGAGGTTATACCTGCCCCCAACTCCTTTGAAGGATTCAATAACATTTTCTACGGAAGTATAAGCAAATCAGAGACTGGTACATCAACCCCACATCTCCCAAATGAAATTTTTAGGTAAACCACTGCTTCTTCCAATACTCTGACTAAACACTGTCTTGAATCTTTTAGTCTTATCCAAACCTATGACAAAAATCACAAAACTAGAAAACTTTTCCTGCCCCTGACAAAGTCACAAAATTAACTATGAACTTTAGCAGTCACTATACAATGTTGATAGTGCCTTGTGAATATCAGAACTTTTATAGCAGCCACTATACAGTGTTGATAGTATCCTGTGCATATTAACCACCATATATTTAAACAAGCTCCAATTGACAATAAGGAATAAAGAGATAAAAAAAGCACTCACTGCACAAAGCAACTGTTTAGTTAACTTACATAATGATTCCTCAATTCACATATAATCAAACGCATACTAAGGAATTCCTTCTCATCCAACTCTTGCACGGTTCGACGAAAATCATCCTTTTAAAACACAATTGCATTAGCACATATATATTTAGTAATAAATATTTGACAATCACAAATAGCAGTACGTATCCAAACTAATACAAACATCATAATTAGATAATGGGTTACAGAACTATAAAATGGTTACTTAATATAATAATTGGTTAGTGTAATATGCACAAATTATACAATATATCAGAAAAATATTACATATCTCTACATAAGTTTATATACTGGTGATATAGCAGATCAGTCAGCCATACCATTACAGTTTCATTCTCAGAAAAAGTTAGATGAATGAGACCTTATTCCTATACTGGTCTTTAACAATTTACACCCATCCCTCAATCCTCAATTTATGCCAATCAACAGTCAAATGCCTTTTCGAATCTATAAAGCTAGTAACAATAGGTTTCTGAAACTCCAAGCATTTCTCAACAATCTGCCCAAGTGAAAATATTTGATCTAAACATCCTCTACCACTTCTGAATCCACACTGTTCATCAACCTCGTTTTTAATTCTATTAAACATAATCTTCAAAGAAAGATTTACCTGGAACAAAAAATAGATGTATTCTCCTATACTTATCACAACTGCAATCACCTTTTTTAAAAATAGGGATAACAGCTCTCATTATAATCCTTGGAAACAAGACCTTTATCATAAAAAAATTCCAAAATTTCAGTCAGCCATGTGACAACACAAATGCCCCAAGCATTTCAGTATTTTCGCATACCCCTGGGCATTTATGCAATTCTAATTTAGAGATAGCCAAAGTAGCTTCATTGGTTAGTTATTTGGGATTAAATGGTGCAAGGGCAACCTGAGGCCAGTCTGCACAAGGTAAAAGATAAAAGTCATGAATCCTCTCAACCAAAAGTTAAAAACAGTAGTAATGCAAAAAGGTATAAGAGCAACACAAAACAAATGCACAAACAACAAGTAGAAAAAGAACAAAGATAGAGAAAAATAAAATCAACCAGGTGTAAAAGACCTAGGTCAGCTAAAACGAAAAAATGTGGCAAAGCCATAATATCACATATGGTTAAAATACCCCTGTAAATCATAAAAAGTCAAACATAGGTGTTAGAAATGAATTGTTAGATAAAAGATGGCCGAGTGCAAGGGCACAGCCATAAAATCATGATGCTCAAGATTAAAAGCAGTACAATCAGTTAAAATATGTTTAATTGTTAAAATGGTATTACGAAACTCACACTTGGATTCATCATCCACCCAAAGAAATGAATAAGTGATAAACAAATGACCTAAGTGGAGCTGAGCAAATACATTTCCTCCTTGTGATTCCTGTAAAGACAAGATTGCCATGGTTTGAAAATAGGATTGATCTTGAAAAGCCTGTTCGGACCAAGATTTCTGCTACTGTGTTCAGAGCTCGGTGGAGAAATCTTATCTGAAGTCCACATATGGAACTGGCAGTGGAGAGTCAGACAGGGCATGGCTCACTTGGCAGCAGCATCTGCCAAGTCAATGTACCTGATCCTGATGTGACCAGGCATCCAACAGAACAGAATCATCATGGTGGCTGCCAGATGATGAAGCTGCTGAATGGATCTTAGAGAGAACAGGGTGAGGGCAATGCCTCACAGAGATCTAAGCCTGTAGCAAACTATGCGAGTCTGTATAGAGGACACACCAACGATGATGCTTAGCCACTATGGGGTCCAAGGCAATGCTGATCGCATGTAACTCTGCAGTGAAGATGGAAAACTGCTGTGGGATCTGGCCTGCAATGATTACATCACAGCAGATCATGGTTTATCCCACTGACATGTCGGACTTCAAGTCATCTGTGAAGACAGGAAATCCGGGTGTGCAGCACTATGGCTGGCAAAGAGCTGCTGAAACACAGTCAGGTGTAAAGGCCTTCCCCATCCTGCATAGAAAAAAGTTGCAGGAAGGGGAAACCAGTGAGCCATGGTGGTAGTGGCTCAGCTGTCGACTGCGAGATGCTATTGAGACTGGTGTTAATGTCATTCATGTAACTATGGACATGCAAACCAAAAAGTTGAATGGCAATCAGCCAATTCTGGTGTAACATTTCCCACTAAGGACTGAAAATGCATTCCTAAGTGGAATGACCTGGCAGGGATTGCAATTTTGCTGTATACTGTAGGACCAAAGTAGCTTTTGAATGTACATATATCTTCCTTAGAAACATTGGGAGTAGAACTATTATTTTAAAAACTTAATCACTATCTGAGCTGTTTTATTATTGCTTTAGTAAATCAAAATAGCATTTCGATCAGTGAATACAGGATAGTAGGCTGTTAGTCACTTCTTGTAGTAATATGTGAAGTAAGTCCTTTCCTGTTGAATGGATCACAGAATGAAATGCTCAGTCCACCTAGCCATGACAGAATCCTCAACAGCCTTACCATATTTATCCCTCAATATCTGTATGCCATCCTGTTTCTTCCTACGCAAAAACAAATTATCTGGTACAAATCCCTGTTATTGTACTGTTTAGCTGCCTCCTGCTTTGTCAACCAAGTTATCCAGCCTTATTCTTATCAGCTCTTAACTGATTAACTGATCCCCGATTCTTATCAGCTCTTAACTGATCTTTACACGCTCTTTGTAATGCCATCCGTTACAACTGGTAGGGTGTTGATTCAAATTATTCCTTAAATTTCTTTTAGAAATATGCTCCATAAACTTAATTCTTCAAATAACTGTCTCCTCTGTTCTTTTCTTTTAATCTAAAATAGTATGGTTAATTTTAAGCCTGTTTAAACTGATCCTATTTTTTCTAAACTTTGGCAAGCAAACCAATATTGTCATAATGACAAATAACCTATCATGGTATGCTTTGAAAATATATCTTTTAGAGCTTCAGTGTTAAAAGTAATTCTTTTAACTGTAGCACATTTTACAGGACCACCATCAGACCTAATTTCACTTCCCCTAAATGATCTGGTATTCATAACTGAACTAGCCCACTTGCTGTAAATATATAATTGATCATATTCCTATGCAATATATCAGGTGAAACCCAGTGCATTTATAAATATCAGTGTTTTTAGTAAGCATCAGTCATTCTCAAACCATTAAGTTCACTTGCCTGTGGGAAGACATTCTCCATTGTAACTACCAAAGGAACTTACAACCCATGCCCAAAGATCAGAATCAATGCCAACTTGAGCACTGAAGTCACCTAGCACAAGAGAAATATATTTCTTCACAGTTTTCAAAATATCCTGAGTTGTCTGTAAAAACCTATCTTTCTCATCCTCATCAGAGTCCTTTGTGGGGGCATAACAGCAGTTAACATTCAAGTTTTTAATATTAGTTTTAAATTTAGCTGTAAGAAATCTTTCACTAATGCAGTCATACCCTAGTAGAACATCACTGGTGTGTATGCTGAGAAGCATACATACCAGTGGCATTATATAATTTTAAGTATCTGACCTTCACCTGTCCATCTGGTCTCTTGCAAACTCAGAATACCTAAGTTATAACACTGGAAATCCTGTTTGAGGATGTCAACAGAATACTATGCAACATCATCACATTCCAGGAACCTGCAGAAAGAAAATGATTAGGATTTTTTAAAGAAACTAGGATTACAGAGAGAGAGGTAGGGCCAACAATATTGAACAGCCCCCTAATTGCAGGCAGGGCAAATACTTGTTTCCCCACCACTAAAGGCTAAAGCTACCATGCTGGTAGGAACTTTAGGCACCACCTTTACAAGTGAACCTTTTCAAGGATGAGAATCTAGATAGAAACTGACCTGCCTGATACATATTACTCCAGGGTAGGATTGGTGATGCCCACTAGCAAAAGGGTTCAGGTACCTGTGATGGTCTCTTTTCAGGATTATCCATCAGCTACTATAAGGTATTCTGTGCTGCTACTCACTTAGGACTGGCAACCCATAAGCAAACAGAAAACACAATGGCAGATTTTCTCTTAACAAAAGCTTGCCATTGCAGTGCCCAGAATCAATAATCAAACTCAATGCTATAAGCTAGTCCAGTGGGTTTAAACGGTCCGCAACAGGTCACTGAGGAACAAGCTCAACAGGACAGGAAAAAGAACACGTGGCAATAGATGACCAGATTAATAGGCCACACTGATCTAGCAGCCTTCCCTTTCCATCCCCTTTCAGAAGAAAATCTCTCTTTTTAAAGATACAAATGGCCTGCACTACAAGAAGGTGGGGTCAGAGTTTAGATCAGGCGTCGGCAATCTATGACCTGCGGGTCACCAAGTGACCCATTTGATAATTTCAAGTGACCCACTTGAGTTCCGCAAATAAAGTATAATATATAAAAATAAATTATAAAACATACACATGAAACAAACACTTTGAGAAAGTATAAATAATAAGATTAACATTTTGGTTTGATTACAAAGTTGCAGAAATGAACATAGGCGGAATACAGCGACATTGTCCGAACGAATCTCATCTGTTTATTCACGTTAAAGACGAAGTAGATGTAAACAAGAGTAGATGTGTGATCAGGGCTCCTATTGGTCGGCTGGGCTCTCTGACTGCATGCCACCTACAGCCGACCAATAGGAGCCCTGCCCACCTACTGATCATGCATCTACTCTTGTCTACGTTTACTTTGTCTTTAACGTGAATAAACAGTAGTTCAGAAGCGCGAGAACAGTTACCTAAGCGAAATAATTATTAGTTTTATTACCATGGACAAACAAAAAGCAAAAAAGAGATTATTTCAAGATGTGTGGACTGAAAAGTATGGATGTATGGAAAATGGTGACAAATTGATATGTACTTTATATACAGATATAATTACCGCCAGGACACAAATTGAGCGACACTTTTCTTCAAAACATAAAGATGTGAGTGAAGCATTGCACTCGATGAAAGTACCGATGTAAATAGTATAGTTAGGCTGGCAATTATTATTAGATTTGCATCAATAAATAGTTCGAACGTCAATGAAGAACTATGCGTTCTTGCTTCAATGAATGAAACGACCAAAGGATTTGATATCTTCCGCCAAGTACAAGAGTTCACAAATTTCAAAAATGGGAAAATATTGAATTTAAAAAGTAAATTGTTTTCCATAACAACTGATGGTGCTCCAGCTATGAGAGGAAAAAATGTTGAATTTGTGAAACTAATGGATAATGAACTTGGCCGCCCACTTTTATCGTTCCATTGTATCATACATGAAGAAAATTTATTTGCAAAGGCATCTATGCAACAACTTAAGGATGTAATGGAAAAGGTTGTTAAGATCCTAAACATAATAGTAGCACGATCTGCATTAACATACAGGCGCTTCAAAGCTTTTTTGGAGGAAATTGAATTGAAATACGGAGATTTACTGTTACATGCTGAAGTACGATGGTTAAGTCGAGGCAAAGTTCTTAATAGATTTGTAGAGTGCTTTGATGATATACAAATATTTCTTTACGAAATCGGTGAAAATGATCGAGCTCAATGATAAACAATGGTTTTTAAGACTTTTGTTCTTAAGAGACATAATGAACCATTATAATGATTTCAACGTACGACTCCAAGGAAATAACCACACAATTTTGAAAATGTACGAGGAATGGAAGAGTTTTTGTTCGAAATTAATATTATTTGAAACTGACATAAAAACTAAAATATTTCTTTTCTTTCCCTTACTAAAAAGCTAACATGAGAAAGAAAATATCGATGAAAGCAATCTAACTATGTTCGAAAGTTGTATTTTGAAGATTAAAAGTGAATTTGAAAGTAGATTTCAAAGTTTTAAGAAGCACGGCGAAATGTTTACATTTATAATAAAGCACGAGAAATATGGGAAAATATTTTAGATTTGCAGTATTTTGAATATTTTAAAATTGACAATTTAAGTTTAGAAATTATTGATTTTAAAAGTTCAACGTTGTGGACGGACAAATTCAAGACATTGCGGAAAGATTTAGAAAACACGGAAGATAATCATCTTCTCACGATATCGTGTTGGGCATCACGTCTTACGAAGTTTTCATCTTTGAAAAAAAATGGCTTTGCCATTTTATCCGCGTTCGGTTCTACTTATAAATGTGAACAAATATTTTCACACATGAAATTTATTTTAAGTAAGAATAGGAGCAGATTAACTACAGAAAATTCAGACGCTTGTATTCGTCTTAAAGTGACTAAGTATAAACAAGACTTGACTAAATTGACATCACAAATTCAGCATCAGGATTGGATTGTTTTACCTCTGAGCGGCACTTTTTTGCACACCATGGGCTAAATGGCCAGGCCACAAGGACCCCGAAGGCTCAGAGAAGGTTGGGGGAGGGGACCCACTGGAACAGCTGTTGGGAGACAGATGGTAGCCTCCCGTCAAGGCCATCCAGCGTGTTCTTTAACGTGCACAGGGTATGGCTCTCCCGCACACGGGGCCACGGCTTAACGTCCCATCCGACGGACGGCGGCCTTTTCAAGCCCATCGGTGTCCCCTACTGACCGTGGGCAAGGCGGGGAAATTTTGCGGAGATAAACCTCAACGCTGACCCAGCTGGGACTCGAACCTGGGAACTACAGATTACGAGCCTGGCGCGCTACCGACTGAGCCACCCCCGCCCCAATTCAGCATCAGGGGAGCCATTGATAACGAAGAGAACGCTTATAAATAAAGCTCATAAATTATTAGTGAACTAAAACTTGACAATTATATTTGTTTTTATAATAATTAGAATTAGAATTTTTTTTATGTTTTGAGTTTAAAAGCATATTGTAATAGTTTTCTCAATAAAATTTATCTTATTATTCACTAACGGACTGTTTTAAAATGAAAATACCCATTGACCCGAACTGTCTTCTTAATAGTCACATTTTGGTTGATTTTGACCCGCAGCCAAAAAAGGTTGCAGACGTCTGGTTTAGATGCTAGACTTGGTTGGTTCTGTGCATCATCATCAAAAGGGATTGGGTACACAGCTCTCCTTCCTGTGTATGTCTAGCTACTATTTACAGACCAATTGGTTTGGATCAAGAAATTCAATAATTAATATTAGTAAATTGAGAATAAATGAAATTTCTAATATGGGTTGTACGACTTTCGAATCATCGTATAATATTAAAAGAATAATTCAACTAAAAACAATACTATTAGTAGTTTATGCTAGTTGTCATGACATTAACATCTAGTTAGGAAAACTAACTGTACCTAACAACACAGTACTCTTGTAAATTTAATTTACAAATTATTTACACAAACAATTTAAAGCTGCATTTTTAGATGAAAAGTATATGAAATGCATTATATAAAAACAATGAAATTGTTATGATTTTTGATTATCATCCATTAAATACTTATGTCTGAAGAAAATAAAAAAGCAAGCTTGTAAAACTGCAACACAGCACATCCAACAAGATGCCATATGTTGGGTGGTGATGTTTTTGAAATTCACACTTTCCAGATGTATCATGGCCTGCAGGGGTAGGAGGAGCAAATTGGTGGTAAAGTTCATGTTGAATCAGAGTAGGTAGGTACAGAGTGCCAACCTCATAGGAATGGTAACTAGTAATAACCAAATATTCCCACAGAAGAGTTTGATTTGGAAACTGTCATGTGACATTTCAAAACAATGTAGGAATGGTTCAAGTTTTGCTTTGGAACTACAATGGAATGTATATATGCCACACAGTGTCATTTTTGAAACATCACATGAATTTTAATGCTGACTGTTTTACAGATATTTTTCTTGTACAAAAAATCATTGCAAGAAGTTCTTTGTATACGAAAACATATGTATAAATTTAGTTAATTATTGTGAAAATTTGTGAAGTAAATGTAAACTGGGGATGGGCGTACAGTATAATCTGTTAGCAGAACAATTCAGGAGAGTTATCTACAGCATTGTAGAAAACACAAGGGGAAGAAAATCTGCAGGTTCATAAAAAAATGTAATGGATTTATGCTGTGCAAGTAGTAGTGCAAAACTACTCTCAAAGTACTAAAACATGGGGTGGACACAATTTCCCTGTCCAGAAGCTGCTGTGGACCAATGGAATATATATTTGCGATCTACATGTTGCAGGCATGTGTAAAAAGATTTAAGCAAAAATAATAATTGAAGTTCCAAAACTCACCACCAGAGAGACAAGAGACTGTTGTAGCATATAATCAGAACAAAAACTGTTATATATGGTGCCCTTCATGGCAACAATGTGCTGAAATCAAAAGATAACATTGTCAGCAGTCAAACACAGCACATCCAACAAGATGCCACATGTTGGGTGGTGATGATTTTCAAATCCTCAAACACCCTAATGTCAGCACAGTAGACCTGGTCCTTCAAATAACTTAAAAGCCAAGGGCTACAGAGGCATTTAAATCTGGGGAACAAAGTGGAAACCACAATTTACCATTCTCTCATTGGTGAAATCTGCATGCAATGAATTGTTCACAAAGTTTGTGATATGCAGAGGAGTTTGATCATTCACAAACACTTGTCAGGAAACATCCACATTTTTGTAGGGATGGAATGACAGTATCATGTAAAAGGGCATAGTAGCATTGACAGAACATGTTACAGGTTATGTCACATAGACCTAAAAATAGTGGGAAATGAAAGATAAATTCAGCCATAAAACTGCACCATATGGTCACTAGGAGAGAACAATGGTCATTCTCAAATTGCATGGGTTGATTTTTGCCCATATCTGACAGCTGTAGGTATTCACTGCTCCATTCAAATGAAAATGAGCCTCATCACATCATAAAGCTGCTCATTCATCATGCATTTTCCACCTCCATTCACTAAATCCTGTAGAAAGGATAGTCAAGTTGCCAGATCACCAGTGAACTGATTATGATGCCCCATCGTTCACTTTTGCTTTACCTTAACCAGTTTTGTTTAATTTACGTTATATTTATCATTTTGGGGATTTTTATTTCCTTTTTGGCATCGCAGCACTCGTTTCCAAGTTTCTAGGAGTTGCGCATGCGCCGCAACTCCGATCTTCCGACTGTACCGTTAAAGCGCGTGCAAAGGACACGCCCCCTCTTGCGTCATAGCTTGCGTCGTTCGTCATAGTATGCAAATGTCTTTCCCGGCATGCGCCGGCTCATTGTCAAAAACTGGTGGCCTGCGAGTCACTAAAGTAGAGTAGTAGAAGGAGCATAAGCACAAGGTGCGTAGCACCAAGCACAGTGCGTGTAGCACAGGAGCTGGAGTTATGTTTTCGTCATTGATGTCTTGGTGAGTTGAATTATTTTGGAAATAAATCTGTTTTGTTATAAACCTTTTGATCTGTACAGTTTTTTCTCTTGAGCAACACGAATTAAGGATTTTTTTATATTTAAATTTACTTGACAATCATTTTGATTCTTACTCATTAACGCTCGCTGGTATTTGAACCCTAAATCAACTTATTATCAACTTATTCTACTTTTGGCAATTTGTTAATTATTGCCTGGCGCCTGTCTAAGCTATCCAGAGCATAAAACTTCAAGTATTTTGCATTTGTTTGGAGCGTTACATGATGCAAACAGTGGATCTTATATGGATAATGGTGAAGTATTATTCTCAATACTATATGCACAGCTGTCATGCAACATGTTGAGCGCTTCTGTGTGTCAACTATTGCATGTAGCATAGTGGATATCTCTTATACACTGTCTGCAGCAATGGGATAACCAATTCTGATACCTAACAAATCTAAAGAAAACAGTAGCACACTGAAACTTTCATCCCAAAAATATTTATTGATCTAAAGAAAATAAATCTGATACCTAACTAATCTAAAGAAAACAATTCTGACACCTAATAAATCTAAAGAAATCAATTCTCCCACTTGAGATATTTGGTTTCCTGAAATTATGTGACATTTGGTTTCCTGGAATTATGGTCATTATTTTTCTGAAGATCTTGGGTGTCTTAGAGCCTTTTTTAATTCTTTTTCCCCTTTGATACTACTTTATTGCTTGTGTTGCAATGCACAGTCTTTCAGGTCCAGAGACATGGTTCTCATTGGCAATTTTTTTTTTTTACATATTGTTTGGGCAACTACCTTTAGCACAACAACCTTTCAAATGCATCTGAATATGCTTGCATCATTTGTGTCATCTGGTAGTAAATTTTGCCACTTTTTTTTTGCTTAATCATTAATGGCACACATAGATCACAACATTGTTCGTAACATGTACAGATCCCAAACATGAATGCATTCTATCCATTCCAGTTCTAGAGCAGCCTCTGAATAGGGGAACTTGAATTTTGACCATTCAGTACATCATTTCTGAGAAGGATTAAATCCCTAGTATTCTTTATCAAAGGTACAATTACTAAAAAAATCTCAAAGAATTTTGTTTCAAATCACATGTTTCATAGAACATTCCTTAATAACTTTACTATATTCCAAAAAAAATTTGTTATAGCTAATTAGTAATTAATTTTTTTTGTAATAAAGAAGTAAACATCTACAAAGAGTACAAATGTAATATTTTTATTGATAATTTATGCCTTTTTGAGTTGTGTTGTTTTATCTCTGAACATAATTTCTGGGCACACAATGGGCTATAAAAGGCCAGGCCACAAGGACCCTGAGGGATCAGAGATTAGTATAAGGAATCCAATGGATAATGTTAGGAAACAAATGGAAGACTTATCATCGACTGTGTTCTTTACTGTGTACAGGGAATGGTTCTCCTGCATAAGAGCCATGGCTTAAAGTCCCTTCCAATGGATGGCAGTCTTTTCAAGACCAAACGTATCCCCTTTCTCACAGAGGACAAAAGCAGGGTGGGTATTAGTGGAGATAAATTTCAATGTCAACACTGCTGGGATTCAAGCCTGGACTCAGGTACCTTGGACTCTTTATTCTAGCAAACATTGCAATCTTAAGAATCTTAGAATTAGGGTAATGGATTTCAGATTCCACCTTGATAGTTCTTGAAAGATTCCAATGTGTACTGAGGGTAAAGGTGACTGGTTTGGCTTCAAGAAAATGGGGAAAGATTTTGACCAATGACTGCAATTATGGAGCTGTCTATTGGTAGACATTTTTTGTTCAATTCTCAGTCCTTATCAAATAGATGAATAATTAATTAATAATATAATGGCTCTCTATAATAACACTCAGAAGCTTAACAGAGTTCGTAAAACTTGAAGTGACTGGTTTAGTCCACCAGATTTAAAAATCTTTCATACTACTCCTATCTAAATCCTGTTATAAACACATTCTGAAGTTTTAATTTTAAAAAAATGCAATAATTTATATGCATGTTTATAATGAAAAACAAACCAGAATCTAGTAGTTTAAATGATCATAAGCAAAAGTTATTCATGAATTAAAAAGAACCATCTAAAAAATATCGGATTATCATATCAGTATGGAGAATATGTGGAGAATTAAGATTGGCATTGTGAATTTGGAATTAAGGGTACTTGTAAGGTTCATATATCATTTGCTTAAGGGAGCTAGCTTTTTCTATTACATTTAGCTAATATAGTGTTTAAAACATAGGTTTACAATTTTGAAGGATAATAAAAGGTAAGATACAAATCAAATACATAGAAATGCAGCCCAACACCCAAGTTTGTCAGATACGACAAACTTGGGTGTTGGCCTTGATCTCCCTATTTAACTCCATCGGACTTTTTTGTTATAGGGATTTGTTAAGGATAAAGTGTACTTTCCACCTTCAAATATCAATCCATGGGCATAGCTTCAGAAATCATTATAAACATGTTACATTGCACCTGGAAAGAAATTCATTTTATGTGGGATATTTGTCATGTTACATCTGGAAGTCAATGTACTGTCACTCTGATACACCTGACAAAACTTTTTGTGTTTTGCCACTTTCTTTGATTTGTACCTATCATTTATTAACCCTTTCTGTGTTGCAGCCTGAAGAATTGCTTTCATCTTTCCCATTCTAGTGGTAGGAGACCAAAACTTCACTCCCATAGACAAGGTTGTAAAAAAAAATTTTCCGAATATAAGTCTAAAATTTTTTCAACTGTTTCTAATCAGATATCGAAAATAACATTTAAATCTATGATATAAAATTTCTAACTGTTGATTCCACTTAAAAAAACATGATAAAGTTCAAAAATAAATTTATTTGAGTCTGATAAGCAGTCACCATAAGCAGCATCAAATAGTTTTTTCAGCTCATGCCTTTATTCTGACATACCATGCTTAGATTATCAGTCGGTTGCATTTCCTCTCTTCTGTGCTATTTATATCTCTACCAGAGTTGTAATGCTTTCTCAACTTTTAAACATAAGGATATCGATTTTTTTTAATAATGGAAATTGCATCATCTGGGAACTATGCACATCAGCTTTCAATCAATATTTTAGCAGACTTTCAATTTTAAAGATTTTTTATTTACCTTAATGCTTCAAAAATTATTTTTTATTGCTTCTCAAATGGATACCTCGATTACAAACAATAATTAATTAAAAACAATTGAAAGTGGAACTGCTTAGCAATTATACAAAGTATCTCAAAAATATAGGTACAAACCTTTAGGGGAGGTAAATAACATCTAAAGGAATGAGAATTGCATAGGAACCCATAATCAGAAACGTCACCATAAGTCAATAGGCGGCGGCGCTGTTCATCAGTGTGCTAGAGGCGAAATTTCAGATTTCCTCATTCGAGCGGTAGTCAGCTTACGAAGAGCATGCAAAGGTATTCAAACAGGGAGCTGGCAGACATGCACTTAGTGTATGGAATAGCTGAGGGCAACGGACGAGCCAAGCCGCTCAACGAATGTATCGAGAACGCTTCCCACACAGACATGTACCGGGCCACCGTTTGTTTACGGGTGCACATCAAAATTTGTGCAATTATGGGTCATTAAGAGGTAGCAAAAGTAAGGGCAGGCCACGATCGACGCGTACTCCCACCATGGAAGAAAGTGTGTTGGATGCTGTGGAGACTAATCCTAGTACCAGTACACATGTCGTTGTCTCTGCCTTAGAAGTGTCTCATTGCAATGTACAGCTTGTTTTGCACGGCGAGTCCTTACACCCCTTTCATCTCCAAAGGGTTCAGTTACTTCTCCCCGCAGATCATCCTGCACATGTGCGTTCTGCGCAGTGGTATCTCCAAGAAAGTGCCCAAGATGTGAATTTCCCAGCTTATGTTTTGTTTACTGATGAGGCCAGTTTCACTTGGGATGGTGTATTCAATTAGCACAATGCGCATTTGTGGACTCACGAGAACTCCCATGGTGTGCGCATCCATGCTGCACAACATTGTTTCGCAGTAAATGTGTGGGTAGATTCAGTCGGCAACTGCTTAGTCGGGCCATACCTTTTACCATCCTGCATGACCTCCACGAAGTATCTGATCTTTCTGGAACAGGTTCTACCAGGCTTACTTGCCCATGTTTTCAGCAAATGTGAGACGCAATATGTGGTTTCAACATGATGGGGCACCTCCCCGTTATGGAAGGTGTGTTCGTGAGCATTTGAACATGTCTTTTGGGCAACTGATGGATTGGGTGTGCTGGACCAGTTGTCTGGCCCCCATGCTCACCTGATTTAATGAGTGTCACGCATGCATCGCGTCTCATGGTGGAAACTTCGAGCATCTGCTGTAACATTATGAAATGTATCATCTAGTACCTCTGCTACCACTTTCCCATGACGTTTCCAGTTATGGGTTCCTATGCAATTCTCATTCCTTTTGATGTTATCTACCTCCCCTAAAAGTTTGTACCTATATTTTTGAGATACCTTGTATAATGGCAGTAATCAAAACAAGTATTGGGATTACTAAGAGTGCGATTTTTAAAAAGGTAGGACTTATTCAGTTGAAATGTAATTAAAAGTATTGATAAACTAATTAAGATCAGGAAATGCGATTTTTAACCAAAATTTCTGCCGGAATTTTAGAATTAAACTTTTTGTAGCAGTTATGCAGCTTCATAACAGAGAGACTCATTCTCAAATTCAGTGCTTCAGTTAAACTTTAAATGTTTTGAAATATTTTATTGAATTTTTCTTTCCTGATTCTTTATTAATTTTCTGATATTTTTAAATTTTTTTTGTTTAAATTATCTTGTTTTTAAAGCAAAATTATTTTTATAACACTAGAGTTTGCCAATCATCAAAAGTCTAAGAATATGCATTATATGCATAAACGAGTAAAAAAAAACTAAATAAATGAAAGATTTAAGCAATAATATAAATGTTATGAACTATTTATAGTAGAACAAAATATAGAAAAAACCCGGAAAAATGTATATATTTTTAAAATTTTACTAAAGTGGAAAAACCAGTAAAATTTTCCAATGTTTTAAAAAATTTAATCCATCTTTTTGTTCTTTCAATTTCTGCCATTTATTATGCACAATTAAATGCTCTATCTTTTGGTATATAACATGACATATTTCAGTTCATTAGTTACTTCAGGATGAGGTTCTAAAGCTGTTTATTTTATTTTCTGAAAACACTTTAAAATAAATTCAGCCACCACAATGAGTTCAGTTTCAGAAACCCAACACTGTAAGGGTTAATAAATGTATACAATCTCTTAAAGTTTTAAATCTGCTTTTGAAAACCCTGTATTTACAGGCCAATGCAGCATTAAATTTATAAAATTACTTTAAAACAATCAAATAATAAAACTTACAACATGAGGATATTTTGCCACTTTAGCAACAATTTTTCCTCGAGTTAAGAAATATCTAGATATCTGGTCAAAATAAGCTGCAGCCTCACTCTCAACTGTTCTTATTTCTCCTAATGTATCTTCCTGGAAATATGAAGAAGAAAAAAAACAATTGATTGTAAAAGCAACATATTTTAGATTTACACACAAAATTTGCAAATTTGAAATAAATTAAACATTTTTTCAAACTAGGAGTTTCAATTAATTTGAACTATTGATATTTATAATCTTGGAAATGATTTGTAGATAGCGTTTAAATGATCACATCATAAAATGTGATCTTTTTACATCAGACTGAAATCTAGAAAAAAAATGGGGGGGGGGGGGCAAACAAGATAGTCAAAATGAACCAGAAGTGTTTTGATATAACCATTTTTGCTCAGTTTTAGTAGTCTTTAACAAATCTTTTTTGAAAAATATGGGTAATATATACACTGAGATGCCAGTTTGTTAGGTACACCTACCTAGAATGTTGCACCTCCTTTGGCCCCCAGAACAGGCCAAATTCATCAGGGCATGGAACCAACAAGATGCTGGATGCATTATGTTGCATGGTACATTAATTTGTATCATGTGGAAATGCCTGCGTCACACAGTTGCTGCAAATTGGACGGTGGCACAGTTTTGCTGTGAACAACCCTTACCATCTCATCCCAAAGATGAGCAATGGGGTTTAGATCTGGGGACTGTGCAGGTCAATGAAGCAAGGAAAACTAGTTGGCATATTTCTGGAACCATTTGGTAATGATACATACCTTGTGAACAAGTGCATTATCATGTTGAACATATCCATCTGTGAGGATAAACTGTAGCCATGAAGGGATGAACTTGGTCAGCAACAATGTTCAAATATGCCATGGTGTTCAGATGCCCTTTGTTGAGTATCAGGGTGCCTAATGTGTGCCAGGAAAATATCCTCACACCATCACCGCCAGCCTGTACTGTTGACACCAGACAAGATGGCTCCATGTTGCTTGTGTCAAATTCTGATCCTTCTTTCAGTATGCTGAAAGAAGGAACCTTGATTTGTGTGATCAGGCTACCTTTTTCCAGTCCTGAACAGTCCAGTGTCGATGCTCCTGCACCCACTGAAGAAGCACCTTCATGTTCATGTTCTTCACCAACAACATTGGTGGCTGTTGCAGTTCATTTGTGACAAAGTCCAATACCTAGTGAATTCGGAAATGACCTTCTGCACACCAATGTTTAATTGTGCTATGATTTGGCTGGTTGTGACCCATCTGTTTGCTTGCAGGATTCTCACCAGTTCCCTTTGACCCCTCTGATCCAAAGCTGTTTTCATCCACAGGATTGCCTACCACTGGCAGTTTTTTGTCCCATTCTCGTTAAACCCTTGAATGGTTGTTTCTGGGGTTGTGAGTGAAAAGCCCACCAAAAGGAAGGCAGTTTGGGAAAACTGGCATGCCTAGCACCAACTATCATGCCACACTCAAAGTCACTCAGGTCATTATGCCCATTTTGATGCTCAATCAAATTCCGATTCACAAAGAGCTGGTCTGCTCGATTTATACTACACACCTTGGCCACGTGACATGTGTGTTGGATTGGGTTGTTTTACCTCTGAGTGGCACTTTTTTGCACACAATGGCTAAATAGCCAGGTCACAAGGTTCCCAGAAGGCTTGAGAAGGTTGGGGGAGGGGACCCAATGGACAGCAGTTGGGAGAGACCTCTTGTCAAGGCCATCCAGCATGTTCTTTAATGTGCAAAGGGTATGGTGCTCCCACATACAAGGCCATGGCTTAATGTCGCATCAGACAAAGGTAACCTTTCCTAGCCCATCAGTGTCCCCTACTGACCATGGGCAGGGCGGGAAATTTTGCGGAGATAAATATCAATGCTGGCCCAGCTGGGACTCGAACCTAGGAACTGCAGATATAAGCCTGGAGTGCTGCTGACAGCCATCTTTACAACTATTATGTGTTGGAATGAACCATTTATGTGATGAAGGGTGGTATACCTAATAAACTGGCATCTCGGTGTAGGTTTAATACTTTTTACAGAAAGTTTGTAACTGTCAGACCCACCTAGATGGAGAATTAAAAGAAATTAATATTTTTCCCCCTCTCTCTTCTAGTTACCAGAATTCTTTGGGGGGGGGGGGGAGTTATCTCTCAGATTTAGCTGTTTTGTATTGTTAGATTTATAAACTAACAATGTTGTCTGCATAGCTACTAAATGGGTTTCGAAGGCAGAAGTAGTGAGAACAAATATTACTGAAATGCCATATTTAATATGTAATCAACAGAATCACACCCAACTCTACAAACAAGGTGCAAGTTTTTTTTAAACACCCCTCTTCCCTGCCTTGAAAAGTAAAATATAAAATGCATAATTATGATGAAAACGCTCATTGAATTCGTATTCGGTGGAAAGATGGGAATTGGCAATTTTTATTGAGTAGAGAAACAGGTATCCTATCTTAGTCTGAAGCAAATACGAATTCAATGAGTGATTTCCCCATTGGTATGATTTACTCATTTTTTCACTTATCAGGGCAAGGAAGAGAATTTTTAGTGACACACTAATAAAATACCTATCTTCAGAAGCTTTCACTTGATGTATGACTATTAAAGCCTTTTTCTCTCCAGTGGGCATGATTTGAGGAAGACTGATATTATAGATATCACAAAACCTATAAAACTTTTCACGTCACGATTCATTTGACATACAACTTATTACATTCAGCCCTTACTTTTGAAAGACATAGCACAATCTTTATACATTTACCTGTTTTTTGGGAGGGAAAAAGCACTGGGGTCATTTTATTACAATCTATGGCACTCCCCACATTACAAGCTTTCAATTGATGCATAACTTGTTTCTCTCAGCCCCTGTGTTTGAAAGCTATAGTGAAATAATAATTTTTTTATTTTTAGGGGAGATATTTTTATAGCCTATGGCATTCCCCACAGCTTTCATTTGACACAACACATGAAGTTCAGCCCTTGCGTACAAACCAACAAAAGGTAGGTAAAACTGTTGTCTACAAAAACCCTCATCAACAACAAATATGCTATTTAAAAAAATTCTACACAACAGGTTTTTCTTCATATGAGATATCTTCACATGTGAAAACTTCTCATGATTATGATTACGATTTCAAAGAATGAAAATTCAGAGTAATTACAGCACATGTGAACAAATTCCAGCATTTGGTGCAAGTTATGTACTCTATTAATTGTTAACATATGCATGATGAATATATATATGCTCTGCTGGCCATTAAAAGTACAGCACCAGGAAAGACAAGAGATATCAAAGCCATATTTAGTGAATACATAACTATGTTACAAGGATCAAATGATTACAAATACAACTTGGCTAAGACTTGCAGAATACAAAAAAAATCGGTATCTTGTGTAGCCACCATGAGCAACAATAACCGCTGCTACACGGTCCAGTATTGAGAGGATGAGACGTCAGATGTGTGTTTGGGGAATGCCAGTCCATGCAGTTTCGATACATAACCAAAGTTCATCTGTTGCAACAGCTGTTGATGTCTGGTGTGCTAGTCATCGTGAGATCATGGACCAGACATGTTCAATTGGGGACAGATCCAGTGAACATGCAGGCCAAGGCAGAAGTGTCACATGGTGGCTATCCAGGAATTGTTGGACGATGCATGCCACACATGGTCGGGCTTGTCCTTTTGGTAAATGGCACCAGAGAGCCCCTGAAGACCACAGGTTCCAACACCTCAGCGATGTAACATTAGCTGTTCAAAATACTGGTAATGTGTACGAGGCACGTGCATGAGTGGAGTCCAATGGCACCCCATACCGTAACACCAGGGGCCAGACCTGTATGGCGCTGCATCATGCATGTCTCACTGAGCCTGTCGCTGTGGAAGCGCAAGATATGGATTCATCCATCATGGTGCTGCATACTGAAATGAGATTAGTCTGAAAAGACGATGCGATGTCATTCGCACATCCATGCACAATGTTCTTGGCACCACTGCAGTTGCATACGCCTGTATTGTAGAGTCAATGGTAGCTGAAGCAATGGCTGCCTAGCAAAGATGCCCCGATACTGCAGACAATGTCGAACCACACAAGCAGACACTGGTTAATGTGCAACACACCCTATCTTTGAGCTAAGGTGTTTGATGTGGCTTTACAATCATTCAAAGCCATGCGCACGAGATGTCTGTCATCTCATTCGTTCATGTGACAGAGCTGTCAAAGTTGACATCCCTTACACCGGTGAGTTTGTTGCTCACCAGTGAGATGATGATTCCACCAGTCTCTACCCATTGATGCCATAGTCTCATCACTGTGGCAGCATTCCATTCAACAAGAGCATCGATGTCTCAGCACGATAATCTGCCTTCCTGAAATTCCACAATTCTCCCTTGATCAAAGTCAGAAACTTGGTTGTATGGATGGAGTGTTCTTCGACATCGCATACTTGATCCTTTAGTGCACAAGAACTGCGAGCAAACACAATTCCAGTGCTTTAAACTTGCTCTTTGCAATCTCCTCTTATACCACTTCCAAGGGGCATTACTGTCACACATGATGTGCATATGTACTGCACTTTGAATCATTTACATGTTCTCCCATGGGCTACCATCTTGCATATTTCGTGGCAATCTCACGAGTCCTTCCTGGTGTTGCACTTTTAATGGTCAGCAGTATATACTGATTACTTGCTACTATTGGGTGATAAAATCAAAAAGTACACAAGATGCAGATTTCGGCTGTTTCTACTACTTCCTGTGCTGCATACTACTGGTTAAAGCACTTTTGCAAATAATTTCTGGTGATTGGTATTTCTTGCTATTCCTTCTGCTCCCTGATATTAATTCAAGCAATACTTAATTTAACTGATTTTTCAATTAATGATATCTGGGGCAAATTATTCTTTTTCGAATTCCAACCGTAACACTAGTTTATAATTTATTTATTTTTTAATGGAAATCGGCAATTTTCCATTGTTTTTAATCAAATGTTGAAAAGGACACATATTCCACAGTCGTATCAGAATAATATGACCTACTTAATAATGGAAAAAACTACCCTTGGCCTGGATGACAGTGGCAAGACAGCATGGCATGGATGCAATAAGGTCCTGGAAGGTTGCCAGAGGCACACGTGCACATTCGGACTCCAGCAGAGCACGGAGGTTCGGGAGATGTGGTTGTGAGTCCACATGCCGAACCTATCAATCCAAATGATCCCACAAGTGCTTTATGGGATTGAGGTTGGGTAATTTCACTGGCCAAGGAGAACAGAGACATCGCTGTCATGCTCCTGGAACCAGTCACACACCACTTAGCGACATGGCAGGGCACATTGTCCTTGTTCGTAGACACCATCACCACCAGGGTATATAGTGCCTAGGAATATGCCCAACACTCACTGAATTTTGTCCAGATAAATGCCAACAATAAAAGATGGGATATTTTGAATTTTGAGCCAGAAAAATAAAATGAAGTCCTAACTTTTAGAGTCCTCTGCAGCAGAGGCTCTTAGGCACTTCCATTGATAGGCCACGCCTAATCGGGGCTCCAATCCTTTCAGTATGACCTTCAACTTCGTCCTCTCCATCGAGCTGGGCAACCACAGCCCGCTTGCCGTCTCAGCCTTAACTATGCCGAGGCCACTTTGGGGATACCTGGCCAGTAACCAGACAAACCCAGCCGGCGGCCCTCCCACAACCCCGACAAAGTTGTTAGCCTACCGAGGTTTACATGACCGCAGCACCCAGACCCCACTTCGCAGAGGAACCCAAGTTCCTCCACTGCAAAAAGCAAGGATGGACATGTAGCCATTGGCGTTCAGGGACCCATCCAGTGGTACCAACAGTCCCAGGTCATACCAGGAAAACATCCCCCAGACATGCACACAGCCAGCCTGTACTTGACCGACAAGCGTGTCCAGGTGTTGGTTCTCATGTGTCTGATGCCATATCCACCACCGCCCGTCACTTCTGTGGAGTAGTAACCTCAATTCTTCAGAGAAGGCAATCTTTTCCCACTCTTCCAATGATGGTAGTCCCATGCGAACTGTAGGCATCATTGCCAATGGACCTTGGTTAACATGGGTGCCTTTATGGAGCGTTGACTCCAGAGACCCATGCGTAACAGGGTTCACTCTACTGTTATCAGGGACACATATCTGGGTGCCCCAGCATTCATTTGAGTGGTAAATTGCTGCACTGTTGTGCATCGATTGCCCTTTACCAGTTGAAGGAGGCGATGTTCTCCTCTGGGGTCGATGGCCTTTGGGATTCCACAGTTATGTCTGGAGGTACTCTGTGTGCCAGCAGTCCATTCTTGGTACACCCTTACTACAGCATCTCACGAACAGCCCACAAAGTCTGCTGTTTTCAAGATGTTTCCATCCTCGGCAAAGTTGATGTCTGGAGGTACTCAGTGTGCCAGCGGTCCATTCTTGGTACACCCTTACTACAGCACTTCGCGAACAGCCCACGAAGTCTGCATCCTCGGCACGGTAGCCGATAATCATTACTTTTTGAAAGTCCATCAAATCAATACCTCTGCCCATTGTGTTCATGTTATGCATTATGGCTCATCTGTACTGGCCAGCCACTAATATCTCCGTGTGGTCAACCTTGTCATGTGCATTCTGTGACACACCTGGGTGGGTACACTGTGATTCTGTGGGTGGTCATATTATTCTGATATGACTGATATTTATTTACCTATTAAACAGCTGATAAAATGCTAAAAGTTCAAAAATAACCCATTTGCACTTGTGTAGCATTTTGCTAACTGCTTCAGTCACTGAGTAGTATGAAGAAGTTATTCATTATTCATCCATGTCCAATAAGTTTGTCGCTCCCCACGTGGCAAATAGATCATATTGTGGTGAATATATATACACCCAATTCTGTTTTTACAAGGTAGATAGGTTCCCAAAAAACTTTGTAAAAAAAAATGCAGTGCATATGAAAAAATAAAAGATTAGTTCCAGACGTGAAAATCCAGTACAGATAATAAGTTGTTTTCAAACAAATCATACCAAAATATTTATTTGATTTTTACTCATTTAAACACATTTATTTTATAAACTAATAAAGATAATTATCCATATATATATATAAAGTATATTATCCTTCATAAAGAAAATAACGTCACTAATTCAAGAATACAAAAAATATGACTTACATATGCTTATTAACTAGATTTTAATAGTTGTCACTTTCTGAAAACAGACTTTTTTTTGCGTAAGATATGAAGTAAATCAATTTCATCGCTTGAAACATTTTGGCTGTCATGTTCATACTCCAATGGTGAAATGCTCTCTGTGACATGGGAAACCAAATTATCACTTGTTTCCAGTGATTCTGAAGTTTGATTAGTTTTGACAACGAACTCTATAATCAATTGTTGAGAACCTGCTTTGACTAGATCTTTGTATAATTCTTGGTAATGCCCCATATGTGACTTCAGTTCACGTTTAAACTGCTCAGCTCGTTTGACAATGGGATCATGTGTAAGAAAATGACTTTCCAATTTACTAGCCATTTGAAGCCCTTCTTTAAACCTGCAGTGAGTGGAACCTCTTCATCACCATCACTTTTTCATCAGGAGTCTCAAGGACAACTTCTATTATTTCATCTTTGCTAAGAGCTTTGTCAACCAGCAATTCATCAATATCTGTAAACGATAAATCATCGAATCCTTCTCCACCAACTGCATGTGCTAAAGTGATGATATTAGGATATTCAGTCGTATTTGGGAGTACAGGATCTTTGCTTTTTACACATTCTGACCAAATAGCTTTCCAGCATGCGTTTAAAGTTGATGGTTTTAATTCTGATAACCTCAATCCAGCATGTCTGATACAATCTAAAATAGAAAATTTCTTCCACATATCAATAATTGTTAGTGTTTAATCCTTATCTAATTTATCCAAAAATGCATTAGAATGTTAGTCTTACGTAGAAAGTTTATAATGTGACAATTATACCTTAGTCTAGTGGTTGTATTAAGGATGTTGTATTAGGCAGCAGAAAACAAAATTGCACATTTGGGTGTTCCAAAACAGGATGGCCATGAACGTTGTCTATACACAATCATATCAGAATAATATGACCACCTACCATACATATAGTATGGTAGGTAGTCATATTATTCTGATATGACTGTGTAATCAATAGAATTTTAAATTTGATAATTTTTTTCCTTCAAATAGTGTTTAACTTCTGGAACAAAACATTTATGGAATCATTCATTAAAAATTTCTTTTGTAGCCCAGGCTTTTTTGTTTGCCATCCAATACACTGGCAATTTATTCAAATCTACACCTTTCATTGACCGTGGTCATAGGGATTGATTGATGAGCAGCGGTTTTAGCATACGATCTCCTGATGCATTGCTGCAAAATAGAACGGTCACACGATCCTCACCTGCTTCAAAGCCACCAACAGCTTTTTGTGATTTTGTATATAGATTCTACTCTGCATTTTTTTCAAAAGAAAGACCCGTTTCATCTGCATTCCAAACTTGATCAGGAGTGTATCCACAATTTTCAATGATTTGGGCCAATTTTGGACAAAATTCTTTAGCAGCAGGCTCATCTGCAGATGCAACTTCACCTTTTATCTTTACATTACATATGAAACATGTGTCTTTGAAGAAATCCTGCAAGCCAACCTGTACTTGCAGAAAATTCATAATTTTTGTTTAACTGAACTGATGTGGTTGGTTCCATTTCTTGCATCTGCTTATACTGTATATTTGTAATGCCATCTGTTTGATGGTATTTCAGTCTAGAGGTATTGTTTCTTACGAGTCATCTTCTATCCACATTACTAGTGCCTTTTCATCTTCACTTTTACGATCTCTCTTGTGTACAATGACAACTTAGCGCTCAATTTTGTTCCAGAAAGCACATATTTTTAATAGCATCTTCATTTTTTCTTAATGGTTCTTATGGTAGCTTTGTTCAAAACAAAATATTTACCTATGGAAGATGAACGATCTAAAATTTGGATCTTAGTATCCAAAGAGATAGCTTTCCTTTTCTGCTTTTGTATAGTTGAATTATCCAACATCGTGGTAAGGCTTACAAAAAAATATTTGAATTGTAGTTAATAAATCAGATGATTAAAAATTGCAAATTACCTATCAGCAAAATTTAATAAATTTATATTACACACAAAAAACTTTGAAAAAAAAAAAAAAAAAAAAAATTTTCGATTTCTTCTATTAAACATTTAAACGCTTCTAACTTTAAACACGAAATGAGAGACCAAGACTGATGTATGTGTTGAAGATAAAATTGAGGGGAATTCCCAGACTCAATGTTGCCACTTTATTCCAAACGAAGTAGGTTTTGTACAATTTTTTCATAAAATAGAAAATAAAATAAAGAAAACTTGTTGTGTAGTTATGCTAGTGTAGTTTTTATTTTGGGGGTTTTAGTGCATAAAATGTGTATCTATAGTACATTTTCAAAGTTAAAACTACTTCGAAAAATGTGACCATAAAAGCAGCATCTTAGTTATAAATGTAAATTCTAGAAATTTTTTCTTGAATAGGAATATTTTTTCAAAATTAAAATCAAATGGAGATTTTTAAAAGCCACCGTTTGAACAGTGTTAGATCAAAATAAATCATGTAAAAAGAGAATTGGAATTTGTCCCTAAACAGTGTAAAAAAAGAATTAGGTGTATATGACAACAATAATTATTCCTAATCACTAATATATTATGTAGCAAATATGATAGTATGACCACAAGTGTGGCAAACTTCGAATATCTATTGGAGAACACTAAATTGAAGTGGTAAATATTATACTGCAATGGAAATTAATTCTCTTGCCCCCTTTTACCCCCCACAAACTCAATCGAGTTTTATTGCTCCCTTCAACACACATATTTAGTTTTCTAGATCCAAGCCTATTTGCAAGTAATCATAAAATTTCCAAATCACATGTATTGAAGTACCATTTTACAACCAATAGTACTAGTTCATAACATTTACTATTTCACATTTATTGTAATCTTATCTTTTTGAAGTATTATTGTGGTTCACTAAAAATATTAACATTAAATTTCAGTATAGGAAATTTGCAAATAGCCAAGTGATTAAATCTATATATTAAAATTTCAGTTTGTAATTACTACAAATCACTATTCCTATGAACTCTACGTTACACAAATGGAATTAATTAGAAAAGAGTTGGGAGTCTCAGCAATTTTCCCTTTTTCATTTGAATGTGGTCGCAAAAAAAAATACCCTCTCAAGCAGTTCCTTGCCACAGACAACAGTTTGTAAACATCAAAATATGAGAATTTACATTATTAGATTTTAATGAAATCCAACTCAATAATATTGCCCTTAAAATTTCATTATCCAGTATCAAGTGAGCAGAATGTTTTTAAAAATCCAGCAGTTATAAATTTCATTCCAAATATTAAATTATTTAATATTTTTTAAATATAAGCATAACAAAAATGATCTATTTTAAAAACATACCTGTATGGAAACACCAAAATTGTTACCATCTTCTATCCTTGGAATAAGAAACTGAATCCACATTTTCAGCTAAAAGAAATCTTAATTTTAATGTACATTTTATGCTGTTAATAAAAAGTTAAAATGTCTGGTCTTGAATGCAAAATCCTAAAATAATATGAAAAAGTTAAGTCAAGATGTATAATTTTTAAGACTGCTAGCAATATACTGTATGAGTTGCATTATAATTTTCCTAACTTTATGTATGATTGAAATTAGAAATTGATTTTCATAAAATTACTTTAACATAACTTTTAGATTTAAGGAGCAATTTTTTTTGTAAACTTTTTTTTATCGTGATTAGAATATAAAGAGATTATTTTTCTGGTTCAACAGTTGTTTTGAATATTTAGGTATTTTCACACATTACAAAACTGGAAAAAACATAACTTACGTAGTTAAAACTTGAGATGAATTTTGTAACAGCAAGATATGACAGTTTGACTTTCAAAATGATATATTATTGGGTTAAATCATAATTAAAATATAGGACTATTGGGTAAGAACACAACATTTAGAAAAATAATTCTTATTCATAATTACATACTAACCCATTCAACTCATTTGATGAGATGTGGTTACCCACACTGGTTTGTTAAGTGGCACTAGAATGACTTTGACCAGCTCTAGTTGCACAGTAGGTTGACAATAAACTCACTCGACAAGTTTTGTTGCATATACTAGTTTGTCGGAAAAAAATTTACTTTTTACGTTAGTGGACTACTCTTTTTCAAAGAGATTAAATCTCATTTCTGTAGTACTCTAATGGCTTGGAAAGTTAGTTGCCTGTGGGATGGGTTGTTAAATCATGGCTCTGTTTGCAAGAGAGCCATACCTTATGCACATCAAAGAACACACTGGATGTCTTTGACATAGCTTCCATCTCTTATTCAATTCAGTGGATTCCTTTCACGTACCAAACTCTGACACTTGTGACTTGATCATTAGCCCAAAGTGTTCAAAAAAGCAATGCAAAAAAAAAAGTGCAGAGGTATAACAACCCAACTTGTATGACATTTAAATGAGGCAAATTGGTTAAGAAAAAGAAAATTTATAATGCTGAACACTTATATAAGGGAACTGATATTTTGCCTGTTAAAAAATTATATATTTGATTCACTTGTTTAAGGTTGGGTTGTTTTACCTCTGAGCGGCACTTTTTTGCACACCATGGGCTAAATGGGCAAGTCACATGGACCCCGAAGGCTCAGAGGTTAGGGGAGGGGACCCACTGGAACAGCTGTTGGGAGAAACAGTGACTGGAGGCACCACTTAAGAAACACTAGTTGTACTTAAGGAAAATTTCAGTTAGAATTTGAAAATAATATTGGATGCAAAGGGATAATATGTTGAAAATATTTATACAGAAATAAAATCTCATACTTTACTCGAGCTGTTATATCAGACCCAGTGCTTTAAGTCTAAAACATCAATAAATACAGGCATTTCAAACAAATGCACTGATAACCAAAATACATTATAAATTGGCTATGAATAAATATTTCATAAAAATAAAAATTGTAGAATGGCTGTTTGAAAACTAATGATAACAAAGTTATTTTAGAGCAGCCTGGTCCAACTCATAGCACATAAAACAAATAATCAATATTTTGAACTTGGCTCATTTATTCCAATTTTTTAACCAAACATTTTTAAGTCCATAATTAATAACTAAACGATTTTTCCAATTCATAATACTTAATTAAAAATCTATTTTTGTTCTTTAATCAAGATATTTTCTTGATTCCTTAAAAACAGTTTAAGAGTTTTTCTCCTCCATTAGTCATTATTTATCCGTTTTTAAGCAGATAAGTTTTACTGTGGTTCTTCAAGGATATAGTTATTTTCCTAATGGTTCTTCTCTAAATATGGGTTGAATGGGCCTGTTTTAGAATAAATAGCAGCATTGTAAGAACAGATGCTGGTAGTATTGGGCTATCATGATACATAGTCAGCTATTGTTAGTTATCATATATTGTGAATCAGCATTGATGAAATGCAAATGTGTTGATGACACACATGATGAAATGCAAATGTGTTGATGACACACAAGTAGAAATCAGTTGAACAATGACATGCAATCAAATTTTGTTTGAAGAAACTGCAGAAACTTTTTGTTTAATGCAAGAAGTCTATGCTGAGGAATGCATGAAATGTGGTAGTATTTTCTGCTGGCACAAATCATTTTTCTCAAAGGAAGAAAATCTGTTGTACTAGATGAGCATCAAAGAAGGTGATAAACTTCCTGAAACATAGTTCTGGTGAATATATTGGCTAATATTGTTCAAGAAAATCATCACGAACATTTTGACATGACACTAATTTCAAAAGATACACACGTAACTTTGCAGACTTAAATAGGGATGAAATTAGTGTATAGCATTAAATGTTAGTGCATGATCAGAGTACTAAGTCATTGTCTGTCTATTTAAGCATTCTGAAGTCATTCAACTAAATCATTCTGAAGAACTATGCAATGCATTTTTTCAAAACATTACCATTGTGGATGTTTTATATAATAAAACTACTAAATAACAAATTAACCAATGAAATACTTTCAATTCTCAGATTCCAAAATCAAGAAGTGTTGGAAAGGTGATGATTACCTTTCTTGACTATACTGTACAGACCATACTATGCAAACAATTTTGTACAAAAATGATCACAGAAACGCCATTCTTCATAAAATAATACATAGCTGCATGTGCAAAACTGAAAATTTTCTACAAAAAAAAAAAGGGCAACAGAACTGTACTACACCATGTTTAGAATCTATTATTTTAGAATCTATATTCATATTGCTCTTTAGAATTGAGGAGAGATTTCAAGGACAGACATTTTCCTCAAACAAGATGTGAATAAAAGCTGTGGGGGAAAAAATTAAAGTATCAAAGAATGATTTGGACCTTCAACCATTGATATGTTACAGTGCACATGGAACACTTTGTTGAAGCCAACAGGTTAATAGCTGACTGGTGGAATATGGTAGGATCATTGTAGTCCTATTCATATATTGAATTAGTGATTGTAGTCCTATCATATAGTGTTCAACTATACAATACAAATTCACGAGATTTATTCATTCCATGAATTTATTTTACTGTGAATTCATTATTTGATTATTAAGATGTTACAATTACTGGTTTATGTTAAATTATGACATTAAAAATTCAGTGAGCAATGAATTTTGGTTGCACTTGCTTCAGGCCATTGCTTCATGTTATTAGTTTCAAAAACAGTTCACTGTGACAAATGGGACTAAAATGAGAAGAGAAAACTGCAGATGCTCAGCTGCTGCACTTTGTTCAGTATAAGAGCATGAGGAACCAATAAGTTCAACTTTCCTACATTTTCTGAGTAGTTTCCTGTGTAGGTGTTTCCACACAGTCTTGGCACAGGTATAAAACTTGGTGACCATCTCCATATGATTGTTGGGGGGTCGGCCTCAAGCACTATCTGTAAGACCTTGCTTCCAGAACAGCGAGTCATCCAGATTTTGGGGCATTCTCCAGCATTTCATCTCCTTCATGAAACCATTTGAAACATGTCTGCCATACAAACCACTACACTATCCTCTCCATATACTACAGACCACCTGGGCCATGGTATTCCCAAGTTTAAACTCATATAGTAGTATACCATGAATTTTGGTCTACAAACACACAGTGATTCCCTCAACACCTTAACACTGTTTGAAGAGCAACCCATACTGTCCAATAGTGAGCAACACCTAATCTCTCATCTCAAAAGATCCACTCCCTAGCAAACTGGTTTCATGGTACAAAGGATTGCATTCTGATTGGACTGCACAAAGTGCTGTAACTGTTTACATAACCTAATACTATAACCTCACAGGTTTACAAGTTGAACATTTTGCTTTTTAATTACTATCTGTCACTTGTAGCCCTTAGCAATCAGACTTTTCTGTTTCTGTATCAGTTCACATAAGTCTTATTAGTGTATATTCTGATTGTATAAGTTTTATCAGTTGTCCAGTTTTTTTTTATCATACTGTATATCACATTGTTGTATATACATTTGTCATATTACTTTTTGAACAATCCTTGCAATTTTGATGCATTAAATGCTGGAGAATTTTTAAACTCCCATTCTTTTCCACTTAAGGCAGCTAGAATAAGAAAACAAATTACAAGCTTATAAAGAATGAATCTATAATCTGCATTTCTATGAAACTGCCTGAATTGTCTTCCTAGGTTAAATAAGGCAAGGAAAAAAACAAACCAAAACAGCATTTCATGAAAGTTTATAGTTTTAATTTGTATCCAGAAAAATTTTACTGTTATAGGTTAACATGTAACATTTTACTAAATATTTGAAATGCTGTACAGCACATATCTTGATACTAAACTTTCTATAAGAAAATCCTCATAATTTGTCCTTATCTATATCCTGAAGAAAATCTATAATATAAAGAGTTATACTTACTACATTAGCATCTTCAACCAGTTGTTGGATACAAGGCTTAACTGAGTTCACTACATCAACAATATGCTTATTAGAAGGTACAGTTCCATTTGGTAGGAGGAGGACTTTTGTTCCTAAGGAAACACTGCCTTTTAAACAACACAAAGAAAATCTAATAATACTAAAGGTTAGACTACACTTCAAAATAATGAACTATTAACCATCTATATTAGTTTCTTTGAATCTCTATGAATGCTTTTTTGTGGCATGTCCAGGTACCTAATAAGAGTCGCACCTTGAAAACCACTTGTACCACAGCAACTGCATTAGATATTTTCCACTTAAGAATAGATTTACCAATTCCTTTAAAAATTCTCTTAAATTACTTACCCCCCTCAAGCAGCTGCTTGCCATAGAGATCTGACAGGAGCCTGTCAGTTTATATGCCACAGTAGAGGATCTGTGAGGATGGCAGGAACTGAGCAGGAAAACGACACATACATCCATGCCTTACGGGGCTAGAACCCAGGTCCCTTAGATAAGTAGCCAAGCGCGCTAACCACTTGACCATGAGACAGTGGTTAATACATACTATAATTGCAGTGCTAACAGCATGTACCCAAGCTCTTTGCTGGCCCAAGCTACTTATGATTCTAAGTCATCATTCACATAAGTTCATAATCACAGCATTACCTGATGCTCTTTTGGCATTGATAAATTAATAAATATTTTGCAGAAAAATTTTTTGCCGCCATTTGGGATTCGAACCTGCATCTCTCCAGAAACAGTTGAATTAATGCCAGCTCGTCTTTTTCCCGCTAATTTTAAGACCAAACTCTATAGATCTATTTTATGACTAATCTCTATAGAGCCTAGTCTTAAAATTAGCGTAAAAAAGATGAGCTGGCATTATTCAACTGGAAGAATACTCTGGCATGTTCCTGAAGAGATGTGGGTTCGAATCCCTTATGTCAGCAAAAATTTTTTCCGCAAAATATTTATTGATTTATCAATGCCAAGATTATCATCTATGTTTAAATCATTAATAACGCTAAATAGCGTGATGAGACTAATTTATTTCCATCTCACTCTGTGCAATATAAAGGTAATAGTTGCCACCCGAGATCATAGATGGCGCCAATGATTGGCCCGCATTTCTCGGTGAAAGAGTTTAGTTTTAAAATTAGTGCAAAAAAGATGAGCTGGCATTAGTTCAACTGGAAAAATACTCTGGCATATTTCTGGAGAGATGCAGGTTCGAATCCTGTAAGTAGGCAAAACTTTTTTCCTCAAAATATTTATTTATTCATTCATATAAGGTAAATGAAAGCCTCACTAGCTTTGGTAAAAATAATCGCATTTAAGCTCTACATATTAACATTTCAAAACTAATGCATTCAGCAATTCCTTTTAAGTTTAAGGCCAAGTTTTCTCCTATTAAGAGTGGACTTGGTCATTTTGGGTTTAAATTTTTGCACTGTACAGCATTTCAAAATTTTTAACAGACTTGGCACTAGTGAGTACATACGTACAAAACCCCCCAAAAAGTTGTGGGCTATGGAGGTCCAGTAAGACAGTAAGACTGCAATTTAATTCCTCCAAACACATCTGTCTGAGCTACAGCTGCTGCAATTGGTTGCTACAGGTCAATTCTAACATTGCTGTGTTGATATTCTTTGCTCACTGCATCCTAAATCTCCCCCTTTTCTAAGGACCTTAGAACATTGTTCATAGCCCTATTTGCTAATCTGTAGTTATGCTTATGAGCAACACTGCCAAATCAATGCAGTTTCTCTCTGCACACTATGCTGCTCAAAGGTGGCTACCGAGTCCATCACTTAACATCATTACTTACAAAGTTAAACCACCTAATTGATACTATCTACTAGAATCATAGACATCAAGTTTCCTGTTATCTGGCATAAAAAGGGTGAAAGTTTCATTACAACTAACTTTAGAGAGGATCAAACTATTATATAGTCTGGTTTTAGGTGTATATAGATGCCTATTTTCCCATTGTTTCCACAGATTATTAAGAAGTCCCAGCAGCATTCCCTATTCTTCTGTTTATCTCATGGCACATATCACTAGTATCTCTAACCCAGCACTTGGGATAATTAAACTGAGATATTTCCTCAAGGGTAAAACTATTCAAAACTGAAGCACATCCTGACTGACCAATTTTCATTACTTAGGTTTTTCTCTGCTAATCACCAAACCTATTCTATTACCAGTCTCATCAACAACTCTTAACCCTTCCAAGGTCCCCAAGGAACATGACAGAATCCGAAATGAGACTGAAGAACATAGTACAACAAATTATTTGATAAAGCCATCTGATTGCCATATTTTAGAAATGCATACAATATTGCTGATTTGTTTGTGATCAACAAATTTTTCCTTCAAGTTTTGAAAAGGTTCTGAAAATTAACAAAAAACTTTTATTTAAAAAAAAAGAAGATTTTGGAAGATATTGCGAAGTGTGTATCACTCTTGATCTGAAACGCATCTGTGTATTTTCTAAATGAAGTAAAAGTGTTTACTTTCTTGTGTCTGTAATGCATCAGATGACTTCTGTTGATTGTTCCTAACATCGAACTGCTGCAGAGCCGTGTCATGAACCAGCGATAACGAGATAGTGAGTGTAGGAGACAATGGCCCAAAAATAGCAACACCCAAAAGCCATCCGTGACAGAGACAGAAGGAGATGGGTTGGGTTGTTTTACCTCTGAGCGGCACTTTTTTGCACACCATGGGCTAAATGGCCAGGTCACATGGACCCCGAAGGCTCAGAGAAGGTTGGGGGAGGGGACCCACTGGAACAGCTGTTGGGAGACAGATGGTAGCCTCCCGTCAAGGCCATCCAGCGTGTTCTTTAACGAGCACAGGGTATGGCTCTCCCGCACACGGGGCCACGGCTTAACGTCCCATCCGATGGACGGCGGCCTTTCCAAGCCCATCGGTGTCCCCTACTAACCGTGGGCAGGGCGGGGAATTTTGCGGAGATAAATCTCAACGCTGACCCAGCTGGGACTCGAACCTGGGAACTACAGATTACGAGTCTGGCGCGCTACCGACTGAGCCACCCTCGCCCCAGAGAAGGAGATGCCTAACTGGGGTGGCAACAAACGTTAAGTAGGCCACAGCAAGTGTTCAACATAATGAGAAGATAGTGAACTTTAATATCACATCATCATCCTCAAGCAGCCATGGGCTACGGAGGTCCAACCAGACTGTGCAATTTAGTTCAAGTATATCTGCCCTGAGCTATATCTGCTACATTTGCCACTGCACACCAATTCTAACAAGGTCCTGTTTGACATTGTCAGCCCACCACATTCTAAGTTTCCCCCTCTTTCTGAGGCCTTCAGGCACACTATTCATAACCCTATTCACTAATCTATAATTTCCATATGGGCAACATGGCCAAACTAATGGAGTCTCTCTCTGCACAATATGCTGCTTAAAGGAGGCTGCCAACTCCTTTGCCTAACCGCATCATTACTTATGAAGTTCAACCACCTAATGCCTATGATACTGCATAAGCATCTAGTTTCCTGTTATCTTGTTTACAAAGCATCCAAGTTTCACTACCATAACTAACCCTAGAGAGAATCAAACTATTATACAGTCTAATTTTGGTCTTTAGGTGCATATGTCTATCTTTCCACACTCTCCATAGATTCTTAAAAAGTCCCAGCATCAATCCCTATTCGTCTGTTAATATGTCACACATCACCAGTATCTGTTACATGGGTCCCAAGATAATTAAACTGAGACACCTTCTCAAGAGTGCAGCCATTCAGATTAACTGAACCACAGCCTACCTGACCAATTTTCATCACTTTAGTTTTCTCCCTGTTTATAACCAAACCTACTCTACTACCAGTCTCATCAACAGCGTGAATGAAAGAGTTCATCTCATCAACATCATTTGTCAAAAGGGCTAAATCATCAGCATAATCTAAATCAGAAATTTTCGTATCTCCAGCCCATTTAAGGCCAAAATCTTTCCCTTGAAGTGAATTTTGCATAACATAATCAATAACCAAGCTAAAGAGAAAAGGAGACAAAATGCACCCTTGTCGAACACCAGAAGTAATGCTAAACCAATTGCTACAAGCCTTACCAACTCTCACACATGATTCAGTGTTATTATAGAGAGCTTTCATTATGTTAACTAACTTGTCTGGTATACCATATGATTTCAAAATCAGCCACAAATTATGACGATCAACAGAGTCTAAGACTTTTTGCAATCAACATAGCCAGCAACCAAGGGTTTCTGAAACCCTACACATTTCTAAAGAATCTGCCTAAGTGAAAATATCTGATCCACACAATCCCCTACCACTTCTGAATCCACATTGCTCATCACGCAATTGACTGTCAACCAGATTTTTAATTCTATTAAGCACAATCATGGAAAGAACTTTACCTGGAACAGTGAGTAGACTGATACCCCTATAGTTATCACAAGATCTGCGATCACCTTTTTTGAAAATAGGGATAACAATAGCTCTGGTAAAATCCTTAGGAACCATGCCTTTATCATAAAAGATATTCAGAATTTCAGTCATCCAAGTGGTAACTGAAACATTCCCAGCTCTAAGCATTTCGGTAGTAATTTCATCTACCCCTGGGGATTTATGTAGTTTAAGTTTGGAAACAGCCAAAATAACTTCAGATTGTGTTATAGGGCCAACATTAAAGCCACCAATGCATCTATCATCATTGCAAACAATGGGAGTAGAACTAACTACATTGTTTAGAACATCACTGAAATGCTCAGCCCACCTAGCCATGACAGAATCCTCCCCTTCTATAACCCTTACCTTGTTTATCCTTCAATCCTTGTATACCTGTCCGTTTTCTACCACACAAAACATTAACTATCTGGTACAGCTTCTCTGCTGTTGTGCTGTCTAACTGCTTCCTCGGCTTTGTCAGCCAAGCCATCAAGCCAAAGATTCTTATCAGTAACTAACTAATCCTTTACACGTTTATTAAGCTCTCTGTAATGCGTTCTATTGGTACTGGTAGGGTATTGATTAAGGACATTCCTGCAGTTCTTTCTTTCTGAAATAAGCTCAAGTGCCTTATCACTCAAATAATTCTGTCTCCTCTGCTCCTTTTTTCCTAAAAGAGTACTGTTAGTTTCCAAAAAAGCCTGTTAAAAATGGTCCCATTCTTCCTCAACCTCAGGAGTAAGCAAACCATGACTGTCATAATGACTAAGTAACCTATCATGGTAAGCTTTGGCTATAACTGGATCTTTCAGAGCTTCAGTATTAAAAGTAAATTTTTTAACCCTAGCACAACACTTTTTAAGTTTAAGTTGCAAGACACTTTTAACAAGGTAATGGCCAGATCCCGTTTCAGCTCCCCTATATGACATGGTATTCCTAACAGAACTAGGCCATTTGCAATTAATTAATATATAATCTATCATTTTCTTATGCAGCCCATCTGGTGAAAATCCCAGTGTTCTCTAAATATTAATATAATACTAACTTCACAAAGGAAGATTATATCCAATATGTGGGTAGAAGAATTGGGACTCAAATCATCCATGCAAACACCTACCATGCAGCCACTTAAGTAGACGGCTCTCCCCACTCTTGCATGTGTGAGCAAACAATTAAAACACCTGCGTTTTCCTCTCCTGTGATGTTGTGCACTGCAGCCAGTATTGGAACAAGCTCTGATTACAAAAACTTTTTACTTTTTTAGTTACAGTTTCAATTTGAGCAGCAGGAATGATGCATAGAATGTTGGAATAAATGATAGAAATAATTCTAGGAATACTGAAATTGGTTTAAAGCAGAAAAGAGCATAAAACATCTTTTTAATTACTTCCAACATCTTCAGTTTGTAAAAACAGTTGTCAGTTGGAAAAACATCTTCAGTTTGTAACTTCAGTTGTTTCAACATCTTCAGTTGTTTTTTCTTGTTAATTTTCAGGAGATTTATGAAACATTAAGAAATGATACTTTAAATAAAATTGGCTGCTTAAATTTGGTTGATTCAGCAATGAGTAACATTAACAAACAAATCAACAATACCACATAGCGCTTCCAAGAAATGACAATCAGATTGCTGTAAAAAATTCTTTCTATTGTAGTGTAATAAAATATGCATCAAATGAAAAAAAAATATATTTTTCAAACAGCAATTTCTATTTTTAAAAAATAAAATTTTTTGTTATACTTAAAACAAACACTGACAACTTGGGCCTCTCATTTCAGATTCTGTGAACATCTACATTTATCTTGGATCCTGGAAGGGTTAACCCTCCCTCATGGTGAAATTTTCTTTCAAAGAAATCACTTAGTTCACATACTTAATGGGTGAAAAATATTTACCCCCCCCCCCCTCCAACTCGACTCTCCCACTACAAGGACATTGAAATTTTTTAGCGTTAGTGGATCTAATTTGTAGGCATTTTGTCAGGAAGATCCCCAAAGTGTAACAACCAAATAGAATGTGTGAGGTGTTGTATCCACTGTCACAAACATGATTCAAGTTTTCCATGCATGTAAAAATGCTGCAAAATCATCTTGGACAATTCTGTCCTTGTTTTAACCCTTTCATAGTGTCAGTTTTTTTTTTCTAAATGCTGACCCTTTTTAAAATTGACTTTTCTAAATACTACTACACACTTTACTTGGGTTTTTATGGCATTTTGGTAAAACAGTGCTAGTTTAAAATTTTATGACATAATTACAATCAAGTACTTTTTTTTTAATTTCCTTTATAACTTAAAAGATAAAGAATGTTTCAATTTAAATTTGTGCAAGAACATGTGCTAATTATTAAATATAATACATAAATGATATTTTTCCCCAGTTTTTTCAGTTTGATAATTTGTTTTCTTTATGATAAGTTTTAAAACAATTTTTTGATTGGTTGGTTGTTAGGGATTTTATGGCACAAGAGCAGCGAGGGCCATATTGTGCCAAAGACAAATAAAGAGGTAAAAAGACATTCAACCCTCAACCAAAGTATCACACAAACTGTAAAGGATGCTACAGAAACCAAAAGTGTAAAGGTAGGGATCAGGAATAAAAACAACAAGCAAGAAATTTGTACAACTGATTCTTACAGTCAACAATGGGTATACCTATTTAAATAGTACAATACAACTAAACATGTACAATGTACAATGTACAACATAACAATGGGTATACCTATTTAAATATATTAAATATAAGGACCTATTTAAAATTATAAACAAGTGTAAAATCTAGAAAGCAGAGTAGAAATATTATGAACAGTTAAAATATCTTGTGAAACGCAAAAATTAAAAAACTGGGGTTAAAGAGTCGTCATGTAAAAGGTGTCCAAGTGTAAGAGGCCTCGGACAGTAAATAATAAGAACTGAAATAAAAACGACATCCACAGGTAAAAGCCGGACATATGATTAACAATTTTTAGGAAGTGGAATAATGCCATATTTCTTACATTCTCATCTACTTTCTCTCTACTCAGGGCATACTCTGTAAACTCTGATAGGGAATTTTTTTTTTCTCTCTATGGCAGGGATTGGTATATAGGAAATTGTATTTCTGTTAGGCAAGATGGTGGTTTGGATTTTGGTTTTCCACACTAGCTTAATTTTCTAGTGCTTGCATACTTCTCTAACATACCACTAATTACTGCTACTATAAATGCCTAAACGAAACAGTTCACTTGTTGCCATTACACTTTGTGTAAATAATGAATGCATTCAAATGCATAATACCCATGAAATGAAAGAATAACTTCCAGAACCAACACTTTTCTCAATACACTGGCAAGGTTCGATGAACTGAAGTCTGTCTATTATATCACTTTGGTTTCTAGTTTGTCTACTCCTTTCATGTCTGTTACAATCAACAACTGCAGCAAGTTTTCTACTTATTTGGCTGGTTTTCCTGACAGTGTTTTCAATGTCAATCATTGAAGCATCGTGAGTATTTTTTTTACATCTTTCTTGTCACACCATTTCAGTACACAGATTATCAACTACATAAGATACAATTTAAACTTTATGTTGGGTAGATCTTTAGGCACCCTCTTTCATCATGGATTTACTGTCCAACACACACCAAAACAAGTTTATTCTAGTTCAGAATAAATGGGATTGAAAACCATCTATCCATGTATAAGGTGTAGTCCTTTTTCATATAACTAAGGGCATTTCATATATTATGTAACCAATTTATGATTCACTGACTGTTTGATTACTAAATTCATTTCTACTTTTTTCCCCAGCCCAGTATATATAAACATATTCCAAACATAATCTGATTCTTATTCACATAAGAAACACCATTTTATTCCAACTTAGATCACTTCAGTCTTGAATTCAGTTCCTTTTTTTATGAGACTGTTCATCAAATTCAATTACTGTATAAAAAATAATCAAATCTTTGAAAAATGTAAGCCTTTAAACAACACATAGATTACATGTAGAATGAAAATACTTTTAAACTGTACACAAAATACATTCAGTATTGGTCTAATTTTTCTTGCGCACTCACTTTCATTCCCATTATCAGAAAAATGCGGATTTTTACACAGGAATTGAATTTGGTGAACAGGCAAGTCTCATAAAAGAAAATAGGAACCAAATACAAACCTGAAGTGATCTAAGCTATTTTGAGCTCAAGACTACTAGGGCTCAGCTTTACAAACCCCTTGCTTGAACTCATCTCTAGTACCAATCCATAAACCCTATTATTCAGGAGTTAGGAATGTTACTATGTTCAGTTAATCATTATTTCTCTATTTATTGCAATAGCTTTAAAAAAATAAAAAATATCACTTACCCTGAACATCATTTCCTAAGACATTAAATTTCCTTTTTTTTGAAGAAGGCTACAAAAAAATTTATTTCCATCACTTATATAGAACGTTTACATTATTATTAGCACAATATTTTATAAAGTGTTAAATTTAATAGAGGCTAAATATAAACAAAAATTTACAGATTACTTTGTCACTGGCAAATTGCTAAACAGATATAATGCACAAGAAATTTATCACAAACTTAAGAAATTTGACACAGAATATTTACATTTATAACTATTATCACATTGACAGTATACTCAGATAATTATGAGTATTAGAAAATCATTAAAAATATCTCAACAATACAGAATAGTCAGAAGATATAGCCCTTCACATTTGAAGTTATGTTACCAAACAGAGGTCAGCTATGTATTAACAGTCAAGCATTCTGATAATGTATCATTCCATCAATCATTTTCTAAAGTAAATAAACTGGCCTTTGCATTAACAAAGTAGATACTTATTGCATTATCAACAGTAACTTAGGAAATATTTGGTATTGGTCTTATATATGTAACATGAATCAGAACATTTCTTATTACTGAATACAAAGTTTCAGGATAACAATCTAATCTCATAACATCTAAACAATACATGTTGACTGTTTACTTTTGTGATAATACAAAAGCAGTTACTTTTGTTGGCAGTGCATCAGATAGTTAGGGAATGGTGTTCTATAGACCCTTGATGTTTCTAATTGCTTGCATACTGATGTGGAAATATAGATCAAGTTGTTATACTCCATATGAATAAAGTTCTACATTCATTACCATTTTTGTTAGCAATATGTGGTATTTGAAGGAATGTCCATTATTGCCAGATGACACCAACGACATGACATAACTGCATTTTTTGGAAACCAAAGGTTCTCTGTTGATACATACAGGCCCACTTCAACATGCTAAATATCAACATATAGCTCACTCACAAACAACAGTAGCTATAATAACTAATAGAAAATATACCACAGCCAACCACAAAAATATTTAACTTATATGATTTTTAAATATTTTCAAGAATTAAATATGTGAGTTCCAGTAATTATGATCCATACTGAATATACTCAAAATAAATGAAAAGAGATAAAATTTCAATGGCAGAGAGAATATTTTTGTAACATTAAATGATCCATCATAAAAAGTGTATTCGAAACACCAATATATAGGATGCACATGTAGACCATTTCAACGTTTGAAAGAACAGCTAACAGAGTTTTCAAAAAGCAGTGGAAACATCTATAAATAATGCATTGACTACTGATTTTAAAGATACTAAAATACTACTTGCACCACCTGTGAAATTTCCACTTTATTATGTGGAAAATCTAATTATTAACTTACACGCAAATTTGCTACGCAATACTGATGCAACACCCACTATTGTAAACTGCATGTGCATTTCAACTTGTAGATAACACCATTTAAGCAGCTCCATTTCCTTTCCACGTAAGCTTGGTAAAACCAACAGGAGACTGGCAAAATGAGCCACTTTATTTTTTAGACTTTGAGTTGGAATGTTATCTAATTTAAAAGTCTAGTATCGTTGAGTTGAGATCAAGCCCTTAATACTGGCCAAGAATTGTTACCCACTCCACACAGTCAACTAGCATTGTGCATAGTAGTTGTGGACAATCAACAGTAACAGCAAATGTCATCTAATTTTCTATAAGAAGTTACATTAGTGTTAAGGGAGGCAAATTAAAGTGGGATGAAGTGTGCCCTCTGATAATACTAGCTATATGTATCAATGCAGAAAATTGGGTATCCAAAAAAATGCATATATTTCGTAAATCATTCTGCAACTGATGACAGCAACTAATGTATATAAACTGTATTTCCATATCAATATGTAAGTAACTAGAAGCATCAAGGTACTATATATCAGCATTCCTCAACTCTCTGATGTGCTAACTTATTTAGGAAACAATTGATAGAATGATATATTATCAGATTGCTTGACTGTTAATGCATAGTTGACCTTTAATAACATAACCATCTGTTATGAATGGCTATATCCCCTGACTGCTCTATGGTGTTAACTGTTGAGATATTTTTAATTATTAAAACTTATATACTGGATTGTCAATTATTTTTATTAATAGAAAATGCTTCAGTTGCATCTATTCCCTTGATTTAGATTGTTTTGGTTAACATGGTCATGAAAATGCAACCAGTTTTGTTTCTATGTAGTTTTGGCTTTTGATTTATGTGGTATATAGTTCTGTTTCCTTAACATAGTAGGAAACAAATTCATAAAAAAAAATCTCCCAATACTAGTAGTTGTCTTAAGCAGAATTTTTCATTCAAATTTAAAATTACAGTAATATAACAGCTATTTCATTGCATATTAATCTAAATATTTGTTACTGCTATTTTTATTGATGTTTGACTATTTGTAATTCCTTTATTAGCAGAGTTATGCATTGCTTAGGTCTTTAATTCCAAATCACATTTTCCCACCTACCCTGGGTCTAAGAGGTCAATTCCTTGTTGGTAATGGAAACTTCAAGAAGTTCACATTTCACCAACAAAATTTAAAATTTCTAGCTAAAATATGTCATCTGCAATATTTGCTTGAAATTTTCCACTTTTTCCACCATTAGAGGGTGCAAGTATAGTTTTCGAAAGATTCAAAAAGTGTTAATCATATTTCATCAATTCTTATCTAACCCAAAAAAAGAATCTTTCATTTATCTCTAAAAACAACCAATTATTAACTAAAACTAAAAAGGTGTGTTTACCCACCCCCTCTAGGTCTAAGAGGTCAACTCATTGTTGACAATGGAAACTTCATGACCTTCACATTCCACCAGCAAAATTTCAAGTTTCTAACATAAATACATTGTCCGCAATATTCATTTGAAATTTTCAAAATTTTCCACCATTAAAGGGCACAATAATAGCTTTATGATTGGTTGGTTGTTCAGGGTTTTATGGCACAAGAGCAGCTAGGTTATATTGCACCAAACAAAAGACATAAAAGAACAAAAGCAACTGAACCACTAACCAAAGTTAAAATTCACAGAAAAAAAAACACCACAATAAAGATCAGTAAACATAAGAGTAATAAAAAGCATCAACAGTGTATAAGTCAACACTAAAACGGGTGTATAGGACCAATTTAAAATCAGTAACAAAGTAAAAAATCATAAACGTATAAAATATCCAGTGAAATGTAAAAATGCAAGAACAGTGGGTAAGTCATTGGATAAAAGATGTCTGAATGCAAAGAGCAGATGGTAAGGTCCGATGTCATAGCTCGGACATAAAATTATGAAAGTTAAAAAACATACATCTTTCAAAGTTAAAAGTCAAACATGAGATTAAATTATATCTGATTGTTAAAATGGTGTCACAAAACTCACACTTAGGTTCGTGGTCTACCCGAAGAAGAAACAAATGCGTAAGAAATGAATGATCTAAGCGGAACCGAGCAAGTACAATTTCCTCGTGATTCCTGCGGTAACAAGACTGCCATGGTTTGATGACAGGTTTGATCTCAAAGAGCTTGTTGGTAAGCTGTTCTAACCAAGATATTTCCCCCTGTGCCCAGACCTCGATGGTAAAATGCTGCTGGAAATCCAGATATGGAATCAGAAATGGTGAGCCGGAGAGGGGAGTGGCTGACTTGGAAGTCGCATATGCCAAGTCATTGCCCCTGATACTAACATGACAGGGAACCCAACAGAAATGTATGGCGGTTGTGGCAGCAGGTGGACCTTAGAAGGAACTGGGTGAGGCCAAAGCCTCACCAAGATCAAAGCTTGTAGCAAGCTAAGAGAGTCGGTGTAAAGCACACACCGACGATGATGCTTAGCCACCACATGGTCCAAGGAGAGACTAATAGTGTGCAACTCTGCAGTGAAGATTGACACTGCAGTGGGATCTGGTCTGCAATGATTACATCACAGCAGACCATGGCCGATTCCACTGATGTGCTGGACTTCAAGCCATCTGTGAAGACATGCAAGAAGTCCGGGTGCTCAACACGATGGCTGGCAAAAAGTTGCTGATACACTGAGTCGGGTGTAAAGACCTTCCCCGTTCTGCAAAGAGAGAAATCACAAGAAGGGGAAACAGTGAGCAACAGTGGGAATGACTCAGCTGTCACCTGTGTGATGCTATCGGGACTGGTGTTGATGTCTCTTAGGTAGCCTCAGACTGCAAACCAAAAGAACGAATGGTGGTCAGCTGATTAGTGTAAAGTATTTCCCACTTTGTACTGAAAATGCAGTCCGAAGTGGAATGGCCAGGCAGGGATCACAATTTAGACGTGTATTGTAGGGACAACTACTGACGCCAAAGAGATAAAGATGGTTTGTCGGTCTCAACGTAAATACTCTGGACCGGTGAGGTGTGGAAAGCTTCTGTGCAAACATGGGTCTGATGGTGGGGGTCCAGCACCTTCACCACTGAATCCTGGGCAGAGTCGTACACCTGAGATCCATAGTCCAGTTTTGACCAGACAAGTGCACGGTACAGGCGTAGGAGAGAACATCGGTCAGCTCCCCGGGAGAGGATCTTGACAATGTTCAATGCCCACTTGAGCTTGGACCTGAGATTACGTATGTGTGGTGGTAAAGAGGTCAATTTCCGATCGAATATGAGACCGAGAAACTTGGTCTCCACCACAACTAGAATGATGTTGCCTCTGAGCCGTAGCTCAGGGTCCAGATGAAGATTACGCTTGTGGCAAAAGTGCACACAGGTGGTATTCTGTGGGGAGAACCGAAACCAGTTTGCAGTCGCCCAAACAAAGATTGTTACAATTAAAAGACCTTCTTGCTCAAAAATTAATTTAAAATAATTTAAAAATTCTCTGTCATTGAACAATAAAATTTCAGAGTTTATCCTTCAAACTATTTGGATGTTGAAAGTTCTTAGGAGAAAAACTCTCAGAAGCTTTTCGGAGCAAAGACAGAGCTCCGTCTTCAGTGAAGTGATGTTATGTACTGACGGGTCCTATGTGAATCGGTCCACAAATTACTCAGAGCCCATAGTATAAAAATTGTTTTCAGCCCCGCTCCAAATTTGAAGAAATTAGTCAAAAGGGACAGGGATAAATATAGCCTTCTTCAAAAATCGGGCGTATACCGATTTCCCCTACAGTTGACGGATAATTCCATTGTGTACTACATCGGCAAAACCATTCGCTCTTTGCAAGAAAGGTTCGCGGAGCACAAAGCTGACGTCAGCCAAAAGAAGCTAACGACGGCCGCCTCTGAGCTAGCAGTGCAACACACGGCAACAATAGACTGGGAGCACGCCACACTTCTTGCGCGCGCATCCACTTTCTACGGAACCAGTCCGCAAGGCTATTGAAATAATGACCTCGTCCGTCCCCACCTGCAACCGAGACACTGGAATCACCCTACATGACATGTGGAAAGAAGCTCTTTGTCTAAACGGACCCAACGTCAGTACATAACATCACTTCACTGAAGACTGAGCGCTGTCTTTGCTCCGAAAAGCTTCTGAGAGTTTTTCTCCTAAGAACTTTCAACATCCAAATAGTTTGAAGGATAAACTCTGAAATTTTATTGCTCAATGACAGAGAATTTTTAAATTATTTTAAACAAAGATTGTTCAGGGCAATTTGCAGCTGTCTTTCAATGACCCTCATGCTGGACGAAGAGCAAAAGATGCCAAAATTGTCAACATAGAGGACATTGCCTACAGATTTAGGAAGTTCTCTAGTAATAGAATCAATCTTGACAGCAAAAAGCGTAACACTCAGAACACAGCCTTGTGGCACCCCCTGTTCTTGGGGGTACGGCCGCGAGAGTGCTGCCGACATGGACACGAAAAGAACATGCTGATAAGAAGTTGGAGATGAAGATTGGGTTGTTTTACCTCTGAGCAGCACTTTTTTTCACACCATGGGCTAAGTGGCCAGGTCACATGGACTCTGAAGGCTCAGAGAAGGTTGGGGGAGGGGACCCATTGGAACAGCTGTTGGGAGACGGATGGTAGCCTCCCGTCAAGGATATTCAGTGTTCTTTAATGTGCACAGGGGCATGACTTAACGTCCCACCTGATGGATGGCGGCCTTTCCAAGACCATCGGTGTCCCCTACTGACCATGAGTAGGGGGGGGGGGAAATTTGCGAGATAAATCTCAACGCTGACCCAGCTGGGAATCGAACCTGGGAACTACAGATTACGAGCCTGGCATGCTACCAAATGAGCCACCCCAGCCCCAATGATGAAGATTGGCATTTGACCTCTCAAACCAAAGCTATGGAGGTCACAAAGAATGCCGAATATCCAAGCTGTGTCATTTGCTTTTTTGATGTCGAAGAAAATCGACACCAGGTGCTCTCTTCGTAAAAATGAATTTCTGATAGCCGATTCGAGGCTTATCAGATGGTCAAGCGTTAACCATTGCCTGTGAAAGCCATACTGAGTGCTCGAAATACCAGATGAGTCCGGCATTCACCATTCTTTTCAACACCTTGCACATACAGCTCGTCAACGCAATGGGGGTGATAATTAGAAGGAATCTTGGAATATTTTCCTGGCTTTGGGAAGGCCAAGACGATAGCTTCCTGCCAGGAGTCCGGAAACTGCTCCTCGAGAAAAATGAGATTGAAAAGATGGAGCAGCCGATTCTTACTCAATGGTGAGAGATGTTGGATCATGGCATAATGAACATTGTCTGGCCCGACAGCAGATGCACAAGATGTGTGCAGAGCAAGACGAAGCTCCTCTGCTCTGAATGGCCTATTTTAAGGTTCCAGGCCATTCGAGTGGAAGAACAGCGGAGAGCATTCTGCCCTGCTTTTCTGGGCCAGAAACTCGGGGAAGTAAGAAGACGAAGACATGGAAGATAACGATTCCCCCAGAGTGTCAGCAATTGCTGCTCCAGGATCAATAATGAGTGGGATGTGTAGTTCTCATCCATCTTCTAGACTTTATCCCACATGACCTTAGAACTGGTCGTGTGGGTGAGAGATGACATATATTTGATCCGAGATTCCTTCTGGCACTGGTACCGGACAAAACGAGCTTTCGTTCTGGCACATTTGAACACTTCAAGGTTGGGGGATGTTGGGTATCTCCGAAACATCCCCCAAGCCTTGTTCTGAGCCTGTGGTGCAATCTGGATTCCACCAAAGTTTCGGAAAACAAGGAAATTATGTCGAAATTTGGGGAATTGTTGATGCAGCTGCATCTACTATACAGTCTGTGATCTATGCTACTGCCACATTGATGGACTCCTAGCTGACAGTGGTCATCGAGTTCAGAGAGCAGCTTGAAGCCACTCCAGTCAGCCCGATCAAGCCTCCACTGTGACACTCGTGAAGGGTTGCATGGCCCCCCCACAGGAGATGCACACCATGGGGAGGTGATCATTACCATAAGGATTGTCCTCGACCTCCCATGCAAAGAGTGGAAGGATCGAGGAAGAGCAGATGGCAAGGTCAATGGCAGCGAAATGACCCGGTGTTTAACAGGGAGAGCGAAGGATCCAGGAGCCACTGCTCCAGGACCTTGTCCCTCTGATTGGTGTTAGTACTGCCCCAAAATGGACTGTATCTATTGAAGTCCCCCATTATGAGGTAGGGGGACGGCAGCTGCAAGACGATATCATCAAGGTCTTCCTGGAAGACGATGCTCCCAGGTGGAAGATATACAGAGCAGACAGTCAGTGAGAACCCCATGAAGAGGTGGATGGCTACCGCCTCTAATTTGGTGGTGAGGGGTTCGACCTGGAATGGAGAATGGTTGCTCACGAGGATGGCAACACCCCCGTGAGCTAGACCATCTCCATCCCGGTCCCAGCAAACTAGTGAAAAGTGCCGGATTGTGGGATCTGTGACTGGTTGCAAGTATGTCAGATGCAAAATTCAGAATTAATTCTCTTTCATTTGGTATATAAGATGACCTATTTCTGTTAATTAGTTATTTATTATAAATATTCTAAATTTGACTTGTTTATTGGACTCTGCAACAAGCATGGACTTTTCTCAAAGTATGGTACGGAGAAAAAAAATTACAAACGGAAGAAATGCTTACTTTAAATAAGATTTTTTGTTATTCAGAAATAATTAGACTTTCTATTCATGTGCATTATAATCATTTGTCTATTAGTGATTTTTTTTTAAATTTTGTGTTATCAGATGCATTTTTTTTACTACATGACTAAAAAAAAAAGTCTTGTTAAAACTAATTTTTTTTTTTTGTTAAATATTTAATTTTCAGAAAATCCAGAATTAAATGCTGATTAATTTTGGCTTGGGTTGGGTTGTTTTACCTCTGAGCGGCACTTTTTTGCACACCATGGGCTAAATGGCCAGGTCACATGGACCCCGAAGGCTCAGAGAAGGTTGGGGTAGGGGACCCACTGGAACAGCTGTTGGGAGACAGATGGTAGCCTCCCGTCAAGGCCATCCAGCGTGTTCTTTAACGTGCACAGGGTATGGCTCTCCCGCACACGGTGCCACGGCTTAACGTCCCATCCGACGGACGGCGGCCTTTCCAAGCCCATCAGTGTCCCCTACTGACTGTGGGCAGGGCGGGGAATTTTGCGGAGATAAATCTCAACGCTGACCCAGCTGGGATTCGAACCTGGGAACTACAGATTACGAGCCTGGTGCGCTACCGACTGAGCCACCCCCGCCCCCGATTAATTTTGGCATATAACATGCCGTAATTCCTTTCATTAGTTATTTGGCAAAAAAAGTTCTGAAGTAATTTTTGTGCAAAACATACATAGATTAAAAAAAATGAGACTTACAATTCTCTGAATATCTAACTGAACTGGGGTGGCAAGAACTAAATAACAAGAGGTAAAATGTGGATGGCACAAGTTAGGTATAGGAGATGAATCAGAAAAGATGAGAAAGAACACTACTTTTTGTACAGCATATATAGAAATGAAAGTTAAGAAGCGGCATATTAGAAAATTTCTACTTTTTTTAGTCTAGTTTTTGAATTTTTCATAAAAAAAAATTTCAAATGTTCATTTTTATATTAGAGAAAATTATATATTCCTTAAGATTAAGTTAGATATCTAATCATTTTACATAGTTAAAACAATTATTTTTAAAAAGAGAAAACATTTACTTCTTCAGTTTCATGATTAAATAATGGAGCATCTGGGATTGGGATATTCAGTTCACAATGTATAGATGACAGATCAGGTCTGGTGAATTTATCATTCTGAAATAAAAATTCTCATAAATTCATATTACACAGAAATATTTGCAGTATAATCAAAAGATTAATAATCATTAAAATCATATAATCTGCTCCAATATTTGAATAATTCAAAACATAATTTAAAATCTATCTCATGGGCTACAATAATTGTAATTTTATATACAATTTTCATCCTAAAAATCTGGCTAGGAGAGAGTGACCAATTCCATAAAAACTTTATGGTGTTAATAAGGCAAACTAATATTAGTTCCCACAAAACGCATTGATTTGAAAGGAGAAACTATTGTGAAACAGCAGCTAGAATAACTGGTTAACTGCACACAAAGTTTGCAATATACTATCTTATCAAAGTTTCCTTTCTAACTTCGATAAAATATGTTTCAAGTTGTAACTAACTAAGCAACTAAAGCTATAGTGTGCAAAAAATATATATAGAAAAAACAAAAGCCATAGAAACTACAACAAAAGTCATTAGAGGCAAGAGCCTTATATACACAGTCGTATCAGAATAATATGATCCCCCCCCCCCCCATTATTATAGGTAGGTGGTCGTATTATTCTGATAAACAGTGTGCATATAAAGAGGAAAAAAGTAGCAAAAAAAATTGGTTATAACATACCATGGTTAAAATATACTAGATAAGAGGAAGTAAACAACTAATGAAGGTTGAAAATTAAAAAAATAAGATTTATATGTAAGTTATCAGATAAAGTATGTCAAGAATAAAGAGGCTTGGGCAGAAAATTAGAACAAAAATAGTATGCTCAACATTAAAGAATGTATTTTTGATTATAATTAGGTAAAACAAGGCCAGAAAACTTGTATGTACAATGATCTACCCAGTTACAGAAAGTGTTAAAAAACAAGCTTTACATGAAGCAGAACAAAACTTCCTCTGAAATTCATATGCTGCAATGGTATGGCAAGAGGACTTAAACAACTTTCTGTTGGTCCGTTTTGACCAAAACGTTTCTTCATTATGCCCAGAGCTTGGTATTAAAGCATTATTGTAAGTAGGTAACATAACCGGCAGTGGATTACATGTCAGGGGCAAAACCAACCTCGCTGCAGAAAATGACAAGTCATTACATTTGATTAATTATATCCACAATGATCATTAGGACATCAAATATTTAAGCCAGGGTTCTCAACATAAGGGGGTTCTCTCCCGCCTCCTGAGTTGAGAACAACTGCCCCCCCCCCCCAAGTCAGGTTAAACTCAGTGTATGTAAAACTCATTTATTATTTCCGTGACAAACTTGTAACTTTTAACAAGGCTCCCTGGAACAGTGCACCATTCATTTTTTAATAATAAAGCAGTTGCCAAAAAATAAGCTCGTTAAAACTGCTCCTAACTGCCTCGAGATTGTGAAGAGAGGTGATCATTTGTGACTAACAATGCTGCAGGCAGATATTGAAAAACTTGTAAGTTTGCATCAGCCACAAGTATCACACTGAACAAGGTGCCAATTATCAGAATATTTTTTGTTAGTATATCTTGGGAGTTAATATATATCTTTAAGAATTTTCTTTGCTACTTAGAAATAAAGTACCAATTATTATAATATAAATTTATATCATATATAAACAATGCAGATAGTAAACTAAGAGTGGCTATGAGGAGGGCCACAGGGGTAAATGAAGTAAGGGGGCCATGAACAAAAAAAGGTTGATTTAACAAGGCTCCCTGAAGAAACATTGATTTAAGCCAACTATCTACCCTGTAAAGCATTCTGCATTACATTTGATTCCGACAATTCCATAACACCCAAATAAAATTGAGTGTGGCCAAACAGTTAGCTGGCTGGTTAATGAACCAGCCAATTAACTCACCTGACAACAAAGCTATTAAATGCCAAAAAAGAAAAAGATGTCCCATAATCCACAACCAAAGTTAAAAGGGCAAAATCTATAAAAACATACTACTATTACAGTAGTAAAGAAACACAGGATGTGTCTTGTAGACATAGAACTCATGAAATAAGCTGAAAAAAATTGATTTTGCCATGAGTGGGATTCGGACCATCTCCTGGAAATTAGCATAACTGGCATGTTTCTAGGAGACAAGTTTGAAATCCCACTCAGGGCAAAACCAAATTTTTTCGTGAATACTAATAACAAATAGTATAAAAGTACTATAGGTGTTACAAGAATGAAAACAATTGATTGGCTGTTTGGGAAAATAAGATCAAAGGATAAAAATATACATAAGTCAAATAAACCCATAACCAGAATTAAAACATCAAAAGCCAAAATGGAAAAAAAGATAATATAAAACACATTGGTGTGAGGAACCTGCGAGACAATTTTGGAACTAATTTTCATATCAGAACAATGGGTGTAAAAAATCCCAGTAAGAGAGTAAAACAAAAAGGGATAAAAGTATAAATCCAAGGAAATAAAAAAGTCCAATTGTAAAATAAATTACCTCTCAAGCAGCTGATTGCCATAGAGGTCTGACAGCAAGTAACAGTTAAAAAAAAATTTATATTCTGAATTAAAAGCAATACAACCAACCAGAAAAACAAATTGCAATGATGCCAAGTTTGATTTAAACAATTTTTCAGTCCATTCTGATCAAGAATTCTGCAAGTGTCCAGAGCTTGATAGAAAAGCATTGACAGAACCTATGAACAGAACCGGTAGTGTAGTGCCAGACATGTGGATAGTGAACCTGACAGCTCAATCTGCCAAATTACTTTGATGCATACATCCTGGCACCCAATAGAACTGGCTAATGGTAGTCATTGCAGCCAGATGCTAGAGATCTTGAAAAAGAGTAAGTGCATTGTCTTACTGAAATCAGTGCCTATAGTAAGCTAAGCAATTTGTGTAAATGACACACCAACAATGTTACCTAGACACTATATATTTCAAGGTAAGAGATATAGTGTACAACTTTACAATGAAACCACTGCACTCAGATAGGATGTGGTCTACTAACGATGTTTAAATTGTTATTTCCTTGTAACACTGTAAAGGTTAAAAGCACCCGCTTTATATCAAGTCTTAACCTACTACCTCATTTAAATTACAGAATGCCAGCACTTAGTTGCACATAAAATTATCATACTTCTTGTAATTTAAATGCATACATGTTAATCTTTCTACATTCTTTTGGATAGCATTCTTAAACTCTAATGTCTATGCATCTAATAGAATTTCTAACCATCATTTTCAGGTCAGATTTTACCAATAATTTTTTTTATTAAAACAAGAGTTTTGCAAAGAAATGCTTATCTTCTACCCTGGTAACCTTAGACTCCTCACTTCTTTTTAATAAATTGTCCCTTTCCTCTCATACATAAAATGAAATTATGCTCTTTTTTGTCTCACTTTAGGGAGTCAAGTTCCTCTGACACTCAATGTTTATTAATATAAATAGGATCTTTTTAGTTACTGATAAGCATTAGAAAAATGATTAGCAACAAAAGACTTATCTTTAAGTATCTATTTGTCTACATTATGCTATAATGGTTTGGTTTCTGTAAACTCATGGATTGCTTATTTTATATTCTATAGTTTTCAATTTCTTTTCATACACAAAATATCAGTTACATATTGATTGTCAAAGGTTTTGCATTCAGTGGCAGGTGAAATAAACAATATTATATTTATAATAAAAAGAAACGTCTGTCTGTGGCAGACATAACTCATTGGGGAAATCATGGTATTCTTTCAATTCAGTATTAAAGTATCACAGAAAATGTCCTACTTTCATCATATTAGGCAGTTTGGTTGGCTGATTCCTGATATATATGGCATCAATGGCAAATGAGCAAAAATATGCAGGAAAGCTTGTATCACATTACTGAAGAAAACAGTCTCTGATGGTCTAGCAGTTATGACACCTGGATGCTTCTAGGATATGTGGGCTTGATTCCCACTCAGGGCAAAACGATTTGTTTTTCAGAAAATTATTTCAAGGCTCTTTCAAAACTTGATAGAGTGTTATGGTTGTTGTCCAAGTTGCAGTGGCCAGTTTCAAAATGAAATTCCAAAAGTGAAGATTGCTACAAGCAAAAATATTTAACATGCTATTCTGGGAAACCAATTGATGCCAAATTCATTGTTGCCATTTTTGAAGTTTAGGTGTGATTTCATCTTTCAGAGTTGGCAACACTGCATTTAATCATTTTTTCTTTTTACAACACATGCATGTTGAATCTGCACTAAGGAGTTATTGGAGTGCTGTGTGATACTTGTAAAACTAATCTTTCGTCCAGTAAAAATCGGAGAATATAGATTACATCTTAAAAGTGAAACCCAGGCAGTGCCAAGTACAGTTTAGGTAGTAACATAATAAAAAAAACTCTGAAGATTAACTTGGGTCAATAAATTCATTCATGCCAAAGTGTCTACCTATGTAAAGTTTCACAAGATTGGTGGATATTAGTGGATATTAAAATATTTCACTGTTTTATAAATTAAAAAAAAAAACATTTGTTCCTATGCAAATTTTTTTATTTGCGTAATCTATTTGTTAGTTTTCCTGCAATTGACTTTCATCAGAAGTTGTCAATGGTGTGTATAACTGATAGGGAGTTTAGGTATATCTACAGAGACCCTATATTAATAGAAAACGAGGCAATATTGAACTTTAATGCATCAAGCAGCCACTTTGAATTAGTACTAAGTGATAAAACAAAGTTACAAAGACTCCACAAAGCTACAAATATTGGTTAAAGTACATCAGCAAAATTAAAATCTTCACTTCATACACACTCAGTGTTACAAATACTGAAACACCAACTGCATGCAGATAGAGCTTATATCCCCAATCTGCAGCCAGGTTTTAATGAGGCAATAAATGAAAACAAGAGAAATATTTCAACCTTATTATTGTTTGAGAAATGTAGTGCAGTGAATTCGATCAATTTTTAAAAATCTCTTAGATGATAAAAAAATTAATCCACTAAATCCAAGTATAGAATAACAAACCTATCCCTCAGTAGATAGGTTTTTTCACACCATAGATAGGTTCCAGGATATCACCATATAAATCGAAACCATACAAATAGAGACCAACAACCTATGGAAAAATTGGAAATTGGTTTCGAAAAATAATAATGAATATTAAAGATGCAAGAAATAGAAATAGCCATCATAAGTGATACACTGTCAACTGAAATCAAACATTCTTCAAGTACTTCATATTTTAATTCACTATGATGCTCCACTGCAGATAATATATCACCTACAGTTTTGGAAACTGCTGTTCCATCTGTTGTACCGCACACATATAAGGATTTATTGTTGTATTCTTCAATTTCTATAGTTCACATAGAAAGCAGTGGTAGAAGGGTAATCACCACTCTCTTAAACAAAGGAAGCCTGGTGAAAGCTGTGGTATTAAAGAAATTTAGGCTTTGCATCATTAGCAAAGAAATGCCGTCTAGGAATCTCTCTTTACAAACTGTTAGGTGACATTTCTAGGAGCTATTGTTGATGTGTGAAACTTACCAGCACCGTCACTTTTATTGGCTTGGTGGGGGGGGGGGAGATTTGGTCATATGAGGGATGAACAGGTAAAATTTCATGCTGCCCTGTTGGTGGAAGTTCACTAGTCATTGACACTTATTGTTGACCTACCCAGGCTCTACAATAGCTATTTTGCCACCCGAAGTGAACTTGGATATCTGCCGCCCCTTCCTTCAGATCTGCAATTAGCTCTGTCAGCTTTATAGAAGCTGTGGTTAGCTTATTGAAAAATTTGCTGCAAGGTATGATAGCAATGGCCCTGGATCTTCTGGTTGTAACTTTTTCTGGAATGACTCAGATGTTTGTGCTAAAGGAACAGGTCAATCCAGACCTACGACAAGAGAACACGTGCATTTATTTTTTTTCGAGTTTTTTTGGGGATTGGAATTTCTGCAGCTGTTAAAATTCCCTGATATAATTTTGAAGTTAAGCTAAATTTAAATATTTCTTCTATTTTATTTTGTTTGAAATGGCTTTTCATAAATGAAAAATTTGAAGGAGGAAGAAATTATGGACATTTTATTTCCCATTGATAGTTCAGAGAATGAAGTCAATGAATTCAGATTATCCAAAGAAGCAAACAAGGTTTCTATCGCAATCAACAAAGAATAATCAGCTGCTATGAATGGCGAGCAAGGAAGGTTTTTTCAACCCTGAAAAGTGATGATAGATGTGATATTAGTGACATTCATGGTTCAACCAAATCACTAATCAATAACCTGGATTGGTTCATAATCTTTCAGTAGATTCAGATCCCTTGGAAATTTCAAAATTACTGCCGAGTGACAATATGCATGAATTGATTATGAGCAATATGAAGTGATGTGTTAACCATCCAAAGCAAGCCCATTCAATCTGCAGCTCATAAAACACATACACACAAATATCTGGCTCATTTCTTCCAGTTATTGGACCAAACATATTTAAGTGCATAACTAAATGATTTTACTAATTTCTAATATTAATTAAAAATGTATATTTTTGCTTCTAATCAAGTATTTTCTTGATTCCTTAAAAGTATTTTTTTTTTATAATTCCTTTGAAATGTGTGTTTTTATTTTTAATTGGAGAATTTTCCACTGCTGCTCTTTCAGACTATAGTTACGTTTTTTAGTGGCTCTTCAAGTTTCGGTTGGACAATCTTGATAAAGGGACATCCCTCGAATTCTGGGGTCAAGATTCCCCTTAAGAAGGTAGTCTTTACCTTCAGTGAATTCCCCTTACCTGGGAATGTTGTCCTGAGCTTCTGCCAGATCCCGGTGGTCTCTGAAATTCTTAGCAATGTGCTTGAAGTGCCAACACTTCAGGCACATTGCTAAGAATTGCAGAGGTACGGTGCGGCGTAAGCGCTGCAGTGGGTCTCACTCCTACAAGTAGTGGAAGAACACACCGGGCCCCCTCTCTGTGATGAGTAACTGTGATGGACCTCATGCCGCCACCTTCTCTGGGTGCCGTGCCAGGAAGCTCTCCTGTGAGAAGAGGGAAGCCCTTGATCCTGTCCACTCTATGGACAGCATCAAGCTTGGGAAGGTCCCTCTTTTGAACTCCGTGGTGACACCCCATTCGCCTAAGAAATCTGTGTGCAGCAGGCATCTCTTTGACCCCTCAGTCAGCTTTGCTGTTGGCACGAGGGGTAATATGACCCCTGCTGCTGCCACGGAGGTGGAGCCGGTGAAGAGGTGCTTGAAACACAGGCACCTTCCGCTTCCCTGACCCCAGCCGTTACCCTTCCTGAGGTGATGCCCTCTGTCTTTGTCCCTGAGGCTCCCTCTGTGCTGCAGGTACCTCCATGGTGCAGGCTTCTGCTGCAGAACCCTGTCCCATTCAGACCAAGCAGTTGGCCAGGAAAGTCAAGAGGACAAGGAAGAGCTGGGTTGCATGTCAGCCTGAGCTGAAGAAGCCCTCCTCCTCCTTGATGCAACAGGACTTCAAAAAGGACCACAGGGACATGGTCCTCTTGTCCACCATCCTCTCTCTACTTACTTGTGGATTTCATCAAGGTTGTCACTTCTGCTCTACTTGAGGAATTTTGACCTCAAACTTTGACAATTCCTCAACCAGTTGGCCTCCCTCATATCACACTTTGTGGACTAATAGACACTGTTTTGACTAAATTTTCTCCAAGATTCCTTCTTTCCACCCCAACTATGAACATGGCCAACAGAATGTATAACGTCCCTTCCATCCTACAGTGGAACTGCAGGGGCTTCAGAAGCAAGTCTGCTGACATCAAGAACTACTTCAACCTCATGCCAGTTCCCATCCTTGATCTTTGTGAGGCCAATCTCCCTGATCACTATGTCTTCAAGCCCTATATTGTGCACATGTGCAAGGGTCATCCGCTCTCCCACAATGCAGCGATTCTTCTGCACAAGAATGTCACACATCATGCTATTGATCTCACTTTCATTGATGCCAACAGTGATTTTGTAGCATGCCACATCTGGCTGAATAGCCATGATATCACCCTGATATCCTGTTACATCTGGCCTTCCAATGCCTTTCCTGTATCCACCTTACAAGATATTTTATTGCAGTCCCCTCAGCCCTGGATTCTCTATGGGGGCCTTAATGCCCACAGTCCATCCTGGGGCAGAGATATCAGTGATCAGCAAGGAGAGGATAGAAAATATCATCTTGCAGCACAATCTCTTTATCGCCAATGATGGCTCACCCATGTTTTACAGATCTCCCAGTACCTACAAGCTCCATTGACCTGACACTCTATTCTACCAAACATTGGTCAAGGCCTCAGTTGGTCGGTTGACCCTGACACCTGGGGCAGTGACCACTTCCAGCTGCACATCTCCTTGCTTCCCAAGGGACGTGCAGCTCCGAGAAGAACATCGAAGCTTACCGACTGGCAGCTCTTTAAGCAGATATCGTCTGAAGGACGCACTGCCATCGAAGCTACAGATCTCAGTGCAATGTCAGAGGCACTCACTGCTGACTCTGATGCCTGCACTATTACGATCTCGATACCCTGACATCTTCCCCCTCCGGATATCCACTATAAGCGGCTTCGCACCATTCGCCGCCAAGTCAAAAGGCGCCTGCACCGCTCTGGTAGATTTCAAAACATTCTTCATGCTAGATCATCAAGAACTACTTCAACCTCATGCCAGTTCCCATCCTTGATCTTTGTGAGGCCAATCTCCCTGATCATTATGTTCCTCATCATCAAGGTGCTTTTCCTGTATCCACCTTACAAGCCTGGGATAAGGCAAGAAGGTTACATGCTGTGATCAGAAGGTACCTGAACTGCCATGAAAGGTTCAGTGGCAATCCTTTTGCTCCAGCATCAATGTCTTGAAGGAAAGTCTGGAAGTACATCAGGAACCTGATGGGAAAGCTGCAGCCTGCCCTCCCTTTCCATAACCTTGCCTTATCCCATGGGGAGGATTTAGCCGCCACTGCTAATGACTTCTTGCAGCACCTCACCTCTTCCCTCCCTGCACTGGTGACTGATCAGGATATGGCTCAGCAGCCCTGCTCTGGAACTGAGCCGTGATATAATGATCATTTCACCCTGCAGGAACTCATCTCTGCAATTGGGGCTTCGAAGCGCTCGTCAGCCACAGGCCCTGACGGCGTCAGCTATACTCAGCTAACCTGTCACCTGAGGCTCTGCTTGTGCTTGTTAAAGCATGAAATCACTCCTAGACCACCTGCACAGTACCCGATTCATGGAAGGCAACACACATTGTGCTTATCTAGAAGCAGGAAAAGCCAGCTACTGAACTGTCCTCTAACAGGCCCATTGCTCTATCATCTTGTCTCTGCAAGATCCTAGAGAGACTGGTCCTTGGACACCTAGAATGGTATCTAGAGTCCAAGGGCTCTAGGGGCTCTGATCCTCTCCTGCATCAACTACAGTGGTCACCTTCTGAGCAATGCCTCTGCTTCACAGCTGAACAAGTTGGTCACTGTCCACACTATATATCTGTGCCTATCTTGGACTCTGCCCTAACACACCTTGATTGTGGTAACCACCACAATCTGAAGCTGCATTGCAGAGGTTGATGACATGCCTTTTTGCCTGCACTGGAAGAGAGAGATACCCTGACAGCCTCTCAGGTTTCCACAAAGGGAGGTGCACATCTGATAATCTTATCGACTTCACCTCTGCTGCTGATCAGGTGCTGTCCGAGGAACAGACTACAGTCGCTGTCTTCCACATTAGACTCCCTGTCCCACTTGGATATTCTCTGCAGGCTCCATGATCTCTGCCTCAGAGGCACTGGATCTATGCATACCTCTCCAACAGGATGATTCATGTGAAGCTGGGCCACACGCTCAGTGCCTCCCACACTATCAATCATAGAGTACCTCAAGGGGGTGTCCTCAGCCTGATGTTACTGAACATCTTGCTATCAGGCCTATCCTCTTGATTTGAGAATAGAGTGGGTATCTCCATCTATGTGGACGCTATCTACGTCGGTTCCCCAGCCAGGACCCCTCCTATGCTCAGCTCAAGATGAAACAAGCTGTGGCCACGGCTGTCAAGTTCTTCAACAACCTAGGTCTCACTCTTTCCATCGATAAGACTGTGGCCATAGTTCTCATGAAGAGACACCTTCTGCCCACGTTACCTAACCTCATGCTTTGACAAGACCACATTAATCATCAAATAACGTAAGTTCCTTGTTGTGGTCCTGGACAACAGGTTGACCTGGGGCCCTCACATCCAGCATCTCAAGAGAGTTGCCACAGCGCAGAGAAATTTAGTCGTTCATTGTTGGCCATTTTTATACTAAGAAATAAAATATTTTCATATTCACCCACTGGGAAAGTTCTTGCAAGACCCTCCTGGTCCTGTACCAGCACTTGATCCTCTCCTGCATCAACTACAGTGGTCATCTTCTGAGCAATGCCTCTGCTTCACAGCTGAACAAGTTGGTCACTGTCCACACTATATATCTGTGCCTGTCTTGGACTCTGCCCTAACACACCTTGATTGTGGTAACCACCACAATCTGAAGCTGCATTGCAGAGGTTGATGACATGCCTTTTTGCCTGCACTGGAAGAGAGAGATACTGTGTCATCTGTTGAGGCTCTATTCCCCCCACTTTAACCACAAGCTTCTCAGGAAGTTGCAAGACAGTTCAGACTCTGTCATTGCAGTGTCTGCCACTGACTTCTACGACAGAGTCATCCCTGACAACTCCACTGCTGGTAATATGCTCTTCCCCGACCTTCCACTCTGGAGGAACAGTTATCTTATGATCAATATCGCTATCCCTTCCCTAGGTCGAAAGAGTGACTCAGACCCAGTGGCCATCAGGCTTCTCTCCACCTCTTATGTCACAGTGCGATATGAGAGATGTACTGAGGTCTACACTAATGGATCTGTTGATGGGAGATGCTACATGCTGCCTCTGCCTTTACCATTCCTGAAACAAGCATCGTCAGAGGTTTCTGTCTCCCACTTCATCCACCTGTGTGGAGCTTCATGTTATCCTTGAAGCTGTACTCTACATCCTCAGTCTCAAGAGTGGCAACTTTGCCATCCTCTGCGACTCCCAAGTCAACCTTGGAAGGTCTCCAGAGGCGAGACAGCAAGAACTGCAACCCCTTCCTCATCCAGAAGATCATGGAGACATGCTCCAAGGTCACTTTTGCTGGAACCATGGTTCATTTCCAGTGGATCCCTTCCCATGTAGGGATACCTGGCAATGAGTTTGCTGATCACACCACGAAGGCACTTGAGAATCAGAGGTATGTATCTAATTACCCTCTCTCTCTCTCAGCGACTGCAAGAGTTTTGTCTCAACTGGTGAACCAGTACCGTCTTATCCAGTGGCAGAAGGACTCCAGCTGTTCCTCATTCAGGTACCTGGTTGACCCCTCTGTCATTGTTCTTAACCTCAGTAACCACCACAGATCTGAGGAGACCCTCCTTCGTCTCTGAATTGGTGTCATCTACAGCAACTCTATGTTTCACATTCTCGGCAGAGTGTACAGTCCCAACTGCGCCACATGCAGCACACCTGAGACTGTATCTCACATTCTGCTCAACTGCTCCCGCTACAATGCCGAAAGAGAAGCTTTGTTCCAGGAGCTTCATGCTATTGGAACCATTGACTACTCCATCACCTCCCTACTTGGTAATCACCACAATCTGAATTTGCAGCAAACACACTTCAGACTTGTCACCGATTTCTTTCAGAACACTAGCCTCCTCTGAAAGGTCTAACATTTTTTTTTATTCTAAGAGATTAGTACTCTTAATAGCCATGAGAGATAGTTGAGATGCAGTCCCTTCTGCCTGTTTTCTCTCCCTTCTGTTTTGACTGGTGTAGGGAGCCCTTCATTGGTGGCTAATTTCACCATGAACTTACAACACCTTGAACCAGGATACATAATCATACTCAAAGCCATTACACATCCCAGTCAGTGGTCAGCATACACTGTGAAGTTGACCAATCCTCAGCAGGGTAGATAGGAAGGAAACAAAGTGTCCATAGTCCAGATCAATAAGCGACACTGATCTGGCAAGCCCTTGCTTTCCACTAGAAGATAATTCTTATGAAATGTATTAAGAATCTGCACCACAATTTTCATAATACATTTCATAATAATTTAAATCAGTGAATGCATTAAATCGAATGAAATATAATAAATGCATTAAATTGGTGACAATTTTTATGAAATGTATTAAGAATCTGCACCACAAGATTGGGTTGGGTTGTTTTACCTCTGAGCGGCACTTTTTTGCACACCATGGGCTAAATGACCAGGTCACATGGACCCCGAAGAAGGCTCAGAGAAGGTTGGGGGAGGGGACCCACTGGAACAGCTGTTGGGAGACAGATGGTAGCCTCCCGTCAAGGCAGGCATGGCCAACATACGGCCCGCGGGCCGGATCTGGCCCGCGTAATGAATTTATGTGGCCCGCGAACAATTTTTCAATATTAGCATTTAGCTTCTAGTAATTAATCGAATGAATTCTCGATACTTCTATATTGTTTAAAAAATATTCCGTTATAAAGAAAATCTTATTATTATCAAAAATTATTATCAAGATTGAATGATTTACATTTGGAGGCTGTGTTAAGAATAGCTACTATAAGTATAGAACCAGATATTAAAAAAATAATAAGCGATGCAAACCGCCTCACACGTCGCATTAGTTATTATGTTAATTTGTTGATTTGATTTACTTAAAATTATTCATAAACAAATTTCATAATAAAATTTTGTTTACTTAAAGAAATAAGTGTTTTGTTTAACATTTTTCAATTTTAATATTTCGTCCGGCCCGTGAAAATATTTTTTTTTCCAATCCGGCCCGCGGGCAAAAACAGTTAGCCATGGCCAAGGCCATCCAGTGTGTTCTTTAACGTGCACAGGGTATTGCTCTCCTGCACACAGGGCCACGGCTTAACATCCCATCTGACGGATGGCAGACTTTCCAACCCATCGGTGTCCCCTACTGACTGTGACTGTGAGCAGGGTGAGGAGTTTTGCAGAGATAAATCTCAACGCTGACCCAGCTGGGACTCGAACCTGAGAACTGCAGATTATGAGCCTGGCATGCTACTGACTGAGCCACCCCTGCCCTGCACCACAAGGAGAGGTTTGACTTCAGGTGTCGGGCCTGGCCAATTCAGTGCATCATCACAGGGGATTGTTACACAGTCTACTTACAGTGTATACTTACCATTTACAGATGAATAAAATGCAATGTTCAGTTAATTCAAAATAAGCAACAAAATTTCATAGAATTCTGAGATGAATAGGCTGTTTTAACTTTATACTAAGAAATAAAATATTTTCAAATTCTTCAGACAAGGAAATATAAAGTTTGTATAACTCCTTCAGAATTTTAAGCAAAAGTATAAGTGAAAATGTAATACCTGGAATATTCAGCTCAATTTCAAGTACAGTATGAAAATGCATAATGTTTACAAGAAATTATAATACTTTTATATTTTATGTGCATTAATTTATATATATATTTCTTACAAAATTTATCTTTTTTCCAAAACCAATTACATATAAAATGAAAAGCTTATACAAGTATTCTTGTGTGCATCATTTTCAATACTGAAATTTTATACATTTACTGAAAAACAAAAATGGATAAAAATACAAGTGATGTTCAGAAAGATAATACACATGCAGAAAAATTTGTAGAGTATAAAGAATTTAGATCTATTGAAATAATATACATAACTTGCTAATGTAAAGAAAGTTTTAAAACACATGTATACCCATCAAGGTTCAAAATATATTTTCAATTTTTTTGCAGAATAAATGATAATGTTTTGATAACGATTTGGGACAGAGAATTTTTGGAGCTGAAAATAATGTGCTCATATTTATTTACAAATTATTACCTGCAGTAATGTTTCAAGCTCAAGTATTTTACCAGGAAATTTATTCAGCACCAGTTCTTCAGCCTAAAATAAGCAACAAAAATATAGAAAGCATTCAAAAATAAAAACATTTTATTAAATATTTCTATAAGGCACTATCAAAAAATTTCACATAAAAGTGCTCACTAATTCTTCACTAAGCAAATAATGACTGAACAAAATTTTAACAAATATTCTAAGCATATCCTAAGATTTATACACATCAAAAGTAGAAACAAATCTTTCCTCATCATCATCCTCAAGCAGCCATGGGGTACGGAGGTCCAACCAGACCGTGCAATTTAGTTCTCCAAGCAAGTCTATCCTGAGCTACATCTACTGCATCAGGCCACTGCACACCAATTCTAACTAGGTCCTCTTTGACATTGTCGGCCCACCGCATCCTAGGTCTCCCCCTCTTTCTGAGGCCTTTAGGCACACTGTTCATAACCCTATTCGCCAATCTATAATTATTCATACAGGCAACATGGCCAAACCAACGGAGTCTCTCTCTGCACAATATGCTGCTTAAAGGAGGTTGCAAACCCCTTTGCCTCACCTCATCATTAGTTACAAAGTTGAACCACCTAATGCCCGAGATACTGCGTAAGCATCTGGAATCAAAAGCATCTAGTTTCCTGTTATCTTGTTTACGAAGTGTCCAAGTTTCACTACCATAACTAACCCTAGAAAGAACCAAACTATTATACAGTCTAATTTTATTCTTTAGGTGTATACGCCTATTTCTCCACACTCTCCATAGATTCTTAAAAGTCCCGGCAGCAATCCCTATTCGTCTGTTAATCTCATGCCGCACATCACCATTATCCGTTACATAGCTCCCAAGATAATTAAACTGTGACACCTGCTCAAGACTGCAACCATTCAGATTAACTGAATCACAGCCTGCCTGACCAATTTTCATCCCTTTAGTTTTCTCTCTGTTTATAACTAAACCTATTCTACTACCAGTCTCATCAACAGCTCGAATGAAAGAGTTCATCTCATCAATATCATTTGCCAAAAGGGCTAAATCATCAGCATAATCTAAATCAGAAATTTTTGTATCTCCAGTCCATTTAAGGCCAAAATCTTTCCCTTGAAGTGAATTTCGCATAACATAATCAATAACCAAGCTAAAGAGAAAAGGAGACAAAATGCACCCTTGTCGAACACCAGAAGTAATGCTAAACCAATTGCTACAAGCCTTACCAACTCTCACACACGACTCAGTGTTATGATAGAGAGCTTTCATTATGTTAACTAACTTGTCAGGTATACCATATGATCTCACAATCAACCACAAATTATGACGATCAACAGAGTCGAAAGCCTTTTTGAAATCAACAAAACTAGCAACCAAAGGTTTCTGAAACTCTAAACATTTCTCAAGAATCTGCCTAAGTGAAAATATCTGATCCACACATCCCCTACCACTTCTGAATCCACATTGCTCATCACACAATTGACTGTCAACCAGATTCTTAATTCTATTAAGCACAATCATGGAAAGAACTTTACCTGGAACAGAGAGTAGGCTGATACCCCTATAGTTATCACAAGAACTGCGATCACCTTTTTTGAAAATAGGGATAACAATAGCTCTGGTAAAATCCTTAGGAACTATGCCTTTATCATAAAAGATATTCAGAATTTCAGTCATCCAAGTGGTAACCGAAACATTCCCAGCTCTAAGCATTTCGGTAGTAATTTCATCTACCCCTGGGGATTTATGTAGTTTGTAGTTTAAGTTTAGAAACAGCCAAAATAACTTCAGATTGTGTTATAGGGCCAACATTAAAGCCACCAATGCATCTATCATCATTGCAAACAATGGGAGTAGAACTAACTACATTGTTTAGAACATCACTGAAATGCTCAGCCCACCTAGCCATGACAGAATCATCCCCTTCTATAACCTTACCTTGTTTATCCTTCAATCCTTGTATACCTGTCCGTTTTCTACCACACAAAACATTAACTATCTGGTACAGCTCTCTGCTGTTGTGCTGTCTAACTGCTTCCTTGGCTTTGTCAGCCAAACTATCAAGCCAAAGATTCTTATCAGCAGCTAACTGATCTTTTACACGTTTATTAAGTTCTCTGTAATGGTTTCTATTAGGACTAGTAGGGTATTGATTAAAAACATTCCTGCAGTTCTTTCTTTCCAAAATAAGCTCAAGTGCCTTATCACTCAGATAATTCTGTCTCTTCTGCTCATTTTTTCCTAAAAGAGTACTGTTAGTGTCCAAAAAAGCCTGTTTAAAATGATCCCATTCTTCCTCAACTTCAGTAGTAAGTAAACCATGACTGTCATAATGACTAAGTAACCTATCATGGTAAGCTTTGGCTATAACTGGATCTTTCAGAGCTTCAGTATTAAAAGTAAATTTTTTAACCCTAGCACAACACTTTTTAAGTTTAAGTTGCAACACACTTTTAACAAGGTAATGGTCAGATCCAATTTCAGCTCCCCTATATGCCCTGGTATTCCTAACAGAACTAGCCCATTTGCTGTTAATTAATATGTAATCAATCATATTCTTATGCAGCCCATCAGGTGAAACCCATGTGTACTTATGTATGTCTTTCCTACATTTGCCAAAATATGTTTATTTCTCAGAAGATGGAAAATCATATTCTAGACAAACTAAAATTTTTTAAAAGGTGAAGTTTAGAGGTAATTTCAATGTGAAAATCCTTTTCGTATTCTTAAAAATAGGAATAGCAATGGAAATTATCTTACTGAATTTATCGTGAATAAAAACTCTCATATATGAATATTTCATGTGCATGTGAACTAGCTATTTCAAAAAACAGGAAATTTAACTAGTTTTGGAAACTAAAAATATTTTTGTCTCAAATGAAGTTCTCCAATATTTAAAAATAACATTAACATAGATAACATATTTTTCAGAGTATGTTGTTTATATGTCCACAACTTGATATTGAATTTTGAGTTTAGCTGTTTTAATTTATCTGGCTTTTCATATATAAAAATGTTTATGTTCAGTTTAGTCCAATAACACACATAAAAATATATACTTCATAGCAATATTTTAAGTTGTGGCTTAGACTACAAAAAAGAAAAAACTCTTCCAGTGCATTTTTCCAAGTTTTAAGTGCACAAAGAACCAAATATGCATTTGCTGTTTAATCACAATCTCTGAATCCTTTATTCAACTGCTGCAGGTTACAGACAATCGCAAAATATATTAAGTTTCAATTTCTCAGGAGTACATGGTTTACAATTTAATCCTTTGATATTATTTTAAAAAATCACGCTATTGTTTCCACTTTGTCATCTGCCAGTCTGTAGAGAAATTTTTTTGCTTTTAAAGATATGGTAATCCCTACAAATTCATGGATTACTTTCTTGTAAAACATCATGAATACTGAACTTAATAACTTATGAGAAAAATAGGGTTTGGTTCCTGGGCACCAAGATTATCACTTTTTTCCTAATATTTTTGGGTTAAAATGATAGTATTTCTGACATTAATATTTGTATGGAGTATAGCTTTGTAATGGAAATTAAATAAATTAGAATGAAAAAAATCACACATTTATATTGTAATTTAAGTTTGAGTAGCCAGGGTACAGACTGCAACTAACAGAATAATAAAAGAATAATTTTATATTGCCCTTCTCTCCAACACTCACCTCCATCTGTGGACAATGTCTACAATTCTTTTTCAACATTTTCTTTCCTTTTTTTTTAACTAGGGTTGAGAAACTACGGGGTTTATCAAAATAATGGAAACACTGACAGCGACTGGAGTACACGCAATGCGCCGTATGCATATCACAGGGACGTCACCTGCAACATGTCACCTAGCAGTGCCGCAGGTGAAACAGCTGTTGTGGTGTAATTGTCAACAATGTCAGATCTCAGTAACCTCCAAAAAGGCATGATCATTGGTGTGTGTCTTGCAAGAGCTTCAGTAACCAGAACGGCGGAAATAGTAAGTGTAACATGAGGAACTGTATCAAAGATTACAACTACCTATAAATAAGGACAGGGCGTTGCCTCCAAATGTGCAAATTGTAGAAGCCATATGAAGTTGTCAGATAGGAAAACGAACATTGGCATGGATTGTACAATGGAAACAAAAAACCATGGCACCGCAAATAGCAGCAGAGTTGAACACCAGTCGGAATGATCCTGTTTCCATCATAACAGTTCATCGGGAACTTCATAGTGCTGGTATTTATGGCCGTGCTGCAATCCACAAACCTGATTACCAACATCGCTGAAAAGGTATAATTATTGCCTATTTAATGCATTACCACAAACTGCTTTCCTAAGGAATTTTGCTCCATCCTGATGATAACTGCCGAGTTGACAGCATGTTTATTGAACCTATTATTATTAACTCTCTCTGCTCCGGCAAACTAAACACTAATTGGAGTACTTAGAATTGGAAACTTCAGAGTGGAGGAAATAATGCAGACTAGAGAACTTACCTAATCTGTGGGCCATGATTGACATTACAACTTGAATGAGTCTTGTACATGTCTATTGTTGTATATTTTCACCTGGGTTGGGCTATTTATTCAGCACCAGTTGATAAGGGATTAAAACTTTTCTTTCACTAGAATTGAGGCATTTTTAATTAGAATAAATTATGCACTTTATGCTCCCAACTGTTATGTTACTTATCTTATTGCATTTCATTTGTTGGCCAATGTCAGTTTTGTTTCACCATAACTTTGTAACCTGGCAGCTAATCACAAAAGGTATGCATTTGGATTGTTTTATATTCAAGCTGCATGAAAATGTTGCTCAGAGGCTATTAGTAGATTATTAATCATTTAATGATATTTACCTATTGTCAGCTATTAATAATTAGCAAGAATCAAGGTATGATCATGGTGAAATTAGCCTCCTACAAGGGGTCCTCGACACCAGTCAGATTAGGAGATAAGATAGCAGAGTAGTAGAAGGTACTTCTCTGCATTTCCATTAATACTTTCATTAATATCAAAAACATATGGATACAGTGACTTGGCTATGATAAGCTAATGCTTCCCATGTCACATGACAAGCTACCTATGCTGGCAAACCAAGAGCTTTCAAAAAAAAAAAGTTGCATTAACATTTGTTGTTATTCCCAATGTATTGCAATGCTAACTTTTGAAATATATCGATCTATTACTGATCAGGGTATGATAGCTATGTATTTAATATTAATTATTAACAATTGATTTTCATTAATATCAAAAACTCTTCTTCTGCTGGTATATATCTGGATAAAACATATGAACGCAGTTCAAATGGTAATTTGAACACATGTATTTTAAAGTACTTACTAGAAAGTGGTGTCATCACGAAGAAGGTGGCGCAATGAGTGGTAACACCTTTCTTAAGGTGTGTAAAGTGAATAATGTACAGTATAATAACCTTTCATTTTATCGAACAATTTATTGGATTGTATGTTGATATGTTTCGTGTGGCCTTTGGTTCATGATTTTTTTTTCAGGTCTCACCTTCTAAGGTGAATAAAAGTTACGATTTTAACCAGAATGGGTGAGCTATTCATATAAATGCATTGTTTTACATGCAATTTGGATTTAATTTCTGTATGTGTAGCATAATGGTGTAAATTTTTGCCTCAGGTGAAAGTTGCAGATGATTTATATTTAGTTAATGCATATTGTGTTAAATGGGAAGATTTCTTCTTTAGCAATATGCTCTGTTTAAAATGGTTGTCTCTGACGAGATTATCTTATTCTTGGATTTTTTAATAATGCAGATGGCAGTGTATTGTTTATGATAATTCGTGCTTTTAAGCTTGTTGTCTCCGATGACATTATTTACTTCTGGCGGCTTTTTTTATACTGCAGATCGGTGGTAAACTGTTTAATTTGTGTTTTTTAGGTTTGTTTTTCCTGATGTAATTATTTAGTTCAGGGTCTTTTCATGATGCTGAGGATCACCGAGGAGTTGTTTACAATAAATCGTGTTTTTTAAACTTCTTGTCTCCGATAGGATTATTTAGTTCCGGGAACTTTTTATATTATAGACTGGCAGTGAATTGTTTATAATTGTTTTTTAGGCTGTTATAAGATTAGTATATTATGGTGGTGGGGGGGGGGGGGTAAAAAGGGCATAATAGCAGTTCATTGTTCAGCAGCAATGTTCAGGTTAAAATGGTAGTCTTTGGTAGTTTTGTTCTGTGGTTTTCTTAAATTGCAGGAAGGCAATTGGTTGTTTAGCAGTTGCCTTGTTAGAACAGCCATCTCTGATGAGACTGATTTTTGCAAGTATTTTTAAATTATGGACATTCATTGTGTAACAATATGCGCAGTCAGGAAAATATGTCTTAGATACTATTACTTTTGGAGATTTTTATTTGTTGAAATAAAATTTTTATGCTTAGAATAAGTGTTTATCATTATATTCTCAGTGTATTCTCATTGTACGGGCCCTTCATTGCTAGTAATATGATTGAGTTAGGTTGTTTTACCTCTGAGCGGCACTTTTTTGCACACCATGGGCTAAATGGCCAGGTCACATGGACCCCGAAGGCTCAGAGAAGGTTGGGGGAGGGGACCCACTGGAACAGCTGTTGGGAAACAGATGGTAGCCTCCCGTCAAGGCCATCCAGCATGTTCTTTAACGTGCACAGGGTATGGCTCTCCCGCACACGGGGCCATGGCTTAACATCCCATCTGACGGACGGCGGCCTATTCCAAGCCCATCGGTGTCCCCTACTGACTGTGGGCAGGGCGGGGAATTTTGCGGCGATAAATCTCAACGCTGACCCAGCTGGGACTCGAACCTGGGAACTCCAGATTACGAGCCTGGCGCGCTACCGACTGAGCCACCCCCGCCCCCAGTAATATGATTGTCTAGGTTATTATTTGTAGAGCTTTTCAAGAAGTTGAATATTCTTTCTAATGTGATATTGAAACATGCTTTTCATTAGTTTAAATCATATATTTTTTTTTTATGGAAGTAATTTTAAGAAACTTGGTATAATTCTGAAAAAATTTAATTTTTAATCACCATCAGTCATTGCTTGGAGTCCAGAAGTCAAACATTCCGTCAAGATGTAAGGCATTATTGCCATTGCATTAAAAAGACGCCTGAGCACCACAAACTGCAATGCTCCAATTTCTTCCCATTTTTCATTCTTCCAAATCATAATTTATCTTGCAAGAAAATGGCAGCCCTGCTGTTTTCTTGAGGACACTTGCAGCTGAAAAAGATCCTGCTGCAGAAGCGAGTTTCAGCATTTTTGGTACTGAAGCTAATGTCCACGAGCAGCTTAGGTCTTCTGTCCATTGCCAGTAGCACTTGAACTATTGCTGAAATTATCATGCCAGCAGCAAAAGGCACAGAGTAGAGATAGATGTCACAAATGTCAATCATTATGTTCAAAGGTTGATGCCAATGGAATCAACCTTTGAACCTTCTCCGCAAGAGGAGAATGGGACCTGTGCTCTTTTTGTGATAGCTACTAATATCAGTAAAAAAGTTAGACTATTAAATTTGAATCCAATAAATAGTTGGGATGTTGAGGTGTTGAGTTGGGTTTATTTATGCAGTGGGGGAGAAGAGGTGCAGCTAATGGTGAGGGGAGGGAACTTAAGTAGCATGATGTGCTAGGCAGCAGGAGGAAAGAGCATGTTCAGTTGCAACATCTATTTCTGAAGACGAAGATTTCAATGGTTTCTCAGAAAGCAACTTGAGTTTTAGAGTGGAGGAGACTATGAATGCTGAGTTGAACTGTGCAACTTCAATGATAAATATAGCAAGGACAATGAGTAGTTTTGTTTCTAACATCCTCCATTTAGGGTACATGTAGTGCAGTCGATATATGTAGTGGTATTGGCAGGCGAAGTGGAGGTTAGGGGAAAGAAGTAGATTGTTTTTGTCAGATGGTCAATGGGCCCTCTGTCATGCTTAAGAATTTTAAATAGATTGGGTAGTGTTTTGAAAGAAACTTTTAGGTTAAAGGGTTTTATGAGGTTGCTAATAAGGGGCACAATATTGGAGAAGGTAATGGAGAAGGGGAAGTTATGCTGTGGGGAGGGGAAGTTGGAAAGTTCGATCTTATGAATAATTCTGTTAATAGGGGGCATTTGTAATCTGGCGTTGTGCCTGAAGATAAAGATAAAGCTGATTTCATTTAAGGTTGGCTGGAAAGTCACAGGAAAGTAAAGAGTGATAAAATGCAGAGTTAAAAAAGGCACTTTTAAACTGGATGGGGGCAAAGGCAACAAAGGGAATTAGAGTAGAGGAAAACCCAGGTTTTCTGAAAACTTTGGTGGTCAGAGTGCCCTGGTTGGTTCACCAAATATTAAGGTCCAGAAATGAGATGATTCTGTTTACCTCACTCTCGTGTGAACAAACTGGTACAATAAAATAAACTGAGCTCTTCCAAGAAGTTGGCAAGCTCTGAGTGTTCCCAAACGAGGAAAACATCATTGGCAAATCTCTCCCAAAAGTCAATGTTCATTGTTCAAATGTGCTTTTCAACGTTTCGAAGGACATCAACGAGCAGGCCTAAAAGAGGTGATCCCATGGGGCACCTGGTGAGTTATTATACAGGGTGAATTATGTTTAAAATAATTATTGTGATGACAAGGCCAAACAATTTGGAAATGTCACTGGTTTCCATTTGGCTAAGCTTTCTGGAGTTAATCAGTTCTTGCATTAAAATTGTTTTTACTTCGTCAATGAGGGTGTTCAGGGATACGTTTTTAAATTTCAGTTCTTCAACCAGGGAGTTCTGCAGTTCAACTCTGCATTCATCCCCCCCCCCCCCCCCCCCCCCCACACACACACACCAAAAACTAAAGTTATTTTCTGATAGAACTTCAAAATCTTCACTTTCAAAGACAGATGTTGCAATTTTAACATGCCCTTTCCTCCTGCTGCCTGATATATCTTGTTATGCAAGTTCCCACCATCCCAGCCATTGGCTGCAAAAAAAAAAATGCACAAACTTAACTCACACCTCACCAGCCCAGGTATTGTTTATTTGAATGTAGTGATGGGCATCTGGGAAAATGTCTGTCTGCTTTTCATTAAAAGGAGATTTTCATGGTTAATTTTAATATTTTTATTTCCAAATTTGCCCAATTGTTCTTAGAGATTCTGAAAACTTTTTTCATTCTCTTTATGATAAAAAAAAAGTTTTTTATGTTTTTTTTTTTTGGGATAATTTCTGGCTTTTATGCCAAGTGTTAGGCATGCTTGTCTATTGATCAAAGAGACCTGGGTTTGAGTTCAGGGTAAAGTATGGAAGTTTGCACTGTTTTTCTGCTGAGGTCCCACCATTCTCACAGACCTTCTACAATGGCGTATTAAACTGCCAGGCTCCTGTCAGACCTCTGTGGCAAGTAGCTGTTTGAGAGGGTAATTTATATATATACTGCCTTGCAATTAAAAAAAAATTTAACCAAAATATGCGGCAATAGGTAGGTAAATTGTTGAATATGATACCCATTGTAAATGAATGTTCCACATAGATGCATATCACCTTATCTTGATAAGCACTCCTGAATAATAATGTCATTTGGCTAGCATTCTGTTCATTGAAAGCCGATTTTATCAGTTCTCTAAAGGTTATTTTCTGTTACACAATGGAACATTCACATTTATAGGAGTTGAGATGAAGGAAGACTGGATATATTGAAAGACAATCATAAGTAGAAGTTCCAAGATGGTTCAATCAGAGGGCTTTTTCAGTCAACAGGCTATGACTACAGTTTTGAAAGAGAATGATTCCAGAAGACCATCAAGGAGTCATTCAGGGTAAAACAATAGCAAATGAGGACAGATGGTGTTGTTTCACATCTGAGCAGCACTTTTGCACATACAATGAATGACAACAGTTATCTCTGGCTTAGCTTGAAGACAAAATCCAACATGCACCATTAGTGGGAAGCTTCCCAAAGGTGATCTTTATGCTTGAAACATTCATTACATTGTTGTATGTCCCTCAACTCACATCACAGAAGGAAATGACTGAATTAGGATAGACATAACTGGACCAAGGATCAATGGCACTCAGTGCTCTTTACTGATGAGTCAAGATTTGTTAGGAAGCAACCCAATAATATATCGATCTTGAGGGAACAAGAGACACAATATCATCCATAAAAAATTGTTCAGAGATATATTTATGGATGAGGCAATGTCATGGTCTGGGTAGGCATTACACTGGATGGTTGCATAGATCACTAGGTAATTCCTATCAGTATGACAGTTCAGAGGTATAGAGACAAGGTCCTTGACAATTATGTGCAAATATTAGGCAGGTGTAATAAGAGACAAACTTCATTTCAAGATGACAATGCCTATCCTCACATAGCTTGAGTGGTCAATCAACATCTAGAGATGACCACTGTCAACCAATGAGTGGCCAGTACATTCTCCTGACCCTCAATCCAATAGAACACACTTGGAATGCTCTAGGAAGGAATGTTACATCTGTTTCTCTCCCTGGATCCCATTGTGAGCTGTATATATCCTTGGTATGTGAATGGCATCTTACACCTACTGCAAGGTTTGTTTGCTGTAAGGCAATCACACACTATATTAGCCCTCAATCTGTGTCCCAAGTGGGATGTCACTTCTGACACCACTGTGATATTTTCAGGGATAGGATAACAGAACTTTGGTCAAATTTTCAATATTAATTCAATACATCTACAGACATTTCCTCACCACCTCTCTTACAAACTGATTGAGCAATATTTGCTTTACACCCTTCTTTCCATAAATTCCTTTAAACTCCAAAGCAATGTAATTTTTTTTTTTTTTTTTTTATCAAACATATGGCTAATAGCATTTTATTATTTAAAATTGTTTTAGCATTTTACAATATGCTGATGCTTATGGTTATATGTAAGAACACTTCTTTCCCCCACTTCATTATTTACAAATTATTTCTGAAACTTGAGCTTCTGATTACAGACAGATGACAGACCAATTACAAAATCATAAAATTTAAGGTGGAGGGGGGGAATACAAATTTTATAGTTTATATTACATACGACTTCCTACTTAAATTACGTGGTAGAAGCTACACATCTAAAATTTTATACTACTCACAAAAATTCCTGAGAAATGTTTAAACTTCAAAAAGATAAAGTTACTAACCTTCAATTCCAAGGTCAGAAACATAAATTTGTGGGTGATTATGGCTTTATGAAAATGTTTGAAAGGTTAATGATGGCTTTCTATAATAGTCTGAATGCAGTGTGCAAGTTGATAAAGTCTAAACTAATTTGGTTCAGCTTACTGGTATTAAAAAAAGATTGCATTTTGTTATAATTCCTGTTTAGGCACTTTATTTTTTTCAACAATGAAAAAATTTTGAAAAACCATCTTTAATTAGGTTAATATTTTAATGTTTATATTGACAAACAATGTTTGAATATCTTGAGTAACACGAAGCATATTGGTTTGATCATATTGCTCATATGAAGAAAATTTAGCAGAGCTGAACACCCTAAAAACCAGAGGGGAATCAATGATGAAAGAAGTGAGCCGACATAAAAAATACAGCAATTTCAAAATTGGGCATCAGTTGTTAAATATGGCAGCATGTTAAAATACACATGTACTATTTCTGTAGCCTTTTGTTACTTGAGTATTTTGCAGGCAGGTATGACTTACATACACAAGGAAAATTCTGTGTTATTCAAATTGATTAAAACTTAGGAGTGAAATTTGGAAATCCAATTATTTCAGAATTTAAGCTATACAGAGCTAAATATTTTGGGAAATACGTATCTTAAGATTCTTGAGCAGCCACAAAAATCAATAATTCTTTAAGTGGGAAATCTGCTTATAGAAATACATTGACTAGTAGATCCAGAAATTCTTTTAAAATTTTTTGCTTAAATACTTGAACAAGTGATGTTTCCCCTAAAAACAAAATAAGATTGTCAACCACACTACTTTCAACATCAGTGCCTCACATATCAAGCTTCAATTGTTTTTAAATCTGTTTTTTGTGCACAGTAGTTTTCTTACACAATCTACAGAATGTACAATTTGCATTCACATTTAACAGCAATATTTTTATATATTACAATTAAAATAGGCCTTAATTGGATTTTGCAGAATTATTTAGCTAGAATATTATGAAATGTAATGTTTTAGAATAGTTGCAGTAGTTCTGATGGAATGTTTTATTGGTAACATTAAATTTTATCCTTTTGTTATATCACAACTCATTGGAAAGTTCTTCAAAACCAATTCAGAAAGGTGTGTAGACCAAATGTAGCACTGCTGATGTAGCAATTTAAGGAAAAAATGAAATCCACTGAGTAGTCAAAAAATCCTTTTTAGTAAGAAATATATTTCAAAGAAGCAAAATCATGGCAAACCCATTACTAATTAAGAGCTTCCACACAATAACCCCAACTCTTTTATTACCCACATTATCTTCATAATATACAACCCTGTCACTGAATTTTTGGTGTATGTAGCAGAAAGAATTTGTTTTTTAAACAGTTTATTTTAAGTGCAAAATTGAGCATTACATGTAAATGTTTTATATGATTTAAGACAAAAAGTTTTATTTTTTATCATTATAGCAAATTACTGGTGTAATATTTTGGACTTTGTACACTTCATTAAGAATGAAATAATTTGTTCTAACAGAAGAAATACAGGAGAATGGGTTTCAACATAAGCTGTATTTTTATGAAATACATCTCAGTATATCTTAGAAATTACCTGCATTAACTCTCATGGTTGCATAAATCGATGCTTATTCCCCAAAAAATTATTCTATTTTAAAATTATTGTCTTTAATCATATCATTTCATGTAAAAAGTCAATCTTTGCAGAAACAAGAACTGTGGTTTAACAGGAATATGCAAAACAAGTTTGGCAGTAAAAGATTTAGTAGTTTATGCTTATAATTTCATTTAGGGCACAAAATAATACATTTAGGATTAAATGACTATCCATCTAGATGTCTAATAATTTAAATTTGTTCCTTTAAACATTAAAAAAATCAGGTATTTGGTTCATCACTTAGATTCTCAAATTGGTAATGTCTTGGGTCTATTTTTGCAGCTGTTATACTCTTACATTTGAGCACAAAAAAAAAAAAAAATTGGAAAGCCCATATTTATGTGCATTATGAATATAATTTCAATTACGTAAAATTAAATATTTCACACTGTTCTATTATGCCTTAAATATAAGAAAATATAACTGGATGAAAAAATTCTCACCTGCTGTTTAACCTTTTCCTTATACTCATTCACCTGAAAAATAATAATAACTCGAGTTTTAAGCCATACGGATTATAATTTATATACCATATTTTAGATACATGGCACACTGCACTTATTTGAACTTCCACAGTTTCATATCACAGTAAATTTGAAAGGTATAGCAGACCTTCCTAATGTTAACTTATATAGAAGAATGACAGAATAAAAATTAATACTTGTGATTATGTCAATGGAATCTAAATTTGAAATATTACATCTAATAAAATAATAGCATGGGGTAAAAAATGCTAGAGCATGTTTTAAAAATGTATATCAAACCTTCTAAATTATAATCAAACCCTGGAGAATACTACACCCATGCCTGTGATAACCTTCGATAATTCCAAACCAGGTAATGCATTCGACTGGTTGAGAAGTTTGGCAAATTCCTCTACAATATCCATACAAAACTTTTTTTTTTTCAAACTAGTATTTACAATGAAAAATGCAGTTGTCAGTTCTGTTACGAAAGATTAAGTTTCCATGATTGTTAGATATCATGCTTCAAATATCACAAATTCTCTCTAAGGCCAAAATCCAGTGACTGTGAAGGCCATATGTTGTATTTTACTATTGTATTCCTTAAAACTATTTTTGAACACATCCAGCATGATGCACAGTACCTTCAAATTGTCCATAATAATCTTGAAAAATGTAACATACGGTAAACTGTATATGGTCTTTTAAAATAATTACTCTGGCCTTTGTCATGAAAAACCAACAAGCTTGTACTGCAATGAAGGTGTGGCATGAAAGATTCCATTTTTGTGTGATCAATATATATTGCCACCTACCATCAACAAAATATGGTAAATTTGTTAGATCCAGGTTACTTTACTGCAACATTTTATTTTGCCATCCCTTGCTAATAATGAATTCTAAATTTGGATGTCCTTGTAAGGTGAACAAAAGTTTTACATGGAGAACAGCTCTCATTGACCACAAGGCATATTTACAATTATCCACTTTCTGTGCTCTTTGAACAGCTACAGCAAGGTTTACCTGTTTGCTGATAAGTTTTATATAGGCAATGACTACCAAACCAATTTCTAAACTTTCCTTCAAATGGTGCATCTGAAATGGAATTAAATTCCATCCTGATGATAGGAAGAAGTCACCAAGGTTAGCAAATTAAGACTTCACAGGAAAAACAAAGTAAGACCAACTGCCTTTGCCATATATGGCATGCTCATTTTCAAAGAGAATAAGTTTTATCCTATTTCAACTTCAGCACTATCAAACAGTAAAAAAACTAATTGAAGAGTTTTAAAAATCCTACTGTCTTATTAGTATCTATCCAACTCAAAAAAGAATTTTTCATTTATCTCTTATAAGAAAAAAGTTGAATGTCTGTTTTCACTTTATAAATGTGTGGCAAACTAAAAAGACCAACAACTACATTAAGTTGATGATTATAACACTAAAGCAATTTTGGATGTTTATCTTTACTCAATCGTTTAAAATGAATGGAAATACATTTCTCACATAAGAGCAGCACACAATCTAGAGAGGCCCTGATGGAATTACCTTAACCTGACCAAAAAGAGCAGACAATTGCAGGGCACTGGGGCCACTTGTTTTTGCATACTGGTTTCAGTCAATGCTCTATAGAATCTTTGCTAAATCAAACATATTGGCAGGATGATAAGTTTACTAAAGGGAGATTTCTGTCATGGCTAAATTGGGCTGAGTATTTGAGGTATGTCCTGAGTAATGCGGTTAGTTCTACTCACATTGTTTGTAATGATGATAGCTATATTACTGGATTTACCATTGGCTGCATTTCATGATCTGAAGTTATTTTGGCTACCTCTAAATTAAAGCTACAAAAGTTACTGTGGGTAGCTGAAATGCTTAGAGCTGGGAATCCTATTATTGGATGGATGCCTGTAATGTTGAATGTTTCCCATGATAAATACATTGTTTCCAAGAATTTTACCTATACGTTTAATAAAACTCTAACATACTATATATAAGTACATCAGTATAATCCAACAATAACGGCAGCAATGGCATATCAGGATATGTGGTAATAAGTGTTTACAAGATGGATGCTAAAATGGCATATAAGATGAATTTGTTTATATTTCAGGTATAGAGGTATCTTCTTGATATAGAATGAGCATTTCTGTATTTCTACAGAATAAAATTCTTTGAGAGAGATTATAACAATATTGAAGATTTGTAGTAAAGGTAAACACCATGCAAGGTGAGTTGTTACATTTTGATGTTTTTATAATTCAATTATTAATTTCAAGTGCGCTAGTAGCACTAATTAGAAAGGTCAGCTTTAATATTATAAAGTCTGGGTACACAGAACTATTTTCCAAGTTTGTGGTCTACTTTACCTGACCAAATTACCTTACTCGACACTTGACTTATGCTACCAATTTTTACAGGGTTGGGTTGTTTTACCTCTGAGCGGCACTTTTTTGCACACCATGGGCTAAATGGCCAGGTCACATGGACCCCGAAGGCTCAGAGAAGGTTGGGGGAGGGGACCCACTGGAACAGCTGTTGGGAGACAGATGGTAGCCTCCCGTCAAGGCCATCCAGCGTGTTCTTTAACGTGCACAGGGTATGGCTCTCCCACACACGGGGCCACGGCTTAACGTCCCATTCAACGGACGGCGGCCTTTCCAAGCCCATCGGTGTCCCCTACTGACCATGGGCAAGGCGGGGAATTTTGCGGAGATAAATCTCAACGCTGACCCAGCTGGGACTCGAACCTGGGAACTACAGATTACGAGCCTGGCACGCTACCGACTGAGCCACCCCCACCCCTAATTTTTACAGGACTAGATTAGTGACTGTTCATTGCAGCTTATGCAGACACCAGGTAATGCATTAGAATATATTTAACATTTTCTTTACTCATTAATTCTTATTGCAGTATTTTAAGATATTTATTTTTCTCTGTTCTCGGCAAAATTCTGTCCATTATTGTGCTTAATAGAATTAAACACTTTGCTAATGGACAATTTCAGGATGAACAAGTTTATAAGTAGAATGATCTGCATGGAACAAATATTTTCACTTTGTGAATTCTTGAAAATGTCAGTTTAAAACTATGGTTAATTGTTTTAGATTTCAAAAAAGTCTTGTAACTTTTGGCAAAGAGATTTTGGTAAAATAAATTTTGGGTTCAAATTACCGTCTGATTGTAATATTTCCACAATTTATAAGTTTCATTAAAGCTATTGATGAGACTGATTAATGTATAGATTTGGTGAACAGAGAGAAAACTAAAGTGATGAAAATTAGTCAGGTGGATGGTGTTAGTACATAGATGACAATCACAGTGTTACCTGTTGACTTTTTAACATCAATATATATCAATATATTTTTTCCACAAAATATTTATTGGTTTAATACTTTTGGGTGGCTGTGCTCTTGGGAAGTTCCTTAGTTTAATTATCTCAGGATTATTTTACCTCTGAGCAGTATTTTTTTTTGCACACAATAGGATAAATGGCCAGGTCACAAGGATTCCAACCCAAGGGCATGGAGAATGTTGGGGAAGGGTTGGGTTGTTTTACCTCTGAGCGGCACTTTTTTGCACACCATGAGCTAAATGGCCAGGTCACATGGACCCCCGAAGGCTCAGAGAAGGTTGGGGAAGGGGACCCACTGGAACAGCTGTTGGGAGACAGATGGTAGCCTCTCGTCAAGGCCATCCAGCATATTCTTTAACGTGTACAGGGTATGACTCTCCCGCACAAGGGACCATGGCTTAACGTCCCATCCAATGGACGGCAGACTTTCCAAGCCCATTGGTGTCCCCTACTGACTGTGGGCAGGGCGGGGAATTTTGAGGAGATAAATCTCAACGCTGACCAAGCTGGGACTCAAACCTGGGAACTACAGATTACGAGCCTGGCGCGCTACAGACTGAGCCATCCCTGCCCCGTTGGGGAAGGGGGCCCATTGGGCAGCTTTAAGGAGACAGATGGAAGCCTCCCATCAAAGTCATTCAACATGTTATCTATGCATAGGATGGCACATGGGGCCCTAACTTTATATATTCCATCCAATGGATAATGGGTTTTCTAAACTCATCTGTTTCCCCTTTCTGACTGCCAGGATGGGGGTTTAGCAAAGGAAAATCTCAAAGCTGGCCCAACTAGAACTCAAACCTGGAAAACTACAGATTACTAGCCTGGATCACTACTGACTGAGCTAATCCTCTTATTCTGATCATCTCAGGAGTTGCATGATAGATACTGGTATGTATACAGGTAAACAAGAGAACAGTTATTGCTCCTGGGGCATAACCTAGGAAATTGTAGAAAAATAAACATATACATCTCAAGATTACAATTAGGCTATACAATAGTTTATTCTAAGATTTACTATGGAAGAAAAACTTGGAACCTCTAAACAACATGTAACTTGATTCCTTTCATTCTAAATCAGGGGTTACCAACTTAAAAGTGCCTGAGGGTTACAATTGAATGCATGAGTCTATTGGCAGGCTGCATCATAATCGGCTAATTTTTGTCAAGTTATGCAAAAACAAGAACAGGTATTTCATTGTGAATGAAATAAGTGATAATTTAAATATGTTTAATTAAATATTCAACAAATTTTCAGACTAAAATATAATCTTTGATACATTAATACAATACAAGCAGATGTAAGGAAGATATTAAACTTTGGGATACATAAAATCTTCAATGTGAAAACTGAGGTCAATCTGCTGCAATCACTAAAGCAGGAATGTTCACATTGATCTCCGTTGTTCCTTAGACACTAATACTATTTGCATACATACCAAACACTGCAACATCCTGTTATTGTTCATAATTAAATAATCACTTTCCCAACATTAAGCTCTATTTTCACTTTAAATCTTATGTTTCTTTGAAATTCTACTCATTCTGATATTTACCATAAAATGGAAGAATAATCAGACTCAGATTTTTAGAAAATGTATCTCGCAAGACGTAGCACTTGTACACTATGGGAAATAACAGAAGCGACTGACTGGGAGTCAAGGTCAGCACACCTACCAGGCGAGTCTACAGTCTAGTGGAGGGGTAGAAGGAAATAGGTCGGGCAAGTCTACTTAATTGATCAGTTGTGGAAGGAAATAGGACTCATGTGGATACACAAGTTATTATAAAAAGAGAATGCAATTAAGTTTATTACTGAATGAACATCAGTTGGAGTTTTCATGGATTTTTCCCACATAAGTAAAAACTTTTCATTTCTCGGCTAAAAACATCAATTTTACTACAGTAGATTACTTTTCCAAGAAACTGCATGGGCTGCCAGTTGTCAACCCCCTGTTCTAGATGCTTATGCAGCATCTTGGGCATTAGAGGTTTGCAGAGGCATCCCATCCAATGGTACAGGTAGTGAAGCTGCACCAGTGCCCTGAGCTTAAGGAGGCCCAAATAATATATCAAAAGTTTACCCTTTTCTTTAAATTTACAAGCACTATACACAAATATCTTTTTACACATCAGCTTTCAAAACAGGGGAAACATACACAAAAGGAAAAAGATTAATTTTACTTTTCTGCTGTACAAAAGGAATAGCAAAGATCAATTAAGTAGCGTAGATGGTGCAGAAAAAATAGGATTTAAGAAAAAATACATTTTCTCATAGTTTTCTCCTAGAAATACTATAAAATATTTTGCAATCAATTGCTGCACAGTGCAATATAAGGTTTGTAGGAATCGAGAAAATTTTAATTCAATGAAGATACACAAAAGATAGCATTAATATAAAGCATAGAACCAAGATTCCAAACTTCTCGTGTGCCTATAATCAAATGTATGGATGGTGAGCTACACGTGCACCAGAAGCTCAAGAATAAACAAAAACGGCTTTGAAATTGTGGTATTCTGCACTACTTTCGATGGAGTCATTGCAGCACTAAAAATGTGTTTTAACCCTTCCAATATCCACATCATCTGTATACGTTCGCAGAATCCAAAATGAGGGGCCAAGGACATATGTATCCATTTTTAGTACAACAAAAAGAATCTATTTTTTAAAAATAAAAATTGCCATTGCAATTTATATATATATCTTACAAAAATATATAATTCAGGCTTGAATATTGTTTTTTAATTTGATGCATATTTTATTAAACTACAATATAAATAATTTTGTAAAGCCATCTGATTGCCATTTCTTAGAAGCACTAAAAGGTATTGACGATTTGCTTTTTAACATTCCTATTTGCTGAAGCAATCTTCTTATTTAAGCTCACAAGTTTAATTTGAACTATTAACAAATTTTTCCTTAAATTTTCAAAAACCTAAAAAATTAACAAAAAAACTGCCATTTTTAAAAACGGTATTTTGAAAAAAGTACATACACAAAATATTTTTATCATTTTCCACATCATTCTATGCATTTTTCCCGCTCTTAAAATCAAAACTGGAAGTAAACACATCCTTCTTAGAAATTCTGGTTGCAGCTGCAATTACGTATAGCTTACTGAGGCAAACAAGAGGCAGATGGCTGACACATGCCATCTCCATTCCGTGTGTTACAAGTTTTTTTTACAGTTTTGGCCCAGCATATTGGTTGCCCTTTGTAAAGTTAGTATTTGCTATTTTTATATTTAAACCTTAGTTTTTATTTCAGTATATTTATTTTTGGAAATTAGTGATCTGTTGGCCAATTGACAAGTATTGATTTTTCATAGTTATGCTAAATCGTATGGCTATCCTACAACTTGTTGCTGTGGATATTTTAACATCGCATTAGGCTATATGTTAATTTTCATTTTATTATTTATTACTTTTCAGTAAAACTTTGATCTGGTATCATTTTCTGAAAATAAATGAGGTCTTGGATATGGAAGCAAATTCATTTCTGTATTTATTTCCATAAGTTAGCGATCTTTCGGTAGGCTGATTTATTGATCTTTCTGAGTTATGCTACATCGGAGGCCGGCTTAAAAGTTGTTGCAGAGGTAGGGAATATAAATCCGACCTAATGCCTTCATTTAGGACTGGCTTGAAACTCGAAATAGCAAAAACTTCTACTATAACAGTTTAATAGTTAATTTACTGATTATTAAAAACTGCTCTTATTTTAGCTTTTCCAGATGTTTTTCTAATGCTACCAGTAACTGTAGTAACATAGGTAATTGGAGCAACATTGCTCATTTCCAAATTGTTGCTTTTACTTCTGTTGTACCAAATTTTGTGCTACAATATATAAAAAATTTCTCAGAAGTAAAATGACAGAAGAAGGGTTATCAAGACTTCTTTTAATAAATAGAAAATGAATGAGCATGAAAAATATTTGCAGAGATTAAAATTTAGAATCTAGGCTAAGCTAATAAAATTAAAACTTCTTTCATTATATTTTATTTTGCAATTCTTTATCATCATCCTCAAGCAGCCCAACCAGATTGTGCAATTTAGTTCTCCAAACATGTCTGTCCTCAGCTACATCTGCTGTACCTGGCTACTGTAGGCCAATTCTCACAAAGTCCTGTTTCACATTGTCTGCCCACTGCATCCTAGGTTTCCCCCTCTTTCTGCAGCCTTTAGACACTGTTCATAATCCTATTCACTAATCTATAGTTATGCATAGGGGCAACATGACCAAACCAATGTAGTCTCTCTTTGCAAAATATGCTATTCAAAGCAGGCTGCAGACTTCTTTGCATTTACAAAGGGTCCAGGTTTGATTACCACAACTAACATTAGAAAGAACCAAACTATTCTAGTCTAATTTTAGTCTTTAGGTGTATATGTTACTGCTAAAGCTCGAAAGCCATTAATGTGCACATTACCTAGCTAATCTGCAGATTAACTGATTTGCTCCATTAACGTGCGGAATCAAGAGTTTTCCACATTTTACCTAGGTAATGTGCACATTAACGGCTTCCGTATCGTTAAAGTTCAAAAGTTTGTTTCTCTCATAGTGGTGAATCTCTTGAATATGAATCTTCGTGTCACGTGATTCACCCGTCCGCATTATAAAAAACACCCTGGATGAGCGGAGGCCAAGTGAGAACGAATCGGTAAAGTGATTCATTCTTGATAACGAATCACTAAAATGATTCTTTCTCACTTGGCCTGCTCATTTTGGGGGCGTTTTTTATAATTCGGACGACTGATTATGTTGACAGAGGGATGACCCTGGTTTCAACTCTACTCTCGGACACTAGATAAATTACATTATGTTAATTTAAGCATACAGAAACGTTCCTGTTGTTCCAGCAAAGATCTTATTTTCACTTTAACGAGTGCCTAGTAGGTAATGTGCAGATTATCCAGGTAATTTGCAGATTACCTAGGTAATTTGAGAAATGAAATAATTTTCCACACGTTAACGGATCACCCTAGTTAATCTGCACAATACCTAGATAATCTGTAGAATAACCGATTTCTGCACTTTAGCGGTAACATATACACCTATTTCTTCACTCTTGTCATAGATTCTTAAAAGTCCCAGCAGCAATCCCTATTTGTCTGTTAATCTCATGGCACACATCACCAGTATCTGTTACATAACTCCCAAAATAATTTAACTGAGACACCTGCTCAAGATTGCAACCATTCAGATTAAATGAACAACAGCTTGCCTGACCAATTTTTATCACTTTAGTTTTCTCTCTGCTTAACCCCGAACCTACTCTACTACCAGTTGCATCAATAGCTCTAATAAAAGAATGCATCTTATCAATATTATTTGTCAAAAGAGCCAAATCATCAGCATAATCTAAATAAGAAATTTTCAGATCTCTAGACCATTTAAGTCCAAAATCTTTCCCTTGTAGAGAATTTCACATAACATAATCAATAACCAAACAAGAAGAATGGATACAAAATGCACTCTTGTGGAACATCAGAAGCAATGCTAAATCAATTGCTACAAGCTTTAACAACTTGCACACGACTCAGTGTTATTATAAAGAGTATGGTATGCCATAAGATCTCACGATCAACCACAAATTATGATCAACTGAGTCAAAAGTCTTTTTGAAATCTACAAAGCTAGTATACACAGGTTTCCGAAACCCTAAACATTTCTCAAGAATCTGCCTAAGCAAAAACACTGATCTACACATCCCTACTACTCCTGAACCCACACTGCTCATCACGCAACTGTCTGTCAACTAGGTTCTTAATTCTATTAAGCACAAGAATGCAAAGAACTTTACCTGAAACAGAAAGTAGGCTGATACCCCTATATTTATCACAAGAACTTTATTCACCTTTTTTAAAAAATACGGATAATAATAGCTCTGGTAAAATCCTTAGGAACAACACCTTTACCATAAAAGATATTCAAAATTTCAGTCAGCCATGTGGTAACAAAAAATATTCCCAACTCTAAGCATTTCAGTAGTAATTCATCTACTGCTGGGGTTTTATGTAGTTTAAGTTTAGAAAACACCAAAATAATTTGAAAAAAAAAATTGATCTTGTTAAGTGATCTGGAGCTGTCAAAAAGAAAGGCAGAATTCCTAGGATCCATACTGCAGCAAAGGAATTGCCTTGATAAAAATGTGAAAGCGCATATTGTAGTTGCCAAAAAGATCTGGTATTGTTCTTTACATCATGGTGGTAGCCTGGTTGCTTGCAAAGATGTTGATGGTTTATTCACATCCCTTCACATGACACACTCCAGAAGAATAGAGATTATTTATAGTATAGATTCCTCAAAATTAAGCATGAAAGCTGTTCTTCTACACAATGGGATTGGGTTGTTTAACCTCTGAGCGGCACTTTGCACACCATGGGCTAAATGGTCAGGTCACAAGGACCCAGAAGGCTCAGAGCAGGTTGAGGGAGGGGACCCACTGGAATGGCTGTTGGGAGACAGATGGTAGCCTCCCGTCGAGGCCATCCAGAGTGTTCTTTAACGTGCACAGGGTATAGCTCTCCCTACACGGGGCCATGTCTTAATGTCCCATCTGACAGACGGTGGCCTTTCCAAGCCCATCGGTGTCCCCTACTGACCATGGGCAGGGCGGGGAATTTTGTGGAGATGAATCTCAACGCTGACCCAGCTGGGACTCGAACCTGGGAACTACAGATTACGAGCCTAGCACGCTACCGACTAAGCCACCCCCACCCCAGAGAATTGGGTTGCCTTCTCTTCCAGTAGGTCATGCTGTTAATATGAAGGAAAGTTATGACAACATAAAACAATTACTTCAATACATAAATTATAATAAAGGCAAATGGCATATTTCTGCAGACTTAACCCTTCCCAGATCCAGCTATTTTTTCACTCTGATCAGGCAAAAAATTATTAACTTTTGAACTTTTTTGCCAATTAACTAATGAAAGGAATTATGGCATGTTATATGCCATCCCATGGTTGAATGGTTGGCTACTGATCTAAGGGACCTGGGTTCGAGCCCCGGGTAAGTTATGGCTGTTTGTGTCTTTTTTCTGCTGAGGGCCTGCCATCCTCTCAGATCTTCTACTGTGGCATATAAACTGACAGGCTCCTGTCAGACCTCTGTGGCAAGCAGCTGCTTGAGAGGGTATTTATTTTTTTATTATATGCCAAACCAATCCGCATTTAATTCTGGATTTTCTGAAAATAAAATATTTAACGTTTCATTTTAACAGAATTTTTTTAGTCATGTAGTAAAAAAATGCATTTGGCAACACAAATAAAAATTTATTTAAAAAGCACTAATAGACAGAAATTATTATAATACACATAAATAGAAATGCTATTCATTTCTGAATAAAAATTTTTTTTTCTACTTTGAGAAAAATCCAGGCTTGTTGCAAAGTTCAATTAACAAGTCAACTTTAGAATATTTTTAATAAAAACTGACCAATAAAAATAGGTCTTGTTATATACCAAATTAAAGAGAATTTAATACTATTTTATAGAAATAAAAAAATCTGAATATTGTAGTAACATATTAATTTTAATAACACTTATTACAGTGGTACATCAAAAAATAGGTATATATTTCATAATTACTTCCAAAATCTTCCATTTTTAAAAATAGCAGTTTTTCGTTAATTATCAGATTTTAGAAACTTCAAGGAAAAATATGTTGATAATTGTTCAAACCAAACTTTTGAGTTTAAATCAGATGGCTTTTTGAATTATTTATATTGTAGTTTAATAAAATATGCATCAAATGAAAAAAGAAAACAATATTTTTAAAGTTTGAATTATGTATTTTTAAAAGACATGTAAGGTAATTTTCAAACAACAAATTAAAAAAAAAATCAAAGTTTCACATGATGTACAAAACACATTTAGAGATGTCTTGTGACCCTGGAAGGGTTAAAAGTCATTGCTCTTTTGCTTGTACTACAGCTCGAATGTAGAAAGTTGCTGCTTTCTTTATGAATGAAATAGCAGAGATAAAGCACCTCATTACATGAAGATGATTTGGCTTTCTTGGCAATCACTGAAGCCAGGAAAGAATATACAGCATTGTCTGCTGGTATAATCTATGAAGATTTTGTTGATACCTTTACACATAAAACTGGGTCTAATGAAGAATTTTATCGAGGCTATGGTTCAGATGCACACTGCCTTTCTGTACCTTTGACAGAAATTTCCAAGACTTTGTGATGCAAAGATAATTAGAAGAACACATATTGCCTCTGGTGCATATGAGAATCTCGTTTTCAAAGAGAATGAAGTTTTTCCTTTACCTACTGTATCATTCCTTAAAAGTTTTAGTTTGAGCTAATGTACGATGGGAAAAATTAAAATAGTATTTTATCAGAAATTATACAACATAAAAATCTAAAAAGCTACATTTCCCACACCTCTCTCAGAAAATGGGTAGACTATATATGTCAATGAAATCTCTTAAAAACTACCACTAATTTTTCAAATTTCTATTCTATATAAAATATTTGTAAACTCGATAACAGCTCTGCAGTTTCACCTTTAGTGACAGCAGTGATAGCTTTAGTGATGCAGTTTCATCTTTAGTGAGATATATTAAAATTATTAAATATTTGAAAAAATGCGAATTATATTTCATTAATATCAAACTAAAAAAAGAGTTCTAATTATCATTTCATTGTTTCCAATTGAAACATGATATTCACATTCCACCAGCAAAATTTCATATTTCTATCATTAATACAATGTTGCAATATTCATTTGAGATTTTTGAATTTTAAAACTTTTCACCATTACAGGGCGCAATTACAGTGTTCAAAAGATTCCAAAAGTGTGAATCATATTTTGTCGATTCCTACCTAACCCTAAAAAGATTTTTTCATTTATCTCTAAATACAATTATATGCTAAAACAAAAAATTGTATTTTCTCACCCATCCACACCTGGGTCTAAGAGGTCAATACATTGTTGGCAATGGAAACATCATGGTATTCATATTCCACCACTAAAATTTCAAATTTCTAGCATAAATACATCATTTGCAATATTTGTTTGAACTTTCGGAATTTTCAACTTTTTCCACTGCTACAGGGCGTAATTATAGCTTTAAAGAGGTTCAGAAGTGCATATCATAATATTTCATCAATACCTATCCAACACAAAAAATTTTTTAATTTATCTTATAAACATTATTAACAAAAAAGTTCAATGTCTACAAACAGACAGATGACAAAGGGAAACTATTATCTTGTTTTCTTTGAAAAGAAAATTAAAAAAAAAGCGTTTTTATTAATTCAGATATTTGTTCACTGCTACATGAGTTATTTGATTGTATCATCACTGGTGATGGACAGAGAGCATGGCATGCCTTCAGACAAGTGGCGATAGGCTTCTTAGGGTGTAAAAAGGAAGAAAATTACAAGGGCCTTGTTGAAGAATTGAGGTTTTCATATCACAAACTGGGATGTAGTATGTCTTTGAAGGTACATTTTTTTAAGTTCTCACTATGATCATGGGGAATGCTTTCATCAAGAAATTTCTAGAGTGGAAAAAAGATATCAAGGAAGATGGAGCCCATCAATGTTAACAGATTATTGATGGAATGCGATACGAGATTCTCACGATTTGGTATATGGCAGTTGCTGTATACCAATATGAAACTTTCAGTGAATGACGTAATACAGGTAAGTGACCATTGTGAAAACTGTAGCCAGTCAGTTTTGTTGTCATTTTCATGTTCAGCACCTTGATTTATATAAAGGCTGTTTGCACTTCCGAAACACCCCAAAAGGTGCAACTACTCAGCAGCACCCCAAGTGTGCAAACTACTAAGCAAGTTTAAGATTAATTTCACTGGTGGTATGAGCATCAAGTGTTTGTAATAAAAGCAATATTACTTTTAGGTGAACAAACAAGTTAAAAGAGATTAAAGTTAAAAATGATAAATGTTGTTCCAAAGTTTCGCATTGTATTTTTAGTGAAATAGTTAAAGTGTTTTCTAGCTAAATCACTGTGGATTCTTTATTCCCATTCAGACATGAATACGACTGTTTAAAATTGGGTTTACATTTATTGGCATCTATTGATAAATAAATGTTTGAGAAATAACACCCGTCCCTTAGACTTGCACAGTTTTGGTTTTACATATTCAAAAACATGCAATCAGTTTCATTTTACATGGTATGGATTTAGATTTTTATTCTTTGTTATGAATTTAGATATTATACATATTATGAAATAGCAGTGGCATAGTTTCAAGGGAGAATATTAACCCTTCCAGTGTCCAGAATGTATATATCCATTTTTAGTGGGGGGGGGGGAATCAATTTTTAAAAAGTAAAAATTGCCATTTTAATTTTTTTAGATATAAAAATATATAATTTAGGCTTGATAAACAATATTCTTTTCTCCTTTGATGCATATTTTATTAACCTTTAACCTATGACAAATAATTTGTTAAAGCCATCTGATTACCATTTCTTAGAAGTGATATAAGGTATTGCCAATTTGTTAACATTACTCTATGCTGAAGCAATCCCATAATTTAAGCTCAGAAGTTTGATTTGAACTATTATCAAGAAAATTTTCCTTAAAGTTTCTAAAATATCCTTATAATTAACAAACTGCTCTTTTTAAAAATGGAAGATTTTGGAAGTAATTATGAAATATGTATATTTTTTCAGTATAACCACTGTAAAGTGTTATTAAAATTAATATACTATTACAATGTTCACAATTTTTAAATAAAAAATAAATAAATACCCCCTCAAGCAGCTGCTTGCCACACAGGTCTGACAGGAGTTGGACTCTGCGATAAACCTGGACTTTTCTCGAAGTATGGTATGGAGAAAAAATTACAAAATGGAAGAAAATTTTCTTGTTTAAATTAAACAATTTTTTTGTTATTCAGATATAAAAAGCATTTCTATTAATGTGCATTATAAGTATTTCTGTCTATTAGTGTTTTTCCAAATAAATTTTTGTGTTGCCAGATGCATTTTTTACTACATGTCTCTAAAAAAGTCCTATTAAAATAAAACTTGCATTTTTTGTTAAATATTTTATTTTCAGAAAATCCAGAATAAAATGTGGATTAATTTGGTATATAATATGCCACAATTCCTTTCATTAGTTATTTGGCATTAAAGTTCTAAAGTTAAATTTGGCCTCTGGATGTAAACCAGATTTTCAGGCTGGACACTGGAAAAATTAAATAGTCATCCCAAAGCAAAAATCAACTAATGGTTTTAGCTGATATCATTTTCAAAAAAGATAATAGTAAATTCCTATATTAATAAAATCATCTTTTTAACAAATTATATTTATATTCTTTCATTAAAATTGCGTTCTTGCCATTGTAATGCACTCTGTCTCTTGACATCTCAATGAAAGAAACTTGTTTTGGCTCAGAAGCAATATGACTTCGCTAGACTGATTTTTTTTTTTCAGTGATAAAAATAGTGTTTTTATCTCAGTTTTAACCGCAAGTAGGCTATTATATTGTTAAATACAGCTGATTTGTAAGTACCTGTTCGTAAAATATTATAAATGCATTTTACTAATAACAAGAACTTATTTTAAATGTCCTCCCCCCCACAGTTTGTTATTTCTCAATTTGCACAGTTTCAATTTACATAATGATGTGGCAGAATGGCTTGCGTGCTTGGATACTGAACTATGGCCTCAAGCCCTGGGTAACGCATGGATGTGTGTGTTTTGCTGCTGAGGTCTCATCATCCTCACAGACCTACTTTGGTGTATAGACTGATTTTTGAATTTGATTCTCCTGTCAGACCTATGTGGCAAGCAGCTGCTTGAGGGGGTATTTAATTTCTTCTAGAACCTATGTACTGTGTGAATCAAGAGATGTGAGTATTATTGTATTATAATATGATTATATAACAGTTACGTAATAAGGGTAAAATAGTTTATATATTTTAACAAATTTAGCTTACTGTTAATAAGACAACATTAAAGAAAATTTATTTAAGGACTTTTTTTTAAAACAATGTCTTGGTTGATATGCAAAAAGTCAAAACCCCAATCTTCAACTGTTAAGAGTCAAAAAGATTTTCCACAGTCGAATCCATAAAGAGTAAAATCAGCAGTCGGTAAGGGCTTTATTTAAAGCCAATACCAAAGTTTAATTTTTAAATGTGCATTAGTTTATTTTTCAAATACTTTTCTAGCAAATTAAATACACTAAAAGGATGTGTAGTATTAGTCTGATTTACTTCTTGTAGACATTTTAAATTGCACTGTTATATTCACTCAATTTAGCTTAAAAGTAATAGTAAGATTACTTTTGAACCAAGACATTACCATGATTAGCCAAAAAATTGTAATTTTAATGTTTTTGTTAATGCCATGCTCACTGAATGGTTAATATACTTCACTGGGTGTTGAGAGAAGGAGAACCTCAGATAAGTGAGAAATAACTGAATTTACTAAATAAAATTAAAAGACTGAACCTCAGATAAGTCAATGTTTTTCTTACTTTTCTGCTGAGGTCTCTTTCCTCACAGATCTCTAGAGCAGATATGCTCTAGAGATCTGTGACCTATGAGACCTCCTATGATCTAATAACCTCCTGAGACCTCTATGGCAAGTAGCTGCTTGAGGCACAATTTATTCTTTAAATTAGCAAAACTTATTTCTTAATTTTATGGGAGGGGGGGGGGCTACAGATATGCTTACTTGGCTATGCCACTGCACTGCCTTTGAGTACTCTACTTAGAGATTACCTATCTCAAAATTTTTTGTTCATGGCACACAATTTTTCACCATGGATACTCACAGGCACACTACAAATTTAAGTTGGCAACACTGTAGGAGACTCATGCATGCAGTTTGTCTTCAATAATAGCCATTTCTGTGGAGCTGTTTGTAAATGCAGAGCTTTTCTGTTCAAGTTCTAATGTGTATTGAGATTAGTCATGTATTATGTTGATTTTGGTTTTAATATTAAGATGTAATATGGATAAGTTTTTGATTAAACAGAAAAAGTTAAATGAAGAATCAGTGGCAGAAAGGAGCAACAAAATGTATATAATTTTTCATTTATCTGCAATATCTAAGAAAATTCACTGTACACCTTTTGAGTACTGATTTAAAACATTAAAACTTGTCAATTTCTGAACCAACATTAAGAAAGTAATTTAAAGGCAAATACCTTTTATAACTTAAAACAAATGGAATTTTGGTAGAAATGGGATTTAAAACCATGGTCTAATACCATGTTGGGAAGTATTTTAGGTTTCATCAAGAATGATGTGCTTCTTTGATGATGTGCTCTTTGATGAAAACACTGCAGGAAGGCACTTTAATTTGGACTATACCACTGGTCCTTTTTAGTTTAAAAACAACTCTATGGCAAGTTGCTGCAGTTTACCTACCCTCAGTGAAGTTACAACACATACTAGCAAGTTTTCTACAAAATATTTTTCTTCAAATATATATATATATATCAGCCTAAACTCGTGGACTTACTCTATATTCCTTTCCCTCAGGTAATTAGTTGTCTAAATAACCTGTCTAAAGATCATCTAGTTAAACGAAGTTTTATCAATTAAACCACTTTCATCCCTAATCTCTATTCCTAAATAAAATTACTCTTTAGACCTTTTAATGTCGATAAATTTAACTACCATACTTTCTTTAAGTTTCCAGATCAGAATTATTAGAAACTGTTTAACCAAAGCTTTCATAATTGTTTTCCTTGTGAAATATTAGTTAAAACCAGGTCTTCACACTTTTCACTTGTATGGTATAAGCTCTTACTAAACTTTGCATTCAGCAAAATACATTCACTTGCAAGATATACAATTAAAGCAATCTTTTTATTTGCATATACTTTCCCCTTTTAGAAAGTGAATGGTCTCGTCCATATACAACATACTATGACCTAGGTTACAGATATAACCTAGGTCATAGTATGTTGTATATATATAGAGAGAGAGAGAACCTAGGTTACAAATGTAACCTAGGTTCTCTGTCAAAACAATCAGTGGTAACTTTGTTTTCTAGCATCATGATCATTTAAAATACAGAACTTATCTGCTTAAAAAACAATAGTCTACCTAAATGCTTTGCTGAATACTATTATTTATACAGTAAATTGAAGTAATTTAAAACTGCCCCAATATTACAACTTCACCCACAAACACACACAAATATACCAAACATTCACATAATGCATTTTGTGAATGTTTGGAAATAGAAATGGAATACAAAAATAGATTCTCAGAAATGTTGCCTTGACTAACTGTACACTAGTACTCTTGTAACTGCCTAAAAGTCACGGTTTTAATTTTTTTATACTGTTTTTCAATAATTCATGAAGGGTTTTTAACGACTTTCCTAGTGTGCAATTGGCAGATTTTTTCCTAATAAACATATCCTGTATTGCCTGCGATGGAAAACCTTGTGTTACTTTTTCCTCATGGATGTATGTGTTGTTTTTCTGCTGAGGTCCTGCCATCCTCTCAGACCTTCTAACTATGGCATATAAACTGACAGGCTCTTGTCAGACCTCTGTGGCAAGCAGTTGCTTGAGGGGGTATTTTTTTTTTCTTGGCTATTACCAATTTTTACTTTTAATTTTATTTAGTAAATTTAGTTATTTCTCACTTAACCGACTCAAAACAGTGAATGTTAGTTATTAGTTTATTGACAGTACACAAAGGTGGCAGTTTCTGGGAGTATCCTATATGCAAATTGGCCCATAAAATCTGAATAAAAAAGTGGATATAACTGCCACTATTAAATTCAGAAAAGAATAGACTTATTGCAAATGCTACTTATTGAAAGATAATCAAATTTAAATAAAAAAAATAACTTAAACATAGTTTCAAGTTAGAATAACTGCAACCAAGGTTTCAAACGTTTCTCATTAAATCAACAAAAATTACCACAAAATTAACCAGAATACATGCATGTGATAGACACCGTGATGTGTATAAAACTTTGACAATTATCATGCTGAAAAAATATGCAGCAGCTGTATCACAGTTTTTCAGCTATTCCTGATAAGAATTATTGTATTTATGACACTGAGTTTCTAACATAAGCTGTCATCTTCTGTCATACATACTTATTGCAACTTACAACACTTTACACATTTGACATTAATTTACATATTTTCATCAAAATCACCTGCATTTCTACAAATCATGACATTTAAATTATAAAAAAAATAATTCTAGGTATGCAAAGAGAATTTTATAATTGGAAAAGCAGTTTGTATTTCTTTGTACTACACTACACCAAAGTATCCTTAAAGCAGCATTTAGAGTCCTAACATACTATATATTCCCTAAATTGCTATCGCATTACTTTCTATATGTCCGGTTTTGTACTAAATATTAATTGGTAGCCGTTATTTAGAGATACGTATTAATCCTTAATTACAAAATCCGTAAACGAAAAAATTGGCAAATTCCAACTAGGCCTAACCATGAACTACGAATTTTCAGCAGAGATAAAAAATTAATTAAAGAAGCATTTGCTAGGGTCTGTAATAAACATTAGTGCACTCCTTACCTTTTCATTTACTTCATCTGCCATATTATGTTTCAACTAAATTAACAAAATTTTAAAACCGGTACAAACTGAATTGCAGCTTATACAAGAAATACCGGCAATAAGAATGAACGTCTACAAACACATTTAGCGCATGCGCAATAGTTTGTGTCAGACAGAAATTACATTTTAGCAACAAACGGGAATCTGAATAGGAAAGATTTTTAGAAAATTTGGAGCTAATTCATACCATAGACTTGCCAGCATTAGCCATCTTGAACTTCGCTGCAACCTGGAATAAAGCTTCCATAACTATTAAACAAGAGCGAACTATCTGTGTTTCTGGTTAAGCATCAAACTAAAGTACGAAATCTGGAAATAAGGTCTAAACGTTATCGCCCTCTCGTGAGTTATCAATATTATGCAACGAGAAACGTCTGATCATTTAAATGACTTTTGTATTAATTATTAAAATATATAACTACAAATGCTGCTGTTATTTTTTCACCATTTTTAAAATGCTATAAATCCTGATATGAAAGCTTCAAACTGCTCTCATACTCTTAACAAATATCGAGTCCTTATTCTATTTAAGAATTTAAGAAAAAAAAAAGGAAAAAATACTTTTTAATTACAAAATAAATAGTACCGTAAAAAATTTTAAAAAGGTGGAAAATTAGAACTACACTAGTTTAGTAGAGAAAATACTTATTTAAATCTAAGAAACTGGTGTAAGTAAGAAATTAGAATTTCGGCCGGCATATTTTTTATTTCGGTTGCAAGTTTCCAGATTGTTGCATCTTTGAGGTTACTTCTTACTATGAGTATATCTTTTTCAGTAGAGTGCCAAAATATTTCACAGAGGATTCGGGAAGGAAAATTGATACATTTCCAGAGGAGGATTGGAAAATGTTTTTCTACCGGGCTCTGACACCAACGACCCCATATATCTACAACGTCTTCCATTCTACTCATTTCAAGCCCTTCAAATATTCCTAACCGTATTCATTAAGAACAAGTACTTTATTAGAAATAATAATGTATATGAATGTATTGCTTCTAGTTATGAGAGAATCCGATTTCTACCTTTAACTGCAGGAGGAGCATTTCGTTTCCATCCAATCAAATTTTGGCGAGCGATGTGATAAATAAAATAAAATAAATACTCCTTCAAGCAGCTGCTTGCCACAGAGGTATGACAGGAGCATGTCAGTTTATATGCCAAAGTAGAAAGTCTGAGAGGATGGCTGGACTTCAGTAAAAAAAACACAAACGTCCATGCCTTACCCGGGGCTCGAACGCCGGTCCTTTAGATCAGTAGCCAAGCATACTAACCACTCGGCCACATGCTAAATAAGAATGAGAAACAAAGTAAGAGATATATTTCAAATATATCTGTGAGTTTGTAAAGCTGTATTGAAGTTGTAGTTTAGATCTACATTGCACGCAGCACACAGAATTCACATTACATCAGTTTAGTATCGTTGACAAACTGGTTTTCAACGATTTACTTCATCAGCAGGATGGTAAATTCTTGGGCTTCATCAATTGCTCCAAGAGTTTTGGAAGAAAGCAATAAATCTTTTTACAAGTATGTAGATACACATTATATTTTGCTTTTTAAAAATGCACTTTATTCCCTAATGGCCATTTTTTTATTTTATACAATAAAATGTACTGTACAGAAGAAGCAATAAATGCAAATAAGACAGCTTAGTCGCTGTGAATATACCTAACTTCCAGTTCAGTGTTCCGTTTGAAAGCTTTTGAAAGGAAAGCAAATATATTTTAGGACAACACAAACCTTTCCTTTGTTCATTAGTTACTCTCTCTAGTACTGATGCATTTACTCTATCCCCATATCTTTAAAATATATATATAAATATAAATATAAATACCTCCCTCAAGAGGGGTGGGGGTGGCTCAGTCAGTAGTGCGCCAGGCTCATAATCTGTTGTTCCCAGGTGCTGAGTTAGTGTTGAGATTTATCTCCACAAAATCCCCGCCCTGTTCACGGTCAGTAGGGGACACTGATGGGCTTGGAAAGGCCGCAGTCTGTCGGATGGGACGTTAAGCAGTGGCCCCATGTGCGGGAGAGCCATACCCTGTGCACGTTACAGAACACGCTGGATGGCCTTGACGGGAGGCTACCATCTGTCTCCCAACAGCTGTTCCAGTGGGTCCATTCCCCAACCTTTTCTGAATCTTTGGGGTCCATGTGACCTCCCCATTTAGTCTATGGTGTGCAAAAAAAGTGCCGCTCAGAGGTAAAACAACCCAACCCAACCTCCCTCAAGCAGCTACTTATTGCAAACACTGTGACATACATAAGTACACATGGGTTTCACCAGATGGGCTGCATAAACATTTCATTTTCATCCGTAATTTGTTTTGCTGTTGAATATATTTTATTTCTTTAGTTAATTCAGTAATAATTTTTAAATAATTATCCAATGTATCTGAAAAATGTATGATACATTTCTTATATTCTATTACCTCCTTCAGTACATCATTTTTTTTCACGTGTTGTTAATTTCAGTCATATCCTTTCTCAGCTTAGACACTTGTTCATTAATAATCTCATCAATATGAGTTATCACACTTGAAGATAGTTCTGTAATATCAGGTTTATTTACAGTTAAAAAATTCCTATCCTTTCATAGTCATCATCATTTAGATTTCTTTTCTTACCTTTTCCTATCATATCCGGTTTGCATTTATAGCAATTAAGTTCTTTTCTGTAAGTCAGATACAGTAAAAACGAAACCACGATGCACATTTTCCAGTGCATGGTAATGTCATTGATGCATTTATAGTTTCACAATTTCATTTAAACAGAAAATATTCTGTTATATATTGTTATGAATTAAACGGATGGAAACTGAACATGAGTTAAAAAAATAGTATTTAACAATTATAATTCTAAAATAATGTAATTTATTACAAAAGTATGAATTGAAACATTTATATAAACTCAACTCAATTAATATAAGTTTATATCAGTGTGAAAATACCTTGTTACTATTTTTACTGGGGCAGGAGTGGCTCAGTCGGTAGCACGCCATGCTTGTAAACTGCAGTTCCCAGGTTCGAGTCCCAGCTGGGTCAGCGTTGAGATTTATCTCCGCAAAATTCCCCGCCCTGCCCACGGTCAGTAGGGGACACCAATGGGTTTGGAAAGATCGCCGTCCGTCGAATTAGACGTTAAGCCGTGGCCCAGTGTGTGGGAGAGCCATACTCTGTACACGTTAAAGAACACACTGGATGGCCTTGACGGGAGGCTACCATCTGTCTCCCAACAAATGTTCCAGTGGGTCCCCTCCCCCAACCTGCTCTGAGCCTTCGGGATCCTTGTGACCTGGCCATTTAGCCCATTGTGTGCAAAAAAATTCTACTCAGAGGGAAACCAACCAACCAACTATTCTTACTAGCTACACAAAAAGCATAATATAGGCTTTTACATCAGTCGATAAGTAGCACAATCATATTTCTCAACAAACCTGCAATCTATAGAAAATAACCTTACCAATTACTAAACAACTAAGTATAATGATGAACTCTTTCTATAGAAAGTTAACATTAGCTCTGTTTGTTCTACTAACATATGATACTCAGTCACATTTTTAAATATCCTAAGCATCCTTCTTTTTCTTGCAGTCTGCTAACAGGATCAACACTAATATACTTTTTTAATCTTCCGTGAACACACCAAATAAAAGCAATAAAAGTCTTTCTTCTTTTAACTATACCACACAGATTTAAACAAACTACGTCTTTCTTCACACTCCAATTCCTCTTAATTACCACTTATTCCTTATTTTTTTTAAGTCAAGTTCGTTCGAAGTAGTTGGTGATGCAATTCTCACACTGTAGTTTACACAAGCATCTAGACCATACGTCACATCACAAGTTCATTATAGCACGTTCATCTGTCGTAAAGGGCCCCATCCACTTGTCAGAATGCATGTCTGCTAAAACGTGTCATGCATCCTTGCCTGCTGTTCACATCAAGCTTCTACAGTGTTTCGCTGCAAGTTTTCAACGAATCGGCCATCCATTTGTCAGTTTTCTTGCACGGAGAAACTGCTGCCATCTGGCGCGCAATTAGTTCATTAATAGGAAATGACTCCTTTTTCTAATAAGAATAGAATTGAATGTTTAGGAATTATTTTGTCCAATTGTATGAAAAAGAAGAGACAACACAGATTTTGTGTCGGAAATGTCTACAAGAGAAGCATTTATATTCACATATGAATTTGTTGAATGAACTTCGTTTAAATGATGAACACAACTATCGCAATTATTTCCGAATGACGAAACGTAAAAGATATTAAAACAAAAGGTCGGTTCTTTAATACAAAAGCAAAATACGAAATTCAGGGATGCTATAAGCATCGATGAAAAACTCAGTGCAACACTGAGTTCTTAGCTACAGGTAGAAATTACGAGGATCTAAAAATTTCCTGTGCCATATCAGCACAAACACTTGGACGCATATTCTCTGAAACATGCCGTGCCTTATACAGTGTGTTAAAAGAAGAATATATGAAGGTATTTATAATTATTTATCTGATTTTATATAATCTAAAAATATTGTTTCTTTTTAGACATATAAAAGCAACTTTCAATATTATAGGTATTTTTATGTTCCAGCCTTTGAAATAAATTGTTCTTACACAAAAAACATAGAAATTGAATTGTCATGTACGTATTTTATCTAAACAGACAGTAAAATTTATACTTTATAGTAATTTCAAAATATCACATAACTGGCCCAGATCTAATTAAATCCCCTTGATTATAATAGTAATAAGAATGATGGCTTTGCACTGTTTTACCTCAGAGCAGCATTTTTTTGTGTTCACAATGGGTTAAATTGACAGGTCACAATGACCCTGAAGACAGAAAGTTGGGGGGAGCGGACCCACTGGATATCTGTTTGCCTCCTGGACAGTGGCGGCTCGTAGCTAAAATTAGTGGGGGTGCTGCTCCAGAAAATTTTTAGCCTTTGTTTTAAAATTGTGTAAAAGGAAACAAACATGTATAAAAAGAAAATTTATTCAGAAACTTGATAAAATCCTAAAAGAACAAAATCAAACATTTTTTACTTACCTTAACCTAAATTGTTACAGTTCAAGCTTAATCTATTCATTTAAAAATGAAATCCATTCTTGTTGTTTTAATTTGCACGAAAAGATCAATAATTTTCTCCTTGATTTCTGGATGACAACTGAGGAAATTTTTCTCCATTGAAAGCATTGCAAGCGCATTTAGTCTTTCCGAATTCATAGTGCATCTTACAAAAGTTTTTATTCTTTTCAATGTTGAAAAGCAGCGTTCTGCCTCTGATGTAGTCATGGGAACTGTCAATAGAATTTTTATCAGTTTCGTAATTTCACTAAAAACATCATCTAGATTATTTTCCAAAATAAATTTCAGCAGCTCAATTAATTTACAATATTCATGAATATCAGACCTACCTTGTCAATCATGGGATATGCTTCAGTGGTCAGTACTATCTCTTCTGTGGGATGTTCATTCTTAAAACTAGTGAAGCATTTCTTGTTGAACAATTTAGCAGCTACTAAGTGTTTAGTGGAAGAATATCTGTCCATTATATCAACACATATACAGTCACACACTTCCTTAGCTTCTGCCATGAGTGTCTTTGAAGGATTCTCACAGTACTTTGAGTTTCTCAATTCTAAAATAGCAGTTTTGAAATTTGTTATATATTCATTAACTTTTAACACACTAATTTCTCGAGATTGCATTTGGTTCTAAATTATTTCAACATGAGGCATAATCTGATGAAAAAGCTCTAACCAAAACTTGAAATTACCATAATTCAGGTATTTCAATATTCCTGTTGCTTTTGCAATGGTTTGATCTGCATTTGATGTTGACTGAATTTCAGTAAGGCAGTTTTTTAAAGGTTGCAAATTTGCATGAACTCTGTTTATGGTTCGTATGTTGAAGTTCCACCTTGTAGAAGATGGACGTGGAATGCTGACTTCCATATGCTTCTTGAGAATGGACACACGTTGCGGTGATCTTGAGAAGAATGTTGGAATAGCCAGAATGTTAGAGAAAAATATTCTTGCGTTTCGTGTAATACTTGCTGCATTTCTCATTATTAAATTAAGTTGATGTGCATAACAGTGAATGAAATGTGCATTACTATAAAATGCTTTTATTTTTGCTTGAACTCCTGCTTTTTTGCCTTTCATGACATTTGCACCATCAAATGTCTGAGCTATCAGTTTTTGTTCATTTCCTTGAAGGATTATGTCCAATTGTTCTAAAATACGTTTTAATATGCCATCTGCAGTTTGATTTTCTGGAATAAAGAATCCCGAAAAACGCTCAAATATTTCTCCATTCAATACGTACCGTAGAATAAGGGCCATTTGAGTGTGTTCCGAAACATCTGTTGTGTCATCAGCCATGACAGCTGCAAAGGAAGCTTTTCTAATTTCCGTCCTTAACTCCTCATGGTATATTTGTAGCAGGCATTCAAGTATCTCATTCTGAATGGTCTTAGAAACACCTTTGAAGACTGCACTGGTTTCTAAGTGATTCTTTAAATCTGAATCTAATTTAGATGCAAAATTTACTAATCCTCTAAATACCCCTGGATTTATTGAATCGTCTTTTTCATCATGTCCAGGTAAGGGAGTTTCAAAGTTTCCACAAAAGAAAATGCAGTCTATTATTTTGGACAAAATTTCACGGTTCTTTTTAACCTTTTTATTATGATTATTGATTGAAAGTCTGTATGCCTCACTAAGTTTCTCCTTAGTACTTACGGTTCCTAAAAGTGCCAGTGAAACTACATTATCAACGTGCTTCTTTGACTTCTCATGTTTTTCAGTTTTTTCTTTCATTTTGTTTATATTTCTAAAACCATCTTTTGTCCACGTTACATCACCTCCAAACAGCAAACACGGGAAGCAAAACAGTGCATTTTTTACTTCACAGCCGCAAAGCCAACTTTTCCGTTGGTACCATTCAGAATTAAAGCTACGAATATATTTCTTGTTGTTGCTTATGCCTGGCTGAGATATTAGAATATCAGGTGTTGAAAGACCTCTTTTCTTAACTACAACTTTCTCATGGAGAGACAGCTGTGAAAACTGAAGCTGTTGAAGTTCACTTACAGTCACAGAACTTATTTCTTGGGGATGCAAGGTCATGGTTAAAGTTTTCTGTTAAATAAAAGAACCGAAAAAAAAATGAATCAAATAGAATAGCTGGAAGCAGGATAATAATCTAATTCTACACTTTATTACATTCAATAATGTGGTACACGGTTTTTAAGCACAACACACGCAGAGTAAAAAAAAACTACCTTCAACCAGCACGCCAGGGTCGGCACTGCGGGAACGACAGTGCTCTCTCTCCCTTGCAGCCTCGCGTGTAGCTTCATATGAGCGCATGCGCACAACAGTCAAACACCTCGCCGCTAGTACTGTGAAGCGCACAGTTCCATACAAAGATTTTTGTATCTTTTTCATAAACTGGGGGATGGATACTGACATTAAGCTTACGGATTATGTATTGTACAAGTATAAAGAAAGAATTAAAGAAAACAGGACTCATTCTATTAAATGTTATCGATAATATCAAGTTGAAATTGGTGGTGCTGCAGTTCCACAGTGCCTATACGCAAGCCGCCACTGCTCCTGGAAAGGCTATACAGTGTGTTCTTTAAAGTGCACAGGGTATGGCTCTCCCAGACACAGGAACATGGCTTAACGTCCCATCCGATGGGTGGCAGCCTTTCCAAGTACAACAGTGTCCCCTACTGATCAAAAGCAGGGCGTTTTGAGGAGGTAAATTTCAATGACTGGCCCAGGTGGGATTCGAACCTAGGAACTACAAACTATGAGCCTAGAGTGCTACTGACTGAGCCACGATGGGTGGAAGTCTTTCCAAGTACAACGGTGTCCCCTACTGATCAAAAGCAGGGCGTTTTGAGGAGGTAAATTTCAATGACTGGCCCAGGTGTGATTCGAACCTAGGAACTACAAATTATGAGCCTAGAGTGCTACTGACTGAGCCACCTGTGCAAGAATGGAGGTGAAAAGGTAGATATGTTGAAACAATTTTGGGGATATTTTGTAATGAACACCAATATAAAAACAATTTTACTCCTTCAGCAGCACTCCATTTCACTATATCCTCCCACCTTTATTCTTTTCTAGATCCAGAAAAGCTATATAAGAGCACACATTATTAATAATTGAAATGCTGGAAAATTGAAAATTAAAATGTTCCTCACCCAACAAATTTTTATTCTCTATTAGAATTTGGGTGTTTTTCTCTTTGAAAGTATTCTGCTTTGTAGTAATATTTGAGAAATCTGCATATGTGCCCATATCATAGATTGTCACTCTTAAACCTATATTATTAAATTTTTAATTACTTTGAGGCACACAGCCGATTAGGGGTAGACTAATCTTTACAAATATCATTGTCTTAATATTAATAACTGTAGAATATTGCAGAGCTGATAAACTTATTTTAATAACTAAATTCTTAATAAGCCTGTCTGGCAGTTTTCAATGTAAAGTACCTCCTCTCCTGCATGAGGGACAAATATATATACAGTGTAAGGTTAAATTGTATAACCTTTAAACAACCATTAATGTGACAATGTCAATGACCCAATGTAGGAAATTCAACATGGTAGTATATTATGCTGTTTTTTAACGAAATGGTTATTATTAACCACAAAAAATGTATCTTATGTTTATATTGAATTCCTTTTATTTTTCACACAGCTAAATTATTATTTTTTTCTCTTATTTTAATAATTTTCATGTTCTTAAGCTACAAGCATGTAGGCTGCTTATTAATTAAAGTAACATAGTAAGAAACATATCTTTTAACTTTCAATGCAATTTTATTAAACTTCATATATATATTATTAAATATTTTCACTGACAATCATGTATATCCATTATATCTGTAATGCTTGCTTTTCTTGTTAACACATTTAATTGTGCATAATATATGACATCAGCAATCATCTTCTCTGCAATATTACGTTGTCTAAGTGCAACTTTATTCAGCTCTCGTAGTTTTGATGATAAAATTTTCCCCACAGCATCAAATTCATCATCTTGATGCAGAGGAGCACTTAAGCTGCTTACATGTCAGCATTAAAAGTTCTTCATTTTTATCACCTCTTCTTTTTGTCTTTTTGCTGGGGGCACAGCAGAGAGACTCGATAAAGGACACAAGTTTCATGGGTCAAAACAGACTTATGGTTTTCTGCTTCTTTATTGTCATAATAATTGTGATCATTTTGATCTGTTACAATGTCAACTTCAATTTCTTCAACTTCTTGAGTACATTCATCATATGATCCCTGCAACTGTAAGAATATAAATAATGAAACACAAGGTTGAAATACATCTGACAATTCACTTACAATTCTTAGTATGTTTAAACCCTTCAATTTCTGATTGCAATTCAATTCTTAAGTCACAGTTATCCACATTTAAATAGTCCTTTACAGTTCTATGTTGAGCTGGAGTCAACATTTCATTTTCTGCTTTTTTCTAGTTGAAGTCAACATTTCTACTCCTTAGAAAAATTTATTAAGCTGGATGAATAATTTTGGGAAATAAAAATATATAATTTTGTAGTAAAATCATCAATATGTGGGCCTAAAATGTGGAATTTAAAAATATAGCTGCTTCTTTCGACATTTCTGTGCTGTCTTTATGTAAAAACAGAAGAAATACCTGTAAGGCAGCAATATATGCGCAATATTTTTGGGAACACAGAGTTCTTGTATTGAGTACTGCTAACCTAAAATTTACAACTGTGTAAGCTTTGAGTATAAGTAAGAAAAAATATTGCAACATGCATAGAGGGAATTTGTTATGCATTGAAATTTTTCAAAGTTTGAAAACAGCATTTCAATATGTCACCCATTTTGAATTCCAGATTTTGGGATCTTACTGACTCTTGTGTAGGGTACTCCTTTTTTATTTCATATTCTCCCAGAATTTTGAAAAAGCACGAAATGTCCTCCTTTTTGTATAAACTCATGTTTAAAATTATAATTAAAGTACTCTTTTTGATATTTTCCTTTTTTTAAATTTCTTGAACCCGACTTAATGTAATTGACTATATACTTATAATAAATATACTATATATAATTTACTGATATAGATATATATATACTTATAGACAATTAAGGATTACTACTAATTTGTAGGAGCCTTCTCAATACAAGAGCAATGCCATACCAAGATTGAAATAGTGTTAACCCCTATTTTAGTCAGAGTTCATATAAACAGAAAGTTGACATCCTGCAACAGCAGATAGTTATTAACTGTTATGCCATTTACGGGAAAATAACTCAATTGCTTATCAAATATGAATAGATATCGGCACATCATATATTTTAAAGCATATTTTATTATTAGGCCTTTTTCTGACTCAGCTGTTAGTCAGTACTTGAAATAAAACTTAGTAGGAAAAAAGATTTTTTTTCACAAATTTAAAGCATGCCCTCCTTTGTCCTCTATTTTCAGCCTTACTGTCCTCCATTTCTAGCTTTTTGTTCTTTTTTTAGAACACTGGCATGTGGTAAACCCTACTCTTGTGATTCAAAAACATATTAAAAAACATTGTCAAAATTTGGGAAAACTAAATAGGTGTGAGTTATTTGAATATTGCCTAAAAGAATCCTATGGAAAATATAAATAAAAATAAATACACCCTCAAGCAGATGCTTACAGTACCTAAAACAAGAATTAGTTTATAAACACTGTAAAATATAATAATTACGTAACCTTCATAGGTTAGTAAAGTATCATAAAACCATAGCTTTACATATTTTTATCATGCAACTGTTATAATAAAGAGACAGACATTATACCAAGTGATTTAACAATTACAGATGTTTTGGTGCTAGATATACAATCTTCTGCTTGTGAAAGATTTCAAATGCAGAATGTGTGAGAGATCAATTTCAAAAAATCGCTTAATATCTTGTGTTTGTTAGTATAATGAATTACTATATACATTTAAACCTGAATCAGTAGTAATAAATTTTTTTCCAGTTTCCAAAAAATGAAGATGAGTGGAGAAAGAATGCAAATGAGTTTGGACATTTATGGAATTTTTTCAACTCTGTAGGAGCAATTGATGGGAAGCACATTGAAATCACTAAACCCACTGGAAGTGGGTCATATTATTTCAATTACAAGAACACATTCAGCATTATACTTCTGGCCATTGTGAATGCAAACTATGAATTTATTATGGTTGATGTAGGAAAAAATGGGAGGATGTCAGATGATGGTGTACTACAGGGTACTGAATTTTATAAAAGACTTTGTGAGAACAAACTTAAATTAACAAATGATGAAGCTCCTCTGGGTGGTAGCATTCCTTTGCTATTTGTTTTTGTTTGTGATGAAGGTTTAGCTTTGCAGAGACATTTAATGAAACCATATTCACAAAGAAACTTGTGTTATGAAAATCGTATCTTCAATTATAGGATATCACGTGCTCGCAGAATAGTAGAAAATGCATTTGGCATTCAAGCATCAAGATTTGCCATTTTCCAAAAGCCAATCAATTTGGCCCCAAATAAAGTTGAAGACATAGTTCTTACATGTTGTGTTTTGCATAATTTTCTTCGAAGGAATGAAAGAACAAATTATACCCCGCGAAAAATGCTAGATTTTGAAGATACCGAGGAATGTATTTTAACTCAAGGAGAATCACAGAAACAGGTAATAAGAATGCAAAAAGTGAACAACAGACATCCTTCAGCTACTGCAAAGGAAACCAGAGATAGTTTTCCAAACTATTTTAATAATGCATGTAAAGTATCATGGCAGGATATGGTAATGGAAAATTCGGCAGTAGTTTAGAAGCTATATGATAAAGAGCATGTGAGATGTACAAAGCACACAATATACCCTTCTTATGTAGATATATGAGGGCTAAGATAATTCAGACAAAATGTTTTTATGCATCTGAAGCACAGCTACACTGCTGTTCATTTGAAAATAACCTAGTAGAAGTAATTTTAATTTCACAGTAAAAATTCTTAAATCAAACTTAAAAGTGCACAATCATATTCTCCATACCAATCAAATTTTAAGAATTAAAGATATGTAATTAGTTAAACAAAAAACACAAAGAACATTATTTTTGTTATGCTTCAGTAAAATGCAAAAAAGGCTAATAATCATTTTGCAAATTTAAATTTTCAATAAATTTATAACTTGTTACAGTTTTGATACTATATGAGATTAAAAAAGAATCTGAGCTAAAAAGAAGTATATGTCTCATTTCTTTGTATACATTGAGGAATCATACATATTTTTAAAACTTCTTGTGGCCGAGTGGTTAACGCGCTTGGCTACTGATCTACGGGACCTGGGTTCGAGCCCCGGATAAGGCATGGATGTATGTGTCGTTTTTCTGCTGAGGTCCTGCCATCCTCTCAGACCTACTATGGCATATAAACTGACAGGCTCCTGTCAGACCTCTGTGGCAAGCAGCTGCTTGAGGGGGTATTTATTATTTTTTTATTTACATCATACTCAGAGTAGGTATGACACATACTGTGGCACCATTTTAATTTTCAAAGCTGATCATGTTAAAGGTAAAACAGAATGTGGAAAAGAGTTGAAAAGGCAGTTTCTTTACATCATCATTTAGTAAGCAGCTAAACACTGTAAAATAAAAATATAAATAAATACCCCCTCAAGCAGCTGCTTGCCACAGAGGTCTGACAGGAGCCTGTCAGTTTATATGCCATAGTAGAAGGTCTGTGAGGTTGGCAGGATCTCAGCAGAAAAACAACACGAACATCCATGCCTTAGACGGGGCTCGAACCCAGGTCCCTTAGATCAGTAGCCAAGCGTGCTAACCACTCGGCCATGGGATGGCTTAGATAAGAATAATTCTGAAGATTTTTATGGGGCAGTAGTACAGATCACGGGCTTCAGCCGCCATTTTGTTTTTGACGCAACGTAACAAAACGGCCCTTTTAGTTGATTCCCACAACTCCCGAGACCCTAACCCAAACAGGGGTTTCTAGAAAAAAGCTTGTTTTTTTCGTTACCATAGTAAACTCGGGTTTTTCGTAATTTCGTTACCGTAGTAAACTAGGGTTTTTCGTTACCATAGTAACGAAAAACCCGAGTTTACGTCAAACGCAACGCACCGTAACCATAGTAACATAAAATTGCGTTTTAAACAAACGTAAAAAAAAATTAAATTACCGCAAAAAAACCTCGTAACCGTCAATTACCAAATGAAAGCTCATAAAAGTGCCAAATCCAACAAAAATAAAACGATTGCCTTCCCACATACACTAAACCACTTCCACCATTCCCCCTCCCCTCTTTTCAAAACACAATACACCGCCGACCGAATTATAAAAAAGCCCCAAGACAAAATAATGTCCTCCAATACAACACAAAACAAAAAACATGAAAATTGGAAACAGTGCACTGCCGATCGAATTATAAAAAAGCCCCAACACTAAATAATGTCCTCCAAGGCAACACACAATGGAAAACCATGAAAATCGGAAACAGTGCACCGCCGACTGAATTATAAAAAAGCCCCAAAACTAAATAATGTCCTCCAAGACAACACAAACCAAAAAACATGAAAATCGGAAACAGTACACCGCCGACGGAATTATAAAAAAGCCCCAAAACTAAATAATGTCCTCAAAGACAACACAAACCAAAAAACATGAAAATCGGAAACAGTGCACCGCCGACTGAATTATAAAAAAGCCCCAAAACTAAATAATGTCCTCCCAGGCAATACAAACCAAAACACATGAAAATCGGAAACAGTGCACCGCCGACCGAATTATAAAAAAAAGCCCGAAAACAAAAATCTGACAAAAAAAACATCTTACAGCTCAAATAACCCTCCCCTAAATTATATTGTCATTTTTCCTCTGAGCCCCACTTTTTTCCACACCATGGGCTAAATGGCGAGATCACACGAACCCCAAAGGCTCACAGAAGGTACGGGACCCACTAGAACACTGTTGGGAGACAGTAACTTGCCGTCAAGGCCATCCAGCATGTTCTTTAACGTACACAGAGTATAACTCTCAGACACACAGGACTACGGCTTAACGTCCCAACTGACAGATGGCGGCATTTCCAAGCCCATCGGTATCCCCTACTAATCATGGGCAGAGTTGGGAAATTTGCCGAGATAAATCTAAACGCTGACCCAGCTCGGACTCGAACCTTGGAACTACATATTACAAGCCTTGCGCGCTACCGACTCCGCCACTCTCACCCCACCCCTAAATTTTTCATTAACTTTTCTGATTCTATGAAAAACTGCCGTTTTTTCACACACCGACAATTCTACAATACCCATAATTACTACATCAAAAAGCTGCCAAATGTTTCCACATATTAACGATAAACCATATAACTATATTTAAAAGATTCCTAAATATACAACAAAATTAATAAATCACTATAACACATTAATAATTACCATACTACACATAACTACTAAAAAGCATTCAATTCACCCCAAACTATTCTAACGAAATACATGTGTTCGTTGCTATCGCCATTTTCAATCCCACACGCAAAAATTTGCAACATTCTTTCCCCCAAGCATACTCCCCCCACTACACGGGCCCCAAAATATCTTTAATAACTAATTATAAACCATATCTTAACCAATTTTCAAAAAAAAAAAGCTAGAACATATTTATTATTCGTATCCTACCTATCAATGAACACCTCCCCATATTAAATATGTAATACACACGAACTTACCTCTAACCATATAGGTATGTTATCCAAAGAAGTCATCAAGCAAAAATGGCGAAAAAAACCAAACGTAACTTCACACTCTCGTCAAATCACACACATAACACGTGACTCCACATTACCCACACAAAAGAAACAAATCAAAGAGCCATAGGCCACCAACAACCAACAGTTACGTTTCTACGTCATACTTTACACATCGACATCATACTTTACACTTCGGCGTCACACGCCACTTGAGCAATGCCATCTATCGGCTGAGGAACGTAATCACTACACGGGCCCAGAAAGCAATAATTTGTACATCTACAGTCATTGTGAAAAAAATAAAATTTTTTTTCAATATTTTAAATGTCTAAATTCGTAGCTTAAATGGAAGAAAAAAATTCTATAAAATGACAATACATTTCACAATTTTAAGAGAATAATGCAATCGTTCTAATCATGATGAGCACGACATTCTATAATCACCAAATTTTTTTAGTGTACAACTACTAAGATTTCAGTCCACATTGTTAGCTTTCACCAAAACCATATACCAAAATTATTATATGATATATAAGCATAATGAATTGTTCCATAACATTTATACCATTGTTATTTTGGTAATGAACTTAAACAGCACGAGAATATATTACTTAAACTGTTTATCTGAACCACTTTTAACTAAAATAATCAATGATTTGATCTTGCATAATTTTAATAAATAATTACCTCAACTTCATGTACTTCTTCCCATACCAATGATTCCACATCTCCAAAAGTACTTCGGCTCTGTCGTGGTATCATCTGATCGGCAGTAGGTAGAAGTATAGCGTAATACCATAATGTTGGGGTGTAAATGTCATCGGTTCCAGTACCAGTTCTCCTTGATTCAATCACTCTTTGCGAATGTAGTCCGAAATGCATTTTTTTTTAGCACGAAATCTTTGGTTGCTTTTGGTTCTATTTCAAGGCACATATCTAATAATTTCGTATAACAGATGTTTTTTTCCCCGATTGCTGTAAACGGCAGATTTTATCTTCCATAGACATGGCATGGAAATATAAGTATTTAAGAAATTTTCCCAGAAACATTTAGACATATTTTTATATACAACGTTACGAGCTATCAACCTATACAAAACAGACTGCAAAAACACGACTATTGTTCGAGCCAAAGCGGGTCTGGTTCGCGCAAGCGCACTAGGTAGTTCAAGAGACACTTCACGAGAATTATCTATAGTGACCACAAGCCTCTAATCTTGCAAGTTCTTGGCATGGAGTGATGGTTCTTGGCGAGCAGCACTGAGCGAGCTTGTTGTTGTTGCCATTCACGCGAAGTTTGGATTGGAGTAAACTTGTCTTTGCCGTACTTGACTTGCATTCTGATAAGTGGATGGGGCCCTTAACACTGCCCCCTCCTTAGTTCTTGTTTGTCCTGAACAATTCTGAATTCCAAATGTTCTTCAGTTCTTGGATGAAACGGGGTCAAATGATCCACGTGAACCACCTTGCACTTTGCAGTTGGACGCCAACGAATGCGATACACCACGTCGTTAATCCTGTTATAATAATAAAAATAATATTTCATGCAGGGGGTTACAGTAAAGCCAGGGTACAGGTAATTTTGGATATTAATTTAAACGTTCAAGTGGCTTGATGTGGCTAACTACCATATACAGATCTTCCCATGGTTTCTGCAGTTTTGGAGAAAGTCTCTTCTTTCTATGTGGAATGTACAGCCAGACAAGATCTCCTTGATTGAAAACAGTTCCATTTGTTTTATTGTCGTATCTCGTTTTGATTCTCTCCCTTGCTAAGTTGATGTTATGTCTGATGAAGTGGTGGATTTCTTCTAGTCGTTATCGTAATTTTTGTACGTATTGTGGAGTGGATATAGGCATTGCTTCGGGCTGACCATATAAAAGATCACAGGGAAGAAGTAATTCTCTTCAAAAGAGTATCATGGAAGGTGTCTGTCCATTTGTCTCGTGCACTAATGTTCTTATGCCAACGAAGAGAAAGGTATATGGCAATCCCAGTCACGTTGATGGTCGTTGACAAACAATACTAGATGTTGTGCAATTGTCCAATTAAATCTCTCAACCATACCATCCGATTGAGGGTGTAGGGGAGTTGTTACGTTTTTCTGAATGCGCAATAGTTGGCAGATGCCTTTACACACATTGGATTCAAAATTCCGTCCTTGGTCACAGTGGAGTTTCAAAGGTACTCCATACTAATCAAGTTATTTACTATCATCTCTGCAACTGTTGTTGCTTCCTGGTCTTGGACTGGATCAATCTCGGCCACTTCGTGAAATAATGCATTACCACTAATAAATAGTGATTTCCACATCAGTCCTAGGAAACGGATCCCTTACATCAATGGCTACTCTCTCAGAAGGGGAACCAAAGTTATACATCTGCAGCTTACCCCAACTCCTAGTCTTAGGGTCTTTCTTTGCTACACAGGCCTCACATTGCCTACACCATCTTTCAACGTCTGCCCTACTTTTCAGCCAATGAAATCGTTCCCTGGCTTTCACTAATGTCTTATTAACACCGAAGTGTCCTCCAGCGGCACTATCACACAATCTGTCATCACTTGTTCCACTCGAGAGCGAGGAAGGATTATCTGCCAATGAATCAGTCGTCCAGTGGGATTCTCCTATCTTCTGTAGAATACACAGTTTCACTTCTAAGGAGTCCCACTGCGCCTAATAACTTTTGGTAGTTGGGCTATACCTCGAGATTTGCTCCCAATTAGGTCTTATATCAGATTTTTCAATCAAATTTGTTATTGGCCTTGATGAATATCCTGTTGTGGAGGCCAGTCTCTTACATCTTCTGACTGTCTTACTAGGATCAGTCTTAATTCCTGATGTAGTGATGACATGACCAATTCTTACTGGAACAGTTTACACTTAGTCGGTCCTAATTTTAGCTTAGCTGCCTTAAGTTTTTCAAACACTTGACGAAGATTTTTCAAATGTTTCTCAAAAGTCTTTCCAAGAACGATGTCATCCAAATAAATCAGGCAGACTTCCCTAGACAAACCTGTGAGCACCGACTCCATTAGTCGTTCAAACGTTGCAGGTGTGTTGCAAAGTCCAAATGGCATTACTTTAAACTGCCAAGTTCATTTCCTGTGGTGAAAGCTATTTTCTCACGGTCTTCAACACTGGTGATTCCTCTCCAATCCATCTACCAGCTCTTCAGGATATATACCAACTTGCCAATAGCAGCTCTTCAAATCTAATGTCGAGAACCATTCTGATTCAGATAGAGTGTCCAGTGTATCATCAATCCGGGGAAAGGGAAAACAATCTTCTTTTGTTATATCATTCAATTTGTGGTAATCCACACAAAATCGGATACATCCATCCTTTTTATTGATCTAGTGATGTCCAGGAACTCGATGATGGTTCTATAATGCTTCATGTCTTATATTATTATATTATTCTCTTCTTCTTCTATAAGCTTCCATGTCTCTTATGAATTGTTCTGTCTCCTCCCGTTTTGCTTCTGTCAGGTTAACATGGCCATAATCATTTGATGTAGCAGAAAAAATGTCAGAAAACTCTTTCAGTAGGTTCTCGGCCTTAGCATATTGGTCTTCAGTTAATATCTTACTTGTTTCTCTCCACAAGTCAGCAAGATGAAAAGGGATGTCTGTATGGTATTGGCTTGAATCAGTAACTTGCTGGTAGATGGATTGGAGGAGAATTACCAGTGTTGATCTTATGTTCTGTCAGGTTTATATGGCCATAATCATTTGATGTAGCAGGAAAAATGTCAGAAAACTCTTTCAGTAGGTTATCGGTCTTAGCAGCTAGCTCTTCAGTTAACATCTTTCTTGTTTCTCTCCACAAGTCAGCAAGATGAGAAGGGATGTCTGTATGGTATTGGTTTGAGTCAGTAACTTCTACTGTGTTTACCCTTGTTATCCATGTAACAGGTTCAGATATTGCTAATTCTTCACCTGTTTTCAATAATCTAATGCAGTGCTGTCCAACTTCTCTAAGACAACGGGCCATTTTTCCTTTCACCAATATTTCGCGGGCCATTTTTTCTTTCGCCAATATTTCACGTGCCAAAAAAAAAGGATAGGATAGGTAATTGAAAAGTCAGTTCATGTCACCTCAAAAAATTATTTTATTTATATGAAAAATAATCAGTGATAATAAACCAATATAAATTTTCTAAACCTTATCAAATATTTAATAAATTTAATGGAGCATTGTGGCCATAGTTGTTGGGTAATAAGAATAGAATGAGTAAGTTGAAATAATGCAATAATAACTGCAAATAGAATGAGTAAGTTGAAGATTGCATATCAAATAAAATAATATAAGTTGACAAAAAATTATAAGGTGGATTATAGATATTTATTTAAAATTTCAAGTAAAAACTTGATTTTGTTCGTGGGGCACAAATGTCCTTGTGCGGGCCATATGCGGCCCGCTGCCTGCTAGTTGGACAGCGCTGATATAATGGATTTGTTACAGTTCATCACTCTGATAGGAATCTGTTCTTTATCTACTTTGACTAAAGTTCTTGCAACTGGACAGACTGGAGTCCTGCCAGTGCGGTAAACGATACTTCACGAGTTCTGTTACAAAGATCTAGAGGGAAATTAAATACATACCTCAGAGACTGGAGCGCTTCTTTAGCAGTCAGATCTGCTGGCTCTTTGCCAGCTATACCCACATGTAAGGGGATCCAGTGCAAGTTGGGTTTTTTGCCACTGAGCAGCACTTTTTTTGCACACAATGGGCTAAATGTCCAGGTCAGAAAGACCCCAAAGGCTCAGAGGTTGTGGGGAGGGGACCCATAGCTGTTGGGAGACAGATGGTAGCTTCCCGTCAAGGCCATCCAACATGTTCTTTAACATGCACAGGGTATGGCTTTCCCACACACTTGGTCATGGCTTAACGTTCAATCCGGCAGACTGGGCCTTTCCAAACCCATCAGTGTCCCCTATACTGACCGTGGGCAGGGCAGGGAGTTTTGTAGAGATGTCTCAACGCTGACCCAGCTGGGACTTGAACCTGGGAACTGCAGATTATGAGCTTGGCGCACTACTCCAGTGCAAGTGGATTGCAATACTGTCAGATATAAGTTTTGGGCATATCTCGATGATGCTCTGTATAAGGAAAAGGTACATGTCCTGGAGTACCTCTTCTGTAGCATTTGTAAGGCCGACTTAGTCACAAAAAATGACAAAGTTGCCACTACTGAAGCTCTTTATGCAATTCACAGCTTCCATGATGTCATGGAGTTCAGCACTGGTGGAGGGTGAGGTAAAGAAGTCTGAAACCTCTAGCGATGCAAATGTCGTGCATGCTGAACAGAATCTGTCTACGTCAACAGATCAGTCTGTGTAGACCTGGGTGCACCTGTTACAGTTGGCATAAAGGTGGAAATATTTCTTACAGCCAAGGGATCAGAATACTCACACTAAAAAGGGGATGGAGATGTTGGGTTTAGCTTTTTTTGCACAAAATTGACTAAATGGCCAAGTCACAAAGACCCCAAGGACTCAGAGGAAGTTAGATGAAGGGGACTCACTGGACAGCTATTAGGTGAAATGTGATAGCTTCCCATCAAGATCATCCAGTGTCTTTAACTATGCACAGGGTATGGCTATCCTGCACACGGGGCCACAGCTTTATTTCCCACAAGACAAAGGGCAGCCATTCTAAGCTCATCAGTGTCCCTTATTGACCGAGGGCAGAGCGGAGAATTTAGTAGAGATAAATATGAAAGCTGGCCCAGGTGGAACTCGAACCTAGAAACTGCAGATTATGAGGCTGGCATACTACTGACTGAGCAACCTCTGCCCACATATCTTTTGGAAATAGTTTTAAAATGACACTATGAAATAAGTCAGATTTATTATTTTACATTTATATTTGTTTTTAACAGTTAGTTCTATTGTTTTCGTGAACTTATCATTAAGCAGGTTTTCCGCAATTTGAAATCTTCGAATTAACAAAGTTTTACCGCCTAGAATATGTTAAATTATAAATAAGTGTTGAATAATCACATTTTGAAACAGGTTAATAAAGTTATGGCCTCGTGTGCAAGAACACGCTGGATGGCTTTGAATAGAGGGCAGTCTTCTAACAGTTGTCCAGTGGCTCCCCATCCCCGAGCTTTCGTGGCGGAGGAGATCTTGTGGCCTGGCCATCTAGCCCATTGTATGCAAAAAAAGTGCAGGTCGGAGGTAGAGACCCTATACAGGTAGAGGTTGGCCATCTCAAAATTGGACGCCATGTTTTGTCGTCGCTCGGATTGTTTAGCGTGCATAGCTGAATAGTATTGCATGATACTTATGAATTCCGGAAAAGAGTATGGTAATATTTGATACAGATTTCAATGTTCATGACTGGAAGCACTTTAGAAAACGGCTAAAAAAGAAAAGTAAATTTTAGGGTTTAAAAAAAAGATATAATTTCACTTTGTTGTCTGTCCCTCTGTAGATATCGAACATTTTGGTTTATACAGGTAAATAAAAGATTTCCTTTGTGTTGGATAGATATTAATGATATATTACAATTTGCATTTTTCGAATCTCCCAAAAGTTATAACTGCGCCCTCTAACGGTGGAAAATTTTGAAAAATTCCAAAATATCAAACGAATATTCCAAACGATGTAGTTATGTTAGAAGTTTGAAATTTTGGTGTTGAATTGTGAAGGTTACGAAGTTACCATTGGCAACAATCACTTGTCCCTTTAGACCGGGGGGGGGGGAGGGATGAATGCAAATTTATATTTGTTTTAACAGAAAAATGTATGTTTTTAGAGAAAAATTAAAAATTATTTTTGGGTTGGACAGGTATTCGAATTTTGCGAATTTTCGAAACCTATAATTGCTCCCTCTAACAGTGGAAAAAGAAAATCGAAAAATCCCAAAATTTAAAACGAATATTGCAAACGATGTAGTTATGCTAAAAGTTTGAAATTATGTCTTTTGAAAAAGTCTTGAAAATTCCATTGACAAGAATGAGTTGATCCTAAGCCCAAGGTAGGTAAGGTAAGAAACGGAACGGTTTTGTTTTAAGTGATAATTGGAAATATCTTTTTTAGTTGGTTACTAACGAAATGTAATTCGCATTTTCAAAGGTAGTTTTAATTTTAATCATTAGAGATCAGGGGCATAGCGAAGGACTATGGTTGGGGGAGGGGGGGAGAAGTACAAAATTTTCCAACTCGAGCAAACTTGCTTAGATTTTCGCTCCGGGGGTGAGGGGTTAAATCATTTTCACATCTCACCTACATTTTGACTTACATTTCTGCCAACTTCACGTAATTTGCCATTTGATTTCTAATTCTGCCAACTTCCGTAATTTGCCATTTGACTTCCAATTTTCCCAACTAGCCATAATTTCTCAGAATTACTTCCAATATTTACATCTCGTCTGAATTGTTGCAAATCAGTATGAATTTTTGCCTTGATTTGGTCAAATCTTAATTTCTCGAAACTAATCCCTATCTTTACATCTCTCCTAAATTTGCCAAATCGCTTCAAACTTTCAAACTCCCCAATTTTTTTGGAAAATTAAGGAGAGTTAGCAAAATCGGGACAACTAGGCAAAATCTTGGGGAGTTGAAAAAATTCGTAGTGACTTGACAAAATCTTGGAGAGTTGGCAAAATTCTGAGTGACTTGGAAAAATCTTAGGGAGTTGGCAAAATTCGGAGTGACTTGACAAAATCTTGGGGAGTTGACAAAATTCGGAGTGACTTGGAAAACTCGTGGGAGATTGGCGAAATTCAGGTGAGATGTAAAAATTAGGATTAATTTTTTTTTTCTGTAAAATTATGGCGAGTTGTCAAAACATAGGGAGATGTCAAAATCTAGGGACAGTTTGCAAAATTCGGAGTGACTTGGCAAAATCGTAGGGACTTGGCAAAATTCAGGTGAGATGTGAAAATTTGGATTGTTTTTCGGTAAAATTATGGCGTGTTGGCAAAATTTAGGAGTTGGCAAAACTTGGGGAGTTGGCAAAAACTAGGGGCAGTTGGAAAAATTCGGAGTGACTTGGCAAAAACGTGGAGAGTTGACAAAATTCAGGTGAGATATAAAAATTGCAATCTTTTTTCTGTAAAATTATGGCGTGTTGGCAAAATCGTGGCAGCTTTGCAATATCTAGGAGAGTTGTAAAATCTTGGGGGAGTTGGCAAAATTCAGAGTGGCTTTACAAAAATCAGGTGTGATGTAAAATTAGGTTTTTTTTCTGTAAAATTGTGGCGAGATGGAAAAATCTAGAGTAGTTGGCAAAATTCGAATCCAGTTGGTAAAATACGGGCGATTTGTGAAAATTGGGATTGTTTTTGTGAAATTAAGGAAAGTTGACAAAATCAAGAAAACTTTACAAAATCTGGGGAAGTTGGCAAAACTGGAAACCACTTGGTAAAGTAGAGGTGAGTTGTAAAAATTGGGATTGGTTTTGTGAAATTAAGGAGAGTTGGAAAAACCAAAAACTCTTGGCAAAATCCAGAGTAGTTGGCAAAATTCGCATCCATTTGGTAAAATACAGGGGAGTTGTGAAAATTGTGCTTTTCTTGTGCAATTAAGGAGAGTTGATAAAATTCGAAGTGGCTTGGCAAATTCAGGGAAGATGTAAAAAGTGCGATTTTTTTCTGTAAAATTACGGCGAGTTGGGAAAATTCCAATGCACTTGGTAAAATATAAGCGAGTGGTGAAAATTGAGATTTGTTTTGTAAAATTCAGGAGTGTTGGACAAGTTGAAGAAAATTAACAGAATGTAGGGCAGTTGGCAAAATTCGAATCCACTTGGAAAATACGGGCAAGTTGTGACAATTGGGATTGGGTTTGTAAAATTCAGGATAGTTGACTAAAATCACTTCAAACTTTCAAAGTCCCCAAGATTTTACTAAGTGGATTCGAATTTTGCAAACTGCCCTAGATTTTGCCATCTCGCCACAATTTTACAGAAAAAAAAACCAATTTTACGTCACACCTGATTTTTGTAAAGCCACTCTGAATTTTATCAACTCTCCCAAGATTTTCCAACTCTCCTAGATATTGCGAAGCTGCCTCGATTTTGCCAACACGCCATAATTTTACAGAAAAAAGATTGCAATTTTTACATCTCACCTGAATTTTGTCAACTCTCCACGTTTTTGCCAAGTCACTCCGAATTTTGCCAACTGCCCCTAAGTTTTGCCAACTCTCCTAGATTTTTTCAACTCGTCATAATTTTACAGGGAAAAAATCCAAATTTGCACATCTCACCTGAATTTTGCTAACTGTCCCTAGATTTTGTCAACTCCCTAAGTTTTGCCAACTCGCCATAATTTTACAGAAAAAATCCTTGTTTTCACATCTTACCTGAATTTTGCCACCCCCCCCCCCCCCACCACCACGATTTTTGCCAAGTCACTCCGAATTTTGTCAAGATTCCGATTCCCCAAGAATTTGTTAAGTCATTCCGAATTTTGCCAACTCCCAAATATTTTGCCTAGATGTCCCGATTTTGCCAACTCCCCAAGATTTTACCAAGTCATTCCGAATTTTTCCAACTCCCTAAGATTTTGCCAATTCACCTGTTTTTACTAAGTGGCTTCGAATTTTACCAACTGCTCTAAATTTTGACGTCTCTCCATTTTCCAAACTGCCTTAGATTTGCTAAGTTGCCTCGATTTTGACAACTCCCCTTAACTTTCCAAAAAAAAAAATTAAAAATTTTCACAACTCACCTAGATTTTACGAAGTCGTTTTCAATTTTGCCAACTCCCAGTTACTTTGGGGGGAAGCCTCCCCCATTGGCTACGCCCCTGTTAGAGATCACTAAATATCGAAACTGAAAAACTTTTAACGAATGTTTCAAGTGATCTATTTATGGTAGAAATTTCGGCGTGCAGAGTTCTGTTATGGTAGAAATTCCACTGACATCAATGATCTGCACACTATTTTCAGAAGAGTGAGAGAAAAGCACAGAAGGAGTTAAGAACTAACAGAACTAAACAGAAAGAGTTAAGAACTTTCAGAGGAGTTAAGAACTAAAAGACACTTTTTATGTTTTATAATTACTAATAAAATAGTACTATGTGCATTTCCCCCATCATACATTAAAAAACAAATAACACCTCAAGCAGCTGCTTGTGCAGAGGTCTGACAAGAGACTCAGTTTATACGCCATTGTAGAAAGTCCATGAGGATGGCGGGACCTCAGCAGAAAAACAACACGAACATCCATTATTAAAACTTTTAAGGAGTAAAAAGTAGGCAAAGGAAGAACTTCATTCTCTTTGAAAATGAGATTCCCATATGCACCAGAGGTAATATGCGTACCTCGTTATTTTACACTTTCAGTACCCTCTGACAGTGGAAATTCGAACTATTGTATAATTGAGAAAATAAACTATTAATATTAGTACTTGTAATGTGCAAAAAGCGTTTCTCATTTATTTCTTCAAGCAGAAAAGTTGCATTTTACCAACGGGACAAATCATTACTATTAGTGTAAACCACTTGATCATTACACTCTACGACCAAAAATTTAAGTTTCTAGCAAAAAAGATCGTTTGCAATATTTATTTAAAGATTTCGTATTTTCCAGCTTTTTTCCGCCGCTAGAGGTCGTCTTTCGAGTTTTTATTTACCTCCTTTAGCGCTCTCTAACATTGGAAATTGCAACTGATGGGGATTCGAAAAATGTAAATATTAATATTTTTGTGGAAAAAAATTTCGCCGACATACGGGATTCGAACCCGCATCTCTCCAGAAACATGCCAGTATTCTAACCTGTTGAACTAATGCCGGCTTTTTTCACAAGAAACCCAAAATTCATGGGAAGAGTGATAGTCATTATTAGTGGAAAAAAGACAGACTGCATTAGTTCAACAGGTTAGAATACTCTGGCGTTTCTGGAGATACAGGTTCGAATCCCGTATGTCGCCGAAATTTTTTTCACAAAAACATTTGATTTATAGATGTTTAAAGGTTTACAGGTAACGCTGAGATTATCAAATATTGTTTAAATCATTATTTTGTTAGAAAAACGAAACTATATATATATATTTTTGTGTTGTTGTTTTTACAGGCATTATATATTGTTTCATTTATCTCTTTAAAAAAAAGGTTCATTTTCACACCCTTTTTGGCTAAGACGACAAAACCTTGTGGCCATTGCAAACCTTCTGACCATAACATTCTACTACGAAAATTTCAGATTTCCAGTTCAAATAGTTTGTAATATTCGTTTTAAATTTTAACATTTTCCATTTTTTTCCCATTGCTAGAGGGCACTATGAAAGCTATTGAAAATTTTCAAAATTTCGAATTGCAATATTTGTTCGACACGCATACAACCCAAAAAGATTTTTGGGTTGTTTTACTTCTGAGCGGCACTTTTTTGCACACCATGGGCTAAATGGCCAGGTCACATGGACCCCAAAGGCTCGGAGAAGGTTGGGGACTCACTGGAACGGCTGTTGGGAAACAGATGGTAGCCTCCCATCAAGGTAATCCAGCGTGTTCTTTAACGTGCACAGGGTATGGCTTCCCCGCACACGGGCCACGGTTTAACGTCCCATCCGACAGACAGCGGCCTTATCCAAGCCCATAGGTGTCCCCTATTGACTGTGGACAGGGTGGGGAGATTTGCGGAGATCAATCTCAACGCTGACCCAGCTGGGACTGGAACCTGGGAACTACAGATTACGAGCCTGGCATGCTATCGACTGAGCCATCACCACACCACCCAAAAAGAATTTTTCACTTAGCTCTAAAAGTAAAAATATTGTCTATAAACGGACAGACAGGTGGAAAGACAAATGGACAAACAACAGTTAACAGAGAGACGTACAGACAGACGAACAAATATTGGCATAGGCAGACGACAAAGGAAACATTGGCTCGTTTTTCAAACGAACCTTAAAAGAAATATTTTGTTGGTTTTCAGTTAGCTCGTTTCATTTTTGCAGCCGTTTGCCTTCTTCTGATGCAGTTTCTTGGAAAAAAAATATATTTCTTTGAGTCAAATTTTTACACCCAAATGCAGTGCATGAGGCATTCATAAAATATGACAGCTTTTAGAGACAGAAAAAAAGTGGTAGAAATATACATTCGTTCTTTTTGTTGCGATCTTAAGCAACCACGGCAATTCCCGATTCCGTCTTACGACACTACCAGTTATGAAAAGCCCTGCCTATCTAGAGCCGGGGGCAAGAATGCGCCATATAGACGCACCTCAACCCCGACCTCATATGGCAGCAGTCCTATAAAAGGAAAGCTAACCACCGGAAGAAACCAAAATCTAATCTGTTCCCCAGTTAGCCATGAACAAGGATATATAGATCCAAGTTCGCTCGGCTCCCGGGGTGGAGACTCTTAGTAAGGCCCAGACTTTGATGAGGGCTCAGGCCTACTAGGGGACCAAATCCGTTCTGCTGAGCCCTCGAACTTGCTCACACAGAGCCCTGAGGTTGGGGTCTAAGACACCGTCTAACCGGTCGGTGGCATCCTCGACCTCGGTTGGTCTTGGCTATGTCCAACCGGGGACCCAATCCGGCCGGCACAGCCTTCGACAGGATTGCTGGGCCTGAAGCCCCCCCACCACGTCAAGGTGGTTCCCTATTTGGGGGGGGGGGGGTAGAAATATACAGGGTCATTGTAAACTCTTTCAACAAAAAAAAGAGGGGCGATAGTACACATCAAGACGACCAATTTTGGCAATGGAACCTAGGGTCGCATTCCACTCCTTCCGCCAGAAAAAGAGTACTTTCATAAAACGCCAAGCATACACAAGTATTTACGACCGTGCAGGAAAAGCACAAGATGCAAATCAGGTGTGCTGAGCAAGTGCGTAGACGATTAAGAACAAACATTTAAAAACGCAGCAGAACCCGTTCATCGACATTACCGTGATAACGTCACATGATAAGTGACGTATTCGTGAAGGACATGGAAGACTACACATACGAGGAATTGGCGGATATGCATCTGATGTACGGCCAAGCAGGTGGTAATGGATGTTAAGCACAAAGATTTTACCGTGAGAGATTCCCGAATCGTCGTATTACTTACCATTCTACCTTTGCCAGTGTTGATTGAAGACTGCGTGAAACTGGCTCGTTCGCTATCTCAATGAGTGATACTGGACGTTCGCGAAGTGTGCAGACAGCGGAAATGGAAGAACGTGTCTTGCAGCGATTTGCAGAAGTTCCTTCCACAAGTACGCAAGTGGTATCCGAAATGGGAGTTTGTCAAACCTCGGTGTGGAATGTCCTACATGAGGCCCCGATGCACCCTACCACGTGCAGAAGGTCCAAGCTTTAAACGAAGATGACCATTCCCACCGGGTAGTTTGTTAAGTGGATACTCCAGATGAACAATGTTAATCCGCAATTCCTGCATTAGTGTTATTTAGCGATGAGGCCACATTTACCCGGGAACGCGTTTTCAATAATCACAACCAGCTCACTTGGGCTCAAGAAAATCCACACGCCACTGACTCTCGTAAACACCAGCAGAAATTTGGTGTCAACATCTGGGCAGGTATCCTGGGTGATTGTCTGGTGGGACCTTACCTCTTGCCAGAATGACTGACTGGCGCAGCGTACCGTGTTTCTGGAGCAAGTGTTTCCCGGTCTGTTGCAGGGTGTTCCACTCACCACGCAGAGGGACATGTTTATGCATGATGGCGCCTCAGCACACTTTTCCATCGAGGTCCGGTACTTTCTAAATGCAACATATCCCGGGTGGTGGATTGGACGTGGTGGACCTGTGGCTTGGCCTCCACGCTCCCTGGACCTCAATCCACTAGATTTCTTCTTCTGGGGGCACATGAAAATACTTGTGTACGAGACACCTGTGGACTCCCTGGAAGATCTTGTCGCGAGAATAGGTGTTGCAGCGGACAAGGCCAACACCACACCAGGAGTCTACAAGAGGGTGCGACAGTCCTTTTTCGCCGGTGTGGACTGTGCAACAACGCCCTCGGACGCCACTTTGAGCAGCTACTTTGAGTCTTTCTCTGACGCGAATGTAATTAAGCAACTCATAAATTTGTTAAGTGCCTTTGTTTCCATCGTTGAAGGATCAACGTGGATATGTAACTTTACACTTCTCTGGCGGAAGGAGTGGAATGCGACCCTAGGTTCCATTGCAACAATTGTCTTGATGTGTACTATCACCTCTCTTTTTTTGTTGAGTTTACAATCACCCTGTATAAAACTATAACAACTGATATTTAATTTGGTACATACACTAAGGGCTCCTTCTCACTTACCGCGTCGCAAAAGCACTGTGACGTCACTCGCAGTTCCGCAAGGTTTAGCCTTCACACTTAAACGCGCGGTCTGCAACTAAGCTCATTGGTTCTCACTGCAAATAACCTGGAACGAGTGCTTTGTTGTTTCTGCGATATCTACCGCGCTTTCTGACATTTCTTTCACTATATAGTAAACATTATGTCCAGCAAAAAAAGTTTTCTTTCATAAACGGTTAATATTACTTGCCTTTGCTAATAGGCGTAGTAATGAAAAAATATCGCACTAAATGGGTCGCGAGATTTTTAATGACAGAAAAAGATTTAAATTGTGAAAATCGTCTATACTTAATATTTAAGAGGTTGACACAAAAACTTTTTGTGTACGACACCTACAGAATTTAAAGAGATTTTGGCTATTGTTTTTTGTTGTTTATCTAAAGAAGTTTCAGCGATTTAGATAAAAGGACACGAAATTGTGGAAATCAATTCTGCAGCTGAAAAAGATTGGCGCTAACAATAAGACAAGATGTATTTATCTTAGCTAGTTTTCCAAAATAGTTAACGTTTTTGCTTTCTGGTCTGTCTGTAGACGGGCCAACTGATTTTGTTTGTAGAGATAAATTAAAAATTCCTTTTGGGTTTGACAAGATTGATGAACTATTATGATGATTCACACTTTTTCAAATCAACCAAAATTTTCAATGGCGCTCTCTAATAAACGATGGAAATTTTTGAAAATTGCAAAATTTTAAATGAATATGAAATAGGCTAGAAATTTTGGTGGTGGAATATGAATGCCACGAGGTTTGCATTGATAACAATGAGTTGATTATGGGAGGAATTTTTGCTTTAAAAGATAATTGGAAAAAAATTTGACAATTACTAATGCAATATTATGATTCACGCTTTCAAATTTTCAACTAGTTTTTTTATGATTAGACAATGTTAAATGTAGAAAATGCGAGACTTTAAATGAATATTGCAAGCGACCTCCACACAGAAATTCGGGCTGTAGAGTGTCAAGAGATATTGCACTAACAACGACTGATAACTACTTTGAAGGAAACAATCCATTAGATTGTTTGGAAAAAATAATTGAAGGGTGAAGATCAAACAATACAGTTCTATTTTCATAAAATTATTATCTAGCACTTTCTCCTCCATATTAATTTTAATGGGATTTTAAATAGGAGTAGAGTAATATGGGTAAAATATTTTCTTTTAAAAGTTTTCTAAAGGTCCACACCAATTCAGGTCCTAATGTGTTGCCTATTATTTGTTACACTAAAAATTAAGGTCTTGAGAGGACGGGAATCGTAGGCATATACACGTAATGCAGTATGGATTTGGACCATCTCAACTTTCCAATTCCATATTTATATACCTATTTCAAGTTTCAGATATTAAGCATAGGTAATCAGAGAAACGCACTGTTTAGAGTCAGGAGCAATTTAATAATGCATGACAATACATTAAAATCATCATACCAGATCCGCCACATCTCAATGATTTTGAAGGTCTTATTCTGAAAAATTTTCTCATCCGATGCGTGGTGTAATGGTAGCATGCTCTGGCATGAATCTGGAGAGTTGCTGGTTCGATTCCCGCCGTGTCGACGATAATTTTTTTTTCAGAAGTATTAACTAACGTTGAAGTCTATTTTTACAGATAATCTGTGTATTTACTATAGATGCATCTTGCCTTATTTGTTAGCGCCAATCTTTCAGCTGCAAAATTGATTTCCACAATTTCTTTTCCTTTGTTCTAAATTGCCAGAACTTTAGATAAACAACAAAAAAATAGCTAAAATCTCTTTAAATTCTGCAGGTGTCATACACAAAAAAGTTTTTGTAACAGTGTCAACCTCTTTAATATTAAATTCTGAAAATCGTCTAATCTTTTTCTATCATTAAAAATCTCGCGATGCATTTAGTGCGATATTTTTTCATTACTACGCATATGATTAGCAAAGGCAAGTAATATTAACCGTTTACGAAAGAACAAACTTTTTTTGCTGGACATAAAGTTTACTATAGAGTGAAAGAAATGTCAGATAGCAGATCTCGCAAAAACACATTAGAAACCCAGGGCACACCAAATAATACAATTGAATGAATTGTTAAATTCAAATAGTCAACAAAAGCTTTTATCTCTGCTTCATTTTTGTGCATCATGAGCTAAATGTCGAGTTAGACCTCAGAGCTGAGCAGCGGATGGCGATTTAAATGGATAACCGTTAGGAGACAGATGAAAGTTCCATCTAGGCTACCCAAACTATTCTTTAAAGTGCAGAAGATATAGCTATCGTACACACCGTTACACAGCTTAAACTATCATCCGATAGACAACAGCCCTCCCAAAGTCGTATCGGGTTGTTTTACCTGAGAGGCATTTTGCACATAATGGGCTAAATGGACAGGTCACAAGGATTCAGAGGTTGGGGGGGGGGATCCACTGGTCAGCTGTTAGGAGAGTGGTAGCCTCGAGTCGGCCATCCAGCATGTTCTTTAACGTGCACAGCGTATCTCTCGCGCACACGGCTTAATATCCAATCCGATGGAAAGGAGTTTACAGAGACTGACGCCCTACAGACCGCCATCAGTATCACCTTTCTCCCCGAGAAAGTGTAGTGTTAACATTTTAATCATTTTTATCTCTGTTAACAATGAAAAAGTTCAACGCTGCCGAAACCAATCGCCGCCCCCTAAATAAGTATAATGCAGTTTTCAAATTCTTGCAAATTGAAACCTTTCAAGTGTTACACACAAAAAAAATAAATGCATTATAGGTCGTGTATTGGAGTATAATTAATGAGGAAAAATGAATAAAAAATACTAACTTTTACATTAAAAATAAATACCTCCGCAAACAGCTGCTTGCCACAGAGGTCTGACAGGAGCCTGTCAGTTTAATACGCCATAGTAGAGATCTGCGAGGATGGCAGGTTCTCAACAGATTTTTTGCCAACTGCACGCGGTGTTCACCCTCCCAGGTACTAACCGCGCCCAAAGCTGCTTTTTACATTAAAAGTCGATAATAATTGGTTCTAAATACAACTTAACATATCAATGACCTGGTGCTCTAGAGAAAAATACGCCACTGCATAAGAGCAATTATTGAAATTACCAAAAGGACACAGGCTTTCGTTTGTTATAACTCTCTTTTATTACCATCCTAGTCACTTTGTTAAACTTCTATTCAAGTTACAATTACCATTTATAAAATTCATTACAGGCAGATGCCAATGTACAAACATCATAAACAACTTATTACATATAAGTAAAATATGCTTACACTCCAAAACCATTGTAAAACAAGTTGGGCAAATAATGTTTACTTTTGAATAAAAAACTTTACAAGGCTATACCAATGAGCAATATCTTCAGAGGTCGATAAAATCAGCTTAATCACAGATAAAGCATAGATTTTTTTTCTCTTTCTGATAGAACAGTAAACATGCAACGTGTGAATACTAAGCGCGACTATATCTAATTATGATATTCACAAGGAAACAGCATGTGCAAACGGAATTGTAATGGCGATGAAATGAAGCTCTGTTGGAAGACATTTGCATGCTCCTAATGTACCTTCATTCATAACTAGTGAATTTAAATACCAACTATCCTTAAATCTCTTATTACTGAATATAAGTGTGCTCAATGACAGTGTCAAATCGTAAACTTTCTATAAAATCCGTTTAACTTCATAACGCCAGAAAACATGATTTAATCATTTAACAGTAAAACGATTCAGCGTAAAAACAAAATATTTTGAGATACCATAAATTTCACTACAGCTGATAAGAAGCAATTTTTAGGAATGCAGCTTATAGCTAAAAGTGAGAGGGCTTAAAGCGAATGAAACAGAATTCAAATGGGAAGTATTGTTATGTGATCCCCAAGGGATATTTAAATTTACATATTTTTGCAAAACTTTTAAAAATTCCCAATTAATTCTGTCACAAAAATCAAGCAAGAAAAAGCAAACTGTTATTGATCGATGATAGAAACCGTCTCTTGAACAACACATTAATAACACTAGATTTTGGGTAGCCTTTACATAAAGTGATGGAGCCGTGAACACAAAGTTTGAGAGCTACAGTACTGTGCAAATTAGTTGGGACAAGACAATAGGAAACTGCAGTAACAAAGACAACTAAAATATTTATTTGTTTAATAGTGTAGTTAATAGTAAATGTGACCCCCCTTAACTTTAATTACTTCTTTCACCCTCTCAACCATTGATGCCACTAGCTTTCCACACATCTCCTTCACTTCAGGGTCGTGGTACCACACTTTCATGACACTTTCTAAGCTTTCCACACATCTCCTTCACTTCAGGGTCGTGGTACCACACTTTCATGACACTTTCTATCATTTTGGTTTTCGTCGTGCAATCCATCTTAGATATGCGCGCTTTAATAGTGGCCCATAATTTTCAATGCTGTTTAGATCGGGTGAATTTCGTGGCCACTTCAATACCTTCAAATGTTGCTGGGGTAAAGAAGCTCTTAGCATTCTTAGAATTGTGGCATGGAGCCAGATCCTGTTGAAATACCCCATCGCCGTTAGGAAACAGCTTCTGCAGTGTTGGGACCATTTTCACCTCCAAAACGCCTATATACTTTTTGCTGTCCATTTCTTCAATGGGGTGAGGCGTCTGTGGACCGGAAGCTGCACATGCAAGTTTAGACTCTGCAGGGGAAGGGACTTAGTGTTCCTTCGCTTGTCCCAACTAATTCGCACAGTACTGTATTGTTTACATATTTATGAAACATTTCGGTACGGAAACAAAATAAACAGAATAGAAGCAAACTGAATTCCGTTCTTAGTCTGACTACTCTGAATGTTGTAGCCTAAGACAGCGAAATCTGTTCAATTTAATATGATCTGCGAAATGGTAATTTTCTTAAGTTTTCACTCCTGGATTTTGACGATTCCATAACCAACTGAATTCATCCTTACAAATTTCATTATAATAAAAAAAAAACTTGATAAAAATGCAATATAAAAATTTTCCTTATATAAAAGTATTTTATGCAACTAAACGTCCAATATTTTACATTTCTACTCTTGGAAATTCTTACTAGTTGTTTGGCTCATAATGATAGAATTATTCCAATTCTGAAAATATAACCGAAATTCATCAAAGTTTCAAATCCTCTGCTAAATATCCAGAGAAATGAACCCATGTCATGGGAGTATTTGTTTTGAGTCACCCCGAGTTTCCTATAGTTGCAAAGGCATTCCAACAGGTAATTTCGCCTATCAGATTACAGGTGTTTCAAATGGAAAAGACAGCTTCACTTTCCTATTTCGATTACAATTGTCATAAAAATTTACCTTTTTTTCACTTTAAATTCAAATTTAGTAATTAAAAATACCCAAAAACTAGGATATTTTTGTTTCTAATAGGTCGTCCTTAGCCTTTAAAATGATTCCACTTAAGAATTCTCTAATTTCTACAAATTATAATTTGAAATTGTAATAACCATAATGGAAGTTGAAAATTTTAATGAAATAATTTTAAATTTTTTAAAGGATAATTTTAATGAAAGTTGTAAGAATTCATAATGCGAAGAATAAAAGAAAAATGGGGTGGGAGAGGGGTCAGTGTCAGGATTTCAATATACAGTAGAAACTGTTTAACCGTACTGCATGGTACATTTTCAAACATTGCTCACAGTGCATTTAATTAAATGTTTTTATTGTAATACTCTAATACTCCCTCAAGCAGCTGCTTGCCACAGGTCTGACAGGAGCCTCAGTTTAATACTACATATAGGTCTGGGAGGAAGTCAGAGACCCCAACAGGATGACAGTACAAACATCCATTCAGTACCAGGGGCTCCAACCCTTTTAATCAGTAGCCAAGGGCGCTATCCACTTCTATCGTGTGTTAAAGAAAGGAAATTTACGTTTACTTTAAAACACAATAAAAATTTATATACATAATACATATACCCGTTTCATTTGAAATCGATTACCTGAACTACCTACATCCCCAATTAATCCGGGTAAAAGTTTTTACTGTTTTATCCGGATAAAGTGGTTGGTTGGTTGGGGTTTTATGGCGCGTGGGCCATAATGCGCTTCCGGATAATAAGTTTAAATTCATGTGTTTTAGGATTGTGCTAATTCCCCCCCCCCCCCCCCTAAAGCGCTCGATAATTATCAAAATAGCTCGGGCTTGGATTCGAAACTCTTAATCCGAAGACATACTACAGAATCGCGATAACAATAATCTCTTCTTTAACATGTCATTTGATTCACGTGAAATCGAACCGTTACTAAATACATGTTCACAATTTCTGCTCCTTGTAACGCTAAGTGGAATGTACGTATATCGTTTTATAAAAATTGTTGGCAAAAATGTATAAAATTTTCTATTGCTATTTACGTCTTGCAGTATATTTTGTTAATTACACCATATTGGAAAAAACAAATTACTCGATGAAACACTAGTTACCATGAATCGTGTTACAGAGGAAATAATTTATATATTTTGAAAATCAAAATATGCTCATAAATATGAACTGCTGAATGGCACATGTGGATTAATTTCAATGTCAAGAGTTTTAAACTTGGTTTCATAGTGACACATCATGGTAGCAATGTTTTTGTTTGGCCACTGTATATAAGAGATATGACTTTCCCTTTCGCATTTCTTTTTTCATTCCAGCGGCAAAGAAATAAAAATAATTAGAAATTGATTTTTAAGTATATTCAAATTTTTTCAGAGTGAGTATTAAGTTCCCACTCAGGACAATTTTTTTCAACTAATTACTTCAAGTGTTTCTTATCTACAGGACTTTTTTCTGTGATAAGTTATTACTGAGTAACAAGTTTGTTGTGTAAAGCTAGGATAAGTGAACAAAAACGCAAGAAAAAAAATACCCCTCAAGCAACTTCTTGCCACAGAGGTATGACAGGAGCCTGTCAGTTTATACGCCATAGTAGGTCTGTGAGGATGGCAGGACCTCAGCAGAAAAACAACACGAATATCCACGCAATAACCAGGGCTCAAACCCAGGTCCCTTAGATCAGCAGCCAAGCGCGCTAACCATTCGGTAACTGATGGAAAATCATGAAACAAAATACTAGTGCAAATAATAAGGTTACTTTATCCCTGAATGGCACCTTTTCTCCGCAATGGTGCTAAATAGTACGCAGTAAGGAAGAAAGCAACCTTCTAAGCTCATTGGTGTTCTCTTTTCTCCTTGAGGGAAGGGCTAGTGAAGATGCTAGCAGAGTGAGGCCTCGAACATGGGAATATCAGGTTAAGCACCTGGCACATCTTTCCCGAAATAATGGAAAAGCAAGGAATATTAAGCGTAGGATATAGTTTTTCAGAATTTCTTATACTATCCTTAGCACTATACTATTTTTGGGACATTATGTTCCATGTAACGTTTGAAATTGGTAGTCAAAGGATTCAAGGACTGTTTTTTTTTAATAGCTTCAATTCTTACACAAAATACATTTGAATTTTCTTCATGCAAAATACAATTGCATGCAAACGAAACAGAAACAAAAAAAAAATCTGTAATGATTCCAGAAAATATTTTCAATCAGCAATGATGTGCCAAAGTGGTTATGTACTAATTATAGATTGGGTTGTTTTACCTCTGAGAGTCACTATTTTTTGTTGCACAAAAATGGCCAGGTTACCAGAACCCTGAGGGCTCAGAGGAGGGGACACACTGATCAGCTGTTAGGAGACAGAAGGTAGCCTTCTATCAAGGTCATCCAGCGTGTTCTTTAAAATGCACAGGATATGGCTCTCCCGCACATGATGCCACAGTTTAATGTCCCATCCAACAGACGGCAGCTTATCGGTCCCCTACTGAATGAGGGCGGGTTTTGTGGAGATAAATCTCAACGCTTGAGGGACTCAAACCTGAGAACAGCAGATTACAAGCCTAATGCGCTATCAAATGAGCCACCCTCAATCCATTACTACTCGTGGAATATATACAGGGTGAAGAATATATACAATTAATAAGTAACTGAACATGTTAGAATTTGTATATCTTGCAAACAAAACATACAAGAAAACACGCTACTTGGAAGATTATTTTAACATGGGTGGATCCCACCCAAGTTAAAACAATCTTCCAAGTATTTACAATTTTGTTTCTTAAAAAAAAACAGGTATGAAATATATTTACCCTTTCATAAAATCTATTCCAAAGACTTGTAGTTTTAAATTATTTCAATATATTTTCGCAATTAATGTGTTTACTTATATAGCTTAGATCAGCTGTGTTCAAATTGTGCTACCAAAATCCAGAGTTTCTGCAAATGGCCACAAATTGAACAATAATTTATAATAATCAATAAAATAAGGCATAAATTTGTGTAAATATTGTATGGTTATAAATGAAAGGTTTTATTTTGAAAGTGTTTCATTTCTGCACCTGCAAAGTACACTCTTACTATATAGGGGTTCCACAATAAATTATAATAGGTTTAGTCACAAGAGTTCCACAGACGTTACGAGTTTGAGATTATGGGTAAAAAAACATATATAACACAGACAAAATCTGAAGAACCCTATCTGACAGCATTATTGCAAACATAGAAGAAATCGTCCATTACAATTCGCAGAAGCACAAATCACATCACTCTGAATATGCATCATTTGAAAATAGCAGAAAACCTAGCAATTCATCAAAACAGAAGAAAAGCTTGTAATGATTATGGTAACAATTCCTTCCGCCCTCCTTCCATCTACATACCCATGAAAATTTTTACTAAACCAAAATTATAAAGTAACTCTAATAATCATGAAAAAACACTAAACACAATTACAACTGGGCATAGATGTCAGATAAGACAGACCACTAGCAAAGGCCTCCAATGTACAAGTGCAGAGCCGTAAGTATAACTCTGAGGAAAGGAGCAAGTACACAACAAGCATTTGAGAAAGGAAATAACCAATTTGTTTAAATGCAATATTTTTTCAGCAAAATGACAATTGAACTTTAGAATCTCATCCTGAAGTAATTAAAACTTATGTTACATATATCAAAAGAGAGAGCGTTTAATTCTGAATAATAAAAATATAATTAAATGAAACAGGAGAACACCTACAGGTCTAATTTATGAACTTTTTTTTACATTTCTAACACTAAGTGTTAAAGATGATGATGGAACTCTCAATACAAGGGAAACCATAAATTGGAGGACAAGATTCAATGAAACAGGAACTGCAAGATGTAATATGAAGTTTTAGAGTGTAATTAATGATTACTTTAGTGAGTACTAAAGAATGAAAAGTCCCATAATGACTGAAAAGGTACTAGCTTTTTTAAACTAAATATTGTGAAAATATTGAAAAAACAATATAAAGGATCAAATGCAAAACATTACTTCATATAATTATATCACAAACTTTATAAAGGGTTTTAAAAATTATCACACCATTTACCACCTGCCTTCCTACAAAAAAGAAAGATGCAACTAATGAAAAACATGGGCAGAAATACTTATTATAACAAGAAATTTGAGGGAGCAGTCTTCATATGCAGCAAAAATCAGTAATCTGTTACATAGAAATATAGTACAGACACTAAATGAAAAATTAAAAAGGTAGGATAATCTACAGCCCTGGCAAATATATTTATAATTCTCAGATTCCAGTTTCACGAGATAAACGAATAGTAACAAACCCACTTAGCGTTTTAGCAACCTCTTGGTAATGAAATGAAAATCATATATAAAATCAGATTCATTGCAACATGTACATTCCAAAAGTTACTTTTAACTATCTTTAAATAACTATAGGTGGTACAATAATTTATAATACACAGTAACTCACAATGGTATTGCAATATGTGTGTAAATGAGCTGTTTTTATTACAGGACTCTGTGAACGATAAAAATCCATTCTAAAACACAAACTTAATGTTTAATTCATATATTTTTACAGATTCCAAATATAAAAAGGAGATTTTGTGTTATATGCAACGTAAAGAAAAAAAAAATGTAAAAATAAAAGGGTGTAACTATATATTTGATGTTTGGACTTACACTAATTCAATAATAAAGTTTCATAGAAAAAACGTTCTATAGAGAAGAAACACCCGAAACAATTAGTTGAAAAAAATTTTGTCCTGGGCACAGCATGCTTCTGGGAGATGTGGGTTTGAATCACACTCAGGATAACCAATTTTTTTTTAACTATTTACACTAATTCATTCATAATTTTATATATAACATTACAAAATTTTCCATCATATGATCTATAAAAAGCGTATAGTATAATGAATACCATGGTTTCATTAATATTTTCAAGCATGAAAAAAAGTTTCAAAAGTGTCCCAACTTGAAGTACCTACTGTAATTTTGTGCAAATTTTGAAAAACGAGACATGCCTTATAGGATGATATATGAAAAAAAAAAAACTATTTGAAAAGAACTTTTCTAAGCAGTTCAAAACTGAAAACTTTATGCATATTTAAGTTTGAAATTGTGCAAATATTGTATGGTTACAAATGAAAGGTTTGTTTTGAAAAGTTTTATTTGATTTCTGCACCTGCAAAGTACAACACTCTTACTACACACACCTGCCACTGAATTAGAAACCTTTATTCAATACTGAGTTGGACCTTCTTTAGCCCGAATTACAGCACACATGCAGTTTGGCATAGATTCCACAAGGTGTTGAAGTGCCTTTATATCTCCAACATACCAGACAGTCCTTTAACTGGCTCAGATTTCACGGAAAAGGACTTTGCTCCCAGATCTGTTTTTCTAACATGCCCCATACATTCTCAATGGGGTTCATATACGGGCTTCATGGTGGCCAGGGAAGATGGTGGAAATTGCTGTCATGCTCGCTGAACACATCTTGCACGATGGTCAGTAGCATTGTCATCCACGAAACAGCTATCACCTGCTGGATAAAAAGTCAACATTACAGGATGGATTTGATTGGCAACAATGTTCAGATAATCCTTGGGCACCGGACTTTCCAGCAATATCAGGAGACCGGTTCCATACCAACAGAATGTGCCCCACACCATGACACCAACTCCAGAACCTTGAGTTGCGTTTACAAGGCAAGCTGGGTCCATTGCTTCATGGAACTCCCAACAAACTCTCTGCCTACTGTCGGTACAGAACAAGGTGTACCGGGACTTTTTTCCAGAGTCCAGTCACAGTGTTCTCGACACCGCTGTAAACAAACTTTCCGGTTCTTTGCAGAAATCAGTGGTTTTCGTATAGGCATGCAACTGCTAATACCGATCCTCAATTCCCTGCGTATAGTTCGCTGAGATATGGGTCAGGAACAGCCTTCATTGAATGCTTCAGTCAATTGCTGCACACAGGAAGTCCTTTTCCCCGTACAAGCCTTCTCAGATAACGGCAATCTCATTCCTGACAGATTGTCATGTGCTACACTTGTGCCTCTTAAACAAATAATGTGGGTTATTTTTTTCAGATGAAAAACCCGAGATATCTGTTTTTGAGAAACCAGTCAGCTCTGCTGTTTTTAAAATCATTGCTCCACCCAGACGGGCATCCATGATAAGCACTTTAATCAAACCCCAAAAGATCCTTTGTTTTTCCCATTGTGACCAACACTACTGACGAGGAACAGTCTGAAATAGTTGTGTAGATAACATATTTTGCATATATGCTGCGCATATACGTTTACGTACATCTGAATAAAGGTTTTTAATTCAGTGGCCAGTGTGTATATAGGGGTAAGTAAAGTATACTCTTCATATATACAACAAATTGTGTGTATTTGTTTGCTTATGCATTTAGCTATACAAACATTTAAAGGCATCAAACTTTGCATGAACTTTCCCCTTCACCTAGAGAAAGATTTGAGACTATATGCAAACCTGCTGGGATTAACTAAAACAAGCATGGAAAATGCTGAATTGCTTGAAATTCTATAGACTTAATATTAGCAGTTATTGAAAAAAAAAAGCTGTTGCCATGTATAAATTTAAAATAGTTCAATTCCCTTCTTCATGCGAAAAAAACTTATTTTAAAAATGGGTAAATATAAATTTTTAGTCGAGTTGAAAGAAACACAAACAAGCTGTTTTGTGAAAACAAAGGCATATGGACACCTGAGAAAGGTAAGGTAAATCTGCTAGTTAATCAAAAAATAAATAAATCAAAAACCAAATGTAAAATATGAAAACAAATTTCCATCATATGATCTATAAAAATCGTGTAGTATAATGAATACCATGGTTTCATTCATATTTTCAAGCATGAAAAAAAAATGTTTCAAAAGTGTCCACACAAAGTACCTACTGTAATTTTGTGCAAGTTTTGAAAAACGAGCCATACCTTATAGCAGCGTTTTCCAAGCTTTTCCTACGACGGAACGCTCAACAAATCCTGAAATCTTAATGGAACACCTAGGTTATTTTGTAGGGAAGAAATGCGACAGCGCACACTACAGGCGTGCCAGCCTGCAGCGCATTGATTTGCTTGTGACCGCATGTTTCCTAGAATGGATACCTCAGTATTTCAATCGCGCTCAGAGGTGTCAACAACCGTGGGCGGCTGTCAGCCAGCGCGCACTGGCCTTAATACAATCCACACGCAAAGGGAGGAGCATCTGATTTTCAAACATGTTTGAACTTGCCGCAGCATTTAAAACCATTCCAGGCTCATATTAATTTTGATAATTTTTCACGGAACATAGTTTGGGAAACGCTGCCTTATAGGATGATAAATGAAAAAAAACTATTTGAAAAGAAATTTTATAAGCAGTTCAAAACTGAAGAACTTTATTATGCATGTTTAAGTTTGAAACTGTAAATATTGTATGGTTACAAATGAAAGGAATAATCAAAATACAAGAAAATAAAACACAACCAAATGTAAAATATGAAAACAAATGAATTTATTTTTTCATTACTTGTAACTAAGGATCTACTCATGATATAGAGAATCAATCCTTAAATAATTCGGGTTTGAATTGCCTTCAGATCATGTAACTTTGTGTGTCAAAATGGGTATCTATAATCTACAGACAGAGAACAGAAAAACAAAAGCCTCATTTGAAAGGTGCTGTCAGACTTTTGTGAGTAGCAGAATGTGTAGGAAAGCCTATTCCTGATTTTAGCATAGTCAAGAGCTCATTCACAGGTTAACCGAGACCCCTGAGCATTAAAATATTTAATATAGTGTGTATGCCACATATCAGTAAAGAGCATCAAATTGATATTTACTGATGTTATAGAGCATTTAAAATTTCCTACGTCCTTAAATTTATCAAAAGAAGAATGAACCTATTTTACAGCCAAAATACAAGTGTAATAGGATTAGATAATCCTGGTAATATAATCGCTAGAATTATTTTAAAAAAATGAACCAACTTAAATACATATATGAGAGTGGAAATTACTAAAACTAAAAATTCAAGGAGACTGAAAATAAAGATCACAAGCATCTACACTGTGCACACAGCTAAATTACCTTTTTTTTCCAAAAAGGAAATATTGCCATTTTGCAGAAATTATTTCCTTATGAATTAAGTTTTCAAGGATTGTGTAACTTTTCAAATTAATTTTTCATTAAATGTATATGATAATGACAATGATGCATAGCTAAAGATTAGTGTTAAACAGTATGAACCATGGTTCTGCAAGCATGATCAGTGTAATGACTTCAATGGCATGACAATATATATTATTCAGATCGTTAGTTTACATATCAATATCAGTAGCAAATGCCCTAGCAGAGTCTTTCAAATGTTACACTACACACACAGTGTGCCTTAAAATTTCTCTGCAAGATGCAGTGACGTTTTGTGCAGAACATGACTAGACCAAGGCAAGAATTACTTTTACAAAATAATTAAGGCAATACAACTTATAAAATTAGCACCTTCAAAAAATTTCTTATGAATGTAAGAAATGACAAATAAATCAATGAATAAGATTTCCCCCCTCCCCTCATATTTAAATGTAAACAATACACATACAAGACAAATAAAAAAAAATCACTGATAAATTAAAAAACAGAATAAGAAATTAAAAGCAAACCTCAACTGGAGAAAATAAGTTATCACAGAATGAGATTTTCCAATATAATCAGAATATAAAAGTTTTAAAAATATTTGAAAAAAAAAATTCTAAAGCATGCAAATTTGCAAAAAAATTGCAGCTCAATAACTTCTACAAAAAATTGGCATATCTCAACCTTTTTACAGAATGAGGACCAAATGGTAATTTAAATGAAGAAAACATCCATATTTTAGACACAAAATAGGATACACCAACAGATTTATGTGAGAACTGTCATGACTAGTCTTGGCAAAACTACAAATTCAGCAGTACATAATACTAAAAAAATATAAATGCACATATTTATATAAACATACCTAAAACATGAACACATTAAGAATAAGATCAAGACAAAAATCTATCATAATAAAAAAAACTCTTGTTCAGTTCTACTAATATAAATAAATAACACAGTAAAAAGTTTCCAAAATATTACAAGAATTCATATTTTTATCAGTTTTACACACACTGAATCAGGAAAAAATAATGCAAAAGTTACAAAGTGCATTATAGAAATTGAACACATTCCACTGAATTTATTTTACCATTACACAAAAGTTTATTTCTTGCCTACAATATAACAGCAACATTTTTAAATTGAAACATCAATGATTTTCTTTTATTTCCTAATATATACTTAGGTACATATTTTGCAAACTACATCCAATGATCTTATAACATTATATCTCAACATTAATTATTTGATCTAAACACTTCACATTCCAAAGGCTATACAGAAATAAAGACATTTCACATTTTTAGAATTTTATAATATCCAACATCATGCAAGCTAAAGTCCAAGTATGGCTAACTATGATGCAAAATATATCATGCAAGCACAAAGAACTACATTTGAATATAGAAAAATAGCATGCATAATGGCTCACAATAGAAAGGCAGACTGAAATGTATTTGGCAAAACACCATTTCCACTTTGCAAATATTATGTAATTTAATCACTGGTTATTTTACCATTTAAGCACTATAAATAAAATAGCATGCATATTTATGTTAATAAATTTACTTATATAGTTTGTTTAGCACAATACAGTAGGCTTTGCTAAAGCATGTCTTTTTTGAGAGAACACTGTCACAATTCACTGCTGTTCTCTGTATCAGTAATAGAGTACAATATCAGCAGGTACACATGTTCAGCTACTATGCAGCAATCTTCAAGAGCACTTTTTTTGTGGGTTGTGAGGAACTATCACATCATCATCATCTCATCAGGTCTGTGCTTAATATGCTTGGGATTTGATTCCTTTCAAGTTGTACTGATGCAATTTTAGGAGATATCATCTGAGGTGAGTATGCTCTTTTGTGATTTTACAATCATTCACAATTTCTAAATTCTTTCACCATCAAGTGGCAGAGTGGTTAACGCTTTTTTTTTGCTACTGATCTAAGGGACCAGGTTTGAGCCATGGATAAGGCATTGCTGTATGTGCTGTTGAGGTCCTACCATCCTCACAGACCTTCTACTATGGTGAATAAACTTACAGGTTCCTGTCAGACCACTGTGGCAAGCAGCTGCTTGAGGAGGTTATTTTATTTATCTTACTGTTGGTTTTAGAAATTCTTTCCCCCACTGTATTTTATTATCTAGCAGTAGGTTCAAATGTAAAGGGGCGATAAATTATCAATGCTTCCTGAAATCTAGTTGAAAGTTTATTGGCAGTGCTACGATGATATACTTATAGAAAAAAAAAAATTGAAATTTGACAAAATTGATGCTTGGTCTAAATTGATTATGGAGCAGGCTAATGCCGTACTTTGCTTGCCCCATCAAATCTCTCTTGATGTTCTTTTGAAATGTATTTTAGCTATTCTTATTGTTTTACCAACATAGGGCCTATCGCGATTATTGTGTTTCACAGGGTTTTTGCATACCCTTCCTTTTTTTACTTTGCAAGTTTTAATTTGCTTTAGAATGGCATCATTGCAGGCAAAAGGTACTTTATATCAAAGAGTTTCATTACACATTTTACTAAGGTTTCTGAGGCCTTAAGCTACAATAAGTTTAAGAAGCCCTTAGCTATAAGTTTGAGGCCCTAAGCTATGCTAAATTTAAAAAGGCCTTAGCTAGAGTAGAAGAGGCTCCAAAAATTCTAAAGTTGAAGCATATATTTGTTATTTTGATTGAAGAGAACATTAAAAAGAATATGTGGCTGAAAACATTATACCGGCATTGATATGCAATAATGACCGTGTAAAGCTAAGATGAACAGTGTTTGCAGAATAGATTAATTTAAATATGATCCCAAAATTTTTTCATAAACTTCAAACTCAATATTTTGAGGCCCCTCATAATCGTGAAACCCTAAGCTGTAGCTTAGTTAGCTTATGCGCAAGTCTGGCCGTGATAATAGGACTGCTTTTGGTGTATTTTTTTTTTCCTTTGGTGCTGGAGTTGATTGTATAGTTTTTTTTTCCCCACCATTTTTGTAGCTTTTTATTCTGTTGATCATTTTTCTAGATGTATACTGCGAGTTGTTTTGTAAACATTTTTCCTCTCTTTTTGGCAAAATTTATTGTGGTGAACTTTTTATTTTGAGAATAGCAGTTTTAACCCTTTGCACTCCATAGGTGCTGCTATACAGTGAGAAACTAATACTATTCAACAACTCATCCTAAAAAAACATCTGGAATGCAAAGGGTTAATAGCCTATTTATGATTTATTGGTTGGCTTAAGTTGCATGGTACTAAAATTAGTTTATGCTATACTTGGATATTATAAACTTCTGGTTTCTTCAGTGAATCAACATATCGAGGAATGATAGTTTCTGTTGCTCTTCATAGCAATAAATTATGAAGTTGAGAAGATCTGGTATACCTCCTTTTGCTAATTAGCTACGATCCTTTTGGTAATAATGGATGATCCACAATCTCCCCCAATATTTTACATTAATAACACTTTTTTTTTGGCAATGTGCAAAACTTCTATATTTGCTAAGAGCTGAAAAATGAGTCCATCGAGACATTTTTGCAAATAAAATGCAAAGTATTTGCACACTTATGCATAAATAGTACCTCTACTAATTAAAATCTTGTCAAATATCAAAGAAGTCATTCTTCGATATTTTTTTGAGATTTATCGAGATTTATTCTTCAATATTATCAAAGAAGAATTTTATATTCTTCGAGATTTATTGAAGAGCAGTGTCAAATGAGCTAAAAGACAAAGCTAGGCATATGGTTTACTGAGCTTTTAAAAATAGCGATCAGGAAAAGGCCAATCAAATGCTAAAAACAGCAATCTAAAAAAATAATGGAAACTTAAACGTGATATCCAAATTTTATAATGGGGAAAAATAGAACAGATATTATGAACACTGGTGAAGTCAATCAAAAAGAAGATCAAATGAACAGCCAAACTACAAAAACAGCCTGTGAAAAAATGATTAAGCTGTTGGCTACCTTAAAAGAAATCATTAAATATTTTAATGCATGTTATGCATCCTTGCATTCAACTGAACCATGATTCTTTGTTCAAGTTGCAGAAGGAATGATTACCACTTTGATCCTTGTCACCATACACCACTTATCAACAACTAACTTAGGGGAAACCTTATAGCAATATCTCAAACAGTATTATGAGATCCATGAATATACTATCAATTCAGCTGATGTTCTACATAATATAAAAAACATGATAAATACAATCAAATATTATGGGCATAGTAATTATATTTCCAAATATGTTAGTCAATGAAGTCATCAAACTCATACACAGCAGGATTGAAATCTATAAAGGCCTTTAAACTCACAAAGTCATGAAAGCACTGCAAATACATTACCAAAAAAAAAAACTTTCTAAATCAATAAAAAAATATACCTGCATGTGTAAAATGTAAAAATATACTTGCAATAAAAATATATTCCATGGGACTCTTTCCTTTCAGCAAATAGCTGTTCAACATAAAAAAAAAAATCCAAATTCTCTATACAAAATATTGGGGGAGATATCTGGATAACATACTGAACTTTCACAATGACCAAAATAATCTCATAGCTAAGTAGCAAAAAGAGCTAAAGTACATCTTCCCAACTTTTAAATTTATTGTTGCCAATGAAGAACAACACAAACTACCATTCCTAGATATATTGACTCACTGAACAAAACCTGTCTGATATCAAAGTATATCATAAACTTATGGACCTGACTTTTCTAATGCCATACAACTTAAGGCAACCTATGAATCATAAAAGAGGAAATAAAAATAGCCCTTCTGTGTAATAAAAAGTAGACCACAGCAAACTTTATGAAAAAGAAAAGCATTTATAATTTAAAGTACAATTAAAAACATTAATCAACAGTGAATTGAAAATTATTTGCACTTGGTTTAATATTAATAAATTAACTTTGTATTTAAATAAAATGAAATTAATGCATTTTAGTTTGAAGAGCAGAATTATAGATCTAGATATTAGAATTTATAATGATGTCTGCAATCACGATTTAGCTTGTTATTGTAAGGCTATCAAAATGGTTGATGTAACTGACTACTTAAGGTATTAAAATCGATCATAAATCGAATTGGAAACCATGTGTGGATAAAATGAAAATAAAATTAATGTTATATAAAATTTATTACTTAAACAAATTGGTAGATGCAGAAATGATGGTAATTATATATAATTCCTGGATTCAGTCTAATTTATTATGGGCTATTGCTGTATGGGGGAAACTATATAACAATTCTTAAACCAATAATCACTAACAAAAAATATAAATAGGTCATCTAATGTATATTGTAGATATGTACATATATTGCTTTTAAGACATCTCTATGTATATAAACTAATGATATATGTATATAAAAATATAAATTATCTTCAAGAAAAAATATGTGAACATCATTTGCATACAGAAGGGAAACCGTATTGTTCCATTAGTTAAAAAGGAGACTGTACATAAGCATGCAATGTATTTAGCTCTCAAAATGTTCAATAGCTTACCTTATGAATTAAGAAATTTCTCTGGCAATATTTTCTTGTTCAAAAAAAAGTTAAAGGTTTTCCTTATGGAGTTTGCAGATATTGAATTTATGTATAATTTTCTAAGGTAAATCATGCTGTCAAAATCCTGAAGCTGCTAATTATTTTGCATTTGAATTATAATATTTGAGGATACTGATAGTATGAAATTTTTCATATGTATGTGTGTATATGTGTACATGTTAATACGTTTAAATTTCTATGTGTATACATTATCTTTATACAAGATAATATGCAATATAACAACCCGGAAAAGCTTACCTTGTGGGTTGTTTACGGGAAAAACAAATTTATATTTATTTGTAAAATAAAGTTAATAAAATACACCCACACAACAAACCCCAGCACAAAAGACAAAAAAAATAGTAGGCTCTCAAAGTATGCAACCCTGCTTATATGTGTTATAATTGCTCTCAGGCAGCAAAAGACAACATGGCCGAGAATGATATAGAATTACTGAATGGTGACAGGCTAACAGAAAAAGACCTACAAGAACTTGTTGGGAGTGTGAAGGGGAATCAGAAGTGATAAAGTAGGCATTGTGTACCTCTATAAATTCAACAAAGTCTTTTAATCACTTACATGGATAACTGACAAGGTGCATGGTATGATCCTTTGATGAAAAGGATTTTAAGGGTTACTCGGTAAGTGAACAGATATTTCTTCCTGTTAAGAGAGATGCCAAACTCTTGTGCAAGAAGAAGCAACTGCCTAATATCATGTCCTTCAAGTCTGTCGTTTTTCTATCATTTTCTATCAATACCTGTCATCTTTCAAAATCATTGCAAAGAGCACTAACTCCATCACTAACCTATGCCATCATGCAGTCTCCCGCTATATCACTGCAAAGAGCATCTCTGTACACTCCAATTTCATTGCCTGCATGAAAAATGGTCACGAAATCACTGATGAAAATGTCTCAAAACTCAAGCTGAAGTGATCCCAATGACCCTCTATATATTAAGGGGTTGGAGTAAGAGGTTCAAGAATAAAACATCATAGTGTTCAGGTACATTTAATTTACACAAATAAAATTCATATACAAGTGTACCCCGGTCATAAGACACGCTAGATTCCAGATGACTGTCGTATAGTGAATCATTGCCTTGTTTTCCCTTGTAGATGTGTGTAATGGTTTAATAACATTTTTAAGCAGTCATAAATGTGTGTAACTGATGCAAATAAAGCATTTACAATTAAATGCTATTGTCACTAAATTTTATAATTTTAATCTTAATATCTAACGCAATAGGTTTACGAGTCTTCTTTTTACTGGAAGCAACAGTACCTTTTGTTTTTTATCTGCCATTATTAATAACTATAAATTAAGTTTATAATTCACACCAAAACACAGTGAGATGCAGTGAGCAAAGATGACTCACACAAAATGAGTCCACGAAAATTGCACATTGGTTGATTCCAAAACTGGGTAAACAGAAAACATTGTCCAATGAGAAGAATCAAGTGCAAAGGCATCGTGTACAATGCAAACCACCTGCTTTGTGCATGTGTTGGCAGCATGGCAAAGTATTGTTCGATGAAATATAGCTCTTGGTGTTGCTGTCAGTCACACATGCAGGCATTTTTACTATGCAGTTGTCCCACTTTACCCTTTACCAAGCTTTGGTTATTTCACAGCAGCGTCATGTCGCTAAAACTGTGGTATGAGTGAATGCGGCATCGTAAAAATGGGCATTGGTTGTAATTGAAAATCGCGTATGAGCGGATTGTTGTAAAGTGGGGTATTACTGTACAAGCATATTTGGCTTATGGGAGTTCAGAGTTTTACTTAATATATGAACAACAGTTTTCTATATGACAACCCCAATTTACACAAATTCACACTTATGCAGGGGAATCAGGAATTTAACCCTCATGTACTCTTTAGACCCTACTGTGCACGTGAAACATAATGAAATACTTTGGACGTAAAGTACCAGCTGCCTAAAATAATATCATCCTGAAGCAAATTCAAACTGATAGATATCCCAAAGTAAAAACAGGAGGGACATACAAAATCCTATGAAGTGAATACTAATCAGCAAGATAAGTCCTATTTTGGCAAAACTGGAAAAAAACAGCTAAAACATGCCTGAAAAAACATCAGAAATATATATGAATGGGAAAATAATAAAATAATTGCATAGCATTAACTTTTCTACTATAAAAAAAAATTGTTTAAAATCTTGCAAATATATAGTTATTAACGCAAAACTCTTTTCTAGGTGTGGATTTCATTTATAAATTATACAGAACGTTAATACACCTATCCCTCGATTTACACGGTACTCAGTTCACACAATTTTGGCTTTGCACGGTCAAAAAATGCAACCAGTTTCAATTTACACAGTACTGACTGAGACGTACATAGAAAGGAAATCTCAGTCAGTACCGTGTAAATTGAAACTGGTTGCATTTTTTGACCGTGCAAAGCCAAAATTGTGTGAACTGAGTACCGTGTAAATCGAGGGATAGGTGTATGTATAAAAATATATGCTAGGTTACAACTGCCCTAGCCTAGTTTGTAATAAATATACACCAGGGTATCCTAACCTTTTTCTAACATCATGTTCTTTGCAATGACACATTGAAGCCTCACAAATGCATCAATTTTCCTTGTATTCCCTTTACAAGTATCCCTTTTTGATTTATTTTTGCAATAAAATTTTAAAAAATCTGATTTCCAAATATCTATCTAGCATCCCCTGAGGGTGCAGGTACCTCAGTTGAAGAACCCCTGATATAGACCAAGTACTGAATTTTGCCCATGTGGAAATCATTGCTACACCACTGATAAACTTTACACTTGTTAGAACATCTGATAATTTATCAAAATACAAATCCATGATGTAACAAAGAAAATTTACCAGCCTCTGAAATTTATTTACCTTCGGATGCTGCTGTTTTACCAGTAGGGGAAAAAACCCAGTGATGGGATTCAGTCGGTTTGTGCAAACCTGTTCCTAGAATTTCCCAAGTTCGCCAAACTGGTCTTTGATTCTTTTGGATAAGCTGCTATTCACATTCCGGGGTTGAAATTACTGCTCATGCTATTTCCCAGATGATTATTGTCCAAATCACAATTTCAATAAAATATTTTTCACTCTGAAAGGATAAGGTGATAAAGAACCAGTTGCTAAAATTTCTGAATCCCACCACTGGAAAAAACCACCAGTAAGCAGAGAATTGGAAATCCCTGCCATGAACATAAAATTATGAAACAATAAACAGCATACTCATTTCACTGCAAAATGATGGAATCTTTCAAAACAGCATCAGTGCAATGGCAAAAGAAAGCAATATATATGCAAGGCCAACACAGATTCAAGAGTACAGTTCCCTACAAACAACCAGTATTCTTGATAAGCTACATAGTGGTTAAAATTAGCTAGTCCATTAAGTGATATTGTAACCAAGTCCAAATATAAAGACCATCAGTGAATGTAAATTATGTATTTTTCTCAATCAAAATGTCTTGTTAGTAAAACTACCTGTTTTGTCATACTTCACTCATAGGCATACAACCAATATGAGGAGTTAGAACCAATATCAATAGTCCCTTTTGTTATTTCACTAAAATCACATACAGAAATATAAAATGTAATGTTTAGTTGAATAGTGTAGGTCAGCATTTCAGAAACTTTCCAACTATGGAACACTTAACAAATCCTGAAATTTTAACAGAACACCTTGGTTATTTTGTAAGGAAAAAATGCGACAGCGCACACTACAGGTGTGCCAGCCCACAGCACATCGACCTTGCTTGCAACCGCACGTTTCCTAGAATGGATACCTCCGTACTTCACTCGTGCTTGGATGCTCCATACTTCACTCGTGCTCGACAATCACGGGTGGCTGAGTCAAGGCCAGCGCGTGCTGGCCTTAATACAATCCACATGCAAAGGGAGGAGTGTGATTTTCAAACATGTTTGAACTTGTCGCAGCATTTAAAACCATTCCAGGCTCTTATTAATTTTGATAATTTTTCACGGAACATAGTTTGGGAAACGCTGGTGTAGGTGATGGTAGAATAAGTAGGAAAAATAAATCACGATGGATTTAATTACTAATTCTGCATACTTATGTACCTCAAGATGCATCACATGAATACATTTTACACTAACTGTAATGACAAAAAACAAGTTACTGATTTAAACTTTTGAAACTTCAAACTCATAAATTAGTTTTTGATTAGGCTAGAAGTTACATTTGGTAGAAAGTTCTTTTTTTATTTCAAATTGCGATTGAATTGACATTGTTGTACAAGCGTTGAAATTTGATGTCCGATATTAGAAGCACAGGATTATAGATTGCATGTATTTGCTTAATATATAAAGTATGAATATTTGGCTGTTAGGAAAGTCCTTCAATAACATTTTCTATGGAGCATTTGGTTGTGATATATCACTGTTACAATATAAACTAAATACCCCTCAAGCAGCTGCCTGCCACAGAAGTCTGACAGGAGCTTGTCAGTTTATATGCCATAGTAGATGGTCTGTGAGGATGGCAGGACCTCAGCAGAAAAACAACACAAACGTCCATGCCCTATCTGGGACTCAAACCCAGGTCCCTTAGACCAGTAGACAAGCACGCTAACCACTCGACCACGGGACGGCTTACTGTTACAATAGATTCAATTAATAAAAATGGTATTTTCAATGAGATAACGAAGTCTGAAGATAAACTTGTAATGATGAATGCTTTGTTGAAGTGTGGTTTTGCTCCATGTAAGTATAGCAGTAGTTGAGTTGTAGTAGGTTGATTCAATCTGATATCTCTTGTTCTTTGTCTTTTAAACCTGAACACTTCTTTTGGTTTTTCCTATGTAGCCAAAAGGATTAGTTGAATTATTAGAGTCTATGTATTGATATATGATAGATACTAAGTACCATGATGAGCATTCCCAAGAAAAAGTATATTTTAGGTAATAGATTTACCCTATTACTACTTCAAGTGACATTGTGAACATGCTTGACAACAAAGATATTGCTTTTGAATATGTAAAATTCAGAACAATAAATATCGACCTCTATGCCTCCTTTGTCATAACTTGTGATAATCAAAATCTGTATTATTTCTTAAATCTGATTGTACGGCCAAAAGGAACTTTTATCAGTGTGTTTAAAGGGATACCAAGACACGCCATTACAGAACCTACATCACCCTCCAATCAAATGCCTGTTAGTTCAAGTGAACAATCCAACAACAAATGACTTTTCAAATAATTTTGAACCCTGTAAAGTTTTTATAAATCTGTGCAGCACATGCAATAAAATTCAATCTTTGCATCATTTTATCTATGCTCACAACTTGGATATATTGTCTTTCTCACAAACATGGCTCAATGATACCTGCTCTGATGGTGTTTTTTTTTTTCAATATTTGGTAAGGACAGACTGAATGCTAAAGGTGGTGGGGTGTGTTTATAAAAAATTCATATCACTGCACTGTAATATCGATGTCTACTCATTTCAGTGAGTATGAAATTATTGGTGTTGACATTTATTCATCTCACAGTTGCATAGGTTGAATACTCGCAGCCTACATTCCTCCATCTAATTGTAGCAACCATTCTTATTAGATGGCTTCCTCAATTGTATTGAATATGTTACTAGTTGCAATATTCCAGTAGTTCCCACTGGAGACTTAATTTTGCCAATATAGATGGGACAACTCCATTCTCTACAAATAATGCTCAAGGGCTTGCTATCTCATGACTAATTTTCCTAGGATTCCAACTTGTTACCTTTCCCACATGAGGCAAAAATTACCTTGACTTGGTCTTCTGCAACTGTGATAAGTTCATATTGAATATTAAAGCGTTCTGCCTTTTTTCCACCAGTGATACACCTTCCCATATTCCTGTTGCCTTTTATCTCAACCTCTGCACTTCTACATATGCCTATCCTGAGTCACTGGATTTTATAAATGCAGATTACAATATTTTATCTGAATTAGTTAGCAACATGTTCACTCATCATGGTTCTGCTCTACCACAATTATTTCGCCAACTGGTAGCTGAGTTTTCTACTATACATTAATGTCTGCAACTAATTCGACGTATTTCTGTAAAACATAAGACCGCCAATCCCTACCAACGAAATTGGCCAAGATTAAATTATGAGCTTGGAAAGTGCTTTGAAACAATAATAATTCTACTAATAAAGCAAATTATAACGTAGCATCCAAGATATATTCAGATGCTTCACAAGAATGTTCTTCTAAGCAGCATCTTCAGCTTTGCAACGCTAAAAATTTAAATGTGTTTTACAAAGATGCAAGTGGAAAACTAAACGGTCCCCAAGCTATTCCTTCTTTGAAACACCATGACAGTTCTACTGTCACTTCAAATTATAAAAAGACTTCACTGTTTGCAACCACTTTTGCTAAATCTATGTTACTGATGTATCTACATTATTTACTTCCTGTGACCAATCAATCGACCCTCTGTTCTCAGGCATGTTCAACCCCCAAATGTCAGCACTGCCATTTCATTAATTTCAGCCAAATCATCAGCTGGACCAGACAAGATTCTACAAACTTTTTACAAACAGCTAAACTCTGTTATTTGCGAAAAATTACCTATCCTGTTCAACTCCTTCTTGTAATCTGGCTTGGTTCCTCCTGATTCGACTCAAGCCATAGTCATTCCAAACAAGAGAAAAGGTGATCCCACTGATCCTACCAATTACCGTTCAATCTCTCCGACGAACATCATTCCCAAAATAATGGAACATTTCATACTATTCAAGCTTCTTTACTTTCTTCAGATGCATAATATTTTTTTATATGAACAGTTTGGTTTCATGGCAAGTCACTCCTTTACAGTGCAATTACTTCACTGTATTAATAACTGGGCTTCATCAATTGACACTGGTAATCCAATCAACATTATTTATATAGATTTCGAAAAAGCTTTCGATAAAGTAAAGGGATATTCATCTTTGACACATTTCGACTGGGAATCCCCCAGATCATTGTAAGATTAATCTGTGCATCATTTTCCAACCGCTCTCAACAAATAAGAGTTGAAGAAGCCCTTTCTCCAATCAAAGATGTCATCAGTGGTGTGTTGTTCAAGGATCTGTTCTTGGGCCTATACTTTTCACATTGTTCATCTCAAGCACACCTTCTGTTCTATGACCAGTTGCCTGCTACGTATTTTCTGATGACATTAAATTTTATGCCAATTCCGATTCTTTAGACAATTGTCATTCTATTTGGCTTGCATGCAATATCAAAGACTGGAGTATATCCTACCAGTTACTAATTTCTGCAGACAAAACAATTATCATGCACTTGGATCTTAGCAATCAGAAGCAGAATTATATCAGTGGCTTCCCAATCATCTCAATTAGATCTGGATGTTAACATTTCTCCCAACCTCTCATTTTCTTTGCACTGCCAAAACATCACTGAAAAACCAACCATGTGGCCTTCATGATTTTGCATTGCTGTAAGAAGTGCAACAGATTCATTCTTTTCAAGGCATTCACTACTTTTGTTTTGCCTATACTTGAATATGCATCTCCTATCTGGTCTCCCCATGTGATCTCTATCAGTCTAGTTGAACATCCACTCAGATGGTTTAAGAGACAAACCTGTCCTGTCCAACTCAAGCTACGGAGCAACTGAAAGTGCTCAATATTCACTCCTTGGAATGGAGAAGGTTAGTTCATGATCTAAAAATCTGTTATAAAATCATTAACCTTCTCTATTAAAATCCAGTCAAGTCATCATGTCTTGGACTCTAGCAGAACAAGAGGCATCCTCAGTATATACACATATTCCTGATGTGAGAACAAACTATAAATATCATATCATTCCTTCATATGCAGAGTTGGTAGTGTTTGGAACACTACCTCCTGATGTTGTGATGTCCCGAACTTTGCGTATTTTCAAAGATCGCCTAAATATACTCGACTTGGCCAAATTTCAAAAATATTTTAAGTTTTAACTTTCATTATGTATGTAATTATATATTCTCAAAATGTTAACCATAGTGTAAATCACATTGTAAATATTTTTCTCTTTCTGATGTTGATCAGTGTTAGTGTAATTTTTGTACCTTCCTCTCAATAAATAAATACTTGTATCAAATATACACCACCAGACTTCAAGAAAGCATTCATCATTACAAGTCCACCTTCAGACTTCAAGTCATCTTTTGCAGAAATTCAATTTTTAGCAACCAAATCTACTGTTGTAACAGCAATATATCACAACCACGTGCTCCACAGAAAATGTTAAAGGACTTTCCTAACAGCCAAATATTCATACTTCATTAAGTAAAAATATATGTCATCCATGCACTCTCAAACAACAATCTATAAAATCCTGTGCCTCTAATCTCAGACTTCAACACTCGTGAAATGCATGTCAAATTCGCTACAATTATCAAATATAATGTCTACCCTAATCAAGACTAATTTACAAGTCTGATGAAGTTTCAAAAGTTGAAATGATAACTTGTTTTTTGTCATTACAACTAAGTGTAAAATGCATTCTCATGATTCTTCATTATTGTGAATTCATATGATCCTTGTTGAGTGAATACAGAATTAGTAAGTAAAATCAACTAACCACTACCTTTTACCTTATACTGCTGTAGCCAATTTTAGTGAAGTAACAAAATGGGATTATTGATATAGGCAAACCTTGTTTAGCACTACCTAAATTAATGCTGTTTTGATACTTTTCTTTTAAAAAAATGCTGTAAATTATTAAATTTTTTTATGAGTTTATACCATTGACAGAATAGTTGATAAGATAGCCATTAATATTATTTAAAACTATTTAAACTACTTAAACATGACACGAATAAATTTTTATGAAGATGCAATTGAAATTTTGAATGAGAACGATCCTGATTTCAAAAGATTTTGTTGTGTAAAGCATGGAGTATTAAATGCTTTATAACCTTACACTGAATTGGTAAAAGAGAAACAGAGAAGAGTAAAGCAATCAACTTGAGATAACTTCCTGAAGACCCTCGGTAGGTAACTTGTCACATATTCTTTTAAAACTTTTGAATTTTATTCTGAATACAAATATATATATTTTTAAATAAAGAAATATGTATCATTATACCAATTTAACAGCCTTTTATTTTCAGACTTAAAAAAATTACCAAATCATATAGGTATGGAAAAATTTTCCTTTGGAATACTATATAGTGTACACGAGGCCTCATTTAATGCTCGGATTTTAGGAACACATCTTGAGCGCTAAAAGAGTATGCCTGTATATATTTTTGAACTAAATTATCACTGAGACTTTTTTTGCATTACTCGATTCTAAAGATATTCATAACAATGTGCTTAATGCATTTGCATACCTTTAAACAAAATACAGCTAAATAGTATATAAATATCTCAAAAATATTATGAAAAAAATCTGTGAATTTGAAGTAGTTATTAGAATAAATATATTATAGTTTGACACTAATATTTCTCAGACCATGGGACACATAAATAACAACCAAACTGGGAGAGAAAAATAAGATAGTTGACTGAAAATTAGGAGCAAAGGTGCAACTAAGCACACTTATATAATAAGTTGAAATAGCTCTAGATGGAAATATGGTGATTCTAAGTGTTTGAAAAGATTCCAGAAACAATTATCCTACTGTAACAGCAATGTATATGGTAAATCTGATGAGAATAGCATGTTATTATATGGTAGGAAGATCTGGATATGGCAAATAAAAATCAGTGGCTTAGATTAATTAGGCTACCAAACACCTAGCCAGGCCCAAATATATATAAATAAATTTAGTGTATGGGGAGGGGGTGCGGGAAGACAAGTAGTTGGATTGAGTCAGAAATGGAATGCTGTTTTAGTGGTCTTTAAAAATCTTGCAACCTTTCTAGTAACTATCTCAAAGGGGAAATGTCCCCCTTCTCCCCTAGATCTGGGTTTGCATCACATATTACATGAGGTTAAGACAAAATTCAGAAGTGACAAAAAAAATTACTGCAATTATTGAACAGTAAATACACATTTTCACAATCGATTCTATTTTAAATAAAATGCTAAATGTCAGCAGAAGGATACTATTTTTTACACAGTGTTTTTATTCATTTTTCAATGCACAGCACAAATTTGATCACTGTATTTATAACTTTTTTAAATCAAATGCATCCATTTCTGTATTTTACATTTTTTTTGTGCAAGCAAAAAAATAATGCAGAACCAGAAAAAATCCAGAGCATATAACCAATTATATAGTTATCTGTCTTTTCATTTCTATCTGCACACTATTTTTATTTTTATTAGTTATCTCTAATAGGAAATGGGTACTTTATTTCAGCTTAAGTTATTCAGTCTTTTTTATCCTACGTGAAAAACACTAGCTCATTAACCATTCCTAGGTCAGCATCAAACATAGATGTTGACAAAATTCGCAATGTGAGTTCAAAGACGTCAACAGACATCTTTTGTACAACATATAAAACTTTAATTTTTAAAAAATAGTAAAATCTTATTTAAATTTTTTTTTAAATATATATATACTCTGAAAATGCATTTTAGAGGAGTTAAAAAATACCACCTTTTTAAATTATGACAAATTTCTATCCAAAGTGGCATAAAATATCCTTGGAATCCTTACAGTTGCCATTCAGATAGCTGAAATCATGGTATTGCTGTCAGGGGCATAGCGAAGGAGTTGGGGGGAGGGGGGAGGTCAAAAATTTTCGTAAGATTTGCCAACTGAGCAAACTTGCTTAGATTTTTGCTCGGGAGTGGGGTGGAGGGTAAGACAATTTTCATGTCTCTCCTACATTTTGACTTCCAATTCTGCCAACTTCCCGTAATTTGCCATCTGACATCCAATTTTGCCAACCAGCCATAATTTCTCAGAATTACTTCCAATATTTACATCTCGTCTGAATTGTTGCAAATCAGTATGAATTTTTGCCTTGATTTGGTCAAATCTCCTTAATTTCTCGAAACTAATCCCTATCCTTACATCTCTCCTAAATTTGCCAAATCGCTTCAAACTCCCCAATGTTTTTGGAAAATTAAGGGGATTTGTCAAAATCGAGGCAACTTGGCAAATCTAAGGAGGTTTGGAAAATGGAGAGACAGCAAAATTTAGAGCATTTGGCAAAATTCTGAGTGACTTGATAAAATCAGGACAACTTGACAAAATCTTGGGGAGTTGGCAAAATTCGGAGAACTTGATAAAATCTTGGGCAATTGGCAAATTTCAGAGTGACTTGACAAAATCTTGGGGAATTGACAAAATTCGGAGTGACTTGGCAAAATTCAGGTGAGATGTAAAAATTAGGATTTTTTTCTGTAAAATTATGGTGAGTTGGCAAAATCTAGGGACAGTTGCCAAAACTTAGGGAGTTGGCAAAATTCAGATGAGATGTGAAAATTGTATTGTTTTTCTGTAAAATTACTGCGAGTTGGCAAAATCTAGAGTAGTTGGCAAAATATAGGCAAGTTGTGAAAATTGAGATTTGTTTTGTGAAATTAAGGAGTGTTGGACAAATCGAGGAAACTTAACAAAATGTACGGCAGTTGGCAAAATTCGAATCCACTTGGAAAATACAGGCGAGTGGTGATAATTGGGATTGGATTTGTGAAATTCAGGATAGTTGACTAAAATCACTTCAAACTTTCAAACTCCCCAAGATTTTACCAAGTGGATTCGAATTTTGTTAACTGCCCTAGATTTTACCATCTTGCCACAATTTTACAGAAAAAAAATCCCAATTTTACATCACACCCGATTTTTGTAAAGCCACTCTGAATTTTGCCAACTCTCCTAGATATTGCGAAGCTGCCTCGATTTTGCAAACACGCCATAATTTTACAGAAAAAAGATTGCAATTTTCACATCTCACCTGAATTTTGTCAACTCCCTACGATTTTGCCAACTGTCCCTAGATTTTGTCAACTCCCTAAGTTTTGTCAACTCGCCATAATTTTACAGAAAAAATCCCGATTTTTACATCTCACCTGAATTTTGCCAACCCCCCCCCCCCCCCCACAATTTTGTGAAGTCACTCCGAATTTTGTCAACTCCCCAAGATTTTGTCGTCACTCCGAATTTTGCCAACTCCCCAAGATTTTGTCAAGTCACTACAAATTTTGTCAACTCCCCAAGATTTTGTCAAGTTGTCCCGATTTTGCCAACTCCAAGATTTTACCAAGACACTCCGAATTTTTCCAACTCCCTAAGATTTTGCCAACTGCTCTAAATTTTGCCATCTCTCCATTTTCCAAACTGCCTTAGATTTGCCAAGTTGCCTAGATTTTGACAACTCCCCTTAATTTTCCAAAAAAAAAAATTACAAATTTTCACAACTCATCTTGATTTTACAAAGTTGTTTCCAATTTTGCCAACTCAGAGTTACTTTGGGGGGAGCCTCCCCCATCACCCCCCCCCAAGGCTACACCCCTGATTGCCATGCTTAATCTTCTCTTTTAAATGAAGCTTTTTCAATGCTAAACTTGCGATTTAGGCTAGGGTTTAAATTGTTGACAATCACATTTTCCTTAAAATTTGAAAAACTCCCAAAAATAGTTTTTTTTTTAAGAGAAATTTGGAAGTGTATACCAATTATGTACTTTTACTGTTGGTTTTTATTTTACTCTCTTTTCCTACTTTAAATTTAATTTGCTATTCCTATACTTTCTTTAACACTTACTATTACAACGCAGAAAAAAGTTGATATTTTTTGATTGTGAAATTATAAACCGTCAAAGTTTGAACTGCGTACCACAGAAAGTGGTTTCAGTTACAAAATCGTCCTTGCTAGCTGCACAAAGGATAATCATTGAATGTTTTTATATTTTTAAAGTATACCTTTGATATTTTTATTTGTGACATAAAATTTAACAACTGATATTTATATATCTATTGCATACATTTTTAAAAATGGAAATGGCTGTATAATCATCGATGAGGAACTGAGAAAAGTACATCCCGATAATTGTGCTTTTTTTTGCAATATTTTGGGGGATCAGACTGATGAGTTTGAAGGAGTTTCTGATGCTAAATCCCCAAAATTCAACACCCAAGAAAAAAAAAAAAATTCATAATGCTTAGTAAAAAAAGCAGCCAAGAAGTGTTCCCCCATTTCATAAACACAATAGAAAATCCTATTAAAGTGTGAGCAATCCAGGTCACCTTGTATAACAGTGGCCCTTGTTTTAAATTATACAACACTGAAACAAATCATTAATAACAATAATGTTTCAGGTAAATATTATAGTATTCAGGAAAAAAATTCCATTTGATTAATTTATAATTTAACTGCTTTTATTCATCAGGTTTTCAAAAATTAAGCCTTAATTGCATAGTCTGATCTATTTTTTCACTTTATCACTGTAAAAAAGTCTTATTAAAATTAACGAGTTTTAAAATTTGCTTAAATTTTTTATTTTCATAAAATTCGTAATTAAATTTTTTAATTTGGTATACAACATGACCTATTTCAGTTGATTATTTTTTTTTTAATTTTAAAGTTGATTTGTTGATATGACTCATCACAGTTGGCAAATCCATTTAATAAAAATATTGGCAATAAGTTGGTAAATCCAATTGATAAAAGCCCCAGGCAAAAAGCCTAGACTTTTATCAAAGCATGGTACCGAAAAAAAAATTACAAAAAGAGAGTAACTTTCTTGTTTGAAGTAAATATATATACTTTTTGTTATTCAGAAATAGTTATAAATGCATCAGAATGGAAAGACTATCTGTCTATTAGTTTCCTTTAAATTTTTATTTGCTTTGCCAGATCCATTTTTTTTTTACTACAGAACTCTAAAAATGCCCTATTAAAATAAAATTAATAATCTTTTTTGATAAAATATTTTATTTTGAGAAAATCCAGAATTAAATGCTGATTAATTTGGCATATAACATAGCATAATTTCTTTCATTAGTTATTTGGCAAAACAAGTTCTAAAGTTAACATTTTTTGGCTGATCATAGTGCAAAAATAGCTGGACCTCTGGATGCAAATCAGTTTTTAGGGTGGGACCCTGGAAAGGTTAATTTACCATAAAAACTTTTATTCTGTAGATACTTTTCACAGGCCAATTTTAATTTAATTAACAGTAACTTTATTTTTAAGTATACTGCTTGCTTTATCCAATATCTGCAAATGGGTGGGGGGTTAAGTGTTTATACAATTTTTCATGGAATTCAAATAATTTTGTAGAATAAATTAAACTTTTCTACTGTATAAATCGTTTAAAATCTTTCCAACATAAAATTACATATTTCAAACAAAATTATATTGCTAATAAATGGTTATCAGTGCAAAACCCTTCTCTATATTTGCATCATATTATAAATTATACAGAACATTTCATTATTTTTATTATGTTTCAATATATAAATAATGGCTAAATCACAATACTACCTGGGCATATGGACCATTTCATTAGAAACTGAGACAGCTGTCTGCACCAGATAATGGCTTTTTTTATTGCATTTTAAGAACAATTATATGAAAATAAAAGCCACAAAAAATTTAGAGTTCAAATATATTTCTGCAAAGTTTATATTTCACTTCTACACCTTAACTCTTTGCTTTCCACACCTGAGGTATTGTATTTTTCAATAACTAGGTATTCAGTGTCACTTCAAACATGGGCCTATTTTATTGAGTTTTCCTTCATGTTCAATTTAAACTAAAAGTTTTTTCTTGTTAAATAGCCCTCTTAACTGAGTGCCTTATATAAAATTAAGCTTATAAAAAGGTTTTTTTTTAAACTTGTAATTCTCCAGTTGTCTATATTTATTCACTTATTTTAAGCTAGAAAGTTGGTTTTAACATATTGAAAACTATTTTCATACACTTTTACCTATTTTTATATATTTTTATCAGATTTAGCCATGTCACTAAACTTAAAAATTTCAATTGAAAGTGGAAAAAATTATAAAAGAGTAATATTATCTTTCATCTAGATTACTTTTCAAGCAGAAACTCAAGTGCACTATCGAGATATAAAATTATAATCTTCGATATCCCATGTTGTGACTTTTGCTGCTCTAAACATATTGAAAGCATACATTGTTAAATTATACATATAGCACAATAAATCTACTGTTTTATAAACAAAGCCCTATAACAGCAGTACAGGAAAACGTCCAGATTCATTACTTTTGGAGATCCTGAAATGAAACCTCATTTTTTTCATTATACTCCAAAATATAAAAAAATATTTCATGAAATTATTTCCAGCAACATTTCCAGACATGACAAAGACACTGGGATGGGTATACAGAGTCAGCAGTAGAGTAGGTTATTCAACACACTAAAATTAGCGATTTTCTTTTTATAATATTATTGTCAGACTTCATATGCAAACACAGAAATACAGTTTAAAAATGCGTAATCATGTGTATGTAAATAAAGTAATAATACAGAAACAATCCAATAGTTTACTTTCTTGGAATGGTAACGACTTGGAATTCTGGAAATATACAGGGTGTTTCAAAACTCTCTGTACAAATTTCAATGGGAGATAGGGAACACCAAGACAAACCTTTTTCATCTATGAATGTCCACTGATGTAACTCTTTGGTGCTAGAGGGCGCTGTTTGGTGACACTGTAATTGGCTAGAGCAGTGGTTCTCAACCTTTTATGCTTCACGTACCCCCTGGAAATGTGTATGTAACTGATGTACCCCTTGCATAGAGAGATAAAACTATAGTTATAGTAAGATAAAACTATAGTTATAGTATAACAATGGGAATAAAACACATATATACACACACACACACACATTAAATTTTGTATTCATAAATTACATATATTGATAAACACAAAAAATGACATTTTTGCACAGCAGTGTTGCAAACTTAGCAACTTTCGAGCTCTCACTGTGTACCCCAAAAAATTTCACCATGTGCCCACACACTGAGAATCCCTGGGCTAGATGGATGAAGTGGGAATGGAGAACGGACTTGTGTTTGCTGTCAGGATTCGTAAATCAGACACATTATGCGTAACATGGAGTGGTTCGCGACTACCGAGATGGCTGACATGCATCTGGGGCTGCCAATGGAAACGGAAGAGCTGCTGAGAGGCCGTACCAACAGTGCTTCCCAAACAGACATGTGCCAAATCACCAACCATTTGCGTTTGCACCAGCAGTTGTGAGAAACTGGAATATCCACCCCCCCCGCCCCTGAGAGGGAACCACCTTGTTGTGGTGTGTGTGTGGGGGGGGGGGGGGGCTGAAGGCCTGTGTGAAGTTGAGGGCTCCACTGACTAGTATTGGGGAGTATCTGGTTGGATGGGGCCCGATGGAACGACTGGGCCTTGGTGAAGTTGAGGGCCCCGCTGACTGGTATTGGGGGGTACCATGGTCAGACAGGGTCCCGATGGAGAGGCCTGGTAAGGCCGACTAAGAGTTCCCACCACGGGAGCTGAGGCAACTTGAATCTATATATCCTTGTTTGTGGCTAACCGGGGCACAGATTAAATTTAGGTTTTGATCGATGGATGAACTTTACTTCTATAGTACTGTTAGCCATAGGTAATCGTGGGGTGAGTTGCATCTATATGGTATTGTCTTGCCCTCGATGTAGGTAGTGGAGATTAGGCATTATCCTTATAGATGTAGTGCAGTCCATGTATTGCGGAGCATCTGGGTTTTGTCATCACTATTAATTTCCATGCCAACATGCATGACACCAGTCATGCATGTTTCCGGTGCACTCCTGACATGGAAGAAGAGATCCTACAGTGGACTGAAGACAATCCAGGCACAAGCATGCGAGCTGTTGCATGTAGCCTCAGTGTGAACCACATCCTCATGTGGAGAGTGTTGCACAAGCGCAGTTACATCCATTTCATTGTCAAAGTCCAGACATTGCAACCTCAGGATTACCCTCTTCATGTGGAATTCACATGCTGGTTTCTGCAGCAGATCACGGTGATTTTCTGGCTCATGTGCTCTTCTCAGATGAGGCCTCTTTCACATGAAGGTGTGTTTAATGTGTACAATTCTCATGTTTGGGCACACAATGGCACATGGTCACAATGGTCTGTCACCAATGTTTGGGCAGGTATCGTCCATGACATTTTGATTGGGCCATACCTGCTGCCTCCCTGACTCAATGGGCAAATTTATTGGGTATTTCTTGAAGAAACGTTGCTGGGACTGCTGGAAGATGTTCCCATGGCCATTCGCAGATAAATGTGGTGTCAACATAATGGAGCACCAGCACACTTCAGCAATGATGTGCAGGATTATCTGAATGCCACTTTTGGGGCAGATGGATAGTTCAGGGTGAACCTGTAGCCTGGCCACCAAGATCGCCCGATTTAACATGTATTGATTTCTTCCTCTGGGGACACATGAAGAAAATCATGTATGAGACTCCCATTGACTCAGATGAAGACCTTGTCGCAAGAATTGTTGTCGCAGCTGCAACTGTTTCAACATGTACAGCAATCAATGCTTCAACATTATCATGCATGCAATGCTGGTAGCAACTTTAAGCACTTTTTTTTAAATAAACATGTTTTTCACACTTGTTTCCATTCATTTATGTACCAGCTCCACCAATATTCTGTCAGCACCCTCTAACACTGAAGGGTTACATCCTTATTTTAAAGTAAAACTATGAGTTACATACTTTTTTGAGCACTTACATAATAGATGAACTCTTATAAGTAATACTGTGTTCAAAAAAAACATTACAGGATAATTTTGCATGCTGACAACTACCTCAAAAATAAACTTTCCCTCTTCCTTCAAACCAAAATATTCTACAAAGCTCAATATTGGCAAATTCAATGGTTTTCTTCTTTTAATACACTAATATCAAGTAATGTGATGTCCTGGAAGCAAAGTATAAAAAAGGTAAAATCATTAATTCATTTTAAGGCATACCAATACAATATCAGTATTCAGTAGTTTAATGGAAGTGGACTCTGCTACAAGAGTGCATTCTTGTATTATATTAATTATTGGAACCTATACAACACTCAGAATTAAAGTTACAGAATTTTGGAAACAAAGAATGTGGAGATATTTACTCATTATGTTGAAACTGATTTTCAGCATATAAATTTTATATTTAATTGTATGTTCCTTTGTATGGTACTGTTCAATGTATCCTTTATATGTTCAAATATAGTTAACCATTTTCTATTTTAGATGACACATAAAAAAGTTAATAATTATGCAGTACAGTTTTTTTTTTTGCAAAACAAAAATTATCATCTTTTAAATTTTTTCTTAAATTTGAAAATCTAAATACATCTTAATATTTTTTTATCTGCAATTCTGCTTTAAAAATAATTATGTGAAATCAGGTTCCACTATTGATCAATTATGTAACTTCCATCACTAGAGTAGCATCAACTGCAGTTGTTTGCTTTAAATGCAACTGCTTGTTGTTTGCACTCAAGCTCCACTATTCCAAAAATAGATTATCAATCACTTTGGGCTTCTAAACTGCTGCCATTCTCTTTGTCAAGCAACTTACAAAAACACAATAGATGAAAGCAATTTTTATCATTAGTCAAAAATTTATCACTGCAAATAAATACACCATTTTTGCTTAATATTTTAAATTTTTTGGTTAAACCTTTTTTTTTTTTGGGGGGGGGGGGGTATAAATATCTTTTTTGCTATGCTACATTATTTTTATGTGCCACAAATATATACTGTGGTTAAAAAGAACAATAATTCTTTTAAATTGCTAATACTGTGCAAAAAAGGGACTAAGATGTTGGGATTTTCCATTCAACTGGCAACTGCCTCAGTGAATAACGAAACTTGGAAAAAGTCAATTTTTAAAAGTTCAAATTAAATAATCAATGTTTTTAAATAAAAATTTTGCTGTTATTCTGAAATTAAACTTTTCCATAGCTCTAATGCAAACTTGATCTTGAAGTGATTTGATCATAATTTCATTGCTTTAGTTGAACTATATTATGATGTGGTATTTTTTTTTATATTTTTAAAGTTCTGTAGATATATTTTCCAGATTTAGATCTCTAGGCTTAACAGCACTTGCTGTGGGAATTTCTGAAATCAACAATCTACAAAGTCAAACTATTCAAGCTTTATCCAGGCACACAAAGTGGGAATTAGCCAATATTCCAGTTGGATTTCACAAAAAAAAATATGTGAACAACAGTGGTCAATTAACGTTAAAGGCAAAAATTTACAGAACATTATTTTTAAGCTTTAAACACATGTACCCAAAAATATCAGAATTGTGCACCGAATCTGTTGATATTGTAGTTTAATACAGTATGCAAATCTCATTTCTTTTCATAAATTCATTTCACTTTACTTTCAAACATATCATATCTAATGCCTGTCCTATATATGGGATAAATTCTGAGCATAATGCAGTTTCTAAATATAATTTTAAGATATGATCACATGGTTTTGTTTTTGATTCACTATTACACCATTTTTAAATCCTTCAAAAGTTAAAATTTGTGGTAAATAGATCAAACATAGGATTTGGAATGTCCAATGACTTGAAAAAATGTTTGTTCATTAATATAAAACATATGTTCCATATTATTATATGAAAGAACATTAAAAATACTTTTCAGCAAGTCAAAAGATACTGACATTTCAAAGGAACACTGATAGAGAAATATGCCCTTTTCTTTAACAAACTATGCCTTACCATTTATAGCATTATAGTTAATATTCCAAGATTTTGGGCCAGCAGAACAAATATAGCAAATTTAATGTAATAAAATATGAGGTCAGTTTTCGTATTTATATCTGAGTTGATTTAATATAATAAAATGTTTTAACTCAATATCAATCAAAGATATCCTTTTGCTTTCCAATTATAATTCATCTCATGATTTTAACAATAAAATCAACAGAAAATATTCAGGATCATTACAAAATTAAATAAAAAGCTGCTACTAAAATTATAACCAACAATGCAAATTGAAAAATTCAGGATAGCACAATTTTTAATTTTTTTAAACTCAAAACAGGTTATTAAAATTAACTTCTTATAAATATTATATAAGACCTTATAGAAGCATATAAAGAGTAATGTAAATTAAGCTAAGAGAAAATATGAAATTACACTTAGAATGACAAGTTATAGTTTTATGCATTGTGCGAATCACAATGTGAGAAAGTATTTAAAAATATGCAAGGTATATAAAGAAAAAAAAAACCCTGTAAATGTCTAGTTTATGTACATTTCTAGTTAAAAGAACTTTATCAAGCATTCTATTTTACTCCACAAATGAATAAAATTTGTTTCTTTATTCTATTAACAAAGGGGAATTAATATGAATAACAATGAAGCTGTATTCTAATAAAATTTAAATTTACATGCCAAGAGAACAACTTTTCCCTAAAATTTAACAAGTTGGTAAAAATTAATCTGTGTATATATATATATAATTTTTTAGACAACTATTCTCCACATGACACAGCTAAGCTTGAAAATTGTGATGCCTGATGGAATATCACAGCCACACTTGGACAAACCAGCTAAAATTGAAACAGTAAATGACAATCTGTCACTATATATTTCAGAACAGTAAAATTTCAGAGTTTTATAAAAATATTCAAATACAAAAGTGTGCTACTAATAGTTTACATATTTTACAAGCATCCAAAATATATTAAACAAACTAAGCAATAGGTATGCACACTCTAAAATTAGCTTCACATTCCTGTTGAATATATATACAACACACATTGTAAACAACCTATATTTACCTAATTAATGGAAAAGATTGAAATAAAGCAATAAACTACTATGTTCTGCTATGACTCTTTATCCACAAAATTATTTCTACAGAATTTCTTTTAATGAAATGTTGATATCACCACAAAATGCTTTTGCACTTTGTTAGATTTTCTTGTAAATATACATAAATGCATTGTGTTTCCTATTATTTATAAGAATTTCTTTTTTTTTTAATAAACTACTTACCAAGCAGCTAACTCATAAAACTGACTAGCAAGTTTAAGGACAAAATTTCAGTGTTTATACACAATTTCATCACTATTAAAATGGACATGGAAAATATTAAATGGCTTTAAGGTAGAAGTTCTTAGGTTGTCATAACTGCTGCAAGGAAAGCTTACAGCTACAATATTTAGCTCTTTGATATTTTGCTACTGCCAAAAGTGCTCACAGCCATTGAAAAAAAAAAGACTTTGGCAGTCAAACAAACTTTATACAAGAGCCATGCAATAAAGTGACAACACAGATGAGTACATCTAATTTTGAATCATCAGTGACTAGTTTGTCACACCAACATTCTTGTCCATATAACTTGCAGAAACAAAATGTTTGGAATAATCCTGCTGCCTCACAACTTTATAGAACACCATTTGCAGTTGCTGCATTAAACAACAAAGTTCAGTCCTGCTATAGAAGAGTGCATCGTCGATTTTTCTTCCACCATTCTCGTCGTCTTTGCTTATCTGCTAATGGTGGCTGGTTCCTGTATTACAGATATGAATACATTATTCAATGTTTAAATATGAACACTATAACATATATAATTAGGATACTACTGACTTATTTTTTCTAAAATATTTTATAACTCTTTTGCTAAATTTATGGCACTTGAGCATCATAAAAGTTAAATTTTAACAAGTCCATTGTAGTAATTAAATAATGTGTTGCTTTCTTTTCAATGGGTTTTACTTTTTACTAACTTTTCATATCAGTTGATCACCATACACCTTTTCAAGTCCAGTCAATGGGCCATCTTTAGAAGACTATCACAATGTAATTCTTCTTCAGAAATCAATCGTATTAGTTTTTAAATGATATATATTTTAAAATTTTGATTGATATTGAGTTAAAACATTTCAGTATTAAAATTAAACTTCATGTTACAGCTTTAAAAGAAATGGCTTAAAACTCAAAAAAACTCTGAAAGACAACAATGACTCAAATATCACATCTACAAATGATGAGATGAAGATGCATACTATTCCCCCTAAGATGCAAACTAGCATAAATAAACCATACAGCACAAGCATATCTCTTACGATAGCACTGTGCACAAAAAGAGTGGTTATGTTTTTAGGACTTTGTTCAGAGCCTATTGCCTGAATCCTTCAATGCCCAAGAAATCTCATAAAAGGTGCTCTAGTTTACATTTATACCCAAGCCTAACAGAAATATATGTGGAATTCTCCTTGAATTTTTTCCCCTTAATTCAAAACTACATGAGTGAAAGGTAAACTCTGATTTGCATCATTCTTGAGCAATAAACAATAAATGTGGCACTTCAATTGTTTGAACACAGTAGTAAATATTTTGAATAGCACAATCTAGAATAATGATAACTTTTCACTCAGAGTACTCTGAATGGATAACTGAAAACAGATTAAACAATATATCCTTAAATCATGAATGAAATTCACTGTTCTACAAATGCAAAACAAAGGAAGAATTTACTATCTGGTATTCACTAGAAATATGACCCTAATATCTGGATAAAAATATCGCAGAAGTACTGTTGCAGTTTAATGTGGTATACAAGTCTAAAGAGCTCATATTTTGCAAATGTAGTGTATTTAGTGTTATATATTAACTCTCTAATGTGTTTGTTAGCTGAGTTTTTTGCTACAGATATATCCAAAGGACCAGTGTAAGGAGAACTGTGTGAGTTAATCACAAAGTGTGCTTTTTGTAATTAATGTGAAGAAGCCAGCTTTATTATTTCAGTGGAAATAATAAAGCTGGCTTCAGTGGAAATAATAAAGTAGATGATTAAAGTATTATAGTGGCCCCCAAAGTTTGATCTTCATTAAGATTGGTTCCTTTCAACTGTTTCAGGATAAAAACATTTTAAAGAAATGTTTGGGAATTCATTCTCACTTCTAGTGAGATAAAGGTTATCACAAAATTAGAAATTTGCACGGCATGATTGATAAAAAAATTTGTCATTTGGATTCCATGCAGCAAATATGTATCTTTTGAAATGATGGTATACAAAAGAAATATATAAAATTAATGCACTGAATGATTTCTAGCATTCACTTACCGAATAATGCGAACAACCTCGTGAAAAGCAGCATCAACATTGAGAGGTGGATCTTTGGCACTTGTTTCTATATATGGAATCTATGGAGAAATGAAAGTGCTCTCTAAGCAATATTCACTAAAAATATACAAAACACTATTATAAATCTTGTGAAAATTTTGCTTTTATGCACTATTCCCCAACAAAATTTAATTTCAGCCACTCAACAGAACTTCAACTAACACTTTTATTTGATCTTGTCTATCACCAGGATTAGAGACAGGTATCAAATATTTCCATGCAGAGAATTCATTCTTATAAAGTATTCCACATACAACACATAGAGCCACAACACATAGAGCCATATTTATTTCTGTTGCTACAAAGTATAATAATGAAGGCATGCAGGATGGCCAAAATATATTTGTTATACTGAAATTAATTTTATTACAGTGAAATGTGAAAAAAACTAGAAGGTAACATATAAAATCTGGTAAATATGAAATGCTCTTTATCAGAGAAAATGTTTTAATTTTCCAAATTTTGCACCATTTTACAGTAGTAATTTTTACTAATGGGTAATTGGAAAATGTAAATAATGTATTAATAGCCCTATAAAACACAAAAAGCATATCTAATTTATCCTTTCAAAGGAAAAAGTTAGATTTCCTTATCCTCTAGTATTAAGGGTAAATCATCCAGTGTATATCAAATAATTTATTACTATATTAGAATGTTACTAAAAATTTATAAAAATAAGGAGCAATCAGTCTAATTTTAACCAATTGTAATTTAATTTAAACACATGACAACACATTCTTATCACCATAATTTCTAAATATGTATACTTTTCTATGTTACCAGAACAATATACTGAAGGTGTCAAGATAAAAGAAATCAATAGTTCTGATGAAAAAAAAATCATTAAAATCTTGATCAAGTTGTTTACTTAATAAGAATGTTTAAGACTAACACATACATATGCCTACATGAATATATCACAATATACACAGCTAAAATATTTCGTAAAAAATAAGATTAATATGAATATTACCTTCAGTTGAGTTGCTAATTCTCGACCTTGATCTTCTGTAACATTTCTAAGGTGAACTAAGTCGACCTTATTAGCCACAAGTAACATGGGATAAGAATCTCTGAAAAAGACAGTGTATTAAGCACTTTATTTTTAACACTTATCCAACATAATTCCAAAAATAAATTAAAAATCTAAAATTTTCTGCCATTGAGTAATAAATTTTTTAAAGTTCATTCTTCAAATTATTTGCATGTTAAAAACTTTTAGGAGAAAAATCAGAAGTTTTTCAGAGCAAGGACCGCTCCATCTTCAGTGAAGTGACACTATATGGTGACATTAGGTAGGGCTGTTTAAAGCTTCTTTCCACATGTCATGAAGGGTGATTCCAGTGTCTAAGCTGCAGATGAGGATGGGAGAAGTCATTATTTCAATAGTCTCACAGACTACGGTTCCATAGAAAGTGGATGCATGTGCAAGCAGTGTGGCATGCTCCCAGTCTATTGTTGCTTTGTGTACTGCTAAGCTTGGCAGCGGCGTCATTAGCTTGTTTTGGCTAACATCTGTTTGATACTCTGTGAATCTCTCTCTTTAGAATGTATGGTTTTTCTGATGTAGTAGACAATGGAATTATTTGGTAAATGTAGGGGAAATTGGTATACACCCAATTTTTAAAGTAGGCTAAATTTGTCTGTCCCTTTTGATAATTTTCTTCAGATTTGGAGCTGGGCTGAAAACAATTTTGATATTTTGCACTCTGAGAAATTTGTTGACTGATTCACATAGGACAGGAACATACGATATAGGTCTGGCAAAGATTGCACATTAAGAGTGTGATTGGGAGGAGAACAATCTCTTCTGTTTTCATTTCTATATTTATTGATTAGCTTTTCTATTGTGGTCTGTAAATAGTAGCTAGGTAGTCACTGGAAGAAGAGCTATGCAACAATCCTCTGTGATGATGGATAGAATCGGCCAGGCCTAGCACCTAATGTCCAACCCCGCCTTCTTGTGGTGCAGACTACTCCAATATAATAACATTTCCAGAAAAGAGAACTCTCTCTTCTGGAAGTGAACGGAAGGGGAGGGCTGCCAGATTAGTGTGGCCTACTGATCTGGACATCTATGGCTACTTTTTTTTTCCTACCCTGCTGAGGAGTGGTCAACCACAAAGGGTCCTGGTGCTGACCATATATACCAATCTAAAAAATTTCGGTTTGATAGCAAAATTATTACTTCGACTTTGCTACTGAATCTTGAACTTTGGTTTTGGATAAAAATTTCGGTTTGATAGCAAAATTATTACTTGGACTTTGCTATTGAACCTTGAACTTTGCTTTTGGATAAAAATTATTACTTGGATTTTGTTACTGAATCTTGGACTTTGGTTTTGGATAAAAATTTCAGTTTGATAGCAAAATTATTACTTGGACTTTGCTACTGAATCTTGAACTTAGGTTTTGGATAAACATTTCGGTTTGATAGCAAAATTATTACTTGGACTTTGCTATCAAACCAAATTTTTTTTTATCCAAAACCAAAGTTCAAGATTCAGTTTTGGTTCTGTTGAGTATTTAAGAAGAGTCTGAAGCGATTCCAAGTCACTGACTTTCCCCTCCTGAGAGCAAGTATGATTTAAATAGATTTAATTGTAAAGCTGGAACGAGAATTATTACGTGGACTTTAGTTAGATAAAAGTTTTAATATTCTTGCAGCAAAATTATTACTTGAACATTGATTAGATAAAAATTTTAATATTCTTCTATGATAAGAAATTTATTCAGTTTTGGTTTTTAAATTTCGGTTGAGTATTTAAGAAAGGTCACAAGCGATTCGAAGTCAGTTTGAGTTCCCCTTTGGTATAAAGTCCCAATCAAAGATAAGTACGATTTAAATACATTTAATTGTAAAGCTTTAATTGTAAAGCTGGAACGGGAATTATTACGTGGACTTTAGTTAGATAAAGTTTTAATATTCTTGTAGCAAAATTATTACTTGAACATTGATTAGATTAAAATTTTAATATTCTTCTATGTTAAATTATAATACACTTCACAAAGTTTCGGTCTGATAACAGAATTATTACTTTGGACTTTTATTAGATAAAAGTTTTAATAACATTGTAGCAAAATTATTACTTAAACGTTGCTTAGATAAGTTTTTAATATTCTTGTAGTAAAATAATTACTTTGGACTTTGATTAAAAGTTTTAATATTTTTTCTATGATAAGAAATTTATTCACTTTTGGATAAAACTTTTAATATTCTTCTTTGATAACAGAATTAATACATTGGACTTTGCTTAGAAAGTTTTGATTCTGCTGTATCCAGTGAAGTGTATAACTCAACAAAACATCATTTTTTATCTCGTATATACACACCTCATTTCAACCTAATTCATTTAAACTAATTCACAAATTAGTTTAAACCTCATCTTAAAAAAAACTTAAATTAGTTTTTCACATGCTAAAAAACACCCGGTTTTTTCTAATTTTCACACATATTTTCACAAAAACCACAAGAAACATACTTTTTACCTCATCCCCCATAACTTTTCCCATGGATTTTCGTAGAATTCTCGACCCCTTTTACTGTGCCAGAACTCTCATTTATGCTACTACTATTGTTTATACACTCATTGGATTTTCCATTTCGAAACATCAGCAAATTCTGCTACTCCTTAACAGCATATCCTTCAGCCTTACCAAATGCAATAACACCATTTTGCCATTCAGTCACATCTTCCAATTCATGATTCACTGCCGGAACATGTGTAACCAGCACTCCACTGGAATTGTTGATACTACAGCACATGGAAGGTCATATCCCTCTATATAGTCCTGCATTACTAGTAGAGTCAGGAACGACCATCTACCAGTAAATCAAGTCAATGCTACCATCTGTGGATGGGGTGACTATTTTATTTTGTCTGGGATGTTTAAATATTTCTGGCTATTAGTTTAATTCATTTGCATTGCTGATCCTTTTACATGACTAAAAAGTCATCATATTATATAATAACCATAATTCCTGGATAGGCAGACATGTGCGATGTCATGGTGGCAGAAATTGGCAGTTTCCCTGTGGTTCCGTGGCTACTTGAGTTATTGCCTTACATTCAGGCAGTGTCCAAGGTTTATTCACGCTGGAAGTGGTTCTGTAACATTCTGGAGATGCTTTACCTACCATGAGGTATGCCATTAGTTGAAGTATCGACCTGTTTAAATCAAGAATGCTATATCAGATTCTGGATGACCAGATGTGCCTTTTGTGCTTCTTGTGAAGGTTAAGTTACCTCTGAGCTGCACTTTTTTTGCACACAATAGGGTTGTTGGGTTGTTTTACCTCTGAGCGGCACTTTTCTGCACACAATGGGCTAAATGGCCAGGTCACATGGACCCCGAAGGCTCATAGAAGGTTGGGGGAGGGGACCCACTGGAACAGCTGTTGGGAGACAGATGGTAGCCTCCCGCCAAGGCCATCCAGCGTGTTCTTTAACGTGCACAGGGTATGGCTCTCCCACACACGGGGCCACGGCTTAACGTCCCATCCGACGGACGGCGGCCTTTCCAAGCCCATTGGTGTCCCCTACTGACCGTGGGCAGGGCGGGGAATTTTGCGGAGATAAATCTCAACGCTGACCCAGCTGGGACTCGAACCTGGGAACTACAGATTACGAGCCTGGCGCGCTACCGACTGAGCCACCCCCGCCCCGCACACAATAGGCTAAATGGCTAGGTCATCAGGACCTAGAGGTCTCAGAGAAGATTGGGGAAAAGGGACCCACTGCACAGGTGTTAGGAAACAGATGGTAGCCTTCCATCAAGGCCATCTGCATGTTCTTTAATGTGCACAGGGTGATACGCTTAACATCCCATCCGACAGACAGTGGCCTTTCCAAGAACATCAGTGTCCCTTACTGACCGAGGGCAGGGTAGGGAATTTTGCAGAGATAAATCTCAATGCTGGTCCACGCAAGTATTGAACCTGGAAACCACAGATTATGAGCCTGGCACCTACTGAACCACACACCCTTCATGTGAGTTGGGTTGTTTTACCGCTGAGTGGGTTTTTTGCACACAATGGGATAAATGGCCGGGCTTAACATCCCATCTGACTATGGCGGCCTTTCCAAGTCCATCAGTATTTCCTAGTGACCAAAGGCAGGGTGAAGAGTTTGGGGAGATAAATCTCAATGCTGGCTCTGGGACTTGAATCTGGAAACTGCAGATTATGAGCCTGGAGAGCTACCGACTGAGTCATTTCCTTCCCTTCATGTGAAGGACAGACAACATAAACACTCCAGTACTCCAGGATAACTGCAGAGTGCGAAGTGCCAAAACATTTTGGCATCTCTACATCTATGATTGGCACAAGGAGCATGAGATAACATTAGGACATTTTGACTGGCCTGGAAAGCACCAGCTGTATCTCTCATTGAAAACCTTTGGGACTATCTGGAACAGACATCCATGGAATCTAGCTGAACTGTGAGTGCTATTGTTGGAGGAGTGGTATAGAACTGTTATAAACTATATCTGATGACTGGTGGAGTCCACATTTAACAGGATTGCTGCTGTAATTCATGAGAAGGGAGGTGTATTAGGGTGGATACAGTATTAGGTGAGAAATTACAGAGGTGACTAATTTTTTTCTGGTGAGCTAAGCAAATGCATATGAATAAAAAAGGTTATTTATTTCTTAATAACAGAAAAGTAAATTTTAACTTGAAACAAGAAAATTATTCTTTTTGTCACCTTGTTAGAATTAACCTACAGTGGCCAAATGCAGCAGGACAGACATGTTTGGAGAACTAAATTAAACAGTCTGATTTACTTCTGTAGCCCTTGGCTACTAAGGATTGTGTGTGTATCTGTATGCAATATTTACAAATAATAAGACAGCTGTGGGCTGTTTTACCTCTGAGCGGCACCTTTTTGTACACCGTGGGCTAAATGGCCAGGTCACTAGGATCCTGAAGGCTCAGAGAAGGTTGGAGGAGGGGACCCACTGGAACAGCTATTGGGAGACAGATAGTAGCCTCCCATCAAGTCCATCCAGCGTGTTCTTTAATGTGCACAGGGTATGGCTCTCCCACACACGGGGCCACGGCTTAATGTCCCATCCGACGGACAGCGGCCTTTCCAAGCCCATCGGTATCCCCTACTGACCGTGGGCAGGGCGGGGAATTTTGCGGAAATAAATCTCAATGCTGACCCAACTGGGACTCGAACCTGGGAACTACAGATTACGAGCCTGGCGCGCTACCGACTGAGCCACTCCCGCCCCTAGTGGAAATTAGGTTAAGTTCTAGCATCTAAATGTGATATCTTACACCATATTTTTAAAAAACCAAAATATATGCTATACATATCTAAGTGTAAAATAAAATAAAGATAATAAACAATAAATTACTTATTATCTTTATTACTTACAATTTGCTATACCCTTTTCCTTTTTTATGTTCTGCAGATCAGCTACATTAGCTTTGCAGACTTATTATTTGCTATAAAATTGTAATTATACACAGCATTAATAAAGATCATAATTACTTATCAATTTCAAAAAATTGATAAAGAATAATTTATACTAGTTATAGTACCTAAATATCCCTTTAGACATCACTATTAATGAACAAAAAAACCCTTAATGAGCAATACTTTGGAAAGCTTTAACAACGCTGTCTTTTTCAATTTATATTATTTTAGCGCAATTTATACTTAGTATTCATTTTAGGGATGTTTAAAATCATAATTTCCGATTGCTACTTCAATTATGGACCTCATACCTGTCTTTCACTCGAAGAATTTGAGTATGGAAATGCCGAATATTTTCAAAACTTTGCTTGTCTGTCACTGAATAAACAAGCAAGAAACCATCTCCTTTACGCATATACTGCTCTCTCATGGCACTAAATTCTTCTTGCCCAGCTGTATCAAGTACTGTCAAAATAGTAATATAATTTTCAGTAAAACACTGACATCAAAAATACAAAATAATAATGTTCTATAAACAGGCTACTTGAAACATTTATTTATATTAAATTGTCATAAACTATTATTAAAATTCCTTACTGGTCATAAATTTTAACCACAAAGTGCAAGCTACAGTTCATGTACTAAAGTGCATAAAAAGTATTTACTCTCAAGAACAATATTAACTGAATTTACAATTTAATTAGAAGTTCATTATTCTATAGCAAAACAGATACTTATTTTGCCAATGTTCACTAATAAGGTTGCATTAAAAGTAGGTTATTCCAAGTAAGTTTTTTGTACATGCTTTTAGTTCTGAACATAACTATGTTTTATTTTTTTTTGTGCTGCAGCCATTTTTTAGCCACTAACAAATTTGTGTAACACAATATTATCATTCTTTAAAATAAATTTATTCTATTAATTTTTGTACACTTATTTCAAATATTTTAAATTGTTCATTGGATATTTTGAAAAACTATGCAGCAACAAGCACAAGGCCACACTAAGATGGATTTGGGTTGGGTTGTTACCTCTGAGTGGCACTTTTTTGCACACCATGGGCTAAATGGCCAGGTCACAAGGACCCCGAAGGCTCAGAGAAGGTTGGGGGAGGAGATCCACTGTAACAGCTGGTAGCCTCCCATCAAGGCCATCCAGTGTGTTCTTTAACATGCACAGGGTATGGCTCTCCCGTACATGGGGCAATGGCTTAACGTCCCATCCAACAGATGGCGGCATTTCTAAGCCCATCGGTGTCCCCTACTGACCTTGGTGTGTAAGGTGGGGTTGATACCTAGAGTGGGGAGTTTTGCAGAGATAAATCTCAACACTGACCCAGCTGGGACTCGAACCTGGGAACTGCAGATTATGAGCCTGGCACGCTACCAACTGAGCCACCCCCACTAAGATGGAACATACTCTCATTGCAACCAATCAAATGCACTGTTATGGTGACCAATAACAAATTAAAAATTGTATAACTGGGATTGTTGTCTCTCACATATGTTTAAATGCAGTTTAAAACTGAGTGTGTGGAAGTGGAGCAGTTGTATATTATACTCTCAATGTTTTGTGCAGTGCTAAAGAACAGTTATTAAAAAAGTCTTCAATTTTGTTTCATTTTATACACACAAAAATACATCCAAAGAAAGGTTATTCTGTCTGAAATCATTGTTAAAACTGTCACACGGACTTTCTCATGCTGCAAGGATATAAATTGCAAAGACAATCTGAAACTGGACCTGTTGTTGATAAAGAATGAACTAGGTGACCTAGGAAAACAATTTTACCTGCTGACAGGGTAATGAGGACACTTCCAAACAAAGTTCAATTCACCACAACTTTTGAAAGAATGGACAGTGGCAGTAAAAGTAAAATGTTTGCTCAAGAACTTTAAGAGGAAGACTCCTATATATCAGATTGCAAGGTTGCAAAGTCAGTTCAAAATCTTTGACAGATTTTTATGTACAAGTGACATTACAATGGACAAAAATCTGGGTTATTTTTACCTCTGAGTGGCACTTTTTTCCACAAAATGGGCTAAATGTCCAGGTGACTAGGGCCCCAAAGACAAGATAAGGTTGGGGAATTCAGTATGTTCTGTAATGTGTACAGGGTATGGAGTCTCCCGAACATGAGGCTATGACTTTACATCCATCTGACAGATGGAGGCCTTTCCCCATCCATCAGTTCCCCTTTCTGACTAAGGGTAGGGTGGAATTTAATGGAGATAAATCTCAACAGTTGGATCTGTGAGCTGCAGATTAAGAGCCTGGTGCACTACTGACTGAGCCACCCTCAATGGGCAAATAAGCATGTGCATTGTGAACTACTAAGACAGGAAAAAAGCAATTTTTATAATGAAAATAAGTTTAGTCTTATTTAAAATTAGAGTAACACCTATTTAAGATGATGGCTTCATGAGGAATTTAGCCCTCAAAATCTAAGTTGATGTGAAGCATCCAACCAGTCTTGGTATGGGTTACCTGTCCTTTTCTAGTGTTGAAAGGCTTCATATTGTAAAAGAAACAATGAAAACTAAGTAACTGAACTACTAAAAACAAAACTGTTCCCCACAGTTTTGTTTTCAGTAGTTCAGTGTACTTAGTGTTCAGTCTATCCAGCAGTCTCAGTGTAGTTTCTACAACAGCCATGGATATTTTAGTGGAAGAAACCGATTTTTCAGGATAATAAAATAATGCTCTTTGTCATCATGTGAAAGTTGTTCAGAAGTGGTTAGCAGATAGCACTTAAAAGAATGGAATGGCCCGAACAGTCTCTGTACCATAATCCTACTAGGACTTTTGATACAAAACAATTTATGAAATATTCAAGAATAGGCCTTCATAAATGTGAGTTGAGATTTGTTAGTTTCTTTTAATCATATTTTTACAGAAGACCTACTTATGAAATTAATACATTCTATACCAAAAAGATGTAAAGCTGTCAAAGCAAAAGGTTGTCCTATGAAATTTTTATTTTAAAACATTTAATATTCTCATTAACATGTATAACCATTGTTACATAGTAATCAAAAGAAGAATAAAACTAAATATTTCATGACATCAGAATTTCTGTCAATTGATATTATGTCATAACATGGTACAATTTATACTTTCTTGCCTTCAGGTAATTATATCTCATTTGAAATCTCATGAAAAAAATTTTACCGTGAATGATAGATGTTACAGAACTGCTACCTTTAAGTGTAGAAAATTACCAGTTGGAAGAATAAAAATTTGGAGTAATTATGAGCACTTATGCAAAGTTGGTTTTGGTTGTTTGGGTTTTATGGTGCAAGAGCAACTAAAAGCTGAATTGTGCTGAACAAGGCTAAAATGATAAAAGTCATTGAACCCACAACCAGCTTAAAAATCAAGACAAAGTAAAAGCAAATACAATGGAAAAGACAGGTATAGAAGTAAACAATGGGTAAAGTACCCATGTATAAAAACAAGAGCTGTCAGGATGCAAATAGTAACTTCCCATCAAGGCCATCCAGCGTGTTCTTTAACAAGCACAGGGTATAGCTCTCCAGCAAAAGGGCCACAGCTTTATATCCCATCTGATAGATGGCAGCCTTTCCAAGTCCATCTACTGACTGATGGCAGGATGGGGAGTTTTGCAGAAATAAATATCAATGCTGGCCTAGATGGGACTCAAATCTGGGAACTGTAGATTACAATCCTGACATGCTACCGACTGAGCCACCCGCACCCCAGAAATATATGTGCAGAAATGATGACAGCAAAGGGTACATAAGACCATACAAAAACAAAAGTAGAAGATCTAAAATTCCAACAGAAGTAAAAGTTCAAATTGCAATAAAATCAACAGTATAAAATTCAAAAACAGGTTGTAAAAATGAATCAGCAGATAAAAGATAATATATGATGCTCAGGGTTAAAAAAAACAATCATTTAAACTTATGTGAAGCAACAGAGTTCAATATTTGACACAATTTATGTAATATATTGATTATTAATCAATATATGATGAATCTTATTCATTACTAATCATTAGCAGTCAAGTTTAATTTCAATTTAAAAAAAAGGATGCAGATTTCAACTATGGTTACCACAAACCACTCACCCACATCTAAGAGTACCAATTGCCAGTTGAAGCACTGTATACATATGTGATTGGGATTTCTTACTATTCCTTCTGTATTGTAGTATGAATTAACATAATAATTAAGTTAATCTATTATTAATGAATGATGCCTACGATTGTTATATTACAACTAGGGTTGTTAATTATTAATTACTGTTAAATAAAAACTAGAGATAGTTAGCAATTAAGTTCAATTTCCATAATATCAAAAAGTATACATGCCATAGATTGAATATACCAAGAGTCACTATTGCTCCACCCTTGCCTCTTTATAAGCCTGCTACGAGTGAACTTTATTCAGCGAAAAAACACTGCCTGTTATGAGTGAAGCCAAAACAGGCTTTCCCATTCAAACAATCCAAGTTCAGTAATGACCATTTTATGGCACCCATTTAATTGATTATTAATAATCAATGCATAGGCATCATTCAACTATTGATTTATTAATATATTTCAAAATGAATATTACAAAAGAAAGGGAAGTACTGCCAATGTGCTCTTCTCCAGAGGTATTTCTGATAGTGCTCTGACATCCAGCAGTTGCAGCTTGCCATGTAGCATGGGAAGAAGCTTTTTGCACCAACCATGACAAAAGTCAATAGCATGCATATTTTTTGATATTAATGAAAACAGTAGGAACACAATTTATGTATATGCATATATATACAGGGTGTTTCAAAAAGGACACAACCCTCTATTGTATTTTTCTATTTAAACTTGACAAAAGACAAATTTCAAAAGATGCAGATTAGACATATCTACCTTTACAACAGATGTTGAAAGTGATTTCCTGCAACCTGGATGCAGGTTCATACCCATTTCATGACATTTGCAGCCACCATTCGTAATGCTTGTTTTCTTGCGTTTAAAACCTCTCTTTTAATGTTAACCTTCAAGCGTATGAGGATTGTTTTGAAACACTACACATTTGAGATATCCCCAAAGGAAAAAATCTGGAGGAGTAAGATCTGGGGCAACATGACCACTGTGTCATTTGCAGTATGGGTGGTCACGCCATCTTGTTGAAACCAACACACTCATTCATGCACATCCAATAGTGCAATAAACTGTTGGATGAGGTCACGATAAATTTCACCAGTTACAGTTGTCAAAAAATAAAGGCCCTAAGACAATGGGAAATTGCACACCAAACACCAATTTTCCGTGTTTGTAACGGTCATTAGTGAAAAGTGTGAGGATTTTCACTGCTCCATATTCGACTGTTCCCATACCCATCTAAGTGACACCAAGCCTCGTCACTAAAATAAACATGGTCCAACACCTCAATTCCATTTTCATCAACAAAAGAACAAAACCAATGACAGTACCGAAAATGTTTTTCATGGTCTGGTTCTTTCAGTTCATGAACGACACCAATGTAATATGCATGAAATTTTAACTTCTTTGTAGCTCTGAAATCAGTAGCTGGTGACAGTCCAACCTGTGAAGGTAACTTTCTAAGAGATTTTCTGGGTGAGCGAGTAAAACGCTGACTCATCAAGAACTTCAGCAGTTAACAGTGATGGCCAGCCTGGGCTCTTTCGATCCTGTACAGACACAGTGTCATGAAATTTATCAATCAAAAAAGATATTGTCGACTTGTTGGGAACTGCAGACTGAGGAAACTTCAACTCAAACTCCTCACACATTTGTAAAATTTGTACGCACAATAAGTCTCAACAATAAATACAAGTTCGTTTTTGGAAAATAACATAGGCGACACCACAAAGGAATGAATGCTTGAGTGATACTAGTGCATGACAAGATCATTTCAATTGCTAGAGGCTGTTAACCTTGAGTACAGTAATGCCAACTGACTAATATTATGGCATAAAATGTACATGTAAGTTCTACTCTCTTATATTTAGGGTTGTCTTTTTGAAACACCCTGCAGGTATATGTAATGCTCATTATATAAGGTGTCTCTAACTAGTATAGTCATATTATTGTTCAGAACTGTATTAATTCATTTCAATATAATTTGATGTCAGTATATTCAATCAATACCAAAATACTCCAAACCATATCATGTGGTGTAAATGGAACAAACTGATGTGTAAATAACAGTTATGTAAAGCTTCATCATTTTGAATGTCTTGGCAGCAAGTCTGCATTATTGTAGCAATTTTTCGATTTTTTTTTTAATTATGGCATGATGCAAAAGTTGTTCTTGTAGATTAATGGTTCTAAACCTTTCTAAGCCATGGACTATTTTTTCGTAAGTACAGTGGTGAACTACCTAGAAGTTAAATATGCAATTGGCAGCTATTTTCCCAGAGTGTTTATTCCTAGATTACAGCATTTTTCTTATGAACACAAAAATATACACATACAATTGGGTTGTTTTACCTCTGAGCGGCACTTTTTTGCACACCATGGGCTAAATGGGCAGGTCACATGGACCCCGAAGGCTCAGAGAAGGTTGGGGGAGGGACCCACTGGAACAGCTGTTGGGGGACAGATGGTAGCCTCCCGTCAAGGCCATCCAGTGTGTTCTTTAACGTGCACAGGGTATGGCTCTCCCGCACACGGGGCCACGGCTTAACGTCCCATCCGACGGACGGCAGCCTTTCCAAGCCCATCGGTGTCCCCTACTGACCGTGGGCAGGGCGAGGAGTTATACACATGCAGATATAATCAGATTTTGTACACCCTTCTGTTACATAATGAATTCTGGGAAAATTTCATATTACTGGCAAAAAAGTTTAAATCCATCAACAAATGCATATAACAGAAAAAGAAATAAGCAAAAGATATATTTCATCAGTATACAGGGTGTCCATGAATTCATGGCCCAAATGTGAGGGGATGGTAGTACAGACCAAACCCACCAATATTCATCATAGAATATGCAGCCACAAACGTAGCCCAGTGGCGGTAGAGAGTGCAGACGAGGCAGAATGGCTTAAAGCACTGGATCGGTCAAACCCCAGCATTCTCAGCCACCGATGTGCGTGACAAGCCTCGTGTTTACGAGCAGGTACGCTGATCACTACTCCGCCGTTGTGCCGCCTGTATCAACGTTGGTGCAGACATTTGAGTATTTGTTGTAATGATCTCCAATAAATGTCACTCTGGAAACCTCTGTGTCTGTCCTTCATTTCCAACTCCTCACTGTGTTTGCAGATACATATTCTATCATGAATATTGGTGTGTTCAGTGTGTACTACCATCCCCTCATGTTTGGGCCATGAATTCATGGACACCCTGTATACACTTACACTTATCAACCATGTGCCATAGACCTCAGGCTGAGAACAGTGTTGTAGATTCTTCCCTTTAAAGAGGAGGGTTGGGTTGTTTTACCTCTGAGCGGCACTTTTTTGCACACCATGGGCTAAATGGCCAGGTCACATGGACCCCAAAGGCTCAGAGAAGGTTGGGGGAGGGGACCCACTGGAACAGCTGTTGGGAGACAGATGGTAGCCTCCCGTCAAGGCCATCCAACGTGTTAATGTGCACAGGGTATGGCTCTCCTGCACACGGGGCCACGGCTTAACGTCCCATCCGACGGACGGTGGCCTTAAAGAGAGACAAAATAAGAAAAAAAATCAGGCAAGTTAAATTGAGAAACCTAGGCAGTCAGACTTTTGGAGATTATCCTGTTGCAAGTTTTGGATTTTTGCCATGCTCTCATTTGACTTGTGACATCCTACATAAACTTTCTAAAATTAGCCATGCAATGTGCAACACTTCAAATAATAGCATGACTGAAATTTAATTTCATTAAAGACAAGGTACTCGAACACTTCTGTAGCTGTCCACTTTAGCTTATTTATATCTGACAAATTTCTACTTGGGGGGGGGGGGGTCTTAAAGGAGACACTTTCAAGACAAACCCTTGTACCATCAATATACAATGAAATGCCAAATAATTAGGGATAGCAATCTAGTAACGTGTTGGACCCCCTCAGGCCCTGATAACGGCCGCCACATGATGAGACAAGGACTCCACAAGCTTGCGTAAAGGTTCCACAGGTATGGCGACCCATGCATCCTCCAGAGCTGTCCACAATTCTCTGAAGGTCATCACTGATGGAAAACGGGTCCGAACAGTGTGCTTGACGGTATCCCAAAATTTTTGATGAGATTTAAATCTGGGCTTCTAGGTGACCAATTCATTATTTCAAAGTCAGCAGAATTCTCCTGCAAGTAGCCAACCTGGACCTGTGAGATGAACAGTTGTCTTGCTGGTATACGCCATCTCCATTGGGATGCATGATGGCCATAAATGGATGTAAATGGTCAGCCACAAGTTCTACATACTGGGATGTATTGAGAGTTGTCGGGACACGTACCAAAGGTCCCACAGACATCTAATTGAAGACACCCCAGGCCATCACTGAGCCGCCACCACCAGCTTGTACTGTTCCGACCTGACATGCAGGATCCATGGCTTCATGGGGTTGGCGACATACCCTCAGTCCCCCTTCGGCATGATGAAGTTTAAATCGGGATTCATCACTCCAGACTATCCATTGCCAATTTTCAATGGTCCAGTTTCGATGTTCCTTAACCCAGGCAAGGCATTGAACCCGGTGTTGTGCTGTTAGAAGTGGGACTCTCATAGGTCGGTGGCTTCCAAAGTCTAGTTGATGAAGTGAACATTGCACTGTCTGTGCACCGACTTTCCGGCTGGAACCAGTGTTCAGATGGGAGGTGATTTCAGAAGTCTGGTCCCTATCAGTCTGTACGATGTGGGTCAGACGGCGAAGCCCACGATCATTCGAGGCTGGTTGTCCTTTGCAGTTTGTCCGAGTTCATATTCCCGGAATATGAAACTGTCTTAGAAGAAAATCCAAGTTTGCTGACAATTTCGGAGATATATCCCATCTGTCGGGCACCTACGATCTGCCCTCTGTCAAATGCATCTAAATCCCACGTCTTTCCCATTACACTTCTCACGACAAATGCTTGGGGAAGCCAAAGTTGACAACTATATATGACCAGAGTTTCAGCCACACATGCAGAACTTGCAGTACTGAATTTGAATAACATTTCCTATCCCTAATTCAGTTGCACTTGTTAGTGATACATGCATGCTGCAAAGCACATTTATTTGCCAATATGAAGCACTACTTACAATTACACGCCAGTGGAGACATTTCTAACACATTATGGTTTTTGGATATTTTGACACTGATGAGGCATACTGCTACCAAATTTCACTCAACAGATAAATTACTAATGTTCTGAAGAATAATGAGAGTCTACTAATGAGTGAAACACTGCATTTTTACATCAGATGAAAAAACATTTTTGGGGTGTTACAAGTGGAAGTGTAGAGATATACATATAATATACATGACACTAACCATCAAGAATGCACCACTGGCCATCCACTTCTGTATGCTGAATATAAGAATCTTCAATAGTTGGGTCGTAATCTGTTACAAACAGTTTCTGGAAGAACTGAATTGTCAATGCTGATTTACCAACACCACCATCACCAACTACTACTAATTTATACGTTGTGAGATTTTCATTTGGTGGTTTTGACATATTGAGTAGAGAAAGTTTTTCATACAACAAAACTAAATATCTATTTATTATTTCCTTTACACAAACCTAACCTTAATTTACATTCTTTCACATGTATGAACATAAATGCTGATTATGATTCTATGGAACTTTTTGCTCGATTAGTAACTATAAAATATAAGGAAGTACAAAACAAAATCAGAATTAGGTCGAATATAATTGATTCTTCATCTTCCAGTTTTATGTCTAGCAGAGCCTTATTTTCATGTGCAGTTCAGAGGCAAATTACACCACCTACAATAAAAAAAAAAAATTACCTTATGCTAACAGTCATAAGTCAGTTGCAATATTTATCAATAAGACATATCTCACTTGCTCAGAAAAACTTAAAGTTAATGGAAGATATTTTTAAGCTTCAAACTATAATGCCAATCAATAAATAATATCCACACAGTAACCTGTTGACTTTTTAATGTCAATAAATAAATAAATGGTTTTATGGGGAAAAAAACTTCGTTAATGTGCAGGATTCGAACCATCTCTCCAAATACATGCCAGAGTATTCTACCAATAAATTAATACCAGCTCTGTCTTTTTCTCCAGCAATATGACTTATCACTCTTTCTGTGATTTTGGCACCTGGGATTGGTGCCATCTATGATCTGGGACAGCAAACATTTCTTTTTATGTTGTGGTCAAGTGGTTAGCATGCTTGGCTGCTAATCTAAGGGATCTGGGTTTGAGTCCTGGGTAAGACATGGATGTATGTGTGCTGGGTCCTGCCATCCTCTCAGACACTCTATACTATGGCATATAAACTGACAGGCTCCTGTCAGACATCTGTGGCAAGCAGCTGCTGGAGGGATTTTTTTTTTTGAGAAAGATATAAATAAATAAGCTTTATTAGCGTTATTAATGATTTAATCAATAAATAACATCCACAGAGTTATCTTTTAACTTTTTACCATCGATTAACAAATAAATGGTTTTGAGGATTATTTATAATGCCAAATTAAAAACAAATCAAAATCAACACATTAGTCAGTAATATGTTAAGTTGGACCTCTGAATGGCACTTTTTTTTTGCACACAATGGGATAAATGGTCAGGTCACAAGGACCCTGAGGGCTCAGAGAAGGTTGGGTGAGGGGACCTACTGGACAGCTGTTGGGAGACAGATGGTAGCCTACTGTCAAGCCATCCATTGTGTTCTTTAATGTGCACAGGGTATGGGGGGATATTAAACTGGCTCTGTCTTTTTAAGCTGCTGCCCATACAAGGGGCAGCAGCTTAAAAAGCTATGCTATTCCCTAAGAATTATACATGACCATGGTTACCATTTTGTCAACAAATTATAAATGATGATAAAAATTGTCAATAGAAGGCAGTTCTGCTATGTCAAAGCAGAATTATCAGCATCTTAAAATTGTGTTGTATCTTATTTACATAGTAATACCATCCAAGTAAAACCCAACATTGAAATGGAAATGTCATCAAAGCTCATCAGATGTTTACTTTATGAGTTTAAACTTGTAACACTGCTGCAGAAGCCACTAGAAAAACATGTTTTGCATTTTGACAGGATGCTGTAAAGAAACTTTACAGCAGAAATTGGTTCCAAATGTTTATAACTGGGGATGAGTCACTTGAAGATGCATCATGCAGCAGCTGTCCTGAGGCCATTGACAATGGAACTTTGAAATCTGCCATTGAAGAAGAGAGCAGTCAAACATGCCAAGAGCTTGCTTTGATGTTCAGTGTTGATGATGAAACCATTAGAAGACATCTGCACGAAATTGGTAAAACATACCAATTGAGCAAATTGGGTCCCACATGAATTGTTCAATGCCAAGAAACAATGTGTCAGCTGCCTTGCCCTGCTCTCCCACCACAATAAAGAGCCATTTCTCAATCATTTGCTGACATGTGATGAAAAGTGGATCCAATATAAGAATCCTTCAAGGAAACATTAGGTGTTTACCAGATCCCACTCCACAAACTTCCAAGGCCACCACTGCATCAATGTAAGGTGCTCTTTAACCTAGCCAAACCATTACTGATCTCTGTTCACAACAGCTTAAATGCATTCATGAGGCACTGAAAGAGAAAGAAGCAGCACTTGTCAATTGTAACAGAGTACTGGTCCTTCTATGCCATCCCATGGCAGAGTGCTTAGCGAGCTTGGCTACTGATCTAAGGGACCTGGGTTCGAGCCCCGGGTAAGGCATGGCTGTTTGTGTCGTTTTTCTGCTGAGGGCCTGCCATCCTCTCAGACCTTCTACTATGGCATATAAACTGACAGGCTCCTGTCAGACCTCTGTGGCAAGCAGCTGCTTGAGGGGGTATTTTTTTTTATTACTGTTCCTTCAATTCTGTTCATCATATACTGCCAAAGTGACCACAGAGACAATCCAATGTCTTGAATGGGAGACCGTCATCCACCCTATTCACTGAATATCTCTCCTTCGGATTATCACTTGTTTCTGGCCCTCGACAATAATCTGTGTGGACAAAAGTTTAAGAATGACAAGGAGGTACAGGCTGCTACAGAAACTTTCTTCTGTTCCAAAAACTGGGACCTCTCTAGAAGGGGTATTTATAAACCACAAGGATTTATATACAAGACAGGGCAAGATGGGAAAAGGACTAAATGAAATGGAACCTAATTCACTGAATAAAATTGTTTTTAATACAAATTGTGCTGCGTTTTACGAGTATCAAAAATGGCAAAAACCTTTGTGTTTACCTGATAGTTTAGTGGTAAGAGCACTCTGGCATAAATCTGGAAACATGTTTCTACAAATTGTAACAAATAAAGCTTTTACTCATCATCATCATTATCCTCAAGCAGCCATGGGCTATGGAGGTCCAACCAGATTGTGCAAATTAGTTCTCCATTTTTACTACTATTTCTTTTTTAGAAGTATCAAATACATCAAAGTGCTAAAGGAGAAAAAATATTTATGGACCTGTAATTCCCAGCATATCTGCAGAGCTAAATCAATCTTAGAGTACCAAGTTGGTTTGCTATATTGCCCTTGTAAATACTTTTCTAAGCAGAGTTTGCATACCTGGAGCTGAGTGGCCTAGTAGCAGTTCTTAGAGCCTTTCATTCTTCTTCCTTATATATTATTTGTCCCTGTGGCAATCAGCACAAAGGAACATAAGAGTTAATTTACTTTTATAAATTATGCAAATATCTCTGCAATACCAAAATGGTTATAAAACACAATAGAAAGGCTAAAGACCAATGCATAAAAAAAATTTATTCTTTGGTCTTAACTATATTTTTTACTGTCCTACAATTTCGAGGAAGAAGCAGCTTGCCCACTGGCTTATGTACTTGAATGAGAAAAGACATTTGCTAAATGAATTTGACTCCTAATATCTCGAATAACTTTTGCAGAATAAATGATTAAAAACATCTTTAAACACTGGTATAAAATCGTATATGAAGTAGCCAATATAATGCTATTGGAGACATTTATTTTTGTGCACAATATGTTTATGCCATATTTTATGATGCGATTCTTGCCTATCTTGTTTTTTAAAGTTGTGCTCGATATAGCCATAAAGTTGTTCTTCAGCATTCCCCAACAGTGCCATCAAGTTTGTTCATCTAAAATTTATCCCTCATTTCCTACTATTGTGAACTGTGTGTCTCCAATAACATTAAATTGGACTTTGCTGAATGATCTTCATTGGCTTTATGCAGTATTTTTCCATACAAAGAAGACATCATATACAATTTTATACCAGTGTTTCAAGGTGCTTTTTAATCATTTATTCCTCAATTATACACACTGAGATTTTCAAATATTCGAATAATTTTTACTTTGAGGTAATGTGTTTTATTACAAATGATTTATGCATCACAAATTTTGAATGGTTTTGTTATGTTTTAGAATTCAAGATTTATGAATAATGGTCACTTTTTATGAATTTGATGTGCATTTGCTAAAAGCAAATACAGAAAAAAAATAACGTGAATAAAAAATGGTGCAGCAACAAATTTATTAAAAAAACTGGTGAAATATCACTGAATAACCATTTATAAACAGTCTTGTCTCTGACAGATGTGGCTGCTCAAAATAAATTGCTATTGCTTGTGAACATGTCACAAGGATACAAAATACCACTTACCATGATGTAATTTAGAATGACAGATGTAAAAAAATTCACCTTACATTTGAAAAGACTTCAAATAGTATAAAAAAAAATTTATCTTCCTATAGGGCCTAAAAAGTAGAAAATAAACCTAAAGCATATCAATGGTGAAATCAGTCATGATGTAATTTAGAATGACAGATGTAAAAAAATTCACCTTACATTTGAAAAGACTTCAAATAGTATAGAAAAAAATTTATCTTCCTATAGGGCCTAAAAAGTAGAAAATAAACCTAAAGCATATCAATGGTGAAATCAGTCACAGTTCATATTCACTTCAAAGGAAGAATAAGAAACCGGCAATCTTGCCGAGTAAGTAAATTGGCACCTTCCTTCAAAGCGAATACGAACTCGGTGACCGATTACACCATCAACATGCTTTAGGTGTTATTTTCTACTTCTTATTGCGCTATAGAAAAACAGGTACTTTTTTTAATTTTTAATTTATATATTTTTTTTGCTGTCACTAAAAACACCTACTTTCAAAATATTTGATATATGACCCATAAATATCGAGCCCATTTCCCACCCTTTTGGATTCAGGTTTGAGGTAACCCATGATATTGAAGACATAAGTTTTGCGATGACTCATTAAAGTCAACTCCCATGAATATCCATCCCCCCAAATTTTATCAGGGGAATAGTGTGTGGGGGGAATTCTAAATAGTTTACGACTGTCATTATATAAGCTTTCATTTGACACCTAACTTCTAACTGTAGTCCCTCGCATTCAGATGATATAGTAAAATGACTTTCAGATTTCAGGGGAAAGAAAGCATGGGTGGTTATTTTTTTTAACCCACGACACTCTCTGCATCACAAGCTTTCATTCGACACACAGCTTGTTACTTTCTGCACTCATGTTCTGGAGATACAGAGGAACAATCATTTTCACATTGTCATCTTTTTTAGAGGGGAAGAAAACAGAGGTCAATTTTACATAGCCTACAACATTACCAGCATCAGAAACTTTCATTTGACATATAGCTTGTTACTTTTAGCATTCGCATTCTGGAGATGAAGCACAACAATTGTTTCACATTTCCCCCTTTTTTTAGGAGGGAAGAAAGCATGGGGGGTTAATATTTTATTTTTATGATACTCCCTGTGTCATAATCTTTCATTTGGCACAGAAATCGTTGTTTCTCCATCATGTTTGAAAGATATGGTGGAACAATGTCACAATCCATAAACCAACCAACTGACAAATGTCAAAGCCAAAAACAATAGGAAAACAGGTAAAAATATCTAATATATAGAACAGAATGTTTATTTTTGTGTCTGTACGCTTATGCACTCAGTCCTCAGAACAGCTAGGGACACCAAAACTTTGCACAAAATTCCCTTTGCCCAGGGGGAAGAATATAGCTTATGTGAAGCCACTGAGATGAACAAAAAACTAGTGTTTGGGGGGTGGGGGGGCAGAGGTTTGAATCTATCACAATCCCCAGACTTAACATTAATGGTTAAAAACTGGTGTCTCTCATAGGCTTTGCATTGCCAGTTATTCAAAATCCTGTGGGGAGTACCATCTATTATAACTTTCGAGTGTTTAAGACTCCTCTTAAAGAGAAAAATTATACCGGGTAGGATGGGAATGAATTGTAAAGTTCTATGCCAAATGAAACCTTCCAGTGTGGAAAGTACAATTTACTCTATACGTTAAGAGAGTTTCAGACCTCCATAAAAGAACATGATGAAATTTTTATTGGGAAAGAGAATAAATGATCATAATAAGCTCTATGTAAAATGAAGCTTCTAATGTGGAGAGAGAGAGAGTCATCTACTATATACCCTATAGAGTTTCAGATTTCCATTGCAGGAGGGGAGGGGGATAAACAGTGATAATAAGTTCTATCTCAAATAAAATCTTCCAATGTGGGGAGTGCCATCTACTATAACTTTAGCTTCTGACCTCCACTGAAAGAGGATAGATTTTTAATCAAAGGGGGGATGACAGGGGGTTGGAACGATCATAATGAATTTTATGCAAAATGAAAGCTTCTGGCATGGGTAGTGCAATCTACCATATACCTTAAAGAGTTTCAGACCTCTCCAAATGAAATTTTTAACAGATGGTTGTGTGGGTGAGTGGGTGGTGGAGAGTAAGACACAATCAATGAATTTTATGCAACCAAAGAGCTTGCAACATGGGGGGAGTACCATCTACTCTCTAGGTCAGATAGTTTAAGACCCGATCAATGTCAGGTAATTCTGCTAGCATATAATAAATATAAGAAAATGGGGACTTATTATCTATTTAGCTTCATGCAGTCTTTTTAATGAAGCTGCAAAAAAATAAAAAGAAGTGTTGTCATTTAATAGCTGTCGGATTTGTTCACAATTGTTAAATTGTTGCCAACAAATCTTATGGGAAGTTTGAAGGTCAAAATTGGGAGTCTACTTGCACCCCACTGGGAATGTTTCGGTTACCACTTGGATGACTGATATTTTAAATATCTTTTATGATCAAGGCATGGTTCCTAAGGATTTTACCAGAGCTATTATTATCCCTATTTTTAAAAAAGGTGATCGCAGTTCTTGTGATAACTATAGGGGTATCAGCCTACTCTCTGTTCCAGGCAAAGTTATTTCCATGATTGTGCTTAATAGTATTAAGAATCTGGCTGACAGGTAATTGTATGATGAGCAATATGAATTCAGAAGTGGTAGGGGATGTATGTATCAGATATTTTCACTTAGATCCTTGACAAATGTTTAGAGTTTCAGAAACCTTTGGTTGCTAGTTTTGTTGATTTCAAAAAGGCATTTGACTCTGTTGATTGTGAGATCGTATGGCATACCAGACAAGTTAGTTAACATAATGAAAGCGCTCTATAATAACACTGAGTCGTGTGTGAGAGTTGGTAAGGCTTGTAGCAATTGGTTTAGCATTACTTCTGGTGTTCGACAAGGGTGCATTTTGTCTCCTTTTCTCTTTAGTTTGGTTATTGTTTATGTTACACAAAACTCACTGCAAAGGAAATATTTTGGCCTTAAATGGACTGCAGATACGAAAATTTTCGATTTAGATTATGCTGATGATTTAGTGCTTTTGGCAAATGATGTTGGATGAGATGAACTCTTTCATTCGAGCTGTTGATGAAACTGGTAGCAGAGTAGGTTTGGTTATAAACAGAGAGAAAACTAAAGTGATGAAAATTGGTCAGGCATGCTGTGATTCAGTTAATCTGAATGGTTGCAGTCTTGAGCAGGTGTGACAGTTTAATTATCTTGGGAGCTATGTAACAGATACTGGTGATGTGCGGCATGAGATTAACAGAAGAATAGGGATTGCTGCCGGGACTTTGAAGAATCTATGGAGAGTGTGGAGAAATAGGTGTATACACATAAATACAAAAATTAGACTGTATAATAGTTTGGTTCTTTCTAGGATTAGTTATGGTAGTGAAACTTGTACGCTGTGTAAACAAGATAACAGGAAACTAGATGCTTTTGATTCTAGATGCTTATGCAGTATCTTGGACATTAGGTGGTTCAACTTTGTAACTAATGATGAGAACAACTTTGTAACTAATCTGTAACCTCCTTTAAGCAGCATATTGTGCAGAGAGAGATTCCATTGGTTTGGCCACATAGATAATTATAGATTGGCGATTAGGGTTATGAACAGTGTGCCTAAAGGCCTCAGAAAGAGGGGGAGACCTAGGATGTGCGGGCAATGTCAAACAGGACCTTGTTAGAATTGGTGTGCAGTGGCCGGATGCAGCAGATGTAGCTCAGGACAGACTTGCTTGAAGAACAAAACTGCATGGTCTGGTTGGACCTCCATAGCCCATGACTGCTTGAGGATGATGATGAATTTGCCTTTCAAGACTGGACATTGTTTTGTTTTTTGCCATGATTCAAACTAGAGGTTGACATTTGTGGCTTTGGAACTGACATTTCAGATGTTTTAAAATATAACTAAATATTTCAATCTTTATTAGTGCTTTAAATGTAAGATTTATGTAAATGAGAAAGTTCAAATCAGCCCTTTTTGATGTGTGTACAGAAGTGTGGTTATTTAAAGGATTTATTTTTCAAGTCTCTTCTAAGTAAATTTCAATAGATTTTAGTAGAAAATGAGACATTTGACTTTACTTTTAAATATTAAGAAAATGATGCAACTAAAACATTTTTAATTTGTTATTTAAAGTATATATACATTGCTGGACATTAAAAGTGCAACACCAGGAGGAACTCATCAGATTGTCCCAAAATATGCAAGATGGGTAGTCCATGGGAGAACATGTAAATGATTCAAAATGCAGCACGTGTTACAGTAACGCCCCTGGAAGTGGCATAAGAGGAGGTTGCAAAGAGCCAATGTAAAGCACTGGAATTGTGTTTGCTCGCAGTTCTTGCACACTAAAGGATGAAGTAAGCCCCATCGAAGAACACATCATCAATATGACCAGGTTTCCGACTTTGATCGAGGGAGAATTATGGGATTACAGGAAGGCAGATTATCATACTGAGACACCAGTGTGCTGCACACAGAATGCTGCCACAGTGATGAGAATATGACTTCAGTGGTTTGAGGAGAAATGAACTCACCAATATGAGGGATCTCAATGGCCTTGTCACACAAACAAACAAGAGGACAGACATCTTGTGCACATGGCTTTGAATGATGGTACAGCCACATCAAACACCTTAGCTCAACAGTTAGGGTGTGGTGCACATCAATCAGTGTCCGCATGTACAGTTCGACGTCATCTGCAGCATCGGGGCATCTTTGCTAGGTGGCCATTGCTTCAGCTACCATTAACTCTACAACACAGGCATATGCGACTGCAATGGTGCCAAGAACGTTGCACATGGATGTTTTTTTCAGACAAATTCTGCTTTAGTATGCAGCACCATGATGGACGAATCCGTATCTGGCAGTATCGCGGCAACAGGCTCAGTGAGACATACATGATGCAGTGCCATACAGGTCTGGCCCATGGTGTTTTGGTAAGGGGTGCCATTGGACTCCACTCATGCACGCACCTCGTATGCATTACTGGTACTTTGAACAGCCAGCATTATATCACTGAGGTGTTGGAGCCTGTGGTTGTACCTTATCTTCAGGGGCTCTCTGGTGTCATTTACCAACAGGACAATGCCCGACCACGTGGTATGCATTGTCCAACAATTCCTGGATAGCCACCAAGCGACTCTTCTGCCTTGGCCTGCACATTCACCAGATCTGTCCCATGATCTCATGATGACTAGCACCCAGAAGCTGCTACAACGGAAGAACTTTGGCTATGTATCGAAACTGCATTTCTCAAAGTATAGTATGGAGAAAAAAATTTCAAAACGGAAAAAATGTTTACTTTAAACAATTTTCTTTATTTAGAAATAAATAGCCTTTCTATTCATGTGCATTATAATCATTTCTGTCTATTAACTTTTTAATAAAATTTGTTGTTGCCAGATGCATTATTTTATTACATGACTCTAAAACAGCCGTATTAAAATAAAACTCAATCTTTTTTGTTAAATATTTTATTTTCAGAAAATCCAGAATTAAATGTTGATTAATTTGGCACATAACATGACATAATTCCTTTCACTAATTATTTGGCAAAAAAGTTCTAAAGTTAAATTTGGCCTCTGGATGTAAATCAGTTTTTCAGGTTGGACACTGGAAGGGTTAAAGGAGTTTGCCGACTCCTTTGCCTAACCTCTTCATTACTTACAATGTTAAACCACCTAATGCCCAAGATACTGCGTAAGCATCTAGAATCAAAAACATCAAGCTACTTGTTAAAATTGCTGTTTACAATGAGATTATTGATTTTACTGGTTTTAAATTATGGAGAGAAAGTTCATTTGTTAGCAATAATACACTAACCTCAGGTACTGATCGACATTTGTCATATAGCAATATGTGCAGTTAGGAAAAATTGCCTTATACACTATTACTTCTGGTGGCTCTCTTATTTGCAGAAGCAAAGTTTTATGCTTAGGAATAAGTGTTTATCCTTATAATCTTTATTTGGCATATTGTTGTTGTATGGCTTTTATGCTAGTAATGTTGTTTAGATCATAGTTTCTTAAACTATGGGTCGCAACCCCATATGGGTCGCATAATCGGATGTGGGGGGGTCATGAAAAATCTGGCAACAGTAAAAGGTTTATGAATGGACAGCGACCATAAATTAATAGAAAATGAAACAATGAATCCAAGGTGTTTCTGGCAGTGCGACTTCACTGCAGCCTTGTTCTTAACACACAACATGCGCACTTTGAACTGTGCATGCCATCATGCCACGCAATGTCAACAATGCTGCCAGAAACACCTTAGCTCGGATTCGAGATTATTGTATATTATGATTAGCATTGTTTTGTCTGTACATGTAAAGTTTTTTGCTCTTATAAAAACGTAATAGTTTAATTACGGAAAATAAAGACTTTTAATATTTTCCTACCGTCATTCCTCAGCACGCAAGTATCAAAATAGTACATATTTGGATTGTATCGGATTATGGATAAGTGGCTAAGTTTAAACAGAAGAGGTAAAAATACTGATGAAAATGCAGCAGAGTCTTCACTACCAGGTTGTAGTACACCTAAATTGACAAAAAAAAATAAAATATGTCGAATCATTTTTGCAATAGGGATTTACTTCTAATAATCATGGTGTGGAAAAACTTCTTTGCTTAATTTGTAATGAAGTTTTGGCTGCGGAGAGCATGAAACCAGCCAAACTAAAACGACATCTTAATACCAAGCATGTAGCATACTGTAATAAACCAAGGGATATTTTGAACAACTTGTAAAATCTTCAAATAGAGAAAAACAATGTTTTGAGGAATTTGTTACTGTCAACGAAAAGTATTTATTTGTATCTTTCGAAATTTCTTATTTAATTGCAAAAATTAAAAAGCCTTACGCGATAGGAGATCTCGTGTTACCTGCTGCTATTAAAATGTCAGAATAGTTCATGGAAAAAGTATGGGGATGAAATTCGTAAAATTCCTTTATCGAATGATATTGTTTCCAAAAGAATTTCTGAAATTAGTAAAGACCAATTCCAGCAGCTCATTACCAGGCTTAAGGGCAGCCCACAGTTTGCAATTCAGTCAGATGAAACAACTGATATTTCTAACATGGCACAGTTGTTACTTTATGTAAGATATATTTATGAAGGAAGCATACATGAGGAATTATTGTTTTGTTCGCCCTTTGGAAGGGCACACAAGAGGGAAAGATATATATCTTAAAGTCGATGAATTTTTCACAAAAGAAAGTTTACAGTGGAAAAATTGCATTGGAGTCTGTACAGACGGTGCTGGAGCAATGATGAGTGAGAACGTTGTTGTTACAAAAGTTAAAGCTGATGGGAATGAATATATCACTTTTATTCACTACATGATCCATCGAGAGGCATTCATAGCCAAAAAAATATCACGAGTTAGACGTTGTGCTTCGCGATATCAAAATCATTAACTTCATTAAAAACCGTGCCCTTAACAATCGTTTGTTTTCAAACCTTTGCAAAGATATGGACTCCGATTACAAAAACTTATTACTGCATGCAAAGGTGGCTCTCAAGAGGGCGAAGTTTAAACAGATTATTGAAATTGAAACATGAAGTTATATTTTTGATTGAGCAGAAATCCGATTTTGTTAATTTTTTTCATAATGACTTATGGCCTTCAAAACTGTGTTATTTGTTGGATATTTTCAAATGATTGAGCAGAAATCCGATTTTGTTAATTTTTTTCATAATGACTTATGGCCTTCAAAACTGTGTTATTTGTTGGATATTTTCAAAAAACTCAATAATTTAAACATGTCGCTTCAAGGAAAAAACTAACATATTTATATTAAAAGATAAAATTGAAAGTTTTACAAAAAAATATTAACATATGGAAGAATAGGGTGGAAAATGGTTCTTTAGAAATGTTTACAGCTACAGATGATTTTATAATTGAAAATAACCATCCCAAAGATTTAATTGTAAGAGTTACAATTGATCATCTGAAGTGCCTGGAGACACAGTCTCAGAAATACTTCCCTTCAAATTTTGATTCTGAAAAACTAAGTTGGGTTCATAAACCATACTCAATTGAAATCAAAAACGTCAGTCATCTGCTATTAAAAGTTCAAGAAGAATTTGCCGAGTTATCAAGTGACACAGGTTTAAAACTTGAGTTTACTAAAAAATCGTTAAATGAATCTTGGCTTGGGATTAGGACAGAATTTTCAACAATTTTTGAAATGGCCCTAAACATACTTCTCCCATTATGTCCTATGTATTTATGCGAAGCGGCGTTCTCAGCATTGACGATTATAAAATCAAAATATTGATCAACCCTGAAAAACATTGAAGATGCTCTACGTCCTGCAGTGTCAAATATTCAGTCAAGATTTAATTTTTATGTAAAAATAACCAAGCACATCCCATCTCATTAGAATGCCAATTTGTTTTCATCTTTAATAAATGTTAAAATTATATGTATACCAAAGAATTGTTTTAAAATAATTTTCTTTATGATTTATAATCAATAAAAGTTTGATCTGTATACCTATTTTATATACCTATAAACCGGGGTCGCGTAAAAATTTCTCGGGCGAAAAGGGGTCACGAGTGGAAAAAGTTTAAGAAGTCCTGGTTTAGGTTACTGAATATAGAACTTTCTAAGAAGTTGAATATTATTTCTAATGAAACATTCAATGCATTTTTCATTAGTTTAAATCATATTTAGTGGGATGTTTTTTGCTATGGATGTTATTAAGGGATTTTTTTTTTACAACCATTTAGAACAATGTTTTCATTGTCATCAGTAGCCACTAAGAGTCTGGAAGTTGAGTATTCCACCATTAAAATATAACACATTCTTGCATTGCATTAAAAAATATGGCAAACCTGCAGTTTACAGCACTCAGGCACCATTTTTTAATATGATGCAGTAATGAGTTGCGTCTCAATAGAACACTCAACTTCCCAATACCTAGCAGCAACTGATGGCAACGAAAAAATATTTTTCCAAAATTATACAAAGTTTACTAAAATTACTTTCATAAAAAAACTTTACTAAAGGTACGATTTAAACTGATCAAAAATGCATTTCAATATCATATTAGAAAGAATATTGTGAAAGTTCTACAATAACCTAAACAATTGTATTATTAGCAATGAAGAAGCCATACAAGAATACCCTGAGTAATATTCTGAGTGAAGAATATAATGATAAACACTTATTCCTATGCATAATATTTTGTTTCCACAAATAAAAGAAAACCATCAGAAGCAATAGTATCCAGACATATTTTCCTAACTGTGCATATCATTACATGACAAATGTCAATCAGTACCATTCCGAAGCTACTTGTATCATCACTAACGAATTCTGTAATTTAAAAATCTCACAAAAATCAATAATCTCTTGGAGACAGCAATTCTGACAAGTGCGTAACAACAAAAAACTAACACCGCTAAACAACAAATTGCTGCTCCACAATTTAAGAAAACCCCAGAACAAAACTAGCGGAGATAACCATTTTAACCTGAACAATGAATCGCTGTTTCACCTCTTTTACCCACCCACCAGAACACACCAATCTTATAATAATAATAAAAAAACCTCAAGCAGCTGCTTGCCACAGAGGTCTGACAGAAGCCTGTCAGTTTATATGCAATAGTAGATCTGAGAGGATGGCAGGACCTCAGCAGAAAAACGACACACATCCATGCCTTACCTGGGGCTCAAACCCAGGTCCCTTAGATCAGTAGCCAAGCGCGCTAACCACTCAACCATGGGTCAAAGAAGCCTAAAAAACAAAATTGTTAACAATTCATCACTAATCCACAGTATAAACATGTCCCCGGAACTATATAATCCAATCAGACAACAAAGCTCAAAAAACACAAATTATCATAAACAACTTGCCACTGATCCTCAATTTAAAAAAAGGACCCAGAGCTAAATAATCTCGTCAAATAAAACAAAAATTATCATAAACAACTTGCTGGCAATCCTCAGTATAAAAAAGCCCGTATAACTACCATCAGAGACAAGCCTAAAAAAACAAAAAGCATTGTAATCAATTTATCACTGATCCACAAAATAAAAAAAGCCCCCAAAACTAAATAATACCATCAGAGATAACAAGCCTACAAAACACAATTATCGTAAACAATGCACTGCCATCTGCATTGTTATTTAAAAAAATCCCTAGAACAAGATAATCTCATTGGAGGTAACCATTTAAACACAGCATATCTCTAAAGACGAATTTGCCCCATTTCCCACTTAACATAAGGAATATTCATTAACTAAATGTCAAATCATATACAACATTCAGTACTTGCTTCACAAAATTTATACCTTTATCCTATATATATATAGGAATGATATCCCCTTCTCTGAAAATAAACTCATAACTTTTATTCATTTTAGAAGATCCAGAGGCCACACAGAAAATACAGATAACCTGATAAATCATTCAATAAGATGTAAAGCTACTATGGGTCATTCCATGTCAATTCAACAAGGCCAGTTCACCGGCATCACAGATTTCAATTATCTTTGGCACAAATGTTGGTACATATAAGATGTATAATTGCCCAAAATATTTTGAGTCAAAACATTTTTTGTAAGGAGTTTAAAAATCATTTAACCTAAGGGGGAAATATACAAATTACGATTGTGACAATGTTTTTTTCCTTTGCTTCAATGGTAGATGAGAAGACTGAACTTGTTGTACTGATGTAGATTATATTCGTCAAAAAAAATCTAATTTAAAAAATGTAATATGGTTTTAAAAAAAAAAATAAAAAAATGTGAAAAAAAGTGATGCGACACCAAATATAAAATATTAAAATTGACATGTTGTACATTATGCTCCATAGAAATATTGTACAAAATTTTAAATATGGTCATTTCTTTGATAACAAGTAAAAAAAAAATTGAAATTTTACTAATGTTATGGTTAATGATGCACTTCAGGGGACTGCATTGACACTCTTGTGCATGCACACTAGAGGAGATGCCGGAGAGGCTACCGACGTGTGTGCCGCTTGCACTCAAGCACGACTAACTCCAACCACTCCAACTATCATTTGGCTGCTACTTATAGCTGTAATGATGCTATTGATAAAAGTTCATATCCTTTTTCACAGACAAGCAAATGAAAAGGCCCAGTATTTAAAGGCAACAAATTAGCAATACGACCAGTAAAAACAGGGACAGATTATTAAATGTTCCGACTTTAATTCGTATAACTTGAAAACAGTAAATTATGCTTTATTTTTGATCAATTGTTCTATTATAATCAAGGGGAAAAATTTATTGCCAAATGTGTAAACTGATGGTGTAATTGTGACTAACTCCATTTTTTTTTTCTTTGAGGAAAAATATTTCTTTGCTGATATTATCTTAAGAACAGTGCAGTGCCAAGGCAGAAGCAGATGCCAAAAGGTTTAATCTAATAGAAACTAATTGTTTTCATTTACTAGATTTCACAAAATCAATTCAAGTTGCATAGTACTTGTACTTCTAACCATATTTTAAAATATAAAATCAATTCTCATGATCACTATGTCGGTAACTTAGTCCTTTTCAGTTAAATGTTTATATATTTTAATTATTTATGACTGAATTCTTTATTATCAATGTATTTTATGATAGCATTTATTTCGTAAACAATGAATATGACTTTGTTAAAATGAACTAAATTCAAACTTATGAGCAATTTTTTCTACTCATTAAATTCACAGGAGCATCTTTTTTCTTGCCCAGGGCACAAAACGAGCTACTAGTTTTTTACTTATTTGGACTACACTAGCCCATTAAGCACTTCCTTAATTATTATAGAACAATTGATCAAAAATAAAGCACAATTTACCATTTTCAAATTATATGAACTGAAGTTGGAACATGTAAATAATCTGTCCCGGCTTTTACCGATCGCAATCTGTTCACCCTATTTATCACTCAACATTTGCACTGCTAAATTTGTTGCCTCCAAATACTGGGCTTTTTCATTTACTTGTCTATAAAAATGGATATAAACGTTTATCAATAGCAGCATTACAGATGTAAGTAGCAGCCAAATGCTGGTTGGGGTTACAAAGTTGCACTTGAGTGCAAGCAGCATACACATCGGTAGCCTCTCTAGTGTGCATGAGCGTCAATCCAGTCCCCTGAAGTGCATCATTAACCATAACGTTGTAAAATTTCAATATTTGGCAGTAGTACGGATCGCGGACTCAGCCGCCATTTTGTTTTTGACGCAACGTAACAAAACGGCCTTTTTAGTTGATTTCCACAACCCCCGAGACCCTAACACAAACAGGGGTTTCTAGAAAAAAATTGTTTTTTTCGTTACCATAATAACGAAAAATCCAAATTTACGTCAAACGCTTACGTAATTACCGTTACCATGGTAACGGTAATTTGCGTTGTAAAGAAAACGTAACAAAAACAAAAAACCGCGATTCCACTAAAAACATCCCACACAACCACATATTCTTAAAAAAAACCATAAACAAAGAAACTACAGTATATTTGCCTTCCCATATACTACAAATACCTGAAATACACCCCCCCCCCTTCCTCCAATAATTAAAACACTATACAAATATATTTCCACAAACTAATCAATCCTGTCACATATACGATAATTAGCCTAAATAAATCACCAGAATTACTGAAATCTAACACCAGTCTCAAAACCAAGATCATCGACAATGCATCGCCGACCGGCATTATAAAAAAAGCCCCCAAAACTAGATCTCATCGTCATAACACATACCAAAAAGCAAAAAACCGGAAACAGTGCACCGCCGACCGCATTATAAAAAAAAGCCCCAAAACTAAATAATGTTCTCCCAGGCAACACAAACCGAAAAACATGAAAATCGGAAACAGTGCACCGCCGACCGAATTATAAAAAAGCCCCAGAACTAAATAATGGCCTACGCTGCAGTATAGGGTCCTCAGCCGCCATGTACTTTTCCCCAGGAAAACCTATAACGTTGAGTTGCAATACGATATCCACCCGCATGTTCCAATGTTTATGACGATATATGCTGTTTAGAATAGTTCTTTCTAATGAGATTATTTATTTTCGGGGCTTTTCTTAAGTTTATCGAAATTTACTTTTGATATTTATTTTAGGCGCTTTTTTTTAAGTGCGAAACGAGGTTTCATTGTTTAGCGATAAGCTTTGTTAATGAAATCTTTTGATGAGAATATTTTTGGGGCTTTATTTCAGTAAGGAACAAGTTATTTTTTATCGATGAGCTGTTAATGAAATCTAGTCTTGATGAGAATATTAAATTTTCGAGCTTTTTTAAGTGCAGAACAACGGTTTATTCTTTAGCGATAAGAGCTGTTAATAAAATCCAATTTTGATGAAATTCTTTAACTTTCGGATTTTTTTTTAAGTGCGAAACGAAGGTTCATTTTGTAACGATAAGCATTGTTTATAAAATCTTGTTTTGATGAGATTATTCTCAGTAATTTTTTTAAGTGCAGAAACATGATTTTCTTTCGTGTAACGTTGCATATTTCTGGATATATTATATATCCTTTAAAATTATATATATATCATCAATAAGTATTTAAAGGTAGATGCGGAACGGACTACTTTTACTATTCGGACTTTTTTCCACCGCGGCGAAATATAAGAAGATGGCGGCTGGGGACCCTATACTGCAATTCTCCCACAGCCCAAAAATTAAATAATATCTTCCCACGCAACACAAACCGGAAAACATGAAAATCGGAAACAGTGCACCGCCGACCGAATTATAAAAAAACCTCAAAACTAAATAATGTCCTCCCAGGCAACACAAACCGAAAAACATGAAAATCGGAAACAGTGCACCGCCGACCGAATTATAAAAAAAAGACCAAAACAAAAATCTGACAAAAAAAAACATCTTGCAGCTCAAATAACCATATCCTAAATTACATTGTCGTTTTACCTCTGAACCCCTTTTTCCCCACACCATGGGTTAAATGGCGAGGTCACATGAACCCCGAAGGCTCACAGAAGGTAGGGGGAGGTTACCCACTGGAACAGCTGTTGGGAGATAGATGGTAACTTCCCGTCAAGGCCATCCATGGCGTGTTCTTTAACGTACACAGATTATGACTCTCTCCCACACACAGAGTCACGGCTTAACGTCCCAACCGGCGGACTTTCCAAGCCCATCGGTGTCCCATGGGCTATTAACCATGGGCAGGGTTTGGCACTAACCATGGGCAGGGTTTGGAAACTTGCAGAGGTAAATCTAAACGCTGACTCAGCTCGGACTCGAACCTTGGAACTATATATTACAAGCCTGGCGCGCTACCGACTCCGCCACTCTCACCCCACCCCTAAAATTTTCATTAACTTTCCTGACTCCATCAAAAACTGCCGTTTTTTCACACACCGACAATTCTACAATACCCATAATTACTACATCAAAAAGCGCCAGACATTTCCACGTATTAACGATAAATCATATACCTAAATTTAAGATTCCTAAATATACAACAAAATTAATAAATCACTATAATACATTAACAATTACCATACTACACGTAACTACTAAAAAACATTCGATTCACCCCAAACTATTATAACGAAACACGTGTTCGTTACTATCGCCATTTTCAACCCCATACGCAAAAACTTGCAACATTATTTCCCCCAAGCATACTCCCCCACTACACTACAAACTTCTGAAAACTCACTTTCCACCAAAAACTATTCTCCTAAAACACAAACACCCCATAAAAACACTCGTTTTTATCACTTAATTTCCCCACATTCTAAACTTTTACCATTTTCTTCGATACTCACAACAAAACACACATCATACTCAACACAAAAAAAAGGAATAATACTAACTCCTACAAACCACTCTTCCCTTCCCATAAAAATACCCCTCACTCCAAAGAACGTAACAAAAATATTCCCCCTTACACACAGCCATAAAAAGCTACCGAACTCCCACTTCTCAAAAACATGTCCATAACTTTAAAAAACAGTTCACTAACACTATCAACAACCCATTATTAAATAATCCCAAAATATTTTTAATAACTTATTATTTACCATATCTTAACCAATTTTCAAAAAAAAAAAAGCTAGAACATATTATTCTTATTCTACCTATCACTGAACACCGCACAACCCCCCCCCCCTCCATTAAATATACGATAACCATATAGGCATGTTATCCAAATGTCATCAAGCAAAAATGGCGAAAAAAAAAAACGTAACTTCACACTCTCGTCAAATCACACACATAACACGTGACACCACATTAATAAAATAAATACCCCCTCACGCAGCTGCTTGCCACAGAGGTCTGACAGGAGCCTGTCAGTTTATATGCCATAGTAGGTCTGATTACCCAACCAAAAGAAACAAAGAGCCATAGGCCACCAACAGTTACGTTTCTACGTCATACTTTACACTTCGACGTCACTTGAGCAATGCCATCTATCGACTGAGGACCGTAACCATTACACGCGCCATTTCATTGAAATCTGTGATGGGCGGTGATTTTTTCCAATTTTGGTTGATTTGACATGGAATGACACGTTATTCACTTACCTGACTTTACACACTTTACGAACGTTCAGTAACCACTGTGGCACCACTAGTAGCCTGAGTACCATAAACTGCAGATGTTCCAAAAATATATTGACCGAGACTAACTGTAGGTCTGCTATTAAGGAATGTGTCATTGAGCAGTGTTGCTTAATCATCTTTGCAGGAATATTCAAAGTTTCGTGTGTATTGATGATGATGCTGCTGCTTAAACTTGTTGATAGCAACATCTAACAAAGTTAGCAGAGGTTTATATGCTTCTATGTATATCTTCCAAAACTAGAAAAAGCAAAATATTATCCATTGGTGAAAAATAGCGAAATTTTCACCATTATACATTGTTTTGCAGTTATAAATTTGAAATTTCGATGTCATTATTTACTCAAAAACCATTCCGTAACACTTTCCAATACTGCCCAAAACACGAGAAATAAAAAAAAAAATTAAATATGCGAAGTAAATACTCTCTTTTTCTACTGCAACTTGATGGTTTTTAAATCTTGAAATGGAAATTTCTTCTATTAAATTTAAAATATCTCCTTTAACTACTTATAAAAGTTGATACTAAAAAATTTAAACAGAAAGTTTGACATTTGTATGTTTGCCATTAAATTAGTAAAAAGCTAAAGCCAGCTGACCCATTTAAAACAGATATTAATTGAATCATATACACTCACATTTTAATGTCACTATTCGATTATAGAATTTTCCTTTAAACAAAAATTGAGGATTTTTACCATTTCTATGCAAACCCAGTATTCAAAGAAGGACCTTAAATACCGTGTATCTCACACTTCAACTCCATACGCCTTGCGCTATATTCTCAATAAAATGGCTGAATTGACTTCACTCAACTTGTTGTCTTCCTTCTTATCAACGGTTAGGATTCAATTTCGTTATCATCATTTTTATCAATACACGACTACCAGGACAACACAAAATTCGTGGACACCTGCTCAGCGATCTCGTCAAGCAGTGGCCTTGTGGTCGATAACTATTTGTCCATCACCAGAGCATCGCTAACGACTTTGTAAGCTGTTTGTGCAGTAAGATTTTTGATTTTCTAAAAATATTTAAATATGTGGCAAATGCATCCATCTACAGATCGCGTACAAAGATACAGGGAAAGCATTCAATAAGTAAATAAATGTTTTATTGGTTTGATTTATTTAAAAGATAAATAATTTATAGAAGTTTGTACACAGCTGTGAAATTAGTTTCGGCAAGTTGAACTTAACAACACTGAAAATCGAGTTTAACACTATGAAAAACAATAATAATAATAATATTTACGTATTTAACCTCTCAGGACATTTCCTTAAACGAAGTTTCTGAAATTCGAAGAACGACTTACTAATTTCCTCATGGAGCAAGAAATTCAGACTTCCAAGAGGCAAATTATCATGACGAAGAAGCAGGTATAGTTCTTCCCGTAGGGTACCATTAATTGTCTTGGTTGGCTGTAATTGGTTTGTTACCGGTTTGTCACTAGATAGTATTCTGCAGGGCAGTGATATTGGGAAATGAAGAGAGGCAAAGGATAGTTTAAATGCAATCATTGCGTGTTCCACACAAAATTGAAATGTTTATTTCCTTTCAGGTTTCATTATATTTTTCAGCTCTAGTACGGCCATGGCACTAGTCAAAAACTTGAAGAAGAGAGATTATTTTCGAAATTTAAAATTGGAATATTTTGGAAACTCTACTTTTTTTATTAATATTGAAACTGATGTGTATCTAAAAAAATACCATCTGAATGAAAGCTTTTGGGAGAGTCCGAATTAGTCATAATAAACCAAAATATCAATTCAGTATATATATTTTTCTTATATTTTTCTTGTATTATTTCTTATATGGCTCCCTTGTCTCCACCTTTCCTATGTAATAGGGAAAAAATGCGATAGAGAAAAAGAAGAAAATTAAACATCCTCCCCCCTATGAGACTTGAACCCGCACTCTCCAGAAACATGCCAGAGTATTCTACCGTTGAACTAATGCCGGCTCTATCTTTTTTCCACTATTTTAAGACTTTAAACTCTTCACCGAGATTTCGGCGCCTACTGTTGGCGCCATCTTATGGATTTATTGATTACTCGATGTTGAAACGTCAACGGGTAACGTTGTGATTGTCATTCATGTTTAAATCATTAATAACGCTAAATAGCGTGAAGAGACCTTATTATTTATTTCCAACAGTGCAATAATAAAAAGAAATAGTTGCCACCCGATATCACAGATGGCGCAAACAGTTGGCGCCGAAAACTCGGTGAAGAGTTTAAAGTCTTAAATTAGTGAAAGAGAAACAGAGCCGCAATTATTTCAATAGTAGAATACTCTGGCATGTTTCTGCAGAGATGCGTCTTCAAGTTCCGTACGTCGACGAATTTTTTTCCACCAAATATTTATTGATTAATCGACGATAAAAAGTCAACAAGTAACGCTGTGATTATCACTCATGTTTATACACCCCGCTTTTAAAACCCACACGAAAACCTTCCACACTTAATCAAAACAGGACATTTTCTCTAAAGTAAGAAAAATATTCTTCACCCTGTTAAAAAAGTAATTTTCTTTAAAATGTCACACACTTTAAAGTGCGTTCCAATGAGTTCAGTTTGGGGGAACACTTTGGAAGTGTGAGTTCCATTTACAGTGGAAATGACTGTTGCAAATGATGATTAACACAGGTGTCCTGGCATAAAGAGACCCTTGAATTAGAAAAGGAACTGTAACTAATTTCACTACAACCGTTTAAAAAAAATCACACAATGTGTTGACTTTGTGGTGTGTAGACATGGATAGTTTTTTTAAATAGATAAATTCAATTTTTTTTTAATAGGTATTGTTGAAATATTACGATTCGCAGTTTCGAATCGTCGAAAGCTGTAATATAATTATCTTCCTTAAGCAGTCATTTCTTACAGGTGTTCCAACAGGTACTTCTTCTACAGAGGTCCAACCCAACCATGCAATTTGATTCTGCAAGCATATTTGTCCTAAGTTACACCTGCTGCATCAGGCCATTGCAGCCCAATTCTAACAAGGTCCTGTTTGACTCTGCTCACAGCATCCTAAATCTCCCCTTCTTTCTGAACTCTTTAGGCACACTGGTGTTAACCCTATTCACTAATTTATAATTATCTCTATGGGCAACATGGCTAAACCAACGGAGTCTCTCTTTGCGCAATATGCTGCTCAAAGAAGGTTGCCGACTCCTTTGCCTAATCTCATCGTTACTTACAAAGTTGAACCATCTAATGCTCAAGAAACTGCGTGTAAGCATCAAGAGTCAAAAGCACCAAGTTTACTGTTATCTTGTTTACAGAGCGTTCAAGTTTCACTACCATAACTAACCCTAGAGAGAATCAAACTATTATACAGTCTAATTTTAGCCTTTAGGTGCATATGTCTATCTCTCCACACACTCCATAGATTCTTAAAAGTACCGGCAGCAATCCCTAATCGTCTGTTAATCTCATGCCGCACATCACCGTTATCTGTTATACAGCTCCCAAGATAATTAAACTGTGACACCTGCTGAAGACTGCAACCATTCAGATTAACTGAATCACAGCCTGCCGAACCAATTTTCATCACTTTAGTTTCTCTCTGTTTATAACCAAACCTACTCTACTACCAGTTTCATCAACAGCTTGAATGAAAATGGAAGGTTCAGAACACAGTGGAAGATTTTCCCTCCACAGAAGCCCACCAGTATATAAAATCAAGATCCATAATCAAGCTCAGAGCCGTATATCTGTCCAGTCCACTGGGTTTATATGGTCAGCACCAGGACCCTGTGTGGTTGACCACTCCTCAGCAGGGCAGAAAAAAAAGTAGCCGTAGTTGTCCAGATCAGTAGGCCACATTAATCTGACAGCCATCCACTTCCCCAAGAGAGTATCTCTTTTGAAAGGTACTAACGGTCTGCACCACGAGAAGGCGCGGTCGGACATTAGGTGTTAGGCCTGGCCGGTTCTAGTGACTTGGTTAAATCTTGGGGAGTTGGCAAAATCGGGATAACTTGGCAAAATCTTTGGGAGTTGACAAAATTCGGAGGACTTGGCAAAATCGTGGAGAGTTGGCAAAATTCAGGTGAGATGTAAAAATTAGGATTTTTTTCTGTAAAATTATGGCGAGTTGACAAAATCTAGGAGAGTTGGCAAAATTCGGAGTGACTTGGCAAAATCGTGGAAAGTTCACAAAATTCAAGTGAGATGTAAAAATTGCAATCTTTTTCTGTAAAATTATGGCATGTTGGCAAAATCGAGGCAGTTTCGCAATATCTAGGAGAGTTGGAAAATCTTGGGGAAGTTGGCAAAATTCAGAGTGGCTTTACAAAAATCAGGTGTGATGTAAAATTGGGATTTTTTTTTCTGTATAATTGTGGCGAGATGGCAAAATTTGAATCCACTTGGTAAAATACGGGCGATTTGTGAAAATTGGGATTGTTTTTGTGAAATTACGGAGAGTTGGAAAAACCAAGTACTCTTGGCAAAATCTAGGGGAGTTGGCAAAATTCAAAGTCACTTGGTAAAATACAGGGTAGTTTGAAATGATTTTAGTAAACTATCCTGAATTTCACAAACCCAATCCCAATTATCACAACTCGCCCTTATTTTCCAAGTGGATTCGAATTTTGCCATCTGCCGTACATTTTGTTGTTTCCTCGATTTGTCCAACACTCCTTAATTTCACGAAACAAATTCCAATTTTCAGAACCCACCTATATTTTACCAGGTGCATTCGAATTTTGCCAACTACTCTAGATTTTGCAAACTCGCCGTAATTTTACAGAAAAAAATCGCACTTTTTACATCTTCCCTGAATTTGCCAAGCCACTTCAAATTTTATCAACTCTCCTTAATTGCACAAGGCACAATTTTCACAACTCCCCTGTATTTTACCAAGTGGCTTCCAATTTTGCCGACTCCCCTAGATTTTGCCAAGAGTTCTTGGTTTTTCCAACTCTCTTTAATTTCACAAAACCAATCCCAATTTTTACAACTCACCTCTACTTTACCAAGTGGTTTCCAGTTTTACCAACTTCCCTAGATTTTGCAAAGTTTTGTTGATTTTATAAACTCTCCTAATTTCACAAAAACAATTCCAATTTTCAGAAAACGCCTGTATTTTACAAGTGGATTCGAATTTTGCCATCTCGCCACAATTTTACGGAAAAAAAATCCCAATTTTACCAACTCCCCCAAGATTTTCCAACTCTCCTAGATATTGTGAAGCTGCCTCGATTTTGCCAACATGCCATAATTTTACAGAAAAAGATTGCAATTTTTACATCTCACTTGAATTCTGTGAACTTTCCACGATTTTGCCAAGTCACTCCGAATTTTGCCAACTCTCCTAGATTTTGCCAACTCGCCATAATTTTATAGAAAAAAATCCTAATTTTTACATCTCACCTGAATTTTGCCAACTCTCCACGATTTTGCCAAGTCCTCCGAATTTTGTCAACTCCCAAAGATTTTGCCAAGTTATCCCGATTTTGCCAACTCCCCAAGATTTAACCAAGTCACTAGAACCGGCCAGGCTTAACACCTAATGTCCGACCGCGCCTTCTCGTGGTGCAGACAGTTAGTACCTTTCAAAAGAGTTGGCAAAATTCGGAGTGACTTGACAAAATCTTAGGGAGTTGGAAAAATTCAGGTGAGATGTGAAAATTTGGATTTTTTTTCTGTAAAATTATGGCGAGTTGGCAAAATCGTCGAGACGACAAAATTCAGGTGAGATGTAATTTGGATTTTTTTTTCTGTAAAATTATGGCGTGTTGGCAAAATCGAGGCAGCTTCACAATATCTAGGAGAGTTGGAAAATCTTGGGGGAGTTGGCAAAATTCAGAATGGCTTTACAAAAATCAGGTGTGATGTAAAATTGGGATTTTTTTTTCTGTAAAATTGTGGCGAGATGGCAAAATTCGAATCCACTTGGTAAAATACGGTCGATTTCTGAAAATTGGGATTGTTTTTGTGAAATTAAGGAGAGTTTATAAAATCGACAAAACTTTGCAAAATCTAGGGAAGTTGGCAAAACTGGAAACCACTTGGTAAAGTAGAGGCGAGTTGTAAAAACACTTAGTAAAAACTGGTGAGTGGCAAAATCTTAGGGAGTTGGCAAAATTCGGAATGACTTGGCTAAATCTTGGGGAGTTGTCAAAATTCGGAGTGACTTGGCAAAATTCAGGTGAGATGTAAAAATTAGTTTTTTTTTTTCTGTAAAATTATGGCGAGTTGGCAAAATTCGGAGTGACTTGGCAAAATCGTAGGGAGTTGGAAAAATTCAGGTGAGATGTGAAAATTTGGATTTTTTTCTGTAAAATTATGGCGAGTTGGCAAAATCGTCGAGACGACAAAATTCAGGTGAGATGTAAAAATTTGGATTTTTTTCTGTAAAATTATGGCGTGTTGGCAAAATCGAGGCAGCTTCACAATATCTAGGAGAGTTGGAAAATCTTGGGGGAGTTGGCAAAATTCAGAGTGGCTTTACAAATATCAGGTGTGATGTAAAATTGGGATTTTTTTTCTGTAAAATTGTGGCGAGATGGCAAAATTCGAATCCACTTGGTAAAATACGGGCGATTTGTGAAAATTGGGATTGTTTTTGCGAAATTACGGAGAGTTGGAAAAACCAAGTACTCTTGGCAAAATCTAGGGGAGTTGGCAAAATTCGAAGTCACTTGGTAAAATACAGGGTAGTTTGAAAGTTTGAAATGATTTTAGTAAACTATCCTGAATTTCACAAACCCAATCCCAATTATCACAACTCGCCCTTATTTTCCAAGTGGATTCGAATTTTGCCAACTGCCGCACATTTTGTTAAGTTTCCTCGATTTGTCCAACACTCCTTAATTTCACGAAACAAATTCCAATTTTCAGAACCCACCTATATTTTACCAGGTGCATTCGAATTTTGCCAACTCACCGTAATTTTACAGAAAAAATCGCACTTTTTACATCTTCCCTGAAGCCAAGCCACTTCAAATTTTATCAACTCTCCTTATTGCACAAGGCACAATTTTCACAACTCCCTGTATTTTACCAAGTGGCTTCCAATTTTGCCAACTCCCCTAGATTTTGCCAAGAGTTCTTGGTTTTTCCAACTCTCTTTAATTTCACAAAACCAATCCCAACTTCGAATTTTGCCAACTGCTCTAAATTTTTCCGTCTCTCCATTTTCCAAACTGCCTTAGATTTGCCAAGTTGCCTCGATTCTGACAACTCCCCTTAATTTTCCAAAAAAAAAAAAAAAAATTGGGGAGTTTGAAAGTTTAAAGTGATTTGGCAAATTTAGGAGATATGTAAAGATTGGGATTAGTTTCGTGAAATTAAGGAGATTTGACCAAATCAAGGCGAAAATTCTTACTGATTTGCTACAATTCTGAAGTTCAGACGAGATGAAAATATTGAAGTATTTCTGAGAAATTATGGCTAGTTGGCAAAATTGTAAGGCAAATGGCAAATTAAGGGAAGTTGGCAGAATTGGAAGTCAAATGGCAAAATGTTGGAGAGACGTTAAAATTGTTTTTCCCCCACGGAGGGAAAATCTAAGCAAGTTTGCTCAGTTGACAAATTTTACCAAAATTTTGCTCGATTTGGAAAATTTTGGACATCTTCCCCCCCCCCCCCCCCAACCATAGTCCTTCGCTACGCCCCTGGCTATTAGAGACAGATGGAAAATCTCCGATTACGGCTAGTTAGTAACCATATTTACTTAGTTAGTAACCTTACTTACACATGGACAAACGTCTTACATAAAATCAAATGTTGGGTTGCTCATTTTTAAGCAAGCCATATTTATTTACTTTTTTTTTTCAAAACTTAGTATCTTTATTCATGCCAGGAATAAAAAAATGCATTCAGGTCAAAAATGAATAGAAAAAAAAAAACACTAAATTACAAGTAGTGAAACTTATGTAGTCATATTTTTTAATCTTTCATTTGCAAAAAAACAATGCAGCTATTATTTTCCTTTATATACTTTTCTCACATTCTGTGATGCTTAAATTTTCTTTCTCCGGCTAGATGTAAGCCATCATTTGACTAGCCATGATCTAATGGATGAAGACTTCCCAAACTCATTGCAGTTCTCTTTCTCACTGCATAATCAGACAGGGTATTAGCAATGGTAGAAATCTAAATAACGTATCTCAAATCTGAGACCTCAGATTAAAAGATTGAAGAGCTACTTAGACTTATAATTTAAATATTACTATCACTTTTTTCTTAGTGTCTTATAAATTTTTCTTCGCCCATTTTCTGATGCATTTCTAAAATGCAGAAACAAATGTTGAAACTTAAGAGCATTTAACATATAAATTTGGCACACTAGTGTGCATGTCTATTAATATTCAAGTGTCACTATTTTCTGGCCTGAACATTTCCTGTATTTGTTTGAAATAAACTTTTCGGAACTTGAATTTTTCTGAGTTTACAAAAAAATAGTATAAAAAATTAATATTGCTTCCAAAACCAAGCAAATGATGCTGTAAAAGAATACATCTGCTAGTTATGTATGATGTATATATGTGCTATTTCTTTTGTCTAAAAACTGCTAATAAGTTTATCTATAAAAGTTTAACCTTCAGTAAATTTAACATCTATGTATTAAAGCAGATAAAACATAAATGACCCAAAATATTTCTTTTATCCAAAAAGAATTACATGCTTTACTTATGAATTTGAAAGTAAATAAACAATAAGTGTGTTGCATTCCTGCAATGATTAAAAAAATAGAATATAATTAAATAAAATATATGGTAAGCATAATTTCTCTACTCTGATCATAACTGACTTACTGAAAATTATGAAAAAGGATGAATGATGAAATACTGAATTATTTGAATTTTAGTAATCACAATAGCAAACTCAATTTACATCTTTCATTATAATATAAATAAATAAATATCCCCTCAAGCAGCTGCTTGCCACAGAGGTCTGACAGGAGCCTGTCGGTTTATATGCCATAGTAGAAGGTCTGAGAGAATGGCAGGACCTCAGCAGAAAAACGACACACACGTCCATGCAGGGCTCGAACCCAGGTCCCTTAGATCAGTAGCCAAGCGTGCTAACCACTCGGCCATAATGACAGCAAATTTTTTAAGTGAATATTAACATTTCATTTTGATTATTATAGTTTAAAAGAAATTTAACGGATTTTTGTGAAAATGAGTCAAAGTTTGTTTTTCTTTTGGTGGGGTCAATTGCAAACTTTCAGTATAGTGCTTAATAATGTATTCATAAAGAGGAATTAATGCATACTAATAGAACTTTACAAATCCTTATGTAATATTTTTCTTGCAGTCAAGCCCTTAATGTCAAATTTTACCCTAAACAGTAGTCAAATTTTACACTAAATCACATCTGTAGAGCCCACTAATTTCAATGATTGTTTTGCTAGTAATAAATAATTACTATAAAAATATTTCATAAAGAGATTTCTTTTCAGTTTTATTATTTAAAAGGCTCTAAAGCAGGCGTGTCCAACCTTTTGACTTCCCTGGGCCACATTGAGTGAAGATGAATTGTTTTGGGCCGCACATAAAATATATAATATAGTTAATGTATATAAATAATAAAACTTCATTTATTTTACTATGTTTTTTATTATGAAATTAAAAAAGGGCAACGTAAAACTAGTGGGATATCAAAAACTCACTGAAAATCACATAATCATGTTGAAAGCTTATGTCGTAAACACATAAACTTTACGATGTTGTGGGCTGCATTACTAGCTGTCCAGGGCCGCATGCAGCCCATGGGCCACAGATTGGACACACCTGCTCTAAAGTAAAGGGCTAATGAGACATACCATTTGCATACCCCTAAAATTGGCTGATTATATATTATAAAATGTCCAAACCAACTGTAATTTTGTTTACCTGCAGTATATATTATTGTAATTTCTGGTATATAATCTACAAATTATGTGTTGTTAAAAGTAAACAATATTATATGTAGAGTTCCCCTACTAGTTTCACTTGAGTCCTATGAATGGGATGGGAATGCTCATTGTCCAAGTACATTTTATGGATTTTCTCCGACAGCAATGTGCTTGACTGTAGAATTCTCATTTCTGTCGAACTCTCTGTTTGCGTTGGAATGCGTTTCCATCCCTTACACCAGATGGATTGTTGGGAAAATGTGCAAGTTATACCCAGATTTTATTGGAAATCATGAAGTGGATGAAAGCAATGTTCATTTTAGGAGGAAAAACAAAGAAAGACATGTAGAAAGAATCATTATTTCCATTAAAACAAGTCAAGAAAAATGAAATGATTGAGTTTTATGATTTTGAATCAAAGTATAACATCTCAAGATTACTGTATAAATTTCTTTTTAGTTGTGCATCAGTTTTTTTCCCCATTTCATTAAAGCTAAGCTTTCAATTAGCTGCTGATTAGACGATTTAAGGTTAAATCTTAATGAAAGGTTGAAGTACAATTTTCTTTTGCATTTTTAGCTGAAGAAGAAATTTTTATGAAAGAGGGATATGATTAGAATTTCAGCTGTACATTATGCCCTGCTGCATATCATGCAATATTTTTTAGTTCTTCAGATTAGCCACAGATTATAGCTGGAAATTACAGTATGCAAATTATACAATTTCTGATAAAAAAAAAACCAAACTAGCTGGATCGAAACAACTCTGAAATTCCTATTTCAACAATGCTTTTTTTCAAAGGTACTAAAATGTTCAATTTCATATACAGGTAATCTCAAGTTAGGAATATTGTACATGTTCATGAATTGTGATTCTCTATTCAATTAACGAACAAAGTTCTTGTACTTACAAACATCTGAATCTGTTCAAATGTGTAATATTACATATTTCATCCCTCTGTCCAGTGTTGCTAATTTAGCTACATTTTTGCTTTCCTTTAGCAATATTTTCCCCCCAATTGTGAGAAGTTTGATTAATGACAGTTACAACAAGCCTCTGACTAACAATATGTTTCACAGCATCTATATAGCTTGTGAGCTGCAGAAAGATGCAGGATTTCTATGTTAGCAATAAACGTATTTCAAACTTTAGGTGCATGCTTAAGTTTCAAGGTTGAGTCAAAAAAATTAAAAAACCCTATATGTACTGTACATGATGACTATGAGTAGCCAATTTATAATTTTCTATTAAAAATCCGAAAACTAAAAATGTTTACTTAACTTATTAATTTATAGTGGATTTTGATGGTGATGAAGGAATGCATTTATGACTTTAACATTATGCGAAAAAGTGATTCAACTTATGAATACATTACATTCATAAGTATACACACACCTGTCTCTAATATACTATCATTGCACAAATTTCTTTATAAAACAGATTAATTGGGATGGAAAAAGACCTACATGGTGGAAATTTCCTGCAGGATTACACAGGGTAGATAAAAGATATATTATGCAAATTATTATTATGCAATTTCTTTCTTAACATCAAATAGCCAATACTTTGCATGTCAAGGCTTGTAAGAGTCTTATAGGCCAACCAATTGATGCAACAAAACTGGAGTATTTGCAGGTTACTCTGTCATATTCCAATAAAATCACTTGGTGATGGCAGAAAAACTTTGCATTTTCCTGTTGCAAGGACAAAGCTTTGTTCTTGCAATAAGAAATATATATATATAGCTGACAATAGATAATTTATACATAGCACGATACATAGCTGACAATAGTTAATTTTGTGTATGGGGAAACAGTATGTTATGGTGAACACTGCTTTTACACTTATTAACATTGTATGCCACAAATTTCCATCCATAGTAATACAATCGTAATTCAAAAATTATGCTTACCCAATTAAAAAAAATTATTTTCTAAAACACAGTTTCCTACCTGCTTTATATTAAGCATTTTTTGTACAGCATTTTCCATCATAATTTTGCAAAAACCATATTTGGCAACTTATTACAAATGATGTCTGCTTTTAAAATTTGACATTTTGTTTAAAAACAGAAAAGAAAAAACTGGCTTTCCTACAAATAAAAAAGTTAAAATCCAGTATTCCTCAAAATACTATATTTAACAAATTGCATGATAGGAAATGAAACTAGTTTGTTTAAACAACTAAGCATCAAGATATATGCTAGATAACTGACTTTTTTAACATAACAGTTTGCTTACTTTTTACATAAAAGGTTTTAGTTTAGTCCCTTCATAGGCTGAGCATTGAATGTTTCATTCAAATATGAATTATAATAAATCACTGCAGTCAATATGAATTTTTTTGTGGATTCAGAGAAACTATAGTCTATTATTAATTTTGATTAATTTTTGTAATGACATCAGCTAATATTCTGCTACTGTGGCTATATCTGAAATTCAAAATTAATAATATATGCATTAAAAGCTTTACATACCACTTAGCATCCAAAAACAGAAGAAATTAATATCATACATCATAAAACATTTATTTCTAAATAAATATCAATACATCATAAAGGGTCTATTTCCAAATAATGATCACTGTTAGTTGGTCTGGTCATTTTCACTCTAATGACAGATCTGTTGAGACTGTTTTGTAGCCCTTTTTGCAAATAGCATTAAAATTCACAACTAAATTATTTACTTTTCTTTGTTACCTCCTTAATATTGGTTAAATATTTTTTCAGACTCCTGAAACTAATTTGAATTTACTGGATGTAAGCTACAATGAGATTCAATTTTCTGAAAGTGTCTTGCACTTTCATATGTTTGATCACTTCTGTTTACTAGATAATAGTAATTAAGGATAATTCCTTAATTAAGAAATTTTCTTCGCAGACTACTATTTTTTATTGTGAATTTTAACATGCAGAATAAACCCATTGCTAAATTTTAGGTATCTATGCAAATAAAGAGATGTAAATCATTTTTTGATTTAAAAATTTTTACTTAGTATTTATAACATAACTTATATTTCTTAGCCTAATAAAATATAGGTCATATAGTAGTATTAATGAAAAATAAATCTAACAATGCAACCATTAAAAGCGAAATTTTAAGCTAAATAAAAGTTAGTTATTATTTTTAAGATTTAATTTGTTTTCTCATGCAGTTCAACTCCTTCAGTGTCCAGCTTGGCTTAATATACATATTGTTAAGTTACAAAACTGCATCTTTAATCTCATTTTTTAAGAATGTACTATGCAAATTACTAAATTTACTTTCATGATTTTTCTCACATTTTTCATGCACAACATAATGGGTAAATTATACCACAAAAAAATTCTTTCAATTAAAGATATTTTTGAAGGGAATTTTGAAGAAGGAAAACACTTTCTGAAGAGTTATTCTTCAGTTAACCTTTCAAGTAACTTTTGTTGGACTGCATCTAAACATATAAAGAAAACAACAAAGAAGCTACCCTTTAAACTCAGGAATGATGGCTCTTAGTTGCTGCCTTTATTTGACATTTCTGTGTCATTCCACAATGTGACTAAGCAAAAATGTAACTGATGAATTTATGCATTCATAATGGTCCTTGATCCAAGAATGCAAGGGAAGTACATTTGCATCTTTCATACAAGAAGATGTACTACCCTTTAATTATTTTTTTCCACATGCTAATATGCACAAAAGGTAAAATTTAAGTTTACCTTTGTGATTTTTACTAAAAGTCATCAAAAAGTGGCCAGCTTCATACAATTCATTATACATGCATTAAATCAATACTCTGTAAGTTGTGTGCAGATATATGACGATTACGTACCTCATCTACACCTGTGCAATTTATTTTACTATTTTTGATAATTAAGATGAAATAACACTCTACAATAATAATTACTGTTACTTTTATGGGTAAACAGGAACTCTTTCAGTGGGGTGGGAACCATCATGTAAAATGCTATTTTACATTATCTCCAGGAGACAAAAACATCAATGGACATATTTATTTATACATAGTTATTAATAGCAAGTTTCAAAGAGAGGGATGTGTAAATATCTATCCCCTTCTGGTTGGCATGTTACCTTTAATTGAAAGAATATATTTTCTTAGGAATCATCTCCTAGCAAATAAATGTAAGATGAAACATAAGTACATTAAATAAATCAAAGTGTGAAATTCTAGACTCAAGTCATATTTCTAGAAAAATCAAATAGGTTTAAAAGGAGTACAATTTTCTTTTAGAATTTCGTATATGTATTTATAACTAAAGAAAAAAAGATAGGATATTTTAGAAACTAATGTAGTTTATTGATAATGAAGGTTTAAATGTTTTACATTACTATCAGATTAGAAAGTATTTTATAATCTATAACCTTTTAACTGAATTTCACAAGAATTGATGATTCTTATTAAAATGATGAGATGATTATCCTATTTCTTGCTTTTTTTTTTTTACAAAAAGAGGAGTTGTAAAGTATAAACAATGTAACTTTAGAATTCAATAATACTTAATTTTTCATTGGTAGCAAAATAGAATGATCAAATGTACTATAAACAAAGTTTGTTAAAACTTCTATAGCCTTCTCACTTAATATTAGAGTTCATCTCTCAAGACTTCTTCTTTCTTAAGTTGTTCATTTACAAACTTTACTAAATCATCCAGAGTACGTCCACCATTATATTTCACAAAATTATCTTTATCAGATGCATGAATATAATATAGTGAAGGAAAACCCTTCACATCAAATTTTTCTGGGTAGTCATTTGCTATTGCATCAATTTTAGCAATTAAAATATTTTCATTGGTAGCAAATGTCTTTCCTAGTTTTTTATATATTGGGTCTAATGCTTTACAGTGGCCACACCATGGTGCATAAAATTCAATAAAGACATCTTTTTCACTGTTTGTAATAAGATTATCAAATGTTGATCCTACAACTGTGATGACAGGACCTTTGTTACTCTTAGGAACTGGCTGTGACTTCGTATGTCGAGGAATGTTTCCTGAGGGGAAAAAATCATTCATATTTACTGGTAATGAAACACAAGTTTTTTCATTGAAAAACTTCATATACTTCTAAGTGATAAGAAAAACACTGAAGTACAAAACATTTTTAATGAGTAACTGTTTTTTTAAAAAAGATAATCAAATAGATCTATTATTCCTATTATAGAAAGTCAGACATAGTTTTCTAAACTATGTGTTATATTCAATGTTCTTTTATAAAATTAATTCTTAGCTTTAACTTGTATTTCAAAGCAGCTCTCATGAGACCACCAAACCACCTAGAGTAGCAGTTTTGAACGTTTTTGTGACCAATGCACTCTTTCACTAAGTATTTTCTATAGTTCCTGTGATTCCATAGTTTTGGTTATAGTTGCACAAATCTGTCAAGTAACAATAATACCAACTTGGAAGATTGTTATATTACATTACTTGCTGCTCATTTATAAATTAGCTCAGGGATCATATGACTATGATGTCTCCTTTGAATATCTGTGCTTTTCATTGCAGTTATAATAAATAGTGTACAGTTTTTAATTCTTTAGCCAGTCAATGTAGCTGCTTTAGTGAAATCCACATATTTGCAGCATTTTGTGGTAAAAAGAAATTTAAGTATTTTTTTTTCATCATCATTGATTTGTTATGAAGATGCAGTAGCAACTTACTATATAGGTTAATTGAATGGTGAAAAAAAAATGGAATACAATTTTACTTTATATAAGTAAGAATTCTCAACCACTCTGTGCTGGATGGGTTAAACAAATTTCTCATTTCTTTATAACATGCAAGGATCTAGAAAGAAATTTAAGGAAAGAGGATTTAAGTGGTGAATTGAGCCAGAATTTTTTTGCCATTAGAGCAAATTTTTTTTTTCTCATTACAGTGGTCTAAAAATATTCTTACAAATATGTGTAATACATGTCTATTATTTCATTCCCTACCTGGTCTAGTGGTTAGTGTACCTGACCATTAAGACCAACAAGGCATATCCTTGTGTAAGTGTTTGTATGTTGTATGAGAAACCAGGACAAGGCTAATAAAGCTTCTAGGCTACCTCTGTCCTTTGTGTAGTGAAGTAAAACCTGGCCTATAAATGGTAGCCAGGCATATACTGGAAGAAGAATTGTATACCATAGAACATGTAGCATCAATCTCCACCATTTTGGGGTATAAGCTGTTAGTACCTTTCAAAGGATATATTCTTTTTAGGAGAAGAAAGGAAGGTGCTACATGATCAATCTGATCATCTATGGTTACTTTTTTTTCTACTCTGTTAAGGAGTGATCAACTTCACAGTGTGTTGGTGCTAACAATTTAAACACAGAATTCTGCCTAATAGCTTCAAGAATTATTATGAATCTGTAACTCTATACTGACTGGCCTTCATTAAGGGATATTCTACCACAGTGTTTCCAGTTCCTTTGAGGGCTGTTTTGTTATCTCTGAGTGGCACTTTTGTGCACACAGTGAGATAAATAGCTCACAAGGATTCCAAGGGCTTGGAGAAAGTAAAGGAAGGGAATCCACAGGACATCTATTAAGAGACAGATAGAAGTCTTCCATAAAGACCATCTAGTTTTTCTCTAACTCCACAGGGTGTGGCTCTCCAGCACGTCAGACCACAGCTTTACATTCATCTGGCATTTCTTTGTGAATTTAATAGCCCTAAGTGAAGAAATGCACAGGATACCTTATACGAGTTGGTGAATAATCCACATTAGAGATCACTACACATATTGAAAACTTACTACTAGGAGCACCAGCCCTAAACTGGAGTAATGAGTCTCAGGGAGACCAGTTTCTGTTTTGATTCTGATTTTTAAAAAGGTTCACTTATAATGGTGGTATCTTAAGTTCCTATCAGCATTGATGGCTTAAGCTTTTAGTGGTGAGAGAATAAGTCTTTGCCCAATGTCTGTGATTAGGAGACTCTTGGATAGTATTGGTCTTACTCAACACACTTAGTCTCTTTCAAAATCCTACTAATCATTTTCTTTCTACAGCTACTGGAATGTTAGGACCCTACATAGAGATAGAGATTACTTTCATGATGTCCTCACACAGAAATTTTAAAATTATACCCTGGACATCTGGGCTTTCAAGACACTAGATAGACAGCTAAAACTCGGATATTTAAAAATATAAAATTTCCCTTTTCAAGATGAGATGATAACAAATATCTGAAGGATGCGAGCTTGCTTTTCAGCAGGAATGACAACAATGCTCTTCTAAGATATGATGCATATTTCTTTCTTAAGTTACATTTAAAACAGGACTGTTTACATCTGAGTGAAACATTTTTTTTTTTTGCACATAATGGACTAAATGGCCAGGCCACAAGAACCCCAAGAATTCAGAGAAGGTTTGGGAAGGAAATCCACTGGAAAGCTACAAGGAGAATATGGAAGTCTCCCATAAAGGCCATCCAATGTTTAACATGTGTAGTGTATGGTTCTCTTGCATATAGGGCCACAGCTTATTGCTCCATCTGACAGACAGCAGCCTCTTCATGTCCACTGCCATGCCTCCTCAACAAGAGTTAGCATAGATAAATCTCAACACAGACACAGTTGGAACTTGGAACCTAGGAACTGCAAAATATGAGTCTGGTACATTACTAACTAAGCCAACTCCTGCTACAACATGGATTGCAGCTAAGGGTTGCATTGGAATATGATCAATTATACACTAACAGCAAATGGACTAGTTTTGTTAGGAACCCTAGATCATATTGTGGGGCCAAAATTGGATAGAGGACCATTTCCTTGTTAAACATGTCTTGCAACCAAAAATATGTTTATAATATTTTTTTCATGCAAATAACCTTACAACTTAGATATAGTCAAGTATCTGTTTTCATGTCAATTTTGCTCATCACAAGAAGAGTTAGGAAATTATTATGAACAGTTCCAATGCAGAAGTGAAAAAAAAGAGAGAGAAATATCGATGAAGGCAAATAATCATAAGCATGAAGATAATAAACATATATAAAACTGTGGTTAAAAATATATATAAAAATTTAGTGTAATTTAATAATGTAACAATTAGTAGTTTTTCTTAGAAATTAAAGTAGGGGAAAATGTCAAGGCAAACAAAAGGGCATTATTATTACTGTTATGAAAAAAAAAAAAAACCTTACCTGCATGAACCTTATTTATAAAATCCCTTAGCTCATCTTCAGAAAAATCTTCAACAGGCTCCATTCTGTAGTGAATTTTAGCAGATTCAAAATAACCTACATTGACATCTTCTCCACTATCATCAAGTCCAAGTTGAGCTAGTTCATCTTCAAATTCTTCTTCATCTGATATTGCAAATGTTACATCATTGAAATCCTTTGCAACTTTAACAACCTCTTTTCGTAGGAGTTGTGTTTCTGAAAATTTAAAATTTTGTTTAATCATATTGTATAGTATAAAAGACAGCAATGAAAAGAAAATAGCAATATATGACAATGGTACACAAAAGACTGTTTTGTACATATACTGGTGTTCAAGATTTAAGGTGCAGTGTACCCCATGTATAAATGGAAAGCTAAATTTGAAACTTTGCAATTCCCATATTATTTTGTGGGGGAAAAAGATTAAGTGCAAGCTAAAGATCTCAGTGGAATCTACCAAATCTTGATTTTAAACAATATTAATTCAGTATTAAAAGAGAAGATTTCTTTCTGTTGATCACCACAGTGGACTGCCCTATGAATTACAACACCTCAGTCAGAGTGTGAAACTGTTGTCCTTGGAGTGGCTCCTCCATAGGAAAGAGATCAAAGTCATAAGGACTAATATCAGGGGAGTATGGTTCCACAGTTTCCCATTGCCATTTTGCCAAAAGCTTCTTCACAAGTTGGGCCACATGACAATGGGCATTGTTGTGAATGAAACGTGCTGGATCCCCTATGATGCTTTCATTGCATGGTTGGGCACAGATGATGCACAAGAAACCACCAGTAGTACCCTGCATTCACAGTCTGGCCCTCAGGTACTGCATAGTGGAGGAAACACCATCGATGTCGTAAGCAACAATCAGCAGCACTTTCACATTGCTCAATTCTTACAGCAATTATTTCAACCATGGAGACCCTGGATGGCACCATTAATTGTACTGGCATGGGAAATGGTTCATTATATATGATACAATGGACAAGATTAGTGATTCAATTAAATCACACGAACAAATTAATTGTTGATATATCCAGAAAACAAAATGCAAAAGCTGAATAATAGTGATTCAAGTAAATGGTATACACCAATACATAGACTACCAGATATGTCAATAAACAAGCATAGTAGGTACCTAAAATGGTGATTCAGATAAATGATGTGGACTATAATGTCCCTCCCTAATTTAAAAAAGTACATAACATATAAAGATGTTTAAGAGTAGTGATTTAGATTAAGTGTATGGATTAAATTAAGTAATAATAAGCTATATATATATAACTTCCTGAAACCTCAATATTCAGACATTTCTGGACAAAACATTATTAAAGTAATATATAAAGGTATATATCAAAATGAAGTGATAGCATATATGCAAGAAATAAATGCTGAAAAACAGTAATTCATATATACAGGGTAAATCTGAAAAAGTGGGCAAAACTTTACGGGGTGGTAGAACGCAGATATACGAGCAATATTTGTCATAGAATGTATGGTCAGAACGCAAACGGCGAGAAGTTAAAAGGTAGTTTTCCACTGTCACATTTAAAGAATGAACACAAGAAGGAGAGGAGATACTTCAGAAAGCATTTTATTAACAGGAATGTAATTGAGGTACATGCTCAAAGAAATTGCTCAAAAGAGCTGCCGCCAGCTGTAATGCAGGCTTCACACCTGCGGGATAGGGACCGACGCACATTTGTGAAGACACCAGGCATTTCCCGAATATCGCCGGCAACAACGGCGATCCTGGCAACTAGATCCATATCAGTTTCAATGGGGCACTCGTAGATTAGGCTTTTCATATGGCCCCACCATACACAAAGTGCATATCCGCCATTTTGTGGTTAGTATAACCAGCCATCCTCTCGGCAATCCACGGTAGAAATGCTGTTGGGTGTGAGGACCGACCCTTTTATACCATTTCCAACGCCATCTAGCAGCTCGCCGTTTGCATTCCGACCATACATTCTATGACGAATATTGCTCATATAGCTGCGTTCTACTACCCTGTAAAGTTTTGCCCACTTTTTCAGATTCACCCTGTATAGTAGACATTGAATCAAGCAATGACACACACATACTTCTATATATGTCAATGAACAAGCAAAGAATTAATCGAAATTAGTGATTCAAATATGCCTTAATTAGCAAAGTGGTTAGGGAGCTAGCTGCTGTTCCAATAAGGCAAACTTTGTATGCTGTGTTAGCTTTAATGTAGGCAGTAGTCATCAGTGACTTTGGTCTTAGTAGGGTATGTCCTTGTATGAGAAAGCCTGTAAAAGCTAAAAGTAGTTTCTAGGAATTCTTATCTGTCCTATGTGTCGCAAATTAAAAAAAAATATACATATTTTAAAAAACCTCAAGAGCAGTGATTTAGATGAAGTGTATGCATTAAATTAGTAATGACAATCTACATATATCTTTCTGAAAAGGAAATAATGCTATTAAAGTTGTCAACATATACATCAAAATGAAGTGATAGCATACTCAATATAAATGCAAGAAATAAATGTTGAAGAATAGTAGTTGATATATATTTTAAACACTAAGCCAAGTGATGACACACATGCACATATAGGCCTCTAGGTACGTCACTAAGCAAAAATTTAGTAAAGTTATTCAGATAAATCACATCAAATAATAGCCTACTCTGGAAAAAAAAAAGTAGTATAAGAGCCACAGAATCTTTGCCTAAATTACCTATCAAAGATGGTATGAAAGGATTATTTCAAATTCAAAATCAATACAAAAAAATATTCAGCCACTTTCCAGAAAAACGTTTTACCATTTTACCTAATTTATATATACAGGGTGAATCTGAAAAAGTGGGCAAAACTTTACGGGGTGGTAGAACGCAGCTATACGAGCAATATTCGTCATAGAATGTATGGTTGGAACGCAAGCGGTGAGAAGTTAAAAGGTAGTTTTCCACTGTTACATTTAAAGAATGAACACAAGAAGGAGATACTTCAGAAAACATTTTATTAACAGGAATGTAATTGAAGTACATGCTCAAAGAAATTGCTCAAAAGAGCTGCCGCCAGCTGTAATGCAGGCTTCACACCTGCAGGATAGGGACCGACACACATTTGCGAAGACACCAGGCATTTCCTGAATATCGCCGGCAACAACAGCGATCCTGGCGACTAGATGTGCTCTCTGTGCCTCACTTGCATTCCCGTCCGCCGCACCGTATACAAAGTGCATATCCACCATTTCGTGGTTAGTATAACCAGCCATCCTCTCGGCAATTTTCACACCTGCAGGATAGGGACCGACACACATTTGCGAAGACACCAGGCATTTCCTGAATATCGCCGGCAACAACAGCGATCCTGGCGACTAGATGTGCTCTCTGTGCCTCACTTGCATTCCCGTCCGCCGCACCGTATACAAAGTGCATATCCACCATTTCGTGGTTAGTATAACCAGCCATCCTCTCGGCAATTCACAGTAGAAATGCCGTTGGGTGCGAGGACCGACCCTTTTATACCATTTCCAACGCCACCTAGCGGCTCGCCATTTGCGTTCCGACCATACATTCTATGACGAATATTGCTCGTATAGCTGCGTTCTACCACCCCGTAAAGTTTTGCCCACTTTTTCAGATTCACCCTGTATATTTTAAACATTACATTTTAGTGAAAGTAATACAGAATATTTATTATGCTATTGTTTGCAAAGATTATTATACACTGTTAATGTATACACTTTCACTTATTTTATTTTATTTATTATTCATTTTAAATACATGCAAATAAAAATGGTTATATGCAATATGATAGAAAAACGTAAGTAGTCAAAACTTTTTAACATTTAGTTTGATTGAAAGTATCTAGAGACAAATATTTGATAAAATTAATTTTTTTAAGGAACTTATCTTCAGAAACTTTTTAAATAATTTTTATATCACAGTTTACATTAGAAATACACATAATTAACACTGATTTATCTGAACTGCATTTAGTTATTTAAGTTCTTTTGCTTCGTGATCCAAAGGTACTTTAGCCTTTGTTTAAAAACTTTCTAAGACAAATTATATACACTGCACAATATCGAAATTGCCCCACCCAGAAGGAGTGAGGGGATAGGGGTGAAATGTAGCATACACATAGCAATACACATTGGCATACCATGATTTAATTTGCAGCCACTTACAGTGGTTAGAAGATGAGATAATGCAGCACAATGTGACTGCCTCAGTAGGTGGTTGCACCACCATTACAGGCAGCAACAAGGCATGGCATGGAGGCATACAGTTGACAGATATGGTCCTGAGGAATTGCACACCAAGCAGTGCTGACTTGCTCCCATAATTCATTGAGATTCCGCACTGGTTGGCGAGAGGATTGCACACATCGTCCAATGTGGTCCCACAGATTTTCTATTGGGAATAAATCTGGAGATTGTGCTGGTCATGGCAATATTTGAACATGTTGCAAACATTGTCTGGAGACAATATAATAATGTGGGGCATTGTAATGCTGGAAAAATGGGCTGCTGCATGCCTCACAGGAATGGTAACAAAACAGGTTGCAGAACTGCACTAACATATCGTGCAGCTGTCAGCGTTCCTGTTATGCGGACGAAAGGTGACCTGCTGCCATATCCAATAGTACCCCATACCATTACAGGCAGTGTGCTGGTCGTCAACAAAAGCTGGATCCATCCTCTTGCTAGGTTGTCGCCATACATGGACCCATCGATCATCAGCACCCAAACAGAAACGGGATTGATTTCCATTGCTGAACAGTTTCCAAGCGAAACCACCTAATCTCAACCATTCACACGACTTCCAACTGCATAAACACAATACCATTCTTGTTCCTTCTTGCACCTTTTATCTCTTGAGTCACACATGTCAGTGGCTCCAGATTATCATCATTTGCATATCTAAACTGCACACCCACCCACCCTTCTATTTGCATGTTTGTGTGCCATGTCTTTCTGATGGGGTACTTTCAATGTTGAGCAGTGCATGTTTATTTCTACAAATCATACAAAAACTCAGTTTGAAATTGCTAAATAATTCATCTGATCTTTAATACAGAAAGGTATCCTAGTGATATATACATATATAAATTTTCCATATGGCTCTCATGCACACTCAACATTATCTACACTAACAAAACATGGTTGGTATCTGTGACATGTTGGCCCTCACTGCTTGCTTTGTGATGTGACCTACTACTACAGCCATTGTTGTGATGTATTCTGAAGGTGGTTGGCTTTCAGCTCTAAGTGACTGGGATGGAGATTGGGAGGACTCTGAACATTTATCCACAGTTCCACACATTACTTTTTGAATAACCCTCATATATACAACAAAATTTTAGCAGCATTGCATAAAATTGGGGAAAAAATGAAGCATTTACTTGGTAAATGATTTCAAATCCTCAGATTTTATCCAATTTACAAAACAAATGGAATTTAAGTTTCAAAATGATTCTGAAAATTGTAAAGGGAAAATGTATTGGCAATGATTCACATGAAACGTGTGAGTAAAAAATGGAGGCTTAATAGAATAAACTATAATAAGAACTGCAAAGCTGTATTTAGAAATGGTAATCCCAACCATAGAACAAATATTTATAGTGCATAAAAATTTCTCATCAAATTGAAAATGCAAATAATATTTTTTCTAAACTATATTAGTGGCTACTGATCTAAGAGACCTGGGTTCAAGCCCCGGGGTAAAGTATGGATGTTTGTGTTGTCTTTCTGCTGAGATCCTGCCGTACTCATAGACTTCTACTAAGGTATATAAACTGACAGGCTCCTGTCACACCTCTGAGGCAAGCAGCTGCTTGAGGAGGTATTCATTTTTATTATTTTATTTATATGTAGAAAATTTTCCAAACAGAAATTTATATTTTTAACAAATTGAAGTTTTATGTGTTGTACTAAGACCTGATGTATCCATTTCTGGACTGTCATGTTGGAATCTACCAATGTCTGCAGACAATAAGAGCCCTGCAAGAGTTAGACCTCTGTGGCAAGCAGCTGCTTGAGTGGGTATTTATTTATTTATTTTTTTACTGCTGTCAAATCTCTGTTGGTGAGCAGCTGCTTGAGGGGTGTGTAAAATAAAATCTGGAATAGGCACATGTGAAAAAAGCCACAATATCTACTTCTTGGATCATAACATAGGGCTATTTTGTTATGTGTTATCCAATTATGGTAGTAGCATTTCACATATACTTAGATAAGGTTATCAAGGAAGTAGGTGTTAGGATATCAGTCTCAAAAGTTCATTATAGAAGGGTGTAACCATTCACTATTTAAACCAACTAAGAACTTGGATTTTTTTTTATACAGCCAGCATGTGTACTTACCAGATATTACTCATAACCTGGACACTTTAATGAAGCAGAGCTTTTGGGTTGGGCTGTTTTACCTCTGAGATGCATTTTTTTGCACACCAAGGGCTAAATGGCCAGGTCACAAGGACCCCGAAGGCTCAGAGAAGGTTGGGGGAGGGGACCCACTGGAACAGCTGTTGGGAGACAGATGGTAGCCTCCTGTCAAGGCCATCCAGCATGTTCTTTAACATTCACAGGGTATGGCTCTCCTGCATACGAAGCCATGGCTTAATGTCCCATCCGACGGATGGCAGCCTTTCCAAGCCCATCGGTGTCCCCTACTGATCGTGGGCAGGGTGGGGAATTTTGCGGAGATAAATCTCAATGCTGACCGAGCTGGGACTCGAAACTGGGAACTACAGATTACAAGCCTGGCACGCTACTGACTGAGCCACCCCCCACCCCGTGTGAAGCAGAGCAGTGCATAAAAAAATTACCAAGTTTTCAATCAGTTTCAATAGCAGGTGGTTCCACTCCATCCAACTGAACTATTAGAAGTGATAATACTGCTATATATTAAGTATATACTACTATAGTATGTATTAAGTACTACTATGACTATTAGAAGTGATAATACTACTAATCTCTACTTCAAAACTTAAACATGTGTGAAACAAACACTGCCTTAGAACTGATAGAATAAGTTATGTCCCATGACCAGTTAGTCCCAAGTTCTGGTTGGGGAGACAGATGATGCATTTAGGTTTTTTTTCATCCATACATGCTTTTCCGATTAATGTACTGGTTTTTGTTTTGGATGACAATTTCTATTTTACTGGAGAAATTGCATTTCTGTGTTTTTATATGGTAAATGTGTTTTAAAATATAATTTCAATATTTCCTTTTAATACATAAAGTAAAAATTTATGTGTGTTCATTTGTCAACATGCTGACTTCATTGCAATACAATATTGTGATGGTTTGTTTCATTGTATTAACTGTAAAACTTTCATATTTTTTAAATATATTTCAGTGTTCACCATTATTTATACTTAGCTAGAAATACAGTTTTAATCTTAAATTGATTATTACATATTGTACATTCCCTAAATTATATATTCAATGACCTCTATGATAATTAATCTTTTCATTATCATAACAGCCCAAAATGGCCCATACCGACCAAGATTTCAAATGGACTCATTCAAATAATGATTTTTTTTTCTCTTCACTAGCTCTTCCTGCTGATTATACCACTTTGGGCATTATGGTAGTCAAAACTTTCAGCTTACTTGCTTACTCAGAAGGAAAAGTTTCAAAATCACAAATTTATAAAAGAAATTGATGTTTTAATATATTTAATCAATTTATAAGTTAAAAACAATTCAAATATAAAACTAGTGATTTCTTGGCAAATAAATGCCCTAGTACTTTCCTACAGCTTTATTTATTTTTTTCATATTAATGCACTAGACTTTTTTTTGGGGGCTTATTCTAATAAACAAAATATTCTGGGGAAATAAAACCAAAATATAAAAGTTACACAGTATTGCATTGCAATAAAGTCAGTATGTCGACAAATGAACATAGAGCCATTTGTGCAAAACTCAGGATATACTGAAAGGGAGGGAGCCTGCCAGGCCCACCCCTTTCATGGGGACGGCAGCAATGCAAATTACAAACAATATAAACTGAAGCTTAATGAATATTTTTGTGCATATAATGTGCATTATATGCAAACCATCCTAAGAAAAAAAAATTTTGATGTGTTTATGGAACAACTACATTTTGAATCACCATAAAGTTTTACTTTATGTTTCAAAAACAATTTTGAAATATTTTGCTTTAGGATTCTGAAATTTTATGAATGAAATCCTGATTAGAGGTTTGGCATTAATAATTTATTGTTGTAAAACTTTTTAACTATGCAAACCTTCCCAGCACTCATATTATATTTAGAAGTTTCACAGTTGCAATGACACATTTTATTCTAAGGAAGATTCCATGATCCCTTGTTAGTTGCTGAAATGAGGCTATTGACTAGAATAGTGCTTCACGTGGAATGAAATTAGAGAACAATACATTTTTAAAGTACTTAAAAATTAATTTTATAACATACACAAATCTCAAATGTAAGAAAAATTAATCAAAACTTACGAACTCTATTTTCAAAACTGAAATCTACATCAAAATAGGCTACAACCAAAGGATATTTATCTTGATACTTCCAACTGTACTTATGTGTTCTTTGCCCAACCATTGGAATGCTGTATTCTGTGAAGAAGTTTTGAATTTCTTGTGATGAGCCATCATCCTATTGCATAATAAAGCAATATTTAAATTATATTAATAATAAATTAATGGTTTAATGTGTTTTTACACAAGTTTAGTTTTCCTTACATTATTAATATACATTAAAATACCCTGATCTCAAATTATGAATTTAGGATACATAGCTCAGAAATAGTTTCAATTAATATTTTTCAATGCAGCTTTCTGAATGTAAAACCATCCAGTGGCACATCAGCCAATGAAATTTTATCATTGAACTTGTTCTTGCAAATGGCTGCACTGGCCATGGCATTTAGGATGCTTTTTAAGATGCTACTGATCATAAGGGACCTGGGTTTGAGCCCCAGATAAGATTTGCATATTTCTGGGTGTTATTCTGCTGAGGTCTCGCCTTCCTCACAGATCTTCTGTGAAATATTACACTGACAGGCTCCTGTCAGACCTCTGTGGCAAGAGCTGCTTGAAGTGATTTTTTAAAAGATGTTAACATAGAAAAAGTTGAGAATTTGTCATAATCTCTTTGAGAAATGAAACTATAACTGAAGCTAAATTAATTATTCAGCTACCAAGTTTCTAACAAGGAAAGCATTTGAGGTCATTTTCTGTTTTCAACAGAAAAATTAAGGCTTAAAAGTAATTTTAGAACTTTAACAGCATATTTGACAAAGATGGCTTTCCCTCAAGAATCCAATCAAAAGCATCATCAAACTTACACATGTATCAAGAGAAGGTTGACTGAAAAAGAGAGTAAACAACCTAGCAATTTCCCAGATAGCTTTTTTGTGTCAATCATATTTTTTTACAAGTACTGTGATGTAATTCTAGATATATTTCAGATGTAGAAAGGATGATTAAGATAAACAGAGAAAGTAGTTCTCATAATATAACGTAGATGGCATTAAAGTAAGTAGTATAACTAGTATTAAAGTAAGTAGTATAGCTAACATAATAGTATATTAACTAATTTCCACTTAATTGTTGTGCCAGTTTAACAGATTTGGTCCTTGAAAGTTATTGCTTCTTATTTTTCTCATGTGGCTGTTTTGTACTTCATACTCTGTAATTACATTGTTCTCAGAAACACTTTCTGTTCTTTGCACTTATACTTCAAGCATTTGTCTTATGGGTATAATAGAGTTCTATTTGCTCCAGTCTTCTGTCTATTAATAATTAGTGACTTGCTTCAAGATTCACCACCAAACCAGGTGGCTGCTTTTTATATCTTTAGGGGTATCTTGAGAATTATTTGCAAATATGTAAACATTAAAAATGCCTTTAAAAAAGTTCTAAAAAAAGTTAACTGTTAAATGAATTGTAAAAGTTACTGATGTATCATATAAATGGTGAGTAATGATTTAAAAAGTTAAAATGTTTTCATTGAAAGGACATGTTAGTTTCTGTCTTGCCCAGAGCCTCAAAATACCTTGGGCTGGTCTTGTTGGGCATACAATATGTGCTAGATTCAATAGTAGAGAGTAAACTTAGAACTTAAGAAATGCTTTGCTGAAAAAAAATTTTTTTTGCCACTAGGATACAAATTCATGTCTTCTGATTACATGCCAGTGTACTAGTAATATGGCTAATATATATGGTACTAGCAGAGCATGCATAAGCTAACTAAGTTACAGCTTAGGGCCTCATGATATATGGGTCTCAAAAAGATTGTATTACAAGTTTTATTGTATAGAAGTTGTGAATTGGTATTAGTAGTTATAAATTGAATTATAAATTATATAATAAATGTTTTACCACACCAGTTTCATGTTTATATTTTAAGTAGAATAGTCAGAATAATAAATATATAAATTACGACTTTCGAATTTATGGGGCCTCTTAAACTTGATATAACTTAGGGCCTCAGAAAGTCAAAGTCTGGCCCTGGGTACTAGTATATAGCAGTATAAATGATATTGTTCATTTTGCTGCAGCTATAATGTGTAGTGTGCATTTTATTCAGCTTACTTTTTTTACAATGGCTGATAAAAGAGAGGTTCTGTCCATGGAGAAGAGGTTAAAAGTATTAGAGCTGATAATGGCAAAAAATGAATGGCTTGAGATAAAGAAGTAAAGATACAGCAGCAAAGTTTTACACTTAATTGGAATCAAAAATAACTTCAATTTCATGTTGAATGAAAAAACCAAAGTTTGAACTCCTATATATGGTATTGGTACTTTGATTTAACAAAGAGGAGAGAATAAAATTTTCATAAGAAATAAAGTGCTTTCATAAAAGAAATTTAAGTTTACATATATTAAAAAAAAAACACTGTTTCAACTGCATCATTTCCCCCATTTCCACTACGATGGCACAATTACCTCTGTTCTAGTTTGCTTAAAAAATGTAATGTGAAAAAATGGTAGAAAAATTTACAACTTTCTGATTCAGTGCACAGCATCATGGGCTGCTTACTCCTAAGCATGGTCTGATGAGGCAAATAGTAGAATTGATTCTTCTGCTTTTTGGGTTGTTGAATCCATTTGTATATGTCACTTTCAGTAGCTAGATGGTGATCACTACAATGAGGAAGACTGATGACACACTTTCAGATGTTAAAAAAAATACTGATCAGAAAGTATGTAAACCAACTTCCCATCATGATCACCATCTCTATTACCATCTAGCTATACCATAAGTGGCAGACACAAGGAGCCAATCATATTTACTGCACCTCGAAGAACCAATACTACTACTTGCCTCATCGGGCCATGCTTAGGATTAAATTACATTTCTGTTAAGAAATTAGATTCAAACCCAACACTTATTAAAAACATTTAATAATTGCATGATTATGCTGTATCTAAGTTAAAACATTCTTGAGGAGACCTTATAGAATATTCAGCTGATTACTATCCATTGCTTCATATGCAATGTTATCAGCCTTATCGATATATAGCATATGCTTTACTTAAAAATACTATTAACTTGAGAGAAAAGTAACGAAAAAAACAAATACAAATTTAGCACAATCAATAATTGAAAAATAATTTAAAATAGAAGATTTAACTTATAAAGCCATAGTAACACCTCCCACTAAATTTCAATTACAATATGGAGAAAATATGATCAATTTACATAAAGACAGTATTTGTTTACCTCTGGGAGTAAAGGTGGAAATCATTGTTGCCAATGCAAAATTCATGGCATTCACATTTCATAACCAAAACTTGAAATTTATAAACAGAATTACATAGCTTCAATATTTGCTTGAAAATTTGCAATTTTAAACTTTTTCCACTATTAGAGAATCAATCATAGCTACTGAAAAATTCCAGAAATGTGAACTGTAATATTTCATGAATACCTGTCCAACACAAAAAATTAATTTTATTTATCTCTAAAAACAAAGAAATCTACTTGAATGTCTACATATGGACAGACAAATAAAAAAAAGTGAAAATATTTTAGCCTTTTTCCAAACAAAAAAATGTGCTAAAAATTGTGTGCACATATATAGAGAATTCAAAAATAAATGAGAATTTAGTTGTCATTTAAGTACAAATCAACTTTTGTGAACAGGCATTCATTGGAAAGTGAAGACATATTCAAAATTGCCCCCCCCCCCCCCCCCCCCCACACACACACACATCACCAGTCAATTGCAAACAAGATGTCAGACCAAGAAATATCCAGCAGTGTTGGGGAGCATATAATTACCAAATTTCTCATGAAGGAAGGTGTCATTTCTTTCAGAATCTTCACCAGGTTTCCAGTCCAGTTTGGGGAAGATTGTTTGTCACAGACAATGCTGTACAGTTGGGCCAAATCGTTTAGAGAAGGATGTCTCTTCCTTCTCTGTGTCAAAAATGAACCTCACGCTAGGAGAACATGAACTTCTGTCACTCCCAACACTGTTGTCAGAATTGAAGAACTTATTCTAGACAATCATCAGACACCATTTGTGAACTCTCATGGGAGACTGGAATTAGTGTAGGGAATGTTGAAAATTTGCACAATGAGCTGAACTTTAATAAAGTGAGCACAAGATGGGTCCCATGACTTCTGTCACCAAAGCACAAAAACAACGTTCATCCACAATATAGTCCAGAATTGGCTCCATTTGATTTCCATTTGTTTGGATCATTGAAGGAATTTTTAGGGGGCAAGAGATTCTGAGACAATGATGAGGTCATTGCAGCTGTGCAAAGTTGGATTGACAAGCAACCAAAAACCTTTGAAGCTGGAATTAAAAAGCTTTCAGAACATTGGAACAAGTGCATTGTAGTTAACAGGGACTATGTTGAAAAGTAGTATTATGTTTTTATTATTTTGCTGTGAATAAAATTTTTTGGACTCAAATTCTCGTTTATATTTGAATGTCCCTCATATATAATTAATTTGGAATTTAAGTTTGCTATTCATTTTTTAGCTTACACTTAAAAGAAGGTAATGAACAGACAAATTATTATAAATGCCTACCTAATAACCTGTTGCTCCACTTTTGCCCTCACAACAGCAGCCAGACATCTTGGTAAGGACTCAATGAGGTGTTGAAAACACAGGTGGTATTGCCACCCATAAAGTGAAGATCGCCAGTGAGAGCATCCACAGTTGCTGGTGGGGATTGGCATGGTCATCCCATAAATTCTCAATGGGATTGAGGTCCGGCAATCGAGGGGACCTTTCGAGTGTGGTAAACTCACTTGAATGCTCCTGGAGCCAATTGGTTGCCACCCAGGAAGTATGCGGTGTGGCATTGTCCTGTTGAAAGATGGCCTGAGATAGGGAAAGAGAATCTTTACAAAACAGGTGTAGATGGTTGGCAAGGATGTTCACATACCTTATTCCAGTGATGGTCTTGACAGGTCACCAAGGAAAGCCCATGTAAACACACCCTCAAACTGTTACACCGCCTCCAGCTGCCTGTATGACCTCAACTTGGCAAACTGGGTCCATTGTTTTGTATGGTTTAAGCCATACATGCACCTTCCCATCAGCATGATAGAGTTGAAACCATGATTTGTCAGACCATCACCATCAACAAACACCCATGGGCTATGGAGGTCCAACCAGACTGCACAGTTTAGTTCTCCAAGCATATCTGCCCTGAGCTATATCTGCTGCATTTGGCCACTGCACACCAATTCCAACAAGGTCCTATTTGACATTGTCTGCCCACCACATCCTAGGTCTCCCCCTCTTTTTGAGGCATTTAGGCACACTGTTCATAACCCTATTCGCCAATCTATAATTATCCATATGAGCAACATGGCCAAACCAACGGAGTCTCTCTCTGCACAATATGCTGCTTAAAGGAGGTTGCAGACTCCTTTGCCTAACCTCATCATTAGTTACAAAGTTGAACCACCTAATGCCCAAGATACTGTATAACCATCTAGAATCAAAAGCATCTAGTTTCCTGTTATCTTGTTTGCAAAGTGTCCAGGTTTCACTACCATAACTAACCCTAGAAAAAACTAAACTATTGTACAGTCTAATTTTAGTCTTTAGGTTATTATGCCTATTTCTCCACACTTTCCATAGATTCTTAAAAGTTCCAGCATCAATCCCTATTTATCTGTTAATATCATGTCACACATCACTAGTATCTGTTACATGGTTCCCAAGATAATTAAACTGAGACACCTTCTCAAGAGTGTAACCATTCAGATTAACTGAACCACAGCCTGCCTGACCAATTTTCATCACTAGTTTTCTCTCTGTTTATAACCAAACCGACTCTACTACCAGTCTCATAAACAGCTCGAATGAAAGAGTTCATCTCATCAACATCATTTGCCAAAAGGGCTAAATCATCAGCATAATCTAAATCAGAAATTTTCGTATCTCCAGTCCATTTAAGGCCAAAATCTTTCCCTTGAAGTGAATTTCGCATAACATAATCAATAACCAAGCTAAAGAGAAAAGGAGACAAAATGCACCCTTGTCGAACACCAGAAGTAATGCTAAACCAATTGCTACAAGCCTTACCAACTCTCACACACGACTCAGTGTTATTATAGAGAGCTTTCATTATGTTAACTAACTTGTCTGATATGCCATACGATCTCACAATCAACCACAAATTATGATGATCAACAGAGTTGAAAGCCTTTTTGAAATCAACAAAGCTAGCAACCAAAGGTTTCTGAAACTCTAAACATTTCTCAAGAAGCTGCCTGAGTCAAAATATCTGATCTACACATCCTCTACCTGAATCCACATTGCTCATCACACAATTGCCTGTCAACCAAATTTAAATTCTATTAAGCACAATCATGCAAAGAACTTTACCTGGAACAGAAAGTAGGCTGATACCCCTATAGTTATCACAACAACTGCAATCACCTTTTTTAAAAATAGGGATAATAATAGCTCAGAACCATGCCTTTATCATAAAAGATATTCAAAATTTCAGTCATCCATGTGTTAACCAAAACATTCCCAGCTCTAGGTATTTCCATAGTAATTTTATCTACCCCTGGGGATTTATGTAAAGTTTAGAAACAGTCAAAATAACTTCAGACTGTGTTATAAGGACTGTGTTATATATTCAGACTGTGTTATGAAAATTTAATTTTAATCATCATTGCAAATAATGGGAGTAGAATTAACCACATCGTTTAGATCACTGAACTGCTCAGCCCACCTAGCCATGACAGAATCCTCACCTTCTATAACCTTACCTTGTTTATCCTTCAATCCCAGTATTCCTGTCCGTTTTCTGCCACACAAAACATTAACTATCTGGTAGAGCTCTCTGCTGTTCTGCTGTCTAACTGCTTCCTTGGCTTTGTCAGCCAAGCCATCAAGCCAAAGATTCTTATCAGCAGTTAGCTGATCCTTTATACATTTATTAAGCTCTCTGTAATGCTTTCTATTAGGACTAGTAGGGTATTGATTAAGGTCATTCCTGCAGTTCCTTCTCTCTGAAATATGCTCAATGCCTTAGCACTCAAATAATTCTACCTCCTCTGCTTCTTTTTTCCTAAAAGAGTACTATTAGTTTCCAAAAAAGCCAGTTTAAAACGGTCCCATTCTTCCTCAACTTCAGTAGTAAGCAAACCATGACTGTCATAATGACTAAGTAACCTATCATGGTAAGCTTTAGCTATAAGTGGTCTTTCAGAGCTTCAGAATTAAAGGTAAATTTTTTAACCTTAGTATAACACTTCTTAAGTTTAAGTTGCAAGGCACTTAACAAGGTAATGATTAGATCCAATTTCAGCTCCCCTATATGACTTGGTATTCCTAACAGAACTAGACCATTTGTTCTTAATATATAATCTATCATATTGTTATGCAGTTCATCTGATGAAACCCATGTGTACTTATGATGTTGTGGTGTTTGCAATAAGTGTTAGTTATTCTGAAACCATTAAGTTTACTTATCTGTAACAGATGTTGTCCATTACCATTGCAGCTACCAATACAAAAAGGGCCTATTACCTCTCCCCAAAGGTCAGAATCAGTACCAACTTTGGCATTGAAGTCACCTAGAACAAGGGTAATATCTCCCTTCTTGACAGAATTCAAAATATCCTGAAGTTGTCCGCAAAACCTATCCTTTTCATCCACGTCGGCATCCTCAGTGGGGGCATAACAGCAGATAACATTCAAGTCTTTAATACTTGTCTGAAATTTTGCTGTAAGAAACTTTTCATTAATGCACTCATATCCTAGAAAAGCATCACTAGTGTGACCTATGCCTTGGAGATGCTTATTATCTTCTCTTCCTGAAAACAGAATTCTGTGATTATTTTTAAGAATCTGACCTTTATCTGTCCCTCTGGTCTATTGCAAGTTGAGAATAACTAAATTATAACGATGGAATTCTTGTGTGAGGACATCAAGAGAATAAGCCATGTGCAAAGTCCTCACATTCCAACTCCCTATGGAGAGAAAATGGTTAGTGGGATGTTCAAAGAAACAATGATTATTGCGAGAGGGAATGTTGACAATATCAAGCAGCCCCCTAATTGCAGGCATAGGGCAAAGATCTTCCCTCACTTTTAAAGGCTATAGCCATCTACACTGGAAGACTTCCTCCAATGCAGAATTTGATGATGCCTGTGAAGCAAGAGTTCAGGTGCATGTGATGACCTCTGCTCAGGATTATCCACCATCTGATAAAACATCAGTGCAGCAAATTCAGGATCCATAATCAAGCTCAGAGCCTTATTTCAGTCCAGTAGGTTTATATGGTCAGCACCAGGACCCTGTGTGGTTGACCCCTCCTCAGCAGAGTAGAAAAAAAAATAGTAACCATAGTTGTCCAGATCAGTAGGCCACACTAATCTGGCAGCCCTCCACTTCCATTCACTTCCACAAGAGAGTATCTCTTTTGAAAGGTACTAACAGCCTGCACCATGTGAAGGCAGGGTTAGACATTAGGTGCTCAGTCTGGCCAGTTATATGCATCATCACAGGGGATTAGTGCATAGCTCTCCTTCCAATGACTACCTAGCTATCATTTTCAGACCAGATGAAGTGTTTCCAGTCGCGATAGAACTTTGGAAACTGCAGCCTAATCTTTCAGTGCCTTGCAGTCAACAAGGGGACATAATGTGGACATCAACTGCCATAGGCTATTTTTTCCATGATATGACTGATAATCTTTGTGCATAAGCTTGTTGATGGACCCTCATTCAATTCTAATGTTATCTGCTCCACAGTAGCCGTGCAATTCCTTGTAGCAATGTGGGACAGTCTGCACTCACCTCGAGAGTCAACTGAATACTTACATCCCTGTTTCTTCCACTGGTTGGAAGTTTTGCCATATTTCATGTAATCTTGGTATACAATTGGAAGGTCTGATGTGGAATTTCCAACAGTTCAGCAGTTGCGGTGATTGAACAACCGGCCTTCCTTACACCTACTATCTGGCCACAGTCAAACTTACGTCAATGCCTTTATCCACGATTACTTTTCTGTGACTGGTTTCCAATGCGTAGAGACCTGCTCTATTTATAGGCATTGCCAGTTTCAGCATCTCACATGACTGGACCTCTGCTTTGCATTGAATACTTCTGCTTTGCATATTGTTATCGGGTGTATATACTAATTTGTCCATTCAGTGTATATGTGAAGTATGGAGTACCACTAAACTAAGTGGCTGTTTGGTGAGTTAAAATCTGGGGATTATTTCACAAGTATAAAATATAAAAAATTTCTTTTTTAACTACTTTCTATATATTATTGGCATTAATGCCCTATCTCCTTAATAAATGCTCCATTTTGATTTTTAATGCAGTATTATTATGCAATATTAATTTTAAAAAAATTAAGATCTATTGTTTATAGAGTTAAAAGATTCCAATAAAATTTTTATTCTACATATATTTAAATAGCCAGGAAGCCAAAAAATATTTTGTTTGGAAACAGAGTTAGATTCTAGATTTCACATAAGCTCTACTAAGTACAGTTATAAAATAGGTTTAGCTAATACTGTATATGTTTCCATATTTATTATATTAGTTTTTAATAATTACAACTTGCCAATATTTTAGTTTTATGCTATATTAATATTTTTTAAAAGCTAAAATTAACCACACATTTCAAACGATTTTAAAATGTTTACCAATGTTTAACAAAGAACCCTTATAACTTGTGCAAGTTTAATAATGCTCTTGATTAGCACAGCTTGTAATAATCCAGCTTGAATTCTTAAAACATTTTTTATGATATTCAGAGATGAGAATTTTTAGAGAAAATACACTTAATTTTAACACACACTATCATTTTTAA